>JALJVW010000139.1:22397500-23725000 GCA_024865655.1 Emberiza elegans | reverse complement strand
ACAACTGTAACTGACATGTAGGACTGATTCACAGATATATCTAAATGAGAATTAGTAAAATCTTATTTTACAGTTTAATTGTATCTTTTCCATTTTCTGCAGGCTAAATTGCCAAATTATATACCCATGAGCACAAACAGCCTGTATACAGACATAAAGAAATATAACCTCATTTTATCAAGGCAGTTAATCTGCTAGAGAATCTTCTCTATGTCCTGATGTTCACTGTAGACTTTTGGCCTTTTACCTTTAGGTTTTTAAAGCCCATTAAAATATCTTGTTAACTAAGCAGGAATATTTTAGTAGTAATAATTATCTCTTTGGATCAAAAGCAAAACTAATATATTACATATGACTTGATATATGCATGGATTTACCTAAAAATCACTAATACATTCATGCTTTTTTAGTTCATCATCTTTCTCCCTAAAATGCAAACTGTGGAATTTCAAGTGCATTGTTTAAAATCCTCTGCTTCGTGTCATGATCCCTGCATTATTTTAGTCTATAAAAAGAGAAGGAAGAGTGCCTAAGGAAGTTCACAGAGGTAGAACACACAGTAGCAGATGACCTAGTTCATGCATATCATCCAACAGGAAGAGTCCAGTATCTGCTGGAATTTCTAGCCTTAAAATTGATATGAACTGAGATTTGTAACCGGTTTTGATATTTTTATTTTTTCCTCCTATGAGCTTCAGGAAAGGTGCCTCAATTTCTGTCTCCTCAGGATTCTATTCCATTCCTTTTAATGCAGACAGTTTTTTAATTCCTCATATGTCCGAACAGACCTCTTAATGCAAGCATCAGGGGTAGCAAATATCCAGAAGATTCAATTCTAAGAATGTTGTGAAAAATTTTATATTCTATTCTTGTTTTAATAATGGATTAGAGCTTGAAGCTTCGAAATATAACCAAGGCACAAATGCAGACTCTCTTTAATGGCAGACTGATATCATTACAAGTTCTAGTACGTATTTAGGATTTTTTTCATTCATGCATTTTCAGACTTGTTTAAAATTATAGAAACCTTTAAGAAATTGTTATTTAACCACATCCAGTTTTGTTCCATGTGATATAATTAACTCCTCTTAAAATACCAAGGTTTTATACATTGCACTTAAGTAAAATGGTAAACATACTCGTTAATTTTTTTTAAGGAAAAAATGTTAATAGCAAGTGGTAAAGATGCATACTGATTAGAAGAAATGGCCTTTTAATTTGTTTCACTCGTGTGACCTTCAACACTATGGTAATAAGGGAAAGCTTCACAATCACAAATGAATTCTATTTTCACAACATCCTGACAGTGCCTTGAAGGGCTGTGCTTTGATAAATATTAAGGAAAAGTGTAATATTTATTAAATAAAAGTGATTGATAAATAAATGCAAAGGCTTAATATTTGATAAATATTAAGTAATGGCAGGCTAACGATTGTAGAAATCTAAGCCAGTTGAGGAAATGAACCCTCCTTCTTAGTCCCAGCTAAATTCTGTCTCCATTAAGTGATAGCTCTGAGAAGACATTTCTTACTGGATTAGTAGCATCTGAAGAGCTGTGATCCCATGCAAAAAAAAACCAAAAACAAAACAAACTGAAAAACCCAACAATGTGAACTAGACCTGTCAAGCTTCAGTGGTGGGAGACACTTTTCAGGCTTGCACAGGAGGACAGCTGTGGTGTTATCAGCCCAGCTCTGACCCCACGCAGGCACTGCGCCCCTGGACACGCGCACTGTCAACTGTGCGCTTCTGGGACACTGACAGCCATTGGGGTAACTTGGTGCTTATGGAGATTAAAGGAAAAATATTCCTACTGTTGCCTCAAAACACACACTCTGTGAATAGAACTCACTAAATTATTTGTTGCGAATATTACCTAAAATTAATCGCCCCTTTTTGAGTCCCAGGCAACACATTCACATGAGTATGTTTTTATTTGTATCATTGAATCAACTGTAGAAAGAATCAATAGGATATGAGCAGTGTTTTCTGCTAACTTTTGTGTGAAAGACTGACCACAAAAAACAGGTCAGTTGTATTTTTCAGGGACTACAAAAGAGGGAAGCTGTGGAAATGCAGTTTTTGTGAGGCATTCCCTGGAAAAAGGCAGCTGCATGCACAACACTGTTAAATCAGGTTGGTGGTCTTTTGCAGGGATAGGGAGTTTACACTGCTAAATGGTAGACATTTATTGAGCAGGACCAGATAAACTGCAACACAGTTAACCCACTGCTCTCTGAAATGTTTTTAAGATATGACTGTGGTGCAGAGCAACTCCTAGATTGTGTTTCCCAAAGGCACCACAGATCACAGAGAACAAAGAGATCACAGAAAAGCTGAAAATGCCTGGATTGCACAGCCACAGTCACTGTGACACTCCCCACTTCACACCTCTGTACAAAATATAAACTAGGAGGGAGGTAAAGGTGGTTGAAAGGAACCCACCACAAAAATCATTATGGGTAGGACCTTGTCCAACAGAGAGATAGCTAGATGTTTTCTCTTAATTGGTGGTGGTCACACAACAGAGCTTGAAGATGATGATGAGAGAGAAGTACTTGATCCTGTGGGTGATGATTAACAAGGAAAAACCACATTATCTAAATTTCTACATTTCAGGACAAGATTCATTCATATATCTACAAATTGCCTACCACACACTGGGAGCAATATAAATCATAATTATAAAGTAATATGACACAGTTGATTAATTGCTTAATTAAGCCTTAATTAATATTTGTAAAGCAGTTTAACATCCTTGGTTGAAAAGTCTTGGGGAAGTGCGAGATATTAAATATTACTATTTACAGTCAGAGATTCTGGCCTGCCCATGTTGAAATTTCAGAGAGATGCTTTGATAAATCAGTATTAAACTGTGGTTATTATTAAGGCAAGAATCCTTCGCTATTTCTACAGTGGACTGAAATAAAGTCCCAAACTCTCTGGAAAAACTCTTTATCTTTCAATGTCTTCTTATTTTCATAGCCAGTGCTGATATAATATGTCTACAGACCTTCATTACACAGTGAAAAGAAGAAAATTTTTGTATTGACTTATTTCTGTATTTTATCGTTTGTTGTAGTAACATCTGCTTTGCTCTAGGCCTCACCTATAATGTTAAAAACCCCCTCAAACAGCAAAAAAAATCCCAATCGCCTGTACCCTGAAAAGCAAACGATATATAGCTCTTGTCCTGCAATCAGATCCACTTGGGCAAACCCAATTATAGGATCAGGGCCTAAATAGGATAATAGGTATTGTAGAAACTACCATAAATTTCTCTCTGGTGTCCTATTTTGCCACTACTTGAACTAAGTGGATAATTCCGGTCATCTTTCTTGTTATGATGTTTCAATTCAACACCGTAAATTTACTGCTATTGGTCTAATTTGTCTGTAGAAAATCTTTGCAAGGCTGTATTTTGTATATATATGTGTGTATATATATATATGTGTGTGTATTTCCTCAGACATTAGCTAATTTTGCTTGGAAAAGTTCAGCAGCATTAGATAGGAATTGAACAAATAGAATTTTACAAAACAATGAACATGGAGCTTGGTAAATGCAGAAAGAACTCATTAAAAAAATATCTAGAGATGTGACAAACTGCCCTCAAATAATCTGGAAATTCAGTGAACCACAGTATCTGCTGGTTTGCAAGTAGCCAAGACATCTCATTGTCTGCTCTGCATGAGTCCACACACATACTTATAATTAGATACCTGTTCTCTGAAATGACGGTGGCTATCTGATTTGAGAATAAAAGAGTGTTGTTCTTTAAATGTATTCTGTTAACTGCATTGTGTCATGTTGTGTTACATAGCATTCAGTTACGTTGCATCTTATTATGACAAATGTTATTTTGATACAAAGGAAAGTGAATGTTAAGTTCTGAGAGAAAGAACAAGTTTTAGGTCAAATCATTGTTGTGTCATTGAGATTTTTAAAAGAACAGGAAAATTATTAAAATTGTCCTGGCTGCTTTTTTTTCTGACACACATTTTATTTTATCATTTTCAACTATTTTCTTTTCTTAAGTTTTATTCTGAAGTTCTGTTAAAAAAATATTGCGCCACCTTTAGTAGGCAAATTGCATAAACTGTGCTTGCCACAAGCAGCATTTACATGCTATCAAAAGCCCATTAACAATACTCCTGCTGTTTTCACTTCACTGACATAAGTCAGTGAAAGCCCAAATAATCTAAATTTAATTTAGGTTCCAGGATGTGATTTAGATGCAGAAACACAGGTATCTGAGGCCATTTGAAGCGCTTTGGGTTATTGCAAGGCTTCTGCAAGAGCTGACAGATAGAAGATAAGACCTGCAGGAAGTCTGTACCCTCCCAGAGTGTGCAGAGTGGGTAAAGGCAGAGCACCCAAGCATTTCTGGCTGACCATAAGCATGTGTGTTTAGATGTCTGACTCACCCTCTCTAACACAAGGGTACCACCTTATTAATTTCCAGTTTTAATTGAGATACACCATCAACTTGTGAATGTCAGTATTCTGTTCTATTATTTCTGCATTCCAAATTATCAGGCAAAGTCTCTTTATTCCCAATGACATTAATCATTTCATACATCATTAAAATTAACTTCACTCTTCTTCTATGCCTGCAATTTGTTACTAGTAAAGCAAAAGCCATTTCACCTGCACCTTCAAAGGAAAAGATTGTATGAATATTGTGCTGAGCTTAATGTTCCTAAAAATGTTATACTTTGTCATGTTAAAGATGTTTCTCTCAGCTGGAGTTCAGTGAAGAGTTCCCTACATTTCTGTAAGAATATGTTTCAGGGAATGGTGAGGAAGGAGTACCAGTATTTTGACAATCAGGCTAGTTGAGTGATTACAGATTTCTCTAGACTGCCCAATGTATAAATCAGTTTGCCTTATGTTCTGTAAGCAGCGTAAGGAAAACACCCTTTAGAAAGGAAACACCTTCCTTTAGGAATCACAGAATCATGGGATATGCTGAGTTGGAAGGGACCATAGAGTACAGTTCCTGGCCCTGCAAAGCACTCCTCCAAAGAGTCAGATGCCTTGTGTCGATGAAACAAGCAAAGAATTTCCAGTTCTGTAGTCAGCATCACTTACCTGTAAGTATTCTGCAAATATTGGGTACTGTTTCTTCTTTAAAGTATTAGTTCACCCTCTGTTTGACATTGCAAGAAAAAATACTCAAATGGCATTTGTTAAAATGAGGAAAAATTCAGGAATCATTTACATGTGGAATATTGCTGTAATCTTGATGAAGAAAAGAAAGCAGTTTAATTTGTTTTGTTCAGAGAAAGCAAAGCAGAATGGCTATGTTGGTTCAGTATTTTACTATTAAGAAGAGGGACCAGTAGTAGCAATCCCTAAAATGAAATTGTCTTAATCAGATCTGGCCAACATAAGACAGAAAATTCTTGGTTGCTCATCATAACAACCAGTGGATTGAAGTGATTTTGAGCTACAAAGATTCAGTGGTTTTGCAAAGCATACTTAGTTTAATCAATTCATGCTGTTTTATCAAGGGTTCTAAGCAGCCCTATAGAGTAGAGGATACAAAATCAAAACCATTATGACCTGGCCTAACCTAAGATGTTCTTACAAGCCAGATGTCTCAATACTGAACTTAACTGCACAAATTCTGAGTGCATTTGCATATACTTTAAGCACACTAGCATTTGGATTTTCTTGGAACAACATCTGATTTGACAAATTCTTTCAAACCTTGTAAAACAATGATAGGAGCTTTAAAATAGTCACTGATTACATGCAAGGATCAGCTTTCAAGCAGTATCTTTTCCAAAGTTTAATAGAAAAATGCCCAGTGGTTTCAGAATGAGGATGACATAATGGTGAGGATGTGCTTATGAAGACAAGCCTGGGAAGAGGACATTACAATTTCAAGGCAATGACAAAAATTCAATTCAGGTCTATAGAGACTGTATTACAGTGTCAAGACGATGGCAAAATTATGCCAATGTAAGTCTATGGAGACCACTTTACTATGTCAAGACAATGGTAAAACAATGTTATATAAAATGATTGAGACCACACTGCAATGTTAAATTATGATGCCAAAACCTTGTCATTTCCTGAAGTAATGACAGAGGATTCTGCATATGCTCCTCACAGAATCACTGCTGGACCTGTGCTCCAGCTCAAAACACCTTTGTAGCTCCAACCCTGGGTCTTGCCTGTGTAGGAACCAACTTTTCTCAGACCTGAGGATGAAAGCTGAGGGCATTTGAGCTGATGGGGCTAGCTGTCCTTGCATTTGCAGATGCAGGACTAATCAGGAGCATCCTACCCTTATCTCTGAATTTTTTAAAGTTTATTTTTAATAGCAGAACACAGCATGATGTTATTGACTTTCAGGTGTATTGACAGCTTGTCTTGTTGTTATTTTTATGTGGTTTGAAAGCAGGTTGATGCCTCTGTTTGGGGAATGTTTATTATTTTATGTTATACCAGTTTATGGTATTACAAAGGCATAGTTACTGCATATGTACGCAAATAATCTCACAAAATAACTAATTCCGAGTGCTTGTGCTGAAATTTCTCTCTTCAGTGTGGAAGCGCATGTATTTGATGTTCTTGCAAAATGACAGTTTGAAAGCTTGCTTTTTTCACAGGACAAGAAAAGTGTTTATAATGGTAGAGCATATGTTAGTTACCTCTCTTCCCAGCTTGTTTCAAGCCATGTATAGAGAACAAACTTTTAGCAGTTCAGCTCTTGTTCAGTTCTTGGTATCATCCACAGGGAGAACAGTACTGATACTGCTTAACAATTTGCCATCTCTGTTATAAGGTTCTCTAATAAGAGCAGCAGTGTCATATCATATCAAGTCCATCCATCCTTATATTCCAAACTGTGGCCAGGAGTATATGTGTAGTAAAGAGCAGGATAAGGAAACAGTGATACATCCTTAGGATATTCATATTGCTGCCCAGGCTCTTAATTTGAAAACTATGAGAAAGGGCATATTGCATATGAGACCATGAAATAATTTGCATGATGCAATGATTACTTGATGGCTGCAATGACCTATATTTCAGAGGGAGAAAGGCTATTAGATTAATTATAAAATTACCTGAACTGTTAAAATTTTTTGCTGTCACTAATATTGTCAAGGTAGCTGATAAGCAAGTTCTGTTCTAAGTTTTCTTAGACCTATAAGGTGATATAGTCACTGATTAATCCTTTTAAATTTGAATTCTCATTTTAAAGTTGTGTGAACTGGTATTTGAAGTTCAAAATCTGATATGTTCCAGTTCTAGTTGTAATCAGAGTTTTCAAAAAACAGCTCAGCTATTAAGAAGAAAATGACCAAACAAACACATCTTTCAATGTCTCCAACTGAAAAACCCCTTTGACTTTTTATTATTCAAAATGGCAGTTCTAGCAATTCCTCTTGCTGTGAATCCGTTTGAAAAGATAACAAGATGCCAATAGAAAGCAACATTCTATATGGTGTTAAAAGTCTTTAGTTGTGCAGAAACATTTGCTGCTACTATAGAGGAACACCAATTTATGAAGATACTATGTGAATATTATTTCTCAATAGAATTTAAAAACCAGAAGACCACAAGTTGTGATGCTTGTCTGTTCATTATCACAGAGCAAAGTGACTTTTTCGTGTCACTGACAGGTGCACTGCTATTTACCTCAGCTTTCCAGAAAATGTCTACTGAAATTCCTTAAGAGGATGAAAATCTTGTTCAGGTAAAAGTGTAATTCTTTGCTGTTCTGCTGAGGTGCTAACAAAGCATTTCTCTGCATAATTTGGTTCATAGAATTATGTTTGACAAAGCTAATCACTGTAATTGTGTTACAAGAGTCTCTGCACTGCTCCTGTATAAATTTTCCCTCTATGCTTTGTGCCACCTCAGATATCCTTCTCATTCAATGCCACCAATGAGAAAGCACTCTACTAACTGTAGGAATCATCAAGAGCTTTTGTTTCCCATGAAAAGTTCCACAATTTCATGGTAATAGCAGATACATAGTACGATGTCTTTTGCAGGTTTATGCTTCTGGCATACAAGTTTCTGTGGCTTGTGAACGAGATCCATTGGAGGAGGCAGTTATGGCTGAAGGGATTACATGGAGTTTAGGACAAAGGATGCAAATCGTGACCGGACAGTGATCAAACAGTGTTTTGCAAACACTCATAGTGAGAAATAATGTATTGAAAGACATGGATTGCTCAGAAAAAATTACGAAGGCAATGCTAGCAAGAAGAAGATGAGCACAAATTTTAGGAGGCACAGGTTGTGCTCTTGCCAGCTTGTTTATTGCCATAGGGTACTAACACATCCTGTTCCTACCTCAGTTTTTCTATCTAATGTGGAGATAATGGTACTTCTTTTCTTTTTAAATGTCCTTTGAGATCCTTGCAGGCTAGGGTAAGCATTACTATTAATTTTACTATTGCACATTATCAAAAACCAAAGCAGCCTTGTAAAGAATTTGTTTAGATGTTTTAAAATATCATGTTACCTAATGTATTATGGGAGATATATGGCAGCAAGAGGTTTCCAAATATATTTTACAAATACTAAATTTTATTTCCAACATTGCATTTTGCATGCCATGAACAGTAGCAAGTATGATATGCTGTACTTGAACAACTGCCAAAATTTGATTGTATTTATTAATTCCATTTTCACTATATTCACTGCTGGACCTCTTTGGATGGGACACACAAATTGTTGCTTTTCAGACATTTTATGGGCAGATATTTTCCAACAGAACATAAGAAAACTTCCCAATAAGTTGGACGTTTATTTTATTGCTCAACTGAAATAAAAGGTTTCAACTCAGTGAAAGTCTTACTGTGCTTGAATACCATCTGGAATGGCAGAAAGGTGTGCATGAATTTGCAGACAAATAAAATTTAGAGATCTCATATATTTTGCAGCTAACAAGAAGTGCAACTCTCCATTCAGGAGGGGGAACTGAATAGCCTTCTCTAAGCATCTGAGAATAGGTCAGAGAAGACAATATCACAGAAATAGGAGATTTCAGTCTGAGGGACTGAATTGGTTTTTTTACTCTTTATCAAAGAGTATAAACTGTCCAGAAAATTTCTAGCCTAAAAAAAAAAGAGGTACTTGATCAGAGGGGACATGAGTTTTCTCTTCACTGTTCCCCCACCATCACTACTACCACCATTGCTAGTAGTGGCAGTGATATTTCTTGGAAAAAGGTGTTTTCACCTTTGATAATTAAAATGTTGCCCAGCTTTTCAGCTATGTTTATGATTTGGCCTTTCTACATTCTTACCAAGGCAACCATTTTATACAGAGGGTTTTCACAATAAAAAGGTTTTCTTGATTTGTAGGCATTGGGAATGTTTTCAGAAGATACATAACATTCTTAGACCCTATTTCCTTAGAGTTTGTTCACTATAAGGGAGGGATTCAGGCTTCTTCATGGCTAGGTAATTTTTTAAAAATGAGTGATGATCAAATCATTAGGCATGTGGGGAAAATGATTTGCAGGAAATGAGATCAGTGTTCCAGTTTGATGAGCCACTGAACTGCTAACAGGTTTCAACTTTTATTGTTGCCACCACTGTATCTGTTGCTGAGAAAATATATTCCCCCCCACCACGCTTTTCCCTCTGCATTACAAGTACATGTTGTTATCCAGTCCCCTAAGTGCATGTATTGCAGCTTGCTAATGACTGTTGCAGTAAACAAAACAACAGGCATGCCATCAAAATGAATATAGTCCTTCAACAGAGTCTCTGACTTCTCAGAGAAAGCTTGAGGTGATTGCAGCATAGCTCAGGAAATAAGCCTAGCTGAGCCTGAAGTTCGGTGAATTCACAAATCATCTTATAGTGAAACATTACAATATAAACTACTGAGTGAGTTCTAAACAAGTGCTTCTAAAGACTATGTGTGTTCTGTGAGTTTCAGATAGCTGACATAACAATTTAACTCTAAATACAATGAACCCCATGGCTAGCAGTGACAGTGTTGCTTCTTGAAACGTTTTCCTCATGATTTACAGATAGCAAACAACATGGATTACACACTATTCCTGTTTCTCACTGTATATATTCATGAGTTGACTGCATCTCTTAGCAAACCATATAAAGTATGAAAAGTATTACAATTATGTTACGAGAATATTTCAAAAATATTAATGGGAATACATATTTTTTCTCTTTCCCAGTTTTCAAAGGAAATGTGAAAGTAATTAGGATTAGCATAGGCATTTTATGAAGACTATGTAGCAAAAAGGTAAATGGAGAACTAATATGCATTGAGGTTTTTTATTATTGACCTTGATAATGTGATTAAGCAGTCTACATTGAATGAAAATTTGTATATTCATTTATGCTAGATTCCAGCCTCAAATTTCGTGGCAATAAATGAAGATGTTTCAGTAAAACAAAAAGTGATTGGGAAAAACAAATTTTTTTTGAACCTGAAATGGTAATTTCATTCTATTTGTTTTATCTATCCATTTTCATGTATGCAGGCTTCCTAGATCATGCCAAAAGGCAGATAGAGCAAATGGTAGCAAGAATGGTGTTTCCAGTTTCAAAGCTGAAAGGAGTATATTAGAATAAAAGTTCAGAAATAAGAGAAATCAGAGAAATCATTCAAACATAGGGAGGTCTTTGTTACATTTGTGTCAATATGTTTCATTCTTCTGTTTATTGTTTGATCCTCATAAGGCATTTGGATACAGTTACATCCAAGTTGAGCAATATCTCTCTTTAGCTGTGTTTGGATAAAAAATGTTTTTAAACCCAGAGCCAACAATCATCTGTGTTAATGAACTAGCAAAACTGTAAAGTAATATAGATGCTTATTCTTTTTCCTCTAGGTGGAAAAAAAACCTCAGGAAAGAATTTTTATAGCTAAAATGTATTAGTTAAAACATATTAGCTTTAAATTTAGTGGGACTAAACTGAAACAGGATGACCATGTCACAGAAGATTTTAAACCTTATCTTCCCATGGAAATTTTGCCTCTTAGAGATTCATAGTCAAAAACAGTTTTTCAAGACAAAACAAAATATTTTTCAGGTTTTTGTCCTCCTAAATTCCTACTTGTATTCTCAAATCTCAGCAGATCCTTCATAATTTTTATTCCTGTCCCTCAGTTTAATTAATGTTCCCAAATATGTCATTTTTTCTTTTGTTTTGCTTTAGGGTTTTTTTTTTTTTTTTTTTTTTTTTTAAATTCTGAATGCTGTGCTCCCTCTGTAATTCAAGTTCACTGAATTCATCTTTATCATGTTGTTCCTGTTTTTACATTCATCCTATTTCTACTCTGTCCAACCCAACTCTCCTCTATGACACAACGCTGAAGTCTGTAAAATGCAGTAATGTGCAGCTTACTTTTCCAGGAAAGCTGTCTCTTTCACAGATGACACAAAATGAACAGTAATTCATGAGTGGATACCAGAACTCATAATTTGAAAAGAAAATACTACCTAATAATATTTTGATGCATTTGAACTTTTAAATGTTAAATCTTTCATTTCCTAAAGAAGACTTATTTGAAATGGAGGGATTTTTCAATGGACTAAGTTCTGGCTCGATTCACTGGTTTTGAACTGGCTCAAGCAATTCTAATTATAAGCTACAATCTAAAGCTGTTACTATTTGCCAGATATTTCAACCTTCATGAGCAAGACCCTTTAGGCTCATTTAGAAAAGCTTACAAACAAGGAAATTCAGTGCTGTTCACCCGCTGGGCTTGGGACAAAAAGCAAGTATGAAAGCTGCCAATATTTCTATATTTGCTTGTTTCATCTGAGAGGGACCAGTGCAATGACACAGAAAAAGACTCTCTGAGCCCAGAGAGAAAATAACACACTTGAAGTGCTTAATGGGTTTCTTCTATGAGATTTCTCCAGCAGCTTTAATAGAGCCGGGTGAACTGCTTGTATGAAAAAACTTTAGCTGATGATTTTCAGTCTTTGTTTGTTTTCTCAGTGTCAGGATTGTTCACCAATGAATTTGATTTTGTTTCTGATTTATAATTATTCCCAAACCAACTCCCATCGTGCATGGTCTGTGTATTTCAGATTAGTTTCTTCCACTTTAAGGCCACCTGCTCTCTGGGCCTTGTGGTGTCTGACTGAAGTGGCACAGTGCCCATGCCAGAGCTGGGGGAAGGAGGAAACAGAACTATCTTAGAAGAGGAAGCTTTAAAGACTTTGAACACTTAGTCCTTTTTGGAGATAGGTCAACAACATAGGAAACATTTTACAGTACATATTTTAGAAAACATGATTAATACCTTGGGAAGTATTGTAACATCTTAGTAAGATATCACATTTAAACGAATGCTCCTTCATAATCAATGCAAACTATACACAAAATTGATCTGACATCAGATCTTTGACTCATTTTGCCTTTGTGCAAAGGCTATGAGAACAGTATTCCCCAGAAACAAAGGGCACAGTTCTATTACCACAAATACATTGCATCATAATTATGTGCATCTCGCGGTAACCCAGTGCCTAATGAATGCAATTAAATCATCAGGGTCAGGTGCTTTGTGTTGATATTTTAAATCTAAACTTGATAAACTTTCACAGAATTACAAAGTGGTTGAGGTTGGAAGGGATTCAGAACCAACTTTTATGGAAAAAACAAACAATTGTCTCTGAGAGCAGAAAACATGAAGTATATCTTAGTTCTAGCTTCTCCTCAACGGAAAGAAAAAAAAAGTGGGTCAACACATAATATTGTAATATTCAGAGGTTAAACTGTTTTTTGCATTAATACCAACTTCTTCTCACCCAAATGTATATTAGGTAGGAACTGTGGGAGGTTCTTTTATTCTGACAGCCTTATAACTGAGATATATTTTCACCTGTCATGTAAATCAATAAAATATACAGTACTTAATACTTAAATGTTTCACTATTAGAATAATTTTCTGATCCCTCCGGATTAGCACATTGTAAAATAGAACACTCAATTTTTTATGAATAAATTAAGTGTTTTGCAACTTGCAGTAATGAGCTAGTTGGTTCACATAACTTTATAAACTGGTTAAATGACACAGTAATGCAGATGTCCAGTTTGGAAATTTTCCTTCCTCAGAGGTAAAGTTCCTCTTTATTGTGCTGAGTAAGGGCAGCAAATCTGATTAACTTTCTACTTTTTTTTTCCACCTGTTATCATTCATAAATTTTATACCAGCCTTTATTTTTCTTTTTACTGTGAATTCTGTGTTTATGAATCCTGTGAATTCTTATGTTTATGTACATTTCACAGAAAATATATCCACATTAATTATTTTGCTTCCTGAAAATAAACACAGAAATGCTTCCTCTTTATAGGCGATAGAGACAGGTATTAAACATATGTTTTGAAGTGTAGGAAGAGGAAAGGTTGTAAAACCTGGTGGCAAAGATTTGGCAAACTATTTGTAAACAATTCAGGAAAATTCTCCTTGAACCTAATCTGAAACATGTAGATTAGGCAACTGTTGGGGCGTGGGTGGGAATTTTTAATTAAGCACCCTGAACTTAGTTAAGTCCTGGTAGATGAAGAATTCTCTTTCTGCCCACTTCTTGAGCAACCTGAGTTGCCCATGACAACCTAACAGAGCATCCCAGTGGAAGCAGCTGGAGTTAGGGTTGACCTCTGCTACTATCAGAGTTGCAGAGATATGGAAATAAGAGCTCCAGTATACGTGAATAAGATGTAAACAGTTCATGTTAAGAAATTCCAATTTATCTATCTTTATCTAACTAAATTAGGATCAATTAGAACTTGATTGGGCAGTCTAGCCATGCAGCTAATTATAATGTAAATGTAACAGAAGTTAGGGAACAGTTATAAAAATGCTGGATGTAACCTTTCTGTATCACATCTGTCCACTTGTTTGTGTATTGGCTAATTAATCCCAGCTCCTGTAACACAGTGATTAAGATTGGGTTTAGAATTTTTAGCTGAAAGTCAGAAAAAGTAGTTGTAAAAGAAAAGTTAAAGTCATTGATATGTAGTGAAGTATTACTGTGAAGATACTCTCAATCTTTTTGAGAAAATTTCATACTAACTTCAGGAAAAATTGAAGTGAGGAGTTCATAGATGAGGTAAATTGATAGAGAGTAAAAACATTTTGATTTTTATTTTCATTTCACTTTTGGATTTTGATACTTTAATAGACAATTTCCCATCTTCCCCATTTCTTGCCTTTTTGGGTTAAGGATGTTTTTCAAGGCCTATCCTGTAAATTATGACTTTCCATCAACATGAATTGTGTCAATTTTAAATCTTGGCTGTGAATAAATTCTTGGCCAGTGACAAGTGACTCAGGACCATCTCTTTTCTTTCAGTAACTTGTATGCACCACAAGCATTTTTGATTTAGCCATTTGTAGCCATCTCTCCATTTGTCATATTGACATACCACTTGGTCTTACACTGGAAAAGATCTAGTCAAAAGCAGACTTTTTTTTTGTTTTGAGCATGCTTTGTGAGAAGATAATATTGGTTAACAATTATATAGTTTTGATCTGAGTTACACATCTAAGCAATTTTTTAAATCTTCTTTCAGCTCTCCTCTACTGGCTGCCCAATGTCAAAACAGGAGGTTTATTTTTCATTTTCAGTAATCATCCCTGACACACTGTTGGCAATATTATCCTCCAGGTTCTTTCTCTTGTCTTCTAGAAGGTGTTTTCCCAAGGGGGGAGGAAAAAAAGCATTCTGTCTTTAAACAAGGAATTAAAAAATGAAAGCTAAAACTTACTTGAGATTCAGTGCCCTGACTTGCAGAGCCATTAAATGCCAAGTTTTATTTTAACAGTGCACAAAGGACTGTTTAAAAGGGTTATGTATACTTAGCCTTTTATTTCCTTCAACATAGTGTTAGTAATATTAAAATACAGGGTTTTCTAATAGTACTATAAACAGGAAAAATGGGGACACCATGACACAAAGGGATTCAAAAGGATATAAGACCTGGTCCTTGTGATGATTTTGTCTGAAGGAATCCAGTGATCCTAGGGAGTGGACTGAATAAACTGCAAGGAGCTAATTTTTTTTACATAGTGAATAGAGACATGGGGCAGACCATCCATAAGTACCCCTTTTTATTTCAAATAAACTTGGGAATCAGAATGCATTTCAGTAAAAAGAAGAGGCAAGTCATCTAGGTACAAATGTCTTTTTATATTTTATTTCAACTGAATGAAAACTAATGTAAAATACAGGGATTTCTTTCATCACAGGCCAGATTATTACAGTCCAATTTAGAAATCATGTCTTCATGATTCCCTAGCACTGCTCAGTCTAATAAACCTACACCTTTTACAAAAAAGATGCAATTCTGAAGGCAAAATAATAATGAAGCTGGTTTGCCATGGCTTCATCCTCTGTTTCCTGCATCTGTCAGGGGTTATGTTTCCCTCAGGCAAGGCACTTTACCTGGAGAAGTATTTACACAACATCTGTCAACTTTGCTTAAAATTTGGTCAAACTAAGTTAAAAATTATGCATGGTGAAGAGAAATAGACATTGATACAGAGGATAATAGGATCACCTTTTCCTTAAGGAAACAAGATTAAAGCTCTAAAATGGCAAACTGTTTTCATTTATGGGATAGTAGAACAAAAGAAGTATGAGATTGTTGTAGATAAATTCTGGTTCCACAGAAGCTGAGAGAAGTTTTGTTTTATGTTTTTAGTATTGTTATAACCTAGAACTAATTCTTCTAAATTCTGTCCAAGCAAACTATTCCTGCTAAACTCAGAAGATTTTCCTATGCCAAGATCATAGGATATGTCTCCAGGAGCATAATGTCCACATTATATTTGTATTTGATAGAAGGAATTTAGGTTTCCTTATTGCCTCATTGTCCTTTTGGGAACTTTCTGTGAACAGCAGAACTAATGTGAATATGAATGTTCATTTCTACTTTGCATCTTTCTACTGTAGTTGTATATGTTTATGAAAAATATTGATGATACAGTGAAGAATTATGCATTTATAAAAAAAAAAATCAGTGTTTAAAAAGTATTGCTTTACAGAACTATATTTATAGAAGATAAATTACTGTGTTTAAGAATTTATAATTAATTAAATATGCAACATTTCAAATATATATATATTAGTGTTTGGATGAGGATACATGGTTATATCCATACACAAGTATCTTATTCAACCAAAAGAAAGCACAAAAAACAGCCCAGCTGAAGGAAGTTGACAGTCTTGCTAAGGGTAAAACTACAGTTACAAACAGTGCTCTCTTCAGAAGAAAATAAAAAGGAAAAAACCTCAGATATTAAAGTTTATATGATGGATATCATTCTGTGGATAACATGCAGATGCTAACTGTTCAGTGTGCTGTTAACCAGAAGCTGAATCCACCCTGCAAAGGATTTCTTTGTGGTAGAAAAGGCATTGTAGGATAGAAAGAGGTTCTGGAATTGTATTGCTTCCATGGGGGCAAGTTGTGCAGCATC
The DNA here is from genome assembly GCA_024865655.1 of Emberiza elegans. Classification (NCBI taxonomy): domain Eukaryota; kingdom Metazoa; phylum Chordata; class Aves; order Passeriformes; family Fringillidae; genus Emberiza; species Emberiza elegans. Next base: position 23,708,557 of record JALJVW010000139.1, on the reverse strand, counting down.
ATTCTCAGCCACCTCTATTTTTAATGCCTGTGACACTCAGTTTGAAAGTTCATAGAAGAAAAATAAAAATTCTGTGCCAGTTTTTGGAAAAAAGGCCACAGACTTTGAACAAGGAACAGCTGCAACGCAAATTGGCACAGCACAACTGGATGATTTCAAGGTGAGCAAAAATCTAAATTGCTTGGGATCACACAACCTGGTCCTTAATTATGTATAAGCACCCCTATCAGAAATGGGCAAAGTACCTGCCAGGTACCCCATCTTCCTCTGAACCAATCTGATTGGATTTTAGAGACATCTGCAACATAGTGTGCATTAGGAGAGATATGATAGGCAAGAAGTTAGTGGGTTGCAGACCCAGTTGGGAGGAGTGCTTTGTGCCTAAGGGGAACAAGGTGCAGAGACATTTTGATGAGAGGAAAATGAGGGCAGCATCATTAGCAGGGAGAGGGGATGAGGGATGATGCCATAATAACCTTCTCAGCACAGCTGGAGAGGTTTCTGTCAGTGACCAGCCCTGTCCTCACAGTTTGTCAAAGTGCAGCCATTATATGTTGTGACCAAACAGATCAGCCTGCCTGGTTACAAAGAGCTAGGAATAATGAAATGGTCACTGGGCACCTCATTTGCATCCACTGTGCTGCCCTTCTCACAGCAAAACACTGGCCAGAAAATGTTGCTGTCACATTACAGCTATTCTCATTTTTTATTAAATGAGATGCAGACAAATGTAAATGTTCCACTCTTAAAAATTTCCCAAGCTTTGTGCACTTTTTCTGTTTATATTAGAAACCTGATTATAATCACCTTGGTTCTCTACAGTTCTTTCTGAAGACTGCAGGATGAGGAAGTAAAATAATTAATCAATACTGTTGTCTGACAAAAAATCAGATACAGAGTTTGAGCATGTTAGGGCAAATTAGCCTAGGTTTTATATTTCATTGTCTAGAGTACTCTGTGGATTTTGTGTTGTCCCTTAAATGTTTTGCTACTGAGAAGTATTTTTAAATAACACATAGTAAAAATTAAGTCCATGCAATTTTTTTACTATTGCAGATTTCATTATGAAACATCTCAAGATTAAATTTATTCCAATAATCATTACAATGATGAAAAAATTCCTTGCTTCAATAATTGATTTATGCTTCATTTAAATGTACAGAGTACTTTCAATATAATTTCTTATTAGCTCTAATGACAAGTTTTAAAATAGCAGGGCTCTGAAATAAAAATGAAAATTTGCCATACAAGTTATTACATTTAAATGGACTTAGTACTTAATATTTAAAAAATCATTTGATGTAAATAGCCATCATGAATCACTGCAAATATGATTAGATGTAATTAAACTTTTTCTTTACCCATATCTAGTTTCGTCATAAGAAATTATTTTATTTCCTCTTTCAATTTTTTTAGGATCATCAAGAATTTGAAGTGAAATACCCATGACATAGAAGCATTGCTTATGCAGATTTTTGTCATTTTGGTCAAGAAATTAGATATCTTGTCATATATGTTTGTTTGTATTAGGTGTATGCTATTTTTTGTACCTTGTGTTAGCATTCTCTCCCTATTTGGGAGTTACATGTGTGCTATTGTATGCACTACATTAGAGAAGAAAGACAAAGAGAACACAAAAACTAAATTTTGCAGAAAACCAGTGATACTTCTAAAACCTGTTCAAGTATAATGGCAGAAATTAAAAAAAAATATCCATAAGTGCCTTTATTCAGAAATTTGTTTTCCTTTAAAATGAAGTTTGCAGGGAAGTATTACTCCAGCACAGGATCCTACAAGCGCAGCCAGCAGGCAGCTCATTCTCTTTTGGGAATCAGGTGTGGCTGTCTGTACTGACCACAAAACTCCCATTCAAGTCACAGGTGCTGTAATGCACAGGGAGACTGTATGCTGAATTTACACAGTACATTTGTAATGCTAAAAATAAGCCACGGCACTTGGGAAACTCTACTAGAGCAGTGCTCCCAACACTACTCACCTGTTTAAGCTTAGACACACAAAAGGTTAATCAGTGACAAAAATCTTAGAACAGCTCTGTTGGCTGGCTCATGGTGTCAGGAGAAAGTCCTCTTTTAGTATGCATGTGCTTGTATTAGCAGTGCTGTGGCTTTACTTCCAGCTCTTTAAGAAAATTTTATTAATTCCATGCAAAGCATCTAAAAGTGATGCAAGTAACAGGAGAATAACTGGGAGTGATACACCTGAAATCATTGAACTAACCATAAACAGGCTCCAGAGATTTTTGAGGTAGAAAACCACTGGCATTTGAATACATAAACTGTTGAGAATTTAATTGCGTTTGGAAAGTAAAACTGTGCAAGTCTAAGCAAAAATTACTTCATTAAATGTTTGGTGGGGTTTTTTGGTTGTTGGTTTGTTTGGGTTTTTTGTCAGTTTTTTTGTGAGTTTTGCATTTTTGTCTGTGTGTGTGTGTTTTTGTTTTTATTTTGGTTTTTTGTTTGTGTTTTTTTCTTTTTGTCTAAACAAACCTATAACAAAAAGATAAAAAGTTAAATGGGAAGCTATACTGGAGTTCTGCTGGGTTCTGAAACATGTTCTACTCAATACAGATTATTTGGAAAACTGGATGAATGCTGTGGTGGCAATTTTCCTGATGATACTAGGCTATTAGTAATTAATATTAGCTCTGTCTGAAGAGCTGCAAAGAAATACCTAAGACTGAGTGACTGGGTAATAAAATGGCAAATGAAATCCAGCATTAGTAAATGTGAAATGATGTCCTGGGGAAAAAACAATCTAACTTCACAAACAGGATTGATTGTCCCAGTCTGACCATTGCCACTCAAAAGCAAGATCTCAAGGTTAAATAGTTAGAAATCAATGATTGCAGTCATCTCTGTGCTCAGGAGTCAAAATTAGTATTTGGAATTATTAGGAAAAATGCATAACAAACCATTTTTCCATCTGTATCATACAGGCAGGTGTCACCCCTTTCCCCTCATAGCAATGTACAAGGCACCACTGAAAAAGAGTAAAGGAAGATTTGGAAAAATGACCAACAGCGTGAAACAACTTCCCAATGCAGGACATTTTTGTAGGCTGGGACTCTTCAATTTGGAAGAAAGAAAATCTATGGACAAACATGTGTTATAGAGTGAAAAAAAAACTATGATATAGTACAGCATGGAAGGGAAGAGCAGGAGTGACTGGGCTGCCTCACTCCGAGTAGGAGCCACAGGGGTGCCAAGGGAAGGGAGCAGGTGTCAGGCTCAGGATAAGCACAGGGATGGACCCGCCCCATGGGCACTGCAGCTCTGCTCCAGAGCACCGGGCAGATGCTGGGACTTCATCAGGGCTCAGGAGCGTGAAAGGCTGGCTTCAAAAGTCTTTGACACAGAAATAGTTGATAGCTTGGACAGTTTTCTAGGAGAATGTGCCTGTTTCCTATGGATTTTCTTGTGCTATTTCTTTGACACCTCTTTTAAACCAGTGTCAGATGCAGGATACTTGCTAGATAGATGGACTTGTGGTTTGACACTATGCATCTACTCCCAGTTGCAAGTGCTTATTTGCAAACTATTAGAAATGCTTTGATATGAGCTGGAGTCTTCCTTTTAAGAGATAAATATTTAGTTCTATATTTATTTTAGATTTTTCTATGCAAAAAATATTTGTAGTATTTTTCCTTAATTAAAAAGTGAAAACAACACTTTTTTTTTTTTTTTTTTCCGTGCAACATATCTAACTTTATCAATTATATCAGCAGAAGTTTTAATTTGGTATAATTTACTTTAGGGAAATGTCTTTCAATGAGGTAGAATGTCATCAAAAATATGACTGATCTGTAGAAATGTAGACCACTTTCTAAAGAGCTGTTTTGAAAGTTATGGGTGGCTACTTTTACTCAGAAACTGCCTATCATGCTTATATGTTTTGCAGTGATTTCCACTTGCCATAACAACAGAAGTTTAACAAACAGTATTTATGTGCTGCAGGCATAGAAGTGTACATAAACATAAAAGTAACAGAATGCGGGTTGCCAATCACATCATTCAGTTCTCCTGAAGCTTCCAGATAGTTCTACTTTGCTAAAAGTTTCTTTCTTTTGTAAGCTTTCGTATTCTGAAGAATCTATATTTTCTGTGAGGGAAGGTTTTTCTTCCCCACATGGAAAACCAACTTTAGAAAATATTTCTTCTCTTCAAGCACATATGTAGTTAATACCTAAATTGTAAGTATTCAGGTTTGGTGTTTGTTAATCCACTAACAACTAGCAGTTGAACTGCTTTAAGAAAAAAAAATTGAAAGCCAATTTTAACCATTTTTAACCATTTAATGTTCAAATTCAAAGGCATTGAAGCAAGTGCATTTGAGAATGGACTGGAGAATAACATGCAAATACATCTGTCACAATAGCTAGCTGTAAAATATTTGCACCTCTTTCATAAAGGTTGCATCAGCACACGTAGCACACATATTCTGCCTTGAGAATTTGCATCTCAGAAACACAGAAAGAAAAGCTGGAGATCTTAGGGAGTTTAACCATAAGAAATAAGCATTTTAAAATTCCCGTTATGTAGATGAGAAGTATTTCTGGCCTGGCAGCTCTCTAACAAAAACTAACAAATGGAAGATAATCATGGACGAAACATAAGAAAAAAAGTCAACCTAAGATAAAATTATATAAACTGACAAGAAGCACAGGGGAACAGTTAAATGTAACAGAAAAAGGCATATATTGAAGCACAGATGAAAATACACCTATTGTTGGGGATCACTGAAAAAGGTCATCCCAAAATGGAAGCTAAATTTCTTCATGACTAAGCTGGCCTTTATACTTGAATCTTTAATTAATACATTGGTTCATTTACTTTAAATTTGTATATATGTTCATGATTTTGTCCATAACTTTGCTAACATAAACACCTGAACAGTTTGTCACATTTAAACATAAATTTGAACTTAGCACTATCTATTATTCCACAGCAAGCACTCGAAATATACTTTCCTTTCAAAACTGACAATCTTAAAACTGTGCTGCATTATCTAATGGAACAAACCAAAACCTTTTGTCACTTTCTAAGCTTCTGATTTCTGGTTAAAATTATAGTAGGTTCATCTAATTGTCCTAATAAATAAATATCTTTAAAGATTATGTTAATTTTTCAAAACATAGTCATCCCAACTTTATGAAGAAATTGTGGAATTTATGTTTTCTAGAATTTTTGAGGCAGACACAACCAGAATGCTTTGATTTAACACAATATGACTGATCTGGTAGAAATGTAGACCACTTTCTAAAAAGCTGTTTTGAAAGTTATGGTGTACTTTACTCAGAAACTGCCTATCATGTTTATGTTTTTTTAGTGATTTCCTGCTATAACAACAGAAAAGTTTAACAAACAGTATTTATGTGCTGCAGGCAAAAGTGCATAAAATGTTGTGCAATAGAATGCGGGTTGCAATCACATCATTCAGTTCTCCTGAAGCTTCCAGATAGTTCTTTTTTTTGCTGGTTTCTTTCTTTGTAAGCTTTTAGGTATTCTGAAGAATCATATTTTCTGTGGGGAAGGTTTTTCTTTCCCCATACATGGAAACCAACTTTAGAAAATATTTCAATATGTCTTCAAGCACATATGTAGTTAATACCTAAATTGTAAGTATTCAGGGTTTTGGTGTTTAATCCACTAACAACTAGCAGTTATTACTGTTTAAGAAAAAAAAATTTGAAAGCCAATTTTAAACATTTTAACCATTTAATGTTCAAATTCAAAGGCATTGAAGCAAGTGCATTTGAGAAATGGACTGGAGAATAACATGCAACACATCTGTCACAATAACTAGCTGTAAAATATTTGCACCTCTTTTCTAAAGGTTGCATCCTTTGCACAACACCCCACATATTCTGCCTTGAGAATTTGCATCTCAGAAACACAGAAAAGAAAAAGCTGAGATCTTAGGGGTTTAACCACAAGAAATAAGCATTTAAAAATTCCCGTTATGTAGATGAGAAGTATTTCTGATGGCCTCTCTAACAAAACCACAAAATGGAAGATAATCTAATGGTGAAACATAAGAAAAAAAAGTCAACCTAAGATAAAATTATATAAACTGGACAAAAAGCACCAGGGAATAGTTAAATGTATTGAAAAAATATATTGAAGCACAGATGAAAATACACGATGGGTTGGGGATCTCTGAAAAAGGTCATCCCAAAATGGAAGTCAAATTTTCATGACTAAGGCTGGCCTTTATACTTGAATCTTTAATTAATACATTGGTTCATTTACTTTAAACTTGTATATATGTTCATGATTTTGTCCATAACTTTTAACATAAACACCTGAACAGTTTGTCATTTTTAAACATAAATTTGAACTTAGCACTATCTATTATTCCACAACAAACACTCGAAATATACTTTCCTTTCAAAATTGACAATCTTAAAACTTGTTTTATTATCTAATGGAACAAAACCAAAACCTTTTGTCACTTTCTAAGCTTCTGATTTCTGGTTAAAATTATAGTAGGTTCATCTAATTGTCCTAATAAATAAATATCTTTAAAGATTATGTTAATTTTTCAAAACATAGTCATCCCAACTTTATGAAGAAATTGTGGAATTTATGTTTTCTAGAATTTTTGAGGCAGACACAACCAGAATGCTTTGATTTAACACAATTTCAGGTTTTTCCTTGAAAGGGAAAGAGAAATGAAATACAGCGGAAAGTTTGTGTCGAGCCTTTAAGATTTTAAACAATCTAGCATATTAACTTTGGGATTATCCATGTAAATAACAGAATGCTAAATCAAGAACTAAAAAATACGTGGCTTATAAATTAAGTCAATCATTTAGGGTCCACTATGCCTGAACATAAAGAAGTTTAGCAGTGTATGGGAAGGTAATAATTTTATGTCATATATTTTATTTAGATGGTTTAACAATTAAAATGTATTTCAAATGCAATATATGTTTTTGGCATGAGAAAACAATCTGAAAGATGTCAACTTGAATCACATAACAGTGATTATTTACAAATGTAAGATAGAGTCACTTTGATTCTAATGAGAAAATGCCTGGCCTGAAGTCACACCTTCATATGCATCTAATAGTGCTCTCATTTTATCATATTTTAAAAATCCACACCTCATATTTTCTGTTTCCTTATATGGATGGTGCTAATGACACACATAGTAAACCTTCTATTAGCTTTGTACTTCAATAGAATTTGTTTAATTTCAGCTGTCAAACAATATGGTGAAAAAAAATCCATTTTTTTGATAACCCCAGGATTTAAAATGCATTATCAGTATGACAGCAGTAAATGTTTCCCAAACAATCTTATTTATGGGCCGTGTTCTTTCTTGGTGTAAACACAAATCTGAGCAGCATGTGAAATCCCTCGTTTGTTTGCCATAAATTGTGCATGTTACTGATGTAAGATTTATTATGTAAGAGTGGTTGAATAAACCAGCACTGGCACTGTTGATATGCAACATTTTACCTCCAGCTCCCTTACTGAGATCTGAGTGGAGCTGGTGTTATCTGAGAGACTTTACCAGCTGGTGACTGTTCAGTAATCAATTCTGTAGAAATAATAATATAAAACATAGAACTACCCAGCCATGGAATATGCTGAGTTGGAAGGGACTCCCCAAACCACCAATTACAACTCCTTCTACCTGAGAGCATTTACCAAACACATCTTGAGCTCTGTCCAGCTGGGCTGTGACCATTTCCCTGGGGATCCTGTTCCAGTGCCCAAATACCACCTGGGTGAAGAGCCTTTTTCTGATATCCAACCTAAACGTCCCCTGACACAACTTCAGGCCATTCCCTCAGTCCTGTCACTGTCACCAGAGAGGAGATCAGTGCCTGTCCCTCCTCTTCCCCTCACAGGAAGCTGTAACTGCACTGAGGTTTCCTCTCAGTCTCCTCCAGGCTGAACAGAACAAGGGACCTCAGCTGCTCCTCACACAACTTTCCCTCCAGAGCCTTCCCCAGCCTCCTTGCTCTCCTTTGGATGCTCTCCAATAGCTGAAATTACTTTTTTACATTGCGGTGCCCAAAACTGCTCATGTTACTCAAGGTGAGGCTGCACCAGGGCAGGGCAGAGTGGGACAAATCTAAATAACATCAAAAAATATATGTTAGTCCATCTTGTAGTGGAGACTTACCTTAAACATGAGTTTGACATTCATGCCTCTTATGATTTTACCAGAGCAATTTGTTAATACTGGAGAACTGTGAAGGTTTTCTGAAAAGTCTATCTGTCCTTACCCTAAAAAGACATCTATTAGTGAGAAAATGAGATTTTTCCAACTGCATGTGCCAGGCTCAGAGGAGGCTGCAAAGACATTTTTAATGCATCCTCTGCTCCATTGAAGTAACTGAGTACTTGAACATAAAGAAATTTAGACACTTGTCAGTAGTTTTGCAGCTTTGTAAAGGATTGATAGATTTTCTGATACAGAATCTGGCCCTAAAGGCAGCTCTGAAGTACAAATCCCCAGCTGCACTATAGAGCCCCTTTGCTTATAGGAATGTACATCACTACTCCTAGAATGGCTGCAGCCAGGTCTGTTTTAAGCTACAGAAGAGCCCATCAGAAGCCAGGATCCCAATGTGGCAGTATAAGTTTTACAAATTACTTCTATACTTTGTTTTTATTTCATATTTACCTTTTGTGCTTTTTGTACTCATTTCATATTCAACTTAATATATATATAAATCCCACTGATTTTTTTTTTATAGAAATGAATTTAAACGTAAGTTTGATATTTTTCTGAGGGGGTGGGTATATGTTTTCAAACACTTTCTGAACCTTGTTGCTTTTAGTTATTTTGCAGTAAGTCTAATAGAACTGCTGACTCCTAAGGGCTCAGCAAATGCGTGGTGCATTGGATACAATTTTTAAATAATTCCTGGCTGGAAAAAGCAGTAGCTGCTCTGGTGTGCCAGTGGGAAGTACCAAGGCTGCTCTGCTGGGATGGGCGCAGGGTCACTGCCAAGAGCAGTGCATTCCTCAGGCTTTTGGGCATTGTGTCCACTCAGCTGCATTCAATAATCATACCTCCAGATTTCACTATGTTGGAAGAAAATATTTCTAACGTCATAGGCTTCAGAGGGACTGCAACCAAAGAGAAACAAACAGAGCACATGTCAGTCTGTCCTGAATTCAAACTAATAATGAATATTGAACAAAGAGATTGCAGACATTGTGTGGTTATATCCCACACAATCCTCCTCTTGTTTTCATCTGCATTTTCTCCATCTGACTGAAAAGTATTCTTTTCAAGCACATGCTTTCTGCAAAAATGTGGAAAATGTATTTATGATTTCTTTTCTTGCACTTTAAAAATCTTTCTAAATGTTGCTTTCATCTTGTAGATTTAATAATTCTGGATAGAAGACCATGCTCATGACAGGTCTATTTTCTTGGACATATTGCATTTGATTCTGAGTGCAGTTTTCAGATTTTTTTAAATGGAATTTTGTGGGGTTTGAGCATTTGTTTTTCATTATGTTAAACATAGAGCATCCATATGTTGCTTTCTTTGGGATCTCTAAGAAAACATACAGTCATTTAAATCTGGGCTATTTTATCCCCTGCAGTTGAAAAAATCTTGTAGAAGATGGTACTACCTTATATGATATATTTTTCTCCCCTCAGTTGTTCCAAAAGTGTGTTTCTAATTCTTTCTCTTCATTATGCTTTTGTACGACAAAGTTGCTGCAGGTAAATTCTTTTCAAGCACATGCTTTCTGCAAAAATGTGGAAAATGTATTTATGATTTCTTTTCTTGCACTTTAAAAATCTTTCTAAATGTTGCTTTCATCTTGTAGATTTAATAATTCTGGATAGAAGACCATGCTCATGACAGGTCTATTTTTCTTGGACATATTGCATTTGATTCTGAGTGCAGTTTTCAGATTTTTTTAAATGGAATTTTGTGGGGTTTGAGCATTTGTTTTTCATTATGTTAAACATAGAGCATCCATATGTTGCTTTCCTTTGGGATCTCTAAGAAAACATACAGTCATTTAAATCTGGGCTATTTTATCCCTGCAGTTGAAAAATTCCTGTAGAAGATGGCTTCTGCCTTATATGATATATTTTTCTCCCTCAGTTGTTCCAAAAGTGTGTTCTAATTCTTTCTCTTCATTATGCTTTGTACGACAAAGTTGCTGCAGGTAAGTAAATGTGCATGGGATATGAAACAGGCTCTTAACTCCTGTGGTGCACAGTATAACTCAAAATCTTGACCACGGTGCTCAAGTCATATCCCTGGTTCATGACCTTCAGGTTGGTAGGTCACAATAGGAAGTGTAATATCGGGCTTCTGTGGTGTAATCTTTGTTGTAGGAATTATACATGAGATCTTACATGCTTCTATCAGTTGCAAATGTTCTTGTAGCTCATTGTACAATATGTCAGATGAAATGGATTTCATGATCTTTTGTATAATGCATATGTTCCAATAGTAATTTCAAACCTAATTTATTTCCTTGGAAATTCATTCATCTTTTGGGTGCCATTTTTAACCATCTTAATTTTCTATTATACAAGCAGAGGGGGTAAATTTTTTGCTCTCATATACATGTCCCAATACCACTGGATTTTATACAAGATTTACACTGTCTAAGGGGAAAATTCAGCTTAGGAATATTTTTACTTTAACACTACCATATAAACCTTTTTTCTGTTCAAAATCTAGTAGTTATTTGGCAGTTGTGTTTCATTTCAGCCTTTCTGCTATAAGTAGAAATGCTTTTAAAGATATAATTTTTTCCAGATAATGTATCTCTGTAAATGACAAAGTTGACTTTGTGTCTTTCAAAATACCTGTATAAGTTATTGGGAATTTTAAAATCAGCTGCAAGTGTGTCACTGAGAGTAGTCATTGCATAATTCCTTTTTTTTTTTTTTTAAATTTTAGTGGCTGTTGGCAAATGATGAGTGCAGAAAATGAACAAAAAGGAACCCAACACATTTCATTGTCTGCAAACTCCCAAGAACCTCTAAGATCATGGACACAATTGTTCCTACATTTTTGCCTTTAATAGGAAAAATAAGAGAATAGGGGATAAAGGTAGCCAAAAGAGTTTTAAAAAGTATATTTCATTTGGAAGAGTGGCATCCTGGCAAGAACAAGCACATTAAGCTGCAGGGCATTGTTAAGTAGAATAAATGTTTGGGCCAAAGGCAATGTATAAATGACAGTGCTGGAAATTTCGTTTTTCCCTTGGAAAAGAGGTTTTTTCAGAGAGCAGTATCATTGGCAAGTTAAAATACATTTTACATAGAGTAGGATTGGTTTATCCATTTATTCTGAAAACTACACAGTAATATTTCAATCTCAGCCCTCTTTCTTGCTAAGGAAGTATGAGCTGAGTACATCTCTATGGTGTAAGAGTCACAGTACAGTTGCTTTCTCTCTGACTCTGAAGTAGTGTCTGTAATTCATATCTACATTTTTATACTCTGCATTCTCCTCTGTATTATTCTGGTACTTTTACTCATCACTGTGGTACATGAAAGACCATCTAAGATGTGGAATAACTACCTGCAGTAATCTGTTTGGGTAACAACATGGAATGAAATTATTTTTAAAAATCAATTAAATAATTGAGGAGACATTGAGTTTATTTTTCATGCTAAGGTGTAAACTAACCAGTACCTCAGATACTACACAATAGTATTTCTGTGTCTTTCTGGAAATTACTGTAAAAAAAAAGCCAAAAATTTTACAGAAATAACTCCTAGAATTTAGAAGACTATGTAAGTGTAGTGGGTTGCCTGGCTGGATGCCAGGCACCCACCAAAGCCACTCTATTTCTCCCCTCTGGAGCTGGACAGGGGAGAGGAAATATCAAAAAGGGTTCATGGGTTGAGATAGGACTGGGAGAGAGATCACTCACTGACTACTGTCATGGTCAAAACAGACTTGAATTTTAGAGATACCAAATGAATTTATTCCTAACAAAGAGCAGGATAATGAAAAGTAAAAATAGACCTTAAAAACATCTTCCCCCCAGCCCTCCCTCCTTCCCAGCTTTACCTCTTTTGCCAGTGGCTCAGGGAGACAGGGAAAGGGAGTTATGGTCAGTTCATCACCTGTTGTTTCCGCCACTGCTCAGGGAGGGGAGTCCTTCCCCTGCTCCAGTGTGGGGTCCCCCCACGGGAGACAGTCCTCCATGAACTTGTCCAACATGAGTGCATCCCACAGCTCTCCACAAACAGCTGCAATGTGTCACTCTCCCATAGGATGCAGCCCTTCAGGCACAGCCTGTGTCTCCAGTATGGGCTCCTCTCTCTACAGGATTGCAGGACCCTGCTGGGAGCCTGCTCCAGCACAGGCCTTCCATGGGGTCACAGCCACCTCTCAGGCATCCACTGGGTCTGGCCTGGGCCTAGGTCTGCTCCATGGGCTGCCGGTAGATTTCTGCATCCCCATGGTACTCCATGGGCTGCAGGGGCACAGCTGCTTCACCATGGTCTGTACCGCGGGCTGCAGAGGGATCTCACTGCAGTGCCCGGAGCACCTTCTGCACTGACCTTGGTGTCTGCAGAGCAGCTCCTCTCCCATATTCTCACCCCAATGTTCTCTGGACACAATGACATCAGCACAATAGCTTTTCCTTCCTTCTTCTTAAATACATTATCACTGAGGCATTTCCACCATTCCTAATTGGCCCAGCCTTGGCCAGCAGCAGGTCCATCTCGGAGACACCTGATATTGCTTCTGCTGGACATGGGGAAGCTTCAGAGAGCTTCTCATAGAAGCCATTCCTCTAACCCCCTCCTATACCAATACATTAGGTTAAAAAGGTATCACATAATAAAACAGGCCTAAAAATCCAGATTAAGAAATAATCTTTGCCCAGATTTGAAGTCAGCAAACCATACAAAAGTATGAAAATAAAAGTCCAAAACACAACATAAAGAAAATTATGGCCCATTACAAAAGGTGAAGGGTACTCACAAGCATCAATTTACGAAAGCATTAATCCATTCACATCACTTTCTTAAAAATAAACAATTTATTTAATCTCAAACTTGAAATATTTGTACTTTAAAATATTGGTTCACAGGAAGTACATCCAAAAAGATGGACTTTTCTCAGCAAGTGTTCATACTGAAGCCTGAACTGTAGATATACATCAGACAATTTACTGGCTGAAGATGGCAAAGAATAAATGCCAGCCACAGGATTTTCTATACACTGTTGGTCACTCTGGAGGAGGTATAGACTGGGACAGCCTTACAATTTTTACACCTGTGGAAGAAAAATGAGGGAAAGTTTTTGACGCATCCCATGGTATCTACAGTGAGAAGACAGTCAGGAGCATGGGTGAAAGATTTAGATATAGAGAAGTAGATTTGTTCCCGGTGAAGGGCCCAAGTGCTACATCAATTTTAGTATTCCTGCCTTGATGGTATAATATAGGGCTACACTTCTTTTGCTAAACTGCATTAGCATCTGCTCACATAGTTTTCTGGCAAAGATATCAATGCAGTTTATGAAGGTTCAGGATTAATTTCCCTTTTCCTTGTTTTGCACTTAGATATATAATTGCTAATATCTGGAATACATAAACACTATTGTACACATTGAGGGCTTTTCAGCTTGTAAACTGAAAGTGTTCTAGGATATCCCTGTCTTTTCAATGTCTGAAAATGTGAAGAAAAGTATGAAAGTGCTATTCATTTGTTCATGGTTCTCAGTTTAGCTAAATTGAAACTGTACTTAGTCATAGCAAAGTCAATCAGAGGGTAGAATGTGACTGTTGTTCTTTTTCAACTGGACACTTTGTGCACCCTGGACACTTTGTGCACCCCCAAGTCTTCTATTTTGCATTAGCAGTCTGAAAGAGATTAATTGGATGTATAACAGTTAACTGCTGCTTCCTGGACTTTCTACTCTGGAATCACTGATCTGTATATTTGTGGGTGGACAACTCTGCTACCTGGATTCTTCTTAAATTTGACATGTACACAGCTAAATTCACCTGCTACACAGATATCCTGGTGACATGGAATTCTCTTTGTCTCTAACAGTTACCAAGTGTCTTTTGAATCTCTGTAGCTTTTGGGCTCAAAGGATACAAGAAAGAATCCTGTTCAGTTCATCTGAATTCTGTTCACGCATGCACATTTATAAGGAGTGAAAAAAGAAGGACAACTTCCATTATATAAATACATGAAGAGTTTCAGTTTGCCAATATGTTTTGGAATATTTCCCAAACTGGAAATCTCAGTGTTCACCATGATCCTTAAATAAAAGAAGGAATTATTTTGACAATTTCACTGCTGCTTAGTATAAGTGCCTGTCATTGGTGTTACTATTACAGATCACAGATCAGGGGAGGGGGGGAAAGAGATATCATCTTAAATGTATATTTCTGGAGCTATGTTTTTGAAAGACACCAGTGTAATTCAGTCTTACCTATGCATGGTTACCTATATGGATAGAGTGAAGCTGTAAGAATATCATATTACAGACAATGAGTGTGATTTTGTCAAATTTGCCTTTTTTAGCAAAGCTGTTCGGCTGGCTAGGCCTGCCCATGTATGAAATACTGCTACTGTACAGCCATGCCACTGGATTATGCACAATTTCTGTTATACCTTTCAGGGTATCTGCGTGGCAGATTTAGGCAGCACTCTTCTGCAATTCCTCGCACTCCTCTTCCTAATGGCAATGGTCCATCACCAGCTGCTCCACAGCTACAATTGCCTTCCTCTCAGCACCGTTTACTTCTGATTCTTCCTGGATGTGGTACATTTTGTTTTATGTCGTGTCACTGTTGTTATACTTACATAATGTACTTAAGTATTGTTTAGATTGACTCAGTGTTAGTTTTAAAATTGAAAATAAAATGTCATTATTGGCAAGAGCAGCTGTTTTCATGCACATCATTTTCAGAAGTTCAGTTTATTAATCAGGCTAAGCAGGACTTTTGTACAAATGGCAGTATTTTTTCTTGAAGCGTTCTATGGGCTTTAGATTTCCGTCATAACAGAATTGAGAAGTGTAATATAGAAGAAATGTTTGATGCAATTAAAACTGTTTATTCTGGGTTTGTAATTGATTTAATTGTAACATCTAGAGGGCTGCAATTTTGAAAAGTCTCAGCCCTGATTGCCTATTATTCACATGACAATGCTGAAATAAAATGACACTATAGTAAATGAAAACATAACAAATAACCCTGGTGGTTCAATTGCATTTTGAAAGAAAATCAGTAGATGTTCTGCAGAAATCACCTATAGGAACAGCAGGAAAAAAGCCCATATTTTAAATCAGTTTTTGTAAAATCTGACTCTCCCAGAAACTGTCATAATGTTACTCATCTAGTAAAGCTGTTTTGATTGTCTTCTATAATTTTAAATAACACCTGCTTGTGAAGTGGAAACAAACATTAGGAAAAAATCTTGTTCCCTATGCTGAAGCAATAGGGCTACATAGCCTTAAATCTCTCCCCAGTCTTTACTACCCTCCATGTAAAAGTCAAATGTAAAGTTCACCAAATTTGCTTGGAATCCAGGAGTGCTTAGATTTAAACATTGAAAAATTTTAACTGGTCCTTGACCCCACACCAAGCCTAACTTTGCACAATATCAGTAAGCTCTTCTTACACACCAAGTTTATAGAGTAGGAAAGCCCTGGATGCAGGATGTTTCAGCATTGACTGACCAGCTGCAACATGCACATTATATCCCTATTAATTCCTATAATGAGAAAAATAAAGTTTTCAAATCATTTACAATAAAAATTATACTTTTTTTACCAGTCTTCATAGAACTGCATGATCAAAAAATCACAGAATTACAGATTAAGGGGTCCACAAGGATCCCTTGAGTCCAACTCCTGGCCTTGCACAGGACCATCCCTAAGAGTCACACCATGTGCCTGAGAGTATTTTTCCTCTAAGAAAACAAATTAGTTCTATGTGTCTGCATGTTACCATGAATTTAGTGTCAGGTTTTGAGTTGCTGTACTGACATATCTTGGAAATATTTTTTCTTTTCCTTGGTGAACATTGGTGTATATTCTACATTTGGTGATGAAATAGTAGGAAAGAGTTATAATGGCTCATCTTTTAGTGTTATGTGTTACATACATTCTAATGTGCACATGAAGGACCTAAATTTAAATCCACAAATTCAAATTTTCAAATTTAAGCTATTAGGCAATATCCACTCCTTCCTTTGTTTTTACTCTGCTGTAATTGTGGTAAGTTCTGCATGTGTAATTGGGCTTTGTGTAATTGTGCTGTAATGTTTATAGAGGCCACTGAATTCCATTAACACATAACTTTGCAGTAGGCCTTGAACTTACCCAGTTAAGGATACTACATTGTTTCTTTTAAGTTTTTCGGATCACATAAAAGTTTGTATAATTGGGTCTTAATAATATTTTCTTTTATTTTTTCCCCAGTTTTTTCAGATTCATAGAAAGGTTTGGATTGGAAGGGACCTTAAAGATCATCTAGTTCTAAATGTCCCACCATGGGCAGAGATGGCACCCACTAAATCAGCTTCCTCAAAGCCCCACCCACCCAGACCTTGAAAATTTCCAAGGGTGAAGCATTCACTTCTTTATTGACTTGCAAACAACCATGATTTTTACTACTGGTTAGAATCAGTTAGCACTTTTCATAGTTCTTATACAATTGGGACTGGGTCTTTGACAATGTGTGGGTTACTTGAACATTGCTATTTGTAGTCAATCTACTCTTCAAAGAGAAAATAGTTTTGCAAACTGCTTCTTATTGACACTAGGAGGTGGCGTGTTAAATTTATTTTTACGTGACTAATTCAGTTAAATATTTACTGGAAAATTTCAAAAAATGTTTTGCAGTTGACACGATTAAACACTTGCTGTTGTTTCATCAGTGCTAAATGATTTGTGTAGCTATTTCATTGAGCAGGTCTAATTCTTTCACTCTTTCAAACAAGCACTTAAAAATTTAGAGCAACACTGTTCTTTCATTGAAAGTTATTTCGTAATCTTTAACAGCAAAAATGAGCTATTAGATTTCCATATCACCCAAAAAGGAGGCAAAATGTATCTCTAAACAGATTTCTTCAGTACATAAGAAACATAACTTAAAAATTCAGTATTTATTTTTTAATGTTTACTGATGTGGTTTAAAGTATTCAGGAGTTAAAAGGAAAGGCAGACAACTGTCAAGGAAATTGAGACTAAAGCTACTACTTTATTGCTCTACTGATTATTCTGAAAAAGGAGTTGTTGCTGGAATAGTAAAACTACCAAGAGAAGAGCAATTGGTCAAAAAATGGAAGAAGCACAAAATTGTTTATTGAAGTAAAAATGGTATAAAAATAATTTCTGCAGTCTCAAATCACAAATGAAGATTATTATTTATAGAAAGAAATATAACAGAATGTAAGATTTTAAAAATTCCTTTGAAAATGTGATCTTTAGTACCATATAACTAATTTTTAACTCATCTGACTTTGTTTTTGAAAACCTCTGAATGATTTAAAATATTGTATCCTATTATGTCTCTATCACTATGCATTTTGCTATGCATTGGCAAGAATATGAAACATAATCACTTTAGCATTCCTGAAGAAAGGTTAAGTAGGTCTTATGGAGTTTTTGAGCATTTGAAAATGTTCATCTGAGAGAGTTGAGGTGACTTGGGCTTGAGAAGACTTTGGGGATGCCTTAACAGCAGCCTTCCAGCAGTTAAAGGGACCTGGAGAGGGATTTTCAACAGGGGCATGCAATGATAAGACAAGTGGGAATGGCTTTAAACTGAAAGAGATCAGAATTAGATTAGATATTAGGAAGAAATTCTTCACTGTGAGGGTGGTACAACACTGGAACAGGTTGCCCAGAGAAGCTGTGGATGTCCCATCCTTAAATCCTTCAAGTATAGTAGCAGAAAGCAAAAGATAGGACAAGAGGGAGTCTATCCAAGTATGATTCTATCCTGTGGATATAAACTTTTCTTTGTGCACTTAATGTATAGTGTACTACAGATGTCATCTTACAATTTTCTGGTTACCATCTTACTCCATTTTTTCCATATCCTAAAGGTGATCTGATTATTTGGGCTGATTATTAATTTATGTCTATAAGGGCACATATCATGAAGAAAAAAATATACCCATTTTCAGCAGAAGAATGATAGACTGCCGAAATGTCTTTTTTTACAAAAAAGCACTCGTCATGTAATATTTGTAGCTTCACTTTGAGCTATTCTTAGCTGGTCATCGCCTTCAACAGAATTTGACAATGAAGTTTTCTGGCCTGGTGTTCACAGCAGAGAAACGCCAAGAAACTGGCTTAGGAGGTGTTTCTCCTTCAGGAAAACCTGCTTCTTATGGCCAAAACCTGTGTACACCATTTTTAATACTCAAGCTGTTTCTTAAAGACCCGAGACTTTTGCTTCTCTGTGTAAATTTTACTGCTCCTTCTGACCATGACAGCTAATTCTGTGTACTTCAAATGTGAATGATTTTTTTACTCATTAGGAAAAAAATCTTTGGTTGAAACAGAAGACAATCAAATTGGCATAGAAGAATAAGAATCTTTTTTCTTCACAGTATACCAAACTCTGCCTACTGCTGTACACAAAGGAAAAATGAGTTGTTACCCTGAGGACTAGTTAGCTACCTAATCACAGATTGGGTCCAGCTAAATATTACTAAATAAAATTTAGGGTGATATTTCAGGATACCATATTGTTAAGCCAGCCCCATAGGTCTAAAAGTTTACTTTAAAAGCCTCTCTGCAAGATCACAAAGTGGTCTGGTGCTCTTTAGAAAAGAGGATGGAAGTTGGCTGTTTCCTGAGAGGCTATGTCAAGTGAGCGCACTTGCTCTCTCTCAGTGTTCCAGGGTTGTCTCATATCAAGAGCCACTGTCCCTTTAAACAGTACTGGGCCAAAATTCCCTGGAGGCAAGTAAAAAAAAAAATCTTGAGATCTTCCTGGATAATAGAGAAGAAGATATGGAGCTCAAGGAAATATGGGGCTAAAGGGATATTAAAAATGTTAATGGAGGTGACCTGTTATTCAGTGTATGTCATAGTAGG
Source organism: Emberiza elegans (assembly GCA_024865655.1). Lineage (NCBI taxonomy): Eukaryota > Metazoa > Chordata > Aves > Passeriformes > Fringillidae > Emberiza > Emberiza elegans. Next base: position 23,689,501 of record JALJVW010000139.1, on the reverse strand, counting down.
GAGAAATATTTTAAGACTTGGTGCTGCCTGGAGACACGGAACAGAAATATACCTTTTTGTTTTCTCTGTACACTGCTTCAAAGAAATATTTGAGTTCATCTCTAATTTATTTCTTCCAGAATGAGTGGCAAGAACTTTTGGCTGAGATTAAAGGAGCAACAATGAAGGAGTTATTTGATCATTTAAAATTAGCACATATACTGTTCAGATGTCATTTTGCCAGAAAGTTTACTTCTGTAACTAGAAATGCAGTACAACTGGAAAAGGGAATGGTGACTTTTTCTTATCAGTGAAATAAGGTGCATATTTTAATCTTTACCAGTGTTTTTGTCTTGTGGGTTTTAACACCATGGGAATGACACTGGCACTGCTAATACTGAAATTTAGACTTGCAGAATTTTATTACTAAAGTTTATGCTCCAACTTCAACTCCATTGAAGTTCAGACACTTACTATTAAAGGCATTGTTTTACCTAAAAAATTAATTTCATACGCTGCTAATGAGATAGCCCCGAGGAAAGATGGGGAATTTGAGCCTTGTAAATATACAATAAAATACATTCCTGCAAGACCTACCAAAGCTTGAGAAATTAATAAACATGATTCAATTCAGTATTACTAAAAATATTTTAAAGTAGTTGTATTTTGAAAATGATATAGCTTTTTCTCTTGTTAAAAGTTATCCACTACCTATTGCATCAGAAATCAGAGAGCATCTTCAAAGTTGTCCTTCCCGCACTCATCCAAATGACAAGGATTTACAGTGACAGGATAGTTCAGTGATTTGGGCATAAAAGATTTGTTTCATTGCCTCCTTTATAGAGGTGCTCTCTTCCTTCTCTGAAAAGCTGGTATATAATATTTCTCTTTTTCACTTGAAATAAGATCTTTTTATATTGTGGAATGTTACGGCAGTCATTGAGATAAATACATATACCCATACACATTACAAAAGCTGTATTCAAAGTTACTTGCAATTCCTAATTTTTCAGAGCAAGATTCTCAAGCTGGAGAGTGAGTGAACTGAACATTTCGGTGTATAAACACTAAAGGGAACTCGGAGAAATTCTAGGGTCATTGATTAGGGACAAAATAGGAGAACACTTGGACAGGTGCAGACTGGTCAAAGACAACCAGGACATTTATAAAGGGGAAGCCATGCTTGTCAAATGCTATTAACTTGTTTGAGGAGGTGACAATGAGAGCTGACAGGGGTGAAGCAACAAACATAATCTGCTTGGACGTCAAGATGGCTTTTGATACTGGCACACTGAAGAGTAGATACAGGGTTAGTAAGAATCTGATGATAAAGTGACTGATAGAGTGTCTCTAAAATCTCTTAAGACTCAGTACTGCTGACATACCACAGCAAAACATGCAAGAAGATGTAAAAAAGTGATGGATATAAATGAATTTGATAGGGATTTTTCACAATAAAAAAGAGGATAGATGAATTAGAAAGTTTGTGAAGGAGGGAGGCAGTAAAAGAGGAGTGGTGGGAGGGAAAAGAGCTGACCTGTTCATTTATTTTTGAAAGAGAAAATGTCTTGAAGATTAGTCTATAAAAGCTCACTGTAGAAGACAGGAGCAAAACCACCTGATATATCCCTCTATATCTGTCCACATCTGCCTTTAACTTTGCTGCAGACAGAAAGTGGTTGCTGAAGTGATGATTTTCAGTACGTGTTAGATATTTGGGGGGAACAAGACTCCTAAGAGCTTCTTGCTGAAAAAGGCAAATTTGAGGGTTTATTCCTATATAGAAATTAGCTCTGTGTTTGATACCTTCTTATTCTTTTTAATGTAGAATAGAAATAGAAGTGTAAAGGATCCTTTACTTCTGCTTCCTGTATGGCCATTTCTCTGGACGTGTTCACATTCTGTTTTGTATGGTGGTGTTTGCCTTTCATCACATTCCATTTGCTAAGAGAAGCAAATAGAATTTTAACAAATAGGTACCAATAGGTCTCAGGTGCAAAAAGTTAGTGAACCTATTTTTGAGACAAAATTTGCTGAGTGGAAAACTGTATGGAAAAAATGAAGTAATAATCAAAAAATATATTTATAAGAACTTTCCATTCAATCATATGTTCTTAGTTACCGGAATGCTGTGTGAAGTTACAATATGTCTTTTAGTTTTTAGATAATTAATGCAGTACAGGCATAGATTAAAATATTCCATTGTGAATAGAGGAAGCATAGATTACTGGTGTGGAATAGCCAAGAGCAAAACAAAAAAAAATCTAATGAGAAGACCTAAATCTTAACTGATCTGTTATTTTGGAAGATTTTTTTGCTAGGCTTTTTGAAATACTCAGCAAAATCTTTGACATATTTTTTTCATGTCCTGTTTTAAGTTTTGAAAACAAGAGGAAAAGGTTTTGAGACATATACTTGAAATCAATTCATTATTTTTATTAATTTTATATTTAAAAGCTTATGTTCTAGCTCAAAATGTTTGCCTGTTATACTTAAATGTTGTAATCAGAAACAGGAAAAACTGGTCCTTAGGCAAGAAACAGGAACAGCCTTTGTAATTGAAGAACAGGTACAAAAGGCACAGTTCCTGTTTCTAAGAGAAATGCAGTGGATCAAGAACATACAGGAAGTGTGAAGTATGATGGTATATCAACTGTCCAAGAGAGCTTGAGCTAAATTTTTATCTATTTACTAATGTACATATTTTGTGCAACTTCTTGTTCTAAGCAGGTCTAAGCAACTTCTCCTATCTTGACTGAAAAGTCTTGTTTCATTCAATTTCCTTGATTTATTGAATTAAAAGCAAGTCTAAGTTTAGGAAGAAATCTGCTTTCATAGCTTACTTGTAGTTAAGAGAGAAGGTTGCACTGTGATGATGGCTTCAGTGGCCAAATCTGTGAGAAAAAGAAAACAGAACACAATAAAAAATAGAAGTTGCTTTGGACTTCTCAGAACCCGACTGTACTAATTACCAAATTTGAATAAGGGAAGGATCATAGTGGGAAACAGGCTAACATTTTGGGACAACAGGAAAATATAACCCCAAATTTATTAATTTCTTCGTTTCCAGTTTTTTAGTCATTTCATCACCACATCTTTTATGTGTTTTGGGTTATGTCATCTGAAGTAGTTGAAGTATAATTATCACACTGTATCAAATACAAAATAGGTATATTTTTGAATAAGGAAACCAACACATACTGGAATAGAACAGGACAGCAGAAAGGTAAACTTGTGAAATAAGGAACACTGTGGATTTGTATATTCCTATGCATTTTATTAACAAACTGAATATTTTAAAGCTACTTTGGATGCTGAAAAAAGACAAGGAAATTAATATTTTTGTAATATAGATGTCACCTTATATTTCATGCCTGATTCATTTGAAAATGTAGATTAATTTGCAAACAGTTTAGAGAGGTGAACTATTGAATTGAGTTCTATAAGATTTAGGATTTGTCATCTTTTAAAGTTGACACTCAGTGAGAGCTTGTCAATTACAAAGAAGTGAAATGAAGTGAAAATAAGCCTCGTCTTCATCTTCTTGTTATATGCTTGGTTGGTTATAGAGACACCATTTACAAGCTGAGAATAATTACTTGCAAAGTATTTTTGCCTTTAAACTAAAATTATTTATTATTTTACCTTACTCCATTTTGATAAAGCAGTTACTCTAATTTCCTAATCTCATAGCCAAAATAGTGTTTCTGTGCAAGTGGCTACCTAAAATTAAGTGTTTGAGTTGAAATGAAAAACACTATTTAGAGTAGGTTTTTTTTCTCAAATGTTACTTATCCTCTTATGATGAGTTATACAAAATTTCTTCACTTTATGAATCTACAGCAGCATGTAATTTGACAAATACACATATGATAGGGAGAGAATGGCAACAGTAAAAACTTTTCTATTTACATGCAAACATATCAACATTCTCTTCCACCTTAAATGGATGTTATGTTATCAGTCTCTTGCTTCCAGTAAGAGACTTTAATTTTTGTAGAGCTTATTCTTTTAAACCTTTCCTTAAACTGTAATACAGTCCTTCTGATGTGGTTTTCTCAGATTGAAGTGAGTTAGCACTTTTTTTTCTTATCAGTTTTATGTGACATAATGAATGCTTAGAGGATTTCTGTAATCAAATAACTTGTATCATCCTACTTTGCATCCAACATTCCTGTACTTCATACATTTCCATATTAAATTCCATTGTATCAAAATCCTCTAGCTGTCTTAGAAGAAAGTACTCTGTCACCAAATTATTTTCTTATGGATAAAATAAAAAGATGTATTCAGCAACTCTGCTAAAGCATTACCTTTGATTTTTAACTGGAGCTCTGGTTTTGGTTTTTTTTTTTCCTTGCTTTTCCTAGTGGTCTTTCATGCCCAACTGAAAACAGAGAGACCAGATAATTTGTCTGTGGCACTTAGCAAACCAGTAGCTCAACTTGAGCAGGAAGAAGCCATCTCCCAATTCAGAGACAGCCCAGACCACAGAGCTCTCCCAAATTGGCTCCTCCCAGCAGAAGGAGTGCTCAGGAAAGCATGGCAGCCTTTTCCTGAATGGGAACTGGTACTTGATGCCAGTCATTTTATTTGTAAATGTACACAGAACTTAGTGATCACATATGCAAAATATAGATGTCAATTATTAAAGTTTAGAAAGGATAATTACAATTTTTTTTACTATGCAGTAAATTTTCTTTATTAATTGTACTAGATAATTGTATTTGTGCATCATTCTTCTGGTATTTGAAGCACAAAGCAAACCTTATAACACCTCTTGTATTATTTCAATTTTGTCTCTTAGTATTCATGCTATTCCCTAGTAGAATTCAGTTATGCTACTTAAATGTACAGTAGAATATTTTCCTTTTTATTGCAGAAGAATGCTTTGATCTATCAAAAAGTTTAATTGCATTTCATGCAGTGGTTTCTGTTTGTAATTAGGTGTATGTGTGGCAGTTGCTAAGTGTTTCTTTCATGTCCTTCCATTTATTTTTAAAGTGAATTTTCTGTTACACCATCACGTATTGTGTAGTAGGAGCTTTGCTCAGATTCTGGAACTACATATGCGTATCTGATTCCCCCAGTCACTCCTGAAGTGTTTTGGCAGCTTGGTCTTTGCTTATTTTAATTATTTTTTTACTGGTTTTGATGGACAAATGCATGGATTTAGTGAATATTTTAACATCTCTGACTCTGAATAGGAAATTAAAGATCAATGACCAATATAGTGTGGGCTGTAGCAGCCCTTTAACATTTTTTTTCTTTTTTCTTATTTAAATAATATCTGAAAAAGGAAGTTTGGTTAATAAAGAATGCAAAATGAACAATAGATAATTTGGAGTTTAGCCCTTAGGCTGATTTTGTAATATTCCTATCCTACTGAATAGCATGACATTTCACATGGAATCCTATAAATCCAGCTTGAGGAATAATGAAAGAGTTGAAGAAAACACTTTGGATCTAGTGATTAATATCCTATTGATTATTACTAAGAATGTAGAAATACTTTCTGCAAAGCATAAAAGACTACTGAATTTAAAATGAGTACAGAAATATATTTAGTTGAATTGAGATTTTATTTGGTATTATCACACTCCTGCCCATACTTATCATCCTTTCCCACTCATGGAAATTGCCATTAATTTCTTTTCTGCAGATTGCAACAGGTGTGTGAAATTGAAATATATTTGAATTCCTAAAGAAATTACATTTATTTAAATATCAGTTAAAGAAAAGGGCAAAATTAAATTAGAAGTACTGATTGGTTACACCAATACTTCTTTTTTATTTTTTTAAAATTTTATTTACCCTTTTAGTATCTCTGATATGATATCTTTTTTTTTAGCTTTTCATTTATCTTTTCTGGTAGTGCATTTTTATTCTTATTTTTCTTCTTTTGCTCCTTTGTGTTGATATTTTCCTTTTCCCAGTATATCTTCTCACTCCTCTCTTTCAACTACTGCAACTAAAATTTGCTTTCTAAATTTCAGTCCTTTCTCAGTGTTCTCTCATATACAGCCTTCATGTGTCTTTGTGGCTGCTCAGCCATTATTTCAAACAAAGCTTTTAGCTGAATAAGGTGTGAAAGAAAAGTGGAATGAAAAAAGTGGGAGCATACTCAACTGAATCCATGAATGAAGACCCAGAACTTCAATAGCTGACATACTGGCACAGGGAATCCCAGGTCTTAAAAATCAGTGTCTTTGGTATATGGAAGTATGTGGAATTTTATAGGGTTTGGCCTATCTTGGTATTTTTCTTAGAATACAAACTTTGCAGTTATAATGCAGCAGGATTATATACTAGCCTCTTATCTGCTGCTCTGGGGCTATCAACAAAGGGAGAAAGGAAGTTGTTGCTGAAGTGCAGCATTGTTGATTAAAAATAGATTGCCAACGCCATTGATTTCTCATTTCAGTTAAAATATTTAGATAAAGCTTAGACTCGAACAAAAGAGCAGTCTGGATTGGCACACCTGAATTAATATGCAACCACCTTCAGACAGCAGCCAGAGAAAACTGGCTTCTCAATGTGGCTCTGAGGAAAATGGATCAGGTTGGACTGTGGTGGTCAGAGGCTGACCAATTGATCAGCCAACCAACATGCTAATATGCTCTGAACTGCCTCTTGCAATCAGAACAAAGAGGTAGGATGGAATATCAACAAAATTTACATGATACAGATGGTGACTAAATAAACAGCCCATTACAAAACCTCACTACTTTAGTGGCTTTTGTGTTGGTCAAAAAGAGATAGTGGGAAATCTTCAGTTTTGTTTTGAATAAAACGTTTTCCTTAAAGCACTGATGTTGAAAAAGAAGATTTTGCATGTTCCCCAACAAATTTTATGTCAGAGGCAAGGATTCAAGAGAAAACGATTACAATTTTCTTAACAAAAAAAAGCTTGTGATAAAGCAGCTTAACATTTTGTTGCCAAGGTAAAACAGGAAAACTTCTATTCTAGCTGTAGCTAACATAAAGTGCTCTTCAGTATCGCTTCTGTATCCCCATTTCAATTTTAAAAAGTATTTCATCCCTTTTCTATATATATATATATATATATTTTTTGTCCCTGAGCAGTTCAAAATGTAACTAGTGCATTAGAGATGCAGTTGTTGAGCTAAGGGGCTAATACTTCTCCCTCCTGTCCCAAATCCTACTTCAACATATAAAAAAGCAGCTGCTGCAGTCAAGGGTAGCATGAGCTTTCTGAGGAGAAATGAAAGTAATTCCAAAAAATGATATGTAATTATTGTGCATCTGACTGAATGTTTCTCATCTAACTTTGTAGAAATACATCTTAGAATCTTACATAGAGAAAATTAAGCCAAATTATATAAGTGAAACGCAAAAGAAATGAGAAAGTTCAAAGTGTGCTGTGAGTATACAATGGAGTTCCCATGCACCAGTGCAAACAATAAACAGAACAGGGATTTTTTTACTTCTTTGTTGTTAATGAGCAAGGTAAAAGCTATGTAAAATGGTTTCTCTGTTTTGCAAGAATTTTGTTTCAACTTTTTAGGATGTGTTTGATATAAAAGCATGTATTTATAAGTTGCTTTTCAGCGCCCTTCAATTTTCCTTTTCAAAATCTCAGATTAGGCTACTCAAATATCTATATATTCATGCAAGTATTATTTACTTCTTCACTGAAAAACACTAAGTCATTTCTATTTATGAACATTTTTTTTGTAATGTGACCTGGCATTTCTCATCACTACCGCTTGCAGTCTAGTCTTATAAAATTTAATGGATGTCAAAAAATGAGCACAGTATGAAAAAAAAAATAGACAAAAGAGAAATCCTTTACATGTTAACAAATGTCACAGAAAGATCTCTTGAAGTTAAAATCCCCATGGAGAGAAATCATTTAGTCTTGACCAAAAGAAATACCTCTTTAAGATATATGTCTAAGGGAAATCTTGGAATTTTCTGTCTTTTGAAAAGAGAAGACTTAATTTGTATGTCCTCTCAGACTATGCTTCATCTTTATTAGAGAAATCCTTCTTTTCCAATGGTTTTAGGCAGATTAACTGGCCTAATTGGACCTAAGCTGCTGTGAAGAGAGAGGGAAAAAAGGTGGAGGCACAAGCTCTCCAAGTCCTCAAGTCACATCCTCCTGGTTGACTGGTCTGCTTAGCCAAGCTGAAACTGGTCTTATTGTCATGTTGGGTGCATTAATTGGAGTGCAGACTAATTTGCAAGAATGCTTTAGTGCCCTTTAAAAGGTGATTTAAAATTCAAAGTGATGGAAATTGTATAAAAGCATGCTGATCTGATCATTACCCAGAATTCAGTTTGACATTTCCTCTATTTATCTGTTTTTATTGTTTAGACTTTAAGTTTACTGTGAAAGACTTAGGAGACTGCAACAATTCATGATATTCTCTGGGTTGGTTGATAACCCTTCCCTTTTTTTAAACTCAGAGAATGCTCTAAAAGTAAACCAGTTAAGCTCAAAAATGTCTTGTTTGGGGATGATAAAATAAAGCATATATTTAGATTGTGCAATGTAATAATAAATACAGGAATGGATTTCGCTTGTTTCCATCAAATACATGAAAATACACTCTTTGGAATGGTCTTACAAAATAGAGACGTTAGCACCTCATTAACATAGGCTTGAATGGTAACAAGGATAATGAATTTACATTTTCCAAGCAAGACGCCACAAACACAGAATTATGCACCATTTTTGCAAACTCTATAGGTAAAGAGATATCCACTGCTGAAGTGCAGCTGTGCTCATGGATGAAGAATGATTTCTGTCAGCACTACCAAACAGCTCTCCACAACATTTAACAAGATAAAAATATTATTTGTCATATGAAATCATACAAGAATCCTTAAGATGGTTTATAATTAAAGTACATAAATTAGACTATCATGCAATGCAATAAACATGAACAATTTCCAGTGATTTTTGAGTGATGGACTGTAGGAAACTACAATTGGAGCCTTTCTTCTACATTTTACTCAAATCCATCAAATAGATTTTAGTCCTTACACAAAGCAAATTATGCTTTACCAAAGTGAAGGCAATTGATGCTATCCCTGAAGCATATACTTGTCTGTACCAGAAACTGATAACACTGGCTCTTACTAATGCAAAATCTTTGGTAGCCAGTGCTAGTGCCTGAAACATTTAGATACAATATCCTGAAAACATACTTTTACTTGGAAGTTGTCCCCTGTTATTCTTCTGATAAAGAGAGATTATGTTGGCAGGATTTTGTGCAGTAATTAACAGATTTGGATTGAAGGCAACCTTCTACCCAGATAATGTCTACAAAGCCACTGTCTTCAGTGAAATTGTGAGGAATTTGCATTCCATAATACATGGAATGGTTCCTTTTTGCATGTAGCTAAGTTCCTTGCTTAAATAGAGACAAATGAGGTAGGTAACACTTCTTATTCTGCACAGAAGAGGAAGAGAAACAAGAGTCCACCTTCCAGTATATCAGCAGTCAATGTTTTCAAATTTGGATTGAGAAACAAGTCCATGTCAAACTACACTGAAGTAATGTAACATTTCTTTAAAGAAAAGTTTTAGTGTTGCTTTCAGATTTTTTTTCCTGGAGCTATAATTTTTTCAGGCTGAACTGTGAGATTAATACCCAGCTCTCTCTAAGACTTGTACTGTTTAGTCAAGTTTGGGGCACTACCTTGAGATAGCATAGTGAGGCAGAGGCTGACTTAGAGATTAATCCTTACCAGTAACAATATGTCTGCAAGGACTAAAAGGAAGACATTCAGATCTTAAATTGAGTTTCTAGCCTGTCTGCAAATGTCAATTTTATAAGTGGTAAGTGTGAATATGTAAAGGAAAATATGGGAACCTCATGGTTCCATAATATGGAACTAGGCAACTGTCATATTAAAGGGTGAGCACTGAAATTTTGGCCTCTGTGTTAGCTGAACCAAGCCAGTACTTTTACAATGTACAAGTCAATGCTTTTGTCTGTGCAGCTATCTTTTGGCCATTTCAACTACATTGCATCTGAGGAATTTACAGGTTCAATTTTTTAAATTTTGGTTTAATGTAATGAAGCATTGGGGCTTATTTACTGAAAAACCACTGCCACTCTCACAGGTTGAAAGAGAGTTGCTTAATGTGGTGCTGCTTTCCTTAAAAACAAACTTTGCATGTATTTGTTTCTCTATTTAATTTTATTCTCAGTTAAAGAAGAAAATATTTACCATGGTAACCTGGATTACATAAAATGTGGATAATTTGTTCTGTGTCATGGCAATGTGTAATGAAATCTGTCCCTGAGATATTAATAATGTTTTCATATCATGCAGCATGGTCCCATTGCTAGTTGCACAAGATTACCTGTGGGCAAAAAGCAAAGCATTAGGGAAAGCCTAAACATTTGATTAGTTGCAATATCATACACTAAAGATGGACAGTTTGTATAACAGGTTGTCTTGTATGAGAATTGGCTCCTTAACACACTCTGCTTGTATTATCACATTGAGTAACAAAAAACCCCAACATGCAGAGCACACCACAATGTTTGTTATGCAAACAGCACACACTCTGTGTCGTTTCAATGCTGCAAGAGCTTAGGAGAGGAGGGACCAAGGACAGATAAATTATGGTAATGCAACTTAAGAAGAGGGCAAGTTCCACTAGGAAGAAATTAATGGTAAGAAAATGTGATAAATAGATGCACTTATGAGTGCAGATAGAGTACTCTGAAAAAATGACTTAACTCATGCAGTCAGAAATTCAGTGAATTCTCTGTGTGAAAGGTATATATTAGCTATCCATGCAGTCTTGAATATGAAATCAGCTTTATGTTCTAAGGTAGGTAGGCATATGCACATCTCCAAGTTCCTAATGGCCAACAATGTGGTACCTTAAATTTGTGTAGACATCAGTAGTATCAGGACTTTTCTCAGTATATCTTCTATTTTTAAGAAGGCTTAATATAAATTTTTAACTCAATATTAGAATCTGGAAATTTTTATAGCTGTTAGACCAAGTGGCAAACAGCACTACCGCTGCATTTTCACCTGAGCAGAAGGAAAACTGCACATTATGCTGATACTTTCCGTGCAAACACACCCATGTACACTTCTTTGCGTAATTTGGGAAAACTAACTTCTGAAGAAGCTAGTCTAGTACTTACGCTTGTACCCTTGGGAGTAGCCTTGGAACTGTACTCTTTGGGAACCAAACCCTAGGACACACAGCTGATAGAGCCAGACTGCACAGGAGATCACTCTGTGAGGAATGGAGGTGGAAGAAACCTGTGCAGTGGAGGTGGAAGAAAGTGGCAAGTGGCAAGTGAGTTGATTTAGCCACAGGGAGCTGGACATGCCAGGTCCACTTCCAAAGTCCTAGTCTTAAATTGTATAACTGAGATCTCAGAGTATCGCCTTGGATCTCCGCATTTTGGACTTTTGTTTTACTTTGTCAATCTCTCCTCCAGGATTTCATCTGCATTTAAGGCCAACAGATAAGAGCTCTTTGCTTGTTTAAAAAATGCATGTGCTCAGCACTACTAAGGCCTCAGAATGCTAAGCATGGCATCTTCTCTGCTGGAGAAAATCTAGAGAACCCAAACAGTAACACATGTAAGTCATGGGAACCTGACCATGGTTGAAAAAATGAGCTTTCATCACACAGGATGGAAAACAGCTGCATGTAATTAGAAGGTTGCTGCCAGAGAAGAAAAATTATCTGTTCACAACATCCTTTGTAGAAATGATAACTAAAGGGATTAAATTAATCAAAAATTTATTCAGAATAGACTGTGGAGAAAACCTTCTCATAGTAGGGATAACGAAGGTCTGGGCAAGAGTGCCTGAGAAGGTTTCGAGAATATCCATTTTTCATAGTTTTTATTAATGGATTCAACAAACAATTGTCAGGAATAATACAGGTATATTTTGGATATTGTTTTAGGCAGTGGGTGGACTAGATGAATTTTTGAAGACCCTTCCAGCTATAATTTTCTACCATTCTGTGATTTTAAAAGATGATCTGTAGACAAAAAAAAATAAAAATTTAAGACTCAAACAGGATCTGTTTACTGAGCAAAATATGATATTTCAGAATAAATGAACCAAACCAGCTGTCTGCTTAATGACATAGACCATTGGGTGATGAAGGAAGAATCACATAAGTCACCTGGAAATTAAATAAAATATTTGAGACATCCATTGTTTGAAATTCTTTATATTTTATGAAGAAAGTGTGATAAAAAAAGCCCAAAGTATTCAACATTCAGCTACTTGAGGTTGCTTTCTGCAAAACCTAATTAGATAGCCTGATTCTTGAGAACATATTTTGCTGTGAAATTGCATAGGGTTTTACTTATATTTAAGCTAAATTGTCTCCTATGAAGCAACCACAATATTGATCACTCGCTAGAGAAAGAATAAATATGATTAAAAGAATACATTGTCTCACACTGTGTAGTTTACTATTTCTACACAGGCACATAATACATATTAAAATACTTAAAAATAGCAACTATAATGTAAAAATGGTGAAATATACTTAAAACAATTTACTGAAAAAAACACATAATAATATAATAATAGCTTTTTGAAATTAATTCTCTATTTCTCTTATTATGGTACTTTCCCTGAAGCATGGGCAGAACTTCACTGTGCAGTATGAAAGATAGATGTTAAGGACATCAGGTGCAACACTGAATAACATTTTTAAAAATACAGACAAGGACAGGTAGGAGGTCATTAGGATGCAATGTCAGTAGCTAATATAATGTGACAACACATGAAACTGTTAATGCCAATGTTAAGCATTTTGTTTCTCATAGAAATGGAAATCTAATGACTACTTCACTGAGAAAAAAAAAGATGACATTACTTTTTAGCAATAATAGCGCTACCACTTTTTGAGACTAATACCAGTAGAAACTTTAAAACTTATCTGAAAATTTATTGAAAGTCCATTAAATAAAAAATACATGCCATGACAGATTTCTTGTAGTTGCTACATTTTGGTAAACCAATGTGGTTAGGAAATTTCAAGGTATCTGATGTTACTACATGAATGGTGCTAGATCATTCACTCTAAGAGCAATTGGAAAACAAAGCTTTCAAATGTTTAACATGTAATCTCAGTTTGGACCATGGAAGATCTCAAGGCTTGGCAAGAGACATAATGGTAGGAGATGAATATTGTGTGCCAAAAATTAGCAAGTTCTGTGTTCATCTTGAAGGAACATAATACCTCCCCCACTAGCACAGTTTTTAACAAAAAAAAGGTCTTAAATATACCTTTACCCACAAGGGTACATAGAAATAACGTGCAGCAACCATACTAACATTATTGACAAGTACTCTAAAAATGTAGATGGGTGTCCTCACTAAAATATTTAACCCAGCATAATAGGCTAGAATCAAAATTAAGCATGTTTTAAAATCGGTATATCAAAGAGGTTAAAGTTAGCAGACACTGTAAAGCTGTAATGCTGCTTCTTAAATTATTTGAACAGAACACAATCCAAAACCCGTGGAAAAAAATTGGATGGGCAAAATGTAACTTGTGTAGCATGTGTCTATTCCTGTTAGCTAAATTGCCAATGAATATATATATGCAGATATATATATATATACACATATATATATATTTAAAATACCAAGATATCTGAAGGGAATCTGGAAAGATGGTTAAAGTGCTAAAACAGTGTTTGGTAAAGTAAGGGGGAACAGATTACCATGGAAAATATTTTGACAGTAAGATTTTTCACCTTTTATTTTAAACTGGAAAATTAATTGAAAGCTCAAAAAAAGAGGACATTACTGAAATCTCCAGGAAATGATACATGGTATACATTATTTATTAGAATAATATAGTTTCTTGCATATGGGTTTTGCTGTTAGGGCAAGTGTAGAAGTTTTTGAGGTTTTGCCGCTACATATAATAGTGACTGTAATTAAAAGAAAGCCTGTAGAAAGAGAATAAAATAAACTATATTTGTTATATCAAGTGTTTAAATTGCTCTTGTGAATTCAGAATCTTTTCAATTTTATATTCTCATCAAAATAAAATTTTAAAAAGCAGAGCTAAAGATGGTGGGAAAAGTAATTTTTTTATTAAATAAAGTCTTTCAAGAATTTCTAAATTGGTTCAATCTTTGGAAAAAATATTACTTTTAGAGGAAGAGGGTCTTCCCCTGCAGAGGAACTACTAGTTTAAGATTAATCAGCTTTGGCACAGAATACCACAGTCTGTTGCTTATATTGTTCCCATCAGAAGGGGCTGAATTTCAAAATCTGTCAGGACAGAAACATGAATGTCTATTCATGCATCACCATTACATGTTTTAAGGATGGAGCAATTGGCTGTACTACAGAGAAGGTACAGGTGAATGTACAGGCGGTCAAGTGGATTGTGTGCTAGAGGAACTCTTCTCGTGAGCATGACAGATCCACCTGCAGCCCCTGCAGGAGACCACATTGGGGCAGGGGGATGCCTGAGAGGAGGCTGTGACTCCCTAGGAAGCCTGGAGTGCTGGAGCAGGTTCCTGGCAGGAACCTGCAGACCTGTGGAAAGAGGAATCCACACTGGAGCAGGCTCCCTGGTAGGATTTGTCACCCTGGGACAGACGCAGGCTGGAGTGGGATGTGCCTGAGGGACTGCACCCTGTGGAAAAATGACCCATACTGAACAATTTGTGAAGAACATGGGAGCAATGTTGGAGAAGTTCATGGAGGACTCTCTCCTGTGGGGGGAACCCACACTGGAGGAGGGAAAGGACTCCGCTCCCTGGGCAGTGGCAGAAACAACAGGTGAAGAACTGACCATAACCTCCCTTCCCTCTCCCTGCATCACTGAGGAAGGAGGGAGGGCTGGGGGGAAGATATTTTTAAGATTTGTTTCACTTCTCATTATCAGGGTCTGATTTTGATTAGCAATAAATTCAACTAAGTTCCCTAGTCTGAGTCTGTTTTTCATGTGATGCTAATTGGTAAGTGATGTCTTCCAGTCTTAACTCATGAACCTTTTGCTATATTTTCTCTCCCCTGTCCAGTTGTGGAGGGGAGTGATAGAATGGCTTTGGTGGGTGCTTGGCATCCAGCCAGGGTCAACACACCACATTAGAAAAATAAAAAAGTCACTTTGAGCTGCCTTTCTCCCCAAGATCTCTTTCTTCTGAAAATATCAAAGTACAGGATATTTGGAGGTGAAAATAAACAAGGGGGATTTTCCTTGTAATACATGTAATTCCCTGTAATCAGTGGCCTTTCTCAAGATGTGATTCCACCTATAATTTTGACCAGAATTTTCATCTTGCTTGAGAAGACTTCTACCAAAACCTGAGTTCTGACAAAACCTGATTAGAATCCATCTTGTCAGAAAATGCCTGAACACCACTAATGTTCATTTCTTAGGCTACATTGGAGAAGCTGCCCATGTTGAATATTCCCATTATGTTCCTCAGTGTCAGGTGCTTGAAATTTGCCAGGCTTGTGATTTGAAATGTCATATGCTTTATAGGCAAAAATGTATCTGCGGGAAATTTCTGCTAAAATATTAGCTCTTTCTAAACAAATATGGGGGGGGTTTATTGGTCTTTTTCACAATTTTTGTATGTAAAAATTATAGCTGATAAAGCAAATGCTGATGATTGGCTTAATTTCATTGTCAGAGATCCATCTCTTAAATGATTCCTTGAAGCTGATAATCTTTTTACGGTAAAGAACCTGAACACTTACTACATTCTTAGATGTGATAGGAAGCCATAAGCACAGGAGGTTGAAAAGAGCTGTGAATGAGCCAGGCATCCTCATCCAAACAAGAGTTATTCATTGGTCTTGGCATAGACTGCAGCAGCCTACGCACTGCTTTAATTTATGCTAAATGGCTGTTGACCCACAGTGTCAGTTGGCAACTAGCATTGTGCATTCTGTCAAAATCTCCTGTCTCCAACAATTCATCTTTCTAGGGTGAGTTGACTAGAAGGGTGAGTTGACTACTTTGTCCCCTTTGCCCAACGGAAGGACAGAAGACCTATGAATCTATTGCCATGGGTTTAAAGCACTATTTTAAATAATAATTTTAAATATTAAACCCTATATTTTTATGCAAGAAGAAAAGATGTTTAACATGAATAATATTTAGTATAGGAAATTATTAATTGAAATAAATTATTCTTTGCAGCTTCATAAATTCAGTCCAGTAGCCTGCAGTAAAAACAGGCTCTGAATTGATTTGTAATACAAGGAAGAAATTAAGTGGTTTTTCTCATTGAGAGAAGATTTTTTTCCTTTGTGTATGTAAATATATGTGTCAGAACTTGCAGATTTTATCAAAAGTTTGCACAAAATTGTAAGTTGCATCTCTGCTACTGCAGAGTATGAGCAGAAGTAGGATATACTATACAGTCCATACTATACACCTTGAAAGAAAATTCATGGCCTGCACAGTCATCTTTGCCTGCGTGATTGCAGGAGAAGTAATCAATTCCTACCTCCAGAGAAGCAAAGACTAATATTTTGAGTATCTTGGTCACAGATCTGGTCCAGGCATGGATTTTATGACTGGGGAAAATAAGGGATATGATAATATTACTTTCACTTGTTCTTTCATTTTCTTCCAAATCTTCTGTTTTTCTCCCAAAGTCCTGCTGTAACATATTTTTAAATCCAAAAGCCAAAATAAATTAATCACCAAACACAGTCCATCACTAACTTCTACGTGTTAATATTATCTCAGAAGGCAATGGTAGCATTCTAAACTTAAAGATGTTATAAATGCTTTATTAATGTTTACTAAGCAATTGCAAAATGTTGCTATATACTTTAAAAGCATATCATAAAAGAAATGATAAGCTTCACTATGAAAGCATTTTCAAGGCCTTCTTAAGAAAAGTGACTTAAAACAAGTAGGATAAACTACACCCTGCAGGTCCTGCAGGCACCAACATGTGACTACACAAACGAACAGTCAGTAGGTAAAAGTATGGACATGCATAAGTATTTAGAGGGAGAAGAAGCCAAGCTTACTGTATAGTTCCATTAAGGTGGATTAAATTTTTGGGAAATTATTTCATGGCATCTGTACAGCGTTTTAGAAGAGAAAGAATGGAAGCGTAGTTTTGATATCTTCTATAATTACAAGACTATATTTGTAATTCTTTGGCACATAGGTATTTAGCCTGCAGTTTGCCCTTAAAGAGAATGAAATAGAATATGTAGCTACAATAATGACCTTGGTGGCATTTAGGCACAACCTTTAACCTTGAATCCCAGTGGTAAATGAACTCATGACAACCATTGTGCCTGAAACTGCCTCGCTGCTCTTATAGCAATATTACTCGAGGGGGGAAATGTCTTTTCTAGTGGAAAGATGAACTTGGCAAACTGAAATGTTGAATGATAATGTCAGCACTTCCATCACAGTTGTGTGGTTTGTGTTAATACTTGTGTTTACCAGTCAGTTTGAATTTTGCCTCTAGCCTAAACGATTTATTACTTTTATTCTCTCAACTTAATTCTGCACCAATTTTTAAACTAGATTAAAAAAACACTCTTTGATTTTTTTGTGAAAGATAGTTTTTAGTCAACTGGACCTATTTTTTTTTTTAAACAGACACTCAGATTTAGTCATCAATAAGATGCAGAAAAACTAAGGACATTAATAACCTGGAATTACCAAAAATAACAATGTTAACAACCTAGTCATTAATGAGAATTACTAGTCTTGTTGCTATAGAAACAAGACTGAAGCAAATAGAAATTATGTGTAATTTCTCATTCCCAAAAGTGGCACATATTATGTCATTACCATAGTAATGATATTATTACCCCAAATGTAATAAACTTGAAAGCTACTTACCATGAGAGGACACCAACACACCTGAGAAAGTTGACATGTACCTTCTGCTGTTGATCTTCATCAAAGCTCCACAAAAAAGTCCTGAACGTAAACTGACAAATTTATGAAGCAGTGGAGACAGTGGAGTCATCTCAGGACACTTGCCAAGAGTTTGCTCTTTTCACTTATGGCAAACCCAAATTTAGCTGTCAATCAGTGTAGACCACAAAAGGACAAAGGTAAAATTCAGTTTAGTCTGCTGTCCTTTTTTGGTATGATCAGTAGTAATTGTTGGCTCGAACTGGAAAACAAGGCAAAACTTCACTCCCAAAATCATTGGCCATCGCTGCTGCAGACACAACTAGGAGAAAGGAATGTGTTTGTGTGTTTACTTTTCCTTTAGCTATATTGGAAAGCCAACCTGAGGGTTTCTGAAGGAATGACAATATGTGTGTGATGGATGTGATGTGTTAGATAAACATAGGAAATGTTTTCTGAGAGTGGGCATAAAAAAATCTTGCCTTTGACAAACAAAACATTGGAAACTTCTCTAACAGCCACAATTAGCCTAACTATTCCCTATCAGGTTTGTTTTTCCCCTTGAGATGAAGTACCCTGAGGTCAAATATTTTGAGGATGGTGTCTTCAACTATTGTTACTATTATCTTTTTTTGTCCTTTCTGTAATCACTTTTTCAGTGTCATTCCTAAGATAAATCCCCTTACATTAGGAACCAGCAGTAGAGTTACTGTGGCTAAGGTCTGGCAGTGAAGTTGCCTCACAATTAACGCAGGAACAGAGAGTATTCATGCATGTGTTGTCATTGAGACATTCATCAAGTGACTCAGTCTCAAAGCTCAATGGGTTTTTTGTTATTCCATTATTAATTTTTATTGACTTCTTTATTGTTCTAGGACTTGACACACACCTATTGACATAAAAATGAAAACAGAAATCCGTAGTGTCTGACCATGGAAATTGCAAAACAATCACAGGGAAACTGAGCTATCACTCCTAGCTTCTCCTTCTCCTCATCACCTGTGGTTAATCAATACTATTTTTCTTTAACATAAATTTTTTTTCCTGTGAAGGTGACTGAACACTCTCACAGACAGTGGGTGCTGTAGTCTCCTGAACATGGAGTTTGGAAACACTCAAAAGACATCTGGACATAGTCCTGGGAAACTTGCTCTAGATGACCATACTGAACAGGAAGGGGTTGGATGGGGTGACCTCTAGAGGTCTCACCAAACTCAAATTATCATTCTGTGATTTCTGAAATTTCTAGAAAACATAGGACAGAAATTGATTAATTGTCTAGATTTGCCTTTTGGGGTGTCTCAATATCTTGTGGTAAATCATCTCTTATTGATTCAAGTTGAAAGCTGTTATTGTTAGTTTCGAAAATCAGGCTGATCATGAATTTATGAACTCATTTTTTTGGCACAGAGAGGTGAACAAGCCCTTGCCCAGAAACTGAATTGCTTGAGGCTAAGGGCATAAAGGTAAGTCAGCCTCCAGAGCTACTTAAAGGCAAAGATATACAAGGATTTTATGTCCCTTTAAAAAGTTGTGTGAAATTGCATTTGCAAGAACCAGTAAAAAAGAATAAATAGAATAGAAATAGAATGTCATAACTGATGATTTTCTGAAGATATTTTAACAGTACCCAGCAGAGTTTACAGTGTGATTGCTTCTAATAACATAGTAGAGGTGCTACAAGAAGGGAAAGCAACCCAGGTCCATAAAACTTTAAAAATCTGCACAAAAAAGCCCCAGTATGTTTTAGGGAAGTTATAATCAATACTGTTCCAAATAAACATTCTGTTTATTATATTAGAGAAAAGTTACACATCCAGGTGTTTTCTGTTAAAATTTTGTCTTAAAGTGACAGAAGATTTTAAACACGGCTATGCATAGTTCTTTATTTATATGCCTCTATTACAACTTAAAAATGTGCACATTTCTGCTTTTACCAAATACAAAAAATTTGGCAAATGTATGACCTTGTGCCTGCAGTGCAAAATGCTTCTCAGTTTCTCAAGCAGTGCAGATGATTATCAATAGACTTTACATACACAGAAGTGTTGCTTTCCCCAAGCTGTATGCTTAAAATTCATGCAAGACGGCTTTTGTTGCAGAGCTGTATTGATATATCAAAAACTGCAAATCATCTTCAGCGGTAGCTCTGCCCCTGAAAAGCAAGGGAGTAGAATGAATGAGAAAAATGTTGATTTTGCTCAGAGCACTGTAAGGGAAGGAGCCAACAATCCAGGCCTTGAACAAGCAAATGGTATTTAGAACTCACTGTGCATCACTGAGTTACAAAAACAAGAAGAGGCATGATGAGTATGTAAGCATGAACGGAACTTGGAAAAAAGCCCTTATGACTGACAACAAGAGTTATTTTAATGGTAGGACTCCAGCTCTGGAGCAAGTTGCATGAAGATTTGTACACACAATATTCTTCTGTCACCATTTTTGGACATAGTGGCTAGCTAATAATTAATGAAGCAGCAATTCATGTATAATGGCATAAACAGGCAGTTATTCCTTTGGATAAAAATCTGAATTTGATTGACTCAGATCCACAGTTTTCAACCCATAAAATCACAGTCATGAGCAATAATTGATTTATTCACCTCCCAGCATGCAAAACTGTATACCAAGAAACATGGAAGGTGGTACATGCCTCTTATGTACAGCTTACAAAGTGAATTAAATCATTACCTCTATTTGTGGATCATATGATAATCTTACTTTATTTAATAATGCATTTTTCTGTGGAGAAAATCTTGAGAAAACATAACTGAAATTACAAGAAGCACCCAGAATACTTGAATTTCTGCTAACATGGGGTTTCACTAACCAGGTACATCTTTTGGGACGCATCTAGATTTTTTCACTTTGCTGGTTAAGTTGCAGGCTCTGGTTAAAACTATGTTCTAATATTTTACTCTTTTGGAGGCTTTTCTAAAAATGCATGTATATATGTATGTAAATCATCTGATTTCTTGCCTGATGTTTGAAATAACTTGCTACCTTTTGAAGGTTTTACAGATGAGTTTAAGTAGCAACTTCTGCTTTCTTGAAATAAATGGATTTAAGCATGAGTAAGACTGCCATCCATATCAGTAGCTTACTGATTCCAAGAGACTGTAGCAAATGAACCAGGAAGTCTCACCTCTGTGCAAGATACAGCTGAAGGCATGTAAATACTTGGTTCTGATTGAGAAATCAATCATTCACAATCTGATCCTCTAGCTCAGAGAGGGCCAGTTTACTCTTCTTCTATGGGCATGTGCATTTCTGCTCTATGAAGGTGTTTAATGCAGAGTGTGAACATATTTCCTCCTTAGGGCAGAATGTACAGTAGATGCAACAAGGTAAGCAATTGCAGGCCAGGAGAAACAAGAGTATGTGTTTAAAAGGTGTGGCTTTATTAGTCTTAGCCACTTATGTCAGTCTTGCAAAAAGTATTACAAAATTTTAACAATGCAAGACACAAAATTGACTTGCTCACCAGAGTTTTGAATGAAGAGGAGAGACATAATGTCATTGTGCTTATCAAAGTAAAAACAAACCCGCAATTTCTGGGGAGAATGCCTTTTACATCTTCTGTATCTTCAAGATTTTCAAGTCAGTGCCACAATTACTGAGATTGCAGTCTATTATTCTGGTGTTAGGAAATACCAGTTGTACAGCTGCACACTGAACGTGAATTATATTCCATGGTGTAATGCATTATTATGCAGGCTTTAATTATAGGATAATTGACTGGTCTTTTCCACAAAATTCTGACCTCAATTTACTTTGATTCTAAATATTTGCAAAACCGGCTTTGACATAATCATGAAATATCTATGTTAGTTTGAAGCATATGACCTGAAGAAAGACTTGCCTGCCTGAAAAAGTTTACATTTTCTGGCCACATTCTTTGAGTTAATGCATTATTGCACCTCTTTTTGCAATCCTGTGTCTGACTATACACTTCTAGAATGGTGGTAACAAAGAAAACCCCTCTTGAACAATTGTCTTGTCTTTGGCCTATGAAGAATCTTGTATGTTTGCTTAGTGTTTCATGTTAATACCAATGCCCCAGTTTATGACTGAGGCACACAGGCACTGTCTTAAAGAGGTATGCTTTTAAATTTCAGTCTTATGTTTGTCTTGTAGATAAATTCAGCCATTTCATTATATGGCTTTAAAATGGATGCTTTCCTTCAGTCTCCTAATATAGTACAGTTTTGTAAAATGCTTTTTTTTTTTTTTTGAGGTTGCTATTCAAATTGCAGAGCTCATTCCTTTCCCTGTTTTAACACGTAAACCAGAATTGTGATTTTTCGGGAGTCTCAGTCATGAGCTGTTATTAAAATAAAATAAAAATCAGAATCAATTTTTGGATGTGACAATATTTAAAACTTCCTTTATGCTATTAACTAGAGGAAGCTGCTGAACAAATAATTATTTTCACATGTATCCGTACAGATTTCCAAAATGAAAGATTTTTGCTCAGATATTGGTTTCAGACTATGAGACATATGCTTATATAGTTTGAAGATTTGTTCTTTAATAATTTCTTCCCAGGTTTTTGAATTCCTGAATTTTCTTCTCTTTGCTGGTTTTGGTTGGGTTAAATATTTCTGTTCTGCAAATATAATATTTTCAAATTGCTGAGTAGATCAAAATACATTTTATCTGTAATAATAGTCCTTAAGTCAGCAATATTAAAAGTTTTTTTCATCTTTGTAGTCAGCAGCGTGTTGCTCTTAAAATATCCTCCTTTTATTAAAGACACAAAACCCGCCCTAATCTAGAAGAAGCCAAATACTATGAGACAACTAGCTAGATTAAGATTTTTTTTTTTTAAAGTTGGAGCTGAGGATGACAAGTAGGCTTGGAGAGAAAGGAGATTAAACAAATCTTATTCCTTACAAGGAGTCAGGAAAGCAAGTAATCACAGTGACATTAATAAAAAGTCATGTTTGAAATACAGTTGAAAGAGCATAGGCTGGCTGTTCTTTTCAAGAAGAAAAATATGAAGAAAAGTTGTACTTTTCTTATTTGAAAACTAGTCAGAGACTCTATAATTGCTCCCCACTTTAGGTATATTCAAATTTCTTTCCAGGTTTATTTGAAACATTTCACATTTGTTGAAGTAATGTCTGTTCACACAATACTTCATATTGTAGGAGTGTCAAAATACTAGATAGACTTTTGGGTCACAGCTGGAAAGACATTGTCTCTAGAAAATTTGCCACTTTCCCATATTCCACTGACCATTGCGCTTCATCTCATTGTCACATTCTTTACTCCTATTTTTTTCTCTTTCAGAACTTTGGAAATTTCACTTTTTCTTAATTAGAGCAGTCTCATGCTTCCTCTGCAGAACAGATAGCACAAATTTGGTTTTTTATAAGGATGAGGATAAAATAGTTTGCATCATTCTCACCCTTGGAAGTAGAAAATTAAAAATTGCTGCACCAAAAATGATATT
This sequence comes from Emberiza elegans, assembly GCA_024865655.1. Taxonomy (NCBI): domain Eukaryota; kingdom Metazoa; phylum Chordata; class Aves; order Passeriformes; family Fringillidae; genus Emberiza; species Emberiza elegans. Next base: position 23,666,216 of record JALJVW010000139.1, on the reverse strand, counting down.
CCCAGGTATTTAGGAGAAGGACCAAGAATCAGCAAAGGTGTTTTGAGGGAAAGTACAGGAATATTTTGGAGTGCAGATGGGAGGGAGAGATGGGAAAACCACAAGCTTCATGCAAGAGTCTGTGCCTACTACCCTTCCATTTCAAATAGCCCTCCCAGGGGCAAACTCCTGTGTGCCCAGACAAGAGGGAGAGAGTGACACCAAAGGAAGAGGGAGGAAGGAAGGAGACACAGGCAAGGGAGAATGTCTTGAGGTAAGCTCACCACCAGCTCAAAAGGTGCAAGACCAATATGGTCTCTCAAAATGCTACAAAATGCTTCCACCCCCATGTGTCCTCCAGGAAGACCCTTATCCACCCATGTTGTTTTCTTCAAGGCTGTCCATATCCACCTGTTGAGAGATAAAGTAAGTATAAACTCTTTGGTGGTGCACAGCACTTGAGCACTTGCAAAGTGGCCAACAGAGCTACGTACACCTTCTAGAAGAACAGCTTTGCTACCCCAAGAGGCCAGAAGACCTTTTTGGCATAGAACTCAAATTAACCCTAGTCCTAGAGAAAGAAAAGAAAAAAATCTTGAAAAACAATTCTCAGGTTCAGAGGAGAGTTTCCTGACTGGCTCTTTTAAACTGTGACATGATGACCCAGCAAAATCTAAGCTTTGAAATCACTTTAACTACTAAATAACACACCCACAATCTAAACATTGGCCAACAATCTAAAATGCTTAAGTGGCTAAGGCAGCAGCATATACCTACTTATGTGTTAGTCTGTGGAAACCATGTTCATGGGAGCACTTTGTCTTCTTTTCATAAGGAGTATTTTTTAAAGTCTATTAAAGAGCACACATGTGTGGATTATTAGAACTCAGGGACAGAGCTGATGAATGAGAATTTTATGCAAAATAAAGTGCGTATTAATGTGACCTTATTGCTCTTGTGGGGAGTGAATTTCAGTTCAGAGTGAAAAATCTGAGAAAATATCTCTTAAAATAGATAGTTTTAAATAGAATCCTCTTTGTTCTCTAAAATAATGAAATAATATTGGGGATGTATTTTTTAATTCTGTGGTCTTGTCCCAGCCAGCTATCCTATCTTCCCACTTGTATCTGTTATGACCTACAGGAAACTCAGCAGTGCCATACGTGGAAAATACTCATCACTGACTCACAAGAAAAATCATGCTCATTCATTTTCTTCCTTCCAAAAGAAAAAATCACCACAAAAGGCTACTGCCATTTAGTGTTCTCTTTCCTAGTTCTGCATGCTGTTAGCAATACCACTGCCACATCTCAATGGGAAAACATTCTGTCCATATTTTTAAGGGGCATTTTACTATCGGCTTGGAGATCTTGTTGACTTTTCCCAGCTGTTTTTATTTATTTGTTTAAAATATTGTTAGAGTGGATTTCATAATCACTCTCTCCTCCTGGCAACCAGACATGGATTTTTAATCTGCACAAAAAAGCAGATCTAAGTGGAGAGGAAGTTCAGGCAGTGTGTGAAAGGAATATTTGGGAGCTTTGGATTTAAAAAAAAAACAACTTTATATATATTAGGTAAAAAGAATTTATTAAATTAAATTGAAATTCAGATAAAATAAAATATATAAAAATTAGCATGAAACCTCAACATTCCTTAGGTCTTCTGAGACCCAGAGTTATAACTTAGATTAATGAATATGTGAGCATGGTTCTAACTGCACACATTGCACAGGGCCAGGCCCAGAGTCCTGGTCATGAGAGACAGTTCAGCCTGCCTTTCCATTCTAATGTGTATTTACTTAAAGATTTCATGTATTTCTGTAGACCTTCAGGTAGGCACAATTGTGTTTTATCAGGTATTAGATATTTGCCCTAACTAAGCCCAGAGTTGGACTGAACCAGAAAAATGTGTCTGACATAGGCACTCACATTTTCAAATATAAACCTATCTTCAAAGTAAAAGAAAACTATCTAAATGTCTTATTTACTTTTGTGTTTGGGACTAAAGATACGTGACTTTGCCATCAAAGGAACTTGTGATGTTGAAGTGAAATTAAATTTGTGCCTAAAATGCCTAGACAGTATACAAGATTTTCAAAAACAACCTGAAAAGTTTTCATTTCTTTCTTCTTTACTTGTGCTAAGGACAAGTGACTTCACTATCAATGGTGCTTATTAGAATCCTGTAATATAATGAAAATGAAATGCATTGTGCCCAATATGCCTTAGTTTTCATAATAATGACAACACATATGCTGTATTTCTTTCTTTGTCTTCTTTGTGTCACTGATATAAACTGTCTTTCTGCCATCACAAACTGTGAATAATGTATGAAATAAATAAAAAAAATGTGAAGTATGAATAGAAATAAGCTGTGCAAGAGACCCATATGTTCTACTTGGGGATGGGCTTGATTCACAGCCTATCAAAGTCAATGCCAAGAATACTATGGAAATTAACAGGCTTTGATCAGGCTCTATAGTCATATATTTTGGGCCTGGATTTTTAAGTAGTGAGAAAAGAAACAAGTTGTCAATGAACAGTACTTTTTTCCTTTGTGTTACTCTTCAGGTGCCAAGAGCTCTCTTGACACCTTGGCTTTGTTGCTGCTTCTCACACTTGGCCCTACTACCTGTGGAAAGTCTGGGTTTAAGCATATTAAGATACAATATTTTGATACAAGATAGTGAAATAGAGCAGCTGAGCTTAAAGGGTGACTGTTAGTTAAATGAGATCCAGAACAATCTAACTCTGTGTTTATTAGACAGATGAGTGTCTCACTCAAAGCCCTGAGCTTTGATTTGTTAGTCCCTTGAGTCATTACTTAATACATGGTTGACATTTAAAAATAATACTTCTTGCACAAAGGGCCAGCTTGTGAACACGGGGCCGGGAGAGCAACACGTCTGCTCAGAGCTGCCACCCACAGCAGCCGCAACGCTCATGAGTAACGTGGTGATAACGCCAGCTCCCATGAGTTAGGGATGAATAATGGGCTTCTGGCAGAGATTGCAAGATGACATGGGAACCTCCAGGCCCCCAAAAACTTTGGCTCTGTCACAAGGAAAGCCTTTCCCATTACCTGGCTCCCAAGCACACTCCCTTGCTGAGGAAAGGAGCCAGTGCAACCTGTTGTGGGAGGGCTTTCTCTTCTCCTCTCAGCAAGCTGACAGAGGACTACTGCCCACTTCATTCCCCACCTTCCACATGAAGCAGGACAGGGAGTTTGCTTCTTGCTATGTCTACTTGCTGAAAAAGAAATTAAAAAAGGATCCTTTAGCAGTAAAGAAAGGGGAAAAAAAGGAGCCTATAAGGAGAAAAATAGGGCTGATATGCTGGTAAGATTTTATAGGAGACTGGGAACAAGAGACTGAGAGAAATATTGAGAGGAATGTGAGCTGAGGGCAGAGCTTGAGATGAAAACTGGGGATCTGTCTGTCTCAGCACTGGGCACATGGAGGCTCAAATGGAACCAGCCTGATAGAGGAGGAGACTGTGCTTGTGCAGGACTGAGGAAGCTGATCACAAGAAATTATTTTTTGAGGAGCTTATCAAACAATTCCATGTTTCTGTGTAGCACCAAGTGCTTAAAATCACATTGCTGATTTTCCATGTTTCTCCCTTACAAGGTGTCAATCCAGACAAAGGAAATTTGGAAAAGGAAACACAGGTCAAAATACTCAATACTGTTATTGTTATTATTTGAAATAGATCATTACAACATCAAAGCAGCATTTTCCTGTTTTCTGAGGAAGAATATCACAACTGAGAAGAAGTCACAGAATTTTCAGAAATGCAAACCTTTATTTCTGAGAAAAATACAAAAACTCACTGGTTTTTTAATATATATCTGCATTTCTGTATATTTATTGCTTTCCATGTAAAAAAATGTTCTGACTCAAAAATGGTGCTGGTTGGACTATTAGCAGCTCTCTGTCCAGGAGTACAAAGGAGCCTTTTGAGGAGTGTGGTAAGAGGAAGGAGGCTCATACAAATGGCAAGACAAGGCTGACCAGACCCTCTCACCCATCTAGATGTACTGTTTAAATCATGAGTAAAATGGTACTAAAAGAATCCAACACATGAAACTACCCATATCCCAAGCCCCCCTTTTTTCTTGTTAAAGACAAGCAATTTTATGTTTATTCAGCAAATTAAAGCAGTACAAAGCCTTTAATTCAAATAAAAGAAGTACAAATTTTAATTTAGGATATTGAACTTGATAAAGAAGAGTTCTTACCTTCAAATGGTAATAGATGTGGAGACATCCTACTTAGTCTCATATATAGGTCAAATATATTTTTTATTTCTAATGGAGAAAAAAATACAAGTGTGGATTTGTGGTATACACATAAGGCAAATTAAGTTTTTTGTATCTTCTTAAGTATTCAGAAATAGCTGCTTCTGTCCCATATTTTCAGAGCTCCTAACTAGCAGTGATAAAAATGGAGGAAAAATTTTCACAGAAATGAAGGAATAGAAAACTAATCCACTTTGAATTTTTGTACTTGTTTTTTGCTTTTTAAACACAAAGGTACCATTCAGTAATTTGTAAAGCTGTATTTTCTTTCCATATGAGTAATGATGAGTAATGTGCTAATAATTACAACAAAATATGTCTTGGTACTCAGTAGAGAAAAAATAGATCATAAAATTCAAAGGACATTCCCCAGGTATTTGGCAGGAGAGAACCATTCTTACCCATTTAAAGACTCTTTGTAAGAATATTGCTAAGATGCAAAGTAAAGAAAATGCAGCAAAATAAACTGGTCACATCTAAAGAAAATGTTACTTAAAATCTCTAGGAACCTAGACAGAAAAGCTTTTGGGATCATTCCTCCCCTCTCAAAATCAATCTCTAGTCAATCATACACCCATTTCTGCTCTAAAATAATTTGATTTCCTAGTTGTAGGAGCTTAACAAACCTGTTATTTATACAATACTGATGAAAACTCGGTAAAAAATAAAATGTTGGACAACACCTGTAAATGAAAACACTGGAAAATACTGGTATTCATATCACTAATTTGGAATTATTTACAAGAGTAGATGATTTCCACAAAGAGAGAGAAAGTGAACAGAAGGAGAGACTATCAGAAAGGCTCCTGACAAAATATATTTTCACTTTAATAATCTCTAAACTGTAGACTGTGTGGGTAGATTAAAGTGGACCAAGTTTTTCTTTTATGTTTCCAATTGAAGAAAACCTTTAGCTTTATTTAACCATGCACAAATGATTTACTACATACTAACTCAGAGTCACACATACAGATATAACTGGCATGCAAAGCTGCCAAAATTAGAAAAAGAAATATTGCAAAAATATTTATTACTCAGTAAGTACCAGAGAAGAGGTATACAGTAATAAATACAGACTATTTTAAATTTATATAGTCAGAGTTAGACCTACTAAAGTGTTAAACCTCAGCAATGCTGATGAAAGTTGACAGTTATAAAAGAAGGCTGAATGGAGCCTATTTAAGCATTTTAATTACTGTCCTTAGTTTAAATAAATAAGGTTGTGAATTAAACTTTCATACCAGACAGGTATCTCAGTATTTATGTTAAATGCAGAGCATTCAGGCCTGGGATGTAAAGTATCAGCTTTCCACTATGACTCTTAAGCAGTGCCATGTAGCAAATATCAGTTATTCCTGATGTATTTAGATCTCTGTGGACTAACTCCATATTGAAATGGAATATAAGCAAACTGTTCTGTATGCATGGGTGGCATGGGTATTGATATGCAGTTGAATCATGTTCAGTGAGTTTTGCAGGTTTTGGGGGGGCTGCATGTTTCTAATTTGCAGTTATGTGTGAGCTTGCATTGCAAGCATTTGAAATCATGCTGCAAAGATACTGAAATTCTTTATTGTCCCTTATGACGTGTGCAGCAAATATATACCTATTATAGATATTGTAAGGATTTAAATTCCTGTCAGTATATAGGAATACAAAATAAAGAGTCAGTAATTTATAAAAAATGAGACTAATATGTAAAAACCTTTCTATTTTATTGGGATTTGCAGGCAGTAGATCTGTTTTACAGAAGGTAGCTTCTGAATCATAACAGAACCAGTGCATTGTTAAAAATCATCGATAACCATCTATAACAGCATTTTGATTTTTATTTCAAAGTGAAAAACTGTGAATTGTTTCTACTTAGGAAGCAAATATATACCTCATCTCCTGGTCCCCAGGTCACAAAAGAGGGTTATCCTGTCACCACCACTGATTTCTTAAAAGTGTGACATGTATTTAGTTGTCAGTTCCGATCAGCAGCATTCACGAATCAACATTACATCAGCAGCAAAGCACACCATTTTATGCTCTTTTGGAAGATAATTAGAGTTCCCTTTTGTTGCAAATAAGATGTAAAACAGCTATAACTGCTGGTGAACGTGATTAAAGTAACCTCTATAGAACCCCATTATTCTAGACAGATTCCTTCAGATGCATAATTTCCCCATTTTAAGAAAACATAATGCATGCATATAAAATTCAAATTGTCGAGACACCTCTAACAAAAATTAGTTGTCTATTAAGGCATTCTTAGTAGCTGGTTAACATGTAAAACTCTTTAAGTGTATTTTAAAATAATCATGAAATAATAGTACATGTCATTAAAGGTAAACATTTTACAGTGAGAGGTTTGTTCAGACAAGAGCTGTGTATTAAACTTTTTCTTACAAAACTCCCATTAGAAGAATATACCACAGTCTCTTCTATCTATCAGGCACATACCAGAACATCCCCCTGCCCCCAGCTCCATAATCATGCCTCACTATACACAGACAAATTAGGTAACATTGTCATTTTTCAGCACATTATTTATAGCTGAAATGCCTTCATTAGATTTCATCTAATATTGTAAAAACTTTGTTCCTAGAAAAAGTATTTGCCTACCGTTGGACAACATACATAACTTTTTTATTTGGCACATGTGGCCTGGTCTTCTACAAAGGTTGCTGGATACTGGAAAGATTGTCCATGAATGACCCTTTAACAAGGGATAGAAAAAATTGATCAAATAAGCCAGCCAATATTAACCCAAATGTTCTCACTGTATAATACCATTTACCAGTTTTAGAAAGTATTTTTAAAAAACACCTGAAAAGGAGGTATTTAAAAAAACATACCTTGCTTTCAAATAATCAGTTGGGATTTTATAGTGAAGAAAGGGAAACACCAACAAACTGTTTAAGGCACAGGGATGATGTTGCTGAATATCCAATATCAAAGTTCTCCTGAGTGCAGCTTTGTGCACAATATGCTCATGGCATGGAGAGCTGGGTATGGGAACTGGCTCTCAAATGGTGCAGGACACCTCAGGGCAGCTGTTTCAGATTTGGATGGAGTTGACTCTAAGCATACAGGGACAATATTCACTGTAGTTCCCAGAATAAGATCCTTGACAATAGTTTGTCTCTGAATTATGTAACAGATAGTAGTTTATTTGAAATTTTCAGAAGATAATAAACTATGATGAACAAATTAGAAAAAGATTGCCAATAGAGTGACCATTACTTTTGCTGAATTGTTATAATTATAAAATCAAATCCTGATTTGCTCTGTTGGGTACCTCAACATTTAAAGGAAATGCTATTAAAGAAGCTTACAAATGAATAATCATTCCCAACAACTCACAGCAGCACTCACAGCATGAAAGTACAAGAAATAGGGAAAGTTTTCAAGGAGGGAACTGATTAGGGTGAGGATGATGCTCTGTCAGAAAAATGTATTGTGCAAGTGTCCTCTAGAGAAAAAATTTTCACCTGAAAAGAAACAGCATTATGAACACTACAGAACTGTAGATTGCAGGACACTGATCTTATTAAGAACCAATGCTAATTTGCACACTGTCTCCCGCTGAACTAGAAGCAAGTTTACCACTGGGTTTGTTAATTTACGCAGGACACCATTATCTTTGGTTGGACTTAATGTGTCAGAGTAGATAGAGGTCATTAGCTGCTGGGTTCATGATTATCCAGCATGAGTTACAGACACTATCACAGAAATACATTTGTTCTGAAGCTTCATTTCTCCTCATGTGATTTTTTCCCTATTGGTGTTTAATTCCATTTGCAAAACCTTAGACATTGAGCATTACACACACACACACACACTGCTGGTCATTTTGTTTTGTTTTCTTTTGTTTTTTCCTCATTAATCATTCAGAAAAGTAAAGAAATTTAAAATAAAAATAGAGTTCAACAGTATGTACTTTGCATTTAATAGAAGTAATAAACAGTCAGCTTGACTTTGTAAAAATTTGCAATAATTACATAATTACAATGGAAGCTGTAAGATCCCCATTATATGTAAATCAATTATTTAGATAGTTCAGTATTGGGGAAATAAATGGCTAAATCTCTCTGCTAGATGCTATACCATGCATTTATCTAAACCTTCCATTGGAGTTCTGAAGTATGTCCTACAGCCAAAAATGTTCCCAGAGAAAGAGACTATAGATTGTCACTGAAATACTGCTTTTAAGTATAGCTCTTTAAAATCTTACATCCCCAAGAAAACAGCCTATTTTAAAAAATATTTGTGTTTCCTGGTTAAGTAAACACATTTTCATAAAGATCTATGCTCAGTCTATTTCACTTAAATGGAACCAACCATCTACAAATTCATTTACAATTTTTAGATCTGTACAAGAACATTCCTAATAGCAGGGAATACTTTTGTGTCTCAGCATGATATCTTTAGAAAGAGGTGAATTTTCATTTATTTAATGCAAATACTCATACAAGGTAAACTGCTTAGGCATATATGGAGCATGTTTTCATGGAAGCTTTGTGGCAACAGGAAAATAATAGAACATAATTGTACAATAAATGGAACGTTGCAGTTTCAAAATTACTCATGCTATGGTACAGTGAATAAAAAAGAATACAGGAAGATTGAGATACTATTTGCTGGGTTTCGATCTGCTTTGCTTACAAATTATTTCATTCTAGTTTTATGTGTATCTTAGGAATATCTCTTCTTCACTAGACAAATATCAATGGGGAAGATATACATGATCTCTGCATACTGAAAAAAGCTCTAGATACTGGAACTTGTTTGCATTGTTATCAGAGCTTGGTTATCAGAACAACTTCAGCTATATATAGTAGTTGCAGCGGCTATGTTTTTAAAATAAATTTAGCATACTTTCAGTTCACAGATATTATATAAATAGGGGGTTTGTGTTTTGAAAATAGTTTTATTTCAAAATTATTTCTCTTTTTTATGTGAACAGTTAAGGGCCTGTGATTTGACATGAATTACCTACTCAGACTATAGTTTTGATTATTTCTGCCTATCTTTATACACTTGATCTTACTGGTTATATGTTACCAAATAACATGGTAATTTTTGCCTCTGCATGGTTGAAATATTCATGAGGAAGAGCAGGACTTGAAGCATTAGGTGTGGCAAGCACACGTGCACAGGCGTTCACGCACCCTTTAACATCCCAAGAAACAGTGTCTTGTAAAAATAGTTGTGAAAAGTAAAAATAGAGCTCGTATACTTATCAAATTGAATTTGTGATTGAACTCCTTGCACCCTGAGTTTCTGCGTTTAACTGGCCTGTGATGCACATTTTACTTGAGCACCATTCTGTCGGGTCACAGGTGATGCAAGAGCTGGTCTTCAGTGAAGGTATGGCCACAGCAAGCAATGGCATTTAGGAAGGGATTGTTCCCACTTCCAGGTGTTCTCTATACCACTGAGATCACGCTTAGCAACTGTAAGGTGCTCTAAATAAACGGGGAGATCAGGAAGAATTCTGCTTCCCAAGACCACTCTAATTCTTTAATTTTTCAGCATATAGGAGAGTATTAGGTTTGAGCATATGTATAAACTCCTACAGCTTTTATTGCAAATTTTACTGAACACAAGGTGAAATTTGCTGATGTCCTAGATAATTCTACAGATAATAGACATTATGAATATTTCAAATAGAGATTAATGACTATGAAGCTAGTTATCTCTCAGCTGGGGACAATGTCTTGTCCTTTTATTGACATGAAAATTGTGCTTTCTTGTTAAAAGAAGTTAACTTCTTTTAGCAAGAAAGCAATTGGGGAGGGGAAAAAAGAGAAAATAATCAGGAGGCATTATATACTTTATTTCACAACTTTTTTTTGCAATATATTTTGAGTACTCTCTGTGAATATACCATTTCTACGTACAATTTCAAGATCAGTATCCTCCATATAAGATAAAAGTAAAATCCAGTCAATTATGTGGTTGCAGTGTTTTCAGTGTAACAGAATGTCATATGCTGTTTTGAATAATTCCTTTCTATAAACTTATACCGCAAAAAATGAGTTAATTTACAAATCATCACCATCATCTTTCAAAATTACATCTTTTTGGAGATAAAGACATTTTTCTTGTATATGGTATTTAGTATTTCATTTGCTTTAATCCCTCTAGGATATGTCATCCCCACATTCTGGTTTTCTGCTAGACCTTGCATGAAAGTTCTCCTTGCAGTTAACCTTAATAGCCACCACCCTACACTGTGTCTTTTCCCTTAGAGATGTTCCATATCACCTTTACCTTTTATGCCAAGTCATCTTTATTCCTCTATGGATTTCTTAGCTCAAGACCTTTACATTACATATCTTTATATAAGACACCATGGGAGAAAACAAGGCAGACTGCTGTTTTCTGTATAGTCAGCTTGTTGAAGATTGTGGAATACTAAGATTGTAATAAGTTTGCTGACTTTGAAAATGTGCATTAAGGTAGCAGTGCACCAGACATGACACCTCATGGATAAAGATGGAGCTAAAGACTAAATCTTTAGTCAGAGCTCAGAAGCCTGATCTCCTCTGTTCATATAGAAAATTTTTATTTGTACTTCCTTATATTTTGGAAACAGTTCAGATGGAGAAAGGAGAAAGGGATGAAATAAAAGAGGAGCTTTCAGATTTTGATCATTCATACATATTCATTGTCTTAGGCAGTCTTTGTCTTTTTTATAATGACAATAAATTCTCTACTATTGAAAAAGAAATTCAGAACACCCAGATATGTCTTTTTCTACAGAGAGAAAGAATACTTAGGCTATGTTATGTTGAACTGCCACTAAAGATTCTAGTGACCACAACTACCAGTCCCAAGAAATTCATTCACTCAAATAATCTACCTCAGGAGAAACAATGTTAAACTGAATTAGGAGTAATCCTCTGGAAAAACAACAGGAAACTCACAGAAGAGACCTACTAGCAGTATTGTGTGAAACATCACCTAAAATTGCTCTGCTAAAATGGACCTGGTTGAAATAGATTCCAGTATATCTGTGATTATTTGTTATCATGAAACATAAAATAAGAGTTTTGACTTCTTTTCCATTTATGAACACACCATATTTGTTTTGCTGTAGATATCCAACCCAATAAAAATGCTTGCTGCATTGTAATACAAAAATAATTGCCAGGGCTGATTAATCTACCCTGTCCTGGCAGATTTAAATAAGAGGTTTTCAAAAATCATAGAGAATAGATTTGAGGAAGTGCTTATAAACACCACAAAGTTTACAGACAAGTTTTGTACTATTGTACAAGACAAAAAAGGAAAAGTCTCCTGGCATAAGAACTGACAGTTTGTGTTGCTGTCTGCAATTGTGAAATTAAAATGGCTGAAGCAAACTGGTACAGAACATGTAGGCGACGTCATTCTGCACATCCAGGAGGAGGTCACTCTACCTGTGGAGGAAGTGCTGACAGGATGTTTATGTGGGATTGATGTCAGATATAATTCAGGCAGATGAGGGCAGGAAGAGGGTGTGTAAATAGGAAGTCCCTTAATTTTGTTTAATTTCCTTAATTCTGTTTTTATTGTAACTTCTTTCATACCTGAAAAATTAACTCTTTTCCATGCATGAATGATAAAAACATAAAACAAATGAATTGTCTTCATATGCTAAAAAAATAAAACAAATGAATTGTCTTCCTATGCTTCAGCAATTTCCATAAAAATATTTTAGTTTTATCTTCTTTATTTACATTATTTAGGGAAATGTTAGCATAAATGTCACTGTTCTTTGGCTGCATTTATTTATTTATTTATTTATTCTAAGTGGCAGTGCAAGTTCACCAAATCTTAAACTGTAAGTTGATTAGTTTTTATAAAGGAAAATAGGTGACACTTTATGTAACACTACTAGCACTGCTGTTAAAAGATTCAGATAAGATTTATTGAGAATGATTTTAACTCTAGTCACTTAGAAACTGATGCTTACTGGTATATTGTTCTCAAGTAGACACACTGTAAAACATGCAAATGTAATGATAGCTTTGTTATACATGATGACTTAGAGGAAAAAAGAGTTTTGTAATAATTGCAATGCCCATAATGAAACCATAATATTAGCTTATTCCCCATTTCTCCCAGCCCTTCATTAATTTATTTTTTTAAATATACCAAAGAAAAAAATACCTGAATCAAGATGAGAATTTTAATGAATGTTTTCTCCTGCTTCCAGACAAATATGCAGAATGAGCATAAGTTGGTGAACTACACTGTGATAGAGCACAATGAACAAAATTGTGAAGTTATTGTGTAAATGTCAATATTTTCAGGTATTCACAAGCAAATCACAACAATAAGTTCCAGTCAGATTGTCCACATTAAAACTCTGGCATATATTTCATAGACTAAAACGTTTGTGACAAAAAATACAATTTACCCATATTAGATGATAAATAGTCAATATGAAATACCATTGCTGTTGTGAAATTTTTGGGGCATGGTGTCTCTGCTTATCTTCATATTAAAAAAATTCATTGCATTCATAAAAAGAAGAAACAGGCAAGTAGTGCAGAGGGTGACTGTGAAGGCAAGTCCAGAAAGAGAAATCCGGTCCAACTTTGCTCTTTTTTTCTTCCTTGCACTGTGCTCCCCAGCTTCTACAACTCCATTTTCCCATTTTCCCCTTCCTTAAATTAGTCTTTAGCTATCTTACATTGTATTTTAGCATAGGCTGTTATTTTTGTCCCCCGTAAATAAATACGATGGGATGGTACTGTACAGTTTCTTTAAGAGACAGGGCACTTTCATGACAGGTTTCAGTAGAAAGGGACACTTATGTAACTGTCCCTGGTGACAGGGACGCCATACATACAGACCTTCATGATTTAGTATCTTAAAACTGGATCTGTGTTCTGCAGTCAAACTGTCCTGCAGTATGTTTCTGATCCCTAGCTTACTTCAGCAGGGAAAATACTGGCAAATTGCAGAGTCTGGTTGCAGGAGATCAGCTTGCTATGTTAAAAGAATATCCTACAGAAGAAGGAAACCTTTCAGAGCTTTCATGGCCAAATTTTCGTTTTCCTACTTTACTGCACTGAATTATCTACAAGGTGGTTTTTTTTTTTTTTTATCAATGAATCTCCTTTTAAAATATTATTTTACTTCTACTTGAAACTGTCAATGCAGCAGCAATGTGTATAATCCCACTGCCTGATGTATCTCTTTTTAAAAAGTAGGAAGAGATTTTTGAAAATAAAAAGTATTCCTCCCTTGAAAAGACAAGGATCATATAGTAGTACCACTCTGTTCCTTAAGAAGGTAGAAAAGATTTTAAAGCTTCTCTCAACATCCTCATGATCAATAAAAATCACCACATTACTGAAAAGGCAACACTGTTGATTTGAAATCATTGCCTCCTGCCCTCAGCTGTAGAAAATTTGTGGCACTACCACAAGGAGGTGGTGTCTTATCCTGACTAATCATAACAGGAGGTAGGGTTAATATTTGCAGCAGATGAATGTGATTTCTTTGAGGAATGTAAACTGGTGAGCAGCAGCTCCGGGGAACAGAAGAGAAATTCTGATGACCATTCTCAAATGTCAGCTTTCCCCTTGATAATTTTTTTCAAGTTCTTACCTGGAGAACCTAAACAATGTCCAGTACTAATTAGCAGTGTCCACAAACCTAAAGACACTTGGAGTTCTTCATAGCCCTCATCACTGAGGCAGTTTTTACAAAAATTGGCCCTTTTTCTATCAATGTGCCTTCCAAGGATGTACGTATTTTTTCTAATGAAGAGTCTTAGCTAAATGTCTAACTCAAACTAGGTCTTTAACCCTCTTTGAAGGAATAAGTGTGGGAGGTGAAGGGAAATCATTCCCCACAATCAAAACATGTCCCCCTGAAAAAATGTCAATGACAACATTTTCCTTCTACCAAGTTGGGTAGTTTGAGCAGTCATCCAGGGCTGACAAGTTTCCAGTGCCCCACTTCAACAGGTGCTTTATGCCTCAAACCATAGATAATCTTCTGAAATGAAGTGAGCATTTCAGTCCAACTGAGTCTTCTCCCCTTTTCATGCAGTACTTGTCACACAGAAACTGAATGTCACTCTTTAGTCCTGTGATTACAGCATTCACCTGGCAGTGGGGAGACTGGAACTCAATTCCTTTGCTAATTTGCTTGAAGGTTTCCCCAGTGGAATCTTCCAACCAGTGAATTTCTCTTGTTTGTTTTCACAGGGTCTCTCTCTGGCCTACTGAATACTTTTTACCAACTGCAAACCACCATGCTAAATAAGGTGCAGACAGTTGTCACCTTCAGCTGCCCAAGTGGCACATGCTGTGTGTGCCATGCTGGCCTCGGATGCAAAACTGCGCAATCCTATTGCACCACTGCACAGCAAAACCTGCATCTGGCGTAGTGGTCAAATGTAGAAAGGAGAAGTCCTAACAAAGAACTAATAGGAAGCAACCAGTCACCAAACCAGCTCAAAAATTGCCTTAAAAACCCTTCTGCTGTGTGTACATCAGTGATCTGAAGTTCCTGACAGGACAATATGATCAGAATGCATCATATATTACCCAGGCTGGGGCTAATCATTAATTAATTCTTTTTTCAAGAGTGTGTTTATCTATATATATGAGCTTGAAGGTTCTATTTGACACTGTATGCTAGGATTAAAAACCCAGTTCTGCTGGGTTGCTTTCTAGTATCAACTGTTACTCAATTATTGTTATATTATTGCAATAAAGCTTTGGAATATGGACAGTGATTTTTTTCATGAATTTCAGACTAAAAGAGAAATGCAGGTGTATTTGTTTTGTCATTATTTATAGAATTTGACCTGGATTTAAATGCTGCCTTTTGTTAATTTTTACTTATGATTAGATTTTGTAGTAACACAAGTAAAATTAGTCAGACTTTCATTGCAGAATTAGTCCTAAAACAATAAATAAAAAGTTTAAATAAGAGTTTTGCCTTGAGTCAGGTTAAAGAAAAATATATCTTGCATCAATCCCTGCTCCACTTATTCATGCATATACCTTTCTATTTAAAATAATAGTGTTACACTTGAATGAACAGGACTTGCCTCTGCTAGAAGATCTGGTTATTAAAAAGGAGCTCAAAGCAACAAGATCTCCAACATAGAAGTAACTGAAATCAGTGAAACTAACAATACAAAACAGAACTTGCAACATCAGGTGCTTTGGTTTTGAGGAAAAGGAGAAAAAATAGAAAAAGAAGTGAAATAATAGTATATTTACCACTCTTTTGGTGAGAATAATATTTTTTTTTTTGAAAGAAAGCAGTTTCTCTATATCTGATTTATCCAGCATGGCAGAAGAATTTACACAACAAAAGACAAAACCTTTTAATAAAATTGAATGCAATGTGCAATTACAAAGTGGACATATCCCCTTGTCCTAGTGAATAACATAAGGATCTTGTATTCCATTTTAGTTCACAACACCTGTGATGAATTATTTGTAAATGCAATGAATAACATTACTAGGAACATGTCAAATTATACGTTGATAATGAATTTTTGGATGCATCTGCTATGTAATTGTTCCCAGCGGATGTGTATTCATCTTCACCTGGCATTATTTTCCTGATTTTGGGGTTTGTTTTTTATTATGCCTTTTCATTTTTATCATAATTGTTACAGTGATCCCTGTTCCTTTGTTCTAATCAGGTCCCTTTGATGGTGTTGCACATTCTGAACAAAAGAGGAGGGGAAAACACACCAGGCTATTGGCAAAACAAAACGCTGGTCTTTATTTGTGACTTTCTAAGTGCCTGCTTGGCCTCAGAAGGTTGGGTGGTGTTGACAGGGACCAGTTGTTTTCCTGAATGCATCTGCCAGCTGCTCCAGGCATGTGTTCTGAAGAATAGGAGGTGAATAAACACTAAAGCCTGTTCTGCTGACAGACAGGTACAGGCTGCTTTTACTAAGTGCATCTGAGACTGTTCTTAAAAAGGTAAATAAAGTGAATTAGTAGCACAGGATGCTATGTTTTTCTCACAACACTGATATACAGAAATACTCACAATGAAAATATCTGTCATCAGTTTGTGGTTTTAGCAAGCAATCCTACATTAATTGTGTTTATGCAAACTTTCTGTATAATGTACAGTTTTTCACACAGAGGTCACTTTTACTTTACAGAGTATACTTGTCTCTCAACACGGGTAATTTCAAAAAGCTGCCAAAATCAACGGATCAAATACTGGATATATGAGTGCAGAACCCAGGCTTTTATTAAAATTTTACCTTTCTTTGTGATTCAGTAAATCATTTATAGCATGTGCCTGAGACTGATTTCCACTTTGAAATATTTGCTCTGCACTTTACACCCTTTTGAATTCTATGTTGGTACATCCAGCAGCTGATATTTCTTTCTCACTGAGTTGTGGATTGAACAACATGAGCAATTTTAGCCACTGTAAAAAGTACTGTCTGGTTCTGGTCTTTTCCAGATGTTCAGGATGTCTGTTCCAGGACTATTTTTGAGATAAAGGAAATCACTGAATCTCATATCTAGATTTTATTCTCTCCTTTACTCTGAATTGAGGGGGATAGGTTTGCCCCCATCTATGAGAAACATTTACGGAAATTAAAAAAAAATTAATTTAAGAAAGAAACCCAGAGCCTGAAACAGCTTCTCTTCTCTTCTCTTCTCTTCTCTTCTCTTCTCTTCTCTTCTCTTCTCTTCTCTTCTCTTCTCTTCTCTTCTCTTCTCTTCTCTTCTCTTCTCTTCTCTTCTCTTCTCTTCTCTTCTCTTCTCTTCTCTTCTCTTCTCTTCTCTTCTCTTCTCTTCTCTTCTCTTCTCTTCTCTTCTCTTCTCTTCTCTTCTCTTCTCTTCTCTTCTCTTCTCTTCTCTTCTCTTCTCTTCTCTTCTCTTCTCTTCTCTTCTCTTCTCTTCTCTTCTCTCTGGCATTCCAAATTTTTAAAATGCATTCAAACATTTGTAGACAGGCTACATTCAGTCTGACAGTTCCATGAGGTCTCATTATGATAATTTATGAGAATGATACAATCACAGAGTTATTTTTATTGGAAGCAACATTCAAGATCATCTAGTCCCAACTCCCCTATCATGGACAGGACAAAAGATAGTCAGGGCAGGGACATAAGATGCTGTTCTTAAAAAAAGAAAAAAAAATTCTAAACGTTTGGGATGACAAAAGGTGATATAATCTGAAGGCAAAATACAACTGGTCTCTTTAATCAGCTGGGAAATGCTTGCATTCAGAATAAATTTAAAGTATTTTTCCCCCAGTGTTTCAACATCAGTCTCCCTGCATGCAGCACAGCATGCAGCTACGCACTATGGACCTAGATTTTTTTTCTTTAGAGAATGTGAAAAATAAACTTAGCGTTACGTCACCAACATTAGTTTGCAGTAATTTTTACAAACATGTCTACAAACAGGTCTACAAACATGTCTTCCAAAAGAGCACTGCATGAATGCAGATTCTATTGCATTTATCCACATTAAATAATTAGAAAGTGAGCATTAAATTGACAGTAATGTAGAAATGTGTTTATTTATAAGGCTTAATAGCTGCAGAACCATATCAGTACTTTGTACATGGACAGCACCTCTTAACAAGGAGTATTTTCAAAAACGTTAATGAGCTAAATATTAGGGTCACATGGAACTAAATTTTTCTCTTTATTATGATAGCCTGAGTTAAGGAAATAGATGCATTTAACCTCATTGTTACTTCATGAGCAGTGGGAGCAGAATCCAGTCAACTATATGAACTGTTAATATCAATACTTTATAGATATGTTGTAATTCAATTTAGTTTGTACTTATAGAATATGCTTACATTTCACATACAGACATAATTGTTTTTCTCTTCACTATCATTTCATGTCAGTTGGTCTGACAATATAATCAACAATGAAAATATCTATTCACCATGATTTAGTAAATTGCACCAGCTCTTCCTATTTAAATCTGGACTTTGAATTTCTTCAAAAAAAGATTACAGCTACTGTCTGATGTGTATTTGGAATTTAGCCCAAATTACAGCAATAGGCATACATAGCAAAATATTTAATTTAATCATTCATTAGTCTAATATGTATGTTCCTCCTCTGATCCTGCAAATTTCTGATGAGGCAGTTGAACATCCTCGATTTTTGTTCCTCTGGGATTTTTTTCATCTGTCAAGAGAATTTTGCCCAACTATATCAAAAAAAATTATGAAAATGAAATTCAAGTAGCTCAGCTTATAAAAGCTATAATAAAATAAATGCCACTTACTTCATTATGTTAAACCAATTAAATCTAATTTCTCTTCTGTTTCCATACATAAGCAACAGCTGTACATGCCAGCCATTGGAAATGAATTGCTTCCAACTGCCTGCCAATGAGAGTGGTATTTCTTTAAATCAGCGACACTACCAGCCTCCAAGTACACCAGAGCACATCAGGTCATGCAACAAGTGGGATGTATAAGAAGGCATATGTTTCTGCATGAACAGAAGAAGAGCAGCACATGCTCCTGCAGTCAGTGCCCTGGACCGGAGAATGACCACGGACACCATGGGGCTTGGCACACAGTGTCCATAGGTCACCCCCAGGTCTGCAGCACTGGCCTAACTGATAAGCTGTATAGGGCATTTCCATGCTGGCCCTGCTGCCAAACACAGCCTCCTTCAATCAGCAGGGAGACATTGCTTTGGAAAAGTGGCTGCCATTGGAAAAGGACCAATAGAGGTATCACCAACTTTTAGCAGTAGCTGAATTTCCACTAAAAAAGTGAGGTGAATTGTGAAATGGAGACTGGAAGTAGTATCCCAAATGTGCCTGATAAACCTCTTGCCCCTGCAATGGATACAGTAAATTATTTTCTTTTGGAAGAGGTCATACAGCTGAAGAGCTTACATCTACAACTGGATTGTGTCTGGTCTGAGTTGTTATAGAAATGAGTTTATATAAACAGAGACAGCAAGGTAGCCATGTGGCTTATAGTTAATAATATATTACTTTTTTTTTCCCTGTTTCAAAAGTTTGTCATAAAGATTTCATGTGACAAGAGATTTTTTTCCATCTCCATTAGGGAAAAAATGAAAGATATTTGAGGAGGAGGGTGGGTGGCAGCGGGAAAAAAGCTTTTATTGTTTACACTTGGAGTTCAAAAGAAGTAGAATGTGTGCCAAGTCTTTGTAAAATCAAACAATAAACAAACAGTTTTCAGTGAAAAGTGAAAGAAAATGCAAGGATTTAAAAAAGGTACACTGGTTTTTCAGTGTATCTTTTTGATGGCTTAAGCCATTGAATTAAGCTCTTACTATCTTCATACTGACATGGTTTTCTTTACATAGATTTTCAAGTTTTGTGTTCTGTATGTATGGATATGAGTCCAACTTTTAAAACTGTGTGCATAAGAAAGAAAATACAGCAGACCTGGTGTCCAGTGTACTTCAGGTACTCTGATCTGAAGTAAAAGAGAAAGAAACTAAGCCTCCATAAGTACACAAATGTAAACCTGGGCAAATGTGAAGCAAATTAGAATGAATATAGACATGAATAGACATGAATATAATAATGACATGTTAAATACATTAAAAGACCCATGATCAAAATACCCCAGTGTCCTGATTCTGAAAGTACCACAGGTGACATTATGGACCTCACACAAGCCCATGGCTTTCTACAGTCAATTCCCCTCATACTCTCCCAGTTAGCAGAACTGCTGCATTAAGGGATATTAGAAGGCAGATACCTGCCTAGTCTGTGTAAGAGTCATTCATGGACCCACTACTTTACAAATTCCTTTCTGAACCTGCTCATATCATCTGTTCTTCACAGCCTTCTGTGGGAGTTAGTCTCTAAAGTGATCTAGACTCCACACAATTTTCTTTTGTTTGTTCTTTAGATGACTTGTATAGAATTTAGTGAGCAGTCCTTGCTCTCATATTGTGTGGAACTTATTTACCAGTTCCACAGCCACTTGGTAAGAAAACAAAATTCTCCCCAGGTCTCCCCAGATCTCTCCAATCCCAGGCTTTTTATTCTCCTTATTAACAGTTGATCCATCCACTTGATTATTTTAATTGCCTTCTCTGTTCCTCCTTCAATTTCACAGCATCTCTTGAGACAGAGACAAGAACTCAGCACCAAAATAGTGGGCATAAACATTTTTGTACAGCAGCAAAATTATGTGCTCTATCTTTTCTGAAAAACCTTTTCTGAGGATGTCCTGCATTTGTTGATTTTGCTTAATAATGCACACTGAGCTTGTGACCTCAAAGACTTGCCAGGGATGACTCCTGGCAAGATAAAGATACTTTTCCCAACTGCTGGATGGTAATTCTGAATTTAGAATCATCAGGCACAGCTCAGATTATTATTCCCCAGTGCATTGCCCTAGTTTTTTTTTACATTGGATTTCATTTGACATATTACTTCTCTGCTCAGTTTCACCTCCTTCCTTCTCAGTTCCAAAGTTCCTTCAGCCACTTGGCAATGACTTCTGACCACTCAGAATAGCTTCAAATTATCCTTAGACTTGGAGGTTTCACTGCAGACTTTCTTCTCCAGTCCCTTGATGAAAATGTTTAATAAAACCAGTGTCAGTGCCTATCCCTCAGGGACCTCACTGCTGAAAATTAAATATCTATTCTGTAAAACAACCAAAGAGCCCTACTCTTTGCTTTCTATTCTTTAACCAGCTTGAAATCTGTAAAAGACACTCTCTCAACAGCTGTGGTGACTGGGTTTCTTTAGTAACCCTGTCAAAGGCTTTTAGAAAATCCAAATATTTTACGGCTCCCGTATCCTCTTAATCCATGTGCACACTGACAGGACTCCAGCGGGTTAGAGAGGAGATATTTCCTGTTGTAGAAATCACGCTGCTTCTAGACAGTTTCTATCTGCGTGCTCCGTGATCTTAGTCTTTATTGCAGAGTCTACCTTCTTAGCAGGAATAGAAGGATAGGAGCACAGCATATGATGCCTGAAAAGCTAAAAGAAAGGTCTGTACATGTTTTTTTTGTAAATCATGTCATGCACATGCTTTTTGTAACATATCTGTGGAATACAGCTTTTTAATATCATAAGCATTATTTATTATTACAAATTCATTAAGAATAGAAGTTTTCTACTTGCCAGTTTTCATACCCTACTGCAGAGTCATTAATTATTCAATAAACTCTGAGAAAGGAGTGAGAATAAAAAGGTATGGACATAGAAAAAGTTTGGTTGCACATTGTGCTTCCCCCTTGCACTCCAGGTCTTTTCCAGAACCCAATCCTGCACTCTGTCTGGCAATTGGAACAATGCCTTCTTTGTGGATAATAAATTCTGGCACCCCTCACTTGTTTTACAGAATGGCATACTAGGATATTGGTGTTAGTCAATAGCTTTAGACATTTTATCCTGGCTCTTCTTTAATAAAAATACATCTGAAGTATTTCTATAAAAATTATACTTAAAAGCCAGTATTCCTGCCTACATTTTAGAACCCACACAGATTTTTGCCTTGACATTTCAAACAGTAATTTCAGTATTTCACCCTTTGTACAATCAATAAAACAAATCCCTGACCTTCCCTACTCTAGGGTCTGAAATACTGGTCTTCTCAAAACTGCATTTAAACCAAAGAATGTGATCAATAATTTGGTATTTTTCACGTGTCTATTATGAATATATTAAATACACTGCATATGCACAATAAAAATATACTCAGTCCCCATAAATTCTATTCTGTGTATACATCTAAACCACAGCAATTTAGTTATTTACTGGGTACTACAAGAGCTATAAAATGCCACTTTCTAAGAACACAACTGAGGCTTAAGTCAGCATTTTTATGATATCATCTGTACTGGGAAAACATTAAAGGCTCAATATTTAATAAACATAATAAACATCCCCATGAAACAAATTGTTCATAAACTACCTGTTTAATTTTTCAGGGCTCCTGAACCACATATTTTCTTATTAGTTGTGAGCCTGCTGGGTTGCAGGATAGATAGGGCCTGTCAGGGATAGAATATAATGTAGCGGTTTTATGAATTATTTCTGTGAGGAAAAGCCTATTACAGCTGACAAGAGGATGATGATATTAGCCCATCATCATTCAGATGGCACCACCCTTCCCCCTTTCATCCATCAGACCTCTTGTATGGAGGCTGAAAGCCATAGAGTCTTTGCATAGCCAACACAAAGACAAATACTGCTCTTTTTCTGCGTCCATGAAACATTTAGTATTTCATTTTGAATCATGGCAGATGACAGTAACAAATGGCCTAATGAATCTCCCTTATTGTCCCTTGTGAATCTGAAGATGAGCTAAAAGTAAAATCTCTGTTTCTTTTTTTGTATGTGCTCGTTTGGGATTGAAAGGTTTTCACTGCATTCTAAATAGCATTCCTCAGTAACTGAAAATTAGACCAATAAACCCACAAGAAACTTGCAAACCACACAGCTATAGCACTGTAGACCATTTTTCCTCATGTACCTTACCAATATTTGGGAAAGTGCTTCAATCAACTTTGGCACAGTTAAGTCCATATACAAATGATAATAAAAGATAATGAAAAAACTAAAAGAAAATTATATAATGAAGTTCTGTATTAGACAACAACAGAAATACATTAGTGGGGATCATGAATTCCAGACCAATTTTAGCACATTTTTGTTTTGTTTAGAAGAAAACCACTAGCAGTGTTTTACACCAACAGTGCTCACACTTTACCACAAGAATATATTTAAATTTGCAAGATCGGATGATCTTCGTTTGCCCATGCAAGGCATTTTACAGGCAGAAATTAATAATGTGACTAGAAAAAGTTCAGTGAGCACTGTGTCATAAAGACTTTGCTCTCCTTGACCCAGCTGTTACACAAGCTTTTCTTTCAGGTGTGTAGGTGACAGCTGCACCTGCATCTATCCCCTGCTGTAACTCAGCTTAGGCACAGGCTGGGGCCTGACCTGGATTACTCTGGCTGCACGATGCCCCCCATGCACTCTGGGCATCCACCCCAGCACGACTGGCTCCCATTCCTTGTGTAAGCCACATTGGCCCAACTGTGCTAGTGTGGTCTGGCCATGTGCCTTTAATCCCTGGCTGCCTCTCAGCTGCAGGTCAGAAAGAGAAATGTGTGTTTGGGTCACCTTTCAGCAGACACCTGGATGAACAAATATAGAGGGAGCTGCAGCAAGGTACACCAGTCTGTCTGATGAGGAAGCTAAGACAACAGACTGCATCTATCCTATAGCACAGGCAGGAAAATTTATTCTCATTGTTCTCATTTATTCTTCACTCTGGCTCCAGGATTTTCTGATGTTCTGTAGATTCATCTATGACATGGCTACAGTTGTTGAGATGTAACCTCTATGCTCAGTCTTACCAAAGTAGCATAATTATGTATATAAAGACTAAAAAATTCTTTTCCTTCCCTTACCTGAATAACTTTTCCCTTCAATTTAAATCACTTTTTTCCCCTTTAAACTGGTTTTATCTCTCTCAAAACATGGTGATTCATTGAACTTTGCTCTTCAGTAATGTCTGCCCTGAATCCCTCTCATGCAACATTCAAGCTTTCCTTCAGCAAAGTCCAAGAGAGAGGAATGGCAGGAGCCCCTTTTCATTCATTATGAAAAGTTGTGAAAGTACTTCAGCATCAAATGCTCATTTTGTTTTTTCAGTAAACCTAACCAAAATGGCTTGCTTTATGTAGGAAACTTTTTGCACAGCTTTGTTTGTATCTACTGTAGGCACATGTGCATTTTTGACATGACAGATCATAATGGCTCTTTCAGAGCCATTACAGTTACCAAGTAAATCCTTCTTAGTTCAAGTACATGTAATTGATTCCCATAGACTGTAATAGCTCCAAAACCAAGGCAATACCCTTACCAAACATAAAAGCAGTGGCAGGACTAATACATAATAGCAGTCAGTTTTTACCACCATAGTACTAGAAAATGATGAAGTGCTAACAACATGGCTTTTTTATTTGCTGATTTTTGGCACAAAAAAAGGGTAATAATTTCATAATATTACAGTGGTATCACTCCTGCATAGTCCTGGTAAACCCATAAATCCTCAAATATCACAGTAGTCATCTCAGTCTCCATATGGATCATAAACTAAGGGCTTGTCCATACAACTTCTTTGCATACAAATATTCCACTACAGTTTACTGGGGCAAGTGCCCAATTAAGTTTGGTTTTGTTTTTTTCTTGTAAATTAGCGATGTGGAATAAAAGCAGTACTCTTCTGTGCCCAGAAAGCTGTAGATTTGTACTGCTCATGGAGGAAGTGTCAAAACCCTCTCCCAAGCAGCTGAGTGAGTAGAAGTAATACAGAGCAGGCATTACATTTTTTAATGTAATTGTCTGCTCTTCAGCGTGTCTGATAGATTCAATAAACAGCTTGGCAACACACATCCCTGCCTTCCTACTGCATAAAGATATTCAAAAGGTTAATGTCTTGCTCATGAACATAGATGACCAATGACCCTAAAAGGAAGGAGAGCACCAAATGATATATTGACAAGAAGGGCCATTTCTTTCACATAGCAAAAATAGGTAAAATAAAATAAGAATCTTCTTGTTCTGTATTTTTTAAATAACTTTTGAAGAAAAGACAAGTTTTTAACAATGTTTTTTTTTGTTCTGAAAGAGTTTATATTACAATTAGAAAAAGGTGCTGTAAACTTCAAGGAGCTAATGTACCCTCTCTAAAGAAGTCTCAGTGGAGATCATAGAAATTTCACGACTCCCATATGTTAATAATATCTTTGAATATAAAATCCAAATTAAAAACTGGAGCTGAATAAAATACTTTTGTTAAAAGTAACATTTTGAAATGCTGTCAGTAACTATCATAAATATTTGAGAAGTTAATATTTTAATCTTCAACTGTAGCTCTGAAAACACTTTTAGTGACAGACAGTGCTTCATTAATAGAGTTCTGTATGTCTAATTGCTTTAGGCAAAGTGGGTTGCATTATTTTGACACATGACATGCAATTAGTACATGGTCACACGGCTAAAGGAAGATTTTACACCTTTTTTCCTTCTACATTCAGAGTGGATAATTAGCATATTTTTTCTGCTTAGAATAATCATCAGAGCCTTAGATCAGAAATTGCCTAATGAGGTAAAATTCTAGTTGTTGACATTAATACATGTGAAATTTTTTTCAGTTGTAAAAGTAAACCTACTGCTGCTATTTCATTTACTCTTTCCAGTGTATTCTTAAGATTCAGATATGGGGATTTTTTTGCATCAAGCCATTGAATAATCATATATTTTCAACAGAGGATGAATGAGATTTTTATATTTTAGTGTATTTTCTTGATAGCGGTGCTTTAAGAAGATTAAATTTGGCTATAACCTGCAGCCACTGCAGGTAGACTGCAGTTGTGCTAACAAAAGAAGCAAACCATAATCACAATATACAGGTTTCTTCCTTATGAATTTCTTTGATATATTATATATACATATATATACAGAAAATGGGAACTCATTTTGCTCAGCTCTAAGACCCACTCTATAGGCTGTATGCAACACTCCCACATTGAAAGTCTGTCTTTTTGCATAAAAACATATTTAGATTACCGTTCGTAGAAAAAATAATGAAGATCCATTGCAGATAAGCTGATCCAACATAATACACTCAGCCTACCAAAAAATGTTTTTCCAAAGGAGAGATTTTGAAAATTTTCAAAAGGATTATTTTAGGTTCTTTTAAGTAGATTTTTTTCCCTTTGCATTTAGCACAATTGCACCTAATCACCTTTTATGTTAAATTTCTAAACACCATAATAGTTAACAGCAAAGGAAATGGTTTGGATTCTTGTTTCTTCACTCCTTATCCAGGTAAACTTTCATCTGAAAAATTTGCATGTGGTGTGGGATCTGCAACTGAGGCACATTTTCAGAATCTGAGTTCTGCTATTACCTCTGCTTGTAGATGATACACAGAGATTTTCCAAAACTATATCACAGACTTAATTCTGCCTATAATAAATGGCAGATTTAAGCACCAGTTTTTGACTTTTAATATCCTGCTATTTAATTAAATAAATAGAAGAGAGGAATCACAAACCATGCTCCTGCCTTATTTCATATATATTATATTCACCAGGTTTTAAACAGTTTTAGGGTTAGTATTTAACAGTGATAGGGAAAAGGCACACAAACAAAAAAGGCACTGGCATTTACCTTTTTTTCCATTAACTGGGAGGCAAATATGTAAACAAGCTTGCAAATCCCATGGGAAATATGAGTTTATAGAGTGACCTGACTACATCAGAGACATTGCAGGAGACCAGGATGTCCATCCTGCTTCAAATATACTTTCCCCTCCCCCCTTTTGTGTTTTATTATGAATTTAATTGCCAATGAGCAGTATTAGATAATAATAATATTTTCTTTCAGCATAGGTTTCCCTGGCACACTTCTCCTATACATTATTCACTATACACTAGACACTATTCACCTTGATAGAAATTTCTTTAACATCACTTCTTTTATTATAATTTTCTACTTCTCTCTTCATGTGTAGCAGTCATATTGATTTTACATATTTTTAGATAATCAACAGCTGCTGCTTTAAGGACTCCTTTCAATGCTAGCCCACCTGGTAGGACCTCATGAAAAAACCTCTACATAATAATAAAAAAAAGAATGTAAGAACCTGCATTTCAGACCATCATGTGTGTGATGTGAAGCAGTTCCATTGAATGGAACAGGACAAGGCAAAACAATAAGGCAATAAAATATGCTAGCAACTAACAGGGAATAAAATAAAGCAAGTCTTCTCTTTCACTAGCTTCAATTTCTCTTCTAAATGCATTTACAGTGAAAAATGAGGAACTCTATGAAAAACAGGATAGAAGAAGAGGAATCCAAAGTCCATTGCTGGCTACTGAATATCATGCTGATAGTGAAATGTCCACCTCTGACTCCCTGCTCCAGTAACAGCCAGATGCTTGGAAGATACGTTCCCAGAAGACAAACCTCATACATATACTTGCTTCTACTTTTCCCTTATCTTCTTCTGGTCATTTATCAGATGGGCAAGATGGGGCAGATATTCTAAAGCAGTCTGACTCTTTGATATCATCCACTAAATGGTGCACTGACATTGTTTAGAGGTAAATTATCATGATTCTTTAATAGAACTGATGGCTGTTACATATGACCATTTTTGCTCTGAACATGTGGCATGTAGCATTATTTTAGTAATATATTTTCTACTGTGCCATAAGGTGGACATGCAGCCCTGGTGCTACAGGTAGGGTTGTACAGAGCTCAGAGAGCTCATGTTACAGATGGATATGTGTAGTACTAGCTGCTCCATGTATATCCCACTGAATTTTGGAATTACACTGTACTGCTCTCTAAAAGCCTGCAGCTTCTGATAAGAAAAAAAAGCTTTTTCTAAACCACATTTACACTTGCGATGAGATTGTGATAGTGGATTCTAGTGGAAGGATGCAGTCATTTGGCAGCAAGTTAATGAGAAAGCAAATGTCCACAGATTATTTTAGACTGCCATAATCTACCACATTACAGTAAATCAATGAAGATCTAACTGGCAAACAGCAGTATGCAGAAAATCGGAAACACCAGAAAGAGCATCTTTGACATTTTTGTTTAAGCATACGTTCACAGATCTTAGTCATTTTCTAAAAGCTTGAGAGACTAAATAGAAGAGAATAGAAACTCACAGACTAAACCCAGATGTAGAAAGTCCTCACAACTAAAGAAATATTGCTACATATTCTCAGAATAGCCTGAAACCAAAGCAAATGCATACCAGCAGGATTTGTTTCAACAAGGCCAACATGAAAAAAAAAATGCTCAACATGTTTTAGATGATTGCATTGGGTTTATTCTGCAAGGTTTTGATAGCAGGGGAGCTAGAGGGGTAGGAAGCTGCCAGAAGCTTCCCTATATCCAATGGAGCAAACTCCAGGCAACTCGAGGGCTGCCCCAGTGCTGATCAAGGCTGAGACTGTCAGCAGTGCTATTAACATCCCTGTGACCATAATTATAAGAAGGAAAAAAAACCTGTTACACAGAAGTAGTTGTGGCCAGAGAATAGAGGAGTGAGAACATTGAAAGAAACAATTCTGCAGACACAAGGTCAGTGGAGAAGGGGGCAGAAGGTGCTCCAGGTTGTAGAGCTGAGATTCCCCTGCAGTCCATGGTGCAGACCACGGTGAGGCAGCTGTGCTCCTGCAGCCCATGGAGATCCACAGGGATGCAGAGATCCACCTGCAGCCCATGGAGGAGGCTCCATGGAGGAGACCTGCACTGCAGCACGGGGATGCCTGAGGGGAGGCTGTGAACCCCTGGGAGACCCGTGCTGGAGAAGGCTCCTGCCAGGTCACCTGCAGACCTGTGGAGAGTGGAGCCCACACTGAAGCAGGATTTACTAGTAGGACCTGTGACCCCATGGGCACCCTACTGGAGCAGTTTGTAAAAAAACATGGCCCACAGGGGGCTAGGTTTGTGGAGGACAGTCTCCTGTGGGTGGGACCCCACACTGCAGCAGGGGAAAGAAGGACTCCTCTCCCTCAGGAGGAAGCAGCAGCAGAAAAAATATGATGAACTCATTGTAATCCTCATTCCCCATCTCCCTGCATGGCTGTGGGGAAGGAGATAGATAATCAGGAATAAAGTTAAGCCCAGGAAGGAGCAGGGGGGGTGAGGAGAAGGTGTTTTTAAAATTTATTTCACTTCTCGTTCTCCTACTCTGATTTTGATTGGTGATAAATTCAATTAATTTCTCCAAGCTGGGCCTGTTTTGGCCACGATGCTAATCAGTGAATGATCTCTCCCTGCCCTTATCTCAACTCATGAACCTTTTGTCATATTTTCTCTCCCTTGTCCAGCTGAGGAGGGGAGTGATAGAGAGGCTTTGGTAGGCACCTGGCATCCAGCCAGAGCCAAGCCACCACAATGGTATTCAGCTAGGACCATGATATAAATAGTAGATTTTTTTTTTGTAGGGTTGATCCTGATCTATTATTTCCTCATTTTCCTATTTTTATCACTGGTACCAGCTGGTAGATATTTGAAATTAGACCTGAACAAATAATTGGATGTTTTGGTTCACTGACACAACTGAAAAACTGGAAGTGGGGGAAGGGACCGATCATTTTAGACTGATTAGGAAGGATTATTTGTTTGGTTTTGGTTCTTAACCACAGAACAATGACAAAAAAAAACCCTGCTTCTGATAACATAAAATGATTATTTCATTTCCAGGTTGTGTGCTTTATTTTAATTTTATAAATAATGACTTCATTGAAAATATGAACTATTTCTTTAAAAACCTTTAAATTATTTTTTCTTCCATTTTGATGCTGGCTAAAACTGTTCACCAAATTAGACATCATTTCAACAAGAATTTTCATCAACGTAATTTTTTTTTCACTGAATACAATATATGACCACAAATGTTTTCTTATCTCTACTTGAGCTATCTCTGGATTCTGGCTTCTAGAATTAATTAAGTAGGAATCATACAGGAATCATTTTGTGTCTTATTCTTAGACACTCTTAGAGAATCAGCTCCCTGGAATGCATTAAGGAAGCTATGGAAACTGCCATATAATCTACTTTCTATTCCTTGCCACAGCTCCAGAAGGCATGTAGCAGTAAAGAAGCATTGAGACACATGGAGGATATTATACCTACACTATGACCCTTTTGGCTGGCTGTATCTTGCACAAAGAGCAGTAGGGCAATGCTGAATCTTCGTTTTTGGTAATCACATATAAACACTTCTCAGAAATATGATCAGTTGTGCTAGGCAATGTTTAATGTACTTGCATATTTTAGCCTTTTGAGTAGGAAATTAGGTGTGTGGGGAAGTTGTGCAGATGCTTTTCTGATTTTCTAGCTTTGATGAGTTTTTTTCTTTGACATCACCCATTTTAGGGTCACCACATGAATTCCTATACTTCCAGAAAAATGCACTCAGTTGCTTCCTTGCCTGAACTTCTTTCAGTAGCAGCTACAAAATTTAATTTTGGGATCTTTTTTTCAGAGAGTTCTGAGAGTAAAAGGGATCAAATTTCCCCAACCTACAGTGTTTTCTATATATCCAGCCTTAAAAAATTTATAGTTCTAACTAAAGTGGCACAATCCCTATGAAAGAAATACAAGAAAGGGTCTCTTCCAATATTTTTTTGTGTTTTTCCTCTGAGAATTTCCTATGTGTGCTTGGTAGAGTGAAAAGGAAGTGCTCATCTTGCAGAATACACTGAATTTTACTAAATGTTTTACTCTCTTGCTTTTTAAACTGTTTACCAGCAAAATTCCTATAATATCTAATGTAACATGCACATCACTTTATTGATTTCAAGATACCATAATAATTACTCCTAGATTATGATCATAATTTCTCTCTTCCACAGCTTTGAATATATTTTTCCCTTATCTTTCATGATGAGAATGCAACTGCCTCCCCTAATGCCTTCTCTATAACCTGGACAGCCCTATTTTACTATGCCAAATTGTAAAATATGACTGAAAACAATTATTATGAAAGAAAGTCAGATTCTGTGAATATATTCACTAGGCACTAAGTAACTTTAACAATCTTTTGATACCTATATCAAAAATCTTTGATTACATAGCCACACAACAGAAGTGGATGCAGGGCCTCTAAATGGGCAAGGCTATTTACTGGGCAAGGGCTCAGAAAACAAGAAAGTTGTATACAAAACCTGCCTGAATTACAGTCTCATAGATGAGTCAAAGTTAAAACTTTTCTCAGCTGGAAAATGCAATCAAGTTTTGCAGGTTTTAATCCCTGCTTTTGGTTTAATAAAACTGATTAGTTAGTTGAGATGTATAAAATAAGATGTTTTTATTTGTAAGTTTGGAATATTTTTTTTCACTTCCTTTATTATGCAATCTTGCCAGAAATTTCTTGGAGCAGCTTTTAAATATGTGTGTGCACACACACGCAGATCCCTGCACTTCCAAGGGAATTTGCAGTTCCTGCAAAATTAAACACATCTAAATTCAGAAATTTACAATACAAGAAGAAATAACTGGGAGGTCTTTTTAAATTTCATAGGTCAAGCCTTTAATGAGAATTGGAAGGTGGGAATTAGAATGCTTTCATAAAATTTTCAAGGGCCACAACATTTAAATTATTGTTTTATATAAACAGAAGCACTAAATGTAAAGGGGTGTAAAGAGCTGGCCTCCATTTACATTCAACAGAGAGCAATGATAAATTTAAACGTAAAAAATATGTGTCCACCAGCAAAGTAAGTTTCCTTTGGCAGGATACTCTGGTGTATTCTAAAAGCAGGCAATAGCTTAATAGGATAAGGGGGACACAGAGACAGAAAAAAACCTACCCCCGGACAACAACATTAATAGTGTTGATTTTATTTCTATTTTGAGCTACAGTTTTAAAATCAATAATACATTCATAATTTCAATGTGTCTCATTCCATGTTTTGATTCTGATCTGACACAATTGTTACATGAAATTGCAGTTACTTCAACCAGAAACACAAAAAGGTTATGACTTTCTTGTTTCAAAAGACAGAATTTATAGCTAAAGGGCCTATTCTTCTCTCAAAGAGCACATATAACACTAATTAAGGACAATGGGAATGACATGTGTCTACTAAGAGGAAAATGTAAAATTTCATTAAAATATTTTTAGTAATAATGTCAATTATAGTCTCAATTTATAGTCTCAATTTAAAAGAACTGGGTCATTTTGAGAACTTTTTATAATATTACTTTTTATTCTCAATGAAAAAATATCTGTGAACCATTTAGATAGTAGTAGAGCAACTAAGATGGAAAAAGTTGCATTTAACTCACAAATAAAAGTTGAAAAATAGTTTTAAAGCTATTTGTCCTTATTTTAAATATTATTTAAAAAAAATATATTTTACCATTTATATAGTAAAAAATACCTCATTATGCTGCTTATTGATAGAAATGTATTATTACATCCTATTAAGTCTCAGTATCTTGGATTTCAAAAATCATTATCTTTCATTTTTGTATGATCCAGTATTAATTAATACAATTAATTAGTAATCATAGCTTGTATTAAATGTTTAAATGCTTTCTCAATGCCTCAGTTATGAAATTTTTTGCATTCAGTTTCCAATTTTACTTTAGATGTCATTAGAAGAAGTATAACTGCTTCAAGCAACAAAATTTTGGTTAGTTCAGTTTTAGCTTTTATTTTGTAAGGCATAATTTGTTTAAAGGATGGATTTTTAAATATTATGTAATTAGGCATTTTGAAAGTTTTTGAAATAGAGTGTTTCAGTAAGTAAAAACTTTTCTTATAACCCATATAAATTATTTACTTCAGTCATTTGGGAAACTAGCCATAATCATGATGACTATTTAATTAAGGCTTCTGCAGAACTTGACAACAATGCTAATAAAGCAATTGAGGAGATTCAAGCAGTTGATCTTAATTGGAAGAGATGACACTATTTACAAGAATAAATGACGGTAGCTAATCTCACATTCGTAATTATCAGTGATGGGCCTGCTTCAAAGGATGTTATGGTTTTTGTTTTCTCTAGCTGAGTCTCCCAAATATATGTTTTTATTCAGAGTTTACATGTTTATCTGAATTGTAAATGTAGCAATTTTTCATACAGGAAGAACCTGAGTTGCCTCCTGGACCTCAACACTTCAGTGAAACAGAAAGAAAAAGCTTTAATATTTGCCACTCAAACAATCTCTCTTCCCCTTTTCATCTTTTGGAGTTGTAAGCTCTAGCCTTGCAGTTTCCCAACAAAGAGTGTATTTGATTATCTGGAGCAAAGGATGCCTGGCATCTTTAAAGGAAAACATTGGGCAACCACATCCTCTGACATCATCTGTCTGCACCTTGCCAGGTGGAGCTCCATGCATCCTCTGGAATACTATCTCTCTCTCCATTTTACAAACCTGGATGACAAGCCTAATATACACAAATAATAGTGCCCTATAGCTCCTGTTATCCAGTTCTTCCCTCTACAGGAACTCCAAACTTGCATGTAGCTCCAGGAGATTATGTCACTGCATCAGTATTTTCAAAATAAGCTACTTTATTTATACTATCAAATTCAGGCAGAAAGAATCTTATATGGATATGTTTTTCTTCATAAAGTACTAACTGTGTGTTTAACAAGGTCCTGGAGATAGATATGTATATATATAAAATAAATAAAATAAAGCTACCAGTACTCATATCTAGACACTGGCTGAAAAAATACAGTGAAAAGCACATTTCTCAGTATAATTATGTTTCTCTCTCTTTCTCAAAAAGGAGTTTATGAGATCCTGTGGTTGTTAAATACTCACTGCTGGGCTTTTTGGGGTGGTAATTAAGATATTTGAATTGTCATCATTTCCTGTCACATTCTGTTATAGATAGATTTTCTTTTGGTTGTTTTGTGGCAGCAGGGCAAAATGTATTCTAGAACTACTGCTATATGTGGACTAGTTCAGGAAAAGTGAATGAAGCAATTTAAATTTTCATAATTCAGAATGAATACTGTGCTCTCCACACACTTCATCTGAGAGCTGGGTTCACATTGAAAAGAAGGTACTGTAAATGAAATCTGAAGAGAACTTTGGGGGCATATTTTCAGTGACATGTCTCTGCTTTGGATGACCACATTCTCTGCAATGAAACATGGCAGCAGATCAAGAGCAAACACTTTTAGTTCTCTCTAGTCTCATTGATAATAGTAATAATTGTTTCTGGAAACCTCTGGTGATTTTCTCATTGAAACCTCTTATATCAGAGTAGGTTGTCTTCATTCAGACCCAGATTTGATCTCTTGCTTGATGGTATGCAAAGACCTGGAGGAATAATAGTAACAGGGCTGGTGTTTGATGACTAGTGACACCATCAGCAAGCTGTGATAAATCTATTACAAGCAAGAAGTACCATTCCTGTATCAATTTTTCAGTAATCTTCCACATCGTCCATTGCATATACAGAATTTTGACTTGCACTAGGGATGTTTCTTGTATCTCGCAAAAAACCATAGAGCACCTCAGATAATGCTAGGGGAAGACATTGCAGCTGAAATTGAGGTACAATTCCTACCTTGACTAAAATTGGTTTACAACTTCTTGAATAAAATCTTGAGAAAAGTTTTTCAAGTAAGGAAATACCAAAAGAAAACAAAAAAGCAGAAAAGGTCACACTGTATTTCTAAATTGCTATAAAAACATTTTCTTAGACTCAGGTCCCCAGTGAATGGTGTGTGAAAGGCTTTGTGAACAATAGTCAAGCAAATAAGTTTTAATCCTAAAAGATGTGCCTATCAAGCAGGATCATTTTAAAAATATTGATAGATCCATTGACATTGTGGTTTCCCTTCCTCATTAGACTACCTCTTTGGTTCTTAGGAGTCAATTGTTTTCCACACAAGGAATTTGTATGCCTCCTTCCTGCACATTTTTCTGCGGCTTGCATTAGCGTTTTCTAAACAGCTTATCACATGCTATTTATCATGGGGATGACTTTGATACCTTTGTGTGAGACCCACAGACCCCCTCTTCTGATGATTAAATCATGGTGCCTATTTCATTACATCACATTCATAATGAATTACTTCATCCATCAATTATTGCAGAACTATTCTCATATCATGATAATGATATGGACTTTCTGCACCATTCAAAACAGGGTGTATAGCAAACAACCCTTCCTCCGACGAAATATGAAAATGAAATTGAAACAGAGAGCAATCAGCAGCTGTGATATCTGTGAATGCACTGCCAATAGTTACATCATTGTGAGAAATGACACACTTTCTTCAACCACAAAGATGCTGCGTGTACAGGAAATGACAAAACAAAAAGGTATAGCATGCATTAGCACTATGTTCCTCAGTATTTCTCTATTCTGAATCAAATCCTTCTGCACTGGTAGTTGTTATCTCACTGTACAAAAAAGAGTCATTAAATGGAAAATAAATTGGTAAAATTAGTTTTACAGAGCTCTGATTTTTTTGCTCTAGAAGGGTTTTTGTTTAACATTTCCAAGATAGAAACAATACAGGGAGGTTTTCACAGAATCCTAGAAATGCTGCATTGACACAGATCTTCA
Organism: Emberiza elegans; assembly: GCA_024865655.1. NCBI lineage: Eukaryota > Metazoa > Chordata > Aves > Passeriformes > Fringillidae > Emberiza > Emberiza elegans. The sequence goes on along the minus strand of JALJVW010000139.1, from coordinate 23,630,876 downwards.
GCAATATCCAGGCCTCTTCACTACTGTGAGCAAGCATATGTGTAGAAATGTTTGTCATTTTTCACAATCTCTGGTTGACATACCCTAACTAAATTATCCTTTATACCAAAACAGTTTTCCTTACATGTTTACCCTAAAATTCTGCCATTACTGATTCATTTTCTGTCTTTGGAACTTGTATTTACAGGGCTTGAATGCTACATGGCCTCCCCTAATTCTCCTTGCTCTCTAATATTTCTACCCCATTTTAAACTTTATTCCATAGCCCTAAAACTGTGCTACTAAAAACTTGGACACATAATTCCAGTTGCAAATTTTTTGGCACTTTGCAGAGAATAATAATTACTTCTGGTCTTAAATGCAACAATCTTATTAGTACATGAGAGGAAGACATTTGGATTTGGTTTTTGGGTTTTGTTTTACTTTGTTGTTGTTGTTTTGTGGTGCTGTTTTGCGGTGTTGTTTTTTGATTTTTTTCCCCCAGTATCATTATTTGTTTTTTCAGCTTGGATCCAGTTTCATTATTCCTTCTAGTTTTCTCTGAATTTTATATATGCAGTTAGATGGGGGTAGAGGGAAAATTTTGCCTTAGTACTTTGCTGTTATTTGTACTGATTTTTTTTTTACTATGCTCAGATCCTTGCAATTTATCAAGGTCTCAGAATTCTAACCATATTCCCCAGAATACTCAAATCCACCTTGACTCAATGCCATTTTCAAATTCCAGAAGCATAATTGTAATTGCATGATGCAAATTGTTAATCAAAATACAAACACCTGGATAATGGGATAGGTGGTCCCCTCTTTCTACAGATTAAGTGGAATATTATGGAGAATCACTCCATGGTGTACACTGGAGTTCTATTTTGCTTTAGTATGCTTTGAAAACTGATTTACACTAACATATTCTGTGGTCAGTCTGTCTTGATGGATGCAGCATCCTACAATGAGCATTCCTTGTCCAGGAGCCCTGTAACTGTGCTTCATGCCTAAGGGGTTAAGCTTAATGGCACAACGATGTGGAGTCCAGCACCACAGCATCCATTAAAAACAGTATCTATATTTTAGTAGCTGATAGCAACAGACATAATACTTGTCATTGATTTTATAGGTTGAGTTTGCATCATAATATATTGACATTGTACTTTTATATAAGACTTGCTTCAGGGTGTAGCTGCATTCTACACTGAATAACAGGCTAATAAAAACTCTAGCAGAAACAGCTTTACGACCCTCCATTGACTTGTGTTTTACATTGTATTATCTTATTGCAGACATCTGAATTAAAGGTTAACAAACACTATTTAATGGGTTGTCGGAATGAATGTACAGTACATGAATACATGCCTAGCAATGTCTATCAGTTCTCATACTGTACATGCATTGTGAGCTGGATGAAGACAAGACAGTAAATGGGTGATGGCTCCTGACTGACTCTTTTTAGTAGTACGAAATAGCACATTTTGTTATACTTCCTCCAATTAAGTGCATATCTACCATTAAAGCAATCTGTCATCATTTTAACAATGTCATTAACTTCTACAGTGTCTCACAGATGCTTTGTTCTTCCTTCAAAATTAGCAGCACATACATTTATATAGAAACTTCGAAATGCAAAATAGGGAAAACAAGTTTAAGAAGTCATCATCTGTAAATTATATAAATAATAAAAAAGTGGTTGCAGGGGAAATGTGACTGCTTTAAAAGGAAAAAGTACATAGTACTTAATCTGCAGAAAATGTACAGTAATAAAAATGTACTAACCTATAAAAGTATAAATTATTTTTCTCTCCCTGGTAATTATAAGGAAATATGGTTTACCATACTATAAAAATGTACTACCCTATAAAAATATACTAAATTATTTGTCTATCTATAGTAATTATCAGGAAATATGGTTTACAATAGAACAAAAAGTACTAAGCCTGTAAAAATACACTAAATTACACTTCTAGCTATAGCAATTATTAGAAAATATGGTTTACAACTCATAAAAGTAGCATTTTAAATATAATAAGGTTGTCTACAGAGCTACAGAATCAAAAATGAAATTGATTTTTTCCTATATTATTCTCAAAAAAGCTAAACTTGCTTGAGATGGCTCCAGTAAACACAGGAAGACCTATTAAATGCCCTGCTTAGCAATGGGTGTTTAAAACAATTGATAGATAAAATATGAACACATTAAAATATATATAAATTAATTGTTTGTTTATTTCCTGAAAGTTTCACATTCAAATTAATAGTGACATGTCAGGCTGATGAAGTATCAGCTCTAGAGGTGACCTTTGTTAGCACAGAACTATATTTTTCTAAATATAGTTAAGCTGTTATCCTTTTAAATTTGATTTCAATAATATAATCAAGCATCCTATTTAGTTAAAAACTAAATCATAGTAAATTAATCTATATTACAATTTTTAATTCCTTTCTATTGAAATGGGGCAATGATACCAAAGACTATTAAAAAATATATTGTATTTTTTTCAAAAATCTGCATAACCTACAGGAAGTATCAAAGAAAAAAAAATCAATAGCATTCACATCACTTGAGAACCTAAGTTCTAATTTCAGAAATGACCTTTGACTAGATCTTTACAAGTATGAAGCCTACAAGTCCATCATAGGTGTTTTAATGCTTTAAAAATACTGTCTTATAGATAAGTGCATAAATTTACTAACTTTCAGTGCAGTTTCTGCCACTCCCTGCTGTCATTTCAAACAGGAGCACACAGAATCTCAGGTCATTTTTGATAACTTCCTAAATATTAACCCTAGTTCCAACAGTAGCTAGGCTTTTGACTCAAGAACTACTTTGTGTTGTTATCAGCTTCTTTAAGTACTGTCACCAAATGACTATTATTCTTTTATTTCTCAATGCAATTTAATATTGGAAACATAGAAGTTAGAAAACAAGTGTTGTTGTATCATTTGAAGTGATTTTTTGTAATATAGGGATTTGTTGTTGTCTATAATCTGGTCTTTCATAGCCTAAAACCTATTCTTCTTGAAAGCTTATAGGAACTCAGTTTAGTCTAGATACCTAAAAAGCTTATAATCTCCGACATGAGCCTTCTCTTTACATACAATGATGTTCTGATGTGATAAGAGCATTGTAATTTCTTAATTACAAACTACAAATTCCACAGGACACGGAAAGGAATTTCCATTAAAAAACCACCATGGGGCATATGTTAGACAGTGTTAGATTTCTCATTTATAATTCAGGGAAGAATAATTGTCTACCTTTTATTTTAATACCTTGAGTGAGGTATTGTTTCCTTATTCAAAAATGCAACTGTAGTTACTTCTTACCATTTCATTTCAAGCACTGAAAATGAGAAAACCATCAGCTAAAAGGAGGAATTAGAGAAGTTCTTAGATACTGAGGATGTGAGGATCTTCTAGTTCCATGCAGACAGAAGTAATAGATCAGTCCTGGATCTAAGGAGGGTTACCTAGGTCAATACTGAAAATCTTGTACCTGTACCATTTCTGGTGTGTGCAAGATCCTCTGGAGAAGAGAAAAAGAGTGAGAATCTTTTGCTTTCAGTGTTTCAATTTCTGCATAATAAAATGGATACCCAACTACGTACTCTTCTCCACAGAAGCTAAGAGAAACAGAATGGCCTTGTCATTATCTTGACATAGACCCAGAAAATTCAAGGGGATGTGCCAGTAATTCTACAAGAGCCTATTCCTTGGCTCTCATCCAGCTTGATCCTACAGAAGTTTTGACACCAGTCCAGCAAGACAGAAGGCCTGAGTCAGTTCTCCAGAGAGGCCTGTGCTTTGACACCACTGAGCTATTCAATATACTGATGAGCTGGTGACTTCAAGGGCACATGACAAAGTCTACCACTTTTAGACACACTAGGCTGGAGACCTCAGAGAAACTTATGCTTTCAAATCAGCACGGCAAACTAATGTTTCTGACCCAGTCACTTCATTGTTACTCACCACTTGGCAGCAGAAGATAAAGTTACAGATAATGAGCTAGAGACTTCATAGTGGTTTTTCCTCATTTCAGAGTTTTCTTGGTCCTTCTGCCTCAATATCAGTTCAGGGAAGCTGCTAAAAGGACCCTGCCTTGTTTTGCCTTCAAACTTATATGTTCTACCACTGTAGCCTCTCAAATATTAATTCTTTCCCATATGGTCAGCATTGCAGAACTGCTGAAAAAGACAGAGCATGACAATTTTTGCCTTCAGGTAAGACTGGTAAAATGGATCTGAAAATTGCAGTCTCAAGGAGAAAAGTAACTGTATTTCACACAGGCATTCAGTATCTAGCATCCCTCAGAAATTGTCTCAGATGCACTGAGCAATTGACCATATTAACTGAGACAGAGAACTTTTGAATGGTCTTTGCAGGAGGGCAGGTATTTTATGACGTGAAAACTCAATATGCTCATGGCATAAAAGTGCTCACAATTTATATTAATGTTTGGCAAAAAATGCACATCCTAGATTTCAAGTTTTTTTTTTTTTTTTTTAAATTCATGTTTGCCACTTTGAATCAAATTAGATTAGAAAGAAACTGAGAGGCTATGCCTCACCTGGTGATGGTGATTGTATGATGGGAAAAGAACATGGGGGAAGAAGGAAACAGCTATGTGAGAATGATTCAATGCTTGTATATAGTACAAGGGGGCAAGGAGATGGAGTAGCAATAAAAGAGGTGTCAGTCTGCTGAGTAGTCAGATTTGGGATTTCAGTGAGTCCTGAAAAGTCTCTCAGTACTGTGACTGCCTTTCATCCTGCTGCCTGTGCAATGGGTGTCAGCAAGGATGGGTGCAAGATGTTAGCAGGACTGTATGGCTGCCAGTTAGCAAGGTTGCTAACTTTCCCCATTTCCTAGCAATCTGAATCCTCAGAGTTTTTGCTTTCCTTTATTTCCTGTCTGACCAAGTTACTTCCTTCTGACTGCATGCATTACTTTCAGGCACCCCCACATCTCATGGTATGTCCCCAGCTTTGCATTTGTATTTTCCTGTAATTTTCACACTACAGGAAGTAGGTACAATGTAAACTCTGGTGTTCTGAGGGGATGCAGAACAACTTGTCCTCTTCTCCCCCAAACCAACTTGGTAATTTAGAATAATGCAGTACCTTGTTTGATTCTTCAGCTAACAGTTTTCATCCCTTGAAATAACAGGTCTCCTACAATGTGTGTTAATTTTGGAAAGAGTATTAATCACCTGCAAGTATTTTGTATTATTTCCTTGATGTACACTTCTAACTTCTAGAAATTTAATTCTAATATATTGTCATCTATCAAGATGTACCAGAAATGGAATTTAAAAGAATAGTAGCTCCACATCTTTGCTTAGCTACTCTTCCTCCAGTATTTGACTATAAAGGTTCCATGGCATTGCCTGAGCAGCATTACTGTAGTAGCTTTTGAAACCAGGGACCAAAGATCTATCTGCTAATACTAGAATCTCGTTTTAATCTTTTCTTATTGGCAGTAACTCACTTGCAACAATGGAAAAAAGTTACCTGTTTTCCAGATGTATGAAGTAAATTACATAATTACAGGAAAATACATGGGGTGCAGTATATTTTTCCTAATTATTTATTAGGCTATTCATTATATGCATATGGCACTATGAAGGAATAGGTTTCTATTTATCTTCCTAGCCATATGACTGAATTCACCTATAATGCATTATCCTGTTGAGGATATGATGTGACAGTCAGTACTAAATGATATATGATGAACTTCAAATAACCAGACACCAGGTCCTATTGATTGACATGTCAAGAGCATGGCATCCTGAAAAATTATAGGCAATGCAAATTGGTATCTTCCTGCAACTTCACTTAAGTATCTTTCAATTGGTGTAATTAAACTGAAGCAGCATCTGAAATCTATCAAACAAGTTATAGATTTAGAAGAAATGCTAAAGGATTTGTCATTGGATTAGAACTGTAAGTATTGTAAAAACATTTGAAGTTTCATTTGTAGCTTTTTTCCAAAATTTTAGTGACTACATTGAATCAGATGCATTTTTTATTTTATGGATTTTTATTGGCCTCTGTTGCTAAATATTTTAAATATTGGGTTAGATATGTTAAAAGGCTTCCCCTAGAGAAAGGTTTTTCTAGTATATGAGCTAAGCTTCTGTTCATGTAAAAACCTTTCACAGATTATGGATTTGACTGATTACATGTAGAGAGCAAAAAGGGATAAATGAGTTATAAAGACCTATTATTTTTTCATTTGTTGAAGGTAATCAAGGAGATACCTACAACCTATCTTCTCAGGAGCTTCTGAAGAGGGAGGGGAAGGCACAGCCAAATCTTGTTAACAAGGTGTGTAAAAAGTTGGGAAGGTGTGAAGATTTGCTTGAAGATTCTGTGCTGTTCTACTTCCCCAGGCAGCTGGTCACAAGCTCTTACAGCTAAACCATTGAGCTCCTAAAGTCAACAAAAACCCCCCAGAGAACAATTAAGTACTCTAACACAACTTTATTTTTGTTTCCCTAGGGTATAAGTTTAGTGCTGCACCTCTTCCCACACAGCAACTTATTCAAGCTTCTAATTGTCATCCACTTTCAAGCCTAAAACCCACAGTATTGCTATTAGGAGGAATAAGAGAAAGATTGTTTTCAAAAGAAAATTGAAACAAGTAATATCATGAAGAAAGTACATACTTTATGAAAAAAACCTCTAAATCAGAAGCTTACCTGATGTCTTGTATGTGCTGCTGCAAATATTTGTCCTGGTTGCTTTATGAGAAAAATTATATAAACAGTCTTCCACACACTGTCTGGTTAGCTTATGTTCTTTACTCATGAAGTGATGTGAAACATTTCATTAGGAATAAGACTTCTTCTACTGTATGGAGGACTAGAAAAAAAAATCTGCTCCCACGTCCCACATTTACTTTTTACACTCTGGGCAATGACACTTGTTCATTAGCTGAGGTCAGCAGGCCAGAGTGGCAAAGGCAGATGCAAAAACTGTTGAAGTTGAGAAAAATATTAGCTTCAAAATTTGATATGCTTGAATTCTGCTGCCCTAAAGCATCAGCTGTGCTCAAGGGTATTGGATTCAATCCAAGTGAGAAAAAATTAAAACAAAGCAGTGAAGAGAATAAAGCAGACCAGAAATAGCTGTAGTTTGATGAAGGAATTGTTCCAGCTACTACAGGAAATTCATGTACAAGACCAGGTTAGTTTCTTAGTTAACAAATATTATGTCACTGACAGGACCAAACAGAAGAAACACTACTGAAATGAGATCTCACATTATGGATCATATTTTATCTCAAGAACAATCTCTGTGAATATTCAACTAGGAAAAGGAGAAAAAAATCACTTCTTCAATGTTAAAAAAACCACAATCAATTTAACAAATACATAGAAAAAGAATTTGTATGTTAATTTCATTTTTTGGATTCCATGGTATAAAAACCATGTTGCAATTTCAGTCTATTAAAGTGCTTTACCAATGACAGAGTTTAACTTGCCACAGTAGCACAATGCAGCTTTATCCAGAGCAATGAAATCTTCCTTTTGCTTTTGTCTTCCTTCCACCAGATATTATATACATTAATTTATTGTTTATACTGGGGGCTGATGCAATGCCCTTCAAAGTTACTGGGTGTCTTTCAACACATTGTGTTGAGGTTTGCTTCAAGACATTTGTTCATACTTTCATAGAGTTTCCAGCATATATAAGACAAATATGTTGCTTGCTCTACCTTGCAATCAGGCTTTAAATCTTCCTCATTAATCCAGATTTGTCTTAATATTAATCATAATACTGAACTGTCCTTCCTCTGTCCACATGAATGACTATGATAAGTAGCAATGTCTTCTCTGAGAAAGAGTTAATTTTAATTAATCAAGACATCATTTGTCCTTTGATAGAAAAAATGGGGATTGTCTCAAGGATCGCTTGTTCTAAAACTCCTTCCTCATAGTCATGAAATTATTCTAAGCCTGAGGCAGTAACAGAAAAGTTTAAGAAGAAACAGAGTGAGTAGAGATGGAACAGAATGGATCAAAAATGAGGACTGAAGATGGGGTCAAATCTTCAGGGTTTAATTTTGTTTTGATATAGTGGGAAAAAGAAAAAATGACTATTCAAAATGGCATGGAGTTAATGAATAACCACTCCCTTGAACCCAGGTGTAAAAGTATGAGTATGTAGCTGACAAAAGAGTTGATTAATTTATGTCAATATGGACTGTAATTTTACAGGTTTTGTACAAGTGTTAAGAACATGAATCTGAATGCTTATCTGTAAATGTGCAAAAGTCTGTTTTATAAATTAAGAAAAGTATGCTAAATGTAAAGCTGAAGTTATTCTCTTTGAGTTTCTCTTGTGAGTCTCCAAACATTGCAGTTAACACTGGCAGTGATAACTATCTTTTTCATTTAAATGCCTTTTCAGAAGACTGTATGACTCTGTACAGCAATAATTTTTAGTTTGATTTTTGTGTAGCTGTGATCTTTTGGAACAACATCATCTTTACCACTCTTAAGGCAACATTTTTAAAGCAGAGGAGTTAGCTGAAACTATGCTGAGGTAATTCTCTAAGACTACAGTATTAAAACAGCTGCATTCTCCATTTCCTATGAAGTGATGTCAACTGCTCCTTGCTAAACATAATAAAAGGTACTCAGTTACTTCAGAGGTGCTATTCCATTACATGAAAAGGAAACCTTTATCGGTTCTTGTTTAAAAGCACCTTCTCAAGCATGTGGTCAGTGGAAACATGCCCAGATGTTAGTTTATACAGCAACACTTTGAATGCTCTTTTCAGATGAATGGCACCTAGCCAGCACACCTGCCCCATGAGGAAAATACGCAGGTGTAACTCAGCTAATTAAAGAAAGGGTATGTAAACAGTGTCAAAGAGGGAAAAAGGCCATGTGTATAGCCTAGAGCAGTCTGACCCTATAAGGCTTTCCAAGGAGTGATGAAGAGGTTATCAAGCTGCTGTATAAATACATCCTTGCCTTCATTTTATCTATTATGCTACTGATCAGTTGGAATATCTCTTCAGCCACAAGAAACAGACATTTCTGGCACTGATTAGTTAATCCTGGAAAGAGTATTTTAGAGTATTTTTGGAATAGTAATAAGAGCCATGGTATTTTCCAAGCGATGTAGGCTACCTTACACCCAGGAAGGTTGAAAACAAAGGAACTGATTATTTACTTACTAAAAAACACTTCCACACCGGATTTAGCCTGAATGGACAAAATGGGCTTTGGTAAGAAAACCATGTTCTTGGACACATTCACAGGGAAAGAAACAGTCTTATCACTCTTGTCCACAGTCCCCACCTTCCTTAGCTGTGGGAGCACCTGGGTCTGTAGCTTTTGTTCTTCCCATCACCCCCTTTTCTAATGTGTATGTCAGCAGCCAGCTTGAGGGGGCCAGGATGGTGGAGCAAGCCCTGTGGGCAGGAGCAGGCAGGAGGCCACCAGCTCCGTCCCTGCCAGTGGATTGCATTGTTTTCTCCCTTTGCTACATTTCAAGCTGATCAGGACTTTTTTTTTCAAAATTTAATTTAAATTTTGGTGATAAAAAATTATTATTTGTTATTATACCGGTAGCTTTGCACATCATTTTCTAACCTCAAAAAATAACAATGAATAATTAGTTCAATTCACATGTTGCTATACTTTACTGAGGATCAGATTCAGAAATTGAACTGGAGAATGAAAAAAATGTTGCAGCTGGAGGTTATCTTTTTTTTACAACAAAACAAATTTAATAAAAAAAAGTTGTTCGCAAGATCTCTCAAGCCTTTTCTAGCTGACAGATAACTGATAAAACCAGCCCATAGACTTTTACAAGAATATCATAAATTAAAGCTTTCTTGCAAAACATACCAGTTGGCAAAGTATTCTCAGTTTAATCTTAAAGGGTGTTTTTTGGTCTACCCAGCTGCTACTAGTTGCCAGCTCTCTTTCAGCTGCATGACAGCATTCCACCTCATCCCAGCAGGTATGATGCTGTGCTGTAAGAGCTGCCATGGAAATTGCTGGTGCCTAGGGGGACAGGTAAATAAATGCTGCTTTTTTAGTATATAACAGTTTTCCCAAGTGGGGAAGCAGTATATAACAGTATCCCAGCAAAGTGGGAGACAGTAAGCTGTAATGCTGAAAAAAATCTCAAAAAAATCAAGGTTGATGTTCTGAATGTCCTCCCCAGTTTTGCTGGAAGAATGGAGTCTAATATATCTTTTCCAATTAAGAATTCTTCTATAATACTAGGTCATTAAGTATCACATTCTTCGTGTGTAATAAACAGCAACCTTCCAAAGACTGAAAAATTAATAATGATGCTCATGCAGTATCTGAAAAATCTGGAATGCAGTTTCCAAGTATTACATTTCCACCAAAGCAAATTCAATTACCTAAGCTAAAATCTGTAATATTGGTGTAGCCAAGATATTACAAAGAGAGTAAAGATTATAGTGAAAAGTAAAATATTTAATAAACATGATTGGAAATAAAAAAGCTCTAAGGCAGGGAAGAATCAGAAGGACAGTGTTTGCAGCTGAAGGTTCATTTGCTTTCTACAGCTACATTCAATGAGTCTGGTGGAAGAAATTATCTCTTCTCATAAATTGTGCCTCATTAGATTTGAAGCTCTTCAGCAGCTTTTGGCTGCCTTTGAATCCACACTGTTATGTTGCTCTAAACATACCCTAACAATTCTGTGTTTTGGATCATACATCAAAGAACTATCAGTAGAGCAAATATTTAGTCTAGAGTGAATGGTGAGCTTAGGTGTGTGAGTAGGGGGAAAAAAGAAGCAAAGAAAACTGAGGCAGAAAAAAGAAACAAAGAAAATTTTCAGCTTTAAAGTAAATTGGGAACTATTTCTACTACTTTAATATCTTAAATATTGATGTATCTTTATTTTCTTTAAATTTTTTCTGTTAAATAAAAATTTTATTTGTGTATTAAAAAGCAAAAAATTGCACCTCCCTTTGCTGGTGTGCTGCACTTGACCAATACAGAGAAACTATGATTACTACTGGGTTTTATGTGCTAAAGGAGGAAGCCTAGAATAGAGGAGAAAATCTGTGATCCAACTACGCCAGTTTGAAAAAGAAACAGAGCTTTCAAGTTCCTGAGAAATTTTCTGTGGAGAAACTGTAGCTGAAGACACAGGTTGATGAAGAAGGAGTTAGGACAGAGTGCTTTGGAAGTATGGAGGATGCTAAGGTATATATCCATACACAAGGCTCCTTCTGTAAAAAATGCTTAATGATATTGTACCGATGGTTGCACAAAACTCTGAAGTTCTTCCTCTAAAAGAAATTGATGTTATGAATGTAAGGTAGGCCGTAAGAACTTTATTAATCAAATCCTGCATGGCACATTCACCTGCAATAGATGGTATGATAAGGATTGAATTTTTTTCTGTGTTATTTTTTCACATAGTCAAGAAGGAGATAAGAGAGAAAAGTGTGGCCGCCAATGTGTAGCAAGAAATAATCACATTCGGCTCAGAAGTACTGAAAGACAAAATAGGGAAATATTTTATTGATAATGGGGACAAAAGTCAGATATTTGGAGGATTAATTAAAACAACTTGTAATCTGGGAGGCCTAGACGGGGGGGAGCTGCCTCAGTTTAGTGCTGATAGACCTCCTTAATAAACAGGTAAACTCTGATAGGTGTTGCACATAACCATAACGCCTAAATCCTATTTACTTCTTGGAAAATATCAAATTATTGTAATCTCATATCGAAGAGATGAAACAGCACAGGTGGGTATTGTTGGTGAAATATGGAGGAGGTGATTTCAGGCAGCTGATCATGTGGCAGGGGATGGCTCTGCCCATCTCCAAAGAGTACCCAGGTCATGAGCTCGCTCTGCTCAGCTCCCCTCCAGATCTCCAGCCAATGCAGGAGGCACAGCCATCCTAAGGGCTGGTGCTTCTATTCTGAGTTTGACAGCAACGCTTCTTTCTCTCCTGGTTGTCTCTTCGTCGGCAGCAGCGCGTCAGGAGAGCAGGCGTGACGCCCCTCTGCACAGGATGCAGCAGAGCCAGCCAGGGAAGGCAGCGCCAGAGCTGCCACCCCACCTGCCACGGCAGAGCCTGCCTGAATCCCTGCCACAACTGCGAAACCACGACGATCCGTGTAGAGCTGCGCAACATTTTTCAGTAGAGTATTTTTGTCACTTGGAAGAGCAGATTTAAACTGGATACCACTATTCACAAACTAGTGTGATTTCATAAAATTATAAAATTCTGAAAAAATAAAATTAGTATTACTTCTCTAGAAAAGACAAGTGGCAAATCTTCCCCAAAATGTTTTGGTTTCTATTTCTTAAAAGAAAAAGAAAATCCCAAACTTGAATATACTTTAAAGGATAAAGCAATCTGACAGGGAAGCAAAAAGATTCTGTTTTGAAGTTGCCTGACTTTTCTGTTGTAGCACTGCTCATAAAAGGCTTGGGGTATGACTTTAATAGTTTTTAAGGCAATGCACAGTCTTTAGAAAATAACAGTATTCTGCTTCTTGTCTCATACATTTAGACTAACATAAATGAGTAACATGAATGATATTGTAATCAGTTTCATTATTTTCTAATCTCTGCAGACAGAGTTAGGCTTTATGAAAAGTGTGACAAGAGCCACCTCCCAAAGAGAGCAAGTTAGGAAAGGCCTCAATTCACTGAAAACACATTAAAGGAATTAATTTTTAATTAGATCTATTACATAAATGAGTTTCTTGGAAAGTATTTGAAACAAATTTTGTTTGGAGATTCTGGACTACATATTTGATTACAATAAACTGGATTTCAGGGAAAACAGAGAGGATGAATCTTCTCTGCTTGAAAGTTTTATATCTCCCTGTTCAAGCCTTGGACTTAGAGTTTCTGTGAAAATTTGACAGTGGTTGCAATGATTTATGAATCAAGCGACCTTGCTGTTGGGATAGTTTCTTTCAGTGCCTTTGGCATGCTGGAATTAGACACATGACATTTAACTTAATAGAAGCTTACTGGAGAAACTGTAAGACAGCATAATCCTAAATGTAGCTGGAATTAGTAAAATCTGTGCCCTAGCCTTTAGGTACTAAGGTGCTATTTTGAGGATCACATCAGCATTACACAACTTCTTTCATCAGTGCTAGGTATCACAAGTCCAAAATGAGCACATAAACGTTGAGAAGTCGTGCTTTTTGGACTGAGAAGCTGTTGTCATGCAAAGCAGAGAAGCACCAATAGGTGCTGTTGCAGGAACAGAAGAAACAAATCTTTCCAAGTCACTTTTCTTAATTTCCAGGGTCCCTTATCCTGGTCATTGTTAACATCACATGGTGTTAGAAATCTATCTTCTTAGTTGGATTAGCTTTTAGACATGAGGTCCCCAAAGATTCAGAAATTCACAACTTGGAATGCACATCCAGCATCTTAAGTGAGGGTGAGCTGCTAATCCAAGGCAAGGATCAGACTGTCGCTTACAATGGGATATGGCACAGACTCCTCAGAGGTGGCAAAGGAGCTCTGTCAGCCCCTGCCTTCTTCCTTCAGCAACATAGAAAAAGCACCCAAAATGTGGCAGGTAGGGCTGCTATGCAATTTCTTCTCTCACCCTTTGTTCCCGGGTGCTGTGGGCACTGGGAATAGCTATACAGATTTGGAGAAAGATGAGAAGAGAATGTGTTTATTTTGTTTCATGTTATTTTCCCTTTTCTAGTAAATTTGTCTCAGTGGGCACATGTTCACCTATTTTTAAGGTCCCTGCTCTAATACTTTAAGGGCTGTAATAATTGTTAAGGGGACTCTTCTGATAGATATTCTAGTAGCAATACTGTATCACGCTCAGCTGACCAGCTCAGTGGTCTAAAAGTGTTTCCAGTTCTCTGCATTGCACAATTTCATTTACTCTGAGTAAGTAACAATTTAAAAGGTATTGACTGAGTTCACCACCTAAGGTGACATGATATGGAAGGTTGCTACCACTAGCTGATGTAGATTTTATAGCAAACCCCTGTTTCTCAAATGCCATGTTGTTGTTTAAACTCTGGTGACAGTGACTGAAACTGGTAGATTGCCTTCTGGTAATATTTCTATTGGACAACATGACAAGTTGAATTATGCTGTATAACAAATTCTACATACTACCACAGCTTTTAGAAAATTGTTTTTGTCAGCTAAGAAATTATTGATTGAGTAAAAAAATATTTAAAGTCAGGCAGTAAGAAAACTGGTGAAAAGGTTAGATATAGTGTACTTTCCCAGAAATTGCCCCATAAATCCTTCAGTCATCAACACTAAAACCATGATATCACCTAAACTTCTAGATAGTCATCTCTAGCTACAGAACATATGCTTTAGGAGACTCAATTTTGGTTGTACAGTAGACAAAACAATAAATAAAACTTCTTATAGAATTAGAATTACATTAGTGAAGCTTGTTTTTGGCCTTCTAAGTCAAAGAACAAAAATTTATTTAATTTCAAGAGTAATTTCATATGTCATGACAGCAAAGTTAAAGGGAAATAGTGTACCAAAAAAAAGCAGTGAGTACTGGGCTTTCAGAGACTTATTCATTACTTCATAAACATCTAGAATAATACTACTAACAAAAGCCTTGCACAAAACAAGAAAACATGTTTGTAAGCATGGTGAAGGGACCTGATGTAACTTTGTAGGTATGAAAAGTGTTAAGCTTCGAAGCAGAGTTTCTAGGGTAAGTTGTACAGCTTAATGGGAACCTGTATGAATGTAGAGACACATTAAAAGTAGCACAGGGGATACAGGGAGAGGAGTTGATTGGCAAGACATGGTCCAGTGAGAGGCACGGAATTTATTCAGACTCTACATTGAATGCAACTGTTGTCTTTCTGCTTAGTACAGACTGTAAGGATGGGAGCTTTCAAGAAACTGGCAGAACAGTTTCAATAGGATCTCTAAATAGTGCATTTTGTGGGCTGTACTACATACATGTGTTACATATTGACACTAATTCTTAATTTTCCTATGAATACAATTCCTTAAGACCTTGCAGCTTAGGGCCTTCAACTCTCCCCTAGTTCCTGAAAAAATATCTTACTGTTTTAAGAAAACTGTAGATTATCCCATCTCTCAAAACCTGTTCATTTCCAGATTAATCCTTCATTACTTAATTGTCTTGCTCTGTGTGGCCTGATAGTGCATTTACGTAAAGATTCTGTTAGCTTCCATGGGAGCACTGGTTATGCACGTACTGCTGAGCTAATGCTCTGCCACATTTTAAATCTTTCCTTGTGCCTGCCACTGCTCTAGGATTCTCAGAGGTTTCTGAAATGGCATGTATACAGACTGTGTGAGCTGTGTGAGCTATTTGAACAGTTCAAGCATAATGTCTCTTCTACCTTCAGCTGCTTTCAATGTCTAGAAATTTATTTAGTTGCATATTCTAGCCCCAGATTTTTTTTTCTTTAACAATATGATAATATCAGGCTACTGGTGTAAATACACATGCAATTGTCAGTTAACCTCATGCTATTATTTTCAGAGTGCCTGCGGCACTGTATCAGTACTGTCAGAGGAAAAAATACCACAGAACAAGGTATTTCCACATTCTTTTCCATGAGCCAAGACACAAAACGGGCTCATTACCAATATGTGGCTTTTTACAGTTCAATATTAATATGTCTGCAGCTACCCAAAAAGCATAGAGTACATGTGCAATTCAATAAAATGTAAACATGTGTTCCTGAAGAGACCAGGTGCTGACAGAAAATGAAACATTAAAAGTCTGTGTGCAAAACTGTTTGGAAAGCCTTTGGCCTAATTTCAGTACAACTTTGCTTGATTCAGAAAAATTGCAGCTGCTAATGGCAGCTGAAGGTGTTGCCCAGAATTGCTTAAAGTCATTAGACACCACACCAGTGTGCTGCACCTGAGGACTGACGAGGAAAAAAGGTTCCAATTCTACCTTTGCTGCAAACACACAGAAAGGACTTGTTTAAAATCATTTATGACACTTAACTAATGTAGACACTCAACTAATGTAAATGCATCCCTACTGTACCTCATGAATGAAGAAGGCCCTCTGTGTCAGTTGCACCAGCACCTGTAAATAGCGATGATTATAGACAACATTTACCTCACAGGGATATTGTCAGGATAGATTAGTTAATGTAATTGTGGTGCTTAAAATTGTTAAATGCTACACGCTGGGGGAAAAATCCTGAGAATGGTTTAAAAAGACTAAAAAGACCATTTTAGAGATCTTTTCTTTTTTTTGTATACATGCCTCTGTTGATAACAGGGACTTCTCATGTTCCTCAAGAGGGGAGTAATATGTATAGGGGTTTAAACACTGTAGGACCATATCTCTTGTTATGAAACCTCAAAAATTCAGTCACAGCATATCTGGAGCCTTGCTGTTTAAAGTTCTTATAACAAATTTTGAAGTTTAAGCAGACAAGATTGGACACAGATGGCTATTACCCTACCATACCTATTACCTGTTTAAAACATCATTATATATCAGTAGCAACTTTATTTCATTGCTGTAAGTCCTTATGCTATGGATGGAGTTTTTATATCCTTCAATGTCATATAAGGTGTAACCACCTCTCATAAAAGGTGCTCCTATTGTAGACATTGACAGACTGTCATAATTATGACACATATATTTTCATGCTGAGTAATGGTAGTCAGGCTAATTTTTAGCAATTTCAAAGTACAGTAGGTCTTGTGAAACTTTATGAAGACAAACCTCCACTATATTTGTGAGGTAGGTGAGATAAGAGAGGTCAGAGGTTCTATGTAAAAAGAAAGTACCTTCTGAGGGTCCTCTAATACTCCAGTCACTGAACCACTTTGATGAAGTCAGTAATGTTACACCTGCACAGTAAATGTAGCCCTCTCTATTTACATTTGAGTGGGGTGGGCATGCAAAGTCATATTTTATAAAACTCTGAATAGCCTATACTTTGTGGAAATCTTCTTATATTTTTTTTCATATGAAAGTATCCAGTAAGTGCACTTACATCTGGATTGCAAGAGGAGCATTGTATAAAAAGTAATGCCATCTTCTTCTGGGAGAGATTCATTCTTGACAAAGGTGTATTGGAATTCAGATACTATGGAGGTTAATTTCCTGTAGGAAGTGTTATCAGGACTGTTCATACAGCTTGTGGGAAGAGATAGTTGTCTAGTTGTTTTGCCAGACATTAAATGGTGACTTCCTGGGTGAAGCTGTTCCTTTTCTTAAGCATTACTCTGCCCTCCTAAAACATTTCCAAGGTCATTGCAAAGTTTTAGCTCAGTAGATTGAGAAATACAGAGCACAAAACTATCAGCAAGAACCTTTTCATCTGGTCAGCTTTAATTTTTCATGTTTATTTGTTGAGTCCTCACACAAATGCACACAGAAAATAATGAACGGAATGAGAATCCTCCCTGCCAAAGAGCAAGGTGCATTGGAGATGATAAAGTACCTGAATGCCTGGGCTAGGTCATCTGTTTCTCATTTGAAAAACAGAGGGAGGAAATAATATCCAACAGCCAGTCACACACGTTATTCCCATGTCTTGTTGCAATTGGTAATCCTGTTAGGGACAGAAAGACCAGGTTTGAGGATGCAGAAGAACAATTTGAAAATTTTTGACATATCTGGGAATGTCAGACTTTCTATTTGTTTTCTCTAAATTCTTGCTATTAACTGCTTGATGTCAATAAATTAACATTATTTGAAATAAGAACCATAATCTGAGGTTCATATAGGCAGTAGAGCCAGTATTCATCATGACTTTTTTGGACAGTGTAGTCATGTCAAAGATATAGAGAAAAATACAACTGTCTCTGTGATACTATTTTTCACTTACCTGTGTTTTTAGTGCTAAAGATCTGGCTGTCAAAAGCAGACAACAAAAGTTTGACAGGTGTGATACTGCCACTCCTGCACCTCAGTGCTGGACTCGGATGCCTAACATGACAGCAAAGCACTCGTGATTCACCTACAGCTGTTGACTGCTGGCTGCCTGGCTCTGCAAGCACCAGGGCCGTGCTTTTAAAGGCAAGCAAACACCCTTAAAGCTTACAAATAGAGGCGTCCCATTTTAATGGTCAGGGTGCAATTTGTTCCCTGTTGTTTAAAAATAAAGCTTCTCATGCTCAGGATGAGAAAACTCTCATGCCTCTGAGACAACATAACTTTAACTCTGTGAGTGCATTCAACTATGAATAGAAATACCCACCTGTCAGTCAGTCAAGGTAGTTTAAAATACCTGTTCTGCAAAAGCCTGTGTGTCATTATAGATTTAGCAGTACGAGCAATGTTCTCTTTGTCAAACAATGAAGCAATATGACTAATTAACACTCACTAGGGAATCTGAAATAATGATCTCCCTCTCTCTTCCTACAGCCAATTACCCCAAATATTCAGATTAGCTACCCACTATTTCTCTGAAAGAAATGTCTTGCTTTCTTTTTCTTTTTAATTTAAGGCATTATGTACCATGTAGCATTATGTTATAGGATGTTATGTCACATCCTGACAGCTTACAACTAGGGATATGCTGAATTTATTGGATAGTTAATACCTTCATGAATTAACAAGGTAACCAACTTTTCAGGAAAAGGAAATCTGGGAAATATTTTCAGAAATTCCTTCTGTATCTGTAGGGAGAATACACCTGGTTGATTTAATCAGCTGCACTATTTCATCATGGCTTCCCATTAAGATAATGTTTAAATATATACATTTACTTATGCAGGCATTTAATTAACTTAAACATATGATCTGATTTTACAAATGCATACAATATGTATAAACATACATGATGGTCCAGCACTGTAACATAAAACTATGATGTTTGAAAAATCCTTGATCAATTAGATACTTCCAAAATTATAATTTGGTCAAACTTACCAACTTCATAAACAATTAGACCCCTTACCAAAGTTAATCATCTTTCTCTTATATGGTAATTGTACAGTACTTCATAAGCAACTTTCTCATTTTTTGTGGAGAAAAGAGGTTTTTGCTTTGTATCCTCTCCCAGGTAAAATGAGAAACCAGAAAAGTACTTAGAGATAGCAGTTCTCAGATTGCAACATTTGAACTTTGGGCACGTGAGTCTTATATAGAAACAGAGCAGTGTTAGGTTCAAAGGCCACTGGACTTAATTATAATTTGTGGGGGGATAGAATACAAGAAAATAAAGATAGTGTAGAAAGTAATCTTACCCCTAAGGGGTTGCAGCTGGGCCAATTATGAAAGATTAGGAGTAGGCCTGACTTTACCAGGCCACCGCTGTAACCAGTGAGAAGAAGAGTGCTATAAAAGATTGGGGTGGCTGCTTGAGAAGGGAACTGGGGTCAGTTGGCTGCTTTGTGAAGGAGGAAAAGTTTGTGCTCTGAAGAGCTGCCCATGAGAAACATCGAGAAGGTATGAAAGTTTTGTGATAAGGAGACAACAGTATGGGACCCCTGCAATGAGATGACAACAATACTTAATACAGAGATATGTAGTACAGTTAATAGAGAAACTTAGATTTTGCAAACTGCAAGCTGAAAAAAAGGAATAGACTGCTAAAACCAGAAACTATTTTAAATATCATAGCTTTCTAGAACCTCTTCAGATCTGAAGATGTTTTTTGTGAACCAATGGCTGAGCATTCTTTCCTGTAGGTAGGAGGATTATGTGCTCTGTTTTACAGAAAGAAAGCTGCTCTGGTTTCCCCCTACCCCACCCCTGAGATGAGAGCTTGGTTGGGTGTGTTGCCTGTGAAGCTCGGAAATACTAATTGTGGGTTATGAGTTGGATTGAAAGCAAACTGTATGAAGGAATTCAAAATGTTTTTCAGCTGTCCAGAGATTGCTCTGACTACATGGGTGTTTCCAGATGTCTATGTTGTCTCTCCTACTGAAGGTTTTCCATTGGGTTCAAGTAAAATCATGAGTGACCAGGACAGTGAGTGATCTAGTGTGTGTATCTGAGTGGAGTGATGAGTAAGATGAAATTCTTTGGAACTTATGCGGGGTAAAAAGGTCCAAAACTTGTCCTTGTTCCATTCTTCCTTGCATTATGTATTTTTTCTACTAATGGTTTTATGTCACTTGCATGGAAAGACTTCTGAACCAAGAATGATGTGAATTGTCTTATTCCAAATTACATTCATGCTCATTTAATAAGTTGTGTATTAAAAAAGAAATTTTTGTGTCTCTATTATAAATTTTGTAAATTTCCTTTAAAAAGTGGCAGAAAATAAATAATGATGTGGTGTTTTCCTTCTTTAAGCAACAAGGTTGAGAAGCAGGTGTCCGTCTTTGCAATTCATAAAATGACTGTCATTCAGTTTGTACTGAAGATTACTTTGAATTTACTGATCAGACCTAGATTTAAAATAATTTTCTTCTATTATGCAACTTGAGCGAAGATGAAACTTAATTCTCAAATCAAGCTTTTTAAAGATTGTATAAACTGGGTGACAAGCAATTTTTTTGGCCATATTGTAGGAACTTAGAAGGCGGCTACACAAACACAAAAATATATGTTGTAAAGGTTTTGAAAATTTTTTAAAAAAATTCTTTAATTTCAAGGGAAAAATTGGAAAAGCTGTGTGATCTGAGGCATGGTTTTCTGGTGCAAATACTTGCTTCTGATTAAAGACACTTGAAGTCAAAAACATTCCTATTTCTGCTACTGGTTTAAAAATACCATACTACTGATGCTCTCTATTGTATTTAAACTTTACTGTCAGTTAGACTGTAAAATCATTCCCTGGGCCAGAGGTTTGTATAGGTAATAGAAGTGGTGCTTGACACTGATACACATGTATATATTCAGAAAAATGCTGTCTGTTTTCTCACTTCTACATATTACAACATGCAGCAAGCATAATCAGGGCTTGTCAGCCTGACATGATAGGGTGAATTAGCAGAAGTTATCCAGCTATGGCTTGAGCATTTGTGCACTAACTACAAAAATAGTCTCTGTATCAAGCTTTGAAAAGAACAGATGTGGACATTCTTTTATTTCTACTTGCGGCTGACAAAAATAAAACTGGCTGGGACTGACAGAGGTAGTGACATCAAGGTGACATGTGAGGCTGTCAAGTGCGAAGTCAGTTTAAGACTAAAAATACAGGACAGCTTCCATTGACTTATCTGGAGTGCACACTATAAGCTAGGAAAGTGTGCTGTGTCCCCAGAGTTAAAAAATTAAGTCAGGTCCAGGTAGCACTTTAATGTTGCTCTGGATGTCAAATTTATAATTGTTTTAGAAGAAAACAGCAGAAGTGTTGTGTTCTTTAAATCTGACTCAAATCTAAGATGTCTTTGTCTTATTGTGCCTCTAATTTACCAAAGTTGAGCATCCTAAAACTGATGGCTCTTAGGGAAGATCACTGAAAAGTCAGTTCTGTCAAATTTAGACTTCTTCACATATGCCATCCTGCTGTAGCTTTCTTACTCAGACAAACTTTTGCCTATCAAAAGGGGAATCCACTAACGCCATTTGAAGTTGCACCACAAACCTTTTCTGTAGAACCTAAGCTGCTGGCACTGAGGGGCTGCCACTTGCCACTGGCTTGTATTGTTTTTCCACAACTTGGATCTTTTGATGCTTATATGAAGTAACTAGTAGCAGCTTGTCTTATTTAGCAATTTTTGGCCATCATAGTACCAGAAATTGCAAGACATTGTAATATATATTTTATTGCAGAGATTTAATGGTTAAGTTCTTTGTCTCCCCTTACTTTCTCAAAAAAATGCAAGGTTTCTTAACTGTTTCTTTGGATACTGTGTTTTACAGAAAGCTGTTTGCTGGCTGGCATTGTAAATGGAATACTGATTTGCTGCAGCTTCCATCCTTACTAGTGCTCCTGCTGCTCTCCTCTTCTATCTTTAGAAACTTCCTTTTTAGATGATGAAAACAGGATAAAAAACCAGAAATGTACTTAGTTTATTCATTGTCTTTCTTCAGGCTGCATCATATGTCCCATATTACAATGATTAATATGGTAAATTATATGGCATTGAGACTGAAACAAAAGGTACTTACAGGAATTGGAAATACACTTCTACAAATAATTTTCATTACCTTTTAAACTGAAAGTTCTATAAGAATGTTGAAGGCTCTTAATATTCAGCAGACGGCAGTTAATGCATCTTTGTTCAGAGTTGTGTGGGATTTGGCAACATGATTACAAACAGAATTCAGCAGCCTGTGTGTATGGGAAGCTGATGAACCACCTCACTGTTTCTGTATTACTTTAAGCCACAGAGAAAACTTGGAACTACATGTAACTACACAACAGTGTTTTTAAGTGACCCAGGTATATTAATAGAGTTTTCTGCTGCCCTTCTGCAAAGCTAAGAGGACATCCATTAGTGAACAACCACAGAAATGTTTTCTAAAGTTGTTGTGGAGCTTATTTTACTTAGACTCAGAAATGTAAGGGCCAAAGAGCATAAGTTTCTCAGAAACAGCATGTGAAACATATTAAAAAAAATGAATTTGTTATACGCTGATCTCCAGTTCTTTCTGAACTCATTGCCATAGTATTTTTAAAAGGATAAGCTTTTAAAACTATGACTCATTGAGGTAGAAGTTAATTACTTGTAACTTTTGTGAGCAAGTATGAACAAAGGTGAGTAGAACAGGCACAGTCTTATGCAATTTAGAAAAAACATTTCTACACTTTAGTTTGAAAAGCTGTGTTACTAAAATTGTTACTGCCATTGAAGCTTTCCAGTATGATACCACCAAGACTGCAACATTTACCCCTCATAGCAGCCTAATCACTGCTGAATAGGAAATTGTTTTTGAAACAGGTGTTTGCTGTCCTTTTTGTCTTTTCATGTGGCTGTGCTTGCTTCTAGGGAATTACAGACTGCAGGTCAAGCCATCTATTGTTCTGCTATTCCAATTGAGAAATAGCTGCTTCTATCTAATAATAATTTTAGAAATTACCACTATGGGAAGAAAACGCATCGGTGTTCTGCAGTTTATGAATGTTTTCAAATGGCCGAGCCTTGTTAAGAGGACATCATTTTTTGTTGGCTCTTTTTCAGAGCTGTGTCAACTTTCCTGGCATTTCTTTCAGTATCACCCTTGGTTCAGGGTTTGGTTTTCTAGAAAAGCATATCCAATTCTGTGCAGTTGCAGTGGTCTGCTAGGAATGTGCTGGAGCCCAAGCTGATGCAAGTCTTAAAACTCTGTTGTGAAGTGAAAATGGCACTTTAATTCACTGCCATGTGTGGCCAACAGACTTGCATACATGTGGACCTTTGGAGCTGGAAAGCACTTGAGTTAGGAGGATCAGGTGCTCCCACTGCTGGCTCTAGTTAGCACAAAGCAGAGAGGAAACCCAAGAAAATTGACTGCTGATTACAGCTATTGTTGAACTCTGAATCCCTGTCTCTGTTAATCCTGCTGCTGTTATTAGAGTGTTTGCCCCTGCAAACATTTTTGGCTCAGCAAAGTTACCTCTGTGGTACTTTAGGGCAAACTCACCCTGTTGGCTCACACTTCCCAAAGTATCACTTCTCTTGGGCTCATTATAACATTCACAGAGTCTTGTTTGATTTTCTTCTTTTTTTTTGTGCAACAATAAAATATTTCTGACAGTTTGTGCTGCATGCTGTCTCCCTGAGGAGTTTCTTTGCACTTGAAGGTCATACATTCAAATAGTTTAACTGCACTTTGTTTTAGGGGATGAATACTTTTGTTTGGATTATTAATTAATGCATGTTTCAAGACTCAATAAATGTAATGAGACGTTTCAGGCTATGCATTTCTCACCACCTAGAGAGGTAAGGAAGTTTAGACTGTGCTCTTCTAATGGACAACATTAAAATGTGAGGTCTAGAAGCTAAGGACAGTCACTCTTGATTAAATATGCATTGGGCATTGTAGGATACAAGAGATCAGTTATGGAAAAGTGACATGTTGGATTCATTCATATGGTTTCAGCTTATGTTCAGAATTATAAAGGTTAATTTTGTGTGGCTTTAATTTTTGTTATTGCAGTGCAATCACACATTGATGAGTGCCACTTCAATAAAAACATTTTAAAGAAACCTGTGCATGCAGTAGAGATGATAGATGGAGATGCAAATAAAGTCCTGCATGATTTCAAGTTTTAAGTGATTTATCTTGCTAGAGGTTGCATACTTAGTGCAGCTAACCACTTTGGTTAGATTGATACAGTTGTTGTTTTAGAGCTTGTCCAAATAGCCTTTTATGTTGCAATCAAGTAATAGATGCAAGATTGACAAGTTACAAAGAAAAGGAGCTTTCAGTCAACAAACAGACTAAAATCCATTATTGTGGTGTGTACACTGTGTCCTGGACCTGTAAACACATCTTCATTGATCCCATAGAAAGATAGAAATATCTCCTCTTGTATAGTTCAATCAAGACCCTTTTCACAGAGGCAAAGTGCAAACAATATTGAAAAAGCAGAAAAAGACTGACATTACAGTCAAACAGTAAATAATGGTTGTGCTCAGGAAGCCTATCTATAACATTTCAAACTGCTGTCAGCTCAGATGAAATGTATAACCTCTCTATTACAACCTTAAGAAAAATCAAAACACAGGTATTGTACATTCCCTTTACTGTCATACCCTTTTTACCAACTGACTATATCAATAAGAAAAATAATTTTTTTTCAATTTTGCATGTTTGTGGGGTATATAACATAAAAAAAATCATTGAAAAAAAGACTTACTAGCTGAATTTTTTTTTAATTGTAGTGTCTGACAACAAACATTGAAGCTAAACCACATGAAGCTCAGTTTCATGTTGTTTAGCAAAGATAGATAGGATGACCTGATAAGACATATTGCTTTTATTGTTTTGTTTAATGTATTTTATCATCTACATTAAGTCTATATTTAAAATTATATGTATAGTCAGAATTGAATTATATAATTACTAAAAGGCATATTCTATTACTTTGCTTCTTTTTGGTCTAAAAAACCACACACAATGACTTCCCAGCAAGTGCACCACCCTGGCAAATTACTAGTTTAGCCACCCCTCTCACTCCACATCCCCAAATCCCCTTTAAATCCTTATTTGAAACCTTAAGTGGCATTGAAATCTAGTATAAATTGTAGTGTCTCTCAACAGTGGCAGTGAGTTTTATACATATTGCACCAGGTGGTGCTCATAACTGTGAGGTTCTGCCCATGGATTAAATGTGGTCTATAAAAAGATTAATTTACTATTTAAAGTTGATATTGCTCAACTTGAACGGTAATCTAGACAGTATGAAGCTGGTCCTTGCTTTCTTGAACACTGGAAAGGGGCCCTTATGTAATGAATAATTACAGCTGCTGGCTAAAGTCACTGGAAATCTGTCCTACAGGAAACTTGTGCGAATGCACAGAATTACAATATCTTTTAAAAATATTCTTTTATGAGTTTTATGAATTGGATTGGAGGGCAACTGCCATTGCTGGCTGGCATCTTAGGAGGTACTGCAGGGGACTGTAATTACCATGCTCTATTAATCTACTTCTGTAGAGGGATTGCAGGCACCTTTCCTTTGCAGGATCACAGTAAAAATGTGTTCAGTAATATTTGGTAAGAAAGTAATCACAGCATTTGCTTGGGCCAAGTAGCTTAAATCCACTTGGCAGGTTATTACAGAATCACAGAATGCTTGAGTTTGAAAGGGACCTCTGAAGGTCATTTAGTCCAGCCTCCCAGCCCAAGCAGGGCCACCCAGACCTGGACCAGGACTATGCCCAGACAGCTTTTGAATATCTCCAAGATCAGAGATACATTCACAATCTCCCTGGGGCAACCTGTGCCAGTGATCAGCCATCCTCAGAGTAAAAATGTTTTTCCTGATGTTTAGGAGGAACATCTTGTATTTCAGTTGTGCCAATTGCTCTGGTCCTATCACCAGTCATTATAACTTTTTATAATTTTTTATTGCATTGTTACTTGCATTCTACCTAAAAACAGTAAGTAGGCGTTATCTTACAGGGCAACATGATTTTTATGGATTTCTTTTTGTTTCACAATCTAAATGATGCAACTGTTGAAAGGAAATTTCAAATTAACATTGGGGTGAAATCGTGGCTACATTGACATTGAGGGTAACAAGACTGTTGCCAAGGCTGCAGCAGGGCTGAAACTCTTTGAATCACCAAATCCTTCCTGCTTATCACTTACTCAACAATATCTGACTTCCTCACAGGACAGGAGATACTGTGACCCTAAGTTAAACTTTTAATATATCCAAATATTTCAAGTCCTTCCAATAGAACAAAAGGCAATAATTATATTTTATTATTATTGTAACTAAAAGATAAATTAGATAACTGTATTTTCATTATGACAATTTGTAGGGAAAAATTATAGCAAAATTATAGTGTATGTTACATACTGCAGCTGTTTAAAGTGAAGGAGGGCTAGAGTGAGAAATTTACCATGAAACAGCAGAAAGCTGGATGAATAAATGAGTGGATGATTAAATAAAATCAAGAATCTTGAGCAAAAATGTGGGTGGGTTCTTTTCCAGGCATTGTATGAATTACTAGATGTGGTTGTGTGGCCTGTGCCAGGGAGAAGTCAGAGCAGGCTGCACTTAGACTGTGTGTCTAATTAAGCCTGAACTTTGCACTGAAGTTTCCTGTTTATTCGTGGGTGGGTTGTAACAGCTCACTCTTCTATTCATTAGTAACTCTGATTATTGAATTTATTCATTCTCTCCAACACTTCTCTACTGAAGACAGTTCAGATGAGGGGAAATTTCCATGAAGTATAATTTCTGTAGTTGCTTGCACAGTAAAGCTCTGGCTATTCAATTAAGGGAGTTAACAGATTCTGGCAACACTTACAAAAAATTTTATGGGAAAATTGAGGTTATTAATAGTTTTGAGCCTTAAAATAGACTTTGGGGGGAAAAAAGAAAACAAAAAAAAAGGATTTGCAAGTTTAGGACAGCACACAATGTAGCAAACACTTGCCTGCTTATTACGTGGTATCTGTGGTAGATATAAGACTGAAATTAAAGACCTTAATTAGTCTGCCTGGGTTGCCTACATTCCACGTTGATGCAGCAGCAAAATGAATCTTTAGTTTTTTACAAAACCAAGCTAATTAGCAAAGTTTTGTCCTGCTCAGATACACATCAGGACAGTTGAAGAACTTACCTAGAAAGTCAGACCCTAAGGTTAATTGAAGGCATAAACCAGTAACTCCCATACCTACATGGATGTAATGGACACTCTCTAATTGATATTTGGAACTTGATGATCTTTCCCCTCATTGTTTTTGTTTCTTTGTGGTTTTGCCTTTATTTCCATCAAAAATCCTTTGAAAGTGGTGCGTTCTTCTCGTAGTGTGGAGAGAGAACTGTTAAAACCAGAAAAAGTCTGTCCAAATCTCCAGCTCTAGACCCAGTGGTCTAGAGAACCATGGGGTCTAGAACTGGTATGGAATTTCAAGAGTCAGGTTCTGCTTGCTTATTTGTTGCCTTATCCTTCCATAAAAATAAACCAGTCATGACTGTACGCTGGATTAAAATGTCTAGAAAAGAAGTGATGGAAATCCTAACTAGATATTTAAGATGAAAATAGCTTGATTTAGCAAGATTTGACCTCCAAAGTGTCAGATGTGAGTCATGCACCCTAAAGTATTTCACATCAAATTCTGAAATCCAAATTTTGAATCAATATCTGCTTGTTTTACCATTCCATTATTCTTTGTTCATGGTAAGCCTGCCATGGTAGGACATGCCAGGGTTAAATTAAAAAAAAAATCCTGATTGAGGCCTAATATCTGTTCAGGAGCAATGGCCTTTATGCTTTAGATAGTCTTATTAGAAACTGCTCATTTTTCAATTTCTTTACTTGGCTATTAAAATTAACTGTGTGCTGGAATTAATTTGGTTTTGTAACACTGATTTGAAAACACAGATTTACTATTTTAGATTCTAAAGTGGAAGAGACTCTACTTAGTTATTTGCTTTTCTTTTATTGCTAAATACATATGCTGTGTTAAAATATCTTAATCTGTTTTCATGTTATACTCTCTCTCCTATATCCTCCTTTTAGGCTGTTCCTCAGAAAGAATTCTACAGGTGACCTTTCTAGAAAGGCAAGAGAGTGCCACAGGGAGTCGATCATCAGGATGTAGGAATATGTAGATGTTTGAGTCTATCTCCTCTAGACATGTGCCCAGGCCTCCACTTTCAAAAAAGTAATCAGGAATTGATTTTCCTGTAAACACAACAAGAATGAAGGAGTTGGCACTTCTTAAAACAGTACTGCAGGGGAAACAACATGTAAAGGGAGTAGGGAATGTCTTGGTTCAGTTTCTTAGCCTGACACTATTTACAAGCAAGAACCAACAGGTTGTCAGGAAGAGATCGTTGCTGAAAGTCAGGAGAGATGCTTCACTTGATATCAGTGGGATTTATACCTAGAATCTAAAGAAACTGTTCTACACCCTAGCTGCACTGAATGAAGAGCAGCTTCTGAGCACTCAATATTTATCAGCCCTGCTTATAGCCCACCAAAGTAGATTCCCCAAATGAAATGGTTAATGATCTGGCAGTAAAATATGAATAGGAAAAGTTATCAAATAAGGTATTTGCCGATCTGTAATGAGGGTATCTGGGATTATTAGGACAATACCTTTAGACTACATTGAAAAAGAATAAAAATTAAGCTGAAACACTATATGTATAAGACTGTAGAAATATGCTGATGTTGCTTGAGAAACAGTTGATTTTCAAGCACTTATAGACTGCTTTCCAATGAAACACCAAGAAGATCAGTGCAAAGCTGTCATTTGGACACTGGATTTTTTTTCAACTGGTTGTTATCTTGGTGCTCAAGAAATATTATTTTTCTAAAATAATGTTGAATATTAACAATTTGAGAGTATGTGATTCCATAGAATGTGTGTATAATACCCGCCCTAGATAACTGTTAAGCATTCCAGTTGATGCACTGAGTGCAGAAGCATTTATCCTAGGATACTTCTAAAGTAAAAGGAGGCAGCAGGTACCCCAAAGTGTACTTCTCCAGTCATCTGAGATCTGAACTGCCTTTTGGCAGTGGTTTCAGTCTTCATTGACAGTATAGAGAGCCTCAGGACAAATGTACATCTAAATCCACCCACCTAACTTAGGTGCTCCAGTTAAACACGGAATGTTAAGTGGCATAAACCTGGGCACAGTGAATTGTGTAAATTCTCACTGATATTTAATTCAGTCCTGTCATAGACCAAGGTCATTATTATAATAAAATTGAATTACAGTCATTTTTCCATAGACACCCATATCAGATAGCCTCAAGCAGTACTGCATATAATAATTAAACAGATACTAACCAAAATAGCATATTTAGTTGGAAAAACAAGGAATGCAATGTATGAATAGTGTTGCTGGCAACAAGCTTTATGTGCATATTTATTTTTTAATTAAGGGAACAAGAAACATACAATTTTTAACATGAAGGAAGTTTTTTTTTTGGTATTATTTCTGGCCTTTTAACAAATTATACTTTAAAATCAAATGATAGAAATTACCTCTAGCTCCCTTTCTTATTTCTGTTATGATTTGTTTTTAATCAACTAACAATAAATTTTCCTGTAGCTGAGCTTTCATTCAGTTTTTTTTCAGGAGCCTGTTCTTATGTGTGAGATAAGCCTAGATAATGGATTTGGAGTTTTAGCACTGGACTAGTGTTGTAAAATGTGCAATATAGCATGTTCAGCCTCTAGGAGAGAGACACCAACTTAAAATAATTGATAAACTATCTCTGCTGGGTGATCCTTGTTTGAATGAAGTACACCCACTGCTGTGCTCTCTCAGAGAGGGTGAATAGCTATGAAACAAAGTCCTTGAAAAATTGCTTGGATTTCATATGACACCCAAGAACAATATGACTTCCAATAGTCAGTTATGCACTAAGAATTTTGTAGCTTGCTTTCTGTAAAAAATATCAATCATTTGTGATTGAAAAATGAATCTGTAAAGTTAACCTACTCTGTCAAATTTGATTTATTCAGAGGTAAACAACATTCCAAGAGGATTTAGTGAGCCTGTGTTTGGCAAAGGGGTATGTTCAGGTTGTGGCACTACATAGATTGAATGTCCAAACATTTAAAAACTCTTTTATCACTGGCCTGAATACAAAAACGACAGCCTTCATTTGGTGACCTTAGAATGTCCCTGCTATTTGTTATGGGCTTTCTGTATTTAGTTTAACCTTCCATCATGCTGAGGTTAAATAAATGACAAGTTGTTATTTTTCTGATTTTTAGATTAATATTGAGCCATTAAGCTATAAACATATTGAGCAAGATCTCAAGCCAGTGTAAATCAGTGTAGCTTCATTGTTTCCAGTGGAGCTTTGCTGAATTGCATCAGCTAAAGGGCTATGCTGTTATTTGGAACAGTGCTGCATCTTGCTTTCATACACAGCTTTTGGCTGGAATGTTTAATCTGTAAATCACAATATTGTCACTCTATTTCTTATCCTAAGCTCTGCCTGCTCATTCAAACATGTCTTTACTCTTGCTTGCAGCTGTTCTCCCCTCCTCCTTTCCTTCACTTCTGAATGTTTGGAAACCAAACAATAATCCAGGTAATATACTGATATTTTTGAACAGTACAATTTTGAAGGGGTAACTCCATCTCTGCTGTTTTAAACATGGACCACATTTTAAGAAAAAAAAATCAAGGCCTGAGGTCAATTTCCGCACTATATTTACAATTGAAATTACCATAAGCATGCAAATGGAGTGTCTGAATGCAAACCCAGTGAGATGGATGTCTGCCTAAAACAGAGGGATGGTAATTGCATACAGAAATGTCACAGAGCAATTGCACGCAGACCTGTAGCCTCCATCTCAGCTGCATTTAGCCTTTGAACTACTTCCCTTCTCTTGCAGGCCACAGTACACCCTTATGAAATAACTTCTTGTCTTGAGAAAAACGAGCAGACATGCAGATTCTGTGTTCTTTCATTGTTTGTTTATATTTGCAGCAGGCAGAGTTGGTTGCTGTTGGGAGAAAAGTAGGAAAAGAATTTACATACAGATACCCTTTTTCCAAATCTCTAGCACAATGTGTTGCTGTGTTCAGTATCTCCAAGCTTCTAGGTACTGTTTCCAATTAACCTGGTGCTGCCTCAGATCACACAGAACCCTTTATACATTGGAGAAAAGTGTATGCTTGGCCTGCTACTCTGAAATTACAAAACTGGAGTCTTTGGCCTTATGGTTCAGAGAGCTGTGGAAGTGGAGTGTTTTTTTCCGATGAGTGGCAGTGCTCTGTGGTTGTGCTAGTGTAAAAGCAGTTTTAAAAAATTACATCTTAAAATAAAATGGTCTTTAAAAGAAGAGATAAGGAAATATGTCAATTATTGTATAAATTTTTTTCATGTCATTAACATCAAACTAGAAAGAGAGCAAGTTAAATTATAGTATTTCTCCTGATTTTTAATATTTTTGCAATTGTGTTACAATATTTTTGATAAATGATACAGGTTTATGCTAATTTTAATTTTATCAGATTTATAAGCCTGTCTTAATACATAAACCAAATTTTCCTCACAGAGAAACAAGTTACAAGTTTCTGGTTTATTGTATTCCCTCCTTCCTTTCCTAACTCCAGTGCAAAAGACAGCCCGATCTCCTTTTTTGACATTGTGTATGATGAATGTCTAATGTAAATCTAAATCTAATAGGAAATATTTATCCCATACATAATCTGCAATTTTTTAATGCTAAAGCATTTTGCAATTTAAATAGAACTCTAAAATTAGATTTTTTTAAGGAAACTGTTGGGCATGGCCTTGGCACAGGTATATGACAGAACAAACACCACATACCTTTGAGTATGTTTCTGTGAACTTCAAAGAGTGCATGGAATAGATGGGTGCTTATGCATGCATGTAGAATAGTAAATATAAAAACACACATTTATGAACCTTCTTACTTCTACAGCCTTTTTTCCGAGACGATCTGTTTGTGCATCTGCTCAAGCACTGTTCAATAAGGAATCTGAGACACTGTATGGTTCACGTCGTCATCCAATAATGTGGCAGTTCCTGGTCTGTGGACCTGCTGGAAAGGCTCCTTTTAGAAATTAATTCCAATTAGAAGCAGTTGCCAGACATTTCTGTGCCACCTGCCTGGTTCTTTGTGTGGCACACAAACTTACCTTTCTGTTTTTCCATTCAATGTATGTGTCTTAGTTATTTTATTTATTTTTCATCTGGTCTAAATACTTCACTCCTGAGCAGCCTGCTTTGCAACACAGTGCACAGTACTCAATAGTTCTTCCTAAACCCCCAAGGCCACTAAAATACTTTAGAGAAATAAAAATGTTTTTTGAGGAATTTCTATTTTCCATTTGATCTTCTGTTCATGTGGGTCCCTAAAATACCTTTATTCATGCAGCACAATGCCAGGTGCTTTTGCCTAGACGTGGCCAGCCACAGATGAGTCTCGTGGGTCAGTGTGCTGCCTGGCTCCAGGAGGTGACCCCAGTTTCTTTAAAATATGCTTAGTTTGTACATTGGTACAGTGCAATGTTACTATTTTTGTATTATCTGGGTAAGAAAATACATTTTTTAGAGTCAATAAGTCTTATTTTTATTTTTTTAGGTTTTTGTTCTGTGGAGTGATCAAAAATATTCTTGCCATTAACATGACATACCTCAGGTTTGCCTGTTCAGCGTTTTCTTCATTGTTTAGAAAATACTGCATCTTAGTGCATTGTCTCTGAAAAGTGTAGAGTTGGTTACAGACAGGTGTTGCAAGATGGATCCCTTAAAAACACATAGCTTGTGACCTATGATACCATTGTTGTTTGTATTCCTGAGCTTTTCATATGGGAAAGTAGGAACTAAAAAGAGATGTCAAAACTTGGTTTCAATGTGATCTGGTTTATGCTGAAGCATTCCTCAAACAATGGATGGATACCACACTGATGAGTTCTGCCACTAAGCCCCTTTATTCATTGTCACATGTAAAATTGTGCACAGAAATTCAGTTATGGTGTCATTTCCTTTATCATCTTCAGTTTGGTGGCTTTGGTGTGAGAGCCTGTACAATTCCAGGTGCAACACATGTCCCACCATCACATGTGGTGGAGAGGCCAGTTGAAATTGTGTTCCTGGGCACTCTAAGGAGTTGACCAGCCATTTGCCTTGGAAGCTTTTCTGCAGAGTCAGGTAGCTCATGACAAAATACTTTTCTGTTCTCCAGTCCTATTCAGCCACTGTTTTCCAGCAAAGCAATGATTTTCTTTTTATGAATATTCATTCTTGTTCTTCAGTGTATAAGTTTGCATTGTGTTATGATGACATTTTGCATGGATGGGCCCAGCATACTGTGTCATCTTGACTGCTCACCGTGGCTTTCCTGATCTCTGTGTTACCTGCCACTTCTATCAACCTTGATAGTTTATTTACTGCCATATGGTGGATGCAAATTTTAAATAGGGTCAAGCCCAGTGTCAGTTTCACATACTAGACACACCCTCATTTTCTAATAATTCTTCGCTGAAAACCACCTGTGGGACCTGTCTGCTGGTCAGTTATTAGTCCACTTAACCACATAGCTTACCCTGTCTGAAACTTTACTGCTTCGTGGACAAAGCTGTTTAGTGCATAAAGTTTATTTGGTTTTATATCTATATCATCTGTCAATGTCTATCTGTATCTATCTATATTTGTCAGTAATGTAGTATCTGTTCTTCATGTTTGTAGCAGTTGTGTGCATGTTTCAAGCCTTGTTTCCTTTTGAAAACAGATGTATTTGTCTCCATTTCCTGACTTTTTATCAATGTCCTCTGCTAATCACTTCAGAAAACAGTTTCTGATTTCGACTGAATTTCATACACAATATCTATTGGATAGGATACTCAATAAAATAAAGTGTTTTTGAGATCCCAAGTGAAGAAGGATTCTCTGAAAATTCACATCTTAAAAGATGTCAGAAAGCACATCTGGGAGAGATGCTCATTTATTCACCCCACTGCTGCTTTTTTAAAGTGTGGTGTACCCTGACTGATGTTGAGGTCAGTGACAGGGCAGAGTAAGCGCTGTTACTCTGAGTTTGTCCATTTCCCCTTTCTCAGGTTTGAAGCTGGATGTGCAACCTTCCACCTTTACATTCTGTCAATGCATAGACATTGCACATGTTGAGAAATAAGATTTTTTTTTCTGATTATTACATGCAACCCTTAATTTTCACTCTCTTCATTGCAACTGTAAAAGGGGAGTAGAATGCTGACTGGTACCCAAAGGCTGTGGGTTTTATTAATCACAGAATCAGTCAATGAACAGAATCTTCCTCATCTTTCACTATTAAGTCTTCATTCACCATATCACTGTACATGTTGGAATGCAAAAGTGCAATAACAGTGCCAAACATTGGCAGATCAGTATGTCATATGCTCTACTAGATGGTTACAGTAGATATGTCAGGTCTCAATCTCCCTTCTTCACACTTTCTTCATCATCTCATATTGCAGACTGTAAACAGGACTCGAGTCTCCTTGCCTGCTTCACGTGTCTGGTGCAGGATGCGATGCTGGACAGGAGAGAGCAAATGGCCGGTGTTGTACCCTAGGCCTGTGTTCCTAAGTCATGCCCTGGGCTGGCCCAGCATTAAGAGCCATTCATAGTCCCATATATTTGGGTGTGGTGGCTCTTCTACAATTGCATTAACGAATGGGTGCATCCCTTATTGCCCCTCCTCATGTAACTGTTTTTCATATCTAGCCCTACTCATGTGACATGGAGTTCTCACATGTCACATGTTACAAAGTAGAAAAGTCTACTTCTGGTTTGTGGAAAACCATAGTTGTGCAACTTCTGAAACAGCACTGTTGAGCAACTTACTGCGCTGGAGTGGGAGAAAGCCTCAGGTTTCAACAGGAGATGGAACAGAAAAGGGAACTCTGTAAGTGGCTGCTGAGGGACGGACTGTGGAGTTACAGCACAGATTACAGGCTCCTGAGCATGTCTAGTAAAGCTCTGGTTAATACGACTCTGCTTGCTTGGCATGTTAGCTAGGGCAGTAACAGAACATGTGTGGAGCCCCCAGACGTGCAGGCAGACCTGGAAATGTAGCAGCAGATGACAAGAGGGCTCACCCCACCATGCTGCTCTGGGGATCCCTGCCAAACGCTAACGTGCCTATCAGGGAAGCCACGCTGTAATTTAAATGTTTGTCTCTTCAGGGATGCTTGGTAAGAGACATGAAGTTAACCATGTTTTTAGCTGAAATAGCTTCCACAGAGAGTTTTGGTGGGGAATATAAAGGAAAATGCACATAGCATATCATAACCACCATGGATAACCTACAGAGTATTAAATGTAAACACCATATTTGCTGGGTGCTGATTTTCATTCTTTTTTCCTCTTTTCTGTGTTAATACAGTCGAAAGGAACATGGACTTTAAAGGAGTCTTTGGTTTAACTTTTATTTTAAAAGGAATTTCTTTTATATTCTTTGGAAGCAATGTACATGATGACTTTCAAAGCACAGTGCTTGCAGCGCTGACATGCTCATTGGCTTCAATAGCACCACAGCTCCAGTTTTATTTAGCTTGTGGTATTTGTCAGGTTTTTGGGGTTTTTTTGCAGAATATGTAAAATCAATCAAAGGTGTGATTGATCAAAGTAAAAATATCGTGCAGAGCTTTGTGTGTGTAAAATAGATGTGGACCGACATCATCTTCCATTCGTAGAACTCACCATCTCTCTATAGAATATTTACAATACACTCCTTGATCAATATCGTAACAATTACAGAAAATGCATTGTAAATACAGTAGGGAAAGAGGCAACCAGAACATAAACGGAATGACTTTGTTTACTTGAATAGTCCCTGAGCAAATTGTAGTCCATGAGAAAAAAAAAATCCATAATTTCAAACCATTTTGCACAATTGACAGCCCCAGGAGAGGAACAGATTAAGGAACAGAAAGATTCCCTACCTTGGCAGTAGAGAAGACTCCCTTGTTTTCCCTTTGCTTACCATCATCAGCTTGGAACTGCAGACTGTATTATTCAATTATTGTATATATTTGGTAAATTACTTTAAAATGTCGTGATGTTTCAAAGCACTGTACGAACTGGATTTTGTGTTGCACAAGACAGTTGCTTATTATTGTGGCTACCAAGCTTCTGTGTGGCAGGACCTGATGTTCAGTACTTATGAAAAATTATATTCTTACGCTGACACTCAGTCTCTTGGGTGAGTGGTGTAAGGTAGGTGGTACATTCCTGGTGCATTCCATATGTTCTTGTGAATGGGAATTAGTGTCTGAGGCATCCTGATTTTTCTAGTAATAGGAATTTTTAAAGTAAATATTCTATAATTTTCTTTCTTTTACTAACAGTTTCTTCTAAAGCAGATCTATATTTTTTTTATCAACCCAGGGGTTATTTTTTTAACATAAAAATAGGTTTTCTTTCAGATATAATATATTCTTCAGCAATTTTTATTTCCAAATCTATAGCAACAAGTCTAATCGTGCCATAATAGAAAAAGGAAATGTTTACTTGTATAATAGAAAATTGCTTTTGAACTTTCTAAATTGTGTTGCTGTTGGAATGTAGATACAAAATCATAAAGTTTTTTGGTGAGAATGGTCTGAATACAGAATGCACCTGAAGATGCAACTAAAATCTAAAACAAATATGAAACTGTTAAATTCACATGTGCTAGGGCTTCTTATTTGCAAGTTTTGACAAATAATAAAAGATATTAAGCACTTCATTGTTTAAAATTTGCATGATTATTCTTTCTTGTAAGCAGTGCGAAATAAGCGTGGAATAAATGTGTGTTGTGTGTCTTAATATACAGTAGAAAAGACCACTTAATACACCTTCAGGGGCTACTGTGGTGAACACATATAAAGGAAACACAAATGGGAGAGAATGTTATTCACAACTGCATCTGTATGGGGAAAATACAGGTATGAACCTGAACTCTGTTGTTCCCTGTTCATAACTTGCCTGTCTAATGTCCAAAATATTTGAGTCATAAAAAGGAGATGCAGAAGAAAAAAGTAACTTGAATGACCAGTCGCACTGAAGAATACACAAAAAGAGTCAAAATTAACATATTGCAAATAATCTGCAACCAGATATTAATTTAAATTTTAAAATAGCTAATGATGAGAAAGAGGGTAGCATAAACCAGCTGCTTCTTCAGGGCTAATATGGAGGTCTGTGTTGCACTGATTATACGCAGTGAATAGTCCAGGCCAAGTCTCATTTTTACATCCCTTAAATGCTTTCTGGCCCAGACAATTCTGTAAGGTAGCCATGCCATGTGATTTGTGGCAATGCTGCATCATCAGAGTATTTCTGTAGCAATAGCAGACAAAGGCAGCATCCTTACTAGCCACATAGGACTTATCCTTTGGAGAAGCTTGGTGATGACAATGCTAAGACCTCAACCTCGAAAAAACAAACACAAAAGGTCCAAATTTTTCCTATTGTTGGGCAATTCATGGAGGTTGGTTCATGCCTGAAGCATTGCGTTTAGCTGAGGGAGAGCACCTAAATTAGATGTCCAAAGTCTAATGAATCTAGGAAAAAATACCCATATAATTTTAAAATTTTGGAAGAAATTTTTGCACCTGGCAGGCTTTTTTAAAATAAAGTTGCACAAGTCAGTTGCACTGGCCTCAGAGAGGATACACAAGTTTATAGCAGCTGAGAATCTGGACCTTTGTATGACAAAAATGGAATTAGATGAAGTTCATTATTCTAAATGTCACTTTTATAATAAAAAAAGAACTTGACAGTGACTGCATGACAAAACCTGCTATGAAAGGGTAATGAGGGGTAAAAGACAAAGGAAGTCTAAATAAGTCCTTTTACCACAAAACCAGAGAATAATAAGCAGAAATTGTAATGGATGTAGACGAGAAAGAGAAATCTATATTGAGCACTTTTTCTGCCTGGAAAAGACTTATTTAATTTAACAGGGATTAAACCCAATAGGTTTCTGTACAGTCTGTGGAGGATTCCTTAAAATTATTGTAGGGGAAAAATATCGCTTTAACGCAAAGCACCTAAATTGACAATGGTCACTGATCAGTGCAGTAGTTTTGCTTTCCCTGCATGTGGCTTCTCTGACTTTTAAAAGTATAATCACAGAGGCGGTCAGAGAATTTATTTCAAGATGAATAATTTCAAAATTGATTTGAAGATAGTCTTCTTCAGCTAACTTTAATCTCACTGGAGTGGTTGACATTAGCTAAGAAGCAATAACTCAATTTTTTTCAAAGGGTGGCCACTTAAACAAATATGTTGTGGTTTTTGTAGGCCAGAATGTTCCCCATTACTTTAGGTGATTGTAAATTTTTTTCCTTTAAATGAAGAATGTCCTATCTGCTAGCTGTTATCCTCCACCCCTGCCAATTGCATTATTGCTTATTGTTATGCTGTCTGGCATCACCTATAGGAGCCTGTGAATAGTGACTGAATAAAATACTTGCAATGATATTTAACATTAGAATTTCTCTCACTATTCCATTACATAAAAATATTATTAATGAATTTTAAAATAAGATTCCACGCTATTGTGGCAAACAGAGAAAATTGCCATATAAAATTCCTCAGTAAAAGTGAAGAATGTTTGTATATGGTTATTTATTAAAACATGCCCGAAACAATACCTTAACAATACTTGTACATTGTTAAGATAAAGTGGGTAAACTTAGGTAAGGGGAATATTATTTTCTGTAATTTGTATTTATTAGTTCCATATCTTTTCCATCATCCTATGTGAAAGTCAGCCTAGATTAGCAGACTACTAAGCACCAATGTGCAAAAAGGGCAACATTTTTGAAAAATAACTCTCATGATGAGTTTTTTATTTTAAGCCAGATGCTTAAAATCATGGGCAATACATTGTTTGTTGTGATGCCTATGGCGTGGTTTGCATATAATGTAGATTGAAAAGCCTACCATCTAGTTCTGATGAGACCAACCTACAAATCAGTTTCCCAGAAATGAGAATTAATAGAACAAGCAATAACATCCTAATTTCTACATGACAGCTAGAGTAACACTTA
This sequence comes from Emberiza elegans, assembly GCA_024865655.1. Classification (NCBI taxonomy): domain Eukaryota; kingdom Metazoa; phylum Chordata; class Aves; order Passeriformes; family Fringillidae; genus Emberiza; species Emberiza elegans. The sequence goes on along the minus strand of JALJVW010000139.1, from coordinate 23,591,857 downwards.
AAAACATTCTGCATTACAGATAAATACACCGCTCATTTTCACAAATGGAGTCTGTTTCAATTCTCAGCTGTTGGATGATGATTTGACTTGGAGCAAAGGCAGCATAATTGGGTAACAGCTGAAATGTGCTTCATTGTAAAGGGTTGAAAGATCCATTGCTGGATTTTCAGGAGTGTGAATTACAATTCCAATAATATCAGAAGCAACTAATTCTATTCTTTAGAAGTAAGAACATAAAAGAAGTTTCAGGTTTTCTTATTTCAAGCTTTAATTGAGGCCTAGGTTGTAACTCATTTTCATCCCTGAATGGGTGGTAAAAACATACACAGTAGGTAATTCACACTACCTCAAAAACTGTTAGTGCCACAAGAAGACTAATCAGGGTAAGCTTCCAGTAGCAAATTATCAGCTACAAATTAAAACCTTGCCGCCTGTCTCCTAAAAGCAACCTTTCTCCCCCACCCCAACATATTTGTCTGATTAGTAACTGTTGGATTACTACAGGATATGAAGAATAGGGGGTGATCTGAGTAAACCTTCAAAATGTTATGTTTCATAAGTGAACAGGGAACAGTTTTAAGCTCTTATTTTTGTTGTACTGCCTCATTTATGGCACTTTGAAAATCTACTATTTTTTTCAATGACACACTTGAAAATAAATAGAGGAAGTAAGATTGATATATAATTTTATTTCATTTGCAATGCATCATTGTAGGCTATAAGTTAAGGGAAAATGTGCATACATTTGGCAAAGCAGCCATAGTGCTGTGGATATTTATTTAGGAAGTGACCTATCCCATCCTCCACATGAGTCCTTTGTCCTTTCCAGAGACACATTAAATCAAAAGAGTACTGTCTATCATTAGGAGCCCTGAATTCCCAAAAATTTTCAGGCAGATACCATGCCTAGAAGAGTTTCATTCCCTTTGAGGTAAATCATTGGATTCATTTAGTGCCTGAATCTACGTTTCTAGTTTTCTGTTGTGCTTGTCATAGCAATCTGGTTTTAAATTAGATTTTAAGTCAAAAGTAAATATAATTCCTCACTCCCACCAATAAGGGAATGAAACAGAAGAGCAAGTGATCAAGTTACTATAAGGTCTCATGTAATATGAAATATTCTCATTTTGATCTTATACCTCTGAATATCTTTCCTGAAAGCATCTAAATAAAAAAAGGGATGGGGGGGACATGATTATTTAAACGTTCTTTTTGGGAATAGTCTCACTGTTGTCTTTCCTAGCCCATGAGTTATTTAAAAGTGCTAGAAATATTTGCACTATGCACTGAGAGAGCAGCTTTTCTGACACTGAGGGTGGGAGATTTTACAAATCACAGGAGACTTGCTCTCTGCCTTAATCTCTCCACACAGAGTCAATTTACAGTGGTTTGGGGATTTTTTGGCATGGACATTTAAGTTAAAAGCACAGTGATCCTTGAAAAAAGGATTTTCTGCCCTCTTTGCAAGCCCCTTATTTGTGGGTTGCTACATACCTGGTGTGAACAAACAACTTACAGCCAGAAAATGTCGTGAATATCCTTCCCAAATGCCCATTTTATGCTCTGGATTCTGTTTCATAGAGTTGAATTCCACAAAGGGCTTAAGCCTGCATATAACTCCAAATGGTCTGTTCCCCCTTTAGCTTTAACATGGGGTTGTGTGCTGTGCCTTTCCATAGCTAGTCATTGTGATCCTTTTTGGACTCCAGTGATACAAGTAGCACAACTCATTGTTCCTGTGTATCGGGTGAATTCTTGCCAGTGGGGCAGCAATGTAAGTAGACAGAGAATCATTTCTAGGGAACTTGTTTTTCATCTGAAGTTATGTCATGAGCTAATATTGTAACATTCACCCTTTGCCCAAAACCTATTCAGAAAAGAAATAATGATTATTTCTATATTTTTCATGCATGGACGCTTTTTTAAAATGCATTTTATATTTTCAAGTGCATCATGTTGCCCCGATGGGGGAAAAAAATAAAACCAAGAATCCAGGATAAGCCATACTGTTCTGCTGGTTCCTCTTTGTCTGGGAGCAGGTAGCACTGTGCAATTTCATGACAGTGAAGTATACGGTGTACTTAATCAAGTCAAAGAGTACCAGAGCCAAATTAAATGAATCTGTTATGCTTCTGTACTTCCAGATGCTTCTCTTAATTATGCTTCCTAAGTGTTAAGACTTTTCATCAAACTAGTCATCATCTTGCATCAGAGCCTGGGTGAGTCCTAGACAACCACAGCAAAACACAATACTTTTATTTTTGAGGTTCCTGACTGTTCCTCATATGTGTTAAGATATACATGAATGCTCATTAAATCTACTAAGATAACTGTTTGATGTGTTACTCAATAGATGAAACATAAAACTGTTCTTTAAAAAATCAGCAAAATTGCTTGGAGGAACAACAAATTCATACATCAGCCCATTCTTTATGTTCTAAAGTGCAATTTACAGGACTGAACTAAAGCAAATGTCATACCTTTAATTTCATAAAAAGTTATGTACAAGTCTATTATTCAAAATAATCACATAACTGGGAAATTCACTGAACAGCTACCTTTCTGCTCAGCAGGGTGCCATTTTATAGACTTTAAAATTCACTAAGTTCAAGCAGCTTTCGTTCTCAATAATACATGTGCTAAATATGTCACATTAAAAGTGCTTTTGGCATGTAAATGATCCGTTTTCACATAGAAATGCTTTTAAAAGAATCTGAGCTCACTTTTTTGGAAATTATAAGTGCATTGAATTTCATTGTCCTACAGAACCATGTAGAGTTGATCGAAGTGAACTACAATGACAAACCAACCCTTGTCAGCCCTTATATTTATGTATCATTTGAGCTGTCAGAAGTATATTTAGTTGCACTTTCTTATACATATTTTCTACTCAGTTCAAAAAAATAAAAAAAAATTTGGTGTAAGGAGGGGCCTGTGGGTTTCTTTTCTAGGCCTAAGTGCTCACAAGCTCTTCTGTGCATAAAAAGTTAACATTTCACTGGAAGACTTGCAACACGTTAAACTGATTACCTAAGCGAGTTAATTTTTTTCTTAGAACTCAGCAGTACTTCTACTACTGCTCTAATGTTGAAAGATAAGGCAAATGTTTTACAGGTGATTTAGGATGCTTATCCTCCAAAGAGCGAATTCAGAATTCTTATGCATAATATGAATAAAACTGAAAGCATAATCTCTGTCTCTCACTGCTTCATTATACTGCTGCATACTGAACAAATACTCCATACTCTGTGTACTGCAGAGTGAGTTTCTTTCATGATGAGTTGATTGTAGCTATTCCCATTCTCTGTGCCTCCATGTAAGGGACCATGGTAATGTCAGGCACATCCACCTTTTAAAAATCTTTTGTTCTTTCTTACTAGAATAAGTAAAGCAACTTGAATGCTGTTTGGAAGTCATTAAGGTATTATTCTGGTTCCCTATAATACCATACATGGCTCCAGGGTTCTCACAGAGAGGTGTTTAAGAAAACAAACTGTCAGAATGTTCACTTCTTATTTTAAATATAGAAGCCAGAATTTTTGAGATGACTCAAAATAAAAAAATTAAACTAGAAAGACTTGGTTTCAGAGAAAGAGAAGAAAAATAGGAAAGAAACATATGTATCCATAGCTGCAACTCTTAAATTAAAAGCTGTACCTCTGAGCTGGGTACAGGATTCCATTTAACTTGCTTTTAAAAAGTGAGATGTACCTTGATCATATATTAACATATATAGGAGAACATTTCTCCATTACCGTTGCCTGTAATTCACAGTGCAAATAGACTAAAAATGGGGGATAGTGATATGTCATAAAGTAAAGGCTAAGTATCTGTGTTTGGTACATTTTTAATTAACATTTCAAATTAATTATTTTTTGTATCGATAATATCAATCTTTCCACCGTTTCAATTTTTGAGTAACACAGGAACTGAAATATTTTTCTGTCTTCTGAGCCAATACAAGATGAAGAGGCATTTAGTCTTACATTTCTTCTCTTTCTTGGACACATTCCTTGTATATTATGTTTTGTCTAAAATTCATCTGAACTGGGAATATTCGTTGATCCTTTGAACATGGAATAACTGACAGAAAGACCTTCAAAAGCATTCAAGCAAAATATTCCAGCGCAGTAATGGCAGCCTATCAACTGGTTATGAGCAGCCATCTGCTCCAGATAGTGCCTCTGGAGAAGCAATTGGCCAAGGCACCCTGAAAGTTGTCTATTTGACTGTGATGTGTTTGCTAGATGTCAGTAGACATTTTAAGCCTTCAGGGCTCTCAGATTAGCTATTGTAATTTTTTTTTACCAAGCATCAGATTGCTAGATTTCTACTGCTTTTGTAATACCCATTTAATAATGAGGAAAACCATTGTATTGAAGTGTCAAATATTTGTTTTACCATCTTTCAGCTTTGTGTAATTATTTCAACAGTCATGACCTTGTCTTACAGGTACTAAGCCACAATAAGGCTTGTAAAGGACAATAACCTACTTAATCCTGGTTTTCCATCAAAAATTGCCTAATCAATGTTTAGGATCTGAGTCTGAACTGATGGTGTCCACATAGTCCTACCTCTTAAAAATAGATAAACTTCTACTGAAAGAAATGCTTTTATAATGTGCATTCCAGAAATGAGATGTGAAGAATGACCTCAGATTATGTCTAAACATGTTCATAACACAAATACTCTCTAAAAAATCCTGAAATATGAAGTAATTTCTTTAAAAATGTTACTTTTATATGTGAAGTATTTCTAAATTCTAGTTCTCAATAGCTACAACTCAGTATGGGATGTTCCTTATATCACATATATTGCCTCATACGCCCTATGGAAGTGTCGTACAGAATAAATAATAGAAGTGTACAGATATTGCATTTACTTCCTAGAAATCAATGTAAAAGCTGGTAGTCTTTAGTAAAGTACTATATATTTTTGTCTATTTTTTAATCCTTTGGCATAATACTTTATCATAAATCCTGTTTCTTTTTTTTTTATTTCATGAAGGTAAGTAGTTTATAAAAAGACAGATTTTCATTTAAAATAAATTCCACAGAACTTTTTTATAAGGATTTGCTAATCCAACTCAAACTTGGTGCCAGGAAAAAGTGCTTTCATATATTTCTGGCTTCATACAAATTCTAACTTTGTGTCTGGCATTCAAAGCTATTTACGGGGATTTTTGAATTACTGACATTTTTAGGCCTTTAGATGTTGTGGATGCAACACTGAAAGTACTGATTTACTTTTTAACTTTCTGCAGTATATTTTAATAAAAAAGAAAGTGAATAACATTGCTTAACTTTGAACATAAAAGAAATCTCGGTCTCATTAAGTCAACAGTAATGCTCTCCTTAACTTCAAAGGAGACCATGATTTCATCCAACATATCTAACAGTTCCGTAAAACACACAATGAAAATCACTTTACAATATTGGCAGTCAGAGTAGGCATTTTGCATGCATCTCAGTAAAGAAAAGGCACAAGCATTCTCACTTATTTACTAATGCATGACAGCTAAAAATTAAAAGAGCAGAGGAATTTTTTGAGAGACATTGTGTCAGAACTCTGGGAATATTAAGTGTGTACAGCATCCATTTCAAATGAGACTTAAAATTTACGCTGCAAAATCACAGTTATGTTATTCTGAGTACTCCCTTATTTGCTGGCTATGAAATATGTTGCATGATTTCTCTTCATGAGAGCACAATATTCAGGGTGTGTGGATCAAAAGCACACACCAGCACAAGCAACCCCATGGGCTCAAAGCAGAGAACACTCCAGTACAGGTTCCATAAGTGTGCAGTAAATTCGGTCACCTAAGTCTAAGTGTTAATGCATATTCTGTAAGTAATTTTTTTATGCTAATGGTGAAGCAAGTCTAAAGCCATACCTTGAAAAAAAACTGCAGGAAAAGAGAAGAGATTGGACAGATGCATTATAGTGAATTTTAATATGGCTATGTGTAATTACTTTAGTGTATACTTTAGCTTACTTAAACTTGAAGTGGGACAAAGGACTCGAGAGGAATAATTTCAAGGCTGCAGGGGAAAATGTCTAGAAATTTTTTATTATGTAGAAACAAAGAAGAAAACTCACCCAAAAGCTAATGTTTTCTGTCACTGACTCGGACAATATCACAGTCATTTCCAAGAGTAGCTTCCTAATAATGAAGGCATAGTTTGAGAGAATGACTTGAATACATAGAGTTGCTGACCTTCTGGAACAACATTTTATGACTGCTCATATGTCTCAAGGTCTTAATTGCAGATAAACACTTTTCATTTCATAAGAAAGGGTTTCCAAACCTCTGGTGAATTATAGTAGTCTTTATCTGGCAATATTTTCCACTCTGAAAACTGTTGAATGTGGATTTCAGCTGAGTCCTTATACTGACAATATTTTCCAACCTTCCCTATGCATAGCAAAAGAGATCTAACTCTTCCACATTCCTACCTTAAAACAAGAGGAGTCATCTGCTTACGCAAGGCTGAAAAGCTTCTATAGTCTCTCTGGAAAGAGCATGACTGATAACAGGTTGGTAAGAGTGGTGTGGGATGATGGTATGATATATCATCCTCCTAAATCTTACAAAAACTAAAAAAAAAGAAGCATTGCAAATTCTGATGGACAATTTTGTGTCTGGGTCTTTGGCAGCCAGTCTCTGTTCTTCATCCACAGAGGGTGTCAACAAGCATTTGCTTTACTGCATTCTCTCCAGGTGTGTTAGCCCATGCTGGTTCAGTCTCTGCAGCTCCTCTCTTGGGTGTAGCCTATATGCCCATCTTTAATCTCCTTATCTATATCTAATTCGTTTATGCTGGGGCGGAATTTTCAGGAATTCTCTTTCTCAGCTGTTAGTTATGGCAGTTGGTCTGAACCATGCTCTCTGCTTACATGAGCACCGCTAAGGCTTTTCCAGCTGAAGCCAAGCAGGTTGTTTAAACCATTGCTGCATGATCACAAACTGTGGCTTAACTACCATGTCTCTGTCTTCACATTGGAAACAACAAATGCCGAAATTCAGTTATTGTGTCAGAGATGGTGAAATTCAAGAGCAGAGTCCACATTCTTCCCTTAGTTGAGTTACTTACCTCAGGCTCAGATCAGTCTCCACTATGCATTAGTATTTGATATTCAAGTGATTCCCAGGGGCACTTCTAGGACAGATTGAGCATCACTGCAATTAAGCACTTTTAAAGGCTTTTGAAATTTTACAATAAGAATATAATAAAAAAGATGCTGATATATATATATATATATATATATATATATATATATATATATATATATATATAATTATAAGCCAAGTCTCCAAAATATAGCACAAAGGTTACCATTATACATGGGCACATAATTAATGGTGCATTCCATTTTTCATTGAAGAAGAGGATGAAAGAAAAACTTATTTTTTTAAAATAACAAACTTACCTTTTGAGGATAAAATGGATTTTCTGATCTTTACAATATGCGTAAAACAATACTGCAGAAAATTGGTGCTTCAATAAATTGTGCTATTGTTTGTGAAGAGTCTTGTATGTGCCTGTGTCATAGAGAAATCCTTTGTAATTCTTTAAGTGACTGTAATAACCCTGTTTATTCTGGGGTTTGGAGAGTTTAGAACTGCTGTGCAGAAAGTCTGTAGCATTCTGTGAAATCACTGTTTGGCACAGCAGCAGCTATTCACTTGGACCACAGCTTCCTCCAGGTTCTCATTTCATGCACTTGGCCATGGGAATACTAATCTCTGACTGGCATCCAAGAGCACTACTGCAATACAACAACTGCTAGTTAGGCAGGGTCTGGTTGTATACTCACAAGTGTCCGTGGCTTCATTTTGGATGACAGTCATGCTTCCCGTTTTCTCATGCTGATATTGCTCCTCTTCTAGATACAGTTCCTGTCTCCACTGTGAAAGATCATCTGCCCACAACACAGTCAAACTACTGCAGCTGAAGAACAAGAGCAGTACTCATGCTTTGGGATGCTTTAATATACTCTGATTTGTTTGGCAATTATGGATGCTTAGTGGGCAGTTGATGGTTATAGAAAGCGTGCAGTCATCTCTGAGGGGAAATCATATAGTCATGGCTGAGATCTTCCAGCTGAGGGGCAGGAAAGTCTACACACACCCACCACAAAAAATAATTTCCTCTCCTGAATTAGGAGATGACTTTAGAATAGAACGACCTCACCCATGAGAAGTTAGACCATTAGTTTCAGGTACAATAGTACCTGACTATATGTCCCACATTACTTGCACTTGAGGAGTATCATAACATACTTCAGAAATAACAGAATTTGTCAAGCTTGCTGCTCTCACTGAATCTGAGTAATTCCCATCCTCAAGAAATCCAGGCTGTATTGTCTTTCTGCCTGAAAAACTTTAATAGCAATTTTTTATTAGAAAGCAACTGCAATGGAGTGCAACAATAAAGTTGCACTCCATTTCAGCATTGTCAAATTTTAGTAATATTAAAGCTAATCCATATATATAACATAAGGAAATAATGAGATACCTAATGGGAGCTCAAACACACACTTTAAATGTAGAGGTAATTTTGCATTTTAAGATTTGTCATTTTGCTGTTTCAAGGTTTGAAAATGTGTTTTGAATATATTTTGAGCAAGAGTGTGAAAAATAAGAGATTACCTAATGTTTTTGTTTACTATGCAACTCCTTCCATACACAACACGTTCAATTATTAAGAGCACTAAACATTTTCTGGTGCTCCTGTTTTTCAGTGCAGGCTTTGCCTGCTTTCTGTTTGCTGCTTACAACATAATGACATCTGCTGGAAGAGGTCACTACTAAAAAGGTGTTACCAACTGAGAGAGAAGTTGAAATCCAATCTGGATAAACGTATGTTTGAATCTTTACCAGTTATCACCTAAAAGTGTATTTACAGCTGATAGATAAGTAGGTGAAAACAATATAAAAGAGAACTACCTAAAATGTATTCAAAAAGTGATATTGGAAATCATAAGGAAAAAAAAACCAGAAAAAAAAAAAAAAAAAAGTCAAGCCAGTGCTGAACTTAAAGGGATAAGGATGCATTCCAAAATACAATTATATTGATTTGACTCATTTGGGAAGAGAGCTGATCAGTAAAAGCTGTTTTCTTTCACGTGAAGCATCTTGGGTTCAACACAGTACCACTTAAGCCAAGAGAGGACTTCTGTGGACCTTGTCTGATTTCTGGGAATTCCTCTCCTGTCTGGAGCAGGCAGTTTCTACATTACCTAGCAATTTGGAGCAAAACTAGTTAATCAGCTGTTTGTTATTTTTAGTGCTGCAGGCCTTCCTGTCTCAGTTACACATCTTTCAATGAATTTACATCAGATAGCATTTAGCTGGTTACCTGACCAAATGTGCTTGATTCACAAACACTTGAGACTCTCTGGAAAGGAAAACCACTGCACTCACCAGGGAGAGCCTGTGGTGATGCAGCCCACATCCTTGATGTGAAGGTTGTTTGGGTTGCCATTGGAGTGACTGTAAAATACTAGTAACTTGCAGGTTTATAGGAAATTGAATAATTAATCTTAGGCTCAGAAAAAAACCTAAATATCGTGCAAATCTGAAGTCTTGCTTCTCATGTCTCATTTGTTTGTGTTTTCTGGGTACCTATGATACAGATATACTATTTGACTTGCACAAAAAATGTATTTTGCTGCCATTTCTTTTCTTCTTTTCAAATCCCATTTTTGTCTATAATTTCACCATTAATGTGGAAGAATTGTCCTTTAACATTTAAGTGTTATAGATGTGTTATTTCCATGCCTAAAATCTTTAAGAGACTAAAATGAAAAGTAATGAGTAAAGATGTAGGCTGCCTTTTAGGTACCCATCTCAAGTTAGAAAATACAGTTGCTCCCTTTATAACTAATATACTACCATATCAGTTCTTTAAATGGTTTATTCTCTCTGCCTTTGAAAAAACAGCATATTCCCTGTTTCTTTCTCCATATCAATCTACACCAGTGATCTATTCAACTGACAAGTGCTGATGTAGGTCTATAAAAGCTTCAGTCTCCATATGGAGGTACGCCATGTTCTTTAATCAAGCCATGTCTAAGCAGTGTACTTCCCTTTTGGTGATCAGGCAGCCAGCAGGAGACACCAACCACTCACTTCCTTTTGTTGCCTCAATCTCTAATTCTTATCCACAGGCTTTTGACTTGCTCATGTCCGCTCTTCAAGGAAGGCTCTCCACACTCAATCCACCTCTTGATGTAGAAGGAGGTCAATCCCTCTGCCTCTTCTTCCTGCCCCGTCTCTTCTGAACAGCCTGTAACCACCAACAGCCCCACTCCTGTCATGGGATTCATCCCACCAAGTTTCAGTAATGGCGAGAAGAGCACAACTTTCTGGTAACACCTTGGCTTCCAGCTCCTCCTGTTTGCTGCCCATGCTGCGTGCCTTGGTTTAAAGGCAACTCAGCTGGGTTGTAGACCAAATTGCTGTCCTAGAGGGACACACCTTAATTCCTTTGAGATAATCTTCTGGTGTTTCCCTGTTGGCTTTTATTTCCTTAGGAGTCCATGGCTTGTCCCCATAAGACTGTGAGTGTGTTCCAGAGTGTTTAGCACAATTCAGAGTCAGCAAATGGAAGATGCACTTCAAGTGGATTATTGATTTCACCCCCAAACTTGAAATGCTGCCCCTTGGTTCATCTCTGATGAGCTTGATTTTATCCCCTTCCCACTTCAAACCTAGATTAAAACCCTCTCAATCAGCACTGACAACTCACAGGCTAAAATAGTTTTACCCCTTTTTGACAGGTGAACTCCATCTTGCTCCAGCATTCCTGGTACTGTACAAACCCCACTGAGAGCAAATGACCTTTTCAAGTCTACTTCAACTCTTCTGACTTTGTGTTGCCAATCAACATTAAGATAATTTTATGTTAAATGTTCAAAAATTCAGGAATACACAAGCAGGATGGATCCACACTTGAAAAAAAAAGAAAGAGTGAATTTAATAGCAGAGCTGCAGATAAAACTTTAGAGGTCAAAAATACACAGAAGAACAATAAACACCACAGTGATACAGGAAACAGTATAATGAACAGAATAAACATTGTACTAGCAGTTGAAGAGTAGTAAACACTGCTGAGATATTAATCAAGAGGGAATGTGGATTATGGCAGGATTTGCCTTGAGACAGTGTAAGTTATAAACCCATTTGTATAATATATTTTTGTTTCTAATATTTTCACAGCCACCAAAATGAATATTTAATAAAATAATTAAAGACTTACCCTTTTTGATGTGATAAGAAACTAAGAAACAAAGTCCCATCACTAATAGTTCATCTTTGTGGGAATACTTATCATTATTTTGACACAAAGCCTGAATTATTATTGAAAGCAAATAGAGAAACAAGGTCTCAAAGCTCTTGGATTTTTCTTTTATTGCTGTCATTGTCACTGCATACTCTGTGGCAATGTAACAGTGGATAAATTAAGGCTCACAGAATCAGATAATCTCTAATGTTCCTTATGACAACATCTTTTTCTTTATGAAAACATGTAAAGGATACATTTAATTTCCCGTAGTTCTTATACATAGACTTCAGATTCTTTGATGACCTAGACTTGGAGGGATTTAACTGGCTAAAAAACTAGATGCTTTGATTTTGTACTTCCTTTTCTATTCCTTATCAGTCATTTACAGAAGCTTTTCCCCCAAGGACTTGTTTTTACTTAGGGAGAAATGTACACCCTAAGAAGAAAAAAAAAAAAAAAACTGAGGGAAAAAAAACAAAACCTGATACCAAACAGCAAAACAGAACTTTTTCCCTCTTACAGAATTCAGGGACAGGAAGTCTCTGAAACAATGCGTAAATGATACTGACCCTCAGCAGCACACACACAGCTGGCTGTATTTAAAGAGCTGCAGGAAATGAATCAGCATCTAACTAAAGCTAGGCATTTCCAAAGGCCAGAGAATGGAAAGTCTTTCCATAGTGGAAGTTATCACTATGAAGGTCGGGTAGTAGAGCATTCTGTAAACTGGCCTTCATCCTTTTACTTGAGGAACCACCTATATTATTTTTAAGCCACCTAGAGATGCCACAAAATCCTTTGTGAACAAATAGTCTAAATATATTGCAGAAATGAAGCCAGGTCATTTAAAGGAGTTGCTGGTGTGAGATGAAAGTTGTGCAGATTTTACATACCAAATGAAGAAGGAAGCAACAGAAAATTAACTCCACTTAGAGCCAAGAAAATACTGTTTAAACAAGCAGTCCAGATTCTGCATATGTACTTCATAAATTACACAGACGGACACAACCTCCAGTCTAGAGGTTTAACCTACAAAACACAGGACATAACTTTCATTGGACCTTATCCTCCCTTTCCTAACTGGGCAGTAAAAATGCCAAAAAAGATAATTCCATGTTTGTGATTTTTGTTCACAGCTCCTTAAAAACCTCTAAAGTTAGAGGAAGAAATTGCCAGTGTTTGAGACAAGAAGGAATCTTTTCTCTTTTTAATTTCGGAGGAAGTCACCTTAAATTCATGGTTGTTTGTATCATAAAAATAAACATGCCAGTACACATTTGGAACTCCATATGACTATTTTCTTCCCAATAAGACAGTATGTTCAATGAAGTATAATACTTGACAGTCGTTAGCAAGCAGAGAAGTCCATTTTTCTTTAGCAGTAATATCCTTTCACCTCATTATAAAACAAGAGTTGTCATACCAAAATTGAAGACTTGTCAACAGAGGGGGGAAAATCATTTTTAATTACTGTGTGGATAAAGCTTCAGGATGATAAGAAATGAGAAATTGAAAGAATTATAGGCAATTCTTAAATTAAATCTTGTATTTTTAGTTGTTAGTTTTCTGTGTGTTTCTATATAAAGAACAATCAAAAAATGCATTGGCTAGTGGATGCACCAGCTAGATTCTTCTGGAGTACTACCATGTGTGTTCCAGCCCTAAAACAAGCCCTGTATTAAGTACTCTTAGATGCTGGACTTCAGCAAAGATTTAAGGATCAGTGAGTAGCAAAAGTCATTAAAAAGAAAAGAGATACTCAATTTTGATTAAAAAAAACCCCTAAAAATAATAAACAACTATTTCCTTTTAATACACAGTTTGAATATTGCACCTGTAGTCTCTATGCTTAGGCAGGTCCTTAGATCATCTGCTAAGATATACAATATAGAATAAAATAAGTATTAATGTCAGGTACAGTTATAGAAGGGGCAAAAGCAGTTAAAAGATAATTGATTTTTAATTTTTTTTCCTTCTGATAGAAGTGTGTTTACTAAATGGAATGTCATTTCTTCCTTTTGTCTTTTAGGGAAAAATTATTCAAAATTCCTAGACCACTTAATAATTGAAGAAATTAAAATTAGTAATTAACAATAGTGTACTTCAAGCAGCAGAAGTGCAAAATTGCCATTAGTTTCTCAATATCAACATCCACATTTTATTATGTTTCATTAGTACTTTATCTTAGTCAGCTCACTGTTCCATCTTCAGAGAAGTCTATAGCATAAACTAAATGGGCCACATTAATATGCAATTTCCACCTGAGACAGTGCAACTGCTGTATAGATAGCCATGGCTGGGTGCATTTTCACTAGTAGCTGCTGGGCATAATTTAATCCTTTTTAATAATTTTATAGATATAACCTTTTACTCAATTGCTCACTCTGTTACATTAATTATTAGTAAGTGAAAATATAATTTAAACATAGGTCAATAATCTGTGATACATTTTTTTAATATTTCTCTCTTAAGGAGCCCTATGTAATAATAACAAGATTTTTACAATGTTTTGTTGTATGGCTTAGCAATAAATATTACAATGTGAATGAAGGACAAATATTAAGAGGGATTTATAGAGGAAAATCAAACTGGTTTTCCAAATACTGAATTTGACATGGAAGCCTCAGACCTATGTGTATAATGAGACAATATATTAAGTAAAAATGGTATATCAAAGTTCTCAAAACCTTAACAACAGACTGCTTAAACATTTGAATTAACATGTTTCTAAAATTCAGATGGTGCAGTGCTGAGATGTCCCAGCTGCATATTGCATACAGAAACACAGCCTTCCTCCAGAGAGGAAAGGTTCTTAATGCATTGGAGGCTGTGTCCACACTTCTGCAATCATTTTCTCCTGCTTGCAATCAGGAACCTGGACCTTTAAACTCCATGCAGCAGAGGAACTGGAGCCCTGTGGTGGTTATTTTTGGGCTTTGTGCTGTTTGTTGCATTTTCCCTTTATTAGCTTGTAAGACACAGATTTTGATTTTCTGTTTATTAGTTTTGTTTCTGTTTCTTAGTTCAGGAGATATGACAATCTTTCTTATGAGTTCCAAACATTTTTCTTCATTTCTTAGAGCACAGAAGACTTGAGGAAAAGCAAAGAACAATATTTTCAAACATAGCCTGTAAGTTTGCATATTGAGTTAAGAAAATATCTAAACAGAGACATCCTATACCTGATTTTTTTTTCATAGGCATTTATCCAATTCAGCTTAAGGTTATTAGGAACGGGTAGGTAGTTTTTATTTCTGAACAGAAATGTCATCTTGAAACCAGATATGAAAAATTTAAAAGAATTCAAGAAAACATTCTGCCATTTTATTTGAAGAGGTTCCCATACTTTTACTAATTTGAAATCAGTATATGTATTTCATCTAATTAGTTTGAAATCAGTATATATATTTCATCTAATTAGTATTTCATGTCAAAAACATGAGAATGATCAGGATCCAGGTCTCTTCCAAGGGAAAAGCACTCATCCCAGTCTCCATGAGAAGAGGGAATGAAATCTAGGTCTTCTACTTCCCAGCCTCCAGCCACCAAGATCTTAAAAATGAGGCATTACTGCCTTCTTTCCTGTGCATATATTAAGAGAAGCAGATGTGCAAAAGCAAGTCAGGCTAAGTCAAACTGTAAGAAAACTTATGGAATAAAATCCTTTTGGGAACTCAGAGAGAAGAACTGATTTCTGAATCTGAGCTGGGCTTGCATGAATAAAATCATTGTGATTCAAAACTACCTAAATATGCAGATGTGAAACTGGCATCCAGGTTCTGATTTTAGGGTCCTAACAATAACCTCTATCAGACTTTTCCATTAGCTGAGCAGGGTGTTGGGGATCATGACTTAGTCCCATACCTGTCAATCCTGCTTGCATCCTTGTTTCTTTGAGGTTCTTAAGCTTAGAGGAGAAACAGCCAAAGGTTCTGCTAAAATGAGACATGCTAACTAAACAGTCACTAAAAACATGGGAAAGTACATTATAAAGATTAGTTAATGCAATTGTTCATTAGAAGAGGTGATCAGGAAAGTTCAGCTATTTTGAAAATATAGAGAAGTTTATAGAAAGGATAAATAAAAGAGTCTTCTTTGGTAGGCAAATTCCTTCTTTGTGCTTGTTCCGGACACTGTAAGGGGAAAATAGCTTCCCACCTGCCAGGCCTGCTGTGCTTGTCTTTGGGTCCAGAATAGTCTTTCTCTGCTTTTGAAGAAAATATACTGCTTGGAAATGTGGATATATGTATGGATGATGAGACTTATTGAAGTCTTTATTAGCTAAAAACTTGCAGGAAGGAAAGAGTCAATAAAAATATGGAATAACTAATTCAGAATGTTTAGTGAAAGTAAGTCCTCTTGCTGAAAATATGCTGCTTGAGTGTTTCAGAGCCAAAATTGAGGCTCAGTCAGAAGCAGAGAGGAGCTTAGAACCTTTGCCTCTGGTAATTACATGCACCAATTTGTTGATATGTGTATATTCCTTAATTTGTATTTGCATCTGATTAAATACATCAGTTGAAATAAATCATATTTAATCTTCAATTATCTCTTTTATCCTTTTGTAACTAATTCTCTTTTCTCTTTAAGGTGAGGTTTATAGTTGTGCAGGTGACTCAATATCTTCATTCTTGGTGAGCCTCCATTCCCATGTCTCATCCACTTGATTTTTTCTTTCTATGATCACATCAGTGAGGTACTTTAAAAGTTACAATTACTGTCTACAACACTCCTTCAGAGGAGATAAAATTACAGAGACAGAGATGTATTAGTATTAAGTGTTTCAAAGCCAAGAGGAGAACTCATGCACGTCTGGCTCCTGGAGTCAAACAGGAGTCAGCTGAATGAAAATTTGACTGCAAAACAAATTTAAAAATAAATAAATACCTGCTTCATGTCCACGAGAAGAACAGTCACAGGATAGGATGCTGAAAAGTTTGCAATGATGGCAAGGTGCAAAGTAAAATGAGTAAGTCATCTTTTCAGCAATACAAACAGCATCCACTGTCCCACCTTTAGATAAGGGCTAACTGCAATGCTTCCTGATTTCAACAAATGTTTGCATCATTTAGCTGTGTGGCATGAAGGTGTTGGTGTCTCTTTGCTGCTGAAAGGGAAGGTTCTCAAGGTGCTGACCTGCTAGATAAATCCTTGCTGATAAGAGAGTGGAAGAGAAAACCCTTTTCTGTGTGATTTTTACCTGCTGATCTGCTAAAAAACAGTGTTTGGGTATCATAGTGTAATTCTGATTTTGTTGAGTTTTAATCTTAAAATTATGGTCAGGGTGGTAAATAACGTAACTTCAAGCATGAGGATGATGAAATATTCTGAGTATTGTTCTAAGATACCTGGTAAAATTGCTCTGGTCTCTAACGACTTATTAAAAGTAAATTTCATCTTGAGATCTTCTGAATTCTTAGGGCTGTATAGAGCAGGAAGCTGGGCTCTCATCTGTATGGAACCAGTCTGGTCTGTATGTGGTACTGGATATTTGGGGGCAATACAATCATATGTTGTGCATAAAAAGATATACACCTAATCAAAAGTGGGAAAAGGCAAAAGATTCCCAGATGTGCAGTCACAAGCTTGATTTAATCATGTGACATTTCTGGGCATTCCTTTTTAAACCTCACCAGACTTGAAAAATAGTATCACTTGCACAGGCTTGAGATTTTTACCTGGCCATGTGGGATTTATATAATTTGGTATGATTTTTCAGTGTATTTTTGTGAGTTTACAAGTGATACACATACCAATGTTATGTACAAAACCTTTGCATCTATGTAAGCAGGGATCCCTTAGGGAGAGATTACTGGTTGCTAGGTTTGAAAGATGAAATTCCTTTATTTTCTGTAGAAGAAAACCTAAGGCTCTAAGGACATGACCTCTGTGCTATGGGAAATGAAAACTTGTGCTTACTCTGACTTACCTTCCACTGGTGGAGTTCAGGAGATACCACCTTGCCACACAACTCTTTGTTGGCCTGAATCTCATGCTCTGTTTTAAACAGATCAGTTTAGTAAAAGAAGTATCTACCAAGTACTGCTCATAATTTTTCTATTTTAACTGCACCTCAAGGTTGAATGACAGCCCTTATTGATATGTGTATTAATATTCTAGAAAAAATTCAGATGCAGTCTGTGTAAAGGACAGCCTTCACGACCTTTATTACCCTTGATAAAGGCCATCAAGGATGTTCTTTATTGGATAATCCTTGAGCTTTGCATATATATCAAGCAAAAAAAGAAGTGCAGTGTTTGAAGCAAGATATTCATGTGTATTTTGGGGCACTAGAAAAGAAATATAAGAAATCAGATACACAACATCTCTCCAAATTATCAAATGCATCCTAACCAATAATGCATTTTGACTTTTTTACTATTGTTATTTTATTAGGGTATTTTCTCAAACAGTTTAGTATTGTGAAAAGGTATTTGTTTAAGATTGTCACTGCTCACACAGACAGATACCATCTTTTTGCTTGTGAAATGAATAAGCATTCAGCAACCTTTTGGTTATTGGAATATTTTTATTTTAAATTTTAAAAAATTAAAAGATCTTTTCCCAGTATACAACATAAACCTTCCCTGACTCAGCTTCATGCCATTTCCTCACGTCTTGCCACTGGCCAGGACACTGAAGAGATCAGTGCCTGCCCCTCCCCTTCCCCTCGTGAGGAAGCTGTAACTGCAGTGAGCTGTCCCCTCAGTCCTCTCCTCTCCAGGCTGAACCGACCAAGGGACCTCAGCTGCTCCTCACAAGCCTTATCAGGATGCAGTAACAGTGAATTCACAGACTTTTGCCTATGAAGCAATATTTCCCTCACTCTCTAACTTGTGAATATTTAGCTCTAGGGTAACTATATGTTGACTTCTCAGATCAGAATCCACTTTACTGGATTTATAGAAAGACTCTTCATTAATGCTACACATGAAAAACTACAGTGTGATGTTTTTTTAAAAAGAGAAATCATTGTTGCTCTATAAGAGAATGGTCTGTAAAGAGATTTTTTTCTTTTATACCTGTGCAATTTTTCAAATGTGTTTTATTGACTCAGCTATGTAAATTTCTCTGTTGCTCTCCACTTTTGTAGTTAGATCTTTGGCTTATAACTACCTATTTATTTATCTACATAAAAGCATACAGAATAAATATTCCTAAGCCACATAAGTTTTACTTATATTACTATTTTGTAAATTGTAAACATTTTATATAGAAACTAAAATTCTTTATGGAGTTCAAGTAAAATTCTTTAGGATTTTATCCTAAAAGAAAGAGATTTCCACTTTAGGAGTGCACTTCTATAAATAGTTACTTCTAATAAGGTAATATCTACTGCAATATTTACAACAGATTTACTGGCAAAGCCAGCCTATCTGCAGTCATAGATATATGAATGTTTCTTCCAGGAGAATATGGTTTGTTAGCCAAGTATAAGCAGCTTTTAGAAGAATTTAGCTGCATATTGGTATTTAATATTCATCAAGTTACTGAAAATTTTAGTAAGCTTTGTTCCCTTTTCATGCACTTTGAATAGAATTTTCATGATCAAATTCAAAAAGAATTTTCAAGATCAAAAACTTCAGTAAGAAGTTAGGGGGACAATTTGTTCTTTTTGTCTCTCAGTAAGGAAAACCCATGAAATATAATTATCTGGGTTTGCATAACAGAAGGTGCAGTTGTTAGCATTAATATGAAAGAAATCTATCTTTTCATGCTCTTAAAAACAGTGAAAACAGATTTATTTGGCTCAAATATCTGAAAACTCCATTTTAAATTAAAATCAGTGTTTTGAATTAAAACAAGACATCCTTAGCTTTCCATTAACAAATATATTAATTGCTGTTAAAATGATACAGAAGTTTCAGAAGTTTGGTAATATTCAAGTATCAACTAAATCAGCTTGCAATTCCTTTCCAACACTCTTTTATACCAACTAAAGCCAAAAATATTTGATGCCCTGCACCCAAATGTTTATGTGATCTATACACATAGTGGGCATGGGGTTTTCTTACTATCACCTACATAATTGGTTTGATTTGTCCAAAAAGCGAGGGAAACACTTGCAATGATGAATTATTGGATGTGCAGTGAGCCATATAGCCATTGAAGGGTTGTGAAGTCGTTTGGTTGAAACTCTCACTCCTAGCAGGGCTGAGGCCCACCTTAAATGGGATAAACTATGTCATTGCCAAGTGAACCTGGATAACCTCCACAGTCTCTCTGGGCTGAGAAACTGTGGTGAGCCCAGCAAAGCATCACCAAGATGGTCAGGGCCTAGAGAATGTGTTCTCTCAGGAGTGGGAGAGAGAGCTTTGTCTGTTGGTGAAGAAGGACAGTCTAAGAAGCACTCTATAACAGCTCGAGGGGGAGTTACAGACACTATCAAGCAACTCTTAGTAGGGGCAGGTGGTGAAACACTAGACAGCTCTCTCAGAGAGGTTTTAGGAAATTGGTTGGTCATTAGGAAGTTGATGAAGAAAATTACTCAAAAATATTGAAGATTTAATTGTATTAGTTTAATTATACATTTTAAATTGTTTGAGGTTTTATTTATTCCTCTAATCTAAGCATTTTATGCTGTTTCTCTGCAATGAAATTAATTTCTGTTGTTACTTTTTTAAAAATTCAAATTAACGTTGTGATGGAGAGCTTGAATCCTCCAAGCATAATGAATATATCTGAATGCATTTATGGGTGATGAAAAATAATAAAAGTCATCTTCAAATTATCTTTAAATTTTACATCCAGTTTCCATTAATATAAACCATGTTTCCTCCATAAAAGTAGGTTAAGAATTATCCTGGAGATTTGAGGGAGTCAACACCATTTGCATTTGCAATACCATTTTTATGTAGTGACTCTTCAGGTTATTGCTATATAGAGAGTTATAGAACTCTCTGAACAGCACTGTTCCCATCTCTAGTGAATGGTAATTAACCTTCAGGTTATGAACTCATACAAAATACGCTAAGGTTATTGTTATCCAAATAAAGTACCAGAGCACAATAAAGTTTCAGGGAAAAGGATCCAAGTTTTTCACTGTGGATAAAAAATATAGTTTATTCTTTTTTCAAAGATTCTTCTGTATTGTAACCTGGTTTAGACTGCAGCAGTTTATTTGTTCATATACAGAGTGTGAATTAATGTATGAAAAAGCAGGAATGTGAGGATAGTGTTTTTGCAGCTATTCTGTACTGGACTCACCTCTGTGCTGTTAAACTGTTTCATTCTTTCACAAAGGAGAATTATAAGACTCCCTTGCTATGTATGCAGAGACAAATGAATGAATCCACAGCATTTACACCTATGAGGTGGGACCAGAATGTGCACAGACACCAGTGAAGTTTTTTCCCCACAGCGTGACCTCTGACTTGTTTACCAGTGGTCCCATCCTAGCGCTGCTTTCCTTCTGTGCCGCTCTGTCCTCGGTGTGCGATGCCAGCCCCATGGGCACTATGTGACACCTTTTAAGGATTGTTGAACACTCTGAGCTGTTTCTGCAACAAATCGTTACAAAACTGCGCAGCACAGAAGATCTTTTTGATGGTGACAAATGCCTTTAAACTTCTACTTAAACTGCCTCATGAAGTATGAACTTCTAACATTAAATATATCCTGGTGATAAGAGAATTTTATTTGATTACATTATCAAGCACATGAAATTTGAAATCAGTATGTTACCTAAATTTTTTGAGTCAACCTATCACTTGCTGGATGCAGTAAAATGGTTTGCAACTTATGGTTGGTTTAGAAGATTTTTATCCAAATATATGAGCATTGTGGGTTTTATTTATTTTATATTTTATCTTAGTCCTGATCTCTCATGGACACCTCGTGGTGGGGTTCCAAGCATTCTGCAAGTCACTTTCAATATCCAGATCCTGGCTCCTAAGGCTTGCAGTCAAAAAAGAGGAGGAAGACAAGGGAAAAGAGAGGAAGATGACCACAGATGACAAAGTTATATGTGGGTTCTCCAGTGGAATTTGGATAGAAACAGAGAGAATCATGCCCTGTGTGACAATTTTTTTTCCCTTTATGAAACAAAGGTGACATATGAACATACTGCTGAGGTCACCTTTGTTCTCTTCCTTCTCTCTCTTCTTCTTAGGTTCACATGTCCCTTTTTTGTCTCATCCTCTATTTTCCAGCTTGGACATTCTTCACTTCATCTTGTCTTCTATTCCTTTTCCCTGCTCCCTTATACACCTCCATTCTAATTTGTTTGCAGTCATCCAAAGAACAAGTGCTCTACTCAGACATTATCCAGAGACCCCTAAGCTCTTGCAGATCTTGTCAGCTCCAGAGCTCAAAGAAATACAGGCATTTCAGGCCAGGTCTGCACTTGGAGTAGTGCAGTGATAGCAGCATTGATCAGCCCAAGAGCGGGACTGGGTTAAAGTTCCATTTTGGTTTTGGGCTGGGCTATCAGCACTGTGCAGAGGTGCTCTGTGGTACCTAATGTACCAGATGGCTTAAAGCAAATCTCATGATTCTTGCTCTTTTGCAGTGCAGTGTCATGAAGAGAGATGCTTTGGAAGAATTCTGAATGGAATCAGATTTTTTTAAGGAAATAGTGTTTAGAAAAATAAGCATCACTTGTTCTGTATTTCCACACTGAGAAATCCATTTCTAAGAGTGAAATCCAGTCAGTCTTATTGTGCTCAGTATATTTCCCAAGCAAGAAGAGCAATGCGGTGACTGTTGTATTAAAGAAGCCTAGGTCATCAGGGGAACTCTGAAACACAGAGGAAGGACAGAGAAATTCTGCTACTCTCTGAGAAGAGTGTCACAGAAAATCCCAGGAGGCACTTGGAAAGCAAGAGTCCATTTTCCTGTTCTTTGAGTTCTTATTACTGAGTATTTCTGTAGCTCACAAATAAACTTCCCTGCTTCACCTGTATCTGGGGCTTTTTGTGCACAGCACTGATGATATAAGGGAGTAGGCAGGCCTTGTTGACAGCCTGTGAAGAGAATTAGTGCTCATCTCTTCAGAAGTCTTGCAACCTGTTGGGACTAATTGCAAACTCAGATGAGAAGTCAAAAGTTACTCATTCCTCAGTATTTTATTTTCCTTCTCCATTCACCAGACTAGGGCTGCTGAAGTTTTATTTCAAACACAGAAAATTGGTAAAAAGCATAGGTTATGTTGGAAAGATAGAAGCCCAGGGAGAGAATTGTCTGTGAATCTCTGAAGGAACTCATTATTTAGAGTACGTTTCATACTAAAAAATATTGAAAGTGAAGTCTGCCTGGATCCTTTGTTATGTGGGCCATCTTTAGAATTTGGAAAAGAAGTTTAATTCAGACAGCAGTACATCATTGCAAATACTGTGATATATAAATATTTCTTTATCATTTGCTAAATATTATCATATTTTTGTGGCATTTCTTAGGCTTAGTTAAAATCCTCACATAAAATCAAGAAGGTAGATTCCATTTTTATTTTTAATTTTGCTGGTGAGAGGCAAGGAGAAAAAATACATCAGAAAGAAAATGAAGACATTCAGACTGGTTTTGCACCTTATAAAACTGGGAGATTGGAGACTGAAAAACAGCTACAAAATCACTATTAAGTATCCACTGGGCAAAAAGGTTATTTTGTTGTCTCGTGTGGAAGTATCCTGAAGGTTTTCTGCCCACACTGTAGGCTTTTAGAGCTGGGATTGAGAATGGTGTTGCTATTAATTGTGGGCTTTTTAATCTTTGTGCTTGTTTTTATTGCCTTGTAATGAATACAATTGCAACTAGGCCTTCCTCCTACTTATTTATAGTCCGTGAGTTGCAGTTGCTCTAATGTACCTAAAGTTAGTGTTAGCCAAAAGATTTTTCTTCAGGCATGTTAAATCAAGAGAAGTATTACAGCCCTGTCATGAGGAAGGGTGTCTGCCTCTCCACTGTTAAAGCAAATAGACATTGTTGGTAGCAGAATGTGCATGTAAAGACAAACTTGTTTGTCACGGCCTAATCAGCACTTGTTGGTGACATTCCTGACAATATTGCTGCAGGTTAAGTAGTTTTAGTGCCACCTTTTCCTTGATATTTTCTGTGAGAAATTTTTGTTGACCTTTGAGAGTTCACCTGCTGCATATGACTTCAGCATTTTACTAAAGTTTTTCTCTTCCTTTATCCTGTTTTTTTTCGAGTCAGACATTCAGACATACATGGTTTTACAAGAATGCAACCAAATGCTTGGGGGTTTTTGCATAAAAATAATTATTTGCTTAGTGCAATCAGGATTTCCATAAATAAAACACAGGTAAAACTTATGTATGTAAGGGTTTAGGTAACTGACTTTTGGCAATTGACTCTTTACATTCTTTTGCACCAGATTTGACTCATTAAAATATTTCAGGAAAAATTCACTGTACAAAACCACCCATATAATAGGCGGTCCTTTTTTCAAATACCCAATGATTGTTTGGCTTATTTCTTTTGTTCAGAGTTCAGCATTGCTTGTACTGCCAGACTGCCCATGTGTAGCATTCTTGGGGATGATTTTAGTGAGTGGCAGCAGTGTTTAGTTGCCTTTTCTGGCTGTTGAATGAGGCTAAATGTGTAAAATTAAGAAATAAATTAGAAAAGCTGAGTCTCCTTTTTTCACCTTGTTTTTTTTTTTGTTTGTTTTGGTGGTTTTTTTGGTTTTTTGTTTTTTTGGTTTTTTTGCTTCTGCTACAGCTTTCCAAATGTTATGACCTTTAAAACAAGATACATGTGTTAATACCTGTTTACATGCTCCCACAAAGAGTCCAAAGAGTCCAAAGTGTATGTGAGTTCTGGACTATGTGAATATTAGGTTATGCTTAAAATAGTGTAATGGATCAACTACAACCTCCTTTAAGAGTTACCAGGTAGAAAGAGTTAACTGAAGTAAGGACTACTGGAGGGCAGGTCAGTGACCATAGGTAGCTGTCTTGAATGGCTAGGTAGTAAAAAACTATGAAGTGTCAAAATAGTGCTTATATTTTTCATCTCTCCCTCTTTTTGGAGATGTATTCTTATGCTAAGACATTTGAAATTAAAATTACATTAGAAAAAATTAATTGTTGCAAATATGTCTGCAGCAATGATGTTAGTACTATGTTACAATCCTATACGTTTACCCAGGTGGGTTTATGTGCCTTACACTGATGATAACAGAGACGCATGAATAACCAACAGAAGAATGTGAAATTTATTTGAAGAAAGAAACGTATAGGATTGTAACATAGTACTAACATCATTGCTCTGATAGTCATACTAATATTTTTAGGTTTCTTTTCTGTTAAGAGAATGACTCTTCTTTTACAGCAAAATGGGGAGAGAGGATTTGCCCTTCAAGTCAACCAAAAGTCTATTGCTTTAATTCCTCATTGCTGCCTTTTTTTGGCCTTCAGCATCAGTCACAGTGTTTACCAGTGAAAGTCCCAACCCATACACCAAATAACAATTCAAGAGCTACTTAATCTATGGAAAAGTAACTGAGACTGTCTTTGTATTTGACTGAAGCACTGTGGGGAACTAAGAACTGGATTGACAAATTAGACAAAAGATATTACTAATCCTATTCACTGTATACTGTTTAATATGTATGAAGAGGATTTATAACCAGTTCCTGAAGAGTTACTTTATCATTGGTTTCATTTGTAAAGGAAAAAAAAGTAGAACTATTTTGCAGGAGCCTTTTTCTCTGTTTTTGCTTCCAGAGTTTGCTTACCTGTATCCTGTCTTCTGTTGACAATCACTTGCTAGGGAGCCGGAGTAGTTTGTTGATCCTCTCGGTATCTTAGTAGGGCTCTTATAGCAACATTTAGTATCACCCTTTTCAAATCTTTTTCATCTGCCTAAATGCCAGCTTATTCGCATGATCTCAAAATAAAGGAGATTTTTATCTCAGGAGTGTTAAGTAAGCATAGGCAAAACTAAAACAGATTTCTGCTTTACATGGTTTTGTCAAATAGTGAGGAGCTGTAAGCACTTACATTTCCCAACTAAACATCCAAGTACCAGAAAAAAAAGAGCAGATGTTTTCAGATGCATAAACTTAAGAATGTGTTTGTAAAGAAGAAAAAGCAATCAGGAGATAAGACCTGCTGGGTTTAGCTTGTTCCTGGGTTTATCCTGTGGTCACTGGACTAGCAAAACAGCCACTCAAGTAATTCAGAGCTGCTTAAAAAATGAGTAAAAATTTTGTTCTGATCCAAAAGCCAATTGAAGATAACAGAGAGGTGGGAGTATTTTTTATTATTTTAATGATTTTGTTCATGCTCTGCATTTTATAAATGCACTCAAGAAAGGCATGTTTCTATGGATGAACCTAAGAGTCATAAAAATCAAAGTCTCAGTGAAAGTCAATGGCACCTAAGTTTCTGAATAATTTTGAACTTTTGGTATGAGCAATCTCACTATCCAATTCTACCTAAAATGCTTAGAACTGCTTTTATCATTACATATTCATGCAAAATTTAAATTGGTACCTGCCACAAAGTTCAGCCAAATGCATTAAAGTCATTAATGCAAACACATTATTTATAAAATATATTGGGTTTTTTCCTTCCCCAAATCAATCATTAAACCAAAAAATTTAGTTCCTAGCAAGCAACCCCTACTTGCTTTATTGCATTGAAAATTAGTGTTATGTACACTGTTGCCAAAACCGTCCACTGTTCTGTGTACTTTACTGAGGCATTTCTCTCAATGAGAGAAACCAGCAGAACATTAAATTTCAATACCAAATTTCCATGGAGCTGCTCTCTTTTGCTGAGGGAGCATCTCTATTTGAAAATATACAAATGAAAGAATATCAGTTGTCTTGATGCTACTGAGAGTCAGCTCGAGAAATGAGAAGAATTCTCTCCTTTGTCTTGTGAATGGCTTAGGTAAGCACAGCATATCATCCTTTCATTATGAAAGACTGAGAAATACTGAAAGTTTTTGTCC
Organism: Emberiza elegans; assembly: GCA_024865655.1. Taxonomy (NCBI): domain Eukaryota; kingdom Metazoa; phylum Chordata; class Aves; order Passeriformes; family Fringillidae; genus Emberiza; species Emberiza elegans. The sequence continues at coordinate 23,565,647 of JALJVW010000139.1, read as the reverse complement.
AACTGGGGTCTCTGTATATACACTTACATCTTTCTTTGTTGTGTTTCCAAGACACATGACAGCATTTGAGGTTTCTATTGTTTTCATTATAACATTTTCATTGCAAAATTTTTAAAAATTTTTTTCTCTCTCCTTTCTGTGGTTTTTTTTTTCTTCACCTATTTCTTTTTAGATAATCTATCTGAATGAAGTGAAAAATTAAACTATATAATACAGCCTTATTATAGGCAGAACAAAATGAAGACGATCTGATGAGATAAATTGCTGAAGGTTAATAGCTTTTTAAAAATCAATCTTCCTTACAAAGGAAAAGGGTAAACGGCTTAGTGGATGAAGCCTTGGCCTCTCACCTTCCTGACCATAGTTCAAGTCTAAACTGTGAGGGTCCTGAGTTACATGCTTTATTGGGCCGAGATCAGTCTCTAGTGGGCAGGAGTCTGCATTACAAGATTCATGGGTGTATTTTTCCATACAGGCAGTAGCAGCACAAGAAGCTGATAGGCACTGCTCTGTAGTCTCCCTAAGCAGTGAGGCTGATGGACCAAAGTTAGTGTCACCCTGCATGAAGCACGAGGACATTCCAGCTGGCAGGCAGAGCTGCCATGCCCTGGCTGTGGCGTCAGACTTCCAGAGCACCTTACAGCTCTTTTTCAGCAATAAATATAATGGTCTCCACTTAACAAACAAAAATTAGGTGAAAATTTTAATAATAATTAACAGATTACTAGAGAGCTTTAATAATCATAATCGATCATTTTTCATATCAAGTTCAGGCAAAAAAATAATTTATCTCAATTCATAAGGAAGGCAAAAAATCAGAGAACAAAATAATTGAAGTGTCAATTAGGAAGTTTAAGTAAAAGTGGAGAAATTAAAAAAAACCCCAACATTTCTAGCATAATTTATTAGCATGTTAATCAAGTTTTAATCAGATATTAGTCTGATAATTTATGTATTCCCATCAGTCATGTGCATGAAATGACTGCTAAATAAGCTTCTTTCTGATTTAGTTTTAATAATATGTTTTAATAGGAAAGCACACTGCATTCTGAGCAGCAAAATGAGCAATCCAGGCTGTCTATTGAATAAACATACAAGGCACACATAAAAAGAGCTTTCAGTTAAGGAAGCTCTTGCAAGTATGATTTTTGTAAGCAAAGATATGCTCCCTTGAGGCCCAAGTAAAAGCAGAATTTCTTAATCTTATGGGAAATTTTATTTTCTAAGCCAAAACAATGTAGGAAATGCTTGTTATTTAAATGTGAAAGGAATGTGTTTTGGTTCACCTGTTTGGCCTTTGCAGCAAGATACACAGTCTTGTGTGGAAGTATTCAGTTGTGGGTCTGTGTATTGTGAATGTTTTGAATAAGCTTAAAATCAGATTTATAAAATGTGTGTTCTTGCTGCTGAAAACACTGGGCATGCTTGTGGGGATTAATAATTAATATGCAAATATAATTTGAAAGTAATGTGTATGCTATGACTTAGGACCTGATTGTATGTTAAAATGTGCACACATTCATGACACTCCCATACTCATCCCAGTGCTTTTTAATGATTATTGCTCACTGTTAATTCAAAACACCTGCAAGTCCCTTTGTTTTGATCAAAGCACTTTTCCTCCCTCGAGACTGATGGATGGCTTTGTAATTTGTGAGGTAATATGTTAAAGGTCAGGAGTTAATATGTCCTATGGAACTTGCTCTTCTACTTGCCTCCATCTCCCAGATAGGCTTATTTTTCTGTGTGTCTGGAACCCCTGTTCATACATGCACTAAACGTATGTGTGCTCACATTTAGGCATGTGTTTATGTGCGTGCATCTCAGCGTGTACACGTAGATATAAATGCACAGAGTAACCTTTAAGAAAATTTTATCTAATACTTCTTTTTGTAACAACCTATTGCTGTTTGTACCAAGCATTATTCTTCTTCTTTTTAAAATTAAAATACCCACAAAACATGCATTTACTTTCAGCTATAGAAAATGCTAATAATGCTTTTAGAATGGTCTTTAAAAAGTCTAATTATATCATTTAAAAATGGAGAGACCAAAGGGCAAGCTAAATTCTCCTAACATAAATCAGACTTTTTTATTTCAATGACTTTAAAAACCTCAAATGCAGTAATTTTAATAGCAATGAAAGAATGAATAAGTCATAACTCCGCCTGATCACATAACTGTCTATAACTGTTATTAAATGCTCCAAAATAAGTGAACTCATTATGTTTCTGCACTGCTTTTAGCTAATCTAAGATTCTGCTCACTTAATCATGCAGAAAAGGCTTTAGCACAGTTTTAGACCCTCAGCAAGGTCACTTCAATGCCTTTTTTTTTCCCCGTTCTGCACTGATCATTTAAGAACAGCACTTTGACCCGAAACTGATGATCTCTCATATAAGCTTGAATGCTTAACCCCGAAAGGGCTGTGTTTCAGATGTACATTTGCACAGCCCATTGTCATACTTGCTGCAAACTGAGCCAGACTCTCTTTTCGGGGAAAGAGGAAATGCCAATCAGAATTTGTAGATGTTGTGTGCATGATGAAAGTACATTTTATGATACCTTCAGAGACTTGAAGTGATTTTTAAAACACATGCTCCTTCTATGGACTCTTTAAAGAGTTTTAATTGCCTCTAAAAGTATGGCAACTGCATGGTGTTTTTTACTGTATGTTTCTCTCAGACAATATATAAATCTTATATGTAGAACTTTCCCAGAAATATAATTCATTTAGGCATGATAACCCCTTTAGACAACTCTTGCCTACAGTGAAACTGCAAACACATCCAAAAGCTAGGGAACAAATGTTGTCCCTTTTTTTCTTCATGGTGCCTGTGCTACATAGCAAAGTGCGTTTTAATGTCAGTGAAGCTCCTTCAGAAATCACAAGCAGAGGTGAAGTCCTACACCACTGTAGCTAATGCCAAAACTCTTTTATTGATTCAGTGGCAGCATGCTTGGGCTTTGAATCACAAATGAAGGCTGTAATTCTCAAATGCTAGTAAACATGCTGAGCTTTACTCATCTGGTTTGTGCTGTTGATATCAGCAGGATGACTTCACCTGAGTGAAAGTTGTAGAAAACTCATCCCACAGGCATTTATTTCCTGATGTGCACTTTCCTTTTTCTCCTCATCTGGGCACACATTCAGAAGGAGGAATAATGCAGCTATAGCACATGTGCAGTGTTTATCAGGGCTGTTATAAAGGTAATCATCATCCAGCAACACCATCTTCTCTACACATGGTGTACAACGTCATCCTTTATGGTTCTAAAGGGTCTTTTCAAAAATATTCTCTTTTTCTTCTTCTTTTTCTTTGTTATATTTTAAAGTCAGAATGTGTTAAGCATGGATGAGAAAACATTCATGTATTTCCCCCGCATCTTTTCTGAGTCTTAGCAATACAAAACCAATTTTTTTTTTATTACATTTAATTACTAGTGAGAATAAGAATAAAAGAAAATAAATCACAAGGATGGCATTCAAATTGCGCAGTGCAGCTTTTCCAGCTATCATGAAAAGCTGTAGCAGTGCTTACCTGCAAAGGACTGCTCCCTGCCAATCACTGGTCCCCCACACTTTGCTGTGAAATGAAATTTTCTTCTCTTCTACAGATATAAAACATACTCTGTGATTGTGTAATTTCTGGCCATTCAATGTTGCCTGGGGTTAAAGCCATAAAATCTAGACTGTGGGTCTGTTATGATTCTTCCCCAGAGACAGAGTTTGTGGGAAGAACCCCTCCCTGCCCTCCCTGCCCGAACTGGGGAATGGCAGCAGTGTGCAAAGGCATTTACACCTCATGGCACTGCATTTACTCTTCAGACTACTTGAAGAATGACAAGAACTTGTAAAATGGTGTCATCACTCCCTCAGACTGTGGGATGATGGGTGCCTTTACAAAGGAGGTGTGTTTTGCAGCTGTATGGAAAGATACTTTTCCATGTACTGCCATAAATCTATCTTATGGCTCTCACTACTCCTCTGGGCCTTGCATTGGCCATGCCTGTTTGGGAGACACAAGTGATTGTTTAGAGGTAGTCTGTGGTGTTAAACCATAAACTTTGCAAGTCACAGACTATTCAGTGTTTATACTGTACCTAAGCACAACCGGTCCCAGGCCTACAGCCACCACTGCAATGCACTTGATGTAAAGGCAATCTAGTAATTGCCAGTGTTACAATGTACTCTGGTATATGATAATTTAGTATTGTCTTTTTTGGAAAGACCAGCATAAGAATTACATTATAAATATTCTACAACAGAGCAGCAGGTTCAAAAAAGCAAAAAATCCCAAACAAAACCACAAAAATACCCCACCAAACCAAATAAATAATGAAATACCCCTTCAACTGGATATAGAATCATAAAATAATATTATGCTTTAATATTGTTTGCTTTAAGACAATTAATATTTAATTAAAATGTAAATTTTGGTTCATGCTATTTAGATAAATGCTTGAGCCTTGAATTGGTGCTCCCTTTCTCATTTTAGATAAGAAAGTGTACAAACAAAGGTTTGAGGGAGACAATATGCCTCAAGAAGAGGAAGGAATTTGTCCAGTTCCCATTGGAGAGGGGTTGTACTCAGAGATCCCTTTTTCTGCTGCTTTTGTCACGTCCATTCAGGAACTTCAGAAAATGTGTTTGGTGAATTGTGTCAACAGGGGTTTGCAGGCCCCTTTGCTGTTTTTGTGCCCTGTCCCACATTCTGCCTGTGAAATAAGGCCACTGAAGCACTCAAACAAGTCAGATTCATACTGCCCCATTCTGCATATGACAAATTATTGTGACACCATGGTACAGCCACTGGGCAGTGCCTCAGAATCACTGCTGCAAGGAAAATCTCTTCTATTTTTTAAGTCTGTGCTCTCATCTGAACAGGGTAGTTTTTCACTGGGAAAACAAAATCCAGCTGCTTAGAAGCAAGAAAAGGCAAATCTTGGACTGAATAAATAAAGGCTAAATATTACTATTAGAATGGCAAATGAAGAGATTTTCTACAGGCAAGCACAAAGCAAAATCCCATCCTAAGCATTTCAGAATATAAGCAGTATCTGCATCCAAATCAGAATTGCATAAATGTGATCCACATTCTTAATTCACTATATCTAAATCCCAAAATCAGATGAGTGTGTGTGTGTGTCTCTGTGTGTGTCTGTGTGTCTGTGTGTCTGTATGTGTGTGATGTTAATGTGGGAAGAGGAATTCTACCACATTTCATTTCTGTATTTTGCCTCTTGAGTCAACCTGAGATTTAGGAAATGCTTTAGGGCCAGCCAATAAGCTGTTCTGCTAGCAAAATTACCACATTCACATGGTAATGATTTATGAGGACATAGCATTATTTATGCATAATTGTGTAAGTGATGTGTATTAGCAATCATGTTCATAACCCCCAATGTTTAGCACATTTTTGCATGAATTATTATGCATGTGAAATACTGTGAAGATGTTTTAAAATATTATAAAGTATTTCCTCCTAATAAACATGTTTGTAAATATCCAGACTGGCCTGTGAATTAAAGCAGGGTGAGAGGCACAAATCTGTATTTGTTAAAGTCAGTGTGATTCCAAAAGGAATCACATCTAATTCAAAAACCTGGGTTTTGTCCCCTGAAGGATTGCCCATCTATGGAACTGAAACTGATTAAACCAAAATTATAATGAAATAAAAATATCCAGCCATGCAAAATTCGGACTCTAGTTAGCCACTTGTAACTTTCTTCCTGCTAATTTCATTCACAGTGTTATGAATGCAGGGCACCTGACTTGAATAAACTGCTCGTAGGGTTATAGAACTGAAGCTAGGCAGGATTTCTACATGGTACTTTCTGGTTTTGTTTTTTAGCAGTAATTTTTTTTATTTACTATTTCTACCCAGATGTTTCTCATGCTATACTGGAGCATAAAGTGTTATAGTTTGGAGGCTTTATTTGCCATAGTGAATCTCATTTAGAATGCAACTCCATGCAAATTCTAATTTTAGAAAACACATTTTTTTCACATCCGCCAGCAACATAGAACTCGGACATCTGTTTTTGCAAATATTTTGTGTCAATTGTAAAGAAATTTGTGTTGATTCAAGGTTTTTCTGTGGATATCACTAAAACTACATTAAATGGATTTCTTCATTGTGGTTCATGCTTCGTTTCTCAATAACATCAAAACCATCTCAGGATGTCATGTATTCAGTGTAAACCTAGCATGAAAATAAAGAAACTCTTCACAGCCCGTGATAAACAGCTGAGTTAAATTATCTCTTGTTTTAAGGATTTTGTAACTTGGACATTCCTCATCAGGCTGAGAAGTCTGTAGGACCTGTTGACACACATCCCAGGTTCCTGAGGGAAGGGACTGATGTTTTTGCCAAGCCTCTGTCCATCATACCTGAAAATCATGGTGACAAGGCAAAGTTCCTGGTGACTGGACAGAAGAAATCATTGTTTCCCTTTTTAAAATTGAGAGAAAGGGAGATCTGGGGAACTGCACATGGGTGAGCCTCATTTCACTGCCTGGGAAGACGGTAGAGTAGGTCCTCCTAGAAGATATGCTAAGGCAACATAAAAGAAGGACATGATCCATGGCAGCCAGCACAGCTTTACTAAAGGCAAAATGTGCCTGACCAACCTGGTGGCCTTCTGTGATGGAGTGACAGCAATGATCATCACAAGGGAAGACTGAAAGATGTCATTTATCTAAACTCCTGTAAGGCCTTGCATATAATCCCACATGACATTTTTATCTCTAAATTGGAAAGACGTGGATTTGACAGATGGACTTTTCAGTGCATAAAGAATTGGCTGGATGGACACAGGCAGAGAGTTGTGGTCAATGTCTCTGTGTCCAGGTGGAGGCAAGTGACAAGTGGGACCCCTTGGGGCTCTGTCTTGGGACCACTACTCTTCAATATCTTCATCAACAACACAGACAGTGAGATCAAGTGTACCCTCAGCAGATTTGCAGGTGACACAAAGCTGAGTGGGGCAATTGACACAACAGAAAACCGGACGCCATCCAGAGCGACCTGGACAAAGTGGGCCCATGAAAGCATCATGAAGTTCAACAAGTCTAAGTGCAAGATCCTGTACCTGGTTTCGGGAAATCCCAGATGTGAGTACAGACTGGGAGAAGTCAATGAGAGCAGCCATGCAGAGGAGTTGGGGTTCTCATGGATGAAAAGCTGGACATGAGCCAGCAGTGTGCACTGGCTGCCCAGAAGACAAACAGCATGAAAAGATGAGCAGCAAACCGCACAAAAAGATGAGCAGCCAGGAAAATCAACCAGGTGATTTTCCCTTTCTGCTCTGCCTTTGTGAGACCCCACCTGGAGTGCTGCATCCAGCTTTGGGGTTCTCAACTCAAGGGCATGGACCTATTGGAGTGAGTGCAGAGGAAGGCCACAAAAACTATCAGGGGGATGGATCACTTCTTTTACAAGTACAGGCTGAGAGAGCTGGAGTTGTGCAGACTGGAGAAGAGAAGGCTCCAGGGAGACCTCATTGCAACCTTAAGGGGGCTGATAAAAGGGAGGGAGAGGGATTTTTGATACAAGCAGATGGTCACAGGACAAGGGGCAATGGTTTTAAGGTGAAAGAGGGCAGATGATTGAAAGCAGATGGATTAGATGTTGGGAAGAAATTTTTTACTTTGAGAGGAATAAGGAACTGGATCAAGTTGCCCAGAGAAGCTATGGATGCCGTATCTCTAGAAATGTTCAAGGCCAGATTGAATGAGACCCTGAGCAACCTGATTTAGTGAATGGCAATCCTGCCAATGGAAGGGAGGTGGAAACTAAAAGATCTTGAAGGTCCCTTCCTACCCGAGCCATTCTACAGTTCTGTGACACAACCTGCTCTCATATATAGAGACATAATGTATAAATGTCACATAGTATATAGTATGAATGTATCTGAAAAATCAGTCAAATGACCAAAAAAGAAAAAAGAAATGAGCTTCCATAGCACCCTGGAGATTGCTAGGTGTGTCTTCATTCTATCAGCTTCAGTTAAAGGGAGGAAAATTCTTAGAGTTACCTGGGGGGAGAAGCCATCAATCTTTGTACTTAGATTTTAAAAAATTGAAAAATTAAAGAGTAGGCTGTATACTTAAAAAGAAAATAAAAATGTGGTATTTTCTAGACAGTAGTATTTTGATAAATTCTTATTAAGCTAATTTTATCTTAATTACTGATAAATTTATCAACCTCCTTCAAATATTTCTTTCAAAATCTCATGTGTGCATTCTGGTGGTACATGAAAGGAGCATTGCAAATAACCTATTCAAATAATGTGAAGTGTTTTTTCCAAAATCTGAAATGAGAAGAAATCTTAATTTTTTACCTTTTCTAATGGTGTATTCCTGTGCAGGGAGGAGAGGGGACCCAGCTGGCCTTTCTTTAGTATGACACCTTTGGACAGTGATTGCTTTTATGCTGTGATTATCTCAGCTGGCCAGAGCATGGCACTAACAATGCCAAGGTTGCAGCCTGGATCCCCATATTGGCCATTCTCTTATGAGCTGGACTCAATTATCCTTGCGGGTCCTTTCAACTCAGAATATTCTGTGATTCCACATTCTTATCCTGACTGGTCCTTTCCACAGTTGAGAGTCTAAAAGGGATTTGGAGATCTCTCCATTGAGTCAAGATGCTGTAGTACCTAGAGGGAAATTTGCACTGCTCAGACAGCATAAAACTCCTTGAGGTGGCTGAGCATCACCCCGAGGTCACTTTTGGGCTGATGTATATTCAATCACTATTAAGTCTGAGACCTTTTGTTACCTCTTTGCCTAAATGCTGCTATAAGCAGCATAGCCAAGATGACCTTCTGCCAGGAAACCAGGAAGAAAAAGACCACATCTTGATAGTTCTATCCAGTGTAATGCAAATCAGCTTTTAGAGTGCTTTGATCTGTGGTTTGGACTGGATAAATCTGAATGTGGCTTCAATTTTGGAGGTATTTGAAGGTCAACTGTACATCATTAGTCCATTTTCAACTAATGCCTTTTCCTATTCTGAAAGGGAGATATTTCTAGTGCTACTTCTGCATCTGTAAGTAAAAGGATGAATGAATTCTGCCCTTCAAGCAGCAAGTAGTCCTTATACAATGAATGTATGGGTGGTACTTTTAGATCTGGAAAGTAGAGGGAAAATATTTTGACGGCATGCAGTTAGTATGGCGTTCTTTTGCCCCCGTACTTTGAAAAAAGAGAGGGTGTAGAAGAAGCCACTTATCTTCCTCAAGCCCATCTTGAACATCATCAAATATCATTGTAACAACTGGCTGATCATAGTAGACATAAAGGAAAAAAGGAATTATTAATGCAAGTCTCTGACCAATGATGATGTCAAATCCATAACTTTATAGAATTTGGGATGAACACTAGAGAAAAAGCAAGCCTAGGGGTTTTCTTTGTTTAATTTCAAAGCAAACTGAATTTTCTAGCTTCCAGTCATTTTATTGAACTTCCACTTACATTTCTGTATTTTGGTAAAACAGAAGTTATTCAAGTACTCGCAACCACAAGAGTGCGAAGAGACCTAAGATCAATGTAGATTAAAGCTTATGTGAAATTTATGAAGACTCATTGACCCAAAGTCCAGGTCCTCAGTTTTGAGGCTTACTAAGGATCTTCACTGAAATGCCTTTCACATTACTGATCATAGCATTTTTTCCTCACTAGTAAAAAGACCATTATTATTTTTTCAGATATATACTATTTTCATCCACATCATTAGTGTATCAGAAGAAAAGGCAATACACAGTTTGGCCTGTCCATAGGCAGATGATAACCCATTGAACAAACATGCTGTTAAGTCAGGTCACTTGCTGCTCTTTGGGGAGGAGTGAGAGTGTTCCTATCCCACACCACCCTTAAGCTAACCATAGACTCTAAACATATTGATTAAGCCCTTCACTCATCAGGAAAACATGTTTGGCATGAAGGTACCTTCACACACAGGTGAAGGTATTGCTAAAATCCTCAACATCTCATCAACAATCAGTCCCCAAATTCGTTGATGATTCAACTTACTGCAGGTGAAAAAAAATTGTTTAGTTCCCTCTCTTCTGTTGATTCTTATTTGACTTTCCCCATTTGTCCAAGAATGACCGCTGGAGAAGGTTTTCACCAAGGGATTTTTTGACAATGTTACCAAGCTTTGAAATGACCCCATCTGTATGATTCTGTCTGTGGTGTCTGAAAATTTGTAATGAATTTATCTTACAGAAAACCTTAATTGGTCTTCTGGAATGTGTTTATTTACTTCAGTTCTTGCAATATATTTGCTTATTTGGATGAATTTACCGCAGCAGACAGAAGAAGTTATTTACTTCTCAAACCTGTCATTGATTATTTTTTTCTTTTTATGGATAAGTATGATTTCTAACTCAAAAAAAGTTTCAACAGACATAAAATATTTTCAAAGGTCTTTTTTACTTCACAGAAAATGCATTTACCTCTGGTGGTGTGGTCATAGTGCTACTAGACTTTAACTTAGGTCATGTAGTGGAAAGTAAACTCAATCATATTCAAGGGGACAACAGACACCCCCAAAATATTCCAGATCAGCCAGGAAAGCAATGTCCTGTCTCCTGGAAATAGTGGCCCCTCATGTTCAAGAAAGGTCAGAATTTACGTCAGTACAAGTTAAAATATAGTAAAAATATTAATACGTTCTACTACAAAAAATTGTGCTTTTTAAAAGTAAAAAAAATCTTATTTTTTCTTGTTTTATATTTTGTTACAAAAAGCTATTTTGTTGAGAAAGTGACCAACAGAGCAGCACACAGCCCATGCTGTGAACCAGATTCACAGAATGTTATTTTATGTGCGCCTTGCAGACAAAGGTGCTAATCTAAGGAGCAGTTTTCTCACATGTGCTATGTTTTCAAGGAAAAGGGGGTATCAAAAGAATCTTGAGAGGATTTTTCCTTCTTGCTTTCTTACTAACAGATTTTTAGCAAAGCGTAGTGTTTTTCAGATATACATGACAAAAAGCATGCATAGGGATTCTCTTTAACTGGTAGAAACTAGTTGCTTCTCTATCCATACATTTTAACACATAAATCAGCTATTTTTAACAAGTGTTGGGAATGTAAAACTGTCTCCTTTTCTTCCTCTCCCCCCACCTCTGTCACAGGAGAAAGGCCGGTTTTCTTTACACATCCATTGCTTGTTAAATTTGTTCATTCTTATAGGCTTGGCTAGTGTCCTTAGACATAATATCTTAATGCACATATGTTTTTAACCAATGACTTGCCTATCTTAATAACATCACTAACTCAATTTGTTCCTAGAAATATATGGAGACCAAATACTAATGTAATAGAAAGTGGAATTATAAACAAGGTACCAGGACTATGTTCAATTGTTAGCTTAAGGAAGTCCTGGATTTGTCATGCTTTCTCCATCTCTCTCCCCTCCTCACCTCACCAGAATTGTCAGCTGTTTCAGAATAGTGTTAGTCCCTTTGTGAGGTACTAATGACCTTTTCCTGATTTTGAAGCTTCTCAGGAGTTAAGCAACTTGCGGATGCACATGTGCATCCACTCATAAGATTGGTTTTCTCCAGCAAAATAAATTGTAATTTTATGCAGTGTTTAATCATTATTCCTATTTTGCAGGAATATCAATAAAATGTGTTGTAATGTTTAAATAAAAGATATTCTCAACCAAATGATCATGGAAAGCATGTTTAAAAAGATGTCAGCTTACATTTATACAAGTGATAGGAGCAATCCACACCAACTGGATGCAAACCACACAGATGGCTAGCAAGTTAGAGTATTTACAAACGCCTTGGATATTTTAACATTCACACTCTTTCTACCTGCCACAGCAAATTTGAGCTAGATTTTCCAGCTGCTGTCAGATCCAAATGCAAGAGTGTCCTTCATTACAAGCACCCCTACCAGGAATCCTTGGCAGTATATGTCTATCTTCCCTGTGTATTCTCTCCCCTGTAGCTTGCAATTAGTTGATAGAGTATAAAAAGAAGGACTGCAGAATGATAGAAGTGCAGATGTTTTGCCTTGCCTGGTGGAATGTGAGGGTTTTTAGAGGCAAGCTGGATGTCAAAAATGGAGACAACCCCTCTCTTGCTTAAAGGAACCGAAAACATTCAGGAATCTGTGCATGTTCAGCATGTTCAGCATGTAATTATGTAATAGACTGCAGTGATGAGTAACAGCTTGTATTTCGGTGTGGCAGAGGTGGTGTAATACAATGTTTGAAAACATGGTTTTCTCAGTCCAATCCCAAATCACCACCTTCCCCTACACTGCTTTGCATTTCATGCAACCTTTCTGATTAGGCAGTGTTTTCTTCCTACTTTAGGTACTCATTAGAATAACTTAAAAATAACACCTAAATTAGGCATATCACTGTTTTTTATAGTTATAGCATTCAGATGGTATATATGAGTGCCTTAACAGCTGTAATTGTTTGGGTTCTGAGAGGAGCCTTATTTTCAACCAAAACAAGTTTGTTGACTTCACTACTTTTGTAAACAATTCCTCCAACAACTCCTTTACTTCTGACACATATCAACAGAACATTTTGCTGTTGGCAAACTATCATTTAATGAAACATCGGGAAACTTACTATAACATTCATCTAAATGAATCTCTCATGCCTAAATGGGTAATATTGGAACATAAATATTTTTTGCATTTGGGAGACTTTCCGCTGAGAAAACCACACATAAAATGGAAAATCTATGAGTAATGAGTGACAGTTCCTTAAAAGTTAATATTTTCTTTAATCTATTTCCGTAACAGGAGAAGAGTAGAAAATACAGTGCTAAGCATAAGGCATGCTTTTGGGATTAGAGAAACAATCTCTGCTAGTATGTATATCTCAGACCACAGGGAACAATACACACACCACAAACACATTTTTATTTCATTTAATCAAATATAGAGGTGTCTTAAATATTTTTTCCATGTTATTAAAAGGATTGAGGATTCCTTACATTTTCTTTTTTCTCTTTTTTTTTTTATAAAGAAAAGTAAAACTGCCCTTAATACTGGACTAGACTCTGTGATTGTCATGTAAGGTAATGAAACCATTAAATGCACAGTATTAAGAAGAGACAAGATGCAATTAGCCAAGAAATTACTCTGATCTCAGTGACATTTTCAAAAAATCATAATACAATATACATTGCAGGACATGATTGACAGTCTAATCCAGTTTTGATGGAAAGTAGTCCACATACTGAAAGTAAAGCAGTACACGGCCAGATAAAGCTCACAGCTGTGAATCCCTGATATGTCCTTACAGTCTTGTCACCCAGGAAATTCCTCAGGTTTAAAAGATGATGAAAGTATCGACCATTAATGACAGGATCATCTCCTACCCTGAAATAAAATGTACTAATCCCTTTTGCTAGGTCTATGAATTCCTAATATAAATTATATAAACTGTAGTAATTCATCTCTGTTAGCACAGTTGTGTTTGGAAATTGTACAGCAGTCTTTGCCCTATTTGAAATGCCAGATGAAAGCAAGACATGTTCGTTTAAGCTGCAGCATAAAGTAATTTAACACAGGGGACAGAATAACTTCTGGATAATGAGCAGTATATATGTAAAAGAAGGAAGTTCTGAAGTTCTAAAGTGGCCTGATGGATTTATGCCTGATCTTAGAAAGAGGCCAAAAATGTAAATATAGGAAGTATGGTTAAATGCAGGTGCTTTGTTAGACATTTGTAAGATGATTTAATGATTGAGTCATACCGAATACATCCTCTAACTTCAAAGAGACATACAATGGTCATTTATGTCTTACAAATAATTTGGATGGTAACCTATCCATCATGTTAAAATAAGTAATGTGGATCATACTGGATTATACTGCAAGGGGGGAAAAATAAAAAATTAATCTGGAGTGACATTTACAAACACATTTGAATTTCTGTAATCCATTTTTGATAGTACATAGGCTGCATATGTCTATCAAGCTGGATTTGCAACCGTGTGCTCATGTGTCATTGACACCTATAGCATTGGCTAGACAAACAATCATTGATGAAGTCAGACAGTTAACCACCTAAAGGGCATTTAAGGCATCTCTAAATATTACAAAGAACAAGGCTGGATCTTGGATATTTTCACAGGAGTAATGACAGTACAGAAATGCAAGGTAATTAAAAGGAATAACTGGAATCCATGGATGTAAAGTAAAATTCTTGAATAACAGTGCTTACTAGTCTTAAGAGTAAAGCCAGTTGAGAGAGAATATTGCTAATGAATAATATTTTCAAAAACCCATATTTGTTCTAGAGGTAATTTTTCAAAAGGATTCCATGTTTTGTAGCCTTTTTACATTGTGCCTCTGACAAAAGTCTGTAGTAGAAATCACTGCACATGCAGACAAAACAGAGTCCAGTGTTATTAAGGGCTCTGAGAACACTTCAGGAAGCAGAGCATGAGAGAGTCAGCTCTTTCATGTCTGGCTAACATTGCTTTTGCCAGTTATGTTCAGAATCATTGCAGTGTGATCAAAAGCTAACACTACACTTAAGTTTCCACAACTTGTGGGATTAAAGATCTCCCACAGGTATGATGGACTACAACTGATTCAAACTCTTCGAATTTCAGCAGGTTTCAGCATAGCTTGAAATATGAACCAAACCAAAACTGATTGCATGCCATTCTCAAATCACCTCATAGAACCCACAAAACCCTCCAAAAAGCAGCAGAAATCTATTAGTCATTTGAAGCATTCAAATAAAAATTCAATAGATAATGTCAGACCAAAAACCAGAACTCAACTTTGAACATCTACCCAAGCTTACATGCAAAGAGGTGACTAATGGATTATGCCACTTTGTGAGTCAGACTTAGAGAAATACTGCATTTCCATCCTGAGGATTTGATTTATTCAAGCTGGGTAGTACTAGAGATGAATACAACTGGGTTTGTAAGTAGCTTATATTAAATTCAAGGGTTTGTTTGGGGTTTTTATAAAGTTTACTAAAAGCTGCAATTTAATGCTAAATTCTATTTCAAAGATGTTTGAATCCCAAATAGCCTCTGGATAATTTTCATTTGTCTATGTTCTCTTTATTCAACACAGACATATTTTTTCATTATCTTATCTATCAAGACCTTGAACATTTGGAAATACTATTGACATAAAGCAGAATTAGAAAGCACAAAATACAGCATTAAATGACAAGATTTTATTGCAATAGTGTGCATACAAGAATACACTTTAGATTACTATCATAACTAATATATTGCCATGCTGATAAGAGAATGGCAAAAACGGAATGCTTCATACATTAGCAGCTTGAAACTAGAAATGTGATGATTATCTTTGATTTCACTAAATTTGGTAGTAATCAAGGGCCATCAGCAGCTCCGAGGAGGAACTCTGCACACCACAGCATCTCATCCTAGTCCAGTAACACTGCAAGTTAGAAAAGTGTACTATAAAACAGGGCTGCTCATACTGCTCACAATATCTTCCATAAGTCCACCATGAATTACTTCTTAAAACTCAGCAAGGCTTCCTCAGGGAAGATTTTTCTGTTTCTGTTCTGAGTCAGATACTGTGCAATCTTTACTCACTGTTATAAATTAGCTGTGAATGTGTCTTGCCTACACAGCTTCATGTCAGTAGGTTCTGTCTTTCCCCTTTTTTTAAAAATGAACAAAATTTGAAGTATATTTCATTTCAAATCAAGGAAAAATGAAAGAACACCTGTATTTCGAGATCTAGTTTTTTCTTGTAATACGGGTTTTCCCGAGGAGAGAGGCAGAGGAATGAAAAAGAAAGTCTTGTGGGTTTGTACAGTAGGTGTTTTTACGTTCAACCACAGTACAATTGTATTCCTTGTTTTTAAGTATAACTGTCTTTATTTGAGGTAAATGAAGATTATTGGCCCAAATTGTTTCAAATTGTTTTTGATTACCTATGCTATAATCTTTAGATGAACAGATACTCAGAGTTGCCTTTTTCTTTTCCCATGTGCACAATGTGATCATGGTTTTCTATTTTTATTATTACTTAGGGAATAAAATAAAAGAGGATAACTTCGATTTTAACTGTTTTAAAAGTAAACAAATATGTTAAGCTTTTTAAAAATAACAAATACATTGACATTTTTGGATGTTTTCCTAGTTTTCAGTACTTTGCCATTTATACTCAATTTTTAGGCAATCAGCTTCTATTCTGGCACAGTAATTTATTAGAGAATCCAGATTCCTTTGAGAAAAATCAAAACTGATGATGCCAGCAGACTCAACATGAGAGTATAATGCAGTTAGTTTGCTGTATGAGGATTTAAAGGGAGAGAAGAGGAAGATGCTGGGAAAAAACTGAATATTTTAGTGTGTGGTGTGCTAATCATGCAAACTTTGTTTTTTGGTAATCTTAGATTTTTAATACATATAATGCTATATGTTGTGATAAATCCTAAAGTTCTTTTAAATATAATTGTACACACTGCAAGTTAAATGATTGAATGTCATTTTGCATGTGTAGTATCAGCATTAGCTACACTAGGTATCCTTTTTATATTTGTCTGCTTTTATTAGTCTTCTAAAATCTGTTCTTATTTCTGCAGCGAAATCACAACAGCTAAAGCTGTTATTTGTAATTAGTTTTTATAAGGCCTAAATTTCTGATATTAATAGCCTGATAATAAAGAAAACCTTAGGTGTTGTACCATCAGTGGTGAAGTAAACGAATTTGCTCTAAGGCTAAAATAAGGATAATGAGAAATGCTGTTTATACATAATTCAGGAGGTAATGCCCAGTGTTTCCATTTGGCCCAAACTCCAAATGCTATTTTTTTTTATTTAAAAAAATCAAGAAATTATGTATTTACTGTGTTCTGAACCCTCAGTGATGTTACATATACTACTACAGACTTGATGTGATATTTAAGGTGGAAAAAAGACTTGTGATGGTCTCTAGCCAAACATAAATAATAATAATTCACAGGATATAGTGCCTGAGTATAAAAAAAAGCTCTGTAAAGTCATATGAAAAGCATTAGAAAAATATGAAAAGAATAAATCCCTCTCAGTCTAAAAGGATTCCGTGTGCTTCTACAATTAGAGGAGCATAGCGGAAGACCTGAATGCTGTGTTTGGAGGACAGGTGTGTGGGGGAAAACCTTGTCCACCTAAAGACAATGTTAAATATTTTTCAAGATTTGAAATCACTTTTTGGAACGTCTGTTATGACTAATTCATTACTTTAATTTGCTTTAAGTTGTGTACTTGAAGACGAACAGGGCACAATAGCAAGGCTGGGCTTTGTGAGGAAGACCTTTGGTAGTCCGTACCGTGCGCTGCCTCATTACAGAGCTAGTTATCTGTGGGAAGTCTGACATTGAAAGGTACTACACGTCCCATAACACCCTCCCTTAACTGTGATGATTGTAGTTTCTTCCTAAAAGTGATGATTAGTAGAGAGAAAAACAAAACTGAAAGCTGTATGAATATTTCATGTAAATGTAAGCAGGCACTTACTGGACGCAGACCTTGATTGATGCCAGAGTGCCTCGAAAGGCCTTGACATTGAAGGCTTTAGACTTCCCTTTCCACAATGACTGCTTCAAGAGCTACAGTTAATAGAGGAATATAGCTGTACTTCACTGAAGAGCTCTTTATTACTGGCTGATATTAAACAAGACCACAAGCCTTAAGTTTGACTTAGTGAATATAGCTACAAGAGTTTGTGGATATCTAAATGAGAGAAGATACTTAAGGCTTCTTCTCCCTCTGTCTTCCTGTTCTGGAGCTCAATTGCTTGCATCAGTTTTAAATTCCTTCCTATGAAAAAATGAATCAGCAACATATGAGCAATCAACCATAAATTGCTCTAGAGTACCTCTGTTCAACAAAGCACCAAATGGAAATGTCTAAACAATTTCTTATAAGGAGGCAAGTGTTTTTCGAACATATTGAAATTACTCTAATTATGCAGATTTAAAAACTTAGAATTTAAAAATTTTTCCCAACAAGGATTTTGAAATGCTGTTGAAACATTGATCAAAGAGAAAAACACCTATCCTTTCAAGGATTGGTTTATCTTTTGCTTTCATAGGGACACAAATATTTCTTTGCATGCGCTATGTAAGAGCCCAATTCTGTTATATTTTTGAAGTGGCCTCTTGAAAAGAGAGTGGCCTTTCTTAGCGGAATAGTAAGGTATGCAAATAATTTAGAAGCTGAAATCAGTGTTGTAAAAGAATAGTATTTCAAAATCAGCCAAATGAAGGAACCATATTTTGAAAGTTGACAGTGAGATGTTTCACAGTGAGTGTGAGATGATGATCATAATACGTGCTTACCATGTTTTATTAATGGACAAATCACTCTTTGAAAAAGATCTGTGACTACCATACAATTTCATCAAGATTATGGCCTACACTTTGGAAATTCTTAAATTTTTAAGCCTGATTCATAAAACTCCTTATTTCCAGCTCTGATGCATTTAGGCAGAAATTTTAATCAATATGTTAGTAAAAGAAATAGAAGGATTCCTTACCAGGAAACATCCATCCCTCTGTTTTACGCATTAAAAGGCACTTCTGTTTATACCATCCATCTCAAATCCAGTGCACCATCAGCAGGAGGCCCATGGGATCACATTTTTATTCCCCACACAGGTTCCCTCAGGTACATGAAGGACCGAATTGGCCCTTCCTGAGCATCCATGCAGGTGTGTGTTCTTAAAGCTCTGTTCTTCCAGTAAGTTTGTTCCTCAGGTGGTTTGAGAAAAGAAACAGCTAAGCTGGTTTTGTCCACTGTTATCACAAAAGCTTGAGTAAGTTTTCCATAGAGTTTTTTCATCTAATTGCTAACTATACCAGCAGAAGAAAATAAGTGCTTTTTTTGTTCTTCTTTCTTTCTTTTTTTAATCATTGCAGCATATCATCGCCTTTGTGCTAGATTTGGGTACTTTCCCTTAGCTTGTGTTTTGACATGAGATGTCCAGTAGCTAAAAATAAAATAGAATTAAACTTATATTTTAAATTCTGTTTTTTTTCTAATGTTGCACTTTAAAAAATAATGCAAAAATGAAAATGTTAGGGTCTCTTCTAAATGAATGTGCTGGACC
The DNA here is from genome assembly GCA_024865655.1 of Emberiza elegans. Taxonomy (NCBI): domain Eukaryota; kingdom Metazoa; phylum Chordata; class Aves; order Passeriformes; family Fringillidae; genus Emberiza; species Emberiza elegans. Next base: position 23,546,558 of record JALJVW010000139.1, on the reverse strand, counting down.
TTGGCTGTTTATAGGATATTGAATTACATTTAAACAGAGACTTTTTGCTGCCTTTTTCATGTTGATCACATCTAGTTATGATTTCTTTTGAAATAAAGGACCTGCATTCATTTCTGCTGAAGTAAGTAGGACTTTTCTCTATTGGTTTAGCAGCAACTGACTTAGTTATACTGGCTAGCATATTTTCCAAATTCTCACAAATTTCCTTTTTACTTTAGGAGTTTCTGTATTACCTAAAGCAGAATGTGAACAGAAGTGAAGGGTATCTCTAAGGTAAAATTGTAGGAGATGCCAATGCCAGATATTGCAATGTGATTTCTATTTTACAATAATACTTTTTAAATTGCTGATAGCTGTGTACCAGTTAACAAGGTTCTGAGCACTTTCCAGTTGTGAGTGGTCCTTCTGTGCCTGCTCATGCCCACATCTGATTTTGTGTGTTATTGAGCTGACCATATATTTTAAGAACACTAAAGCTCGTATGCACACTTATGCCCATATAAAAATGTCATACAACACTGATTTTAAGCTTGTGCAGGTGGATCATGACCGCAGAGTGAGCTAACAGAGGAAAAGTGAGCCTCGGTAGTGTTACAGCCTGATTGTTTCTAAGCAGGTGTAGTGTACCAGTATTTTTTATGCTCTGTTGAGAGAGGGAAGACCAAAACTACAAAGCTCATGGAAGGACTTGAAAAACAAGTTAATGAATATTGGATCACTTTGTTATTAAAAATAAATGCACATTTAATCTTAACATTTCATAATCAATCATGCATCTGACTTTAAAAAGTGTAAACTTGGACTCATATCTTTGTGCACTAAAATTAAGGCTCTAATTACCTACAGATGCAGCCCGGTCCTGTGTGTCTTGAGCAAATGAGTGAAGTCACTCCTGCTACCTGCTGGAATGACAGGAAGATGGTTATTCAGGCAAGAGCAGTAGAATTTTGATGCCACTGTTAGATATTTATGAAAAGAGATGCATTGAATTTTATCTCAGTAGATCAATTTTCAGGACAGAGTTCTTAACAGTGTATTCATAGGCTGGGTACAAAACCAATTTTATCTGCTTCACTGGTGTGTGAACTGTATAAGGAAAGACATCTCTTTACTCTCTGATAGCTTATCTTCCCTGGTGACCATTTATGCGTGCTCTTGTAAATATACATATTTTACAGAAAAAGCTCTTTAAACTATCCTTTGAGATGACCTTGAAATAGAAGCATTTGAATCTTCCAGGAAATTAACAGCAAAGTCTCTTTTGATAATGACTGGTAGGGTGGGAAATGCCACTCAAAGCAGAGGTAATAATCAGTGCTGCAAGCTATTTAATAGTACAGGTCTATGACAGAATAAGGTTTTACAAGGAAACACACAAAAAGAAAAATATACCTACTCTTCCATCCCTGAAAATTTCTTAGGAACTGATAGATTTTTTGAAAATAATTGTTGGCAAAGTGGGGCTACTGTTTAAAAATATTTAAAGTAAACAACAGGAAAAACAACCAGTGGAGTTATTTTTCCTGCTAGGCATATAAGCAGTAACTATATTTAGTTCTATGAATAGAGAAAATAATTACACTTTTCCATGCAATACACTGAAAACATGAAAATATTTATCATGGCAACATAAGGCATTTCTTATATCTTAGTGTGTAGCTCATTGTCATTATTTCATTCCCTTCTTTTTCCACTTTGTTTTCTCACTTTTCCACCAAACAAAGCTTCTAACAGATGAATCCCTCCAATTAAAATTATAGGTTCATACATTGTAAATATGTATGTAGAGTGAACACTGATATCACCTTGCTTATATCCACTGCCCTTACTTATAAATAAATCCTTATAAATAAATCCATATATTCTTTTTTTATCTATACATAAACAGAATTATAACTCCATGCCCAAATTCCCTCACACAGATGCACACTATAAAAATACTCTTCTCTATAAATGTCTTCAGGCATATGCACTTTTGTCCCTAACAAATGTATGCTTTGCATGTGCACGTGCACGTTTCACAGAGCACACTTTCCTGTGTTCCTCGCCAGCCCACATCAAATGCCTCTAGTTGCTTTTTCTCATGCTGTCTCTTCAAAGATGCCTATATAAAAATTCTCTCATTTCTCTATGTCTATAGCTTGTACTATTCATAGAAATATTCACTTTCTGTACACAAGCATCCACAATCCTTACAGCATTCACTATGTACATGTACAATCTTTTGTAGGAGCAGATTGATTAACCATGGACTCATGTTAAAATTTAATAGGCAGAACTTTGAAACACACCTCTACAATACAAGGTATTCCCTTTTAACTTCACTAACAGTGTCAAAATAACTCATAAACAGTTTAGCAAATGCACAGGAAAGAAACTAAAAGATAATTGACACAACAATAACTCACTTATTGCCATTTTGAATTTTTGAATTGACACCATTGCTGTGGATTTTACTCGTTATTAGCATTTTTGAAAATATGAGAAATCAAAGGTTGAGCAGTGACTTTGGGACAGGTACCCACCCAGACAGGAACATAGAAATATTGCTTGAAGTTGTAGGAGAGACTAAGCTTTGACTGGAACTCAAACTTGCAAAAGATGCCAGGAATAACAAGGAAGGTATTAGTACGTGAGCAGCAAGCTGAAGTACAAGCTGTAGGTCCACAGCTGAACAAGTTAGTATAAGCTGACAGGTCAATTAAATATGATACAGAAAAAGCTGAAATACTAAATGCTTTCTGTGCTTTGGTGTTCAAGGGTAAAGTTAGCCCTTAAGTCCCAGTGCCAAGCAGCAACAACAAAGCAAACAGTGAACTGGTGAGTGAAGAAGAGAGTTAAGAGCTAACTGCAGTTTTTGAACATATGAAAGTTTATGGGACCTGGTTGGCTGGGTCTGAGGGTGCTCAGAAAGTTGGCCAAAAGCACAGCAAAGTCCCTCTGTTTCACCTCTGAAAGGTCATGGAGGACAGGTCAAGTTTTCAATGACTGGAAAAGCACAAATATATACCCACCTCCCAAAAAGGAGATCTGGGAAACAAGAGTCAGCTTTAAGTCAGTCCCAGGACACATTGTAAAACAGGCCCTCTTAGAAGCTGTTGCCATAAACATGGAAGACAAGACAATTGGAAGACACTACATGGGCTGGTCAGTGGCAAATGACTGATCAACTGATTGCCATCTGTGATGAAGTAACTTGCTCAGTGGATGAGGGCAGAGCAGGGATTGCCATCTGACTTCATTTCAGCAATACAGTTGACACAGCTTCCATAATTCATTTCAAAAACTACACTATGAAATGGATCCTAGTCTATAAGAACTGTCTATCACACAAAAGAGAGTGGTAGCAACCATTTAAGAAAGGAAGTAAATTCCATGAGTTTGTCTCAGATATGCCATCACTGATCTATACTTCATCTACCTAAACAATTTGTTAAACTTTTCTAAATGTTTTGGGTTTTATTCTTATTCTTAATGAAAAACTGTGGATTTTTTAAGCTATTCATGAATATAGATACTAAAAAATGTACTAGTCAGAAAGAAAATATTGGGGAAGAGCATCAGATATTTTTGTTTGTTTTTATGAAAAGAGCTAGCTATTAATTACTAACATTTTTCTTTTAAGTGAAAAACACTGATTTATCTAAGGTAGAATTGCTAGGAATCCATCAAATTTAATTATGATTTCATTGGGAAGGCTTGTTTAGATGGGAATAAGACACCACAATTCATAATAACCAATAATCCAGTTATTTGAGGATTAAGGAACTTGTATACAAGTTCTTGTACCAAATCAGTCAGAACAAGGACTTTTACTTCTATATGCACACCAAATACATCTACAGTTGTTTAACTCAGAAATAATAAGATTTTCTTTCATCTCTGTTTCTAACTACAATAACTCTACATAAAAGGTAATGGTAACTCCTTCTCAAAGGACTGGCAAAAAGCAACCCTACTGAAAAAAAAAGGCACTAAGGGAAAGCGAGTTTAGGCTGTGATATCTGTGCTACTCTGACTCTTGTTCAATTACAAATGCCCCTTTCTACTGATCACTGATGATACTGATGGTTGTACACTGGGTTCTATAAGCTTTCAGAAATGTTTTGATGCTGACCTTAGACTAGGCTTACATTGTGTAAAAGAAATGTAAAATTTCAGTCAGCTCAACTTAAAACACTTCAGAGATAATCATTAGAGCTACATTCAAACAAAGGTAAAGTGTCTCCAAATGTAGCCAGAGTATATGAGATATTTTGCCTCTAGAACTTAATTCTGAAATATTTCATATTTATATTAATTATGAAAGCCCATATTTTTAAAGTCTGAATTCTTTGTGACATTCAGAAAATTTTTAAATTTGCATAACTAAAATCAGTGAACATCACTTTAAAATATAAAAAAATACTGCTTTTTAACATCTCTATTTTGAGATGGCATCAACAAATATCCAGGTGTACAGGCAGAACAGGTTTTCTTCATTAACAGTTGCAATGATTATCATAGACTAACTGTCATTGCTATGTTATTTGCAAATCTGTTTTTAATCCAGCAGCACCATATTGGTAATGATTGAAACATCTACCAGCGGGAATCTTTTCTAACAGCAGAGAAATGCCATGAAATTGATTTTAATTAGGCTTTGGAAAAAAGGAATTATGTAGAATTCAAAATCCATTGTTCAAGTCATATGCCAGCCAAGCTGTGTAAGAGGTTTATACAGCTAACTGGACATTAGGGACCCATGTTTGTGCTCAGAAATGTACTAACCATTTAATAGAAAAATGTAAGGGATATGTTCACTTACAGTGTCTCTATCTAGGTAGTGATTTAATTATGATTATAATTGTAACCAAGAAATAGACAAAAGCAGAGGCCAAATTCTATGCTCCAGAGCAAGGTTCAAAAAGACTATAGGGATTTTTTTCAGAGATGAAGAACATTTATCTGCATCAGATGTTAAATATGCCTGCATCACTGCATGTGAGCATTCTATGAAAATATGGTTGAGATATTCTTAAAATCAGGTCCATTCTTGCTGAAAAATAAAAATCAGAAAGCAAGTTGTTGACTGATACATCATGCCAGATCCAGAAACCAGATGCTTGATGTATTTTAATTTTTTTAGTAGCCTATGAGGAAAACAAGCAAATCTCCATACAAATGCTTTTCTCTGGCTAAATGACATGCATTTTTAGGTTATAAATATTGCTATCAAAAGCTGAATAGGCATTGACTTTTCTTGGTAATCTACAGATATATGAATAACTGACCATAAGGAATACAAAATTAAGAATTCTGACATACACAACCAAGCTTAAAGAATTTTAAGTTTCCAAGTGAAGATTTCAAAAAACTTCTTTTAAAAACACAAGACAGTGCAACTGTTTAAATTAAGAAAATGTTCTGAATTGCAACAGGAGAGCCAACTTAGTAAGATTTTTCTTATTGAAATGTCATTGTTATTTAGAAGAATACTGAAACATTGATTAAATGATCCCAGTATTTTTTCTGCATATTTTTTGCTACAAGGTCTTGCTGGAAATATGTGGAAGATTTGCTTTGGATAACCAAAGCTGTCTGTCTGAGTTGAAGATTTATTGTGTTTATTAACCATAGTTCATGATAAACAACTGTCAAAGTCAATTATGTAGGAATTCTGTCTTGCGACCTGGTGAAAAAAAATTTAGACTGCTTCGAAAGAAAACGGGTGGGGAAAAAAGACAAGGACAGAAGGCAAGTCAAAAATAGAAGGCCCAGATAGAGGTTAAAATCATCACCCGGTACAGTGAAGATCCAAGTATTTTAAGATGGTAATTCCTTCTGATCTGGAAAGTCAATTACATACTGGGACTATTAAAAGCAGTTTTAAATGTCAAGTTTGAACATCCCCAAGATGGGATTTGCTGAACCTCTCTGTACAACCTGTTTCAGAGGTGCTTCACTTCTCTTAATGAGGGTTTATTTCCCCATAATATCCAATCCGAATTCGTCTTGCTGCTGTTCCAATTGCTGTGATTCATCTTTGTATGCATACCTCTCTCCTCTGAGAAGAGTTCTTCTTCCTTTTCTCCATAACTCCCCATAAGGTACAAAAGTCTGCAAACAGAAGCCTGTCAGCCTCTCAACTGCAAGCCGAACAAAGTTGCCTCAGCTTCTATGTGTGTTTGTGTAAATCAAATATATGTGTGTACATATCATGTACTCCAGTCTCATACCTGTTTTGGGGGCATTCTTCTGGAATCTCCCCAGTGTGTCACTCTCAAGGTAACAGAACAGGACACTGCACTCCAGGTCAGCCTCATGGATTCCAGGAAGAAGGGAATTACCATTCCTTTTTGTCCCACCGACTATGTTCTTACCAACAAAACCCTATCAGTGGTTAGTGGCATCACCTCAAGGGCGTGTGCCTGTCCCATGACCAGGCTGTTGTCCACCCCAGCCCACAGACTACTACTGCATTGCTAGTTAGTCTGCAACATATCCTGTTGGATAGGATTATTGTATTTGAGGAAGGATTTTGTATTCTTCCTCTTCTTTATACAACTGGAAAGGGTTTCAGTAAGGACTTCCTTAACATGCCCATTTTTTTCTTGAAAATGTCCTATAATATCCTTGGATTAAGACAGTATTGTGGAGTCATTTGGTCTTAGCACCTAAAAAAATTCAGAGCAAGTATATCTCTGCTCTTTCTACAACTTTGACACAAAGTGGCTTTCTATCATTTTGATATTTTATTTAGTAAAGCTTCAGAGGGGATGTAACAGAATATCCAATTTTAGAATAAGTGTTTTTTCTTTTTATTTTTTTATTGCTAAGACTGCCTTCTTACAAAAGCATTTAATCAAATATTCCAACCAAGGGTAGCCCTTTTAAATATAACACAGACAGGCAGCAGCTGTCTTAAAATGCGAGTTTTAAAACCATCTGCTATCAATGACATCTGCCCATGTTCCAATTGGTAAATGCTCTTCCTTTTTCCCATGAAACTATGCTGGTTTTTCTCACCTATTGCAAAAATATCATACCAGCCTGGCTCTATTAGAAGAGTTTCCCATTCATTTCTATTGCAAGCCCACAGGAACCCGTGGATAATGTCACTGTTTGGCAGCTGGCTTTGCATATTTACATATATATGGATAGATGGATTTTCTTTTCAGTGTTAATTTGAAAAGGAATTTAGAGGACTGACACACAGAACTTTGGTACTAGCTTAATTTAAATTGTTGAAGCAAAATAAAATAGCAATCTATCAAGTCAGTCCTCTTAGGCAGATTTTTCCTTAGAGCAAAAATGACCATCTTGGTAAGTCAATAAATCAGGTCTCAGTTCAGTCTGTGCAGTCTCTTTGGAAGCAGCCTTGTTAACTGATGAAACTGGGGGCCCTTTGGACTAAAAGCTTCTCCTGAAAACAACCAGGGAAATGCTTCACCAGTATTGTGCAGTGCAGCAAGGTAGGGCAAAATACATTTCTATCACAAGGCTTGTATCAGTATGACTTCTGTTTGCAGAAGCATTTTAGTCCAAAAATGTTAGCATCCAGAAGGACACAAATCACTGAGAAGAGGAAGCAATGTTCTCTAATACTGTGGAACATTCCAAATCATTATGAATGAAGGGAAGTTGGGAAGGAGGAGGAAAAAGCTACAAAAAACCTAGTATCTTTATTTTTATTGTGTCAGTAGTCATGGTCCTGCTTAATTTTACCTTAGGAAATAGGTGAAAAATTAAACTGCACAATGATGAGTATTTCACACAACAAAGATGATCAAAAGTTTTGATGCCAAGATCTCTTCAAGCTGCTTGTGAAAACCCTTAAGAAGGTGATTTAATGGCCTACCTCATATTTTCAAGATTCATCTTTCCAACTTGCTTTATCTTTCTAAGAACTCTTCAAAAATCGTTCTTCTGTTCATTAATTTTCCAATTAAATTTGAAATCAAATTTATTATTTCCACTTCTCCTCAGCATGCTTTACCTCATATTGCAAATGCTGTAGACAGAGGTGAGTAGAGTGTGCAAACATTTTTAAAGAAATAGTTTCTGTCTAAATTTAGACCTTTAAAGGAACCTTTAGTATTTTAGACTATATAACAAATTATAGTTTTTACTTTGTTGACTGGACAAAGGCAAATTATGAACAAGTCCAGAAAAGAAGAATTCATATCAGGAAAGATGAAAGACCCCTGAGTGGGAGAGGTACTAATGGCATTTACAGTAATGCAGCAGCAAGAAACTTAATTCCAGAGAGCTTTTCACAATTCTTTTAATATTTCTTTTTCTTTATCATAGCATAATACCTGGCTTGACAACAGAAATGTTAACATTTAGGGCTCTATTCTTCAAAACGTCACGCTCTATTAACACTGTTTTTCTCTGGGATTTACCCTGTCAAAGAAGGAATCACCAAGGAGTAAGGTCTATGGTTGTCTTATCACTAAATCCCTCTTCTCAATGATGCACAGATGACTAAGTACTTTTGGTGCCATTTCAAGACACAAAGTTAAAACAGGTCATTCTAAGGTTAGGGCAGTAGGAATATTTTCTTGCACATGCCAGGTGTTTTATATGCAAAACAAACACAAATCTCTCAGGTATTTTAAAATAAAAAAGTAGGTAAGTCATAAGTGCATGAGGGCAGCTCTTCCTGCTGTCATCTTGTTTAAAGGCATTTGACTACGTGCAATTGCACACGACAAAGTTCCTCACACAGCCACACTTGTTTTGCCTGTACCTCTGATGCACACTAACACAGGTGTCGTTCTTTATGTTCCTTCCAGGATGTGCAGCTGTGCTTTGCCAGGGCTCTCCCCTCCGCAGTGCTGCAATGGTGCCTCACACCCAGGAAAGGAAGGAGATGGGACTCCTGAGTGGGTCCCAGCTGAGGCCCCAGTGCTGTCTTTGGGTCCCCGCGCAGCTGCCCCTGTGTTTACGCACAGCGACGCACCTGGACTGCAAGCACTGCGGGGCTCACACAAACTGGCTGTGGGACCCCCAGGAGCACTTGCATATCAACCAAGGGAGCAGCGAGGGTAGGCACCTTACGCACTGGACTGTGAAAGGATTGAGGGAGGCTGTTTTTGCTGGCAAGCTGAAAGAATCTCACCTTTTTTCAGGCTCTGCACCTCTAGCACTTGGACTGGCAACTCAGGATGAGAACTTAATCCCCAGCATACATAGTCTGTGAAGGAAAAAAAGTCACAGCAGAAGTCAAATTAGGAGTAGCTTATTAATGATGTTGAATTGTTTTATAGAGTGCTGAGCAAATACTGGGTTTGCAAAACGAAGTTGGAAGTTTTACCTTTATTGTCGTTTGTCTGAATTGTATGGGACTGTGTTTGCAGAGGCTTTTGTTCTTCCTCCAGTAATTATCAGATGCTAGGAAAAATGGGAAACATGGATGTGAACCTGTGGGGGAAAGCTGTGTGTGAACAGCTACATGCAAATATAACTTCAAGACAGGGATATAAATGTGAATACTATTTACTTAAAAGTTACTCCCTTTCCATTTCAATACTTTAATTTTCTATCGTTCAAAATATTCTTTCTCCTTAAAGTATTTCTTTGGCTAAAATCTAGGATTCAACAGTTACATGTAGGCTTTGAAGATTAATTTTTGGACACTTAATTTCCCCTACAAAGTAGTGGCAAAAATCTCTTTCTTACACCACTTTTATACTGGAAAAATGCTGAGCAACAGTCAACTAAAGTGCTTCCTGTTTTGTATAAGTAAGAAGCAAATTGGACCAGCTATTTAGATGCAAAGATAGATCTTAAGGAAAATATATTGGAATAAATGGAGAGATTCTTATTAAGGGAAGAGAGGTTGCACTTAATAGAAAGAGCATATAGAGACCCTGACTGTGGCTAATGTGCATAAAAAATTCAGCCTGTCAGATCCTCACTTTTCTAATTCAGTAATCTAAATAATTTATTTGACATTTTAGCTCAAGATGACCTTTCTTGGGAAAAAATTACTGTTTTAAACTTTTAGCAAGTGCAACCACTGCAGAGGAATGCTGTTGAAGTCTGCATTTTCCCAAATGAATAAAGGTTAATCTTGTACAGCTCAAACACATTTTTGACCCTTTGAAACAAGTTCACAAAAGTCATTTAATTTTTTAATATAATTTCAATTATATTGCAATATTTGTGTTAAATGAGCTTCCTCCCCTCCTCCTCTTTTTTGTCTGTTGCTCAGAAGCCATTACCCATTTGTTATGATGGATTTAGACAAAGGACTTGTTTTGAATGACTAAAGGACTTGTTTTAAATGACATTTGGTGCCATTCTACCAAATGTTACTTATAAAGAAAGTTCTATAAATCAAGCGAAAATACATGGTAGATTAATAGGTGAGTAGGTTAAAACAGCCACAAGTAATAGCAAAAAAATGACTGTCCAGAGGTTCACAGTTCCCAGATTGGCCACTTGACTCAAGTAATCAGCCTCAGAGCAATGCCACAAAAAATGACCATGTCTGTCTGTCCCTGGATTCTCTTCCTCTTACTAAACAATCCTATATTTTGCAGAGGGCATTTCAATGGTTCTACTAAAGGACATTTAGTGTAATTTTACTTGGCTATTTCTGATAATTTATCTAACTTTCCGACAGGTCACTAAAAAAATCTTTCAATGTAAGGATTAATATACCCCCAATTGTACATAATAAAGGCTATAATTCTCTCAGGGTGTTCAGGTGACTTTATAGGGGTACATTATTTATTGTCGAAAATGTGAATTTGCTAGAATGGCTGAAATATCACAAAGGTTTCAGAGTCTCTGCAAAATCTGCAGTGCAGCTGTCAGCTATGAGAGGACCTAAGAGTAACCAGCTATCAAAGAAATGGATGACCAGCCCTATTGAAGTCTCTCACGAGATAAAAGTGCAGGGTTTAGTGTTGTGTTCAAATCAGATCTTTTTTCCCAACGTTATTTTCCTCCCCTAATTTGCATAATTCGTGTGGTTTCAGATGATCACATTACTCATTTTGGTGTGCAACTGGAGTAATTTCAGTGTAGTCAGTATGAAGCTAGTGAAAGTTTGATGTCAGAGGAGAAGCAGTACACTCATCTCTGCTCTGATATTCTCTCCTCGTGTCTCACTGATGTCAGTTAGTGCTTTCTTTTCTGACATAACAGTGGGGGTTTGATCTGATACGCCCGCACATACCAGTCAAAAACTGCTACAAAAACAGGGAGCTGAATGATCAGTGAGGCTTATGTTCCTAAGGCATTTTGGCAGTTTTAAAATCCAATGTAAATGTATTCAGCCTCTTACAGGCTTTCAGTGTTATTAACTCTTAATTAACAGTACTGGGATTATCTATCTTGCAGAAAGTGCTAGAATTGCAGAGGCAAGTTAGTTTGCAGGAGTTTATGATGTCAGGTGTGATACTACATGGAAGACTCTGTATGACTGCCAGGGACAGTCTGTCACTAGAAGTGGTGTGGCTGTTCTCGTTCCACACACGGATAAACCCTTGTGAACCCTTCAGCCCTCGATACCCTGCTAAAGCATGGAAATCCAGCCTACATTGCGCTTCCACACATTCCAGTGAAGCACCAGGCAAAGCCACCCCAACACAGCACAAGGGTGAGTTGATCATAGCCCTGGCTAATTCATGAACAGTTAGAACACTGCATATGCATCTATTACAGTTGCTCCATTAAGCAGGAAAATGGAGACTGGACTTGCAGGGGAGCTAGCCCATGTAGGCGTTTACTTAAGTCATGCCCACTGGCTGCCTTAAGGCATCTAAGTTTGCAGAAGGAGAGGTACAGTAACTGAATAGGCAGCATTTAATGCTTGCTTGTGTTTCTCTATCCCACGTGCTTTCTGCAGCTCTCAGCCTTCTCAAGCAGATGACCAGAGAGCGCAGCCTCATGCAGTGGAACAGTATGGGGCTATAGTTTGTGCAGTTCAGGTAGTGCCACATTGCACCATATATGGATGGTTTGCGCTTTATCAAAATGTAAAATGTCATAGAAAAAGAGGAATAGTAAAATTCACAGCTATTTCGGGCAGTGATCACTCCACTGTCAAACTTCTCAAAGAAAGAAAATCTTCCATTTCACAGTTTTATTCAGTGCTCTTCAGTCTGAAAACTGATTAAAAGGGACTGATTTGGAGTAAATTAAATTGGTTTATTAGGATTAAATTGAGAATTCAAAATGGAACATGTATTATTAACAGGAGAAAATGTTTTGAGCACTTTAGTGGGTAAAGTTAATGAAAGGGAACTGTAAGCAGTAAACTGCGCACACTGCCATATGAATTTCAGTCCTGTTTGGCATGATTGCAAAGTGAGTGACTATATGAAAGAGCACTGGTATATTGATTTTGGGAAAAGGGGAGTCCTGATCTCTTGCCAAAGTTGGCCTGAAGTTTATGCCATTGATTACTAGGGGCTACTCCTGGTTACTTGTTCTGTTAATCTGTACTAGCTTTGTGTCTTCCTTTCTGCATGTAAATAATGCATTGTTTACTAAACCAATGGGTAGTATTACATTGTATTAGAAGTCTCATTAAGATTTTAAGTGTCCATAAACAAACAGTAAGTCTCAGACAAGGTTAAAGTTCGAAGTTATTTGTTCTTTAATTTTAGAAATGTGTTTTTCACCCATGATTGAAGTATGAAGCCACTGTAGCTCTCTGTTCCACAAATGCCTTGATAAGAGCAGGACTACTCATTTTTTTTCCTCTAAGCTCTAACCAGGTTTTTTGTTATGTAAATGGTTAACCTGTAGTCCATAGGTTGAGATCTTAATGATTTCTGAGGACCTCGAGTCTGGATCTGAATCAGCAGATTATTTTTTTAAATTTATTTATTTTATTATTTATTATTGTTTATTCCTCTCATTACCAATTCTCTATAACATCTAGACTTTCTGTGTTGTAAACTCATTGCTGTTTCATACAGTACCAAGGCTCTGGGAATGACTTCATAATAAAATTATAATGAAATTATGTTTAAATCTCCTTCCTTGTTTCCATCCCCATTATGCAAATTACATGTCTTAAAACTGTCTACTTATCACTTATAAGTTTGGCTAGTTCTCACTTGACTTTTCTTGAAAGAAGTTTCTAAACATCTTTTTACCAGTTTGATTTTCTTTACCCTTATTTATTTCCTATGCATCTGTGATGACCATGAGCTAAGTAAAAATGTCTTGGTGGTGATGTGGCAGATGGCAATGTTTATTCTGAAGTTATTTAATAGATATCCCAGTAGTCTTCACGGGGAGAAAAAATACCAAGATATAAAAGGACTGGCCTGCAATGCTTTTGGATATTGATGCTCAAGAGCACTTCTTGGAATTCCTGTATCCAATTCATTTAGCTGTTCAACCAAGTTGTATTGAGGAAGATGGCATTATTCAACCAGTTTATTTCCAACATGCAACCAAAATACAGAATTCTCAACTGACCAGCTGTTATTTTACATGCAGTGTTGGGGCTCCTCCCTTAGAGGAGATAAAAATGCAGATAAGGCCATTTGTCAATCGAAAATACAAGAGCAAAATATTACCACTTGGTACATGAACTCACAAGAAGCAAGCCAGCAAATCTGTTCTGTCCCACTGCACAAGAGGGAAGGATATAGTCCCGGTTTGTAACAGGGACACCATGCATTTCTGAATATCCATTAAAACCTCCATTGTCCCTTAGGTGTAGTGCAGAGATATGACCTTACATTTGAGGGCAGCATAGTGCTCAAAGGTCTGGCATGAAGGACAGTTAGAAGCACAATAGATTGTTATCTGCTGTTCCTCAAATCATTTGGTTAAGGTCAAGAAGCTGCTAGTAAACACACAGTATAATTTCCTAAAAGGCATCTCATTCTTTATCCCACTGAATGGCACCGTGACACATAAAGGTCAACCTTAGTGACCATTAAACAAGCAGCTGCTTAAGACTGAAAAGCAAAACTGGTTTCCAGATGCAGCTGGGAAAAGGCTGTAACCAAGAACTCTGAACATTCCTGATGTCTAGGAAACACAGGGGCCTTAATCAGATGCTGAATCCCAATAGTGTGGCTTGAGCTACACGTTGTAAGTCTGCATTGTATGTTTCAAACAGGCTTATCAGGTTAGTATTGTACAGTATTAAAAATGCTGTTCTGTGTTAAAATGATCATAAAAGTGATGGGAGTCCAAAAATTGTGTCAGATCCAGGCTTGTCATATGACTGTATCTCCTATAATGTAAAAATTCCACAAAAGAATATAATGTTCAATTTCCAGACACTGTGCTGTTTTTATGAAACTATAGTAAAACCAATTTGTGTCTCAAATTAGCAGAATATTCCTAAGAGACATTTATGGAGTACAATAGGGACATTCTTGCATTTTGTTGTTCATTGGTAAAGAGCAATGTCATAACATCTCTACTTGATAAGGTGGGCTCTGCTGGTGTAAAATCTGAGTCCTTTCACACGGCTCAAATTTAGGTAGTTATTCTGAAGTTATTCTGGCTACCTCATTTAGGTAGCTGGCAAGCATAGTTGAAAGAGAAGGGCAAATTGAAAGTACCCATTTTATAATTTCCACCAGAGTTTCAGAGTAAGGACTCCTGTCTTTACCACACAATATCAACAGACATCCAACAGCCTGTGAAACCAAATGACTAAAATTTGTTGAACTGCTGGGGGTTTTAGTCTAAAGATGATCTAAATATGCACTAAAGGTAACTGTCATTAGTTAAAACTTTTGCCTCTCTGGTACACACATGAATCTATATATCTTGTCACTAAGAAACAGGAATTGTGGAGCATTTTCTGTTTCTTATCTGTGACAGATGATAGTAGTCAGTGTATTTTTTGTTACAATCATTGCAACTTGAGAGTGTGGGGCATGAAACATTAACCTCAAGCCCTGCCTGAAAGTTATTCACAAGATACTTATACCTCTACACACTGTGGAATTATCAAAAACCAATTTTTTATCAGGAGGCTGAGTTGTGCTGCTGTGCATGAAAGAGAAAAAATTAGTCTGGATTTTAACATCTTAAATGGAATTACCTAAAGTGTGAGAGATGGAATGAACCATGATCTATATAAAATAAACCGACAATGTGCAGATAACTAGAGAAAATAATTTACAGTCTCTTATACCTACAACACATTTAATTTCAGTCCATAGTGGTAGCAATGCCAAATTAATATAAACTGCTGACTTTGTAGAAAGCTGAGTGAAATAAATCTGGTGACCTCTGTCCAGTTTACACTGCCAAAAAGTGTTCCTTTTTCCCAGAACTCACACCAATTTTAGACACTCATTGGTATCCTTCTTGGAAATCTCCTTGTGTGACAGACTGGAAAGAGCCGAACTGTCTAATAATATGTGAAAGTGCATCCTCCTTTTCTAGCCACCTTAATAGGAGTCTGTGACAAGTAAAAGGAAGTTTCCTCCCCAGGGATATTAATCTGACCCTTTTCCTCAGCTTTCAGGGGCTTTTTCTTACACTAAGTGCATAGCAGTCCCCATGTTCAAACCTAAATGCTCTGCCTGGATATGTTTCATTCTTTCCTGGGCATTATCTTCTCGTTATTTCCCTGTCATCACTGCTCCTTCTTTCTTATTTAATGCAAGAATGGTGGGACGTGTAGGTTCATATGAAGTTAATCTTAAGGCTGAAGTAAACTTTTGCCTAAAATTCTCTTCCAAGAAGAGAAACACAAGGCTCAGATGTCTGCTTGGGCTTTTGTGCAGCTGTAATAAATTATTCACTAATTTACTTGCAATCAGACTTTCTGATCTGCTATTTGATGGGTATCCCAGTAGGTAAAGAAAGCCACAGAGAATAAGTACTGTATTCAAACTTGTTACAACGGGTCAGGAACCAAAAATGAGAATGATCTCATGATTTCTACAAAATTGAAAAAGCTAGTATTCCATTATGCTATACTTCCAAAATTCATTAAAACCACTTAGGATGCAAACATTAAAATACCTGCCACCTACAGCTGATGTTAGCTTTGAAGATTATCGAGTGGGAAAGGAAATCCAGCAGGGTGAAAATTTGTAGACAGGCTTAGTGATTGGATAAAAGAAACAAAAATACAGACACAGACTCAGGCACACACCCTCCCAATGCCTTTTATTTATTTTTTTTTTTTTGGTTTCCTTGTTTTAATTCTCCTGTCTTTTCTTATATGGCTACTTGATTTGATTTGAGAGACAGAATTGCCTTCCAAGAAGCCAATGTTTTTAAACAAGAGTTGCATCAAACCAAGAATATTTCTGAAAATTTTCACTGGACAACTTGTTGAGGTCCTCTCAAAAACTCACTTATGATATAGTGTTTGTTTACACTGCATTTTCTCTGGAAAAAAAACAACAGTACAAGCATATGGCAAAAACAACCAACCAACCAAAGCTTTGACAGACATTTGAAGAAGATGGTTTTCACCTGAAGACAATAGAAAGTGGTTTTAGACTGAAGGCATTCAGCCTATTCTCTGTTATTCAGAAAGAAAGAGTAATATTTCTGGTCCACCCTGCAAGCTGCTTCTTCTCCACATGGCACTCCTCCTTCCACACCAAAACCCCCCTCTCCTGCCAGTCACATTTTGCATAAAAACAATTCGTTGTGGTTTGCTGTTTTATTTTATTTTTTCAGACAGAAAATGTACTGTTGTTCTGTACATGTTTTCTTGCTGTCATACTTTGCAGACGATTTTCTTCCTATTTTCGGAGGCCTGAATCTGCCTTTGGTCACACTATTTGCTCCTCTATGGTCACCTCTGAGAAGATTAACCCTTTCATTAAAAAAGCTTGGCCAGGGTCAAACTACCGCCTGGCTCTGGACTCTTACATCCCTTTGATCTCCCAGCTATGGAGAAATTATTAGCAAATT
Source organism: Emberiza elegans (assembly GCA_024865655.1). NCBI lineage: Eukaryota > Metazoa > Chordata > Aves > Passeriformes > Fringillidae > Emberiza > Emberiza elegans. The sequence goes on along the minus strand of JALJVW010000139.1, from coordinate 23,529,698 downwards.
CTAAGCCTTCCCATGTGATTTGTTTTTGTAAATTTGTAGAAATTATTCCTAATCCTATTACGTGGCCGAGGGCAAACCTGCATTAAATATATGAGACTTTTTGTTATGTGGCAGATGGATAATAAAGGAATGCTGAATGCAGCCCATTCCAAGTTATGGGAATCTGGACACTTCATCAGCATTCACTTAATCCTCTGCCATGGCCTACGCTTTTGATGAATGCTCTCATTTATGACCACTGATGCCACTCACTTAATTTCAGAGAAGAAAAATAATACCTAGCTGTTAATGTGAATATTTGAGTTTATAGCTGTACAATGAATAATTGTGACATTATCAAGGGAACATCTTCTTATACATTATTCACTTGTATAGACCACATTAACCAGAGAGAGGAAACTTTCAGTTTTGCATCTTCCATCTTCTTTGGAAGGTAGGCATCATGCAGACAAAAGTCAGTGTCTTAACCCAAATTCTAGCTGACAGTCCGTATCAGCCCTCACTATATTTTGCTCATTGTGGTGCCAATCTCCTATCTCACCAATGACATTTTTTCAAAGAAAGAGTGGATTTCCTAGAGACTCTACCCCATGCAACTTCCATGGCTTTTTATTGAATAGGAAAATGTATCCCTCCTTTTTTGCTTTAATACTGTTGCCATGTATCATGTCTGTAAATTTAAGCTGAAAATTAAGACAGCACACAGGGTTTTTTTGTACTTTATAAAAATATGATTAACAATGTTCTTTCACGCATTTTAAAAAATAAAACTTAAACTCATAAAACCCCTAAAATTCATAAAATGAAATCTTCAGAGTTTTTCATTCTTCAGCTTACAGCTTTCACATTCAGAACCACAAATATTATGGTCTGTAAAATATATTAATTTATTTTGTAGTACTCTGTGTTTTCCTGAGGTAAGTGGGTTTTTTCAGGACGTTTATAATACATCTGATCTCTCTTCGGGTTTCTTTATTTCACTGGAGAGAAAATGTGATTACAATCCTAATGTAAATGTTATTTTTAATTGGAAATGCTTCCATGTTTTAAAGTGTATTTATTTACTTTTTTGAGTGTATAGCAGAATTAAAGAGTAGGAGTTTGCTATGTTTTTATCCTCCTTTTCTGCAAGTGTGGTAATTTTAGTTGGTATTTAATGGTGCTAAAATTCTAAAAGTAGAACCCTGCTGTCCCTTTTAGTTTGCATGTATAAAATTCAGAGGTAAATTGAAGTTCTGATAAATCATCAGTGTGAGAAATGTTTCTAGATATAGTAAAGTGTAATAAAAAAAGTTAAACATCTTTTCCTGGTGGGAGTTTTCACACACTGTAACTAATTTGCTTGAATCAACTAGAATATTCAACGGGAATAAAAATATGTAGTTTATTTATTTATAGTAAGTTTATTGATCACTGCTTTAAAATGTAGCGTAGCAGCCTAACAGGACTGACTGCTCAAAAATGAATATTCATAGGGGTCCCGTGTGGAGTAGCTGCTTCACTTATCCTCTTCCCTACTGTCACCTACTTTAACACACATGCTGTACAAGGCACATGCAGGATTCTACACACACGTTTTATTTTGTATGTAGCGAGGTGCCTGTCAGAACACAGAGCACTGCCAAAGTGGAGGGTTTTATTTGGAAAGGGGATTGTAATATCTTGTGCAATGTGTCCATATAATTATAAGGATCCAGGATCTATTTTTTAAGGTAGAAAGAAAGGCAAACTGTTCTGTGATTGTAAAATGATACAATGATGAAAGATTACAACTTAATTGACTTCAGGGAGAACAAGGCATGGCCTTAATTTTACATCATAATGGGCTGAACTAAATTCTAACCTTCTTGCATCTCTACACTGATTTCAGGTACTTTTATTTCCCTCTCCCCCTAAAAACCACTAATCTAAACATTTCTGCAAAGACACAATATTGTTTCAAAAATATTCTATTTCCTTTTAGCCCAAGTTTTTGGTAAAAAAATAAAGTAATGTATAGATTTACACAAGGAGGAAACAAGACTATCAAGCCTATTAACAGTGATGCTAATTAACAGCCTATTAATTCATGTTTTGGTGAAAATGTCTGTAATTCCAGTCAGACATTTTACTTGACATAAAGAGCCCAAAAATTTAAATCTCCCCTAAAATTATAGTATAAACCATAATAAAATTTTTATTGAAGTACACCTAAATTGAAATGGCAAAAAATGCACACAAACGGACTTTAAAGGTGGTGGGTCATTATAATAGTCACTTAGATATTTTGATTCATTCTTGATATAAGTAATGGTCATGTGAGACAATTCAGATTGGATCAAATTTTGGAATTTTTTCAGAATATATGGGGTCTGAGAACTAAAGTCACCATGTATTTTTTCTCACCAACATGATATCAATGGAAACCTGTAACATTTACCTGTGGTGGGGCCAACCTCTCTGGCAATAAATGTCAAAAAATCATCCTTTATTACTATAATAAGAATATAAAAAGCTTCATTATATATGATGCATGATCAGTATCTGGGGATTACTTGCTATAGCAGTTAAGGCTCTACTGAACAGCCAGATACTGGTCAAACTCCCTGTTTGCTATTAAGTACAGATTACTCTAAGATCACACTGTTAAACTTAAAATGTATTAAACATCTTCCATAAACTATACACTGGAGGTGATTATAAAAAAGAGCGGGGGCAATGTAAATATTTTTGTTGTTATTAGTGCCTATCATTCAGGCTGGCAGCTAGAACATTTTATTTTTCACAAAGTGCAGGGAGGTGTTTACATTCTTTTTTACAAGCTGGCTGATACAGACTGGAAAGCTGTTCATTGAGCTTTTCCTTATGATTTTAATGCTCCTCTTACAGGGTCTCTTTGAAGAATTTTAAGTGAGTCTAAACAAAGCCCTCACTGAATGTAATATTACTGTAAACCAGTGCATTCTTTTCATATCTGGAATGAGAAGGTAATGAAAGCACGCTGGTGTCGCGGCTCCAGTCTTGCAATCACAGGGGCTCTCCTCAGTATAAACCTAAGCAGGAGGGAGAAGCTACAGAACCAAGAGAAATCTCATTATTCAAGGTACTGTCTGTTTGTTACTGGGCACTGAAAGCAAAGTGAAATGGCCTCCTGCCCACCTCTGTGGGTTTCATGATCTCAGAGTAATCCTCCAAACCCAAAGATTGAAACAAATACTTTTACTGGAAAGTGAGACACATTTGTGACTTTTTTCTCATGAGTCTGTTTTCCAGTGTGATTGTCTTTGAAGCATGCAGCCTTTATCATGTGCAATAAATTATACTTTCCTGTAATGTTGCCTTGCTAAAATATGCTAAGAAAGCTTTGAGCAATATTTACAAATAGTTTAAGTGTCATAACAATACACCCACTACTCAGGCTTCCATCGATTTTACTGTAATAAGACTTGTAATAAAGGATACCACTTTTAAGTATTATGAAAGTATTCTGTATAAAGAAAGATAATTGGGAGAAAAATCCCTAAAACCTATATCAAAATCATTTTTCAAATTCTACAATCACAGCTGTCAGAAAAAGTAACCACAATCTCTCTTGTCTGAGAGGAATTATCTGGTTCTGTGCTGCTGCTGCTTGTCTTTCTTTCTTTCTGTCCTATAGAAGTTGTTAATTTACTCAGAAAGATCAAAGTTCAGCTATGGCTACAATTAAATAAAAAATAAAAAAAGAGCAGGTTGCTATAAACAAATTTGAGTTATGCTACTGAAAAGAACTACAGCCTTATTTTCTTTTTCAGGATAAAGTTCCATCCTGCATATCAAGTGTTAAATTCTGCTGCCTGTTTTGTGAGTGTAAAGCTGGTGTAATTCCTCTGCCACAGAAAGAAGCCATTCAAATGAACATCAGTTCAAAAGACGGAAGACCCAGACCTTCCCCCAAGCATTTGAAAGTCATTCGAATATATTTATTAATGAATACTTCTATTTCATCCAACTTCATGTTTTCAAGACCTTCCTTAGGGAGAGTAAGAAAGGTATTTGAAAACAAGCTAAGTCTTTTTTTTCCTATCCACCTTTATTTTTATTTGCTATTTTTTGTGGAGTGCAGAATATGCCTGCAACACTTGTCAGTAACAAGGGCCTGTTTCAACCTACTGGCATCAATGAGTGATATGGGGTGGATTTTGCTTAGTTTTCTTCTAGCAGGTTACTATAGCTGTCGATCCACACCACTTAGGTCTTGACAGAAACATAATCATGTTATATGGGTATATACAGAATGAGTAGTTAAAGTATATTAGAAAACATATACACGCTGAAGTGGATCATTATTTTCAGTCTATGAAGGCAAGGCACCACCTGAAGGCTATTTCTCTGGTTGAAGCTTGGTGCTTTTGGTTAACCAGAAGGAAATATGGTGTCATCTAGAGAACTCATGCTCCGCCTCCCAAACATATTGTCTGCTTTTCTACTATAATGGATCTTTGGATGCAGTGACTTCTTGAACCCTTTCTCTAAAGCCAAAAGTAGCGCTCGTGAAAAGAACAGCCCAACCACTCTGGCCATGCCAGTGCCAGGTTCTCAAGTCTGACACTGCCAAAATGCATTCTATTCTAGCTGCATTTTCAGCATAGCAACTGGGGATAATATTTTAGGTGAAATCTAAACTAATTTATTCCACAGTCAAAATTCTTCCAAAGACCAACATGTATATTCATATTAATGCCAATATTTAGATCTGCTGCCCTCCTACCATTACACTGATATATCTGTGGAGATTATTAATTTTTTCTTTTCTGGAAAAAGCAAGCAAACAATTTTTTTTTTTTACAAATAAATGTACAAGTAGGTTTGCTTTCAGTTAGCATAAATTTCAGAAGGAAATAGCCCCTGCATTTAATAAGCAGCAGATAAGAATTGTCCAGTAAATTCCAGGGCAGAGTGTTTGTTCAGATGAGCCACAAAGCAAGCTGTGATGGAAGGGAACTTGTAGGTCCCTGTCTAGTATTAAATTTTCAGTCTTGATGTGATTGTATTATTTTATCTCTGTGAATTTAGCACATTTGATATATGGTTATAGCCCAATAAATGTAACAATAAATATCACATTTGTATTCAATTTCAGAGGTCTCCTTCCCTCCCTCACACCAGCAGCAATGGGTGTGATCTTATAAGGCTCTGACTGTAAATAATCTGGTTAAATACAAGGTTACTGATGCACTGACAATATAGAGACTCACGGAGGCTGTGGTAAGATTCAAGCCCCCAGATGTGTCTGCTTGCCTCAGTCAAAGCAGATGTATTTGATTCTGAAAAAGCAATGCATAATCTATTTTTGTTTGTTCAATAAAGGAACTGTATATTTACCATATCTTTAGGGATTACTTTTTATTGTTTTCAAGGAAATAATTTCAATGCTTACAAATTGTTGGATGACATTCCCTTGCACATTTTTAAATATGATATGCAGGGAAAAAATTTCTTGTTCTAATCTTTTTATTTAGAATAGAAAAGCTATGTGTAATCTAGGAGATGAAATATGATATCTTTATTAAAGAGGAACATTCTAGCTCTATTACACTTACAGGTCTGCCAGTATATCCATTAAGGAATCCATTTTTCAGACTTTTAACACTTGTCTGTATTCATACTGGAGAAAAACTTGGCACTCAGGTTTACAGCCCAGGAGCAATTTGTGCTGCTATTTACACATGTCTCTTGGTATTCATTTAAAAAAATGTTTTTCTATTAAATGCCTGAAAACCATTTGGTTATTTAAAATGCAAATGGGAACAATATTAAAAAGAGCACTGCTGACTGCTGTAAGAGTCCCATGCTGTAGTCTGGTAATACTTCTGCCGTGTGAAGTTTATCATATTAAACCATTTTAGAATGAGGTGAGAGTTAGGAGATGTGGCATTTTTTGACATTAGAGTGCTTATGTGCCCATAAAAGAGCTGCATCCCTTTTACATTTAGCTAATACATATTTTTAAAATCGTGTATGCACTCATTTGCACATGATAATAATCCAAAGATACTCATAAAGGTAAATCACAGAATTCCAGAACCACTAGGTGGGAAGAGACCTTCAAGATCGAGTCCAACCCAGCCCTAACACCTCAACAAAACCATGGCACCAAGTGCCACATCCAGTCTTTTAAAACACATCCAGGGATGGTGACTCCACCACCTCCCCAGGCAGGCCATTCCAGAACTTTATCACTCTTTCATTAAAAACTTTTTCCTAATATCCAACCTGTATTTCCCTTGACTTAGCTTGAGACTGTGTCCTCTGGTTCTGTCAGTTGCTGCCTGGAGAAAGAGACCAACCCCCACCTGACCACAACCACTTTCAGGGAGTTTTAGAGAGTGATAAGGGCACCTCTGAGTCTCTTCTTCTCCAGGCTAACAAATTTTATTTAAAAAGGCAAAACAATAACCTGTGAATTTATGTAATTCTCTGGTTTATTTCAGTACTGAAACCTATTAATATCTGACATCATAGCCTAATGCAGTTTATACTAGTTATTTTAGTTTTTTTCTTAATTAATTTTAATTTAAAATATTCAAAATTAAAATTTAAAACAGTATCTACTCTTCGCAAGTATACCATTTTATCAGGGAAAATGTGGTTGATCCAAGGTAGCATAACCAACCTAAGTCACATCACATCTTCCAGTCTTACTGTCTGAATGTGAATTGACAGGGACTTAATGCAAATATACCTTTGCTTCTTTGTTTATAAATTTTCATTTCAAGTTGCTCTTCATCTAGAAGTCCAGTTCTTCTGAAATTAAAATAACTATCACCATTTTATTATCTGGACAGTGCTTTTGCCAAGAAAGGCTGGATCAGGTGATCCCAAAGACCCCCTTCTGAGCTGGTATTCTATGATTCTATGATTTGTTCCAAAAAAAGGCAGAAAAAAAAGATCTTTACCCTCACTGGACATAAGTTAAGAGTTCTGATGACTTTGTACTGTTTTCTGTCAACTGAGAGATTATCCTGGGCTCACAATAAATACATTTAAAGTTCTTAAATAATTTGAGAGAGGTTGGAAGCACAGCATCTATAAACTATTGATATCAAACTTCATCATAAATAAAGTTCTATTCTTACTTCCTCATTTAAATCCTTATTTTTTACAATTAATAAAATTAAAATGATAAATAGAATTTTAATAACTTTTTTATCAGACAAATTTTGTGTAATTTTCCTAATTTTGTGTTAACTTCTGCAGTCTGAGCTGGAAGCACAGGAGAAAATATTACAAAAAAATGGAATCCAAAGTCAAGTGATCTTTTTACCTTCAGGTCATTTCAGATTTTAAGGGTTTAGAAAAAGCCCATCAAGTTCCATTTAGAGTCCAGGAATAATTCCTTAAAGCATTTCTGTAAACAAAATTATTCATAGCATAGTGTTTCTTGTTCAATTTCGTAGTTGCTGTTCCTCAGTTAAGAAAAGTGTATAGGGTTTTTTTTTTCAAGAATGTACTTTTCACTTCTGCAAACCTAATTTTTAGTCTTGGGTTCTGAAAAATCAGAGGCTATTTAGAATACAATAAAGAATAAAAATGTGATCAATTGTAAGAAGTATTTCTGTGAAGTCTGAACAAAGTGGGACTCAGAATTGCAGCCCCAAGTATTTAAATAAGCTATTACAAAAGGAGTGCTAGGAACCATTATATTCCATGATTTCTTGTGAATAATAGAAATGCTCTCTATCAAGTATTTTTACTTAAATGGAATAAATGTTTGAGACAGGTGGTGTTCATCCATTGTAACCTTTCATGCCACTACTGTTGGTATTGTTATAATTCATCTATTAAAAATATGCTTTGAAGCTATTAAAAATACTCTAAAACCTACAAAGAAGTGTAGTTTTAACCACCATACATTAGTATCTCCATCTTTTGGTAGTGTGTCATTTATGCTTTAATGACATCAGTGTAGAATTTCAGCATTCTTACACTAAAAATGCCTGTCATATACAAACAACATTATGGCACTTTCTGTATAATATGCCTATGGTAGTGCTATTATTTAATGGTGTGCTTTTATACTGCTGAAGTTTTAAAGGATAAATGTGCCTACATCATATACTAATGCTGGGGATAGTAAATAGGATTGCTTGTTGTTCATGAAGTGACCAGACCTTCACCTCTAGTTATGATGGTCCAGTATCACTGAGGTAGAAAAAGAGTCACATATATGACTTTAGTAAGAGCAGAAGCAATCTCTGCATGCCAGTTTATCAAACCTCCTGTCAATGTCTGGAGCTGTTTACTGGTGGAACGCAATCATGTGATTTAAGAATTTAGCTGAACAGGGCTGGATTTGCCCAATTTTCATTTAGGAGCACAGAGCTGTTCACCATTTGAAACTTAATTCCAGCAGGTATCCCCACTCCTCTCACCATATTCAAAATTATTTTCTTGGACTTTTATAGTTAAATTTAGAAAGTCTGTCCTGTATGACACAGTGGTCAAATTTGCTGCTTAGACACAGGTGAGAATCTCACTCAAGTGGGGATCAACCAAGAAATAATGAGAGGAAAAGTGTTTGTTTCCAGGCATATGGAGCCATGCATGCCATTGCTGTTTCCATGCAGCAGTACTACATGAAATAATAGTAACTTTGCTAGTAAGGGCTCGGTTTATTGGATTTGGTGAGATCTACTACCCCAAATACATCTGCTTCTTGTTCATGCAACATGAGCAATGTTTATGAATTCATGAAGAAATATTTCTTCGAGTGTTTTGTAAGACTGAAATATCTGCAGTGGCTTTCTGGATGGAAAATAGGGCAGTAGAAAGATTATTTTTGTGTGCTTAATTAGTGAACAAGTCAAAATATATATGTTTTCTCTTTGTAGTACTGAGCATTTAATTTAGAATATTATTTTCTGATCTAAGATACAGTTTTATGAAAATGGTTTTTTACACTGCATTACACAAAGCACAATACTGTTTTTAAAATTTTTTTATTATGTCATCTCTTTCATATTCTGTACACTAACAGTTGTATATTTTTTCCAAAAGTGAATTTACTCACTGAAATAGAAAAGTGGATTTTCAGATAAAACATGAGATACTTTGTGTGGCCACACATAACCTGTATATATTGTACTCAAAAAGTAAAATCACTAATAAAATCTTGCCAAGAGAATCCTTACCATTAAAACCTATTATTACATTTAAAAACAAAATATGTTTGAAATTAAATTGACTGGGTGTGTGACTTGGGCTATGGTGAAATTTGAGAAATGAAGGACCGGTGAATGTATCCCATCACAAGAGAATGTATCCTTTAATAATGACATCAGTTTCACATCTGCTAAGGTAGCTCGAGTGCGGTAGGTTATTTAACTCCAATGAACCAAGCTTTCAAATCCAGTTAAATATCTCCTTGGCTTTCTTTTGGGAATGACATGGCACAGTCTTGGGAAAATGGAGCCCTTTTAATTCTTCTGGCCTCTGTCTCTGTTTGTACCCACCGCATCCAGGCCAGTATTGGCAGCTGCTGCAGGAGTCCTTGTCACAGTGCTGGTTACACAAATACCTGGTCCCAACTGCGGCCCATCTGCATATGACTACAGACTTCCATTCTTAAAAGAAGGTCTTAAAGCTGTTGCTGTAGCTTGACATTAAGCCTTACTCAGTTTTAATAAGGAGTATTAATTGGGATATATTTTCACAATTCTAGGGTAATTTATTCTCATAAATGAGAGGATGATAGTTCACTAGTTAGCATGCAGAAAAACTCTTTTATTCATTTAGATTAATTAATATAGTATGATAAAAGTGCAAGTCTGCCACTGTAAGAAATAATTTTATATGCATTTGGAAAAAGATGCTGGTTGTTCAGAGGAAGCAGATGCTTTAGCTGAGATGCTGGGATTCTGATCCCATGACACTTAAGAATAATTACCAACTACACATGCAACAGAAGCAGTAGCAATTTTGGTACATTTAAAGCCCCATTTTACCTGCAAACGTACTGGTCTTTAAGCTGAGGCATGTGTGATAATCAGGTGAATAGAAGCCCTTCAGCTAACATGTGTTGTTCAACACACACCTGTGTGTGTATTTGGAAAAGAAAGTCTGTCTTGTTTTGCTGCTGAGGCAGCCACAAAATGTCAAGATAATCTTAATTTATCCATTAAAAATGTAGGCCCATATTTAAGAGTCATCAGCAATAAAGGAAAATATACTGAATCATTTCAAGTGCATGCTAATCATTTAATGTAATAAATGGAGCAACTCTAATTATCTCCCGAGGAAATGATTTCACACTAAAACAATGGAAATGAAGAGGTTACTTTGGGAGCATTGTACACAGCTTAAAATTGCTCATCTGAATCTAGTGGATATTTCAAATAAATAGAAAGGATTGCTTATGCCTTTTCAGTAATCATTTAGTGCTATGAGAGAAAGAGGAAAGATGGCAAAGATATTTAGTAATTTGCACTCAGGCAGTGAGGCTTTCACAGGTACCGTTAGACAGCCAAGCACTGTTCCTTTTCACTGAGACACTGGTTAACACGAGATCAATGTCATAACTACAGGTTCAGAATGTAGTTGAAGGGTGAACAAGAAAAGTAACATATTTGTGTATTATATTTGTTGATTAGAGTCTGCTTTAGAATTTGTAGATTTGCAAATGATAATATCCATGAGTCTTTCCCTTGGGGTCTCTGTGACTATTTATTTTTAAAGAGATCAATAAAAATATTTATGATTTTTATCCCCAAACTAAATCCCATGAAACCTTATTTTGGAAATTCAACACATTTTTAGACAAAAAAAAAGAAAAAGAAAACTTTTAAATAAGATGTAAGAATTTCCCAAGGAGTGGGGTTAAAATTGAGTTTAATGATTCAGTCCATTCCCTCCCAGGGAACTGATTTCACTGCAAGCTAAAATGTTTTGTTAAATTATGTACTTCAGTTGCTTGGGTGTTATGTCTCTCTTGGAGAAGCACATGAAATGAGCACTATCCTCCTAGGCATTTTAAAAACACATCCACATTAAATAGAATATATATACAGTGGTTGAGCATACAGTCTTTTTAAACTAGATAACAAAATGATTTTGACTTGTTTTAAAATCTTTTTTCCTTAAATGGATCTAAAGCTAGGACTAAAAGATAGATAATGTGGACTGAAAATTTTTCCCCTTGCTTTCAGTTTCGTGGAGAATGGCACATTATAGGTACTTCCCTTTGTGCAAGAATCACATCAAATGCCAGGAAAAATACATCTGTTTTGGATACATATTTAACAGCATGCTTTCCAGAACCATCAATTTGTCTTTATTAATGCATCAAGTGCAGTTTGTTTAAAATATTTGTCCATTCCACTGCTGTGCTACTACAGATATTATTACCTTATACTTATCACCAAAATTGGATAAGATAGAAGGGAATACAGCTCCTCTGCACAGTGAGGGATATGACCTAGTTCAAGACAAATTAGTGCACACTGATTCTAGAAGCATAAATAGACGACTGCAAGTTTTTGAAGGTCTGCATTTATTCTGAAGCTGACAAGAGTATTTCACAAGAGACTAGACAATTGTTTTTTTATCATAAGATTACTGTTCATCATGTACAAGAAAACAATTGTTATCAGGTATGAACTTAATTGGAATCAACTGTAGCAGTCTTTACAGGAATTTACTGAAATATCTGCCATTCAGAGCTGGCTTACCATAATATTCTCTGTGGAATAGTTGACCACAGGATTCTCATTCACAAACAGCCAGGTTAAACAGTTAAATGCTAGCAAATCCTGCATAGCCCTGTGGGAAATTTCACTTTAATCCCGAACTTATAAGAGGACAATCAAAGCCCAAAGCCTGGGTAACAAATCTGATCCTCTGTTGCAATCTGTGTCCTCATGGGAAGGAGAGAGATGCTCCCTGTACAAGCCTGAGATGGATAAATACCTAAATGATGAGATAGATGGGGAATGCAGAAGAAGCGTCTGGCTTCAGCCATTCGCTTCCAATTTCACATTACATTGTGAAAGGCAATTCTTGTGCAGCTTGGGAACAGCCAGTCCTGATTACTATAAGTTGAAGTGTGGCTTAAGGAATGATTAATGACAGTGTCAGGAGAAAACAAAGCACAATGAGAGTTATCTCTAATCCACCTGCTTGCAGATGCTATAGTAAGGGAATGAAAATGGCCCCGGCGAGCCCTGATAATAAAAAAATCAAAATAGAAAGGTGCAAAGCTGTAGATACGTATTAATCTGATATATAAAAACTAGGTCTTAGCTTGAATAAAGCATTAGGCATGAATGGAGCCCCATAGGTGATAGATATTAGAGCATAGTGGACTTCACATTGTCTGTTTTTTTTAAATCAAACAGAACTGTTCCCTTCAGTATTGCCTTTGACATTAATAGGTTGGTATTTGAAAAGTCACAGTTCACTAGATGAGCAGGCTTGTGAGTTCAAGCTCATTAAACAAAACCTCTTTTTGTTGCTTGAAAAAAAGTGACACCATACCACCACCTTGTGGCTTGGGGATGCAGAGGCCCACGGAGGAGAGAGCTCATTCCCAGCTCCACACGTGCTGCGGGCAGATGAACACAGTTAAATTATCTCCTGTCCTTTCTTATTGAAAGGCAAAAGGCTCCCAAGCTGCTTCAGTAAGCACAAAAGCTCTGAAAGGCGGCCTGGCCGTTTCAAAGGGTTCTTGGCCCGTTTGCCAGATAGATTTGCTCTGATTCAAGACTGGGGCTATAGCAGCAGGAAGGGTAGTCACTGATCACAGCTATGACTGAATATGCACATTATGGTGGTTTCTTTCAACTTGATTGCAGCTACTCAGCTTCTCTCCCTTCCTGACCAATCCATCTTCCTAAACTTCCCATCCGCTGGGAAATCTTGCCCGAGCAGCGTGGTGAGCTGGGAGCTGGGCCGATTCCCAGCCCGGAGCTGCAGCCAGCCAGCCCCTCGTGCTGCTGCTGCTGCTCGCCAGACAGGGCACGTCCCTCCAGATGCGCACCACTGACAGCTCTGATATCCATTCCGCTGCTCACATCTGAGCTACTCACTTGCTCTGCAGGTTTCATCCACTGAAAAGTAGATTTTGCATCATTCTAGGGAGAACGCCACCGTGTCTTTTCATGAGGTAGAATTGTAAAAATTCTAGGCACACCAGAAGGTTTCCTAAAACACTGAAGCTACCCAGGAATCTAAACATTTTTACTCTTGTTCGGGCACATGTTCTCCCTATGTCGCCAAGGATACTTTGAAAATTTTAACCATCATCATGTTAGTCAGGAATATAAATTGAAACAGAATACTTCCTGAGGCCTGCTTCTCTGCCAGATTTAAAGGTATTGCCTCTTGTCAACAGGGAGGGAATTATTTGGCCCCACTGAGTTCAGAAACAAAAGTCTCATTGATTTAACTGAGTCAGGATTTCAATCCCAATGGGTTTTGGCCCCTCCTTTTCCTTAATATGACCAGCAACAAGTTAAATGTTAATTTATATTTCATGGAAGTATTTTAATATTGAAAAATCTAATGAAGATTTAGCACTTGGCTTTTAATAAGGCTGACATAACTGTAGAAAGAAAGCAAATACATTATTTTAATTGATATTAATTTGTAAGTGTTCCTGATTTATATATGAAACAAAAAAGAAAGTGTCTTGTCATACACTACAATTTATTGTGTATTCAACCATCATTTACTCAGAATCCTCTTTTTTTTTTTTGTCCTCATGTGAAGGGTAGGATGGAAGCTGCCATGTAGAATTGTACAGCTGCTGCATATGCTATAAGCACTGTGATCACATCACCCTTATTTTCTGATGACGTGCCTCAAGTCAATTCTATCCATGTGTCTTTGTCTCCACCTGACATCTCCTGCTATCATAATAATCATGCTGTATGGTTTGAAGCTTAAAGCTTTTGTATACTGTATTTTCTTAATAATGCCAGGGAGCCAGGTTGTTTCTATTCTATAAAGATACATTGCTATAGGCAGCAAAGGGTCTGAGTTGAAAATTTTTTGATCAAAAATTGACACCAACAAAAATCAGGGGTGTTCAACTAAAGTTTTGATTAGTCCATTTTATAATCTGGGGGGGCAGAAATAAATTTGGATATATGTTTGGGTCCTGATCTCCTTTTCAGGTATTTGGGTCTCAAGATGTTTATTCAAGCTAAGGTTTGGTGTGGAACAAAGCAGAGGTTATGAATGTATTGGAAGTGGGTTTACCGGTGGAATAGCGCAAATCCGGACTAACAATTAAGCCAAGAGAAAGTAGTGTTACAACTCCAATGCTTTATAAAATCATGAAGTATCTTTAGTGAAAATTTGAAAAGTAATGTGTCAATGTCATTAGGCAGACATTTTACCATGAAGACGTGATAGGTTGAAGCTAAATGCAAAAGTATTTAAGCATTAGTTCATGCACTCACATCTCAGTATTGAAAAAATGAAGTTACCACTGTCAAATGCTTGTCTGAGATGCTTTTATACCAGTCTCATTCTCTGTTTTCTTCTTCTTTGCAATCAAATGTTTCATCCATTCAACCTCATCCTCCCTTCCCATGACATTAGTTTCTCTCTTGATCCTGAGCAGCCTTCAGGAACCTGAAAGTTTTCCTTTAAAAGATTGCACTGTGCTTTCAAATGTCTCCTCAGAAGCATGCTACCTTTGGATGAATTTCTGGTCTTGATGCATACTCTATTTTAGGTCTGTCTTCCTGCTTTCTTTACAATGTGTGCACCCAGGGATTTTCAGGCAGGATTCTGTTCTGAATGTAGAGTTCCTGAAAAACATTGTATCCTCGCATCACACCCTGTAAGATCTGAAAGCAGCCGCAATCTCAGCAGAGATTTACAGACTATCGCAAAATGTATTTTAACAGAAGCTGAGAATCCTGTTACATAGTGTTAAAGGCAAGGGGTGAGAAAAGGTAGAGGATTAGAAGATCAAACTCCTTAAAAGAGGTTTCAGATTGGTTTTGAACACCTGACAGAGATTTAAACTCTCTCTTTCCAAGCTGTTTTTGTGCAAACAGATTCATCTCTGAGTTGCTAGGAATGATGTCTTCTTTTATTGAGAAATCTCCCTAACCAGTTATTTCAAAAGATTTTAAGTGAGTGTTCTTTCTGGCCAAAAGTCATTCCATTCTCCAAAGTCAGAAACAAGCCAAAAGCAAGAATGAATAATTTACAAAGGGCAGCTGGTCTGGTTTTTGCAAAATCAAACTAGTCTTGGCTCCAACCCTCCTTCAGATCCAAAGCTAAGCCCTGCAGGTCATAACTGTTTCTACACTGGGTTTGAATATCTGCCTAAATTCCCCACCTTCTACTGTATGTGTACCTTGGGTAAGGCATTCTTTTTCCTCTCATTTCCTACCCTTAAATTAGGTAGTACTATTTATTCAATTATAGTTATTTGTGATAATATGCTTGAAGAGTAGGTGAATATTGAGTGTACCCTGCAGAGGAGACTTGAATTAGCACCTGGGGGGAATTTAAAACAAAGTATGTTAAAATAGAGCTACACTCACTTCTTATGAAACAAAGTAGCATCCAAATTACTTTCTTGTGCATAATTATGGAGTGTGCATACAGGTTCTGTAATTTAATAGTAAGTCGTGTGCTCACTGACATCACCATCACAGGGAGCATTCTGAGGCAGGACACGATATGGTACCTCACCTTTGGGTAAAAATCCTGGCAGCTGTTGAGTGGTAATGTCAAGATCCCTATCTAAATTGCATGCTAGGATTGTTTCAAAAAGACTTGAATATATTTTCTCTTTATCACATAGTGACTTTTAAACCATCTCCTTTGACTATGCTAACCTGCAGCAAAATAACAATTCCTTTCTCAGAATTAGGCTGGATGATGGAATATCAAGTTCAGTTGTATTTACCTTAATTAACAATAATTCTAGTCATTTATGTGGACACTGCTCCTGCTGTGGCTGCATAAAACAATAGTGGAGCCATACAAACATTTGGAAACAGAATAATTCCTCTGTGTTCAGTAGGTGTTGAAACTCAGTATATTTCAATTCTAATTGGAGTGCTGGCTCTGTAGTTTGAGGTTGCATGTGTCAGTGCTCTTGACAAAGTATATGCTACTGCAGTACAGCCTTTAGAATTCTTTTGCAAGAATCCCAACACCAACAGCTGGTCCACATGCAGTTGACAATAGACTGAATGTCTTGGCTAAATATGTGACTTTCTTTAGCCGTGCATCTACAACATGGACAGCAATTGTCAAGGAAGTGTCAGTATAAGGGCTGGTATATTCCTCAAGAGAATCACCTTCACCAGTGTAAACACATTTGTGCTGATAACTTAGTCCATGTTGTAGCCTTTTGTTTGTTCAAGACATTTAAAAGAAGCTACATTTTTAAGGAATGAATTGAGGTGTGCAGTCTGAAAAAGAAAAGAAATAGAGCATAAAATGAGGGTAGCTCAGATGCATTTAGCATCTGCAAACAAAAATCAGCATTCACTCAGATAAATAGATTTCCATGCGATGTTCCTTCTTTCTCTCTTTGTTAATCATGAAGCTTTTTTGCTTTTTTTTTTCTAAAGCTAGTGGTAGATCTGCTCCTGGCAGTATGTTATGTTCAACCATTAGTTTATTTTTTAAGACTAAGAAGAGATATTTCTACATGATAAATTATTTATAAACATAAGAACAAAGGGAGGCTGTCAGGGCTGCTGGTACTTTGAGAAAACAGGGGGGAAAAAAAGACGAATTTATGAAGAATACAATTTTATGGAGGAAGGAGGAGGGAGAAAGCAACTACTAATTATTAACATTCATCTGCAGACAAATCCTGAAAGAATAGGATTAGAGGGATACATTTACATCTGTCTGTCACAAAAGGAATTCTCATTAAAGGTTTACTAGACTGTCACAAAACTTCTTCTAATGTTAAACTTGAGGGTCTCATGAGGGAGAGGAATATCTCACTTTTGGCCCATCCAATGAAGTGATATTAAAATAAACAAAAAAAATTTAAAAAGCAAATAAAAACTCCTGCATTTTTACTAAGAGCTCCAGCTGAATCTGCTTAGGTGACACAAAAGTAGATATGCCATGGAAAAAGTTTTACATGTCAGAACAAGTTTCAGTAGTTTCTATTTACACAGCCATGTGTACTTTGAGACATGATATGACTGCCACAGCAATCACTTTGTGAATAGCATTCATCATCTGGACGCTTCTTTTCATCTATAAAAAGAAATCTGCAATAGGTTGCTTTGACAATTCAAGATGCTGAGCCACAGTTTCTTTGCTTTAAAGAAACAGACATTAAGGTTAAATACATTAAAAGTGCACAAAAATAAACACACTGTGTACGTACAATATGTTGACAATAGCAAACTTCAATCTACTGTAGCTTTTGATCAAAGAACTGAATCTGTGGAAAAGAAATCCTGAATCTAGCTAAAGCTGTCATTTTATTTTTCACAGCAAACTAATTTATATTGAGTACACATCACTGAGGAAAAATCTAGAACACCTTTATATTACTGGAGCTATTTTATGTGGCTGTATTAGTGGGGTGTTCAGACAGCTACTCAAAGGATCATGTATATCTTTTACTGGAACAGTATTCTAGTTAATTTTATTGTGGTTTATGAGATGGTTTAATTAACATATGCAATGGTTTACAAGGGAGAAAGTTTTCATCTTGAGCATTTTGTTAGAGGTAATCAAAATTAGCAAAGAAAAACATTAAACATTCCTCTGAATCTGTCCCTTGCCATGAAAGCATGAAACTCTTCAGCATATCAAAACAAAGCCAGGTTAAGCCTTTGAGAGACAGCCATTCCAGTTAGTAAGTATTTCTTTTCAGATTTTGGGTCAGATTCAAAGCAGACTTAGAACTCTAATCCCTGATTTTCTACACATTTATGTTTCTAAGCAGCAAGTGGAGAATATTCCCCAACATGTATTTTCAAACCTGATTGGTGATTATTAGTGCCAACTTTTAGAAGAAACAATTGAGACAGCATAAAAAGACCTGATTTTCAGAGGCTAGTTCCAAAGGTCTGCTGAAGTTTCAGCTCTCTAGGTCTCTCAGCTTGGGTGCCCAAAACAGATGCATCCAAATGTAAGCCCATATGTTTGAGCATGTTGCACCACTATATATGCACTCCCTGGCACTGTTGAAAAGCATACATTCCCTGCAACCCTCCTACACTCCTCCCTCTGTTCTGCTCCATTTAGGTCTGTGCACACAATCTAGATTTCAGGTAACCCAAATGAAAAAGTTCTCTTTATTCCTGTAGCTGAAAAATTAGATGGTCAAGTCTGGAGCCTACAGGGTAGCCCACCTTTCAGCATGTGAATCCCCCATGACAGAGTTGCTTACTTGCAAAGGGTACTGGCACCAAAAGGAAATGCAGAAAACCTTGAAAAACAGGAGTTGTATAAGCAGTAATAATTTTATTCTGAATTTATCTAGAAGAATTAATAACAAGATATTTTACTGTAAAATTATCTATTTCTAAATTTTCCTACACTTCAACCTTCCTTCACTGACTGTAGCAGTATAGTCCAACTGAGCTATAAAAATAACAAAGCAAAACTATCACTACAACTTTAGGTATTACCTTTATACGTTCTTGAATGACTTTTCAAAAATAAACTGAGAAACATACAGTGGTGTCCAGCAGACAAACTTAAGCTACAGAAAAAAAACCCAAAACAAGCAGTACAAATGCCCAAGAAATATGAAATTTAAAATGTCAAAACCAATTGGATTTTTTTCTCCTTTTCTAATACATATCTTCCAGACTGCTCTTCTTTGTATTTTTTATAGTTCTTGCTTGATATTTTGGGGCAAATAACTCTGGTTTGGTTCAATAAATATTTAAGGGGTACAACTATTTTCTTTCTTGAATTCCCTGTCATGCAGTCAATTATCACAAATCACATTCCAAAGAACAGAAAATATGTACAATCATTTAATAGGGGATTAAATTTCCCATTTTTACAGTTGGGTATCTCCTTTCCCTTATTTATAAAGCAAGCATTGGAAGGCAATTAAAGAAGTAAATGGGGAGACACTTAAATATCTACACTAAAGAAACAGTTGAAAATTTACTGTGCACATGTTTTCTAAGATGTATACACATTTTCAAATATTAAAGGCAAGTGGAAAATAAAATCCTTGGGTTTTTTATTTTATTTTTTTGGCCTTTGAATTAAGTGGTTTTTATTTTTTCATCCAAAATTAACATCTCTGCAAAGGATAACTACATGCAATACCTTTACAATCTCCTGATAGACCAAAATTAGTGAAAAGCTATTTATAATTGAGAACTTCTGTTAAATGCAAATGCTTCTAGTTAATGTATATATAATTTTTAACATTTACTCTTGGTGATATTTGCTATTATATGTTGTTGCAAATAAAATTGTTGCAGTTCAACCATTTTTGTTATGACTTAAAGAAGCTTATTATTCAAGTGCTCTTAATTTTAAAAAATAGAAAACTATGTAGCATAGGCAGGTAGGTAAAGAGATAATTGCTGAAGCTCATCAAACACACAACTCTCAGAGGACAATTACTGAATCATATCAAAGCTTGGAATCTGACCCAAGAAAGATTTGTGTGGGAGTGCCTGTGCCTAATTCCTCCTCTGAAATGAACCCTTTGTTATCTCTGTGCAAGATATGCACCCCTAGAACTTCCTTTCTGTTTGCCAGCTCAAACTTGTGGGCACCTCACACAGCCTTTCATGTATAAGCCTGACTCCACAGCAGCCCTAACTGCAATTACATGGGGATCTGCTGCCTCCAGCCAGTCCACTCTTCTCTGCTAAGAAGAAGTCTGCACAGCTGAGATGCTCAGTCAACTCTTCGGTATCCTGGCACAAATTCCTTCTAGATAATTTTATTGCAATTTTCATAAACTGCACGTTTGCTCTTCTTGTTCTATGATTTACATTATTTTTTGTGGATATGTGAATATATCCAAATGTTGTTTTTCCTTAAAAGCAGTTGTATAAATTTTGAATGTTATATTTCATTGTATAGCGACAGACTTCATATTTCTGCTTAGTATGCTGTAAAGTGGGAGAAGATTTTTAAAATATTGTTGGAAAGTAATCCAAAT
Organism: Emberiza elegans; assembly: GCA_024865655.1. NCBI lineage: Eukaryota > Metazoa > Chordata > Aves > Passeriformes > Fringillidae > Emberiza > Emberiza elegans. The sequence continues at coordinate 23,509,594 of JALJVW010000139.1, read as the reverse complement.
CCAGCAGATTTCCTGGACTTCATACTGAAAGCCTTAGGTGCCCTCTTTTGGTATACTGCAGGAATTGCAGACAGGCTTTTTAAAAAAAACCAATCTTTTGGGAAAGCACAAATTTTCACTTATGGGAATCCTGTGTTGAACGTTATACAAATGAAATTTGCACACAGTAAAAAAAAATGCATTTCATACACGTTCCTATTGTGGGTTTTGTTTCAGTTTTTATATTGCGTGTACAACCATGCTTTGACATTAAATTCTCAGAACATTGGGCTTTGATTTTGATGCTTCAAGAAGTAATTATACTTAAAGGCAGTACACCTGGAATGCATATGCACAGGGAAAGAAGAACTGTAGCTCACAGAATATTTTCTACTGAACTGAATATTGTAGTTATATCATACTGTCTCTATGGCTTTCAGCAGCATGGAGACTCACAGAACACTAGCTAAGTTCTAGTTCCAACATCTACAATGCAGTAAAAGGTCAAATTCATTTCTTTCATATGTTATGTACAGTTACAAATGTAGAGATCGTACAATTTTAGCTGATATGTCTGTGTTGGGCCATCTTGCTTTTTGTAATATTCTATCCAGGTCACTGTTTAGACTAGTGATACTTTAATCTGTGCAAATTTCCTTTGTGCTGGTTCTCTTTAGTTTTAGTTTGGGTCCTTAGTCTGTCAAAACAATTCTCAAAAACAGAAGAATATGTTTTCTCAACTCCTCTTCCTCCATAAGGCTTCCTATTATGATAATTTGAAATAAATTCAGAGTAATTGCAAGTAGTTAACCCTAAATTTGTGCTGAGAGTGAATCTCAGACATAGTTTAAAATGTAGCTAATTTCAGTTTTAAGTAATGTTTAAGTAATGTTTTCTATCAATTTAAATAAGAAAATCAGTAGAAATTATTGATTTAGAGGACAGCAGTAGGGCAATTGTCTTCTCTTTAAATTTTACCTTTCAGCTAAAGAAACACTGCCCCTGCAGGAAAGAACAGGTCCACTGAAAGTACATGCTCAACAAAAATAGTAAGAAACATGAGTTTTTGTACTGGGCCTTAGACATTCTTCACAGATAGTCTTATATTCTTCTACAGAAGTCACCCTCTGTTTTTTCAATCACATGAGCAGTGATGCAAAGATAGATGATTCAATCTGAGCAGATGGTCCTATGGAGTAGCAATTTCTGTTCTTGTGAGGGATGTTTGAATCAAAAATCTTTTTCAAACAGGTATGAACATTCTAGTAGGAAGTGAATACGGCTCACAACATCTGTTTGCAGCCCTTCCTCATAAAAGAAATGGTCTTTGTATCTGCTTATTGCTGTTGGTATTATCTCTAAAAGCATGAGCTGCAATTTTACCTGGAACTAGCTGAACAGGAGTTGAATATGAATGACTATAACTTTGCAGACATACATCAGTACTAGCTTTATGGGCAGAGTGAGGGCAATAGGGCACATTGTCACATCAATTTTTAATCAGGATTCTCCAATTAAATCAATGGACTGTACTGTTTAAAAGTCAATAATACAGTAAAGCTTGGGACTTGGCTCAAATCAACAGATTTAGAGGATAGCCAAATTCAGGATGACTGTAACATAAATAATGGAAGTTGCTTTCAAGTGCTCTCAATCATGTGGCTCATTCTAAAATGCAAAGTTACAAACTGCATGTCTGATGATGCAGTTATACTCCATTTGTAAATACATTTCCTATAATGTGGATGTGATGTATTATTCATAATATAATGAAGAGCCAGGTTGTATGGACTAAAAAAAGGCAGAGTTTCCTAAGCAAGCAGGAGACAGAAGAGCCATTTGTAATATCATTGTTAGCTAAACAAGAAGTATGATATGAGATTAGGTTAGGTTAGATTAGATTAGATTAGATTAGATTAGATTAGATTAGATTAGATTAGATTCTCTATTCTCAACAGAGTTCAGCCCTTGAAAATTATAATTACAGGAATATTTTCCTGCAGACCAACAATATGTTTCAGCCACTAACTGAGAAGACAAAAAAAAATGGAGAAAAAAAGTAGTCCCGAGTTTTAGTGTGTCTAACATCAATTGAAAAATTATTAATTATACATGTTTTCATTGTTTCTTTCATTTAGTCATTCAGGATTATAATTCCATTTCTCTTTGGGTTAATTTTAAAGGACAACTACCTGTGAAGAAGAGCATGAAGTTGTTCAGAAGAATCTGTTTATCTGTTTATCTGTAAATTGTTTCCCTGAAATGAGGAATAATCTAGAATTGACAGTTTAAAACTAGGTGGACTGGATGCGTTTCCTTCTATATTTCCATAGTTACCAATTCAGAGACCTGACTCATTTGATCCCACAGATAGAAGCACATTGCAAATTTTCCTGAGTGTCTGCAAAAATGACAAGGGTTGGGGGTAAAATCTGCTGATTTTGTGACGACTAGCTAAACTTGCATTCACTCTTTTGGAAGCAGTTTTAGTTTTATCTATACTAGTTGGTGTTCTGAAAAGACCAAATCATGATTATTGCAGAGTGTTTAGCTGGAACACCCTTACTTCCTGCCCTTTGCAATTAATTTAGCAGTGCTGGTTATTCCAAAAAATTAAAAAGTCTTGATGAGTCACACAAAATTGAGAATTACACTTACACTACATTTGGAGGGTTATTTATCCTCTTGTTCAAAGTTTTAAGACTTCATATTCTCAATCTATTTTGGCAACTGTAAAGTCTAAAAAATTTTTGTTGGAGTGAATAAAGCCAAGAATCTCATTTAAGTCACAATTTTCAGAATCAGACTTTTTGTTAAAACAATAAAATGAAATTTTGATTTTGGTGAAGTCCAGGAGGATTTTGACACTATAATATCTAATGGGACCAAGATCACCCATCAGAATTGTGAGGAATTTACAAAACTGGAAAAACTGACTGAAGATAAAAGTTTGGGATTAAAGGCAGGAATTCATTGCTGTACTCTGGTTTCTATGACCCGATTGTCAGCATTGAAGCATGGGGTTCTTGGGATGCAGGAATGTGTTTCAGTGAATTACTAATAAAGACCAGAATTCTCATCTGGTGTAAATTCTAAATACAGCAATAGATTTACCTAGAGGTGAGAGTGTCTTTGAGACTGAATACGTATTTTTTATATAGCATTAGCATGGAAAAATAATTTGCCTCTTATTGAAAAATTTGTTGTCAGGCAAGAGAAGGATGTACCAAAACACCTGACTTCAGGGTTCATCCAGGGTGGACTACAGGTTTTACACATCCTAACAAAGGATACTGCAGTTGTCTGCAGCAGGGATTATAAAGAATATGATGACAAAAGAGAGGAGGGACACTTAAGAGGAGACAGAAGGACTCAATACTCTAGATTTGCTCTTTCTATCTCATAATGATAAGACAGCAAGAGAAAACTGTACTTTGTATTTTGTAAGTCAAGAAAGGGAACAGTCCAATACAAGTTGAGAAGCAAAATTATGGAAGCGAGATGGCATCAGTAACACTTTCATCCCACTGTCTCTCTTGGGTTTGATGGTATATTATAATGCAACAGCATTCCTTTGTGACTTTATCGTGGATCAGAGCTTCAGAGATCCCCAGTACTTATTGTCTCAATATTGTCTCAATAGTCCCAGTTTAGATTTCCCATACTCAACAGAAATCAGGCCTCCAAAGTTTTTCTGATGTCATAGTGCCCCTACACTTTTGCCAGCCTATCTTACATACTTTACATTATTTGATACATCCTACATCTTTCTTAATCCCTGATCTTTCCACATTTGACTTCCAGTCTTTCCTCCCCATGGATTTATGAGCCTCCAATTCATCCTGTAGGCCTTTCCCATTCTTCCAACTTTAACTTTCTAATCTATCCTAGCCAAAATTCATCTGCAATGAGATGCAAGGTCATTCTGTGCAGTCAGAATGTTTTTTGCAGGGGTTTCATAAAGACATGGGGTGTACATATCAGAAGTCCATCTGTAAACAACTATGTTGTAGCTAGGAATGAACAATTGCTAGAAAATACAGATGTGTGGTAGATATAGCTTAGAAATTATGGTTTTGTTACAAACCTTTCTTTTTAACAAAAGTTTCATCATTTTAGTACCTTCATATATCCATATAGTAAATTAGTAAGGTGATTTGAATACTCTTGTTCAATAATTAGTATTGCTTCAAGCCTCAAAATCAATTCTTCTTCCCATACCCCACAGCGGTCATGACTCATTCCCATCACAATGATGCCATTTCAGATCAAAACCAGCAGAGTCATGGACAACCTCGTAGTGGTTTGGGTTTTGATAAGATGTGAGAAACTCACATACTTTGATTTGAATTAAGGGTAGAAGAATTTTGAACTCTCATACAGTAAATTGGAGATTCCAACCACACGGAAAGCTGTTATAGGTTACCTTGATATGAGGAAAATTCTTGAAATCTTAAACATTTTAACGGGCTGAGAAAATTGTTTTCCACTCAGTTTTAATTAGATCATAGGCCCAATGAAAATTGTAATAATTTCTGACTTTGAAAAATGTGATGTCTCATTGGCTTGAACAGTTAATCAATGATTGAATTCACTCAATGGAAGTTTACTTAAGAAACCAGAAAACAGATGTTAAGTCTCATTCATTTTGCTATATGGGCTCAGAAAGGTAATTACTACCATGACTTGGAAATTCTGATCTTTGACAAGTGAATTAAGTTCCTGTGAGTATATACTGTGTCTGATGAAAAGTCCAGGAGTTGTGAGTTACACATTCAGGAGCTGACCTAAGGGAGCATTTGAAGATTTTTGAGATTCCTGCTGGGGTCAAAGATTATTCACAGCTCTGGCCAGTTGAGTATTTCTTGTGAGGGGGAAAAAAATTAAGGTAAAAAACCCTTTTGCATAGAAGCAAAGTGGAGATGTAAAATTAAGAGAAAAACACCCATTGGTGTTAAGATAAATTAAAATTACCAAAGCTACTATTAAAGCTATTTCTGGATCTTTAACTGTCTTTATAATAAACTTCTGATTGCATGGCCAGCAATTTTACTTTCAAAATATGAGATTAGAGTTTACAGTAGGCATTCCTGTGTAAACACAAGAGTATAAAAAAATTTAAAATAATTATTTCTATATATGAAATCTTTTCCTCAGCCCATCTTATGACAAATTATTCTAATGCAATAGAAGTCAGAAAAGATCTTCCAGGAAAACGGAAAAGGAAATTTTGTTAAGAAGGGAATTTCCTTTGTTACAAATCTGAATTTAACAGAAATGTGACTAATTTGATGTCTTAAAAAATATATCAATATTTATGAAGGTTGATTCGAAAGAAATCTTTGTCAGTCTAGAAACTGGTCTTTGCTTTATTTGCATATTTAAAAGTTATTGAAAGGTTATTATTAGTAGGTGGTTTTTTAATATACCAGTTAAATTCAGATCCTGCTTGACAATTCCAATGATGTATGAGACACAATAGTTGCAACGATTCTTTTCCTTTTCTGAACACTTTTGAAAGAGGCTTGAAAAGAGGGGAAAACTGTATTTTAGCACTCTGGTGAGTAGATCAATTGAGTAAGAAATTGCTTTTACACAGTGGGTTTTTTAAGCCTAAATGTGATCTAAGCCATAATATTAGTTAAAAGATTTTAATTTGTATTGGAAGGAATTCAGAATCTAGGTAATCCCCAGTGACTTCAAATGACTTCCTGATTAAGCACTAAGTTTTCATTAAATCAACCAGCACTTAATCTTGTTTATAGAGACAGTCTTCTGATCCTTTTGGAATGTCAAGTAAAAGGACATTGTCCAGAGTCTTAAGTTATTCTGAGATGAGCAGACTCAAATAATCACATCATGATATTTGGCAAATCCTGTGACTTTCTTAACTCTTTCTTTGCTTTGGGATATTTTATTTTCCTCCAGAAAGGTACATGTAGCTCACTGATTGAAATACCATTTCATTTATGAATATAGCACAGACAGAATTATAGCACGAGATAAGTGACTTTTGTCAGCCCTCCAAAGAAGAATTTGCTTTTAGAGATGAAGCTGAAGACTTTATCATGTGGTAAAACATCTCTATGTGAGGATAGTAAGCCAGGAAAGGCTGTTGTACATCAAATGGTCTGAAACTGCTCTTCAGTTCCTCTCCAGACACTTCATTGTTTTATTTTGTTCCCTTGATGAAGACACAAAAAATTAAATGCTTATAATATCTTAAAAAAATTCAGTCCAGTTTAGGCAAAAAGTTGTCCAAAATGTTAATGCTGGCTTGTATCGCCATTGCATTGAAATAGTACAGCTAGAGAATGTAAAAAGAAGATGTGGTTTTTGTCACATGTCTGATATCTTATATGTCAGTAAAACATAAAGAGCCTTGCAACAGAATGGAACCAAAAATATATCATTATCTGATGAATAGTATTTTTCCTTATTGGTGCATTGATCTTTACTATATAAAGTAACACAAAAATTTAGGAGATAATCCAGTAATTTCACAGATTTTATCTTAATTTTCTTTAGTATCTCTATACTTGAATCACAGGTTTCTGTAAATATTCAGTGTTTTCTATCCATACCATTTTGCTTAGGAATTAGTGATCAAAGTGATACATAACTGTGGTGTATCACTTTGTGGCTGTGCCCAAACACACCTGGTTGAGACTCTTCCAGTCAGGTCCTGCAAAGATGGTCTTGCAGATTCTTAAGACAAATCTAGTAATTAAGAGTTAATGGTACAGAGGTTGTAAGGAAAGTGTCTGCTAAGTGAATGCTATTTTTTAAAAAGGAATGACCTTTTACTGCTAGAGAAGTCACACTGCAGGGATGGTGATTTCTGCAGTGATCTATCTGTGCTGCTTCTCACCATGAAGGCTCAGATTTGGAATGTTAAAGAGGTTCCTGTGGTAATTTTTGTGCTTTGACTGGCATTTGCTGCAAATAAAGTGACTGAAGAAACCCGAAAGAGAGAGAATAAAGATTTCCTACCTAATTCCTTCCAGCCCAGGGAACATTCAATAAATTGAAAAGCCAAGATCCAGGAACTTTCACCCTTGTGCTTTATAAAAACTTTTGCTAATGGTTTGATATATTCAAGACCTACCTCTGTGCCATACAATGCTGAAAGCTTTTGCAAAACTGAGGTAACCTCACTCCCTTTGCCATCACAATAGATGCACTCTTCCTACAACTCACATTGATACAATCAATCTTTTCCAAGTGTCAGTAGAGGAACTGATAGTGTCTTCATTATTATCTCATATTGTGTGTTGCCTGTCCCTCAGCTCTCTCAATTAAATTACTCATATGAGGATTCTCTCATATGCCAGGATAGTTCCATTAGGTAACTTGTTCTAAGGGGAACAACAGGTGCTCTAGCACTTGGCAGGTCTGAGGACATGGATAATCAGGGGAGGGCAGTGATAATCAGATGGGAATGGCCATTTCTTTTTCTAGCAGAGAACATTTACAAGCTTCTCTGTCATTCCTATAAAGTCTAGTCTACACAAGAAGTGTAACTGCTGTGAATTTCACAACAAAAATCTGTCTCTTCAACTCAAACATTGGGGGTTTATAATTTAGAGATGCCTAGCTCAGGCACCACATGTGAAACAAACGTGAGCACTGTGACATTTAGCTGCGCTGTCTAAAGCCACTAAACTTCAACCTGACATGATCAGAAACCAAAACACTGAACCATTCCACTGCTGTCGCCCATGGAGTGACTGGCAGAGCATGGACTTCGTTTTCTGCAGGCTTGCTGCTCCTACAGTCCTCCTCAGCATACCTCAGATTTGTAGGTAAAGCAGAAGAGGTTAACAGTATAAACTTGAGGGGTTTGGACTACAATATATAAAAATTGAGTGAAGGTCTTTAGGTTACCAGAATAACTGGGTTTGAGGTGACATCATCTGCTTCAGTAATATTATTCAGTACTTTCCAATGCAAAGACTCAAAGAGACACAGACCTAGTAGACAAGGTATAACAAGGCAGTACCAAAGACAGAAATTGTTCAGTCAGTAATTGATGGGCTGATATGCATCTACCAGGTATCACATTAGAAAGAGACAACCTGGATTTTGCAGCTGAGGAGGAGAAAACAAGATGATCGTGAGGATTTGGGACATTTCAGAAGGTCTTCTGAGACTATGCAAAATTCATGCAAGAAAGTTTAAGGGAAGAGGTCTAGGGAAAAACAAAGGGACATCACACTGCAGCAGTGGAATAGACCAAAGGTGTACAAAAGGGGACTGCCACGTGAAAATTGTTGCTGCTCTGTTAGTCTGTCCTTTAAAAAGTATCAAATACTTTTGAAACTATCCCTCTGTCTAGTTGCACACTGTGAGCGTGCGTGTGTGTGTGCTGTAAGGGCTAAGTGGCAGTTACTGGTGAAACTGACCTTAGAGTGATTTGGTGACAACAGCTGGAGTCAGAGCAGGGTGTAGGCGCCCCTTGCCTCTACCGCCAGCAGCCAGAGCCAGGGAGAACCTCAGCACAAGTGTTCAAGGAATGTTTGGACAGTGGTCTCAGGCACATGATGTGATTCCTGAGGTTCCTGTGCAGGGCCAGAAGTTGGACTTCAGTGAACTTTGTGGGCCCGTTCCCACTCAGGATATACTATGAGTTTATGGTTCTAACTTTTGAGATGGGAACAATCCCAAGGTATCCCAAGGACCAGCCACTGCAGGAAACGGCATGAGTGAGTGGCTTAGCATTTGGCCAGAAGAAGATATTTCTCTGCAGAAACCGTCATCAAAAATCCTAGTCTTACAGATGGATACTCTCAAGTATACCTATAGATATTTAGAATTTGACATGATTTCCTTGACTTTAAGATCAGAACACAGGACACAAGAAAACTAGAAATTCACAAGAAAAAAAATATTGTAATTTGTAATTGTCACTACAAGATAGAAAATGGAAATTTTTGAAAGAGTTCATCATTTAAGTGAAGTAATATTTTTGGGTATTTTGAAGGATGATTTTAAAAGTGCCATTCTTAACTTACTAGATTTTAAAATTATTAGATCTTAAGGCAGAAGAAAAAACATCTTCATAAATGCTCTATCTGAAGGAAAAAATATCTTGCTTTCAGGGAGATTAGAGTAATAAATAAAACTATTTAATTACATCTTTTATGCAATAAATTAAACAAAAGTTTGGAGATAATATTTATGGTTTTTTAAACATAAATATTATTTAAATATTATATCTCTATTTAATACTTCTAAATATTGACTCATGAAGTATTAAAACTCAGGAGAATACAGCTGTTTATATCATCACATTGTTCATTTGAATGAGATCACAATATATGTATCTAGAAGGGCATTAATTAGGCAGCATGTAATAGTTTACAAGACCTGCTAATATATGAGACTTCTGGGAGCTTTTTCAGATTGCAGCAATTGATTTTGTCACAGAGCCAAAAAGTGGAGAGGAGTTGTAATTTTTTTTCCTCTTCCCGAATCATACCTGATAAATCTAATGGTGGCCTTTCTTTCCTTACCCCCTGTTCAAATCAAACCTTAATTGCTCTGGCATCAAGGTCAGGCAACTTGGCTAGCTCTGAAAGATATCAGCTGTTTTTCTCATCCTTGCTGAACCTCTTTTAGACAAATTTTGCATTGTTTTTTGTGTCAGTTTTATCGTGGAACATCGTGCTGCCATCTGGAAAGAAAAACACCATGGTACAGGAGCAGCTGGTGAATGAGAATGGCCAAATAAATATTGGCACTCACTCTGCCATTAGGTGAGATAAGAGGATTGAGGCCATGCCAAAAGAGACAGCCCAAACTGCTGCCATTATCCTTCACTGTCCTCTTTCCCCTTATCTCTGTTTCAAAACACAGCTATCATTCATTATAGAGGAGAGAAACCAAACCTATCAGGTGTTGGACATACCCTCCTGAAGCCTGGAAAACAGAGATATCCATGGTAAAATGCATCTTGCAAATTGGCTGAATGACTGGATACTGTTATTCCTTTGGAAAAATAACAAGAACATTTCATATTTCTGTAATGATTCCTGTCATAGGAGCTCAAAATGCTTTAGATGTAAATCCATTCTGTAGGTATTTGAGATTGGGTAAGGACATATTAGCTTTATTTTCATAGGCAGGAAAGTTGAAACACGAAGAAATAAATACCCAATTTTATAGATATGGGTTAAGTACAGAGTTTGTGTTAATGCTGGAAATAAACTTTGATTGTAAACTGCTTTGAAATTTTACATAGCAACAGACAATTTTCCTTCCAGAGACCTGAGGATAGAGCAGAGATTTAGGGAGACTATGGACATACTCAGCCTTAATCTCCAGAAATGCAAAGCATAACCACAGAATCATAGAATGCCACACTGGAAGGGACCTCAAGGATCATCTGGTCCAACCTTTCTTGGTAAAAGAACTGTCTAGACAAGATGCTTTGTCTAGCCAAATCTTATGATGTTGGAGAACCCACCCCTTCTCTCAGGAGATTATTCCAATGGCTTTTTGTTATTGTGAAAAATTTTTTTCTTGGGTTCCTCAGAATTTCCCCAGCAGTAACCAATTACCCTTTGTATTTTCTGTGTGACTCATTTTATGAAAGAGAGTCTCCATCTTCTACATAGTCACCCTTCTAATACTGGAACACAGTGATGAGGTGTCTCCTAAGGCTTCTTTTCTCAAGGCTGAACAAACCCAGTTTTCTCAGCCATTCCTCACAGGCGTCCCAGTCCTTGAATCATCTTTGTGGCCCTTCTCTGAACCCTCTCCAGCCTGTGCACAGCATTCTTGCATAGTGGGGCCCAAAGCTGCATGCAATATTTCAGGTGTGGAGGAGAGTGGGATCTCTGCTGGTGATGCCCCTGTGGGTGCAAGCCAGCATCCAGTTGCTTTTCTTTCTGCAGCAGCACACTGTTCCCTCGCAGTAAGCTTGCTGCCCACTAGGACCTCCTGGTCCTTTTCCAGAGAGCTACTCCCTAGTCCTGTAGATGCCAGCCTGTGCTAAATTCCTGTATTACGTTTTCCCATGTGCCAGAACTTAGATTTTTCCTTGTTAAAGTTCTTAAGGGTCTTGCTAGCCCACTCTTTCAGCCTACCCAGGTCTTCCCGCAGAGTGGCTCTGCCAGTCAATTCCCCAGCCACCACACAGACCACTTGTCCAGAACCAAAACACACCAGGTTCTCTAGAAGGAGGCTGTGGGAGACCATACCAAAAGCCTTGGTGAAATCCAAGTAGACAGTGTCCATTGCTTGCACACATCAGCCGAGCCGGTTACTGTGTTGCAGAACACAGTCAGGTTTGGCAAGCAGGATTTGCCCTTGGTGAACCCATTCTGGTTTTTCCTAATCACATGCTTTAACTGACTTCTGATAGGACCGAGGAGGATTTGTTCCATAACTTTACCAAGGACTGAAGTAAGACTGATAGGCATATGACTTCCTGGATCTTTCTTTAATCTTTGATGTAGTGTTGTATTCTTATTTAGTTGCTGGAGGGCTGATTCACCTTTCAGGATTCCCTTATTTTCAGACTCACATCAAAGTAGTGGGCAGAGGAGCTACATTCAGCAATTCATGACACAAACTTTCTATAAGGTAGAAAGACTGATCTAAGTCTGATTCTTAACTCTTAGGCAACGAGTATCAATAAATTTCTCATTTGAAATCAGAGTATGTTAGCTCAAATTTATAGCATGGATCAGTTGAAAATCTATTTACAGACAGACTGGACACATACTTGCAGTCATTAAGAGGGCCTAAAATTTCCCATAAGATAATAGTTCTGGGAAGTTTTACTTAAAATGCCTCTTCTTTTTTAATAATTAGTGTGATTGGTTGTGAGACAAAAGGCTGGAAATTTTAAAGTGAGAAATTAAGGATGAATTATCCCTTATCATTATGTCTGTCTTGCTGTATCCAATAAAAACCTAGTTGTCCATGCAAATTTGACTGCCAATAGTCTTTACTCACTGATGGTTGTTTGGAGGAGAGTTTAGTAATCTCAATACACTTCCCAGTGATAACAGCTGCCTTCCTCACAAAGTCCCATATGGTGCTAACTGGCATGCCTGTCAGTTCTAGTAAGGCTAACATCATGGTGTTAGCATTGCCTTTCCTTTGCAAAGAACACCGTCTTTGAGGTGAGGTACGATAGTGAAGCCTTCTAGTGCAAGCAAAAAACAAATTGCCCCAAAACATTTGCTGTGACATAACATCTTTCACTTTTATAGAAGTATAAGCAAAGACTAGTCCAGTCAAAAATCATGTTTTGCTTTCTTATGTTTTCTATGCAACTGAAAAAGACCAAACAGCCACAATTCCTGAGCTTTTAGCAGGAGGGAAAGCCACCATCACCTCTGATCACCTCTGATCTCAGCAGTAGCACAAGCCACAAAACTTCTCGTAATTTATATGGACAGGAAGCAAAACCAGACAGTTATTCAATGAGGGAAACAAAAGAAGCCTTGCTTCCTTCACAGTCTGTACTAGTCATATGCAACCTGCCCCCTTCTCAGCTTCTTCCACTTCCCATGGTATTTGTTCATCCCCTGCTCTACTGAGCTCCTTCTGAGGAATTCTACTGGCCACATCTATTAACGTTTTTCAAAGTTAGTTTTTCAAAGTTAAGTGTTCATTGTTTAGCTGTCGATACTCTCTACAATGGGCTGGATTCTGCCTGCCTTTCTGTCAGGGATGCACTGGTTTAGGTCTCTTTCCTCTACTGCTGTATTCTGCATGACTTTGTGCATTATGCCTCTACAAATTTGCTGGAAGAAGAAAACCTTCCAGAAGGATGCAATGCGTTGTCACATCAGACCCATTTCTTTGAAAAGCTACCAAACATCAACAGTTTTGGGGGAAGTCACTGTCATGGAGAGCACACAGCCAGCCCCACAAGATAGGAACATCAGGCAGTGTTTTGAAAGTGACCAACTGTCCTATTGTACCGTCCTTACCCCAAAGGACTTGTCCTACATTTGCTGTTATCCTAGGACAGCTTCTGAACACCATGGGAAATGCTGATATTGCCAGCTCTTAGCTTTTCCACCAAAAGATTAAAAATAAAAATAAAAAAATTGGACAGTGAAAGATGCAAAATACAATAAAGATGTTTTAAATTAATTTGTTCAAATCTTAAAAAATGCTTTAAATGACTGATTTGACTCTCCTCATGCATCTGCAAATTAACAATACAGGTGTTTTACAATTTTCCTACCAAAAACTTCAAATCCAAACTGAAAAACATTTAAAACCTTTACAAACAAACAAACAAAAAAATCAAAAACAAGCTGGCAATTGAGGCAGTGCCATGTTCCAAGAGTAAATTCAGAATTATAGTGGGCTGATTTTTGGTGGGAATTACTCAGATAGTTGCTAGTTACTATAATATCTTAGAACATGTTCATTCCTCACAACAGAAATCATTTCAGTGGCATGCTTTGCCATGTAGTATGCTCAAGCCCCATTAAACCATGTAACTTCAGATCCAAAAAGTAATTTATCAGTTTAGTATTTTGTCTAGATTAATTCACTTTAATAATGTTAATAATAATAAATGTAGTAACTTTGTAATAAATCTTGTCCTAATATAATCTATTTCAGCCTTTTTTGTATAATATTAACTTCAGGCTCTTCTAGTAAATATCTCGGTTTTAGTCATGCGATGGTAACTAGCAGTGACCAAGAAGGATGATTTCTATTTTGAAACCTTAGAAGCTAGTTTATTTGGGGTTAGTTTCCTTTTTCCCCAGGTTTTCTACTACAGCTGGAAATTCCGAAATTTAGCTTTGCAGGAGCACTATGTAGTTTACATGACTGAGCAAACCTTTGAAACTTCCATTCCACAATTTACTGTGTTCTCGAGCCTTCCTTTGATTTTAGTGTCTGATTGAACTTAGTAACTCAATGAAAACAGCACCAAAAATGGTTACTCAGTGAAACTCATGTAAAGTTCATGAAAAATGAATACATGAGCACTTCAGAACACAACTGAACATATTTCTGTTGTGATGATATCTTCACAGTATGGTGTGACAGCAGCAGATCACAGGACAGAGGGGAGGTTATAAGGATACTAAACTCTTGGATAAATATGGCTCTGGGCTTTTAGAGTATATAAGACAAAACACTTGATTAAGATGTTAGCAAGCAGCATTTATCATGTTCCCAGGCTGCAACACCAGTCTTCTACTCAGAATCATAGACCTGATTGTTTTTTATGCTTGGCCTATGAGGACTGACTAACAGTGAGACACACTGCAATGATGTAAACCACAATTGCAATGGTTGCAAAGCATCATGCAAGGGCCAAAAGAAGGAATTTAGGCTTCCCGTGCAAGACATGGCATTGAAAGGGCATCAACAAATATAAAAGAGAACTTAGAAGGCATGAAGTGCTGTGGATGCTATTTCTCTTTGACACTAATGTTCTGGATTATTCTAGGCAAATCAACATATCTCCATGTTTAGTCTTGACATCCGTAACATAAAAGTGGTTTCAGTAACAACCCTGATAAAATGCTGTGGATCAAAATGCTTTGAGATATTTTTTTTCCCAATGAAAGCAGTATGCAAGATCTATGTTTTCATCTTGGATTTCACACAAACAATTCAGTGCATCTTATGATAAAATTGTTCTTACAATTGTTCTCTGGTGAGGTTGCAATCTGCTTTTCCCACCAATTGTTTATCACAACTCTAGCAATTAATCCTGTGGACAGGTTTTATTAAGAAAGCACTAAACTTAGTTTTAGGTACTTTAAATCTAAGTATTTTAAATGAGAAACAAAAATAAAGAGCCATCACTGTGTAACAGTCTCTCCCAGGCCATATTTTGTCAACCAGTCACCTGAAAATTTTTTTTTTAATTCTTGCTCTAGGTTTTGTCATGGCGGAAGATTCAGAACCTCCACTATCGCCATACAGTAACTGAAGGCTGCCTTGCTAATTGTGAGACCAGATAAGTAATTCTGGTGCAAAGAAGCCATTTAAAAATTATTATTTAAAGAGAAGACCTGCAAAGGAAGCCAGTGTGGAGCCACTGCTTTGCATTGTTCCCTTTTATTTTCTGGAGTTATCCTCCACAGAGAGGGAAGGAATGGATGCATCAGATGAAATAAATAATAATTATGGAGTAACAAACTAATTTCTGTAAGTGAAATGACTTATTTGTAAAGAGCAATAGTAGTCTGCCCTTCCACAGGGGTTGAACTGAGGTCTTTGCCTCATCTGGTTATTTCATCATGAAGATGCCACAACTGCATTTTCTTGGGTTCCTGCACACTTTATGCTATATATTGGACCTATATACTGCCACTGCTTCTGGAACCATCTTGTATAAGTGTCCAACTTAGTTTACCCACAGTACCTCAGGTACCAGTAGCTGTGCAGCTGCAGCAGCACAGAAATCATTGTGGCCTGCAAAAGTACCAAAACAAACCAGACAGATAAATACACAGAATTTTTTCCTTCAGAAGATGTTTATACTACTCAGCCTTCTCAGCATCAGGATAGCTTGAGCTTACATGTGTTCTCAAATAGAATGTTTAAATGGCCATAATATATCCTCCCAGTAGGAGCTGATGTGTTATATTCTTTTTGTCCACGAGATGTCGATATACCCTAAGAATTCTAGGGCACAGAGCTTTGTGTCTTTATAACATAAAGCCTGCCTGTGCCACAGCCATGTTTCCTATTTGGTCTGGCTATTCTCACTACAAAATTAACAGCAACAACAACAACAATAATAACAACTATGACAGAGATCATTCTGTCCAACAGAAAGAATCCTTGGTAAGGGTGCATAACTTCATAAATTTCTTACTCTACATAATCTCCTTCTTGTTCTGGATAAACACCTGAGGAGGGTGAGCAAAATATATCAGGATGTAATGGTGAGGAGAGCATACATGCCAGAGGGAGAAGCAAAGTCTGTTAACTTAGGCATTGTGCCTATTAGCTTCAACTCCCAAATGGGAGCTGCTCAACATCTGACTTGCTCAGAGCGTGGGTGGAATGAGTCTATATGTATCAACAGCTGCCCGTGTTTACTGATACATTAGAGTACTAAAAAGGATTAGAATTATGTTTATGGAAATTCACATTATTGCCTGTCTTTACTAAAGCTTTAAATTTTCTGTAATTTACATGAGTATATCATTGGAATAACATGAACTCATTGAAGAAAATCAAATAGTTAAGGAATAGAAGCTGTTCCTCCTGGTTATAAAGAAATACTGAGCACTTCAGGTGACAGGCATTTGATATATGCTAGTTTTTAATGTGTTTTACTGCCTTGCACTTTTTAAATATGTGCTGCAAACTAGATGAAGAACAAAATACACCTACCTGATACCTGAAGCCACAGATACAACCTAGATGAGCCGGTGTGGTCCTTACTTGCCCTGTTTTAGAGTTAGTTGGGATGGCCCAAAAGGCCTACTTTAGAATGAATTTTGATGTATGTCAGCAAGACCTAAGAGTGGGGATTGATGTATCTGGGAAGGGAGACGCCAGGGTGGGTACTTCCCTGGCATTCTTCCAGGGAAGAAGCAGCCAGCATTTATGAATGGGTTTCAGTAATGTAACAACTGCTGCCAGTTTGCTAGAAGCCAGGTTTTGCCAAATGCCTGTTCATTTTTTCCATAGACCTATAATATTTTCTTTCAAAAGAGTAGGATGGAAAATTATTGACTGTCTTTTTTTTTACAACAGAGAAGCTAAACTTGTTCTTTCTTGCATATTTTAGTAAAGTATATAGTTGTTTATGGTAAATTTTAAGTAGTGCAAATTGCAATTCATGCACTGTTATTTTCTCATATTTTAAGAAGACTGATTCCTTCTACCTGTATAAATATTTTCTGAAATCAAAAAAATTAAAACAACATAAAATAAGTTCATGTCAGTTTTAAGTAATCTCTTTGTATTTTAGGTGTCTAATACATTATGTCTTTATTCTGCCTTCACTGGCATAAATCTGGCTTAAAATTCATTAATATTTCATTTTCTGCTAACCAGCAAAGAAAGATGGGGAGCCTTTTTTTAGTCTGAAGTAAACTTAATCAACTGAATTGAGATACCAACAAAAGCTTAAAATTATCTGTATTTTATTGTATAATTACATTGTCAATTAAGGAGGAAGAGTTAATATTCTTTCCTACGAACATAAGTGAGAGAACTACAGCTGGATCTGATATGTGATAAAATGCATCTCCTTTTCCTGATTTCAAAAAAATGGTATCTTTTAGGAAGAGTTCAGCAAAAGGCATGCTCATGGGACCCAGAGTTCTTGATGCCAGGTTCCCACCTGTGGGACCTGAAACGCCTTCAGGTGTTTGAGTCAAACATTTAACTGTTCTCTAAAAGCTGGTGGCTGCAATCTGCAAGGTGTTATAAAGGATGAAAGCCCAAGTAGTATAAAGGATGATAATATTATCTTCCAACACTGCAATGTGTTGTTATTGGCCTTTTTCCCCCCTTTGGTCCTTTTACGCATATGTGTAACAAATACAGCACTGCCTATGAACTCATACCCAACTGCACCTTCCTGGCACTTCGTGGTTGTACCAAAACCAAAAGGGCCTAAAAGTCCAGATGAGTTTCTTTGCTTTTGAGCTGAAGTGGCAGAAGATCTGTCTAATAAAACATAACAGACAATGAGCAGAGTGAGAATTAGAAACCATGAAATAGGAATCAAACTGATTTTCTTTTGACTGTTTCACAGTCTTTAAATCGGCAGAACACTGATCTCTCCTAACTCAGATCCAGCTCTGGCAAACTCTCTGCTGTCTCATTCTCATCTCTTCTTCCTTCCCACTCTAGGTGTCCAGGAATATTTCCAACAAGTAACCACAATATTAGAATATCACTTTTCTTTTTCTTCCTTTCGTGGTTGATGTTATTCTTGCTTTTGTTACTTTGATAAGTGATTAAATAAAAAATGTGCTGTCCTTCAAAAAACTTTTTTTTCAGTATGAGGTAAGAGGAAATGGGACAGTTAACCTCTCAGAGCTGGGGTTCCAGGCTTTAAGCAAATACAAGCATTTCTGCATCTCTAATACTCCCTTCACATTTTGATGATCTTCATAAAGATCACAACTTTTGGAGGATTATTTTCTTCTTTAAGTGAAAGCTGAATGTCTAAATAGCAGTTTTTGAAATGGTCTTTTTTCCTAATATCATGAAATTATTTTGTTCCTTGTGTCTCAGGTATGTTCCTTCCTCACACTTTTGCAACTAAAAAAGGAGGTGAGGTAGTAGTTTATGAGCTTCAAGTGGAAAAATTCTGTGTTCTATGGGGAAGACATCTGAAGAGTCACATAGCAACCTAATTAAATCCCCATTTCAAGCAAAGTATAATACACCAAAATGAGAAGCAGAGTAAACCTAAATTTGTGCACCCACTAGCCTACATATGGCCTCCTCTCAGCAGGAGAGTAATCTTTAAGGAAGTTTTAAAGATGTTGTTTTCATAGGACAGTGAAAGACAAGGATAGCTTCAAACTCTTTTTTAGACTGCTCCATAGGGTAGAGGTATGCATGATTTCACTTCCTTCCTGCAATTAATCAGTAAGACATTTTTTATTTAACAGAAAGACCTTCTATATGCAACTTCTGAATTTGTGGCAATGATAATAGTTATTCATTTCCACCAAACTGGTAAGACAGATC
Organism: Emberiza elegans; assembly: GCA_024865655.1. Lineage (NCBI taxonomy): Eukaryota > Metazoa > Chordata > Aves > Passeriformes > Fringillidae > Emberiza > Emberiza elegans. The sequence continues at coordinate 23,490,952 of JALJVW010000139.1, read as the reverse complement.
AATAGAAAACATTTTGACCTGAGGCTTGTGAGATGCAGACTTTCTGTCTGTACTGTGTGAGACCTCAAACAAATCACTTTGACATAAACATCTTCAAAAATACCTAGTCATACCTACTGACCGTAGTTTATTTCAGGTGACTGACAACATCAGTGGATGTTGAAATAGCAGTTTTTATGATCTGATTATGGCATGAGAATGTCTAAACAAATGTAGAGTTCTCTATCCCAAGAATTGTCTGGATTTTCTATGGCAAATGAAGAGAAATGGGCACTGAAGACTGTGATCCATTTGTTCTTCAAGCAAAATTGTCTATTACTCTCCATTGACTAGTAAGGAACTTCAGTCTTCAGTATGTAAAAAAGTACTTCTGTACTTTGATAAGAGGCTGTGGGCAGCAGGTCTGAAAGTGTGGCTCCTAGAACACCTGGATAGTCACCTTAAAAGTACACAGTGTGTCACATAACTGCTTTAATTCTTGGCTTGTAACAGTCAGCAAGGCTGTCAGCAGCTGCCTGAAGCTTCGTAGCTTTACAAGCTAGCTCTGAAGATGTGAGAAAAGGGTGATTGTCATGTTCATAGCCACTCTTGAGACCGTTCTTACAGAACATAGAGAATATAGCACTTCTGTATTTCATTAAAATAATGAGGAGAAATACCCAAAAGATTGTGAGAAGCTTAGCTACTATAGTGTGACAGGCCATATAAGGGCCAGCTGAGATAGATAAAGCCTGCTCTTTGGAATTAATGTGGTTTTGTACATCATGATCTTCTCATAGTATTGCCTGCCAAGTGTACTACAAAAGTATTTGAAATACTGGGGCATTAAGAAAGTCACTCTGGAAGCAGCTAAATTGTTGCTGATCAGATATACATCCTGAGAATTAAATATTTTTTATATTTTAGGGGTTTCTCGTTTGTTTTGTTGCATTTTTTTCCAACCTCCTCCCCAACATAGTCTTTTTCCATTAAATTTTTTTCAGATTAACAGAAAACTGTTCAGCATGTAAATAGTGATCCAGAACCATTAGTAAACATCTGTTAAATCAGGCAAGAGCCAGGAAAAACTTCAGCTGGATTACAATTGTTCTTGAGAGAGTTTGCAAGGGAGTGAGAAAGCACACAGAGCACAGGAGCCAGCCAGAGTCTGTTCACATTTGGTTTCTTTCTCCTCCCCCACGCCTGGAACATTGCTGATAGAAGGAAGCAAATGGCTGAGGCTCTCATATCCCAAAGGATGTAATGCCCTACGGGTTGGCTAAGAACTCGTGTTCTATCCCTCCCATACTTTGCTGGTTTGTGTAGTGGACAGATATGAACAGTGTTGTGGAGAACACTCCATAGTAGCTGATGCTTCTGCATGTTTTGACAAAGTGCCCCATTAGCATACTTCTGCTCCAAAGGGGCAGCACTACATTGGCTATCCACTGACCTAGAAACTGCTCTTATCTCTATACAAGGAAGCTATTAACATTTAGAATTTTGAGAATCAAGTTCTGGCAAATCCTTCCTCTGAAATTAAAGATGTTTCTACCTCCAGCTGTCCATCCCACTTCTCTGCCAGGAGTTACCACAGAGTCAGTAGAGTGGAACATGTGTAGCACTTCCGTTGAAAACGCCCAGTGTCCTCAGATAAACCATCGTGGAAGACAGATGTCAGCTGGCACCATCTCGATGGAGTAGTTAACATTTAGATGTGTTATTTCTGCTAACTTTGATCCAGGAACAGTAACCTTTGGCTGGGGTAGACAGATAGCAGTAATGTCTTAACTCTAATGCAGCCCAACTATTACAGCTCCAACCAACTTGAAATTTCAGTAACGGAAACTACCATGAAATCTCCATACACTCATGCACAGAGCTTTAAATGGTATTTGCTTTCATAATGGCACAGTGTCTATCCAAGCATGAAATCTGAATGAAGCTATTGCAATATAAACTGGGAGCGCATAGCTGTTCATTCAGAGGAGCTGGGGCAGAATGCTATCAGTCTGCCTGAATCTGTTCACATGGAGTTGCCATCTGTTATCACAATGCCATGTTGCCCAATTAAAACAATATGACTGGATTACAGTATTTTGAGTAGTATTATTTGCTAGATTGTCTCTGATTCTAAAAAATCTATCATTCCATCTGACTGCCTCTGCACCTGCTAATTCAGACAGTGTAAAGAAATTGCAAGCTTCTCATTTATTAACTGCATGGTGGCTGTAAGCTACTTCTGAGCCTGAAAATATTTCTGCATTTTAAACTTTTTCTGACTTCATCCAGTAGTCATTTCTCCATTTTCTGAGGAAGTGTGTATATTTGGTATGGGAAAAACTACTGCAGAGCTATGTGGCCAGTGGTTATTAAGGATGTAAGTTAATCAAGGTACATGAAAATCTCATTTTAAAAATTAATTATTTTTACTTTTAAATAAGAGTTTTGGATGTAATGTTCTTCAATTCTTTCCTGGTTTGGACTCCTAAACTGATAATAACGAATGTCTTTTCTTAATACTTCAAGTGATTATGGCAGAATTTCTGACTTTACAGAGCTCCATATATATAATCTTTCCCGTAGCATGCAGATGAACATGCATTTTGGGGTTAGTTGAGCTTCCATTTTTATGTTTTATTCTCCAAAAGACAAGCAATATCAAATGCAAAATGGATACTATTAACTGAAATCACTGTTTTTAGGAATAAAAACAACTATTGACAGGAGAATTAACATGATGAGTAAGAGAGTCAGGGAAGCCTATTGATCAAATACACTGTTATTTTAGATCTCTGAAGCACATTTTTTTTTTACTTAAATAAAATGTCCTGTTTGACCAAAACTTAAACCAGTGCTGGACAAAAAGCCTTTCAAAATGTGCTTTATAACTTTACATTTTTCCTTACAAAACTTTTAATTTAAGGAAATTAGAACACTTAACAAGTTGAATTTCTAAGCTGCTATCTATTCCTGTATGGTACACATACAGGAACAACATAAACTGACTTGAATTCTCACCCAGTTTAAGCACACTTGCTCATTTTAGTGTAGTCTATGGGTATTGATGGGTCCCTAAAGTACTGCACTAGTCACTCTTGGGCGAAGCACAGGGATGGACTGCATACCCATAAAACACCCTCTTCTGAAGGTATATACCATGTCATACATACTGTGTCAATACTCCTGTTGTAATTAATGGAGTTAGCCATGGCATTCACTTTCACAGAAATAAGGTATCACTGAACATCCTGAGTTGGAAGGGACCCTCAAGGATCATCAAGTTCAACCCCGCACAGCATCATCCCCAAGAGTCACACCATGTGCCTGAGAAAATGGTCCAAAAGTTTCTTGAGCTCTGTCAGCTTTGGGGGTGCGACCACTTACCTGGAGAGCCTGTTCCAGGGCCCAAACACCCTCTGGGTGAAGAACGTTTTTCTAATATCCAAAAAAAACCTCCCTTGACACAACTTCAGATCATTCCCTCAAATCCTGTCACTCATCACCATAGCGAAGAGATCAGTGCCTGCCCTGCTGCTTCCCCTCACAGGAAGTTGTAGACTGTTGTAGTGTGTTCTGTTGGTTTATTCCATCTCTCCCCTGTTTATGTAATGGTTCTGCCCCTGTTCCCCTTTCCCGCCTCAGAGAATGTCAATCTTCCAAGTTTCCCTGGTTACAGATTGTATCCATTTGTTCTCCTCCTTCGTTTTCCTATTATGGTACATGTGCCTCTCCCTCAACTCCGCCCCAGTGCCTTGTCAATCAGTCTGTACCCCTCCTGTCCTTCCAGAGCGTTCCCTCAGGGGAGCTCACTGATTGGCACAGAGACCAGGGCCCCGCCCTGAACCTCATATCCATTGGTTCTTATTGTGTGTCACTCTGTGTGAGTTCCCTCCTTGGTTCTATCTGATTGGTTTATGCAATAACCCTCCCCTGGACTCCTCCCCCTGTATAACCTGATGTCTTCCCAGTTTCTTGGTCCTTCCCCTGTTGACCGCCCTGGGGTTAATAAACCTGGATTTCGCCTACAGAGGAGGTCCGCTCTCTTTTTGCCATCAGCAGCCCAGCTTTCTCATTGGCCTCATCCGTGCAGGCACAGCTCTTCACCAGGACGTGGAGAGGTGTCTGCAGGCACTGACCTGGGGCCCTGCCGGGTCAGAACCGCCACTGCTGTAGCGGTTGCTGGCCGCCAGCTAGCCGGACGTCTCGTTTGGCCAACTGACCGCTGCAGTAGACTGCAATGAGGTCTGCTCTTGTGTGGGCTGTACAGACCAACCAACTTCAGCCTCTCCTCATACAGCTGCCCCTCAAGGCCCTTCACCATCTTGGTTCTCTCCTTTGGGTACTATCTAACAGTTTAATACCTTTCTTATACTGTGGCACTCAAAACTGCCCCCAGCACTGGAGGTGAGGCTGCCCCAGCTCAGAGAAGAGAGGACAATCCCCTCCCTTGCCTGGCTGTGATGCTGTGCCTGATGCACCCCAGGACAGGGCTGGTCCTCCTGGGTGCCAGGGCACTGCTGACTCAAATTGAACTTTCCATCAGCCAGGACCCCAGGTTCCTTTCCATGTCAGTGTTTCCCAGCCTCTCATTCCCCAGTCTATCCATACATCCAGGGCTGCCCATCCCAGGTACAGAATCCAGCACTTTCCCTTGTTGTATTTCACACCATTTGTGATTGCTGAGTTGCCTAATTTGTTGAGGTCTCTCTGTAGGGCCTCCAGGCCTTTGAGGGAGTCAGCAGGTCCTCCCAGTTTTGTATTATCTGTGAATTTGCTTGATATCACTTCTAGGCCTTCATCCAGGTCATTAATGAAGATGTTGAAGAGCACAGGCCTAGGGTAGAACCCCACTGGTGACAGGTCACCAGTCTATTGTCACCCCCTTCACTATAACCCTTTGCACTTGGCATGTGAGTCAGTTGCTCACTGTGTTTATCTGGCTGTGGGCTGTACATTTTATCCAAAAGAATACAATGAGAGACAGTATCAAAAGCTTTACTTAAAAAAAAATATTACATCAGCTGCCTTCCCTTGATCAGCAAGGTGGGTTACCTTGTCATAAAAGGAAATGATAAGCAGGACTTTCTTCTCATGAAGCCATGCTGGCTGTGACCAATAACTGCTTTCATGTGTTTTTCAGTACCTCCCAGAATAACCTTCTTCATAACCTCTTCAGGCACTGAAGTTAAACTGACAGGTCTGTAGTCTTTGGGCTACTCATTCTTGCCCTTCTTGAAAATTAGGATGTTTGCCAGCTCCCAGTTAGCTGGGACGGCTCTGAATTCCCAAGGCTGCTGAAAAATCATTGAGAAGGGTTTTGCAATTACATCAGCTAGCTCTTTGAGGACTCTTGGATGAACCCCATCAGGCCCCATTGATTTTTAGGGATCTAGATGGAGCAGCAGATCACACACAATTTCAGAGTTGACTGGGAGTTAATGATTCTTGCAGTCATGACCTTCCAGCTCTGAGAGCCCCTTGGTCCATCATTCATGTTGAAGACAAAGGCAAAGAATGTGTTAAACACCTCTGCCTTGTCCTAGTCCCTGTTTGTGAGGTGACCATCCTCATCCTGTAAAGGGACAATACTATTTTTACACTGCCTATTGCCATTAAAATACTTGAAAAAGTTATTTTTATTGTTCCCCACAGTTCTGACCTCAACTTCAGTTGAGCTTTGGCCACATGAATTTTCTCCCCACAGTGTCAAGCAGTCAATCTACTCTGCATCCTGCTATATTTCTGGGTTTTTTCTCTATCACATCCAGAGATTCCCAGTTACTCGTGTGGTTTTATTATTATAGTACTGAGAGGGAAAGGAACCAAAGGTTTGTCATGCTCTATTTCCCTTTCTCTGTCAATCACCACTCCTTTAGAGCTGCCACATATATGGGATATGTGAGTTTCGCATAAGGACTGAACAAGGAAGAGGGACTTGATAAAGTGTTCCTCTGTTTCCAGTGCCATATAGCACACACTTTGCTCTGAAATCATCCCCAGACAGTTTTGACCTCCAGCAAAGCATTAATATGCTCAGATTAGTAAGGCATGAGAAATATCCCCATTCATGGGTTTTTTTCTAAACCCCTCTGACCTTTTACTCAAAACATTTAGGATTAAAATACTCAGTGGCAAGAAGAACTTTGTATTCTGAAAGGATTCACATGGTGTCACCAACCACCAGTCTATGACAGTATTTAAGCCTTGTTTACCTATGCTTTATTTTTAGGATGCAAACTTTTTGTGGTTTCTTTCCACTAGTATTTTCCCAGTATCCCATCAGCACGGACCTGCAATTTGGTTTTGAGGATTCTAAACAAAAAATAAGTAATGAGTCTCTGAATGACAAGTCTGGAGTGAAAGCTGAGTCCTGAACTTCATGCCCACTTAGAGATGCTTCGGTTAACTTTTGCCTCAAGATTTATTTTTTTTAAATTTTATTTTGTATCCTAGCTTACAACTAGACCATTACATCCTAGTGAAAACCAAAGGCCCACAGGGGCTTTTAAACCTGTGTGGAAAATAATTTAATATTTTGTAATTACATTTTCCCCTTTGCAGAAAACACCCTGTATTTTGCTTTATAAAATCACTTTTAGTTCCAGGAAAGGTTTAACAAAAAGCTAATATCTAGATCCAGAAAGAAACACAAATAACAAAATCAATAATGTGCTTTAATATGCAGCTCTGTTTTAATTTTGGATCATGTTTGTGTTTCATTCATCTAAAAGACATCAGGAACAAAAAGCAGGACTGGAAACATCATTTTCATGGCCAACAGACCTCTGACATCCTGGACACATCTTTTAAGCACACTGTCTCTAAGCAAAAAACCCTATCTGAGATAAAGCTTTTCATCTGGTCCTTTGTGGGTCATGTTTTATTCACCGGTACTCCAAAATATTTTCTGAGACTCTAAATATTATTAACTTGAAATGGCTTGGTTGATGATTGCAACATTAATCTTTGAAACATGAAAGTCTTTTTGAAAAGTCCATGATGGGCCATCTAGACAAAATTACCACCTGACATGTCAATAAACATGGATTCAGAAGGCATCAGTCCAGTCCTTTTTGTCAAAATGGTGAGGCTTTGAATATTTTGTAAGGGCAAATTCAAGTTTGATTTCAGAACATACTTTCCATAACATATGAATAGCTGCTCATAGAGGTGCTAATAAGGGTTAATTATTTAAATAGTGAAAAGCAGTGCAGCTCTTAATGAATTTCAGTACAGTAATCATGACATAAAAAGTCAAAGTTGAAGGACAGTAAACTTGGTCAGTTTTGGGTTCTGGTCAGACTCTCCTACCCACACATGAGGTAATTTGCCCTGTCACCTACATAAGCTTCCTGGACATCCTGGCATTCTGTAAAACCCATAGTAATTGCCCTCTAACCACTTCTGCTCCACAGAGACCATCTACCTTTTATATGTCCCACTTACATTTTTTTAATTCTTATCTCAAATCTGCTTTTTTCCAGCTAAGCAAAAATACAATGTACTTGGATTTTCCTCAGAAAATTATCTAAGTTCTCAGTCATCTCATGTCCATCATTTTTCTTCTTCATTAAAAAAATAATTATAGATTAACTGAAAATGCAAAAACACTGAAGAAAACTAGCAGTTGTATGCTGAAGTAAATCTGAAGTGCTATCTACTTGACACCAGTTATGGTTTACAGCATTTTAGAGGTCTCTTTTCTCTATTCTCATCATCAGAATGAAAAAATGTTTTAATTACAGTGTTATACAAGCACCTGAAATGCATTTGACCTCTTTCCTTATTGTCCCCACTAACCATAAGGAGATATAATTGCTTATAATCCACACTCTGATATATCAAATGCATTTCTCTTGTAGTAAGTTAAGATAGCACAAGCTGTAAAGAAATAGATTTTCAGTATCATACAAAAATGACAAGGATTTGAAAAGTGATTAGAGATTTCAGTAGCTCACTTTCTATGAATTAGACACTATTTTTAAAACATGTAAATTATGTCACTGACTCATCACTTTACTGTAAACTTACATAATATCTGGCACTTATACAAAACCCATACCTTCTGGATTTAAATGTCACCAGTGAGAATCTCAGTTTCCTGTTGAAAATAAGGAGCTCTGAGCCTGCATGGCTACACAGAAAACTTTTAAACCAAATTACCAGAGAAGCCAAATGACAAAAATCTATTAATTCATCTGCTTTGGAGTGCCATAATAATTACGCTAATGTCAAGGAGTCTGTGAATATCCATCTTGACTTTTTCAGTGAACTGTGACTTTTAAAGGTTCCTCTAGAGAAGGAATCTTCCAGTCCCCATGGTGGGCAACAGTTGACTTAATGTTCTCCCAAATTCCCATGTTCATCAGTGACATGGGAATTAAATATACTCTTTAGGCCTATCAGCAACATCTGATACATGGTGTTAGCAAATTATTGGAAAAAAACAGAAGTCATAAACCCCTATCATAAATCCATGGATTAAAATCAAATGTACTGCATATATAGGAAAAAAATGTTTTCTTATTATTTCAATTTTCTTCCAAATCTGTAATTCTCTCCCAAATTATTATGAGATTTTCTTTGTGGAAAATCAATGTGGCTGGCTAACAAATCTCTCTTAAAGCCTGTAAGAAAATTGATACATTGCTGCTGTAAATGGAGAACAGTAATAACAGTTTAAAACAGTTTAAAACTACTCAAGTGCCAAGTCTTGAAAGCATACCAACAAGATCATCATGTCCTTGAGAATTTTAGGGAAAATCAGATAGCTTAAGAAAAATAAATTAAAACTGGTTTTGCTTATTTAAGCAGCTTTAAAGCCTCTGTGAACAATGTTTAGGCTTCTTGTTCTCTGTCAGGCAGTAGCACAACTTTTTTTCCAAAGGCAAGAGCAAGCAGCAGAAAAAAAAAGTTGTTTTGTCTATTTACTATTTTGAAATCTAAGCTTAGGTCAAGAGCTATATAAGTGTAACACACAATAAGGAACAACAACAAAATCTCTTTCTTCTTTAAGAATAGCTTCATGACAGACATGGACTTCTACAGTGGCTCTCTGGCAAGCCAGTTGCTGCTGCCAGCCACTGAGCATGGTGTCAGCAGCACAGGATGATCCATTAGGGGGCTGGAGGAGTGGAGGGAATACACCTAGTGGCACAGGTCCCTAGTAGGATTTTGGCTGACCCTTGTGAAAGAAGAGCTTTCTAGATGTGTTAATTCCATGTTGGGCAGTTTGGAGTAGGTTTGTGAGGGGGAAGGAGGAAGGGAAGCTATAACTGAAACACTAAGACAAACATAATTTAACTGTACTAGTAAACAGAGCACTTACAGTTCCTATCATCATCCTTCCTCAATGTAGGAGGGAAAAGTAATCCTTTTAGGTGTTTATTTGCATCCCTCTGCAGACTGTCCTGAGCTGTCCTCTACACTTCCTTACTGAAACAGCATCACAGGTCACTCCTAAGCATAACTGCTCTATAATGGATGAAATTAACACCCCAAGACTAAACCAGAATCCAGTTTTGGGAGAGACAGAGAACAGAACAGACAAGGAGAGACAGAAACCAAGACTAAAACTATACTTTCAGACATAGGTACAGACTAACCTGAGCTTAGAGAAATCATCAATGAGTTAGCTATGTGTCTAATGAGAAAGTTGGCTCATTAATTAAAGCAATATCTTCACCTGTGACAGCACAAAGTCAAAACAGAGCTGTCCAGCTCAGCATGTAGGGAGAACTGATCAGTATCAGCCTATTTCTGTACAGAATCAGAATAGAAGAGAAGGAAGGATGTGCTAAGTTGCAAAACAGGACTGAAAATGCACTGTTGACCAACAGCACATTCTTCAAAACAGTAACCTCTTCTCCATTTTGAAGCTTTATCCACAAATGACCATTGCCATTGCCGTCACTTTCCTCATAATAACAGCAGTTAGAAGCACAGCTTCAGAAAATTTCTTTGCAGGCTCTAACCATCTGTGAAACTAGGTTGGCCTTGAATTAGTCATGAATACAAAACTCAGCTGCCATTAGAAGAACCTTAAGGAAAATCATTGTGTAAGTTTTCAGCAAGTCTGGTCCTGTTTAGAGAGTTTTATCAAAACCACATGAAACCATGTGACACCCAATGTCTTTCTCAGTGTTTTGCTTGAATATTGAGTTCATTTAAACCCTGAGTTAAAGAGAGATCACAAGACTTGGAGTCTGCACAAAGTGACTTTTACTGTAGTGAGCCTTGGAGTCAAAAATGGATGAGTCCCATGCTCAACGAAGTTCAGTAATTATGCTGAGTCAGTTTGCATGTGAACAATCAAAAGCCCCCATGCTATTTCACTGACAGGAATTGAAGACATGTTCCTGTGTATTTTGCTAGATACAGCCAGACTTTTGGCACAAGAAACTAGAAAAAAACTAGAAATACAAGGCATGAACTAGCCCAACCTAGCTGGAGGCTGCTTGCATCACCCTGGTGCCCCACCTAAGCTGGCAAACCTTGACCAAACCCAGCTGGTTTGTACAAAATAAATGCGTCTACTACCTTCAGGCATTTCTTCATCTTTTCTTACCACACTTGCCCCTGGCAAAAGGAAATGAGCTTCTGTGTTTTCCTAGGCATGTCACAAAGGCTCTCTTGGCCTAAACAATCTCTGTGAAATGAAAATAATTGTCTTTATCAAATTGCTTTGAGATCTGGGAGTGAGCAGTGTTATATCACTGAAATGCATCATTGATGATTAGATTATAAAATAAATCTGCAATCCTGATAATTGAAACACTATGTGTAATTAGAAGGGCTTTTAAAAGTCTGCTTACCCTTCAAATGAATATAGAATTTCTGTAGTATGTCATGTGTTCATAGCTAATATTTGCTATTTTATGTCTGGATGATGCTCTAAATTTACATTTTGACAAAAAACAATACTCTCACTAACTGCTCAGATTTCACCCTCTTTCCAGATTTGTATTAACCTTTGTATGTAAGGCTTGTTGCCTTTCCTTTTCAGTTTAAGTCTCAGAAACTTAGAAATTTAAACAGAAACTTTACAGCAATTGAAGCAGTTTCAGTTTTACTAAAACTCAGCACACAGCCTTTTCCAGTGTCAGAAGCTGACTCTGATGAAAGACTTTAGGCAAGGCTTTGGCTCAAGGTGCCCGCCCACCTGGTACAAGGACACTGCAAGGTCCCTTTGTAGAGCAATGCCACCATTTCACCTGAGGGCAGCCTGCGGCCAAGAAAGCTCCATGTTCCAGAGAGCTGGCCAGGACACACGTCCCAAGGAAGGCCCTGCTTCCTGCCCTTCTCCCTGTGGCCATCCACCTTGGCCGCCCAGGGCCGGGGGGTGTGGAGGCTGCCCAGCAAGGAGGCGGCCCCTGCCTGCTCAGCCTCGCTTGGACAGGCCTGGCTTGGGCCCCCAGCCCTGGTGGGACCTGCACAAGGGCTCAGCAGTGAATTGCAGTAGGTCCCTTGCCCTCCTTCTGTTTTTATCACTTTAGACTCCTCCTGCTTGCCCTTGGGCTACCAGCAGAGGTTCCCTCATGGCACCAGTGCATGCATCACCAGTGTGAGTCCACACCAATGCTGTGAGATGCCATTTCTGGCCCAGATCCAGGGAATGCTCAGGCACAAGCTTCCCTTTGAGACTGGCTGCGTGCAAGGCCTGGAGTATATGACTGCTGCCCCCGGAACACAGCAAGCAAAGCAGTAAAGGGAAAAATGTACATGAAAGTCAGGGCTCTGCAGTTCCCAGCACCAAGCTGTAGAGGCTGGGCTCTGTGGTTGCGTTTTTCAAAAGCTAAAAAGAATAAATCTTCCTGAATATAAAGGACTCAGCACAGTGTGAGCCCCTGGGGGCTCTGAGGCAGCAGTGGGCCTTCACAAAATCCAGCCCAGTAAGGGGACTGGCATGGATATCAGTGTGGGTCTATGGAGAATACATTGAAATTCAGCACATCCCTCTGCTGCCCAGCTGTGTGACGCACTGGGGATATTTGGCAGATCCTCCTGTGTTAGCCCCTTTCTCTTCCTGTTGTGGTCTGAATGAATAGCCATTCTGCTTAATTTAACCTATTTTTTCTTAAGTTCATACTCTGACTATTTACTCTAAAGCTAGATCTGAGTTGTATTTGTATAACTACAGTTTTTTGGTATGTTCAAGCAGTGTTCATTCATTTGTGAATTCTTGGCAAGACTTTTATTCATGAAAAAACCCCAGTGTATTTATAGTTGTGCAACATTAATGTGTTTTTTGCCATCATCATAACTTATTTTGCTCTGCCTGGCAATATGAATGTGAAAAGTGATGTTTTGTTGTTACAAATTATATCTGCACCAAGACAAATTATTGCAAAAACTTCATTCATATAGATACAGGCAAGTATTAAAGAGGAGAAAAATTGCTACAAGACTCTCCTAACATAATATAACCTCTTCTACATACAAAATCAGTCTAGTAAACAGTTTTGGCTAGCATATCAGTAGAAATCTGTTGCTGAAACCTGTATTGCATATTTTTCCAGCATGGTATCAGATCAGTTCCCAATTACCCATGCTTTACATTGCAATCCTTAACACAGTACATTCCATAATGAACAGCATAAGTACAATAGCTCAATGCCAGATTCCACTAGCAGGCGCCACCTTAAATAGAATTAAAATACCACAAATTAAAAGAAACCTTGGAAGAATTTAACAGTAAATACTATTTCAGTAAGTGCATCTCTTTTGCTGTCATGTAAATATGTTACTTTTACAGTCTTTTCTTTAATTGAAACACAAGAATGTGACAACATTCTGTGTGACAAATAGCTTCAATATATCACATAAATAGGAAATTCTGTCAGTATTTCTTTGAATTGCGTGCTTTTGTAAAATAGTTTAATATTGTTTTCATCAATACAGGTGTGTCTCAAGCTCCATGTGTTATTTTATTGTTATCTAGTACTTCCAAACTCTGGTCAGGACACTCGGAATAAAACAGACTTTTAATAAAATTAATGCCTTTCCCCATCTAAATCTGAACTGGCCTTTCTGTGGGTAAGCCTTATTAACTTAAGTGTTTCCATTTACACTAGATTTTCTGATTGCTATCAAAACTGAAAGTGGAACGTCAGAAGAAATAAGATATTTCAGAGAAATGTCACTATGTCAAGGCACTTTAGGAATTAAATAACTCTTGTTAATTTTTTAGATATCAAAGTATTACTATTCTAATTATTGGACCTAAGATGTCAAGATTTCAAGAAAATTTTTTGCCTGCTTTTGAAACCCATATATATTCAGATACTCAACAGAAGATAAAGATCAATATATTAGATGCCTATTAAATCAGATACTTGGGGGAAAAAATATTTAGTTTTTATTTTTGTATAAAAATTATATTAAAAATTGGAGGATTGATATTGACAGAATATATATTACATTTATAATTATCAATGTGGTCTAGTGTAATTTTTATTTTCTTATCATCCAGACAACTTGGAATGCCATCCTCCACATACGAAGAATACACGAAAATACAGCTTTCTTTATTAAAGCTAGCAGTAATTTCTCTGAAAAATGTGTTCTGTTCTGCACAATCTTACATCAAATTCATCAGTTCAAAAGCCTTCAAAAAAAAATTTTTTTTTTTTTTTTTTTTGCTATGAGGAAAAATTTTTATTGAGGTAGATATAAAATAAAATTATTATAAATATAATAAGCATTTCACCAGATTTTTTTGCTGAATACCGGACTTCTTGCTGTAGTTGGTGGACAAAATCTCACTCTTTCCCCACCAGGAATCTGATGATGTAAAGTGCAAAATAATGAAAAAAAAATTATAATAATTACTAGAATTCTGTATCCTTCATTAATGCAAAAATCTTTTTCCTAAGGAGTGGATTAATTCTATAAGTTATTGTCACTATGGTCACATTGTTGTCCTATGTAGAGTCATATTTTTCATGGGGTGGGGTGGTGTTCCTTTTATTGAACAGTCTCTTGAGTTGTTTTTAAAGTAATATTTATATTTTTAAGAACTAAAACAACCAGCCAAACCCACAAACAAAGAAACAAAAATCCCTGTTCTTCTTTTGGCTCTTATTGTCATTTCCTGCCAGTACTACACCAGAGGTTTAGAACGTTTCATGGCGCTCTATGCTTTCTCCAGGGTTATCTGTGCAGGCAACGACAAGGTTTTGTCACTAGGTGGAGCTTGAAGCTTCAGTCCTCAAGTGCTCCTCTGCCTCATTTCCTGCCTTCAACAGGGGGTTCCTCAACCTTTCCAAGCCCGTAGCTAGGCAACTTCAAAACTATTGGAGGTAAATTTGGTTGTATAATCTGTTGTATGTTATAACTATTCCTATTAGTAGCACTTTTTTTTTACATATTGAGTCATGTTTGCTGAGACTGAAATTGGTTAGTAATCAAAGGGAAAAGAATAAAGACTTTCCACATGTGGGCCTGCAGTGTAACTTCTGCAGCAAATTGCTCCATGTTTGGCTCTTCTAAAGCGCTACCAGAAAAAGGAGACTGATTGCAAAGTAAATATGACAGTGTTGCTAACAGAATGCTATTTTATATTATTGTTGGGCTCTGGATGTTAATCACCAAAATAAGTACTCTCATATGCTGGTAGACTGGTAGATAAAATAGCTGTGCGTAAACACCCAACAGCCCACAGCTGGGGGTTCATCAAATCAATACCAACAGTCCTTATGTCCTAATATATTTCATCTGCAGTAAAGAAATACTTCCCTCATGCTACAAACTGTGCCAGTTGAGAAAGCTCTTGGAAATATGCAGCCTTATATATGGTAGAATGACATTTACTGTTCTGGTACCACATGGAGTGGAGGAGAAGATGCCTCATGCTAGGGGAGTGCTCTGGTGTGGGAATAGCTTGACCTCACTAGGGAATCAGGAAATCTCCCCTGATTAGACCCTGAGATTATCTCCATTGGTTATAACTTGGTGCTAGTAGTGCCAAGGTCACAGGTATGATCCGGGTATGGGCCATTCACTTAAGAGATGGACTAAATGATCCTCTGTGTCCCTTCACTCAGAATATTCTGTGATTACTGCTCTTAATTTGTACTTCTTAGAGGTAGGCTGATTTTTCTGATATCTTACTATTACTGGAAAGATAACAAAACCTTTCAAAAACAACAAATTATATTTATGGCAGTAAATAAGCTGCAGTGGTAAGAGTAGAACTTCAACCCAGAAAGTCCTGGCTGCACACTATTACCAGGGAAGGCTTCTCCAGGTAGGCTCCAGAAGGAGCACAGTCAATGCAAAGGGCAGAAGGCTGACTGGCACAGAGCAGAAAGCATCCCATGAACAGGGAGATGGTCAGAAAATATTCTCAGATAAAAGCATGAATGCTTAACTTTGTGTCAAAGTTGATACTTTAGCCTAACAAAGAGATTGAACTATTCAGGAAATCTTGACAATAAGTAGGTACAGAGATAGAAGTGCAAATGCAGTGCCAGGAATTACACATGGTTTATGTAAGCATTTGGGGTCGTATTGTTGTACAACAAAAATATTGCAGCAGTCAAGCTTGTAATTAAAAGGTTTTCGTCTAATAAAAACTGACCTGAAAGGGAGGCGGCTTAAGTTACCAGGCAACAATTTGCAATGGATCAAGGAAAAACTAGATAGTGCCTATCTCTAGGGAGGAAGCTCTGCTGATCTGCCAACAGATAAATTATTCTCAGTGCTCTTTTATAATCTTTGACCCCTCCCTGGGTCCTGTTAACCATTATTTTAATTAAAGTAAGAAGCACTTCTTGTAGTCAGAGTAAGGTGTATGTTCTCCAGAACTTTGTCTGTTCTTGAAACATCAGCGTTCACATGCTCTTTTCTGTATATGCATTTTTGAAACTTTAGAGAAGTTAGTGTAATTACAGAGCAAAATTTCACCATTACTTATTTCTCTAATTTACTAGTTAAAATAATGTAAAATTTTGCATAACAAATGAGGCCTGTACTGTGAGAGTTTGTTCCTTTGGCATATGGTGTACTTATATGCAGGTTCTCCTTTGACATCAAAGGCCCATGGATGACAGTGCTCTTAAGATTGTACTTATGACTTGGACTTTCATCTTTCTGTACTCTCTACTCTCAAATTATATCAGTGACAGCCATGACCATAACTGGGCTGATATTAATTGTGACAACGCAAATAGAATCATTAAGCAGTAATGTTTTCACATTTTAAAGAATAAATATTCTGGGTTTTAGGAAACATTTTTATTGTAAAAATCTAAAGGCATCAGTATAATTTGAGTGCTTAAAACCCTTCCACTTTGAAAAAGAACAATTAGTTTTGAAATTAGTTTGAAGACTATTAATGTAGTTGGTCCCTTATAGAAGTCAAGAATAGTACATACAGCAAAATTCAGGCACATTAAATTATGTTTAGAGAGGGTAGATTTTCCAAAGGCAAGACTTATAGACAAAGTCCAGAGCTTTTAGAACATTTCTTTAAAACTCCATGGGTTTATCTGCTTCTGCTTTCAGTATTTTTCCCATCTCTCTTTGGAAAGATTAGATTGTCTTTGCATTTGACCACAAAAGGAGGTACCTATGGGTGCTTAACATTAAATTAATACCTTCTCTTCTTTTATCAGTTGGCACTTCGGCAGCTCAGGTTCTGTTGTTTCTTGAATCTGTTGAAAGAATCTTAATGCCATTTACTGGTGTGTGCCTGAATTGCTTGAATATGTAGCACACTCATTTGAATCAGGTATGAATATACCTGTACTAGAATGCTGGTCACTAAATTTGGGAACACAATTTTCAGCACTTCACAGTTAAGTATGAAAACATTTATTGTTCAGAGAGTAAATGGAAGTTGATGATTTTTTTTCCTGCTGCTAATAAAGTCACTTATTAAATAGGCTGAAGAGATATATTAGCAAAGATATGAAAATATCACTTGGAGAGAGACAGAATTTGTTAACATAGCAGTGTCTGTGTTTCAGATCCTTCTGGGAGGCTGGTGGAAGCACCTCTTCACTCTAGTCTTGGTACTTAGATTTTGATTGAGTTCTTTTTGCATAAACTTCTCACACTTCATGCAAAAACTAAGGTGAGACCTTCATTTCTTTTGTCCTTGTGGTCTTTTCCCTATTCTAAGATTTTCTGTAAACTATGTCTTTAGTAGGAGTGGGAAGTTTTTAAGATTAGAAAAGGACTTTCAGAATCTCCAGTCTGAAGCCCTAAAATCTCTGCTTCCTACCCAGACTTCCTCTCATTTCACAGTTATTTCATCTTTGCTAATTTTCATTTGGAAAGACTGACTACTTTTTCAGTTTAATTAATTGACAAATCTACAAGTTTATTTCTCATTCTTACATTTCCACTGATTGTTCTGATTTTCTCCCTGTTACCTTTACAACCCCTCACATAAAAAATGAGAACAGGAAAAAATGCAAAATTACCTTTCTCCTTCTTTGGCCTAGCTTCTCACCACAGTCTTTGTACACTTTTGTCTTTTTCTGTTTTATGAAGAAATATAAGTCTGATAACCTGGTTGTTTTCCAGTTCCTCCATGCAGCCCACTGCATGCATCCAATCTCCTTCCCACCCTTATTTCTCCCTTTCTCAGTTCCTCATACACAGTATAGCTATATGTATGTTTTCCTTCAAAAATCTGCTTTATTTCTAATTGCCTCTACAACTGCTTGCTGTCTTTCATCCCCTATTGCTAAGATCAACAAAAATTCATGTAGTGTATCTAAACAATTGAAACCTTGTACTTTTTCTTCCAGTTCTTTGCTAGATGTTGTCCAATTTCTTGCCATGTTCTGGTATAAGTGCATGCTTGCAAGGCATACTTCACATGATCTCTCCAACAGTCTTTTTAGAATTTCGTTTCTTTTCTCACTTTGGACATTGACTAATGGCAGTCTAATGCATAAGCTCAAATTAGTTAATTGGTTTCACTGATGCTTTGTACTGATTATCTGCATTTAGTTACTACAAATATTTCATATGCAAACTAAAATTTCTGTATCTGTAGAGAGTCAGCTCAAGCTCAACACGATCAAACCAGAGTTTATTAGTCCTCCCCCAAAGCCTTCCTCACTTCATAATGCATCCTGAGCAACATCACATCCTGCCTGTTCAAGCTGTCAGCCTGCATATTTTTTTTGCAATTCTGGCCTCTTGTAAGTTTTCATATTAGTTCAGTGCTTAGGTTTTCTTCATTATTTCTGCATAATTAAAATAATTCTGTCCATTTACACAGCAAATGCCTCTATTCCCATCTTATTGTATTCCTTTTTTGCTTTCAGCCAAGCTCTTTCCTCTGCTGTTTTTTTCAGACGAGTACCTATAGAGAATGTTTCTGCAAAATCATTTCACTAGTACTTGGACATGTCTAAGCTTCTGTACTAACTCAAATAATTTGCATGCAGTTTTCAAGCTCTTTATAAGTTCTCCCTTACTACCTGAGAATATGGAATCTTGCCCTTAAACTGGTCCACAACATTAGCTTCCATTTGACTGAGAACTGTTTATAACATTTTTACACTTTTACCTCATGCTGTTTCTCATGCTTGAAAGGAAGCCCCCATGGCCATCCAAATATGGTCATATGTGCTAATATATCATCTTCTTTCAAAACTAGAAAATGTGGGATGTGATTCAGTGGCTGAAACTACCATCTGTCTTGCTGAAGAATATTGAGTCCTTGTTGCACTTACGTTATCTCTTTTTCATCTTTTCATTCTAAGCTGGAGAAACTTATTGTTTTGAGTTTGTGTTTGAACAGCATCAAGCACAACTGGATATGATCCTGAACCAAAACTCTTACACATGACACCAATATAAATAAATAGTTGTGGTATTATATTTCTATGCCAGAAAGTAATCTCAAGCCTAATTCCTTGTCCTTGTGGGGAACTATGTGCCGTAAATAGACATGTGAAAACTGGACAGTTTTAAAAAGAAATGGCTTAGGAAATAGATTTTGTCCTGAGAAATCAGAGAATGAAACATTGATTTTGTTTTGTTGTTATATCTGCATTCTGCATGTTGGAAATTGCAAGGCTGCAGAGGAAGTCTAGCTTCCTTTATATTTCCTGTTATGCTGATATCTCAAAGTGCATAGAGTAGCAGACCTGACCAAGCAAAATACAGTGAGACCAACCCTTGCTGGTGATAAACATTACAAGCTTTATCCTTTCCAAGAGAAAAACTAATATTTAGATTGATTTATTGTCTTCTGAAGGTTTTTTTATATATCATGTTATTCTTATTACTATGATTATTAAATCACACTGTTAAAAGTTAATTTCATACACCAAATTTTGGGTTTATATTGGCAAATGCTAGTTACACAGATTTCATTCTAAAATGAATGAATACTGAGTAGCTCATATAGGCTGACTATCCTATAATCAGTGGAATCAATCATTTTGAAAAAATCACATATTCAATGAGCTACATATGAATTACAGGTCACCAACTATTCATAAAAATCCACAGTAAAATTTCAAGTGATGAACACTATTTGAAGTTGCAACTTATCTACAAACTAAGAAAGTCTGAGACTTAATGTGTGCATATCTGTGTATGTTTTTATGGCTTACATAAATCCTTGCTTATCAGGTTGTATTTATGAGTAATAAAAATAATCTCAACACTGCTTTCCAGGTTTATTTAGGCATGTCATCTTATGTTATAACATGTTAAAGACTCCTAACTATGGAAAATGAATATTTGATTCTTTTGTATGTATATAATTATCTGTGATTTTGGGGAAGTCTAAATTAATTTACTTTTTTCAAGAAAGGAACAAAAATGAAAAGTGCTCATATCGTTCTCTGGACAATTTTCTCTGTCAGAGCTGCCCAAAATACATACTGCACTCACCATAATTTACAAAGTTAGCACATTTGTTTTGGAAAAACTTTACACTTGCAGCTCTTGCACCAACAGGACAACCCTTGGCAAAGACATTTCTTACAGATACTGTGGAAGTCTCAAGCATCATGACAGAGAGGCATGGCTTATTATCAGTTGCTTTTAATTGATCCTCCATCTTCTTCATTCACTATTTTCCCAAGAACTGAGTGCAGGGGTGAATGGAAAAGAAGATTGTAGCTTCCTTTTGTCTGTGACTCAGAAGTGCAGCTAGTGTTTAGCTGTTGAAATTCCATCATATTCCCTGCTTTCTTAAAAATATTTTCAAATATAAATTTTGGAAACATATGGACAAGAGAAATCATGCCTAGAAATTACCAAGCCCCACAATTTTAGGCATAGCAACCTTTAATGATTGCTGGATAGACAACTTGGCAGAAAATAATAGCTGTTTTGGATGTTTCAGAAATAGAATGAGTTTGTAGGTCATTACACAATCAGAAAAGCTGAAGCTAGGACAGAGCCTGTGAAAATAAAGGACACATGTATTTATAATTTTTATGTTTTTGTTATGGTGAAAGAAGTTGGTGTAGTCATCTTTCCTGTATGAGAAGACAGTTTAGTTAAAATTTTAGAGGAAACCTTTTAAATCCACCAGAATTAATGCAAAGATTATGTGGGATATTTCTAACAAGATTTTCAGTAACTTAGGTGTCTTATAGCAGAAAAAAAAAAAAATTTGAAAAATTGTGCATTTTGCTCCATATAGAAATCTGGAAAAAAATGTTCACCTTCCTATCACTTGGCATTCAAATTTATAAGATTCTTGAAACTTTGAATAAAGTTAAATTTTTCTTTTCTGTCAATGAAAGACAAAATGCTTACTCATTAATCAGTATAAGAAATTTTCCCAAGATTGTCTCAAGTGTTTATCAAAATGTTAAGTTTTGACAATGTTAACTAGTTCTCAAATGTTTTGTCTCTAGTCAGATAATTTCTAGAAACCATAATACATTTATCAGAAATGTTTTTCAGTTCTCCCCTTCAGCCAAGTGTCACTATCACTGGCTAAAAGCACAAGAAGATCACATGTTCTAGTGTACATATGAGTTATTAACTTGGTTGGTGTTTCAACCAGAGAAGCTTCTGTCTGCTAGACCTTTGCTTTTACCAGGAGATCATATGGCATATGATGCATATACAGTCTATTTAACAAAGACCTCTCACACTACAGGAATCTCCTCATCTTAGGAACGACTGTAAAAAATAAACAGAGATTCTTTAGCCTAAATGCCGTCTGAAAAATCATCTACATTTTTGGTTATCCCGGCAAATGAATTCAAGTCTCTTGTATACATTAGGATGCCCTTGCTATGATTTACAAATATCCTAACAGGTTTGGAAAAAGATTTTAAAAGGATTAAAATGATAGTTAATAAATATTAGATTAAATAAATAAAAATGAATCTTGTGGTGAAGTGAAAAATATGTCCAAATTGATTTAGATTAACTGCATTTGTTTTTGCCATTATATGAATTTATTATAGAAATACCGCGATGATGGGAGACATGTTCCATATTCCCCATACAGTGATAGTAGACCAGCCTATGACTATACTTTTTACTACACTAGTCTTGTAATACTTTCATGTTTTTTTTTCCTGCAAATATAGAGCAGTGGAGTAGTCCTGTTTTTTCAGTATTACAAGTGCTCTAATCGAAGGGCAAACATAGTAGCACAGCATTTAAAGTATGACTGGCACACTTAACCTTCTTTCAGTCTATCACCAGTACAGCTGTTACAGGTGGAGGGGAGGGATTAGAATGAGGATCACTAATGTGTGTGTCCTTGACATTAAGTAAGGAAAATGGTTCCCTATTCAGGAGTGTTGGCAGGCATTAAAGATCTTGAATGAAAATTAACCTTTTCTTAAGCCAAATTGAAAACTTGTCTTAAGCAGACAATGGAGGATAGAAGGACTGTTGTAGAATTATGGGGGAATGTGATCGCCTCCAAGTGTCTCTATATCTGAAGTGGATGCCAGAACAGAAAATAAGTCAGTGCTTAACAGTTTTAGGAGATCAGGTCTGAGCTGATTTGGTCTGACCTGATCTGACCACATCTGACAGCAACTCTTTGCTGTTAAGGTTCATGTTACATAACTCAAAATTGCATAGAGTGATGGGGAAGGTGGGCATTGTGTCATTAATGGTGGATGATTTGGGTTTTCTTTGCCATCAATATAATATAACAAGTCCTACATTTGGTTTTAGTGGTATATAGTTTTGATGCTGCCATTAGATCGTCACATCTGAGTTCTTATAATCAAGACATCATAATGATTAATTTTATGCATGTCTTTTCACCCTGATGGTTAAAATGTATAAGAAGAACATTTCTAGCTCAATATTCCATTTTAATCTAGAAATTATTTTATTTTCTTCTTAAGATTAAATAAGTGTTTAATATTGTCTATCAAATGTATTTTTTCACACCACAGCCATCTCTCCAACTCCTAAGTTAAATAGATTGACAGATTAAATGTATTATTTTTCAGTCATGTCTCTTACAGCTCAGCTAATTTTTAATGGATTTTTCTTTGTACTCTTTCCAATTTGAAGATATATATCCCACAATATACTGTGCATGGGGAAACAGAGCAACCAGATGTGGCCCAAAAAGGCTCTATGAGCAAGTAAGAGCTAGGTGTAGAGCATAACAATGATGCAATGTAAAATTAGTGAACACTTTTGATTTTAGAAATCTCAGCACAAAGGAAATATTTATTTATTATTTATTTACTTACTTACTTTATTTATGTATTTAAATGGATCTTTTGGAAGAGAAGTGCTGCATTTAGCCATTGCAGACAGAGAAGAATGAACAAAGATTCAACAGTGAAGCTTAAAGTTTGGTTGCAGAAGTTATAAATCCCTAGATACCACAGTCAAATTGGTATTGCAATATTTGCACTGCAAATAGTAGTTGAAAAGAGATTGTTAATTTGGAGTGGAATACGGGTTCCCCTCTGCTCATGGTAAAGGTTCCTAAGGAAATGATGTAGACCTCAGAACATTCAAATCTGCCCAAACTGAACCAATATGAATACACTATACACTGAATACACTATGATGAGAGGAGACAAGGTGGAAAAGTTGGTTTCTTTTTCTGTTCAGTTCATCCTGCATAACTGTATTCTGTTGGAAACTCATCACCTAATCACTTACTTGATAATTGATGAATTAATTTCTTCCAAGACAGTGATTTTTTAATATATATATGCCCACTTTTCGGTGAAATTTGATAACCCAGCTAGTGTCACCAGTAAGTGGTTCCTTTGCAGACTGCTTTAACCGAAAGTGAAAAGTTTATCTAGGATTGTTCACTCTCATTGACACCTTCCATGTTTGACACATGTAAAAGTTGCTTTTGATGGATAATCTAAAATAGTTCTGTTGGTAACACTTGAGAAGAGAAACATTTTACTGGAATCTGAAAGACGTTGCTTACTGTGCATTCAGTGTTCATGAAAGCAAGGACAAATTGACAAATAATGGTATCTCAGAGTCTATCAAGATATCAAAATCTTATTGGTACAAAAGTGGCTTTACAGTTTTCATATGTCTACTATAAACTGGACCCTCCAAGCAAAAGAAGAGAAACAGATGGTCTATTCTGAAATGTAAAATTGTTACCACATTGTGAGAATATTTGGAACAAACACATAGGAAATAATATCTTATTCAAATATGCAATTTTATACTTTAGGATATCAATAATGTTTAAAAAATTTAAGACACATGCTTAAGATAATTCAAGGCTAAAAGAGGTAGAGAGAGGATCCTACATCTCCATGTTTGACTTGAACAAGAAATATCACTGCATCTTTGAAAGTACAGATGTTTATTCTATTTTATTTTGAGTACAAAGATCGTGAAGCTAGAAAAACACACAGAATATTTGTGGCATCTCTGTTGGTAAACCAGCTGTGTGTGGTTATACAGATGCAGAAAAAAAAAAGTTGAAAAAAGAACAAAGAAATGGGAGACTATATCACTTTGCTACAAAGAAATGGGAGACTATATCACTTTGCTACAAAGAAATTGGAGACTATATCCTTACTATGTAGCAAAATAATGAATAAATGCCAAGTTAGGATAAGGACCACTAGCATACCCAGGCACAAATAGAGGCCTTTTATGATTACAGCCATCTATCCCTGTAATTAATGTGTTCTAACCAGTTTTTGAGTAATAGTAGGCCTTCTTGACCAAGCTCATTGTTATCAGGTGGTCTTCAAGATAGGGGTTTTAGCAGCATATAATAGATTTGCCAAAAGATTGGCTGTGGCTCCTTTGTGAATGTGTTTTAATGCCACTCTGCAAAAGATTCAGTGGTTTACACAAGAAATCTGCCAAATTACAACTCTTCTTTCTACCTTATGGGTTCTGAATATTTGGATATTCATAGACAATCCAAAGAAAATATTCAGATTGGAAACATACACCATGCCACTGTCATGTTGCTACTCTTGGTTTAAGCAAATTGTCTGACATGCTGGTAGAAAAGGGTCTGGATATCAAAGATGAAAAAATAATGTGGATTTTCGTAGAGAAATTCAGCCCATAATATATTTCTAACATTACACTAACCAACAGAGAACTGTTACCATATACTATAATGCTGCCCCCATAAAAATTTGACCATCACCATTTGCTCTTAAAATCAGGCATTAATGCCTAATGGCTATAATTTCCATATAATGGTATTTTCATAATCCACACAAATTATGCGTACAGTGAACAATTCAAGGATTAAAATTAAACAGACCAGGTTGTAAAATTGCATGTTTTAAGAGAAAAACATTTCATTTTTATGACTTTTCACATGCAGCAGCCTTGTTAATGTGGTATGCAGCAGACCAAATTAAAGATGCAGATGAGTAAGGCCAAAATGTCTCACACACATATTAATTACCTTTATTAAGTTGAATATTCCACAGATGTTCCAAAATATTTTCTACATCTAATAACAGGAAACTGCCTGGCACTCTTCTCTCCTGAGAGGAGTCAAACTCTTCTGTGCTTAGAGCAGTTACTAACTGAGCTTGGAATTGGCATCTACATTTGGCATAAATCTCATCCATTTATGTACATGTGTATGTACACTTAAGCACAAACTTATATGTATACACACATGAAAAAATGAAGGAATAGGACAGGTATTATAAATTATAATCTCTCTGGAGTGGGACTGTGGCGGTACAGTACTTTTAAGATTTGTCATAAATCTTCCATTTTACCCAAAAGGCCTTCCTTCATTTGATATCAAAATCTTGATTTAATTTGTTGCCTTAACATTGTTCCGTATTAATAACTGGAGCAGTCATCCTTAAAAACACAAAATAATTATTAAAATGGGGTAATTTGGACTATTTCCAAATGTATTCCAACAAACATTATTGCTTTAATAGCTACAGTCTTTTTCTATAGGACTTTTTTATGTTATGAATTTACCTGACATATTCTCAAGGGGTAATGAATAAGATTCAGGAGGGCATTTTCTCAGTGTTACATTGCTCTAATAATAACATCTATCCATTGCCAATTGCTAAATGTAAAACACAGTAAGATAACTCTCTTCTGTCAAATCTGAAATCATAATACCATGTGTTCCAAAACCATGAAAATGTAAAAGTTTGTTTTGGTTTTTTGGCTTTTTATTTGCCACAGGTAGCTTTGGAATAGTTACAGACTAGTCTCTAGGGATTTTTGGTTCTGGAAATGCAACGTGGTGTCACCAGACTTGTAGCAGTCTGGTAGGGGATCAAGATCTTAGCCTGGCTGTAGCTGTTTCAATGAATGCTGAGAGATCATTTATCATTTAGATAGCTCTGGTCTAAGCCACTGCAAGTATGTTTATAACAGAACAGAACTTTTACCTTGTGTATTAAATCTATTTGTGAACTGAAATACAAGGGCTCTCTTGAAGAACTGACTAATGCTTTTTGTGCTGCCTAACAGGCTATCACTGTCTTTTTACTCAGACACAGAGTTTAAGTGCAAGTTAGAGTGATTCACAGTGTCTTTCTGCATCCTGAATTACCTCCATGTAAAATGGTGATGATACTTCATTTCACCCACACATTACTTAAACTCCAGACTGTTCTAGGCAGGACAGTATTATCACAGTTTTCAACAAAATTGCACCACTTCTTTTTTCCAGTATAACTAATAGGTCATTTAAATAGATTCATTAAATAAATGAATGAAAATAGAATGCATCCTATCTAATTTTTGCCTAATTTTTAGAAATTGAGTCTAAGCAAGTCATCTTCAGTTCTGTCATAAATGAAGAGAGGTATAGACTCCCAAAGGGTGATTCATCCTATCCTAAGTGTTTACCATGGGTGAAATGAATCGCCATCTCTCCCTTTCCCTGTCCATACCATGAGCAGAAGCAGTTTGTTGACTACATATGTACCTCTTCACAGTTTAATATAGTTGAAAGAACTGCATTTTTTGAGTATAATTTTTTAAAATACCATGATTAATCCTTCTCAGAGTCATTTGTAGTAAATATAAACCCTAAGAAGAGATTCACCAGCTTCAAGTTTCAGATAACACATGGTTAACATTTAAGTATCAAGTGTTGACATGAGAAATGTGTACTTCTTTGTGAAAGTGAAGTAACATTTTTTGAGGTACAATGTTCACTGTAATGGATACCTGAGTTTAGACCCACTTTATCTTTACTTTTGTTTTTGGAGAACAGAGTTCAATTAAGCCAAGTATATTTTAGACTTTTATTTCTTTTCAGATTCACTTAAAACTCATCCTAGTTGTAACTACTAGCATTACTGAAAATCTTCACATACTATAAATCACTGTGTTAGTCAGTAAATTAAGTTTATAAAAATTAGTTGATCCATCCACCTGACGTACAAAATTTGGAGCTGCGTTTTCGAGATACCTGCTGGCAGGATTTCTTAGTTGTAATAATCTTGGCTGAGTTGTTGTTCAGTGGTAATTTTGACATTAAAAAGTATCATGCTAAAAATGTTTTTGTATTACAAGAAATAAGCACTAAAATATTTTTATTGTTTAGCTGTATCAAAAACTATAAATACATAGCACCATATTATCCCATCATAATACAGTAGAGGACAGTTTACAGCAATTGGTATGCTGAGTGTTTGAACATTTGCATTTTCAACACTGATAACACTAGTTAGCACAGTTTTAAGCTCATACTTTCTTGTGTATCTCAGTCTGTTACTAAAACATAGAAATGTATTTCTTTTAAAGGAATGGACAGAGTTGCACTTCTAAGCTTTAGGCTTCTGTTGGTACTGAAAATGTACTCACCTACCACAATACTGAAATTCATTTTTGCTTCAGTTATCCATAACTTATGTGCATCACTTCAAAGATTGCCTCCAAATTCCTATTGGAGCTCTTGCGTAAGTGCATAATGAAATAGAGTTTTTGCTTAGTGATAATTGTGTGGAATCAGCTTCATATATGCTGATAATGGGTAATAAAATATACATTTAGTCAGTTTTTAGACCTCTACAGACATACTGAAATCATAGCAATACCTGCCATTTCTAGAAGAGATAAAATAGCTCCTATTGACCAGACTCTAAAGTATGGACTCTACTCCCTTTATATAAACATTTCTTTGTCCTACAAAAGATATAAAAGATTTAAAGTTCAAAACATAAACAAAACTAAGCAAAATTTCAAGAAGAAACAAACCCCCCAGGAAAAACACCATACCAAAACATGAAGGCCGTACAGTCCAGTCAGTGGTCTCTGGCCCCGAAGACATCCTGGTGGTTTCTGTGTGTGAGCCTTGCCTCGTCCAACTCTTTCTCATAGACTGGGTAAGGTCTTTCATTTCCAAGAGAGCACACATGGATTACAGAATCACAGAATATTCTGAGTTGGAAAGGACTTCAAGGATGATCAAGTCCAACTCTTAAGTGAATGGCCTGTACAGGGTTCAAACCCACAACTGTGGGAGTCATTAGCACCATGCTCTAAGTGTGACTTACATTTAATTTCAAACATGGGAATACGTGCAGCAGTAGATAGCAAAATCTTGTGCATGTGGATTTTGAATCCCTCAAAACTGTTTTTAGTTAGCTTAAAGCACGTTACATAGAAGCTTACTTCCTGTGTATAAAACTGTCCTGTACTCTGTGTTTATATTCTTTTTTCATTCTTTAAATAATTATTTGGTGAGGCTTCTCACCACTGCTGGGTTTTTTGATCTACTGCTACATTCCTGAACCAAATCTGATGTGAGGTCTCGCATCTCTTTTTCCAGTAAATATCAAACACAGCCCAAGTTCCATGGCTTTCTGTACCTTTAAACACTAAATACTAAATGCCAAACAAATGTTTCATATTATCCAGATATGTCATGAGCACTCTTCCCTCTCTGATCCAGACTCATTCTATCAAGAATACAAAAAACATGGGAGACTTTTAATGAAGCTGTTCTATTCTTTCTCTTCTTATGCTTGCTTTGGTTACCCTTTATATTAATTCATTTATTTCTAGTATCAGGAAGAGGATTGGTAGCAGATACCAGTAATTCCCTCATGTCCAAGTCTGAGCTTTGAAGAGCAATTATCATATTTTCAAGTGAATTGCTGTCTGCTTTGAATATGTTGTTTCCTTTTCTCACGTGAGATTGTTTGGCCATCTGTTGCTTTTGATTTATCTTTTTTCAACTCTGTCTTTAATGCTGTGAGAACATATTTATGGAAAGCTTATACATTAACATGTTTTTCAGTGTATCTTTCAGTATGTGTTTCAGTTTGTGTTTCAGTATGTGTTTTCCTTGCACCATCAACACTAAGTGCTCCTCCAAATTTGGATTTCAGCTTGCAGTAAACAATTTTTGTTCATAAATTTTATCTGTTAAGTTTTAGGTGTAATTTATGTGCAGCTTGTTTTTCTAAGAGTTAAATCAATACTATCACTTACAGTTTATCAAAAAGGGTGATGGGGGAGGAGGAGTGTTCTTCATGCAAACAGTTGATGGTGTGCAGTACTGTCAGTCTATTGAGAATGTTCAATGTCTTCTCCCATGTTATTTTTGTTCTCTTCATCTTGGTGTAAAATACCATAATACAGATCTAGCCATCAGTTTCTTTGGTGTGGCTTTTTGTACTTGTGCATTTCCACTGTGTACTGTGCTTAAATATCTCCCCGTGAGTCCTTCTTCCCTTCCTCCCAGCAAAAAAAAAAAAACCATTTAATCTCAATTGCTGTTGAACTGGCTGGAGCCTTTCTTTGTCTGTGTCTAGCCTGAAGTATGCTCCAAAGCTTACGCAACAATCCTGGTCCTGCAGCTATGCAGATCAAAGGCTGGAATGTGCTGAGGTTTCTAGCATATACACCTGTATTTCTTTCCTATGGAAACCAAAGTATTGACAAAATGGAAAGAGGAAGGAAGGGTATTTGTTGTTGAACTCATATTTGTGAACTGAGTAATGAATTTTACATGTCTTTTGTGGTCATGTATCTGCTAACTCCACCTTTGCTGTTCAGCTTAATAATCATGACACAAATTACATATATTTTATGCTCTTTGAAATGTAGTGAGACTACCATTAAGATAATGAATATTAGGAAATTTATATTATGGGATCAAGTTACCATTTTGCGCCTCAGAAAATCTATATACAGGCTTTACATATAAGAAGCCTTCCCTAAACTGTGCTATTAATGCTATCATTTCAATATTACTAATTGCTTGCCCAGTTCCTGAAC
The DNA here is from genome assembly GCA_024865655.1 of Emberiza elegans. Lineage (NCBI taxonomy): Eukaryota > Metazoa > Chordata > Aves > Passeriformes > Fringillidae > Emberiza > Emberiza elegans. Next base: position 23,461,324 of record JALJVW010000139.1, on the reverse strand, counting down.
CATGTGAGATTTACAAGTTCAGTGCTCTAGTGTATTTTTTCATCTTTTACTCCATCTAAATTTCACTTTCCAAAGAATGTTTGCCGATCAATGGAACAAAGGTAACATTTCTTTTTATGACAAAAGTGAATAGGCAGGTATTTATCAATTTTGAGTCACCATTACATATTTCTAGATATAATTAAATGGCATAAATTTGTATCCTAACTTTAACATTTGCATCCTTGTGAATTCTCCTTTACCAGGTATCCAATAAATATATGTATTCTTAATCTGTGAGGAGCAGCACCTTTATAAAACTCTGGCATGAGCCATAGAGAATGGATTGTTATATTTTCCAGAGATTCAAATTACACAGTGTATGCTAGCAAAAACTGAGTCAGTTAATGAAGCAAACATCCTTCAGTTCCTTGGTTCTTAGCAATTTCTGAACAGCATGTCATAACAAAAAGTGTTCTGAATGCCAAAGCAGACCAGTTAAAAGACCTAACATAACAAGGAATACAGATTTCTTGTGATGATGAAATGTGAAGCAGTAAGTTGTGCCTAATCAAAGTCACCAAACGAGCAACATAGGAGTATTAGAATACAAAAATATTCAGTAGACATGGGGAGTTAGTTGTAACAAAAATACTGTCTTGAAGCACTCAAAGAGGCAAAAAGGTAGTGCTAATGTACTGGTTTGTACAAAACTAAATTGTCCATTATTAACTTAAAATTCTATTACTAGGCTGTAGTATCTTCTTTCTTCAGAAGTGGGGGCCAGTACTTTCTGCATGCAGGCATTCATAGTAATTATTTGTCAGTGTAAACAGAAGAAACCAATGACTTTGGCCTTAATCCCTGACAATGGAAAGTCTCCATTTCTCTATTTATTATTACTATTCCTCTTTAATTTATAGAAGGAGGGTGTATTTATAGAAGAATGCTAATCAAGCTTCCAAATTATAAACTGTGTCCAAAAAAGATTCTTCTTTTGAACTGAAAAAAAAAAAAAAAAGTTGTGATTTTTAAATTTAATACAAGGATAGGAGAGATTTCATTATTCCAGGTAGCTGTCCCAGAGTATAAAAAAAATCTGTTTTTAAATAAGCCTATAATGTTCAATGAAGCATGGACTGTGACCACCAGAGAGGATATTGAGAGAAGGTTTCTGTAGTCAGTAGTTAAGATTATTCATACCTGGTAGTTGAGCAGTATATTTCTATCCCTTCAGACAATTTGAAAAGAATCTGAATACTGTGTGTTGTTCTTTAAATGTATCAGATTATGGTTTCTTGAAACAATCAAACAAAAAACATCCAAATGTAGAAAGTACATGAATTCAGATTCAGCCGGGACAGAAAATGGTATCTTGTTCACCATAGCTATGGACACATATAAAAGAACAAAAAAAAATCTAATGGTTTATTGTGGTCCCAAAGGCTGACCCTTACAGGAGGATGTATTATGTGTATTGGTTGGATGTTGTAATTACAAGCTGCAGCAGCATCCCAAGAGGCAGTGATAGGTTTCCACATGGCTGTTGCTTCAGCACAACATGTTTTAAGATGTGTTCTCTTAAAATAGGAGACAGCTGGGGGAAAAGCTCATAGTTGCTTAAGTAGGATTTTAAGCAGGCAGCCTCCAAACCAGGCTGCAACAGCTGTAGATCAGGACATCACACTGTTAAAATTAATGAATTTACCAACATCTTGAAAATTATTCTTGGATGTGCAGTGCCCTTAAGATATGTTCTGTATTGCAATCTTCTGTGTTATTGTAGATTTGGCTATACAGGATATTTCTCGTAGTGAAGGAAGGGAGAGGTAAAAGAGAATTGTTCACTGTAGCCACTTTATACCAGGTTTTCCAAAGCATTCCTTCTGAAATCTTTTCAAACATCACACCTGTCTGCTAGGAAACAGAGCAGACATTCTTTTTTCCCTTCACTATGAATTAGCACAATGGGAATTTTAAAAAAATAAATTATGTAATGATTTCTTGCTTTAGATTATGATTATTAAAAACAAATTTTCCTTTTTCTTGTAAGTGTCATAATTCCTTTGGAATCGACCACCAGTGCAATGTGAAAATTCTTGTCATTGTAAGCAATGTGACAACTTTCCTTGGTTAAAGTTCACAGCAGCTAAACTCCTACTCAATCAAATTTTCCCATAAGTTATTAAGCTGCAATTTTAAATGTACATTCAGCAAGAACTCCATTACATAATGTCTCTCTCAGTCTTACAAGTGCAATTATGAGACAACACCTATTCAAAATACGACACAGGAAATTCTGGGTTTTTTTCTCAGACAATATTGCAGACTGGAGAGAGAAGTCTTAAAGTTTGTCTGTTTAAGGGTGTGATCTGCATCCCTAGTTACAAATTTAGCATCAAGCAAGATGATGGTTTGATTAGAAGCAGCACATTGCCTTTGATAAGCAGATGTTCCTTTTATTTAACTGCTGCCCACAAAGTTAGCCCAAATATATTTTTTTTCTTTTCTACAGCATGTTAATTTCCGACCCTTCGTCATTGTGTTACTATAATCAAAACATTCCCAATTAATATGTATTGTCATAAATGTATTAATTCATCCCTGCTTGTCTCCATAATTTCCTTAAAGCACTGCAGCTAAGAAGCTGAGCTTCTCTGTCAAAGCTGTATGAGTAACAGTCCAATAAAGCCACACCTAGTTGTCAGCGGACCAGGATTTGGGTAAACATGGGCCAACCCAGCACTCATGTGTCTGGTGACTCGGTAAACAATGAAGCATTCAGAATTTTAGGGTCCTACCTACTGAGCGAATGTGACCCCACCTTGCTATTATTGCTGTAACAGCAAGGTAAACAAAAACTCAACACGCAATTCTAAAGAGCTGCCATTGGACCTACTTGAAAATAATTCTGTGCAATTGTTCGATAGGTTGCTAAGCAAATAAAGGCTTGGTTTTGTTCTACTTTTCTAGCCTCTAGGTAAATAACAAGTGTAGAAAAGCACCAGCAAGTTAATAAGCAAATAAAGCTTTTAACTTTTAAAAAATTATCTGTCTTAGATACTGTAGCAGATGTTATCTTGAATGTGTTACTGATTGCACCAGTTTAAGAAGAATGCTTTGTTTTATTCTGTCAGGTTATATTTTATCTTTATGTATCTTTGAGAGCTACAAATGTTTAAATTTGAACTTAAGTTGAAAGTATGACTGGATGTACTTTTAAAAATTGATATTTATCATTTTTCTATTTTTTCATTTCAGTTCAACTGCTATCTGTGTATAGCCATAATATTTATGTATCTCAGGATGTTAATACTTCTTAGGGATGGGTATGAACAAATGTCCTGAAACTGTAGTTGGTTGATCACTACCTCAGAGGATTCAGTTCAACATAACTTTTGTTATTGCTGTGTTCCAGATTTTCAAGGCTCAGCATCTAGCACAGCAGTTATGTTTGAATAACCTCTCTTTTCAATTATAGCTTTAAATCTTCACAAAACCTCATTGGAAATGCTGCCATCCCTGGTTCAAATTCTTCATTCATATTCACTGACAATGCCGATATATCTAGTGGTCAGAAAAATTTCCTCTCAAGCACTCCATCCACCCCTAACTAAGAGCATTCATTTTAATAGTATTTCCTGAAGGTACATAATAGTATAGTTTTGGTTATTTTGTGCTCATGAACAATTAAATATTTATGACCTGATCTTTTCAGCAGCTGAGCACCTCCTTGAAGGTGATGAATGCCATTGCTTTGATCAACATGCTACTTAAAGGTTCCAAAACTGAACTGCTCCTGTAGTCATGCTTGTTCTCATTAAATACTTAGTCCATGCCAGGGAATATAAGAGGTTCTTATTTTGCCTTTATTTCCCTGAAAAAAACACACAGATGGAGCCTGAGAGTGAGCTGTTACAAACGAAGAGTTCTATCTGTCCTACATCCTGTATTTATTTACACCAATGGGACTTCTTGTTTGAAAAAGGGCTGGTAACAGAAGCATTTCCAAAATCAAATTGTAAGATTTTCCACATGACTGTAAGGGTTTTTCTTTCATGAGTTCTGTTAACTAACAGCATTAGAAAAGAAATCATACAGGCTGTAGGACCTACTGTGAATCAAAAAAACTACTGGGAGTCTAAGAACTTTAGAACTCATTAGAATCAAGCAAATCACAGCTATATGCTAGGCAAACCAATGATCACAATAGCAAATAGCTCTGCTACTGCAAACAAACTGCCCTTTCATTTCATAAAATTGGATAAAAATGCAAATTAGGCCACAAGTAGTAACATAGTTCAGTTGTAATATATTATACAGCTCCTGCTTTACATTTGCTATACAGCTCTACTTTCTCTGAGAAGACTACCCCACAGCCTTATTTTAAAGAAATGTTGATATTTTATATGTATGTATATATATATATATGTATATATATATTTATACCTTTATATAAACTCTGAATATAAGCAAGGTTTGTATGGAAGCAGACAATTAAGGAAAAAAGGTCTCAGTGTTGCTTTTCTAAAATTAATTATGAAAACAGAGTAGAGAGTTCTCTATTAATAGGCTGATTCCCACTAGACAGTAGCCAAAGAAGGAGACTCCCTTCCTCTAGTTAGAAAAGATAATATGACATCCTGTAGCTTGCAGGCAGTTTACCCCTGCTTGGAAGGACTCAATCTATGGTCATTTTAAAATGGCCTTCATTCTTAACAGACAAGGATTTTGGTCAAGATAAAGACTGAAAGAGGTGCACAGGTCAAGGGCTGAACTATCTACCTTTACAAGCAGTACATACTAAAGAACCTGTTTAGCAAACAGATCAGTCCTGGGTGCATTGCAGTTGTACTGTTTTTAAGGGCTTAGGTGAATGTACGGATTTGCAGGTGGTTTGCAGCCACTGTATGATTTTTGTCTTTAATTTACCAGCAAGCCTTGGTTCTGTTTTGGAAGGTAACCAACCTATAAAGTGTTCAACCTATAATATGCCCATCTAGGCCATATTTTAGCTTCACTTTATGAAATTTTTTTCACTTTTGGCTTCATTGGCTTTTAGAGGCAGGAAAATATTGCTTGATAGGAAGGGTTACTTTTCAGTTGCCAGAATTCCTTTGCAGTTTTAATGGAAAGAAGCAGAACTTTTTTGGGGGAGCCAACATCTCATTTTCATTCCACTCTCATACAGCCGCTGTTGTATCTGCAGGGCCTGCAGAATGTAACTGCTGCGGCAGGGCGAACAAAGGCGCCATTCAGCATGGAGAGCAGCTTCCCTTCCGCACCGCTCTCTGGCCGCGGCGAGCTTGGCTGGAGCACGCTATCTGACCGACACAGGATTCGCTGCCTGAACAAAACTCCCCAAGGACACCCGTTTGGCATCCTGAATTAGTCCAGTGGGATGAAGACTTCCTTTTTAGCACTGGCGTGAGTGCTGAAAGACAGCTGTGCCTCGCTTTTGTTTCCCCACTCTTTGCATACAGACGTATTCTTTGGGACCATACTTCATGAAACTATTGCTCGTTGGAGCTCAGGTGGCTGGTTCCCCTACCCCAACTGTGTTCTGGGATGGTATGTTCCAAAGTTACAGAAGCTCTGAGAGGACATTGTCTGTAATCTGCCGCCTCTGGAATCCCATCGCAGGGGTCATTTCCTGACTTTTATGTCCCTTGAAAGTTCCCACCCCCTGTAACTTTGTAAACTAAGTAAATAAGTGACGTGTTTCCCCATATTCTTACGTTATGCACATAAAAGAAATTAGCTTACTGTTTTGCTTAAGAAAATTAATATAGAGGCAGTTGCTGATTTAAATAATCCAAATAAGATTAAGTTATAAACTAAGTGTCTAAAGAGAAAGGAACACCTTATTCATGGTGTTGGTTCATTTTTAGATATCAAGCTGATGAAAAGTACAAAAAAATTTGTTAAAGCTTCATAAAAAGCTTAACAATTTTTAGCAAGAGTGCATAACAATCTTCAGCACATCTGTTTTTTAAAGAGAAAAACCAGGTCACAACTTTCATTTTTCAAGCCCTAAATTACATAGTAACCATACTAGATTTGCAAGGCAGGCTTTTCTTCATAGATCAACAACAGATATGGTTGAGAGAGGCTAAGCCACCATGACTATAAGGACCATTTCAACAGTCACCATTATGAAATGTGTCATTACAACTTCAAAAAAACAGTGATTAAAGGGAAAGATAACCAAACTAGGATTAATTGATCAACTTTATTCCTAATGAAATATCATTGAAGCAATGGAAGTTTATGTCTGGGATGAATAAGGCCCAGTATGTCTGCAGTTTCTTTCTATATTCCATGAACAGATATGGCAGAAATCTTCTCTCAGATAAACCAGTTTATCTCCAGTGACTTCAGAGATGTACCCCTTACCTAAATCACTATGATCAGTACAATTGAATGTACAGTACAATTCTAATTTGGGAGTTTGCAGGCAAACCTCTGATTTGTGTAGTATGTTGTGTTTCCTTCTTTCTTTCTCAAAGTAAAACTATTTTATTTATGGTCATCTCCAGAAAATGTGGGCTTCAGTAATGGATGAGTCACAAAGGATTGGTGGTTCAGTTCAGATATACATTCAGAAGTTTAGCAGTTTCCAGAGTTTACCTGATCTCATCAAACTTCTCCAGCTGGGAAATGAGATGGCAATTTCCTAAAAACAGTCTGTACTATGACTTTGTAATGCTTCCTTGTTTCATTCAGGACAGCTGTAGTTCAAGAACAGTATTTTGGTGTTTCCAGTTTCAGTTCTGGCTGAAACAGAGAATTGCCAAGACATAACTTTGTAATAGCTTTCAAAAACTTTTTAAGAGATTAAGGAGGTTTTAAGAGATATGCTCCCTGTTGGTTTGAATTTCATGTTAATTTTATTCTAGAAAGGCTGGTCTAGCCCTTTCCACACAATACTGTCTTTAGTTGTTTTACTGACCGAGTATATCTTGTCCAGTAACGTTTTTCAAAAATAAAGCAATTTGAGTTGAGTGTGAAAACTAGCTGGCATGTAATTGCACAGAAAGATTACTGGACTGTTGGCAAGTATTTTTCCCAGCACTTTTTAACCTAGCTCTAAGATGTTGTATACTTATCCTTAGACCAAGTGACGTGGATAGATTTATTAAGAGTGTTGTTACTAAAAGAGTCATTTGCACTACAGTAAATGAGGCAGAATGCCGTTACATTTTACCTGGCAATATTTTCCTATATTAGGAACTCCTGTAGTTGTGTGAATAAGGGTTTTGGAACAATTGCATCAGGATTCCATTCAAAAAATGGAGAATAATCTTGAGCAGTGGTGTTGCCTAAAACTTCCAACTTTTGATTCATTTTTATTGTATTTCTTGCATTCACTATAGGGAAATAAATGGTCCTCATCTGCAATTGAAATGGATTGGTTATTTGCATAAACTTATTTGAGTAATCAGGTTTTAAACCCTTAAGAACCAGCTTCTAGAAGAATGAAGATAAATTGCAGAGAAAGCAGTTGAAGGAAACAACCCATGGATGTGTGACATATTTTGCATTATTTCATTGTAATACTCCTGTTTCCTGTGTTTTGACATAAACACATACACAAATGTATTTGGATTTTCATTCCTGAAATACAATTTTTTCAGTCTGCACTTTCAAGTCACACACCTACACTGTTCTTAAGCAGCGGTCTCTCACACAAGTATCCAAATAAAATTCCATACATAAAACTTTTTGCTAAAAAAGCCCTGATGATACATGCAGCAGCCTCACACTTGTAGGATGTCAGTGAATTGTAGTGGAATTTAATAGAGGCAGTGTTTTCCAGCTATACAAGTGCCTGCAAATTTTGTTGCCTGCAAAGCTGTCTGAGTGTTCTGACTTTTCTCCTTCTTCCCTCATACTTTTGAATGATGAATAGTATTTGGATTAGGTATTTGTACTGAAGAGATCTAGGAAGGTGAATAGAGTTTGAATAAGAAAAAAAAAGAACTGAAATATAGATAGAATTTAAGAAACCAAATGATGCTACCAGTATGATGCCACTGTAGTAAAGAATTCTTAAATGGCCTAAGCAGCTGCAAATGGCATGGAATTGGTCTTCCATATTTCACCAAGGTATAGGGCATAACCTAATGAAAATTTCATCCATTCTGTTTTATTCTCTTCTGACCTTTCAGATTATCTATAAATATATTTAATGCTATTTGTTTACAAATTTGGGGGAAAAAATTCTTTTGTTAGACATTGAATAAATGAAGGACAGCAGTAATCATGTAAATGTAAGCTTTTGCTGTGTTGTCTACTAATTACTTTTTAAAAATTACTCTAGGATTTTGTACCATCGAAAGGTCTCCAAGTCAGTGACTGATCATCTAACATTTCTTTTAAAAGTGCTAATTAGTTCTAGCTTTTCTATTTCTTTATTTCATCAAAATTCTTGGCCATCAAAAGAAAGTTCCTGGCAAATGTCATCTTGGTCACAAGGCAAGAAGCCATGAAATAAAACCAACTTGGCATCTTTGTTAGCCTGGTGAAAACTTTTAAAGAGCAATCAAGAAACAGCTTCTTTTGTGTTTTATTAATGAAAGGTCTGGCCTGCAGAACTATCATGGAGTTTCATATACCTCAGAGCTAGTGGAATACTTTATATCAAAATGTTTTGGGCACTTTTTTAACCTTATAGAAAACATAGTGTTCTTATATCCCTTTTTTTTTCCACAGGAGAAAAGGCTTTCTGTAGAATTCCTTCCCTTTCCCATTAGGAAAAAACAAGAAAAAATATTCTTTCCAGTTAAGTGAATATGAAACCTTATATTCTGTTTTGCTGAACTAATCTGAAATGTTTCATTTGAAGTCAGCACATACTGAAATCAATATCCCTCTGCAGCTGCTTTGCTATACGTCTCATATGCATATTCCCTCTTGCAGGCTAGTGTTTCTTGGTCAAACTCTTTTCCAATCTGATGGATGATACTTCATCAAAGACACATGACCTGTTTATTAAGTGAAAGACTTCAGTTTGGCCATATGAAAATATTTCATTGTGAAAATGCTGAAATTAAGTATTTCCTTATTTCTGCACTGGAATAGTTTTTCAAAATAACACAACACAATAAATAGGAATTTCAGCTCTAATTTCACTCTGAGATGAAAGGATGTATTAACAATATTATTAGTCTCAACCATATGACAGTCTGATTTTCATTCAGATCAAGCATTATTAGAAAGAATTTCCCATCCTACTAATACAAACTAAATTGCTTCATTCTGTGGACTTTGGTCCCAAGTTTGCTCAAGAATCCCATAGTTTTCCATGAGGTTTCCAGAACCAGAAGAAGACAGCATTTGATGTGTTTCTTGCATTAAGGCCTGAGTCTGATCCCACTGAATGGAGTGCATGTTTTGCCTCCAGCTTCAATAAGAGAGGATCGTCTTAAATGAATATTTATGGGTATAAAAGCAAAGCCACTGGGCATGTGGTTATCTCTCAGTAAGCCACATCCTGCTGTGACTTTTTGCATATACAAATTATAAATGGCCACTTTGTAATAGAATTAAGTTATCCAGATTCATGACAAAAGAACTTTTTAAAGTGAAGTACTTTTACTCACTTGTGTTTGAAGTTGATTGCTAACATGGCTTTGATAGGGAGAAGTAGATCACTAAAAACCTGTCTTGTTTTAGGGTCTAGTCCATTTTCTGATCAGAGAAACAGCATTCATTTAGCTATCTAGGAAGAGGTGTGTAAAAGTAAAACAAAATATAGAATGTCCATCGCTCACAAGTAGTATCTACTGCATTATTGTTGAGTTGATTTTGGCTTTTTCATTCAAAACCGCTTCTGTGTAGAAACCCAGTAACATCCCTAACTTTAATTTGGGACCTAGTGCATCTCACATATAGCTCTTTCCTTTCCTTTCCTTTTCCTTTTCCTTTTCCTTTTCCTTTTCCTTTTCCTTTTCCTTTTCCTTTTCCTTTTCCTTTTCCTTTTCCTTTTCCTTTTCCTTTTCCTTTTCCTTTCCTTTCTTTTCCTTTCAAGTTCTGCAATGATTACCAGAAAAACTATCATGACTTTTGTGAAGATTATCTACATAAATAGTACTAGCACTATTTTACTAGTATTGAAAACTGCTCTAAGTGAACTTCTGGGTATAGGATTGAAATTCTTTCACATGTGCCCCTACTTTCATGTCTGAAAAAAGATTTCTTTCAAAGCACTACCAGCTTCACTGAAAAGCACTTCATATTTACCATTATTTGTTCTTGTCAGGTAATTTTCAAGTTCTCCTGAGGCAGAACTTACCCAAGAAGTGGGACTTGACATTCCATTGTGCATATTATTACCATTCCACAGCAGCAAAATACTATTTTTTCATTCTTTTTAACAACAAAGAGCTGTATTTCTGACAAACTGAATTCCCATGGCTAATGTAGTGATTGGCTACACCAAGAACAGCAGTCTTATTTTATTCATGTTTGGCAGGATGCTTTTGGGTAGTTTACATGACTTAAAACACACTTCTGTATTCTTCATGGAACCCTTGAAGTAAAAATGGAAAATCATAAGGTTTTTATCCATTCTGTGATAAAGTGGTAACCATATAAATGAAGGATACTCACCCACATTAAAAATCAGATCAATTCAATAACGTCCTATATTCATTTTCTTGTAACATATTGCTGTAATTATGTCTAACCAAAACATCTCTTACTGAAGTCAACTTAAACCCCTATGCACAAAACACAAAATCCTTTGAATTTTCCTTTTTGTGGAGCAAGATATTCAAAATTTTGAGCCCAGGTTGATTTTAACACTATGAGAATCCCTTTAAAAATTTGAATAATTGTTAAAGAAAGCTATCTATCAGTTTGTGACTGGTGGAGCCCTTTTGCAATCCATGCTACACTATCCTTGTTTTCTTTTCTACTCCATCTTTTTTAGACTAACTTACACTGCTTGATTTCATCACTATGGAGCATCAAATAAAACCTGGATAATATTCTTACCAGTTATTTTTTCTTTCTTTTATAGTTGTTCTCTGTCTATTTTCTCTGTAAGAAAAACAACCAAAACAACCACAACCATAAGATAATTGCAAATCTGTTAAATTGCCGATTTCATGTTTTTTGGAGTCTGCAGAGACTTCCACACACATTTCTATGAGTATTTATAAAGATAGGGACATTTTTCTTGGTTTCAAAGCTACGCATTTCAGTCTAAAACATCTTCCACTAATTCATGAGAAGACAGAAGTCCGAGTTTAATGAAATTTATTTCATGTTAATTAAAGCTTCTCAGTACAAGCCTGCTGAGTCCCCAGTTTCAGGGCAGAAACTATGGTTCCACAATTTGTTGGCTAAATCATTCCCACAGAATGATTCCAGCAGAAGCCAATCCCTGCTGGGGATAAAGACTTGAGGAGACAGAAGAAAAGGCCTCTCAGATGGTCATTTTGATTCTTGTCCCCATTTGATGAAGCAGAGCACGGCTGCACTAATCCAGTGACAATTTCAGCTCAGACGCGTTTTGACTCCGCAGCATCGATGGGAGAGCACCTTCCCTGGTTGTGTCTGCTGGCTGGGGCTCAGCCAGAATGTGCTGAGGGAAACCTTGGCCGGGAAGGTTCATGTCAGGCTGAGGCAAGCAAGGAGGCAACACAACAAGCAGAAACCACAAAAGGAGAACTCAGCCAGAGCCTGGTTTTCAGTTCTGTGTTCTTGATGCCACATGTTGTTTGTCCTTAACTCTAAAGCTGCCGTGTCGTGTCGATGGCTTTTGTCTTCTGGTTCTTTGTTGTTGGTGATTACTGGATTATACAGGATGAATTATAGAAGCATCTGAAATCTAGTTAAAGATACACTTATTGAAGGGGGAAATGGTGGTGTGATTGCATATCCTGTACGCTCTGAATATCATTAGCATTTATTTTGATAACAACAAGGGCTGCGCTTGTCCAGTGCAAGTCCCCATTTATTCCTTGCTATGAAAATATCAAATCAGAATTTTCTTTAGCTTAGTGTTTGTCCACAGTTTCCAAATTGATTTAGACTGTGAAATTCAGACTTTACAAGGAATTTAAGTCTTTATGCATTTCAGTAGCTGCTTTTGGCAGCCATGTCTATACACCATTCAGGATTTACCATAACCTCTGTGCAGAAAAAGTATTTAACAGTTGTTAAATACTTGTAAGGTTGTAAAAAAACTTCAAAACTAAAATATCTGTGACAGATACCCTAACACAGTCTGAATTATTGGTATCAACATTTAATTAAGGATAAATTTATGAGGCTCTTTTAAGTGAACAACTAATTTAACAAGTTGCTGTTAAAAGTTGAAGTAATTTATGCTTCCTTAATTTGACATTTCCTTACTACCTGCTCAATTTTTGTTTTTATTTTAAAGATTTCCAGCTGTTGTAATTTTAATTTGCATATCCATGGTATGTAAAGTTCAAAATTATCCTTTATTCTGGTGCATCAATGTAGCAGATGTTTTCTCATTTAATAAAGCTTACATGTGTGACTAGATTTAGTTCAGCAGTTCTATAAAGCCAATTCCATTGAGGTGATTACTGATCTCAATGAAGCATGGGTTTAAAATAATCACAATCATGTGCTCCATGGTAACTTACTGAAAAAAATGGGCAATATTTTCACCTAATGGGGTTCAGAGAGTTTCTGTTACTTGTCTGACTAGCTTTTGCTTTTATCTTTTACCCGTGAAGGAGAGGTTACTTTGTAGAGGCTAATAACCAATCAAGGAAATAATGTCTACAACTTTTTTTTCCACATAATTTGTTTAGGAGAGTTTTAAAAGAGACCTAGAAAAAGAAATTAAAATTCTCAGGTAACTTAAAGCAATGCAATATGTTTATATGACTATGGCATTTGTAAAAGTTGAAACTACATGGGGAATGCTGTGTCTTCTGTCTAACAAAAAAAAAAAAAGGGGGGGTGTATTTTTCCTGTCTGTGTCTTATTAAAATTAAATGCAGCAGCAAATGCTAGCCATGGATTTAGATTCACCTCAAATTCCTTAAGCAGCTTTAGGACAAGTGAAACTTGATGGTTTTGCTATGAGAGATTTGTGAATATTTATTTCTTGCCACATGCAAGAAATTTAAAATGAACTACAAATCTAAGTGTTCCAACTGCCATGTTCTCAATGTTTTTCCATGATATTGGCTCAGTTTCTCACACTTCCAGAAACCTTGTTTCTCTTTAGAATATGCAGTAAGACTGTGTGTTAAAATGCAGTCTCTGCCCATTAGCACTCCAGAAACATGAGCCTTTTATAAAAGAGATTACCCCATACTTGTTCTTACACAGAAAACAGAAGTTGACTTGCTGTTGGTGGTGTTTGGGATAATGGTTAGTGACATTATTTAGGACATGGGAGATGGAGAGCTAATGTCATTCTCAGCCTGAGGGTTTTTTAATCTACCTCTCTCTCCTCTTTGTGGCAATTCTGTAATCATCCACTAACAAAGCAGGGTGGGCGAGATGTGGTGATACTGAATTACCACAGAACCACCAGACAGGAAAAAAGGTTACTCTAGTCTCAATATGTAAAACTCAACCAAGTTATTTTACAACACTGAATTGGCTGAATTTATAAGTAAACAGAGACATAAATAAGTAATTTTGTGACTGTTGTGACAGTGTAATAAAACCAGTTTACAACCTGTTCATATAATTCCCAGAAAATATTGATATTATTTAGACATTCAAAGCATCTTGCAGCTTTATATATAAGGCCTTCATCAACATGACGTGTTTAAACATGGCAATTATTTATTTTGTTTTTTGCATTAAGAGCTGTATAGCATCTGTTTTCCATCAGACATGGTAGTTAGATGAAGAAAGTATTTTATAAAAACTTAAAAATTTGTTGCCTCTTTATGCTTGTGAAATTAGAACAGAATCATCCTTCCTGTAAATGGAAAACTTAACAAATCATTTTTTCAAGTAGTTTATGCAGCTACAGTGGCAGTTTGAAGTTAGGCTCTTCTGACTGCTGAATTAGTGTGTCTTCCTTAGCAGCACAGAATGATCCTGCAGTTTTTTCATCTGTAGAGAGTTCTTGTATTCAAAATCTCACCCATTATTTTTCTCCTGTTTAACATTCTAGAATACACTTCTGCCTAAGCACCTTTTTCAGTAATGTTCTCTAGTTCTGCCTGTGCCATATGTGCAGGAGTATGAAAGAATGGCAATACTCCAAACTTTAATACCTAAAGTGTATTGCAATTCCTGCCATAAATTGGAGTATACATAGTCACTTACCTGAAATTTGTACTGGAGCGGCCTGTGAAATATGATGCAGTGCTGCAATGTCATCTTAATTCTTCTTGTACCCTCATGGAGTCCAGCAAATGAAGCACCCAAAAGATTTTTTTATCTTTTGAAGCAGTTATACCATCCTTAATTTTAGGGATTACCAGCACTTTTGTAGAAGAGCAAGAAATCAAGGTGACTGTGGAGTACTCTGAATTCTATAATAAAGTGAAATTACAAGTGAAAAACTGTAGCAAATACACAGATGTAGAGAATACTGCTCCCTTTCAGCTCAGGGTCACAAACAAATCAGATATCAGTCACAGGCATTATGGTTTTACTGAGTTTTGGACAGCTTCTACACACATCATCAAAAGAAATATCATCTTCATCTCTGCAAGACTCTGATGCTATTTGCTTCATGTTCTTCAAAACTTACAAACACAGAAATACAATAGTAAAAAAATCAAAACCTCACTAGCCAAAAAAAGCTGTCAGAAAAACCATGGACAGCTATTTTTTATCAATCTTATCTGAATCATTGCAACACCCTCAGGCATCCGTTTAAGATCCACGCTCCTTTCTCCTCAGTATTGCATACACATTAACTTAAGACTGTACAAATTTTCTTCCTGTTTTTCCGTCTGATATTAATAATTTGAAGGGGATTTTTTCTCTCTTTGTTAGATTCATGTAAACAGATCCCAACTTCCGCGAAGTGAGTGACTTTCTCTCAAGTAGAAAGAATTAGATTAGAAGTTCAAGGTTTATAAGAGCGTCACCACCAATCTGTGGCACAGAGCACTGCTGCTGTGTGCAGGGGAACACAGTAAAATTAGTCCACTTGAGACAGGAAAATCCTGAGAACTCTTTTCTTTCCCCTCTAGTTTCAGCCTCTGCTACCTGATCATACACATATTAGATTTGCGGGGATTTATGTTGGTTGCTTTATTTTCCTTTGGGCTAATTATTGTGTCAGAAAGCCTGTCCCAGGCAAGGTTTAGTCCAAGTCCTGCCTCTTAGATCCAGGTAATTACTTTGAGAGCTAAACTTCAAATTCTGCTTTTTTCAGTTTAATTTGTATTTGATTGTTTCTCTGTAGTTAAAAGGATTCCTAATGGAAACTGGCTTTTAAAATAAATCTGGTCTCTGTAGCAGGCTACATCCTGGTCAGATCATTGTTCAGAAGGGGGAATGAAAGAATATCTGAAAACTCCAGGATATTTAAATGAGGAAAAAAATTTAATGGGCTCTGTAAAAAGTTCAATATCATAATACACTTGTAAAAAGGCTGAAAATTGAGCAAATTTTCCTAAGCCTGAGAATTTAATTAAATATGTTGTAGGTTTGAATAAGAAGATATTTCTTGACCTTTCTTCTTCTATGGTGGGAGAAAGGAAGAGCAATATTGACTGATCTCGCAGGTGAGCATTCAAGATAAATAAATACATGTTTGTACTAGGCTTTGACTATGTAAATTGATTTAGTAGAATGAGAATAAGCAAAAGCCATACACAATTTATCATTCCAGTAGCTTATGTGCATTTAAAGTTACTATTTGTTACATAGAGTATCAGAGTTATTGAAATCTCAGATCTTTAAAAAGAAAATTAGGATATTTCAAGCTGGTGTATGACTCAGAATCCTGTCCTTAAGATCCGTTGTGCTGTCTGAAAGATCCACAAAGCAACAGGGGGAACAGACTTTATATGAGAAGCAACAAAAATGCTGTCAAAAGCTAACATAAACAAATATAAAATACAGAGAAAAATAAATGTGTTTTGCCATTCTGTATGACTCAGTGATGCATTATGTTTAGTAGTGTCAACCATATGTGTTTAAAGCAAAAATGCGATTGTATTTCAGCTGAAGCTTTTTCTTTGATTTTACAATATACCTGAATCCTGCACAGCTCTTCATTATTCACTGAGACAAAGGATGACAGCAAATGAATTCAATACATCAATAAATTGCAATTCAATAAAACTCTTCCAATATGCTTACTGCTAAAGACAGTAAGAACAGAATAATCAAGCTCCTTTCTGCTTTTCCTGTTCATCTCTTTGGCCCTGTTTTGAACACTTCATTTTTTTCCAATGGGGTTAAAGGAGAGCTAGCAGGCGGTGTAGAGCCCTTTTTGTTGTATTCCTCTGAGTCACTAAGTATCCTCAGAGATGATGGTATCTGAGTTTGTCAGCTTGGTCCCCTCCTTGCATCTGGCATAGTTTCAGTGTCACAAACAGGAACAAAGACTTGTTTAAAACAAAAAGAAGCAAGCAGCAGGACCCAAAATTATATATGCATATTAAGAATGTGCACAGCTTGGGAAAATAGTCTGTTCTCTCCTACATTCTCCAGTTCATCCATTTCTTAGAAAATCACAGCTATTCAAGTTTACAGTGATCTCTTCATAAGTTGGACATTCAAAGATTTATGGAAAGATGACAAATTTGACAAATAGCATTTATAGCAAGATGAGACCAGCTACTTTTACAGATTTTGACTTACTAAAAAACAGTGCTAACAGATGTTTCTCAGTCTGCAATCATCTAAACAACTAATATGTTATTAGGGCAGAAGTAATAAAAGAGGAGTTATTATTTAATTCATTTGTGAATATTTTTGCTACTACAATGGTTTCTGTATTGCCCCTCAGAGATGGCTGTACTGAAGTGATAGATGTAAATGATAGATACGAAGTGTCTAAGCTCTTCCAAAAGAGAATATAAACATTACTGCAACAAATAAAGAAAATTCCCCAGAATGAATGCCATTTAGAAAAGTGGCTTTCATACATATTTGTTCAGAAAACAGAACAAAAACAAACTAAAAAACAAACGAAGACAATAAGTAAGCAACAAATAGTTGCTTATTCAAATGTAGAATACTGTGCCCTAGAATTGTTCTTTACAAAATTTTTGTGCTTTCCTGGTATTTGTAAAACTTTTTTTGATAATTGAAAAGGGAGTTCATATGCTATCACTTCCTACTGATTACAAAGTATAAAAAAATAATTTTCTGGTACAAGGCCTTTAGAGAAGGTTGTTTACAAAATATAATATTTACTGATTTAAATTCTATAAAGGAAAGAGTTATTCCCAATAAGCTTAGGGAGCTTTTGCAATAAAGCCTGATGACATAGTTGAAATCCTAAAATGAATATACAGACATAGAGGGCAAGGGAATAAAAATTAACTATAAAGACCTTAAATCTGAAGTTTATGATTCAGTGTTTCTCATGCAGTAATTTACTATAACTGAAATGAGGACACCGTGCCCTTACATGACTGATGCTAATTTGGGTCTAAAACATAGGACACCCCTCATAATGAAGTATGGGTTTGGGTGTGTCAGATATGTGTGTGGCTTCGTTTGAAATTAGCTCCACAGCTGAACATTACAGGAAAAGAATATGCTGAAGTTTCTTCCCATACCATAGCAGAGAATGTCACAAATGAGTGACTCATTGCCTGAGCTCTATTTTCAGTTTCTGTTGTGTTTGGTCATCTTTCTCCTGTGTGGGAAGATGGCATGTCTGGTCTCCTAAGCCCCACTTTATGTGCAGTAGCTGAGACATAGCCAGCTGCAAAGATGAAACAATTGTAAAATATATCTCTTCCCTTTATTTTTCCAGTGGACCCATGGCAGACAGCTGGAAAAACTACAGCGACATTTCATTGGCTGTCTGCTCTTCCACACTTGGTCTGTAACACCCAGAGTAGGTTCAACTCTACAATGCACAATCCTGTGCTTCCTATGGGGCTCTCAAGGCCCCTCATGTGGCCCTTTGGGATATGGTTTAGTGGTGAACAAGGCAGCGCTGGGTTGGACTTGATGATCTTAGAGGTCTTTTCCAACCATAATTTATGACTCAAGAGGTTGTAACGAGGCACAAGTCAGTCTGTTCTCCAGGGAACAAGCAACAGGACAAGAGGAAATGGAAGTTACGGAAGTTATACTGGGGAGGTTTAGATAAGATATTAGGAAAAAAGTCTGCCCTGAAAGGGTGGTCATGCATTGGAACAGGCTGCCCAGGGAAGTGGTGGAATCACCATGCCTGGAAGTGTTCAAAAGCCATGTAGATGTGTCACTTGGGGATGTGGTTTAATGGTGAATACAGCAGTGTTAGTTTAAGTTGGACTTGATGATCTCAAAGGTCTTGTCCAACCTTAACAATTCCATGATTCTAATGAGAGAACCTCTATTATCCATGCACACCTGTGACAATCGATATCTCATCTTCTTTTGTTTCTGAAGATGGTATATTTATGCAATTTCAAACAGAAGTATCCTTGATTTAATATGAATAACTATACTCTTGCTTATAGAGAGGACAGCTGATGCTGTTTCTGGGAGGGAAAAAAGAAAATTAATGTTTAGGACCTTTTCAGGACCCTTCACAGTAAATGGAAAACATCAAAATTGACATGATTGTACTGTGGATTTTACAGGCTACATTCTCTCTAGTAGCTACTTTTATCAGGGTACAAAAGTCACTGAATTGTGTAGAATACAACCTGAGGCAGAATTTCTGTCCAGACCTTTCAACAAATGTTACTTAACCAGCTTCAGTTTCTAACCAGAGCCCTCACTGTATGGAAGCTACATATAGCTCTTGTGATCTGCAAGTCTTTATTTTCTGTTGATTATGTTTTATTATTTCAAAAGTCAGTTTCAACCAAGCCTGCCAAGCCAGAAGATGCAAAGGTTGTCATGTCACCATGGATTCTCATGTACTGCACTACCCACAGTGTAGTATGCCACTACATATTTATGTAGATAGTACTTGTTGGTGATAAAATATTCCTCCTAAAATAATAAAAGAAATAAGTGAACACACTGCAGCAATAGAAAGAAATCTGCAGATGATTTACATACAAAATTGTCATTGTCATTTGCTTGACAGAGTGTCCTTACTCTGAATTAGCTCACTCCTTTTATTCCTCTCTTTTCTCTCTTTAAGTTGTCCTACAAGTTGGCTGAGTGCTTTACTGCGCTAAATTCTGATATTTATGCAAGTGGACTGAGTACTTGCTATACATCTTTGTGCACTAGAAGCTGAACTTCAACACCCCTGCTGACTGTTGAAAATATGTATGGTGTGTATACATGGAGGAGGAACAATTATGCGGCTTCCTTGCTATTTATACTTGTTTTCTCTTCCTTTTTCCAGTTTCATGCATCTACTGATTGTTGTCACAATCCTATTTCTTCTATGTGATAAAAAATATAATAGCACAAAAAATGTATTTGACATCTCCTTCAGCACCTCATCTTACAGCCTTACATGTTTTACATCTTTCAAATACTTAAAACAAAGTGCACAGTTCTCATATCCTGTTCTCCCCACAGAGATTTGGTTGATCTCATATATATACCCATTTCCACTGGACTTCCCAAGCATCATGATAGATTGCAGGACAATTTGGAATGTGATGAAATTTCTGGCTTAATCCATTACTTTTCCTTGATGATCATTTTAAGAGAGATGCATTTCTTCCTCTGTGCTCACAAAATTCATTATTTCTTTGTATGGAGAAGTTGCCTTGTGTGCTCAATCACTTCCTCTCTATGAGGAATTCATTAGACATAGATACAGTCACTCATGGTATTTCTTAAACTCTGTTGAACATGTATTTCTGACAAATGCTACGTGTTCACTCCAAGGCATGATGCAGCGTTAGTCATCTTTATGTATTCCTACTAAAAATAGCCAACCCCACAGCCAACTATCTCTGTGTATGTGGAAGCCAGCAGCTCTGTGACTGTGGAAGGGTGACTAACTCCTGGAGCAAACACTCTCCAGAATGCCTCCGCTTACTCAGTTCAGCTAGGACATTTCCTCCACTCTCTGCATGATTAATGTTCTAACCATTGTCTTCAACATTAGCTTTGTATTGGCAATGGTAATGAGAAACATTTAGTCTGAAGCTTTGTTCCAAAATTTAAAAGATGCTCTTTAGCAAGTTAAAGGGGATATCTTTATTGTTTGTACTGCCTCATGTTCCATTTTTGCTAAAGCACATGAGATCAAAGTATGCCCTAAGGCATCTTACGCCACTGCTACAGTTTAAAAACTGGCCAATAACTAACAACAATTGATTGCTGTCAGATTTCACCAGGCACCACAGAAGGGGTCAAACTGATAGCAAATTTTAGTATTTTACAAGAGAATGTGAGAATCTTCCTGGTAGCAGAGAAGAAAACTGTTACAGACCTTTCTGTCCTGGACTAAGCCAAGTCTCTGCAATGCCAAAATAATGGTTACAGTTAGCTACAAAGTGTACATTGTCATGCCTCCTAAATGTATATGTATGTTTGTATATGTTTGTTTGTGTGTAAAATATTTCAATGTCAATATATACATATTATTGATAAATAAAATGATGTATGGACAAAAACTGACACGCGTAATTTCCAGCTCTTATTTTGGCAAACAACATTGCAAGTCCTAGTTCTAAACTTAGCACTATAGGTCAGTCTTTAACTGAACAAGAAATTTCAGAAACCAGGCAAACGTATGTCAAGCCGAAGTATTAACACCAGTTAGAAAGCAAACACCAGTTTGAACTTCCATCTGGAACCTGAAGCATTGCTGTGTCCACTTCTGGGCCTCTTGCTTCAAGGAAGACATTGAGGTGCTGGAGCGTGTCCAGAGAAGGGCAGCGAAGCTGGTGAAGGATCTAGAGAGTCAGTCCTATGAGGTGCAATTGGGAGAGCTGAGATTGTTTCGCCTGGAGAAAAGGAGGCTCAGGGGAGACCTTATTGCTCTCTCCAGCTCCCTGAAAGGAGGTTGTAGTGAAGTGGGAGTCAGCCTCTGCCGAGTGACAGGACAAGATGACATAGTCTCAAACTGTGCCAGGGGAGGTTCGGGATGAGCACCAGGCAGGAAGAAATCCTCCATGAAGGTGGAGCCACCATCCCTGGAAGTGTTCAAGAAACAATTAGACATGGCATTGAGCACTGTGGTCTACTTGACAAATTGGTGACAGGTCGAAGGTTGGACTCACTGATCTAGGTCTTTTCCAACCTAAATGATTCTGTGAGTCTGTAATATGTAAAAATAATAAGTTCTGAGGAAAAATAGCAGAAGTTATCCTACAAAGTTGTTTTGATGAAATGTGGTTAAAAAGATGAAAGGACTGAGATTTCCATCTTTATGTTGAAAGCTAAGTATTTGTTTTGCTATTATATTACTGTTTGAAGAAAGGTTGGACATAAACCCACAGTGTGAGCTCACAGCCCAGAAGGTCAGCTACATCTCAGGCTGCCCCAAAAGCAGCATGGCCAGCTGGCCAGGGCAAGGGAGAGGATTCTGAACCCCTACTCTGCCCTTGTAGGAGTGCACAATGTCCTACCTGGAGTGCTGCATCCAGCTCTGGGGTCCTCAGCATAAGAATGATGTGGACCTGTTGGAGACAGTCCAGATGAAGGCCACGAAGATGACCGAGGACCTGGAGCACCTCTCCAGGCTCAGGGAGCTGGGGTTGCTCAGCCTGGAGAAGAGAAGACTTCAGGAGACTTTACAGCACCTTCTAGTACCTAAAGAAGGATTATAAAAAATGGAGAGACTTTTTATACAGGCAAATAGTGACAGGGAAAGGGTTTTAAACTTAAAGAGGGCAAATTTAGATGAGATGTTAGGAAGAAATTCTTTACTCAGAGGATGGTGAGCACTGGAACAGGTTGCCTGGAGCAATTGTGGGTGCCCCATCCCTGGAAGTGTTTTGTGGCAAGTTGGATGGGGCTCTAAGCAACCAGAAATGGTTGGTGGCATCCTTGCCCATAGCAGGGGGCTTGGAATGAATAAGATTATTTTAAGGGCCCTTCCAACCCAAACCATTATCTTGTTCAATGATTCTCTGATTCTGTTTGAAATGAAGGCTTGTCTGCTCCCTGAATCTTGGACACTTTCCTTCCAGAATTTAAACAGAGGTGACAAGAAGCTGTGGTTAGTTAATTTTATTTCAATGCTAGTCATTCAAAAAACAGCCATCTCCACAAGGACCTCAGAAATTAACAATTAATGCTCCTACTGAATGTTCAAAGTAATTATTTTCTATTGTTTCTAAATGTAATTTTTGTCAAGGACATACCACTCTCAACTAGTTTCCTGTCTGTTCTTGACACAGCAAAGATCTAGAACAATATTAGCATGACAAACAGAAATAACATCAAGGGGCATTATATACAAAGCAAATTACTTGCTTTTACCTCACTGACTGCCCAGACTATCTTAATAAATAATACCCTGGCTCTGATTCAACTCTCTGCTTGCAGTCCTAAAAATTATGGCACAGACTGTGTTTCAATGTGTGTACTGGAAAAGAGAGATCCATGCTTAAGGAAAAAAAGGGAACAAAAGATAAAGATTAGTCTTTAGCTATCTAACCAGAAATAATCTCATTTCTAATCTGGCCTTGGAAAAGAGGTGCAAAAATATCTCTCATCTGGTGTGTGCAACAGTTTTAAAGTAGTATACTCTAGAGGATCAAATTATTCAGGCAGCAGAATGAGAGGCAAAACAAGAGCCAAGGATTTTGAATAAATACTACAGCTGTGGGAAATGAGTTGCAGAAATAAAAGGAGGAGGGACCAGCTAGTTTTGAGGGTAATAAGCATATGAAATCTCAAGGAAACAGAGCAAAACTGAGTCTGATTTATACCCTAAATAACTTCATTGAGTTCATTAGAGTTCCATAGGATACTGAATACATAATCTCAGAAATTGGTTGGAATATGAGGGCTGTGAATAAGAGAGAGGGAATTCTGCAGAAACACCAGTCCTTTTGTCTTAAGGCTTTTATATTATATTATTTCAGAAAACTTGGAAAGTGACAGACCCAGAGTGGTAGCTAGCGCCAACAGTATTGCAAGCAGGTGTTACACAACTCCCCAGCTCCCCCAGCTCAAGTGCTCTGCCTTCATCCACAACTCCTCTGATGCTCTCAGTTTGGATCACTCTATGATGTACATTTTGTGATGAGCAGGGTAGTGCTTTTGTTATGCATACAGATGTGCAGCACTGACTAGAAACAGATCTCAAGATTGTTTCCACTCTAGGCATCTTGGCCTTTTGTCAGAGCTTTACTGTTTTTCCATGCTTTTCAGTCCTCTGTGTTTGTAAGGTTAAAAATAAAATGGGCTGAGGCATCCAAAAGTGATTCTCCACTAGGGACTGTTTCTGCTTCTGCAGTTCTGTTCTGTGCACCCTTCCTTCCTGTTGACTTTGCTGCTTTGGTTCTCCCAAGCTAAGTCTCCTATTGCCAGGGAAAAGACTCTGTTGCTCTCCCTCAGTCTTTCCTCCCCACCATCCCCGTATGTGTTTGGGCATGACTAGGAGATGAGTATTGCTTCATAGGGAATCTTGCTCCCTGTCTGTCAGAAAAGAACTCATTTCTGTCTGCCGCCAAGAGGTAGAGAAACAAATAGCGAATCCTTATTCGCAAGGAAACTGTGTTTTATTCAAGATACATTGTGTCTGAAAATATACACGCAGCAGCAATGGTGACTTACTGTAGCAGACCTAAGTTCCTCTGTGCCTGAGACATCCTTCTGACGTGGCCCTTTGAAGTTTCACCTGTTTTAATTATTCCCTATGAGCTTTTACAATTTTTCCTAGCTTTACTGGAGATAGAAGACAGAAACCTGAGATTAAGCCACAGAAGCAGTTGAAAAGTAAGCTATTTAGGTGGGAAGATCTTTCCAAGAAGAACCAGGAATCCAAGATGTTTATCATAAAGGGTGGGAAAACACACGAGGGAAGCAAACCAGTATATGGTGCAGTATCCTTCCAAAGCATATCATTGCAGTTACCTATTTTCATGAAATCAAGATTAAATCCATTGGAACAATGAATATACAGAGCTTTCAGGTCCTTACATGCTTAAATGCTGAAATACAGTTTTGAAACCTTCCTATTTTTTTTACTATGGTTAATTGAAAAAAAAATTGTGGATATACTTGGAAAGCCAACAGATGGCTGCAAGCCACTGGATTCTTCCACACATCCTGTGACCATCCATCTTTTACTACAGGTGTCTTTATAAAGCTTTCTATCGTGACTTTGGGAGAAGGCCAAATTATCAATTATTTCTTTTCTTCCTTCCAGGGGCTTCTCTCCCAAAGCTGGATGTGGTCAGTATTTTGGTAGACATTACTAGTTTCTTCAGGAAGGAAGGAGGAGCCTATATCACATATGAAAGATAATCATAAGAGCTTTATTTTTCTAGAGCAAAAAATAAAGGGCTTCTTTTGTTATTCTTTCTTATGTTGTCATTTTCAAATATTTTCTATGGAATTGTTCTTAGAGTACATACACATACATACACTGAGGAGGTTCACAGTCCACACATGAGAATTTGTTCATGGACCTCAAAAAAAAAGGGAAAATACTGCCCTCACATCTGGCAGTCATTTGTTCATCATAGAACTGTGCATCTGAAAGCATTGCATAATAGATATGCAGGGCCAAAATCATCCTGGGCGTAACAGTACTGACGTCAATTCCCTTACACCACGAAAGAATTTTTTGTGTAGAATGCAAACTGTTTTCATGAAAGAGAGAGAAACACTTCAGTATGGATTCTTATGGACTTTTTTTTTAAACAGCTGGCAGTGGGTAGACATTGGCTTGCTGGCCAATTGCAATAAATGAGATGGACCACAAAAAAAAAAAAAAGGAGAATGGATATGGAGACTAAAACAATTGTCATTAAGGGTTTGAAATGCTATGTGCTGTATGTAAGGGATGCTATTTCAGACTATCTCTAGAATGGTCATTTGATTTATGTACCTAATACAAGCTAGAAAACACAGAGTATGCTCCTCAAATGCCTAGGATTTTTTCATAACTAACATGCTTGGATCTCCTAGAAACATTAATCATTTCCTACTAACAAAGAGTAAAATTTTTTAGGTGTACCTATGTGACTTAAAAAGCAGAAGAACTCTTCTGAAAAAATGCAGGAGAAATTTGCAGCTCTTGTACTGTCACTTAAATTTTAAATCTCCAAGTACATTTCCTCTCTTGTTTTCAAGGTGGCTGGTCCTTGAAGCACTCCCTAACTCACAGTGTTAAAAACAGGCAGACTCCTTTAACTGGGCACTTGAATTTACCTCCTGGCTTCATCTATTGTGGATTAGGAACAATTCTACTGGCAGAGAAGCAGGAAGGGAAATTGCAGAAAGGTCATGAAAAATGGGAAAATTAATGTCTGGAAGCACCGACTGATGGCTGTCAAATTAACATTTCTCTAAGTTTTGTGATGTCGAATTTTGGGTTTGAAATCCAGAAGAGTTTTTGGGTGATCCTTTGTTTCCTAAGGAAGGCACACATTGTACATCTTCCTACAAGCAGCTATACAGATTATCAAAAATATTACCATTGAACCATAAGACGTTATAAAGGTTCAGGCTCTGCATATTATATATAAAGATTTTGAGTCCACATATACAATAAAATTATATAAACATCTATTAATCACACATCTCTGGAAACCTTAGCTACAAAATTTTAGGGTACCTTTGTGGCTTCAGTGCAATAAATGGAATCTTTGCTATAAAAAGAACTTTACCCTTAGTCCAAAACTGTTTCACAGATCACCTATGCTTTTTGCAAGTAATGTCTGTCATTTACTAAATGTATTTGTAATTTGCTAACTGTACAGAGTTACAGTTTGTCCTGCACAGAGGAAACAGCATGACACAGCTTCCTTCCTTATTCCTCCGTGTCTGTGGGCTCCTGACCCTGCTCAAAAGGAATTCCTGAACTTCTCTGAACAAAGTCTGCATTTACTGCTGATGCTTACAGTAGGCACAAAACTAAGTGTAGATTATGCCAGTCATAGCTTAACCTAAAATGCTAAATCTGATCTTTTCAGTTAGGAATATTACCACTTTAAAAAGTTGTTGGTTTGGTTTTAAAATTGTACAGCGCTTTTTTAGAGAATTATAATATTAAATGTACCAGCTGAATAACTTCTGTGTGGTTTTTTTAAACTTCTGTTCCTTTACAATGTTTGCTCTTTGATTCTATTTAGTGGGAACAAGGTCAATCGGATACATGATCTGGACACATACACATTTAAACATACACATACAAATATAAAAAAAAAAAATTATGGATGTATCCCTTATAAATTTTACAGTTATTTTAAAGTTGGGTGTGAATTTATACTTTTCATATTGTTCATCTAATTTGCTTCAAGAGAAACTTCACTGAATTAAATTGAACTACATATAAACTAGATGCTATAAAGCAAAAGGAAAAATCTGTGTGTGTGTACATATGCACAGCTTTGAATTAAAACTATTATTATTTCTTCAATTGAGCAATTTCAGACTGAAAAAATCAACATTTGCAACTTCAAACACAGAACATAAAATAACATCCTTACTCTAGTCACAGTTAACCACATAGTGACTGAAATATAGCATCAGCCTGTCTTCAGGATGTGTCCACAATAACAGATTACTCAAAATGTTCTGCTGCTATTCCCTACCTAATATTATGTCTACAACAAAATGTGGAAGTTTAAAATATCTCTGTAATTATGGTAAACAGACAACAATCATTAAAATTGCAGAGTACTGTCCGCTGCTCCTAACCTACAGGCTGTATATAGAAAACTAAATTAAACAATTCTGCCTACTGCTACTAGTCAAATGCAGACTGCATTCCAGGTGTTGGTGAAGCACAGTGGAACCATGTTTTGAGTGAGATATAAATTCCAATCCTGATTTTTGTTAAGATTTTTAGATGACTTCTAATTCTGAACAACTAATGTGTGTTTCCTTACTAACTCTGTTGAGAATTTTCACAGACATTTTAAAATGTAGAAGCCATTAGAAAAATGACACGATTTCCTCTTGCTTCCTTACTTAGAAATGGGGAAATTACTCAATGTGCAAAAACCTTTATTCAGGTTAACTCAACAATGCAAGCCAAATTCCTCTTGGAATTGAATGCAGAAAGAAGCAGGTATCCTTAGGCGGTTCTCCAGACGTGTTTTGAGGAAATCATTCCTTATTTCCAGGCACGGCTCCCACCCCTCCCTGCCTGCTCCCACCGGTGCCCTTCTGCTTACGTACAGCAGCCTTGGAGTGAGAACAGGAAGAGCAGAATCAAGGAAGCAGCTGTTCTCTGAATCACAATCCTCTCTGGATTTCTCTTAAAAAAAAAAAAAAACAAAAAACCAAAAAAACCCCAAAAACAACAGCAACAGCAACAACAACAACAAAAAAAAACAAACAAACAACAAAAACAACGGAAAAACCCCACATACCAACCAAAAAAACCTAATAGAAAGATAAGACCCAGAAGAAGCACAATATTCCTTGAAGTCACCTCTGCAGATGCTACCAAGAAGCTCAGCAGCACGGTAATAAAGAAGGATGCAAGTGCACACAATGTTTTTTCTTTACAGATTGAGGTTCTCTTTCCATTTGGTTTGTACAGGTTTGTACAGTCTACAGGGCTGGATAGCCACAAATTCAGACTCGTTTGTACAAATGGTCTGTTAGAAGCTGCCTTAGTTTGGCTCCAGAAGCTTCCCTTCCATCACACCCTGAGTAAATCTTCCTAAGTCTGCTTTAATATTCTCAAAGTTTGTATTTAAGAATCAGCCCTGTCTTTGCTATTCAAATATATATCCATTTTTAATCTACTTGCTCCCTGCCCTAAATGAGCATATAGAGGCCAAAACCTAATATCAACACCCTGTAAGCAGATTTCTATCAAGACACCTACAAAAAATTTATAGATTGCAATAAAGGTTGTTTTGCAAATTCAAGAAAATATTTCCTTTTTCATTTTAGAAACACCAATTTGCAATGTATATTTCTGAATTCTGATTATCTGTTTCTTAATTACTTCAGATGCTTTTTCAATGAATAGAGCTGTAAGATGTCCTGAGTTTTAAAATAAACTTTCTTTTCATATAACAGATGAATTTGAAAGTTTCTGTACAAGCTACTCTCAAAATACTTGTAAAATATCCTAAAATCAGAATAATTTGTTCTGAAATGCTTAGAAACATGACTGAAAACATAATCTATAATATGGTTTGAAGTTTTCTGGCTAGAAACCTGACCTTCTGTTCAGGTTTTGCTTGGAATTTAATCAACAATTAGGGGTTATTAGCAAGAGCTAAGATCATAAAATCATAGAATATCCTGACTTGGAAGAGACCCACAAGGGTCATTGAGTCCAGACTCCTGGCCCTGCACTGGATGCCCCAGAGTCACACCCTGTGCCTGACAGCATTTTACAAACACTTCTTGAACTCTGACAGATTTGATTCTGTGACCCTTCCCTGGGGAGCCTGTTCCAGTGCCCAACCACCCTCTGGGTAAAGGACTTTTTCATTTTATCCATCCTCAGTCTCTCCTGACACAGCTTCATGTCATCCCTTGCGTCCTGTCACTGGCCACCAGTGAGAAGAAATCAGTGTCTGCCTCCCCATTTTTCCTCATGAGGAAGTTGTAGACAGCCATGAAGTCTCCCAGAGCCTTTTTCTCCAGTCTGAACAAGCCAAATTGTCCAGATGCTCCACATATGCCTTCCTCTCTAGACCCTTCAGCAGCTTCACAGCCCTCATCTGGACACTCTCTAATAGCTCCATGTCCTTATACAACAAAATAAATGTAAGCATTCGTATATTATTAGAATCATAAATGACTGTGCTTTTACTTCTTCCTCCATTAAATTGTACCCAAAACTGAGTACATTCATTCACAACTGATCAATTTCCATGCCAATTCCTGAAAGCTTCTAAGACTTAATTCCCTCAGCTGCTATTTCCCTTGTGCTATTTAGAGAAACAAAAAAAAGAAAACCAAAACCAAAACAAACAACCCCCCTCCCAAAACCCAAGTAAAGAAAACCACCAAACACCCCCCCCAAAACAAACCCATTGATGACTCTCCTTCCTTGCTTATAGTTCCTTCTTCTCCTTCTGCCTTTACTGAGGTTGTATTCTGTGTGATCCTCTTGAAAACTAGACACTCCGTCATTCCATAATTTATGTATCAAATCAGGTGCAGACTTACTTAGATTAATAGATATTATAGATAATGTTCCCTAGACTTCAACTTGTTATAATCTTCCACAGTACAGCCACATGGTTCTGAAGTTTTACTTACGTTCTTCCATTTTCCCATTCAAATCTAGATTTTTTTCATAACCTAATACCTTTCTGTTAAAGGAATCCAGGAACTCTTTTCAGTGGGTCAACATGAAAAGAATTTCTAGAAAGTATGTACTCAAGCTACAGGAGCAAGCTAGTATTTTACATTTAGTAAAATAAATCCCTAAATGCCACTTAATCTAGCAGCCTCTCTGGTAAAATTACATGACCCACCCCTGGAAGTGTTCAAGGCCAGGTTGGATGGTGCTTTGAGCAACCTGGTCTAGTGAAAGGTCCCTGGTCATGGCAGGGGGATTGGAACTGGATGCTCTTCAAGGTACTTCCAACCCAAACCATTGTATGATTTTATGATTGTGCCTCCTTGTAAAACCTTTACATTCCTTCAATGAGATAATACATACATATGACTGATGGAAGTGGCTACATTGCAGAATACTTGCAGTTTTGAAGATATGGAGCAGGTTTTGATGTGTTGAGGACAAAGTTCGTGACTCATATATTAGATTTCCAGTGTCTGACATGAAACCATAAAAATGTGGCCACAGCTTACTTGCAACATGTTTGTGGACAACATGAAAACTGCACAGACCTCATTGGATAAGGGAACTGCCACATTCCACCATGACTCAGTTTAAGATGAAACCATGATATGCAGAGAGTGCTGAAACTGGACATTTGCAACATTTGCTTGTTGCTCTGTAGTCATTAAAAATCACCATGGACCTTCAGAAACCTTTTCTCACATTCACTGTGTTTTTAAGCATAGATGATAATAAATTTCATAATGTAGATGTAAGGTGGTGAAAAAAAATAGTCCCTCTGTTCTGACATTATTAAAATTGTGTTTTAAATTCCCATTTTGGTAATTTCTGTACCCTTTTCCCATATATTTTGCATGTGGTACTAATATGGGTAGAAAAAAGAACTTTCCAACAAGTTTAGTTGGTGACCTTGGATGACACTTTACATTTCATAAAGTGTGAAAACAGACCTAGTTAATCACTTAAAATATTTTTTTTCTTGATTAAACATTTCATGAATACATTACTTTAATTTTCCTTGCAGCTTGGGCTTCTGAATGGAAAAGTCACTATTGAAAAAGATCATAGATGCCTGACTTTAATATTTTTTGATCATCCTTTGTTAGCTTTAGCATTAAAAAAAATAAATTGAAGCACAAATTCCTGTAATATTTCATCAAGTTCTGACTAACAGAGAATCAGAAATGTTCTAAAATGTACAATTACAAACAGGCATAAACTCTGAGACATTTTTGTGGTTTCAGAGAAAACTGACTTAAGTACATACGTCTGGAAAGTCCCACCAAGAAGCCACTTCTGTATTTTCAGGAAATTAAGCAAAAAGGCCTACTGCAATTTTTCTATTGTCATTTGTTTGTTTATTTTAAGCCACATAATAAGCAGAAATTTGTGATCATAGGTGTAGTATTTAGGCCAAAAAGAAATTTTTTGAAGATAAAATAATTGTTTATATAAGAGTTTCAGAACAACTGTTCTGAAACATTTTGAGACCAATTCTAATGGTCTCATGTGCTGTGAGACTGTGAGTAGTGGGAGGGTTCAAAGCTTTGTAGCTGTGGAACCAAGTCTCGATCACAGTCATTCTAAGTGCTTTGTTTTTGCTTCCTTTTTCTGGAATGACCCAGATAAAAACTAGTAGCATATGCCAGGAGATGCCTCTGAAAATCTTGATTAAAAGGGTGACTGGAAGAGTAGTATCCTGAATTATACCCTGAATTGCTACTCTTGAGTACTAGATCTGAAGGACCCTGGCCCCAGCACTGGTCAAGAGCAGGGACCCGCAGAAGAGTAAAGAACAGGAAGACTATATTGTCAACATTCCCTGGTATTTGGATGATCCTGATAACCAGCAGTTTGGAATTCAGAAATTTCTTTATATAAGAGACTTGCATATGTCTAACCCCATATTCTAGCACCAAAAAATATCCGTAAGTAGATTCAAAAACCCCAGTAAAAGTGGATTAAACATACACTTTTCCAGTCTCTTGATTCTTTCAGATTTGAAGACTTCCTAATCCTGATACCATTTGTGCAGAAATCCACCAACAGTTCTCTTTCCCAGTTAGACAACCTTTCCCTGAAATGCTGTAAATTGCCATAACCCACAGTGTCCTCTGGTAACAAGTTTCACAAGGCTCCTACCCCTTCTGCTTTGAATTTAACTGCCAATGGCTTAATTTGATGGTCACTACTTGCAGTTGGTAGAGACTGCAAGAAGTTGGTCCGTGTTAACAAATGTTAGAAGGATTAAAATTACAGCCAGTGGGAAAGACAAAAATTACAGCCAGTGGGATTCTGATGTAGCTCAGAATCACATTTTCCCCTTTCCAAAAAGCAAAGGTCTTCATCATGCCTACTCCTGCATTGACAAAAAGGAATTTTTTTCTTTTTTTTAATGAAAGCTTACCAGATCAAAGGCTTTTCCGAATCACTAAGTTTCTGGATTTCAGCAGTACTTTCTGTCTAAATCCCCTGGCAATCCAGAACCCAGGCAAAAGGTACTTGAAAGATTTCAAGCATGGGTTAAGAATCCTCTTCCAATCCTGAGAAAACAGATAAGGAAACCTGGAAACCAGACTTTTTGTAATAATACAGGTATCAGATAATTAGAGACTCACAGCTGCCAAACTGAAGCCTGATCATTTAGGACACTTTGACTCTGTCCCAGATGAGTTCTAAGCAATATTGGAAAGCTGTGAGACTCAGAGTGAGCCCTAAACTGCACAATTAGTGATCATGATGGAGGGATCACAAGTTGAAGCCTAAATAGAAAGCATCTGTTTCATATAATTGTTGTGCAATCTTTGCACCTTTGTGCTGAGAAAAAAGGTAAGTTCTGTAGCACTAATGGAAAATGGAAGGAAAGAAGAATATTTTTTCACAGTGGCATAGTAAGCACTGTAGTACTGTCATAGTTCTGCCACTGAAAGAGCGATGAGCTCTCATAGTTTGTGCAATCACAGCGCATGCATATTGGGGAACGTCCAGCAGCAGTTAAAGACTGTTCCTTTGTTCAGCTGCCTCTTTGGTGTTGTGAAGCATCTGTTCTGATAATGCAGCCTTTTCATATTACTACCTTACACTTTGTTTCTGTTTTTAGGACAAGGTCCCCAAATGTCTTACCTTACTAAAGTTACAGTGTCATATAGAGTAGGCATTTCTGTAAGGGTTTTGTTCTGAGAACTGTAAGCAGCAATGTGAATTTACAGAAGAACCATCCTGCCGTCCTGTATCCTGCCACTCCCCCGCACAGCACAGAGCTGTGTGCAGTGTCACAGCCTCACCTCACATAGGGCTCCAAGCGGGCAAGACACGACAGCCAAGCCTGCACCCGCCACCATGCCTCAGTGGAGCACTAGGGCTTCCTATGCACAGTGACATGCTGATAAACTCTTAATTAGCTGCTGCTTATGAGTGTCTGCTTCTACTGCAGATCCTAATTCATTTGCCTCTGCCTAAACTATGTCTCTATGTGCCAAATATGGATTATATTGCAACTGGTATCCTCCTGTGTGTGCCTATACAAAGGATGATTAGCTGTAAAGCCTTCTGAGAGACATTTTATATGGAAAACTACTTACAAAATATATCATGTTGCACCAGACAGCTGCCTAAATGCTGGAATGAATATCTGCTAACCATTTATATGCCAAGATTGCCATTCAAAGTTACTTGTAACTGTATCCACTACAGCAAAAAAGCTATTTGGCAAGTAACATTTTTCTGACTCCCAGTTGCCCTGGTACTCAACATTATACCAGCCCAGCACGAGGGTGTCATTATGCTATTTCTCATGTTACCACTCTCTGTAGTCTACTGTGTTGTCACCCAAAATTTCAGATGTCTGTTTCTAATTGAATGCTTCCTTCTGTGATAATAAAGATGATTCATGCAGTGATAAAATGTCCTAAATATTATATGGTGTTTTTCAGAACACACCAGACACTTCTGCTTTAATGCCAATCAGTACTATTCTTTCATTATACAAGTTTTTATCAAAAGGATATTAAAAAAGACAGTAAGGACTGCAAATAATATGACCTCTAAAGAGATCTATGCAAAAAAGATATAAAGATATAAACGTTTTTCTTTGCGCTGGAATCAGTGAACGCATTTCTGACACAATTCCTTTTGTGACAGTATGTGTATTCTATGGTGTCTTCCCTCTTTCAGACACATGACATTCTTTCAGAACATGTTCTTTAGTAAAGATGCTGAACAAAATTAGGCTGTACTTAGAAGCAGATACCTGTTATATGCTGTCTTTCAGCAGCTATGAGCACAGTTGAAATCTGTGCTTCTGTTGGAGACCCTTGTCACTCCCACAATAAAAAACAACATGACTGTACTGA
The DNA here is from genome assembly GCA_024865655.1 of Emberiza elegans. Classification (NCBI taxonomy): domain Eukaryota; kingdom Metazoa; phylum Chordata; class Aves; order Passeriformes; family Fringillidae; genus Emberiza; species Emberiza elegans. The sequence continues at coordinate 23,427,532 of JALJVW010000139.1, read as the reverse complement.
GTCGAAGTGACCTTGACTTTCATTTATACTGCTTTTTCTTTTATTATTTACACCTGGATTTAGATTTAACTCTATTTTAAACTGCTCTGTCATAGGTCATAATTTATATTTTCCCACCCTGTCTTTTAATTTGCATCCCAATCATAGTAAAGCTTGCAAAAAAGAGAACCTTGTAGAGCAAAATAGGGAGAAACTGTGCAGGCTGTTTCACTAGAACAAAATAATTTTTCCCTCTTCAGATACCAAGAGGCTTTATCTGTGAACCTAATGGGTCACCTTATCTCTAAAAATTCACAAACATGCTGAAGGCCTGATTTCCTGCCACTTTAGGTTTAGCAAAGTAAAAGGTGTTACAAAATTATCCCTGCGGCTTGCTACTTAATTTATCTACCCAGTATTCCTCTCAGAACAAGAAAGGACGGTTAAAAAGGTTAAAAATAATATTCACCCCACCTTGCCACCCACCTACATGGCCCTTTTTTACCTCTCTGAGCCTTTCCTTTTCTGATGGACATAGGAGTGACAGCAGAACTTCCTTAGTTTGGCTGCCAAATCCTCTTTTCTTGTGGGAGTTGGGACACCTGCTAGTAAAGGTACCTTCTGCATATTCAGATTTGAAGGTCATTGTCTGGCTTTGTGCTACTACTTATGTAGTAAGCTCAGTGCTGATAATGCAGGATCCCTTCTCTGAAGCTTTAACCCTAAAAGACACCATTTCCATTTGGCAGTAGCTTCTGATTCACATGCTCACTGAAGTCAGGCTTCCTCTTTTGAGAACTGGAGGAAACTAGATTTGTCATTTGAAATGTCAGCAGCTTTCACATAGCAAAAAAAAAAAAAAAAAAAAGACAGGAAGTAAAGCCAGTGATTTGTATTTCTATCATAACACTGGCAAGACCTCTGAAAACAGGAACAAGAACAGGTCCTGGAATATTTTAAGTGTGGTGCCAAATTAGTTCCAACCTGTATTTATTAAAAAGTAGAAGTCAGCAGGAACATAGAACACTGCTGATTTATGTTCCTTAATCTCCTCCCAATGTCACATTACTCTCATTGTACAGTTGGCTTTACAAGCTCCAGCAAAGGACTGGCATCACCAAGGGCTATGGAAAGCCCGGTGTATACATGTAGAGAAATGGAATGTCTACTCCTTAAATAACAATCTTATTTCTCTCAGTGTGAGATTGGAAATGGTAACATACCACTGTCAAAATACACTCATAAATAAAAAAAAAAAAAAAAACCAACACAGAACTGTCTTTTATAAACTATTTTACAAGCAACCTAAGGGCATTATTGTCACATGGACAGAAAATCAGTTTTTGTCAGAATAAAGTTAATTACAAAATCTAAAGCAATATTTACATATTCAAAAGCACAGCCATATAACAGCAATGCAAAGTGCCTCTGTGCAGGAGTTTCTGATCTATTGTCCAATAAAATGGCATTATTTGGCCTATTTTCAGAAAATCTACCTTGAATCAGGTCAGCAGTCTGGTGACTTTACCCATTACAATCACATTTCAGTGCATTCACCACAAGAGACTGAACACAAGATGACAGACATGAAACTGAAGAATCAATAAAAATAAAATCTGTGGAAAATGTAGTCTGTGAGCATCACTCTAAAACCCAAGGTGAATGAAATGTTCGTAGATGCAGGAGTGCCACGTTTTTGACACAGAATGACAGGTGGGTAAAGGTGTGATTCAAAAGCATTTACTGAACAGAGAATTAATCTCAATACTACAAGCAAATTTGTGCTGCAAAGGAAAGTCTGAGAGAGACCATATGGCTTTAAGTCAGGAAAATAACAGGTTTGCTGCCTGTAAAAAAAAAACTCTCTTACTGAGTTATGTGGTTTTGATGGCAGCTTTAGCAAATGATTGGCACAATATAATAGAGTGCAATTTTAAGAACCACAGAATTATCCTACATTGGTGGTACATGCCTTTATTGTATGCACCGAAGTCTCAGCCTGGCTTTAAATGTTTGTGTGTATCCCTTTTTTAATATTCATTATTCATTTTTTTCACAAAAGATATTTTGCTTGAAGCAACGTGCAATATATTATTCAATCTATCCACTGAATTTGGCTTTACTTATTTGGGGGAGAGACTCTAAAAGCAATTTATTTCTGTTTGGAAATGTGAGAAGCTCACAGGAAAATTCTGTTAGCTTCTGATAATTTCTTTTTATGGATGCACAAGTCAAAATTGAAAAAATTCGCATTTGACAAATTTTGTCCCGTTTTGCAGATGAGGTTACATTCCTCCATAAGACTTTAAAAAAAAAAAAAAAAAAAAAAAAAAAAAATGGGCTGAGGGAAATCACTTTTGTGTTTAGTCTAAATATTTTCAATGTATACAGAGAAAAAAATATCGGACTGTATCCTGTTAAATATCCCTGGAAACTGGTGGTGACCTCTTACAAACAGGAAACACATGGCAGGGGACAGAACACGGTGCAGTGTTGTGCACACATCACACCTCAGCTGCACATAAATGAATTTATGCTGTGTTTTGACTAGAGAACAAGTAGACAACAAGTGCACTAATTCCTTTCCATGGAGAACATCCACACTGCTCCCTTCTCCAGTAACAGTTCCCAAAGGCCCATGGAGCCCATTGGCAAGGGTGGTTCCTGTGTCAGCTGGCTGAAGAAAGCAGCGTGGGGGCAGAGGGGAGGAAGGAGAGCAGCCAGCGTGCAGAGCTCACTGCTCACTCTGTCCCTGTGCTGCCACTGCTGTCCCGGTGCTGCCACTGCTGTCCCCGTGCTGCCACTGCTGTCCCCTCAGCAGCACTGCTGTCCCCGTGCTGCCACTGCTGTCCCTGTGCTGCCACTGCTGTCCCGGTGCCGCCACTGCTGTCCCCTCAGCAGCACTGCTGTCCCGGTGCTGCCACTGCTGTCCCCTCAGCAGCACTGCTGTCCCCTCAGCAGCACTGCTGTCCCGGTGCTGCCACTGCTGTCCCCTCAGCAGCACTGCTGTCCCCGTGCTGCCACTGCTGTCCCTGTGCTGCCACTGCTGTCCCCTCAGCAGCACTGCTGTCCCCGTGCTGCCACTGCTGTCCCTGTGCTGCCACTGCTGTCCCCTCAGCAGCACTGCTGTCCCCGTGCTGCCACTGCTGTCCCCTCAGCAGCACTGCTGTCCCCGTGCTGCCACTGCTGTCCCCTCAGCAGCACTGCTGTCCCCGTGCTGCCACTGCTGTCCCTGTGCTGCCACTGCTGTCCCCTCAGCAGCACTGCTGTCCCCGTGCTGCCACTGCTGTCCCTGTGCTGCCACTGCTGTCCCCTCAGCAGCACTGCTGTCCCCGTGCTGCCACTGCTGTCCCCTCAGCAGCACTGCTGTCCCCGTGCTGCCACTGCTGTCCCTGTGCTGCCACTGCTGTCCCCTCAGCAGCACTGCTGTCCCCGTGCTGCCACTGCTGTCCCTGTGCTGCCACTGCTGTCCCCTCAGCAGCACTGCTGTCCCCGTGCTGCCACTGCTGTCCCCTCAGCAGCACTGCTGTCTCGGTGCTGCCACTGCTGTCCCGGTGCTGCCACTGCTGCCCCCTCAGCAGCACTGCTGTCCCGGTGCTGCCACTGCTGCCCCCTCAGCAGCACTGCTGTCCCGGTGCCGCCACTGCTGTCCCCTCAGCAGCACTGCTGTCCCTGAGCTGCCACTGCTGTCCCGGTGCTGCCACTGCTGTCCCCGTGCTGCCACTGCTGTCCCCTCAGCAGCACTGCTGTCCCCTCAGCAGCCCTGCTGTCCCTGAGCTGCCACTGCTGTCCCGGTGCTGCCACTGCTGTCCCGGTGCCGCCACTGCTGTCCCGGTGCCGCCACTGCTGTCCCCTCAGCAGCACTGCTGTCCCGGTGCCGCCACTGCTGTCCCCTCAGCAGCACTGCTGTCCCTGTGCTGCCACTGCTGTCCCCTCAGCAGCACTGCTGTCCCGGTGCCGCCACTGCTGTCCCCTCAGCAGCACTGCTGTCCCCGTGCTGCCACTGCTGTCCCGGTGCCGCCACTGCTGTCCCGGTGCTGCCACGCTTCCTGCCCAGCTAGCAACCCCTCCCTCCCAACCAACCCTGCTCTGGCAACAGACCCGAGCAAATTACATGCGTGAAGTCCACTTCCATCAGAGCCCTTGCAGCCACAGAGACAAACTTGTGATGCATCTTCTCAGTAATTCACCCGAAGGCAGACCAACCAGCTGAGGAAATGAACAGCAGCAATTCCCCTCAGAACATTTGCATCCTCTTCCCAGTACTTCCTCATGTTCCTCATTGCATCTTTTCTTTCTCAATATAGAACTTTAAATATATGCATGCATAATTCAGTTCTGTAATACACAGCTTCTTTTGTGATTTTTCCTATCCTTTTTCAGTTTTAGCATGATTCTTTCCATATTTCTCAAATGTGGGACTAGAAAACATTAACAAAAAAAACCAAACCTGAAGTGCTTCCTAGCAGTTTTTGCATTTCCGTGATGATCTTCAGTCTTCTGTGGAGCTGTGAAGAACCTTTTTCTAGTTTATCAAAATTTCTTTTGACCACTTTTATAAATCTAGTCAGGGTACCAACTGCAGCACATAACAGCAGTCCTAAGTGCCCCTAAATTACCTTCAGAAAATACCTGAGATGCCTCTCTTCCATTTACATGCCTGATTAAGTGCTTTTTTGCTATGCAGAGCAAAGCTCTTGCTTTGAAAGTTCTGTTTACTTAACAATTATCTTTTTGAACTAGAGCAATGCTAGAGGTTTCTACTCTGGTATTTCCAAATCCCTTCTTGGCATGGTTAATCAATCCAAAAGACTTTTTCTTATTTAAACAGAAGACTGGACTTATGAAGGCCACAAATCAAGTTTCTTTACTTGATGTTATAATTTGAGTAGTCTTTGAATTTCTCATCTGTAATATGAAGACACTGACCTACAGGCCAGCTTAGCAGCTCTGCATTACTCCAGTGAGACAAAACAGTTTTAACTGCTGATAGGCTTTATAGAAAGATAATTCTTTTCACTTTCCTTCTGCAGCTTCAGTGGCTACAGGATGTTTGGATTTTCCTTTTCCAAAAACTTGGCATGAACAGCTCTCTGGGAGAAAGCAGGTGTGTTCCTCTCAGATTCATCTCTGCCTGAAATGTGGAGTTTAGGTGGTGGTCCTTTAACTTCTCTGAATGAAAAGTTTTTCCTTTGTTCACTCTTTGTTCTTTTTCAGAATCAGTTCACTTAAAGGAGGACATGATCTGTCACCTTCTGGTGGGACTGGACGTTATTTTAGCTCCCAAAGTCAGTGAACAGAAAGAATTTCTTTAGCTATGTTCACAACCCTCTTAAAAGAGGCTCTCTTTGTGATTTCAAGCATGCTTCAGTATTTGCCAATATATAAGGAAAAATATGTATATTTTAATTATTCCAAGAATAGCCTAGTATTAAATAACTACAAATACATTGGAGACTGATTCCAGCTGAGATCACAACTCAAAATTCCAAAACTCAGAACAGAGCCCAATGTTTGAATCTCTTCTCTCCAAAATTATATGAATCCTGCATGAATGTGGCCAAAGTACAACAACATAGGCAGCATCAATTGTTTTCTGTTTCTACTTTGCTGTTTTCAGGGCCTCAGTCTTGTCTCTTTATCTTTCTCACACTCAATTTCTCCAGCTATAAAATGGTGTTAAACTGTACCTCTTTGTAAAGAATTATAAGATAAACTGGGGAAATGTTTCTGTAATCCTGGAGTTTTATTATAGGGATTGTGATCAGAACCCTAAAGATTGCACTGAATATAAGCAAGAGATTTCTATGCTATTCATCACAGATACAAAACCAAAACATTTTTCTGGATATCAAAAGTGACTGGGCTGCAGTTGCTGCCTTCCAAGTAATTATCCATTTGTGAGTGATAGACATAGTTACTAGGTGATGGATAGCACAGAGTATTGACCTGAGGATGTCCAGTAAAATGGTTACCCTTGTTCACCTTTAGTCTGTGATCTGGCAAATAAATGGAAAGTCAGAGGATTTAAAAGGTTTCCACATTTGGTGTGCATGTTGGTAATAGTAAGACTGGAATTTTTTAGGGAAAGCATTATTTAACCAAAAAATACCGCCACTTTTAAAAGACAACAAGCATTTCTGGCAGGCACTTCTCAGTACAGCACAGCAATGAATCTTTTACTGCTTTGCACATGCAGGTCATTGCCAATTATGTAAATAGGGTAGATAAGAAATTAGAGAATCTCAGATTGGGCAGTACTCTTTACTAGGATAAATAATTCAACAAATATAGAAATAATCAACCTTGGAAAGTTAGGTTTACTTAAAAAAAATACCACTTTTGCAGTAAACTTAGTTAGCCAGTCCTTGCATCATCTTGCCTTACAAATTGGCCACATACTCATGCTGACCTAAATTACTGGTTTGTAATTGGACGCAACCTTTGAAAACTTTCTCATTTGGGACTGAACTTTTATGACCTGCATAGAAAACTGCTATTTGAGGAAAAAAAAAAAAAGAAGAAGAAGAAGATCATAATTTGAGCTGATGAGTTTTGCTCATAGGGAGACAAAATTGATTTGAGAATTTAATTTACGTAGAGATTATTCCAAAAAGCCTTTTACAAATACAACCATAGAATGTTTTTCTGCAAATAAAGAGTTAAATCTGACCATTAAAAAGCATTTGAAGCAATTTCTGAACATTTTCTTTTGGCTTTCCTGTCCTTTCATGCTTCCATGCATGAGATGCAAAACAAGTCCTTCAGCTGGGATTTCTATGCAAACGTTAGGTCACCAGCCTAACTGCTGAAATTGGTTGGCTGTCCCAATGATATATTAGTGATTTGCTAAATAAAATCATTCTGTGCTGCAGATTTATTTGCCAATGCTGGGCTTATATATGTGGACAACAAATATGAAAGCATGTCTTTTGTTGTAGCCAACCAAACCTGAATTTGAACATGCCCAGTTTTTAAACTGCCAGCTAGATCCAGACGAGCTGACTACAGATAATACGTGGATTTTGCCTACAAAGCAGGGGTCCACTGGGTCAGAGTTACTTCACTTACAACTTTTCTTCAGAATGCTGTCTCAGGATGCTGTAGACAGTCATTAAGGTCAAAATACTGCTCAGTAAAGAAAGTGTGACTCATATAAGCAATAGTTTGCTGAATCATCCATTTTTACAGTTGAAGGGCTTCACTCATTCTTCTTGAATAGCAATTGCAGAAATGCAGCCTAAACCGGGTATAAAATGCTCCTAAATGTGGAGATGTTACTTTGTACTCTCTGCATTCAGTTAGTTCCAGTAAAAATATTACTCATCATAAAGACCAGTTGCAAACAGAACCTGAAGAAGAAAATCCAGGGCACAAAATATTCTATGCTATCACATGCTCTATGGAATAAAACATACAAATTCACACACACACACAAAATGGGGTTACACTGTTATTTATTTTGCACTGTTATGTATCATGTTGCTTTGTGCCAAAGATTCTACTATTAAAGTTTAGAAATAAAACATTATGTTTATTTAAAAAAAAAAAATTAACTTATTTCAAACCAGTTACTAGTGCTAACTTTGCCTTAGAAAGAGCATGTTTTGAAAAAAATTTGAGCATGTTCACTTCATTAATTTTGTGTCAGTAGCATAATATCTAAGTTATAAGTGCTTCTGGTAGTCATTACATAAGTCAGAACTTAGTTCCTTATTTTTAATTGACTCATAAAATAGAAAGAATTAAATAATGTTTTGCAGTATCAAAGGCTCTTCATAAAAGTTTCATTATTGAAAGTAACTTCTATCTCCACTATGCCTTTTGCATAAAACCCCCAAGGGACTGTACAAATATTTTAAGCTAAATCTTACAACTCTAGCATGAAATACTGATAATAAGTGGGCTCAGGGGTATAGAAAGAGTACTATTAGATATTAGGTTCACTCATCATCATCAAAAAAATCCAGGATGGAGAAGAAAATAATATGAAAAGTACCTTGCATCTGAAAGTCAACAAGAAAAACACCAAGGAAAGTGCTAAGACCAGATTGGTTGGATTCAAACTTCTGGTCTTGTCAGACTTGTAACTCCATTCATTTCTGAAACTATTTTCAGTGGAAATCTTTTGATCATAAATGTATGTTTTACATTTGTCTATTTCAGAAGTAGTGATAGCGGTGCTATGTATTATTATAGCGGTATTATTATTTTTCCTTCATGTGCAAAACACCAGTTTCTGGGCACCAAGGAAACCCAAACGTCCATGATCTCAAACCTGAAAAAAGTTGGGTTACTGGACAAAAACTAACCTGTACTGAGTTACAGCAGCATGGCTGTCCATAGGTTACTGTGATTAAAGCACCACCAAAACTTAGCTTGGTTCTTTGACTTTTGTTGGAGCAAACTACTGTTTCAACTTTTCATTTAGAGCTAAGCCTGCTACCAGAAGCAGCTTCTGTAGGATGTATTTCTTGAACACTTTAAAATGATGTTAGGAGAAGTACTAACACATAAACAACTCGATGCTGTTCTTTAGGAAAGAAGAGTGACTAGGGTGGAGACTCTGACATACATCAGGGTAAGAAAAACTTTTCTCTCTGCACATCTTTTCTTGAGGTGCAATGTGATTGTAAAGCTCCATTTTAGGAATACAGAACTGGTAAGGCATTAGTTCATAATACATTCATGTTAAGTTATAAAATATGACTGTTTGTACTGTGAAACTCTGAAATGGATTTTGGAGTTGTTTGGATATATTACCAGCCCAAAATTATTTTCATTCATTAATAAAACAAGTTAATCTGTTTTCCATCCTTTAAAAAAAACTAAGCACTTCCTGAAACCCTTAGTAACTGTGTTACAGCACACAAACTCCCTTAATGAGCTTGCCCAAATCTGCCTTAAGGGGGCTTATTTGAACATTGCTATGCCCATTGTAAAAGCCACAGTCACCACAGCCTCCTCCCTCATGGCAAAGCTGTAGATCCACCCATAGATACGTATAGGGACAGCTTTGGCCTCGCACTTAAGGTAGGTAACGTCCTCTTTGTATGCAGGGGTCCTGTCAAGTTACTCATTTACAAGTTACTTTACAACATTCTTCTCCATCTTCTATTCTGTATGTGCATATGTGTGTACAGAAAGGCACACATACATTAAGATGAAAACTGGAAAGAGCACACAAATATCCAATCCACAAAGGGCTTTCTAAATTTGTAATACTTCACTCTTATCAGTACAAACAATCTTACTGATCTTTGCTAGGAAGCAGAAGTTCCAGGATAATAATATGACACACAGGGTTCTTCCCTGCCTGCTGAATGAAATGTGAATTTAAAATTTAGGAAATATTTACTGTATATTTTAATATACTCAAATGTATTTAAAGTCTTTTATAGAGCAAGATAATTGTTAATTAAATGATCATGTTCCAGTTCATTTACATGTGTAATATTTGCATGATAGGGTGTTGGGTTATGCATTTTGTTGACATTCTTATACTCTGCCAGAAAATATGCCGCACAGAGTTAATGAAAGAAATGATATGATTTTGCTTGTAATGTTTATTTACTGTATTATCACCCTACAATTTAATTATTCTGAGCAGTTGAGACCTGACTGTCATTACACTCATGCAGAGATACAGCAAACATTTGGAACTGTAATGGTAATACTCTAACCACTTTGCATGAAATTATAGGCAATATTTAAATTTCTCTCCAAACTTAGAATAATTTCAGCCTGGGAACATCCATTCTACTTCAGGTTTGGGGGGCTTGTTTATTTTCATTCCTAATAACCAGGGTTATTTCTAAGTCATTTGAGTTCCTTTAAAAATCAGGCTTTTGTGTGCATATAGATTTGCTCTTGAATGTCTAATAAACAGTTTTAATTTGGAAATTAAAATTGGCAATTGATTAGACTGCTCTGGAGCACAGTATAGCTCCACACTGATGAGAGCTACTCATATAGATTTTACTGAAGTAAGGCAGTGCAAATTGCAGCTTACATACAAGCACCTTTCTTAAAAAGCTAAATGACAGATACTTGATCTTTCATTGACTTGAACTTATTTGCAAGCAATAACATAGACGTGATAAAAATCCGGGCAGTAAAATCATTTGCTTAGATTTTAAATGGCTTGTTTGAGACCTAATCTTGATCTTGTTAAATTTGCTGGTAAAATTCATGTAAACATCAATTGGAGGTTTAATCCTTTTGCGGATTAAAATGTTCTTGCCCATAAGTGGAGATGCTAGCTATTGGTCCACCTGAAAAAAAAAAAAAACCAAAACTATAACAATCATATCCACTGAGTCTAAATTAGATGGCTCCTTCAATATTCATACTTGTGGTTCAGCAGAGGGGGTGGTTATCCTTCACAAGGCACACTGCTTTACTTACTGAATAATTCACAAAAAATGAATACTGGAAGAAGTGTACTTAATGCTTTACTCAATTCTGAAAGTCTGATCAAAATGTGTGACTGGATCAAGCAGAAGCTTGGCACTAAATCTGATATACTTTTCCTAAGAGGAAAATGATCAAAAGATCTGGAGTATTTTGATTGGTAAATTGGCAATTGGGATTGCCTGGGGGAGTGGTCAGGGGTAGAAACTGTTTTATTGAATGGATGAGAATTCTGAACACAGCAGGAAATACAATCTATAATGCTTTTCAAAAATGCTGGCACTGATATTAAACATGTATACCTCATTCCACTTGAGTAATAAGAGTACTGTGACTTAAATTTATTTCTCATAGTGAGGAAAAATGCATCCCACTGTGATAAAGCACTAGAATAACAATGAGACAACCTGGAGGATGAGCTCTGTGCTGTTCACTGTACACCTGGGCTCTAGTACCGGCCAGCCAGGTCCCCTGGCCCCTCCATCCTATGTCCTGCAATCCTTTGCCAAACTGAATCCCAACAAAAAGACTGCTGGAAATGTTGCTATGCTGCATGACTCCCAAGCTGAAGTTCTAGCTGATGGGAGCTAATGACAATGGTATTAATTATAAAGCACTATTTGAATGCTAAAAACATGAATTCTAGGTTGTTTTGTACTTCCTGCTCATTTTTCTTTCCGGATCCAAGAGGAACTGCAACAAAGGGTCAGTCTCTGTCTTCCAATATCCTTATTTTATAGTCCAAGAGAATCTGGAAAATAGAAAATACTTCTGGTCAGGGGAAAATACCTCATCTGCATAACTGCAAGGTCCATTTCCTAGAACTTGCCTGTCAGTTCCTAAACATGGCAACTCCTACTTACTTTCTCTGGACAAGCTCAGCACAGTCTCATGCATGTGTTCCATCAGCAGGATGCTTACCAAACACCTGGGCAATAAATCCTATAATGAAAAATGCTGGCACTGATATTAAACATGTATACCTCATTCCACTTGAGTAATAAGAGTACTGTGACTTAAATTTATTTCTCATAGTGAGGAAAAATGCATCCCACTGTGATAAAGCACTAGAATAACAATGAGACAACCTGGAGGATGAGCTCTGTGCTGTTCACTGTACACCTGGGCTCTAGTACTGGCCAGCCAGGTCCCCTGGCCCCTCCATCCTATGTCCTGCAATCCTTTGCCAAACTGAATCCCAACAAAAAGACTGCTGGAAATGTTGCTATGCTGCATGACTCCCAAGCTGAAGTTCTAGCTGATGAGAGCTAATGACAATGGTATTAATTATAAAGCACTATTTGAATGCTAAAAACATGAATTCTAGGTTGTTTTGTACTTCCTGCTCATTTTTCTTTCCGGATCCAAGAGGAACTGCAACAAAGGGTCAGTCTCTGTCTTCCAATATCCTTATTTTATAGTCCAAGAGAATCTGGAAAATAGAAAATACTTCTGGTCAGGGGGAAAATACCTCATCTGCATAACTGCAAGGTCCATTTCCTAGAACTTGCCTGACTCAGTTCCTTAAACATGGCAACTCCTACTTACTTTCTCTGGACAAGCTCAGCACAGTCTCATGCATGTGTTCCATCAGCAGGATGCTTACCCTGATCCAAGGACACCTGGACCAAAAATGTGGGTTTACTACTGAATCTTTTTCAGGATCAAAAGAAAAATTATGCTGCTTAAAGCCTTCCCCTGGGTGCCACAGGCCACCAGCCAATCTTACGGCACAGTAAGAAATACCCCATGCTTTCTTGTCCTTCTCTCCATGGACTCTACATCAAGCTACATTTGGATGTGATGGGAAGTACAGACTCTCCTTGAATACTAAGGAAATACTGTTATGCAGTAGCCCTTGGTGATTTATTGTTCTATAAAGAAAAATATGGGGAAAGAAGCCATCAAACAGCTCAACCAGGACAACATACTTCAAGTTGCATCTCCCTGTGTTTAGCAGATGACAAAGACATTGAACATCAATAATGAAACCATATGGACTAAATTTTTTACCCACCCTATTCCCAGTTCCACTTTTTCTTGTGGCAAAGTCTGGTTTTGGCATTCATCTCTTGATCTGTTCCAGTCACCCCTCCCATCCCTTTGATTAAATTAGTTGCATATGTAGATTTGCATTTGTGTGTTTTCTAATATCAGATAGCATCTAATACTGCATCTCCTTCAAATGAGAGTAAGAAGAAAGGGCACAAGCTACATTTTACCAGTAGGTTTCCCTACTGTCCTCTCAAAGAATGTAACACTCTTCTCCTCAGACTTCTCTCTTTTTTTGCCTTATCTCCATATATCTTGAAGAGTTCTTTGTGTTTTAATTTCTGTTAGCTCACTCTCCTCTATTGAAAATACAAGGATTTTATTAATAAAATACATAGAAACACAAGCAGATTTTTAAAAATATATAAAAATAAAATAAATATTTAAAAAAGCTGAAAAAATCAAATTACATTAAGAAAATAGCAACAGGCAAATGTGATCCCACACCATTTCCTAACTTGCGGTGTATGAGGAGGCAGTGATGGATTTCATGCTGTGAGTGTTTTATAACTATACTGAAAAAATAGCATTTTATTGTAGGTTTGTTTCAGACCTCAAAAGCCTAATGATGGTTATGCCAAAATAGCACAACATGGAAGTGGTAAAATAAACCCCAAGCAGATGCCTCATAGGAATATTCTGTGCGGTATGATTGCAGGGTTTTACTAGGGAAGGCTTTCTCATGCAGATCGTCCAGTGGATCATTAGTGAACCTGCCAGTCTTAGTGAACATTTCTGTTCTCTGTGAAGATATAATTCATCCTCTTTATGATCCTTAAAACTTGTTTACTCATGTATTTTTGCATTACAAAACCCGATAGACTTATATATCACACTAAATATACTAGGTCACTAATATATTGTAGAGGAAGTCTACTGAAAGTGGAAAACAAATTTTTCAGTGATACCATTATGAAAATCTTATTATTTTGTAGCTTTTTCAGGTGCACTACTATAATTTTCACCAATTCTAGTTTCCATGTATGAGTTACCAGACACATGCATTTGGGAAAAAGGATGTGTAGTATACATAGAAGAATGACTCACAGAAGAAAAGGGCAGAAAAAGAAGGGAGAGAATATCTAAAACTGGGAAATGGATGGCAAAAGAGAACACAAAATCAGAAAAGTATGAAGCCAAATTTGGGACAGTTTTAAAATCTAAAAATAAAGTTTTCTAATAGATACAAATAGGACTAGAATTAGTCTAATCTTCTATAGGGGATCTCTCCTTAAAATATTATTTGCAGTCAGATTAAAAGGTATTTTATTTTAAATGCTGATCACATTTTGTGAGGTGCAGCCTAAGAACTATGATTTATGTACAGAGACTCCTACGTAATATTAAAGATAAAGAGAACTATTTGAAGATAGAGAAAAATATTCCAGCTCAGCTCTTCATCACATTGGCTGATTAATATTGACTTTCTAGCCTTTTGTGTATTGTCTGATACCTGCTACTGCTCTTTCCACCTGGTTATTACCTGCTCAGCAGAAAAAGGACAGAGCACCATTTCTTTTACCTGGGTGTAGTTATGTGTTAGTAACAATCTTGCTTGGAAAGACCAAGTGATTCATCCAAAATTATGGAATGGGGTATCCTGATGCATCCGAAGGTGGCACAGGAAGAGCTTCTGAGTCTCTGTGGGTTTTGAGATGAAGTAGGATTTATTCGTGATGGTGCAGCAAAAGAAATGCTCTCAGAACTGTTTCTAAGAATAGCAGGATGACTTCTATAGCAATCCTGTGAGTAATTTGAGAGCAGCATCCATTCTGTGTTTCTGAATCCCATGAGAACATTTGAAACATAAATATGTATAATTGTACAACAGCTTTATTTTTTCCATTTAAAATAGCTAGACTTGCATAATAAATTTTCTGTGGTCTACAGTGTTTGTAGAATCCTTGTGTTATTTGGAAAGCAAAAGCATGCACCAAACCTTGGGCTTCATATTTCTTTATCTGTGAGCTAATGACAAAAGTCTATGGAAATATAAGTGGTAAATTTGAAAATGAAAGATCTGGGAGCTTTAGCAAGGCAGCTGAACCACAAGAGAATCATTCTCAGAAGATTCATTAAGATGCTGGCAAAATTTCTTCTATGTGTTTCATTTAATAGAAGAAATCACTGTACAGTAGCTAGCATATATGATCAGTGAAATACACTCATGGCCCACACAGGAGATAGTAATGGCCTAACAGTTTGAGGTAACCCCAAAGCAAATATCAGCCACTCCCCAATCTTGAAAGCCATTGATTACAACTCTGTTTCTTATGGAAAATCAAATAAAAGCATTAACACTGTTAAAGAAAGGAAAATGCGATGTGGAAAGATTAAAGGACAGACATCCTGATCTAGCTGAACCCAGCTGAATGCAGCCGAAACGTTCAGAAGATTAGGAGTGGCAAGAGGCAGCTTCTTTTGCATTCTCAAAGTCTTAAAGTTGTTGGTCCCAAGGTCAGACTGCTTCAAGACTACCTTGTATCCAAATCATGAGATCTAGAGAGTGTTTCTTAGCAAATTATTGCAAAACTATATATTCCCAGTAAGAGTGTCTTTCCTTTGGAGACATCCCTTGCACTGCTGGGTGGACAGAAATCAAAGAGACTATTTCCTTGAATCTAGAAAAATATTGTTTCTTTACATGCCATATAGCTGCCATAAGCTTATGTTTCTCAATAATATAATTTTACATTCTCACACCAGGCAGAAATTTGATCCCAAACCTTCTATAAGCCATACAGCAGCATTTCTAAAAGCAAAACTGAAAATGTATAGGTAAACATATGCATATTTGGAAGTTCGCAATATTTGTTAGATCAGTAGTAAAGTGAAGCACAGAAAATTCCCCACAATAAGTGCATATGAGTCTTAGAACTTGAAAATATATACAGGAACAATAGGCCACAAACAAAGATTGCCTGAAGGTCCAAGTTAACTGCTACAGTCAATGTGATCTACATAAATGCTAAAGTAATAAAAGCTAGCAAAAGCTTATTGCTAAATATTGCAATCAAGTTCTCCACTTCAAAATTCAGCAATATCTTGAAAGTTTATAAGTAGTAAGAAATTTAGCACCAGATCAAGAAAAATGGGCTCCTTGATTCTTTCTATATCTTTGTCCCATTTTGTCTATTCCTGCACTTTAAAAAATTTTAACAAAAATCATTTTTCCTACTAGATCATTAATAATGTGAAGCAAAATGTTTCTGATGGTTTCAGGAGATAGGGAACAAAAAAAAACCAAAAAAACCAAATGTGCTGAATTACTGTTTTGCTTGATTCCTTCTCATCCCTGCAGATAAACTTACTGTCTTTATCTGTTTTGAACAGTGTTAATAGGAGTGCTTCTCAGATGGTATTTTTATTTTAACAGAGGTAATTACTATGCTGATTCAGGAGGGCATATCAGCAAAGAGATGATATCTCAAGACTTCATTGATGGTAATCTAAAAGACAAGAGTCCAAATAACATGCCCAAAGAGCATTTTTCACTGCATGGCCTTTTGCAGCTCACCAGGAGTCTGTGTCCTTAGCACAGCACATTTCTAGTCAAATGACTGAAAAAAAAGTTACTTGCTTTTACATTAACACTTGCTTTTGCACACTAGGTGGATTTCTGCATAAAATATATGTCAGTCAGCTGCTTTCTCCATTAACTTTCAAGAAAGTTTCACTCTTTGATACTCTCTTGAGGCTTATATTCTTAATTTCCCAAAATGCTTTATCAATCCACTTTTATCATGCCCGCTCTAACTGTTCTAAATTGATGCATAGCCAGTCAAGCTAAATAAAAGTTCCTAGCCAATCTCAGATACACAGCATTTTCAGGTACAAATTTTCTAGTGACAGCAGGAGAATAACGTGTAGTTAACATATTTGAGTGAAATCAAGAGACCTAGAATCAATTCATGCTCTTACCACAGGGATTCAGTACAACCTTGGGCTAATCATAGCAGAAAAAAATATGCAACAGATATCCTCGGGCCTCTGACGACCTAGGTGTCTCACTCACAATCTAGTCTCCCTAGCCAATTCCAGGCAATAGACAGATAATAGGTGCCTCCCATTTCTGTCTGCAAACACGATTGGACTTCCACGTGTCATTGGATTATTCTCTACACGCTCATACAATGGTCAGTGCAATGAAGCCCAGATTTTGAGAACCATAGACAGCAGCATCAGAGCCTACCAAGCAGGTATAATGCCATGGAAGAAAAATAGATGGAAATGTTTTTTAATTTTGAACTGCTTAATTTTTCAAGAACAACTGAGATATAAATTTTCAGAAACAGCTGGAACATCCTCTTCTGAGGATAGGCTGAGGGAGCTGGGCCTGTTCTGCCTCAAGAAGAGACAACTGAGAAGTGACCTTGTCTGAAGGGAGGTGTTCAAGAGGATGGAACCAGACTCTTCTCAGTGCTGACGAGCAATAGGACAAGAGGCAATGGGAAGGAGAAGAGGCAAACTGATGCACAGGAAGTTCCATTTGATTATGAGGAAGAACCTCTTTACTGTGTGAGTGATCGAGCACTGGAACAGGAGTCTTTCTCACTGGAGATAGTCAAGAACAGTCTGGACACAATCCTGTGCCATGTGCTCTAGGACAACATGGATGTTGGACCAGATGACCCACTGTGGTCCCTTCCAACCTGACCCATTGTCATTCCATGCACATGAAGATATGTGTTCATACATATGAATGTATATCTGTGCACATTCTTGTGTATGTGTGCATGGCTATACATGAATGTGTGTCCATGAATGAGTGTGTGTGTGTGGGTGTGTGTATGAAAGGCATTTTAAAAATGAGGGTACTTCACAAGCACTTAGAAGATTGATTTAGCAATGGAAGAATTCAACCAAAAACCCAAAGCACATTTCCAGCCATGTGTTCCTCATTGTACTTGTCTGCATTTCCATCTAGAATGAATAACTGGAAATGTTCTGTCAGAACACCAGATCACAAGAGGAGCAGGATGCTTCTTGACTACCACACATTTCGTAAAGGAGAAAAGGCTGTTTGCTCTAAGTGTAAGTCAGATCAGGCTGAAGAGAAGCAATTCTGTCTCTTCCTCCCACACACAGACAATTTACACCTGCACAATTCAGCTGTGCTGAAGCATTTTAATCAATCTCAGAAAATCAAGAATAGGGTTTAAAATTCCCTTCTCAGGGAAGATCAGAGATGTAGGAATGTCATATCATACATGTTGCAGCTGGTGTGTGCGCTGGAAATAATTAAAAATATTTTCTAAAATCCTACTAAATTTTTTCATATATTTGTGAATTGGATTTAGTCATTAAATTAACTGAACACTGTTCTTTTTACAGCAAATACATGTACTTCGTTATTTACAGCGGGAGATTTTTTTTTATCTTTACAGAATGTGGAGGCTAAGAGGAAATATGTAAAGCATTACTATTATCCATGATTCATTGACAACAGGGCAGTTTTTGTCCATACTTCTTCAGAACTGGTGTTTCTTACAATACTGCCAGCTAAGAAAAAGAGCCCATTTTTCTAAGCACTATGGAAACAGAATAATCTTAAAACAAGCCCTACCTCAAACAGTTTACAACCTAAGGAATGAGAGAAAGCAGATTGGGGTTGTTACTCTTTATGTCTTGCCTTGTATAATGAAACTGTAAAGAATTATATAAATTGTTGCTAGTTCTGACGTAGTCTGTGATTTGCAGATTAAACTGAAACTAAGTATGGCTTCTGCCCTACTGTTCCAAGACACATTTGAATTTCTGGATCTGAATGAACCTGACAACCTTCTTTCTCACAAAGGCTTTTAGTTTTACTTCCACAGTTTTTTAATCAACCTTGGATGAAAGGGGAGACATGCTGAAGGTTTTCTGGTGCCTTCTAATCAGAATTCCAAATCAGATGAGGCATCAAAATCAGATCACACTTCTTTATACTTAATCTGAATATTTGCCCTTAATTGTTCTAAAGTTGTTAAAATGCTGTCATATAAACTAGTGAACTGCCCGCAAATGTTAGCAGACTGAGCTAGCAGGGGAAAATTTGATGGACAAAAATAGTTTTAAGGCCTTGAATGGTAATTCTAATATCTTTGGGGGGGAAAAAAAGAAAACCCCAACCAGTTATCCTGTCTCTACCTTTTCTGTTTACAAAATGCCTCTTCAAATCTCATTTAAAACATATGCAGGAGCAGTGGTCTCCATGCCACCTTACAAACTGCAGATGTGTTTCTCATCCAGTGCTGAAAGGAAATCATCAAGCTGCAAAAAGGCAGCAAGTAGAGTTCCTAAAGCACTGCTCTTGGATTAGTCCTATTTGCATCTGGATGGACATAGATGTCACTGAAAACAGCTGCGCTTATGAGAAAAAAAACCAAAATAATGGCAAGAAAGGGAGATATCACACCAGGAAAACTGGGTAACTTTGAGGACTGGAGTAGCAGAAATGAAATTCAACCACTAAACCCAATTTTAAACTAAGAACAGAAGTTTTACTGTAAAATCCAAGCTTTTTAGCTAGAGGACACCCAGGAGGAGAAGGACATGTAAACATCAACTGGATACAAATCTCTTTGAGCTACCAATCTACTATAACCCAAGAAAAAGAGAGATACTTTAATAGGCCATATCAGGGATAGGGAAGGATTAATACCACTAGCATAGAACTCTAGCAATCACCCATATGAACTGTTCTGCACAATTCCATGTTCAAGAAGAATGAATTCAAGCTAAAGTAGTTGCAGAGATGGGTTACTCAATTGGTCTGGGAAATGGAGAGCCAGGCATATGAGAAGAAAATGGAAGACTGTGGTCTCGTTCATCTAGAGTATGGGCACAATGGACTAAATATATTAAGGGGGAAATAACTATTCAAGGTAGCAGACAGTGTTGTCAAAAGAACACACGGGTATAATCTGAATAGATTGAATGAGCAGATTTAGGATGGATACTAAAATATTTTCTTTTAATTAGGGAATGAAGAGAGAGAGCAGCTTCCCACTTAGTATGGAGGAGAAACACATTGGGTGTTCTAACACAGCAGTTTGTTCTAACAAAAACAGGTCAGTACAACAGAGAAATTATCTAACATAGGTGCTCATGTGAGCAGAGCCACATAAGTTAACTTAATGTTTTTTTGTCCTTATTACTTTATAGAATTCCTTTAGCTATCTATGCAAAACTTCATTTTTGAATTGAAGAGATGTTTCAGCAGAGTAATTGAACCCATTAATCCTTTATCTATATACCCAACCCTACTGAACTAACCAAATAAAATACTGGAAGTCAACTATTTTTGCCCAAATAATTTATGTGCGCAATGCTGCAGTGTGTAAGATGGGGACTCAGCCATCTAAAAAGGTTGTGATATTATTTTAAATACAGTGTTTTCCAGGGCTTCCCAAAAGCCAACAATTTAATTCCTTCCTGCTTGGTATGTTTACCACCCATTGTATAAAATGTTACTATAAAAAGAAATTTGTTCGTTTTATTATTTAAACCCTGGAGAAGTCAAGTATTTCTAGAGAGCTGGTTAGCAGGCATTTTACTGACATAGCCATGTAACACTGAAATACACTGAAAAGATCTAATAAATTTTTTGACACATTTGTCCCTAAACCTGTGTGTCTGTGATCTGTTCACTAACATCTGACAAACTACAGACAGCTTCAACATATTTTCCATTTTTAGCTGACTGTGATGTCTCAAAAGAATTAATTTCACCATTGATAACTAAAGTATTCTTGAGAAAGCAGAGAGAACAATTCAAAAGTATTTATGGGGTCCAGTCTTTTTTCAGAAGGATTGTGGGTTTTTTTTCTATAACTCTGAGAATTTTTCTGTATTTCTCTGAGATCCGATACTACCTTTTTATGGTTCACAAGTTGCTGTTGTTGTAATCAACTTGGCTGCAGGCCCAAAGCAAGCTGTGTGACTCAGTGACAGTTGCAATCAGTGCAACCAGGAAAAAGACAAAGAGCCAATACATTTGGAATCCATAGCCATGGATGAAAATGTTTGGAGAGCTTTTCAAGAAGTCTATTGGTTGGAGAGTTTCAGATTAAACTGATGTTTGAAAATATTAGATGTCATTCTAAGGAACATGGATACAGCATTTAATGCAGCCATTTAATTTTTTTTTTAAGAGCATTATGTTTCAATTAGATACAGTTTGGTTAATGCCCCACAATAAAATGTTTCAGTGTTGCTGTGCACTACAAGACTATTGTTTAGGAAAGGCTTAGACATGTTTTAATACAGGCAGCAAGTTACACTATCTTAAAGAGGTCAAGAATGTCATTAACTGTATGCATGAGCTTAACTCCGAGAAATATCACTGAGATTTAAATATGGCCTAGACAGAAAATTAGTTGATTTTATTATGATCATGTACCATCCCAGAGCCCAATACATCTTCTTGAAAAAATAAAACGTTTCCTATTCACAATTCACAGATTGCTTTGAAATAAAAAAATTAGTTCAGTAGAAGGTATCTAAAATTTTTCTTCTTGTAATTAATAAAGTCCCTTGGTACAAATTTATTGTGCAATTTCTTTCACAAGCATTTTGGTAACATTTGTGTGATGTGCTTGTGAGAGCAATCAGGAATCCATGCGAACACTGTAGGGAGGAGTTGAATCTAGGGTGAGATACAGATGATGTTAAATAGTCACACCTGTTCTGCACTTTCTGCAAGGAGAGGAAAAATGCACAAGCATATGAGAACGAGTTAAAGATATCCTGAATAGCTCCAGCTTATGTAATAGTACTCCCACTTTCTCTGCTAGCAATTCATTGCTTCTTCATGAACAGAAATGTACTTTAAAGTCACCCACAATCACACATATGAATACAGTCCCACTCGCACATTTGTACAGCGATTCCTATAATATTACCTTGTATCAAGTAGCCTAAAAATGAACTTTTAAGGAAGAACATACAATATACATTTTAAATAGCCCTGAGAACTCAGCACATACATCAGTGAGAACTATGACATGTCCCCTTGTCACAAAGAGCCTTTGCTTACATAAAAATTGCCAGATTGGCTCAGATTAGTTGTCCATCGAGTCTTGAATCCTGTTTTTGAAGGTGACAAGTACCAGATGCTTCAGAGGCAGGTGCAAGAAACCCCCATACTGAACACTTATGTAATAGAGAGGGTTCTTCCTAAAATCAGGCAGTTGGTGGGTGGCTTGTGCTTCACAGCAGGAGAGTTTATAATGCCGTGAAATGTTTATCTTCGTTATGTAACGTCAATGTGATTACCCATCTATAGTCAGCTTGGGCAAAAAGTGCCACAGGGCTTTTAATAAACACTGCTAATCAAGACCTTGTTTTATTTCTCAACTGAGAGACATCAGAGCAATTGAGGATCTGAGAGACCCTAGAGTATTATATCAATTTGCCAGACTGACCATCTTTTACAATGTAGAAAGCACTCTTAAGTAGAGTTTGTTTGGCCATCTTAAAGGCAAGTGTCTCGCCTAAGCTAGTCATGAAACCAGAAATATATTTCCACTGCTGATAACTAGAAGCAGTGAATTTTTGGGGTTACACATGATGAGTTTGAACTGGGAAAGTAAGCAATAGGACTTTTTCCTTCAAGTCCTTCTTGGAAAAACAAAAAAAATGTCTTAGGCAAATTAAATTAAAAATAGCCCAAATCTGAAGCAGAGAGAGTATGATGCTAAAATAATACTCATAATCTCCACTACTCTAGATGAAATACAGGTTTTTTTCTAAAACAAAAGGATGAATTTGCTCCAGAGTATAGAAGTAAGAATGGAAACTTGCAGCAACAAAGCAGGAATGGAAATGTGCAGTATATGTACCAAAAAACTCATCTATACTGGATGTTTGGTTTTTAAGTTTGTATTGGTGTTTTAGATTTCTTTTATACTTCTCCAAGTTAAAGCTTTTCTCCAAGAGGCAGCATGCATATGCAATGATTAAATTGAATTTGTTTGATAGTACAATCATGTCATTAGTTAATTTAGCACAACTCTATATGGCTTCCAGAAATAAGGGCACATAGAGTAGTCATCACATTGGTTTGCTGCACAAGACCATTTGTAGGAAAATAAACAAGTGCAGTGCAGGAAATCTCTGGGTTTAACATTGTTTTAAACTAAATTATTTTGATGAAATGGCAAAAATAAGAATGGTGGAAGAAGATATTGGAGTAACTAGACACCTAAAGTGGTACAAGGCAAGTTCCCCCTTTGCTATCCTGCCACTGTGCAGTCTATTTGCTAAAGCAATGACTATGTGCAACATTCACTTGCACTTGAGTCAGCACTCCATTCAGATCTTGCTTATCCATTCCTGATTTCTTTCTGCTTCTATCACACCAGAAGAGCTTGAGAGAGTTATATGTTTGCATATCTGAGGGACCCTTAAAAATAGAGTGGATATTTCCATTCTCATTTTTAGAAGTGAGAGAAATCAGGGTGGAATAAGAATTATCCTCCCATGGAAGTCAAGTGATGTAGGAACTTACTTCCTCATGACTGAACATATTAAATGGTAGTGCAAATGCTCCTTGTTCATTTTACTGAAAAAAAACAGGTCTGCTTGAACTCCCTGCAGTGGTAAATTGAAACTTACCCATCTGTGCCCTGAAATTAATTAAAAGTCTGCATAAAACTGACCACAGCATCTCAGCTGAAATCTCTTCAACTACATTGCAAGTTCTTGCTCCATCACATCATGCCCTGGAAATGTTTTAAATGAACTTTTAAATGCCAAAGACTGCACAAAACAGGGTTGCAGGGCTGGGAGGAGAACCAGGACTGCTGATTCTGTGTTCAGTGCATTAGGCCACAGTTTCCCCCAGACAGGGCATTTCTGCATATGGCATAGAAATGTGTCTCCTGTTTCTATTTCATATGGGCTGAAATGACTGCAATTAATCTGTCCCCAGCTGCTGGCCAGCAAGTACCACTGTAATTTCTGAATATATTTGGGGCTTTCCCTTTGGAGGATCCTGAGAACTGATTTTCTAGGTGGCTATTGATCATAACAAGTCAAAAAGTAAAAGAAAAAGAAGAAACACATGGCAGCTTATATTAAATTAAGAACAATACTCTAAGTAAGATTTTAGCATGTTCTTCACAGAATAATTACTTCTTAGCATAACTATTTGTGAACAAAAGAGATTACAGCCTTTTTCAGTGTACTTAAATAGTCTGTTTTCTTCCTTGGATTTACCCAAATTTTGTACCAAGCCACGCTTCAGGCTGGCACAACTCACCACTGCCTCCATAAAAAGCAGTTTTGCACTGTCACAATCTGCTTCCTCCCCTCTCCATGTTACCCATTCTTGGGCGAGAGTGTGTCTAGTCACATGGTTAGCTGGAAATACTGAAAGAATAATCAGGGTTGTTTTTCCACGCTAGTTTTAATCTAAGTGATCATCCCAGTGAAGTTCATTGCCCAACACACAGACATTTGGGCCACCTAAGGTGCCCCATAGGGAAGGGAACAGAGTAGGAGGAAGGTGAGGTTGATTGTTTCAGTGGCAATGCTGTCCTAACTGGCCTTACCTTAAAGCATGTAAAATATCGCCAAAATCAAACATATACTAATCCCAAAGCACCCTGCAAGCATGCTCCAAAAGGATGGAATAAACTTCCTGAACAACTGATACCACAGATCACCACTGCAACTGCTGTGCACATCAACCACATCTGCCACATCAACTTCACAAGATGTGCTCCCCGTCCTCCCACCTGGGTCTCCTTCTTTCTAACACGAAACAGTAATTCCTATCCAGATAGTTCTGGGTTACTGCAAACCATCAACTGGAATAATTTATGACACTTTGATATTCTGATGAGTTAGATCCATCTCAAATACATTAGAATTGATAAGGATTTGACCCTAACATTGTTTTGTATCTTGCTGGAAAACATTTTTTGAGCCAGTAGCATCAGTAGAACAAATAAGTTTTTCATGCCACGTGTGGTAACAGGATTCCTGTTTAGAACTTAACAAAATCTGACTTTGCTGATATACTAATATAGATTTAATCAGCTCGATTTAGCTAAATCCTTATTAAGACATGTGTAATGACCACCCAGTGTTTTATCTCACACTAGGATTGTGAATGAAAGCCACTGCAGAAGAAACTCCCAAATGACCTCTAATAATTTTCTTTAAAGTGGCAGAACATCCACCTGACCTTTATTTTTTGTAAATGTATCATTAGCATCTGTATACAAATATAAGTATCATGGGGTTTTGTGGAGGCAGATTTCAAAACTTTCATATTTAGGACTTAGAGCTATGAATTGGTCACTTAAGTTCTGCAATGACTGACTAATCTGGATTGCATTACTTAACTTCCACTGATCCTATTATGGATTTTAAGATGTGAATGCCATGCAGATCAGAATTATGCAACCTAACCTCCATAATACATCTATATATAATTCTTCTGCCACAGACTCAAGAGTCCTGCTACACTCCATGGCCACTCCTGACTACCTCTTTCATCAGAGGTGCCACAGACACACGTGAAACTGTTTCAAGGAATGCTGAATAAGAAGACTGGGCCAAATGTTTATGTTTGCTGCATGTTTTGCCCGTGATGGTATTTGGTGAGTGATCTCTCTGCTGGACCTTATTGCAATCCACAGACCTTTAGTTATGTTTTCTCTCCCAGTCCAGTTGCAGAGGGGGTGACAGGGACGCTCTGATGGGTGCCTGGTGTCCAGCAAGGGTCAGTCCACTACACTCACACAGATAACATGCATTACCTTCATTTTGGTTTAGCAGTAACAGTTGCCTAACCAGTTCTCATTTCAAAAGTGCCACAGCTATCAAAATGTTACAGCAGAGCAAGGGC
The DNA here is from genome assembly GCA_024865655.1 of Emberiza elegans. Taxonomy (NCBI): domain Eukaryota; kingdom Metazoa; phylum Chordata; class Aves; order Passeriformes; family Fringillidae; genus Emberiza; species Emberiza elegans. Next base: position 23,402,244 of record JALJVW010000139.1, on the reverse strand, counting down.
ATTGACATATAAATTAGTTTTTGTAAAGTGCGACTTAAGAGGTGTTTGATGTAGCAAAACATCAAATGCGACATAAAAATAATGATTTTAACCTCACTTGCCCTTTTCCATACTGAGCATATCTTGTCTCTAGCTAAGGAGTCACCTCTGTACCCACACCAAAAAGTGAGTACATTTCAGCAGCTCTAGTGAATACAGTAACAGAAGCTTTCCTTTTTAGAGGCAACTTTTCCAAGTCACAGAGAAGGTGGCCAAATTTCAACACAGAACACTTAAATGGTCCAGGTTCTAACAACAGAAAGCAAAGAGGCACAGAATTTACAAAGACAAGGCCCCAAAACGTGTGGTGGTTGGAACAAAAAGTAGTAAATTGTCTGAGGTGTCTGAATGGTGACATATATGCCTAACTTGCCTCTGCCTTGTTTGCACAGGCGGGACTCACACATACTGCAGAAATAAACCATTTGCATTGAAAACACCTGTTTACTTAATTCTGCTCAAAAAAATCGAATGTGGAAAGCCCTGAAACCAGCTGCTGCTCAGCAAAATAACACCAGTACTCCAGGACTGTGTTCTTCAAGCTTTCTAACCTGGACAGGAACACAAACAGGATTTCAGAATCAAGACACAAATCAGAGCAGATTTTCTGTCCTCTTTAAGATATTCAGATGAAGGGAGGGAAACTGCTTGCAAGATCTCTGCTTCACACACTGCTGCATGAGACTGCTTGCAGAAGTCAAAGGACCCACCACAAGTGAAGAAGCAGTGGGTCCTTCTCCCCGTACTGCCTCCACACAGAAAAATAGAAGCCCAGGATGAGTCTCACATTTTTCAGTTGACAACTGAATACACATGTTAATCTTAACAAAGAAACTCATGAAAACTTTAAGGAGACTGAAATAATTTGAAATTATTTGTAGTATATTAAAAACAGTTCACTTTATTAAATTGCCGCTATGAAAATAATTTTAATATTAAATATATTTAAAGAATTAGCATAAAAAGCACACACCTAGATTAATGATTTTGACAGCAATGTATCTCATTCTTCAGATGCAGTGAATAGAGCTAGACCACCATCTGACAAACTGAACTATTCTTCAGCTTTCTTGTACAGAATGATGTTAATTGACTTATCTTAATCAAAACAACAACTTACAGAATGCTAAATACTTCAACTTTAAAGCCAAAAGAAAATGGGAAATAAATCAGCAGGAAGTCACATTATTTTGCCAGTCACAAGACAGGAAGTTCTCTGAAAGGATTCTTATTGCTAAGTAGAATATTATATTGTGCCCACAGCTAAGTTTTAAACACTTTTCATGTGAATTGTAAAATTATACAAAAGTGGGTTTGTAAAGTATTTTTAGTATCTGGATGAGGTTGTGCCATGAATAACTGTTCCATTTTTGAATTTACTCTCCTGAAAAAGGAATAAAATTTATAAAACAATTGGAAATTCCCCCAACGCCTCCTAGATAAAGAAGCAAATTTTAATATTGCAGGTTTGAGATGTGTGCTTCTTGAAACATGTTAGTGTCTTTATCAGAGAAAGTATGATAACAGTTCACTGTAATTGCACCATTAAGTTTATGGTAGAACCCTTTTATAGAAACATGGAATTTCAATCTCTAGGAATATTGCAACATAAAGTAACTAGAAATGAAACATGCCTTTCCTTGACTTCTAGGTAAGATAAAAATAGATTTTGTTTATAATGCTGTAAGTAACCAAAATAAAAACCTGACTAAAACGATATATGTTTAGTGAAAAGGAATGATTTCCTTAACAAATATGCTTCACAAATGCAATACCGCCCTGCTTCTGGGATTCAAACAAATGATGCAAGTTTATAGTCTGGCCTTCAGTGATGTGAGGCACTCCAGATTCCCTTGAAATGGTGAAAAGTCCAACCGATTTCCCATGTTCCTGTCTCTCCCTCTTGGGAAAAAGTCAAACCACAGTGTGGGAATCAGACACATTATTATTGCCAGCGGAGCTTGCCCCATCCTTTTCAAACAGAATGGGAGAGGAGGTCATTGCCACTCGCATAGTACCACCAGAGTAGGGAAAAAAATCTCAGCTACAGGAAAAAATGAAATGGGATCACAATTGACAGAGAAGGTTCTTGGAGAGCAGCTGTGAAAAAGTGAGGAAGAACACAGGAAGCCTGGGATAATGGAATGTGCATTGGGAAAGTCTTACAGCAGCAGCACCAGTATGTTTTGGGTTCTCCATGAAGTTTGGACAATGAAATATATCAGCTGGCAAGCATGCATACAAATACTAAGAAGGAAGAAATAAAAATCCAACCGACAGACAAAACCACAGTATAATCTTTTATTATAACTTAATTTACTTGATGGTCTGACTCATGATTTTTGAGTCCTCCGGGTTTGCAGCTCTGCTCCACTTTTTCATCAGATCAAGCAGCACATTTACCATGTAAGTTCCTGAAAAGTGATTTGGTTGCTGCTGCTTCTTGATTTCACTGCTTTACTTAAATCAACTACAAATGCTTGCATTTCAGCGTGCATTTAGAACAAGGGACAACTCGAACTTACACAAACCCTCCCGTGCCGTCACTGCCTCAGAACCGCAGTTACGGAAATAATTACAGAAAGGGCCCCGCTTTTCCACGTCCCCGGAGAGCGCGCCGGCACAGCCTCACACGGCACCGCTGGAGCGGCGCAGCCCGGGCTGCCGGCACCGCTCCCCTCGGCTCGCCGGGGCAGCCGCTCCACGCCGCGCCCCAGCGGGACCCGGGGGCTGCGGGCGGGCGCTCCGGGAGGAGCTGTCGGGCAGGGGGTCCCGCTTCACCAAGTCCCCCGCGCTCTCCAGAGGCAGCCGCACTTTCGCGGCTACGTTCACTCCGGCTCTAAAAAGTACCCAAAGAGTGGGAGCCCAGCCCGCAGGCGGAGACTCCGGCGCTCAGCCGCTCCTGCCCCGAGCCCCCAGCCGCTGCAGGCGCCTGAGCCGGGCCTTCGCCACCGGCGGCCCGCTTCCTCCCACCACTCCCGGAATGCCCTCCCCGGCCCGCGGCAGCGGCCCCGGGGGTCTGCGCGGCTCCGCTTCCAGCAGGGACCGCCCGGCGCGCCGGGACCGGCGGGGCCCGGGAGCGGCGGCCCCGCGCCCTCGGAGCAGGAAGGAGCGCGGCAGCGGGCAGCTCGCGTATCCCTCCGCGGCGCCGTGCGTGCGTGTGCGGCAGCGGCTCCCCGGGAAGCGCGTGAGGCAGCGCCAGGGGGAGGGAACTACTTTCAGGAAACTCGAGCGTCGGAAAGCGCCGGGCGCCGCGGAGAGGGCGGCGGCGCGAGCCCGTCCGGTGGCGGGCGCGGGTCAAGGGGATTACTTTCCTCCCCTCGCTCTTCCCTCCTCTCCCGCCTCCCTTTCCCCCGTGGTTATTTTGGATCAAGCTGTGGCGGCGGAAGGAGCCTGAAGTCAACGCTTCCGCCCAGTTTTCCTGTGAGAAGGAGGCGGGGGCGGCCGCGAGGAGCCGAGGCGGCGGCAGCGGCCGCTAATGGAGTTGTTGCCGGGGAGGAAGCGCCGCCGCTGAACTTCCCCGCGGGCTTTCTCCCTCCTCTCCCCCTCATCCTGCAGCCGAGAGCTCCTCTCTCGCCCTGGGAGCTCTGCTCCCCCTCCCTCCCCGCGCCTCTCCTCACACAAACAGCCGTGACGCATCCTCGCTCTCCGCCGTCCCCCCCCTTCCCACCCCCAGGCTGGTTTAAAACGCCTCCCTCCCCCCGTCGCCAGCCTTCTCGTTCGGGCCGGCGCGTCCTCCCTCCGCAGTGCTCGACGTCGCTTTGGAGGGGGTGGGAGATCCTCGTCGAGCCTGTCTGCCCCCCTTTTCCCCGTCCCTCCCCGCCTGCCCCGGCCTGTGGCGGCTCCGGTGTCTGGAGGAATTTCTGCCGCCGCCTGCCCCGGCTGTGCGCGGGAGGCGGGAGGGCAGGGAGGGAGGCGGCCGAGCAGCAGCAGCAGCAGCAGGAGGAGGAGGAGGAGGAGAAGGAGGAGGAGGAGGAGGAGGGCAGCAGCGAAGGCGGCTGCAGCAGGAGATGAGCTGCAGCGGGAGGACGGTGCGGTGCAGCTTTTTGCGGCGGGGAGCCCTCCCTTGTCTCCACAACTCTATCCCCTTCTAACTGGGAGCAGCTCGATATCAGAAGATCTGTGGGTTTTGCTTCTGTTTGCTTCACCATCACCACCATCATCATCGTCTCCAAAGACCGGGGAAATACGCTGCACCGCCGGACGTCAGGATTTCGGGTTTCCAGGATAAAGACCGCTCTCCTACTCCTTCCCCCCGCCCCTCTCCCTTACTCACCGCACGGCCCGTGCCCTGGCCGGGGGCGGCAGACCGGGGGTAACAATGGTGAAGTTTCTGGTGAGTTCTGGCTGCGCCCTGGCTGCGTCGGTGCTGCTCCGTGTGCCTGTCGGATCGTGGTGAGGAGAAAATGAGCGAAGAGACGGCGACTTCTAACGAGTAAGTGGCGGCGCTCCCCCTCCCCTCCGCCCCGGGATCGGAATGGGGATGGAGCTCGACGAGTCCCTTCGGCTCCGCGCCCCGCGGGGCCTTTGCCCGCGCACGTACGTGTGCTGTCCTCCCCCTCCGCGGACTGCGCATTTCTGCTCGCGTACATGGAAGCCCAGAAGCTCCCTCTTTGTGAAGGAGCTTGGTTTGGAAGGGCTTCGAGCCGCCGGCCAGAAAAGCTTGGTTTAGTTAAAGCCCCGTAGAAAACGGTGCAGGTAACGATGGTGTCTTGGAGGGGGAGGATGGGTATGAAATGCCCAGAGAGGTGTCGGCACGTACTACCTCCGATAAAAATTCTGTTACTTGTAGATATTTCACATGGAAACTAGTGTGTGGGAGCTTCATCCTGCAGGAAACTGCTCCTGAATTTTAATTGGATGAGTCAGTCAGTGTAAATACAGCTTAAACCTACCCTAAAGCCCTTTTTTCCCTTTCTTTTTTTTTTTTTTTTTCTTATAATGAGCACTTGGGACTTTTCCCCCCTTCCCTTCCCCCTCCCCACCCCCCAGAGAGGAAAGGGATAGTTCAAGGATCTTAATATTTTTGCTGTGACTGGTTTGGAGGAAATCCAGAGGAGATGGTGTGTGTGTGCGGCTGTATTCCCTTGCATGTAATCAGTCTTTGAAGTACATTTGGGTCGGAGGCGGTAAATGTTTGTCAGAAAACATCCGAGTTCTTTATGGCGTTGAAACAGGAATATGAAGTATTTTGAAACTTTTCTTGTGATCGGAAAGTTTAAAGTTGATTGCTGCGGTCTCCGAGCCGTAGCGTTACGATTTGCGATGTCGGTGTTTGCTCGGTCTGATTTTATGAATGATGCGGTGACGGCCGCGGCCATGGCGGTGGGGAGGGAGCGCGGCGCCCATTGTATCTGTAGGTAGCGGTGCGCGGCCGGGAAGCAGCCGAGCTGACAGGCAGGGTGCGGACGGGGCTCCTCCGGCAGGAAAGATGGATTTCCCATTTCACTGCCGCCTTCCCAGCAAAGCCTGCGCACCTTCCCGTGCGCTCCCCGAACCCGGCGTTCGGGTTCCCTGGGGAGCGGCGCGGGCCGGGCCCCGCGGGGAGCAGAGCCCGGCGGGACGCGGGGCTCGGGCGCTGCCGCCCGCGGCGCTGAGCGGGCCGGGGGAGCCGGGCCGGGGGAGCCGCCGCGGCGCCCGCGGGGCCGGGAGCCGGGACCGCCGCCGCCGCCATGTTTCCTTTTTTTGAATCGTTCTCATTTGCATACCACAATCTCCATTCATAAAAAAAAAAAAAATTGCGAAAAAAGAATTGCTGTCACCACCGCTGACCTGCGGCGGAACCTGCCCTGCGGAGCGCACGAAGCGGCTGCTCCCCGGCTGAGGGCCGGCCTGCGGCCCGCGGCCGGCGGGGGAAGGTCTCCAGGACCTGCTGTATTAATATGTGCTGTTCGCTGCTTGTTGACACAGTTATGTGGGAAATATCAGCTCGGGGAGGTGCTGGGAGCACGTGATCAGCTCCATTCATAAAATACCTGGCTGTCCATTCACAGTGCAGTACAGTGTCTGCATTCAGCAGCCTCGCAGATCAGACCTGCATGGGAAGGGAGAGACAGCCAGGCCGGCAGGTTTATCGGAGAGGGCAGCAGAAAGAGGGCTTATGGCTGCGAGCATGGGAAGTCATTGTAAAGGGAGATGTGGAGGGACGAGAAAGGCTTATTTTTATGGTTTATGTTTATCCTTTTCCTCTAAAGGGGCATGAATTCATCAGTACCTTCTCGCTGTACCATCTTACATTTAAACTAGGAAGAGTTTTATTCAGAAAATGTTGAAATATTTTCCCCTTCAGGAATATAGTCAAAAATAGAATACTGAAAATCAAATTCATTATTATGAATGCATTTTCAAGACAGGTTATTAATCTATTTGGAGTAATTTACATTTTATTGATACAGCCTTACATCTGCAAGAGATCAACATGGTGCAGAAAGAAGGCAGTCATACCTAATGAGGCATATGAAAATGCTGCCTATTATAAAATACAGGTGACAGTGAAAACAACTAAATTGATAGAAATCAACATTGCAATTCATTTTTCTGTCTGTTTACTCTGAGAATTTTACAGCAGATTAGCAATCGTAGTTTCTCCTTAACCTGTGCCGTGGCTAAAGAGACCTCTGAAATATCAGAATACCAGGAATGCTTTTAATATGGCATAAATTGTTTAGAGGGCAATGTATTATCTTTGATTTTAAATCTGTTGAAATTTTAAAAAACCCACAGTGAAATTTACTGATGAAGGATCCTCAGGACAGACAGTGTATTTTTCTGATGTAGCTGTTTTGTGGTTGCCAGTGTTAAAATGGTGATGTTCATTGCTCATGAGTGCGCTTTTTCATTATCTTAACAAATTACACTGAGGTGATCCTTAATTATATATCCATGGAGTGGAGGAGGCTTGCTGTTAGTACAGCCTAAGAGAATACGTGGAATATTACTAATCTTTACTTAATACAAGAAAAGAAAGCTCATATACCGTATTTGCTTTGAGTTTTTTCAGTGGTGCTATAGGACAAAATGTGTTCTTATATAAATACTCTCACAAAGCACTATAAATGATGCTTTTTCTTAGAAAAATACATGGGGGGTTTTGTTTGTTTTTTTACTTCATGTATTTAAATATTAGAAATAAAATAAGAAAAATGTTTCTCAGTTGCTTTGCTTTTTTTGACAGCATTTTTGGTGTGGCCAGAGTCATAATTTCTCTCTGGTTCCTTTTGTACATAGCACAAGTGTGTCACTTCAAATGGCTGGGAAATATGATTGAAATTCCAGATAAACTGTTAGTGAAAATAAGACAGATCTACAAATTGAAATTCATATATTAGAAGTTCACTGTGTTTAATTTTATCACTAGAGTTGATGGCAGCAATGGCCTTGAGTTCATTAACAGACCTTTCGGCATATAAGAGTGAATACGGGTACTTTGCAATGTATTTTGTGTCATTGTAGCTACCAGGAATATTCTGGTAATTGAGCATTATTCTTTGTTTATAAAACTTCATTTTACAGAGTCAGATATAAATATTTGTGGTGTCTGGAGTTTGACCTCAGCTAATAATAAATTCTCAGTGGTGGTGGGAAAGATTAATTAAGAAGCTACATTAAGGACTACTAGGTTTCTTCTTGATCATGAACATATGGAAGGCAGTCTTATAAAATTCTGATTACTACAGATGAGTCTTCATTGATGATTTTTACATTGTTCTTGTAATGTTGTTATTGTATTTGTCAGGTATTAGTTAAATGAAAGTATTTCTATACCTCCAGATAATTTTACTCTTTTTCTTCCTCAGTGATGTTTTGCAGTCAGGGTGGTCAGCATCAACACAGTATATTCCCAAAACCAATCAGTTTTTAAATGAAGGAATTAGAATTTTTGAACTCATGGGTCAAATTGCTACTCATGCAGTGGAATATAATAATGTTGAAAAAGTCATGTCAGTGAGCGCTATTCCAAATTTCTGTTTTGGTAGCAGGTTTTAATTGCTGTCTAGAAATGTGACTGATTTTCCATGTTAGGGAAAACAGAATAGTTGTTGTGCTGTGTAGCCCTCATTCAGTAGGGGTGAATGATGACAGGCTTAAGATGGAGTCGTAGTTGCTGCAATCCAAAAGTAGGAGCACTGCTTTACTGGCTTGTTTACTTTCCTCTGTATTGCAGGTGGCCGCTTTTTATTTCAGGGAATGCTGCTGCTCTTGGATTGTATTCAGAGTTGCTTTTACATATTGTATTTTTTACAGATTCAGACTGTCACATGCTAGATTTTACCACATCCTCATTTTCCTAGATAATTTAATTAAAGAGCTTGTAAATTGAACACAGTATATTCAAATGCTGTGTGCTTAACAACCTCAGGTTATGGTGCTGTAAACATCCTCAAGTGCAGATTTGAAAAAGTAAAGATGAACAAAATTTTTAAATAATGTTTTTATTCATGTCTTCCTTTAATATATATGAAAATACTGTTTGTACTTCATTTGTACTTCAGACTTGTATTAAATTTGTCTTACAAGCCTAGATACTGAAAGCTGAATGTGATATTGTATCACAGAAAGTAATGCCTGTTAGTTTGGGCTTATTAGTTCTGGGAGATTTTTAACACTTTTTGGCAGGCTAAATTTCTTTCTGCAGTTCAGGGCATATGTAGATTCTGAAATTCTTCATCCTTTCATGAAAGGAATTTCTAAATAGAACTATTTTTTTTAAGGAAAGGTTTTTCTAACCCAATTGATTATATTAAATCATTGCAATTCTGATATGCTTTCATTTGAGGGAATGTTGCTTATAGAGTCCTTGGGAGGCTTTTCCAGTCTTATGAAATGATTCTTGCTGTCTGTTTGGCTTTTATATTGTATGACACTATTTTGAAGGTGAAACTGAATTTGCATGTTACATAATCTGAGAGTCAGTTGGGGGGGATGGGTATTTTTACTTTTTTCTTTCAAAAAAAGGTTCACCCTAGCAACAGTCCTTGATTACTGTGATATTGCAGAAAAATGCTTTTGGATGTTTCAGTGTAATTGGAGCCAGCAATAATATTTGAATTCAAGAATGCCGAGCGTTTCCTTTTGTTCATTTAAAATGTCATGCTCTTGATGTGTTAAAGTGGCTGTGAGGACATCAGTGTGATTTTTAAAAGTAAAGAAGTTTCTTGAAAAGAAAATATCCTGACAGGATCAGAAGTCACAGAATTAAAGCTGAGGGCAGTCCTGGTGCATTTGGGGGTAAATGCTGGCAATTTTGTTTGTTATTTACCCATTCTTTTGTATATTTGGAGAAATTGTGTGTATAGGTGATGATTTAATGGGATTATGACAAATACTAGAAATAAAAAATACTCTTCAGAGTATTAGCACAAGTTTAAAAAGGAGACAAAGGAAATAAAATTATCTTTTTTGGTTTTTACTCTGCTGATTCCAAAAGAATGACTAGGATATGACATAGTGTATGTTGTCTTAAATGCTGTTGTTCAAATGTTAAATGTTTACTTTCTCCCTTCTACTCTTCTTCCTCAGTTAGAACATGTCCCACGTTACTCAAAAGAATTTGAAAGATGTCTGGAAGCTGCCATATTGTTCAGGATCCCCGTTTCTTTATGGCTGCTTTAGGAAGGAAATGTCTTCCTCTTTTTCCTCTCTGTTTTAGTGTGCAATAACACTTCAGCAAGTAAATTTAAACTAGCACAGTTATTGAATGACTAGAATTGATTGCAAACAAAAATTTCATGTTCCCTAAAAATACAAAGTTTCTTCCTCCTTTCTCCCTTGAAAATATTCATACCTCTTTCTGAGAGTGTTTTCCATTGTTTTGTGTCTGTTTAATTTTGGGCAATTAATGTTCTACAGAGTTTCCAAATTAAAATTCGATAAGATGTAAACACATTTGCAACATTTTTTTTATACTTTTTAATACTTTGTTAGGTGTGTCCCCTATCTTCAGCAATGCTTATTTTTTGGTCAAAGGGAGAGGACTGAATGCTCTTGTGTATTACCCTATGTTTCTAGATTTAAGACAATAGCAATATATACTTCTGTTGTGCTTGGTTTTTTGTACTCTGTAAGTGAAGATTTTTTTTTTTCAGTTAATGCTTAGACTATGCTCTAGTAAAATCTGTTGGCTTCATTATTCCCTGTGGTTTTTCTCATTCATAAAGTGATAACATTTTGTATATAGTAAAATATTTTATGGTATGTCATACTAGCATAAGCACAGTACCTCTCCTACCTGAAAGTTGTAATAAGAATCAATCTATAAGACTGCAGTGGTATTTAACAGCACTTACACTTGCATAAAGTAAGCAGACATTTTAAGTGCCTGTATTTTCTAATCTTTTCAAGCTTATCTTTATTGTAATGTTCATGCTGGTATCTGTGATATCAATTTGTTTAAAAACAGATATTAATTTGTCTATATTCATTGCTTTATTTAAATTTTCTCCTACAGAGGAACAAGAAAAAGAAGAAAACCCAAGCACCCTTACAAGTCTTTAGATATGCTAAGGGACAAAAATTTGCATTTAAGTGCTCTGAGTGCTAAAATTTGTTTATGAGTGTGGTTCTGATTAAATAACTATTCACTTGCTACACACAGGCCCTAACTCCCAATGCTCCAATTAAGGTGGGGAAAACAGATGATGATGGTGATACTATTATTATTACTATTATTAATTTTGTCCCAGTATAATGACAGTAAATTAATCTATCTGTGAAAGGAAATCACTCACAAGCATTTTTTCTCTGTAAGAACTCAATGTCATATGACACTAAAAAGTAAAGATGAACAAAATTTTTAAATAATGTTTTTTATTCATGTCTTCCTTTAATATATATGAAAATACTGTTTGTACTTCATTTGTACTTCAGACTTGTATTAAATTTGTCTTACAAGCCTAGATACTGAAAGCTGAATGTGATATTGTATCACAGAAAGTAATGCCTGTTAGTTTGGGCTTATTAGTTCTGGGAGATTTTAACACTTTTGGCAGGCTAAATTTCTTTCTGCAGTTCAGGGCATATGTAGATTCTGAAATTCTTCATCCTTTCATGAAAGGAATTTCTAAATAGAACTATTTTTTAAGGAAAGGTTTTCTAACCCAATTGATTATATTAAATCATTGCAATTCTGATATGCTTTCATTTGAGGGAATGTTGCTTATAGAGTCCTTGGGAGGCTTTTCCAGTCTTATGAAATGATTCTTGCTGTCTGTTTGGCTTTTATATTGTATGACACTATTTTGAAGGTGAAACTGAATTTGCATGTTACATAATCTGAGAGTCAGTTGGGGGATGGGTATTTTTACTTTTTCTTTCAAAAAGGTTCACCTAGCAACAGTCCTTGATTACTGTGATATTGCAGAAAAATGCTTTTGGATGTTTCAGTGTAATTGGAGCCAGCAATAATATTTGAATTCAAGAATGCCGAGCGTTTCCTTTTGTTCATTTAAAATGTCATGCTCTTGATGTGTTAAAGTGGCTGTGAGGACATCAGTGTGATTTTAAAAAGTAAAAGAAGTTTCTTGAAAAGAATATATCCTGACAGGATCAGAAGTCACAGAATTAAAGCTGAGGGGCAGTCCTGGTGCATTTGGGGGTAAATGCTGGCAATTTTGTTTGTTATTTACCCATTCTTTTGTATATTTGGAGAAATTGTGTGTATAGGTGATGATTTAATGGGATTATGACAAATACTAGAAATAAAAAATACTCTTCAGAGTATTAGCACAAGTTTAAAAAAGGAGACAAAGGAAATAAAATTATCTTTTTTGGTTTTACTCTGCTGATTCCAAAAGAATGACTAGGATATGACATAGTGTATGTTGTCTTAAATGCTGTTGTTCAAATGTTAAATGTTTACTTTCTCCCTTCTACTCTTCTTCCTCAGTTAGAACATGTCCCACGTTACTCAAAAGAATTTGAAAGATGTCTGGAAGCTGCCATATTGTTCAGGATCCCCGTTTCTTTATGGCTGCTTTAGGAAGGAAATGTCTTCCTCTTTTTCCTCTCTGTTTTAGTGTGCAATAACACTTCAGCAAGTAAATTTAAACTAGCACAGTTATTGAATGACTAGAATTGATTGCAAACAAAAATTTCATGTTCCCTAAAAATACAAAGTTTCTTCCTCCTTTCTCCCTTGAAAATATTCATACCTCTTTCTGAGAGTGTTTTCCATTGTTTTGTGTCTGTTTAATTTTGGGCAATTAATGTTCTACAGAGTTTCCAAATTAAAATTCGATAAGATGTAAACACATTTGCAACATTTTTTTTATACTTTTTAATACTTTGTTAGGTGTGTCCCTATCTTCAGCAATGCTTATTTTTTTGGTCAAAGGGAGGACTGAATGCTCTTGTGTATTACCATATGTTTCTAGATTTAAGACAATAGCAATATATACTTCTGTTGTGCTTGGTTTTTTGTACTCTGTAAGTGAAGATTTTTTTTTTCGGTTAATGCTTAGACTATGCTCTAGTAAAATCTGTTGGCTTCATTATTCCCTGTGGTTTTTCTCATTCATAAAGTGATAACATTTTGTATATAGTAAAATATTTTATGGTATGTCATACTAGCATAAGCACAGTACCTCTCCTACCTGAAAGTTGTAATAAGAATCAATCTATAAGACTGCAGTGGTATTTAACAGCACTTACACTTGCATAAAGTAAGCAGACATTTTAAGTGCCTGTATTTTCTAATCTTTTCAAGCTTATCTTTATTGTAATGTTCATGCTGGTATCTGTGATATCAATTTGTTTAAAAACAGATATTAATTTGTCTATATTCATTGCTTTATTTAAATTTTCTCCTACAGAGGAACAAGAAAAAGAAGAAACCCCAAGCACCCTACAAGTCTTTAGATATGCTAAGGGACAAAAAATTTGCATTTAAGTGCTCTGAGTGCTAAAATTTGTTTATGAGTGTGGTTCTGATTAAATAACTATTCACTTGCTACACACAGGCCCTAACTCCCAATGCTCCAATTAAGGTGGGGAAAACAGATGATGATGGTGATACTATTATTATTACTATTATTAATTTTGTCCCAGTATAATGACAGCAAATTAATCTATCTGTGAAAGGAAATCACTCACAAGCATTTTTCTCTGTAAGAACTCAATGTCATATGACACTAAATAATTCAAACAGGGAAAACAGGCCGTAGAAACTTCATCAGTTACTGTGTTCTGTTCTGCTGTGTGATACCAAACTTCTGTTCAGAAGGAAATATTTTTCATGTGTACACTATGCAAGAATTCACCAAATGTGTATAATTGAAACATCTAAACCATCTTAAAAATTAGGTGATATGGCATCTGTTTCTTCTTCCCCCCTCCCAGATGTATTCATTCCTGGCCTTGATTACCACTGTTCATAATGTTTTAATTATGTAAGGAAGTCTAATTCTGTTAAAGGAAGTTTAACACTTGCCTTTTCAGGATGGCAGAAGGAATTTTGTGGCCCAAATGCTTGGCTTGAATGGTTTTGTGAGACAGTTTTGACTGGAGTGGTTTGCAAGAGCAGGTGTCATTAAAGTCTGCAGAAGAATTAGGGTTTTTTGAGTTGTTTTTAAAAACCTCCAGAAAAACAGCAATAAGTGAATAGGCCTTCCCCAAGATGATCTGACAACTGTTAACAATCACCCTCTTTCTTTGACTCCTGCTGGTTGGTTGAGATACTGAACTGAAGTTTGTCAAAGCAAAAATGAAACTGATTTATTTCAGTTTTAAGTAAAGTCAAATGTTGTCAACAAACATACCTATCAACAAGAAGCATCAAAAATTTAATTAATGAAACAGTTACTGAACTCTAGTGCCAACTTTATTAAAAATTGTTACTGAGACTGACTGTCTTCCCTAAATAACTCCAGAATGGTAAGATGTAGCTGTTGGTGAGGATTCCTGCCAGGAGTTTTTATTCCTTCAGAAATTGTGCAGAACTGTTTTGGTGAAGTGGTATAAACCTTGAGGGCAGAAGAGATTTCTCTCTCCTTAGCCTTTTTTGAAAGGATTAACTAAGGGTAGTGAAAGGTGAGAGTACTGCGCCTGCTCGGATTTAGGAATTTTTATGCAGCTTCTTAGAAACTTTTTAACCTTTCAGATGTGCTAAAGTATTCTGAGCCCTGGGTATTCCTTTCTGTGCATGGTGTGCTTATTCTGGATCCCAGTACAGCATGTCTTAATATGAGGCCTGTGATTGAGGGTGATACATGTTGAACATTGAACAGGAATACATTTTTAAAAGGTGTAAAGAAGCTAATTCAGGATTGAGAGATGAAATTTATACATTTAAAATGGGAAATCCTGAGGGTTTTTTTAATCTATGTATGGGGCTGACCTTATGTAACAAAGCTGTATGTCTGTAAGCACTAGTTATTGTTGACAATCATTGGTCTTTGCTTGCTTTAGGGCCAGCAGTAATTTGGAAGTTTCATAGCAGGATAGACTTCAGATAGGTATGTTTGTGCTCTCTTCAGGGAGTTGTTAACTATCTCATTGCAAGTTCCACTTGTGATTCAAATGATACTGATCTGTGCTACTGATGCAAAATAATTTTGGCATTGCTGTCTCTAATTTCAAAAGATTTTTAAGCAGAAATTGATTGCTGGTACCAATTGTACATAATGAGCGTGCCAAGGGAATGCAAAATTGTAAAATTAAATGTTTGAGAATTTTTGGGTTTGAGAACTTGAGATTTTTTGTGCAAATAAAATCCATGTGGCCAGGATGCATGAATTTTGATGATTTTGGTAATAAGACAGATACACTATTGTAATCAGATTGCCTGGATTCTGCTCTCAAACCTTCAATATTAGGAAATGACCAATTTTGGTTTTTTTCAACCCCTTGCCTCATTTACTTCTCCTGTGCCAGGGAGGAGGATGGTGTCTTCTGGTCATGCACAGGTGGTTCTGTGTAATTGAAGACTGCATTTAGTAAGCGTTAAAATTCTATAAATACTAATATTGAAAAATAAAGCAATATTCTGACAGATTTCTTAGGGTTTTTTGTTTGATTTGTTTCTTGAGTTTAGTCTGATTTTAGTCTTTAATCTTCAGATTTCAACTATGTGAGCATTTCAAATGTTGGTAATATCACTGTAATTGCATCCAGACTTGTAGCATGCTGTTTCTTACATTCTTTCTGCTAATGTGGTTTTCTTAATCATTACCTGAAAGTTAGGGTTTTAGTGTTGGGGTTTTTTTTCCCCACCAGTTCAGAGCCTCTCTCTAGTTTTTTGAGAAGTTTATTTGAGGAATAATACATTTGCTGTGTTGAACGTTATTTTGGTTTGGTTCTTTAAGGCAGTAATGGCATCTGTTATGAGAAGTCATGCACACTAGACTCATGCATCGCAGTGTGGCAAGTCACAGAGTGGCCGTGAGACTGTTAACAATGTATGGGCTTATTTGCTGTGGAGCCACCTAATGTTAGGGGTGCCATTAAGCCTGGGTTTTCTGTGGTGTCCCTCATGTGTCCTACAGGAATGAAGTCATAGTTCAGGCCTGTAAGCTCAAGGTACTTGTCACTCTCATTGACATGAAAATGCCAGTTGCTTGTCATTTCTTAATGAGTAAAAAAAAAAGTAAGTATGATTTCTATCTGGATCTCTTTTTCCTCTTTCCGGAGGTGTGGGGTGGGTGGGGAAACTTGTAGGTAAACTGTGTTCATAAGATCTTTTACTTTTGGTTCCCAAAGAAATTAGTGTATGTAAATTAGGCCATTGTTAATTACACAGTTGTTTTAATGCATTAAGACCCATGAGTGTCTTGACAGAATCTTGCTTCATCTTCTACTTCTTTCAGTCTCCAGAAAACTTTTTAATGGATGTGTAACCACTGCTTGAGCAGTCTTGCAAAAATCTCTAGCACTGTACTTTCATGCTTTCTGTTTCTGTACTGAACGGAGCTAGCTTAAAATATCTTATATTGTCTTAGATGTATTCAACTTGACACATCCTCTAGAAGAGCCCCCATATGCACCTTAAAATGTACGTGCTTTGTTACTATGGTGATGCAGAAGAATCGTGCATGTTAACAACCCGAGTTAGGTAATGGAGGATTTGCAGAAATCAGTTAAGCATCTGCCTGGGACATGGAAAACTGAGTCTGAGACCATACCTACACCCCAACCTCTTAGCTCCAGGCAGGCTGAGGGAATCTTGTTATTACCTGCTTCCCTGGTTTCAGGCTGTCTGAGGGGCAAAGATGACTTTTTGCTAATGGTTTTAGAAGGTGAAGTAGTCTTGCCTTATCACATACTTTTAAGTATCTTCTGTCATATACTTAGGGTGTTCTACATAGTGTAAAGGAGATGTTTGGGCAAACGTGTGTTTGTCACTGACACAAACCTCATTTTGCTTTTCTTCAAACTACCTGGGCTGGTGATGCATGAATTCACAAGCTTTCATTTCTCAGTTAATGGCTGTCAGCAAATCCTGCACAGGGAGGACATGTCCACATTAATTCCCCTGAAGCAAGGTAGAAAACATGAGCTCTTCTTCATCTGTTAGTTGAATTCTGGATGAAAAACAGGTCTATTCAAGGAAGCTATTCCAGAGCAGTTGAATTTAGAGTGCTGTATTTTAGTATGGTGTAATTTCCTGTGGAGGCCTTTTATTTTTCTTGTTTGGAGTAAGTTGTGGTTAACTAGGGGAAAATTAATAACCTTAGTTGGCTAATTAGTGAAACCTTCTTGGGTTCTCTCTTCTTTCCTTCTCGATGTACATTTTAAAAACCATAGGGTTTTTTGCATTAATTATTTTATTTTGTTTCTTTGTGGGTGTTTGTTTTTCATTTGATTGTTTCATTACTGCTGAAAGTGATGTATCTTTTCCATGTTTTGAATGTGGTGGTTTTGAAGTGTGTGGGTTTCTCACCATCCTAATAGATTTTGGCTTGTTTTTAGTAGTTTTACAAAGCATTTTTTCAGACTATTTCTCTATTAGTGTTTTCATGCAGGTTATCCTGAAAAACTTCTCTGGAAAGTAAGCCACTGGTTAGTATCTCTCGGAGATGTTTCACTGGCCCATTAGCATTCTTACAGGTCTTAATACCAGGATTTTACCCTTGAGCAGTGCTAGCAAGAAGTTTGTCTTTTACCACTCTGGAACAATAAAAACATAACCAAAATAAAAACATGTGTTCTTTTGCTGTAGAAGGAGAGAATGCTTCCCACAGGCTACAAGTTCATCTTCTTTTCATCAGTGAAAGAAGACATTACAAAAATGTTGAAAATCAATGTTGAGTCACTTCTCTGCTACAGAAAATTCAAGTTTTTTGATATTTGCAAACTAATTTTTCTGATCTAGAGCTGCAGATGTATAGCTCCTTTTCAGAACAAAACCAAAATGTATGGACTAGACTTGAGGCGTAACGAGAAATAACTTTACCCGGTCTTATTTCAGCTGGTTTTTTTAGGCCTGAGAGGCTCTTGGCAGATATAGGATTGGCTTTTCTACCATTTGGCAAATCTATGCTGCTTGAGCTTGAGCCCCTCAACTGAAGCTCAAGGATGAAGTAAGAGCTTTTAGTTAAAGATCCTCATGCTCCTTTCAGTATGAGCTTGGATCACTTAGCATCCCAAATAAAGCATGATGATCCAAATCTCTGCCATGTACTTCAATAAAAGATCATTTCAGTAGAGAAGTTGCAATAGAACCTAATTGTATTTCACATGACGGAGGAGGAAGGATCAAGTGACACTTCTCAAGGACAAGAGTGATTTTGGTCAGCTTTTCTGAGATTGCTTCACAGTTTGTTTTAAAGGCAATTACAGTCAGGCAGTGCAGAAACTGTAGCATCCTACAGTAGAAATTAATTGCTTTTTTTTTTTTTTGTTTCTTAACTTATACCTCTGTATTTTACAGTGGAGAAAACATAACTGTCAGTTACAGGGTTAATGTCTGTGATCTAGGGTGTATTTGCTGAAAGGATGTTTTTTCAGTGTTGTTACTACTTAGCTTCCCTTATTTTGTCTAAAGAATAAAACAGTACATTTGATTCCTGTTGAATTCAGTCATAATAGTTGAAATTAAAGATGCTGTTCAATCTTTTTATCATTAACCAAAAAAATGTGGTTGTATCATGTTTTCAGTAGGATATAACTTCCATTAGCTTTATTTATATTGAGAAATGGTGTTCTTCAAAAGAGTGATCTTACTTTATTCTGCAGTGGGCTCTTACTATAACTCAGCAAATGATTTTGTCAGGATGTAGTCCTGTTTGTCTTTGGGATTTGTCCTTTGTCAACAACAATGCTGGACAAAAAGTAGGAAAATCTTTTGGTCTAACCTTTTCTTCATGCAGTATTCCAGTAGATCACAAGAAGCTCAGAGTAATAGTTCTCACAGTTTAAATAGCCAGCTACTATTTGTATTCTTTTCCTTTCCATGACAGTATGATCAGAAATTGCTGTAGCATCTGGCAGTGCAAGTAGGGAGGTTTGTGTATTCCTTATGTCTATCTATTTTTGAAGATTTGTTTTTTTCCTAATGATAAACTCAGGCTCATTAACCTTCAGTCTCTCAAGCTCCATTATGCACCATTTTCTTCACAAAGGAAAATGTTGTTTTTGTGCTTTATTCATTCCAATACTAGACTTGCACTACAGTTTCTCAGTCTTGGCTAATACCAAGTGAGGTTCCAAGATCCACAGGAGTGAAGTTGAATTCAGTAGTAATCATATTCCTAGAGATTACGCAAAATTATTTATCTGTGTCTCTGAAGGGTCTCAAAGTTGTTGCTTTTTTGTAAAAAATGCACAGAAGAGGGTACTCACAAGCGCATCTTCATAATTCTATGGGTGTTTTTAAGAGATGTATGTAAATGCCCCTCTCCCAAGCAGTATGAAGATTTGTAATGATATATCTGACATGTGTTGTCAATGGGTTTGTTGTAAACGTTTCTGATAGCCTGTATTATTTGAAATGCTTAACTCTTCAGGATACGTTTGAGGGATTAGTTTAGGTTATTTTCAGACCCTTTCTGATAGCCTGTGAAGTATTTCAGAATAAACTACAGTGTTTTAAGTACACAAGCCATTTAAAATAGAAATAAAAGAGAATTCCATTATTGCACTGTGTTTAATCAACACTGACAAATCCAGTTTCACTAAATATAGGAGTACTGGTGCTGTCATTTTGACACACAAAATAACTTTGTTTCTATGTAGTTAATAGTCCGCTCTTAAAGCAACTAAAGCAAATTTACAGTTGAAATCAGTTAATGAGAGAGAGTGGGAGTAGATTTATTTAAAATCTACTGAACTTAAATGCTCAATGTAGTTAATAGTCCGCTCTTAAAGCAACTAAAGCAAATTTACAGTTGAAATCAGTTAATGAGAGAGAGTGGGAGTAGATTTATTTAAAATCTACTGAACTTAAATGCTCACTTGTTTGCTTTTTAATGGTAAAACAGATCTGTGGTTTGAAATGGTTTGGGGAAGTTGTGACAAGGCAGATGATGATTCAGAACTGTTGAAAGACTACAGAGGGGTCAGCTACAGTTTCTCCTTTCTGGGAGATTGGAAATGTACCTTTGAAAATGTCTGAGAAACTCAGTAGAAACACTGAAGATGTTCAGAGATGCCGTTCATATCTGGACAGTATTCCAAGAGCATCACGAATAATGATTTAGTAGTGTATTTTGTTATTTTAACTTCTTAATGCTGCTTTACCTGAATATTATCATGCTTTACATAAAAACATAAGAATTTCCTTAAAGGTTCTGGCAAAAATTTTTGTTGACATCCTTTCTCTATCTTTTCCATTTGCTATGAAACTTGGTTAAATTCCAAATGCATCTGTTTCCTCATAAAGAGATTTGAGCTGAAATATATTATTTATTTCTGGATTATTTGGTGGGAAACTTTACCATGTGGTTGTTTGGTAGGGCTTAATTTGACCTTAGCAGAAAGTTAGGTTTGGGTGGTTTATCTGTTTTTAATTGAGGTGCTGTGTTTTCAGGCATTTGGGAGTTCAAGCAAACTGAAATTGCTATGCCAGCTTATGCAGTTTTAATCTTTTGATGTAACTGGCTGTTCATGCTTAATGGTAGAATTTGAAATTAGTCTTATCTATATGAGGTATTTTGGCATCTGTGTACTGCAAGGGTATTTCTTTTCTTGAAACCACTTGTCTCACAAGAACCATGTGAATAAGGTGATGAGGGAAAATGGTAAGCATGATGTTCTAGGGAAGAACTTAGCAATTCAGTTTTGTTAGGAAATGTGTTGAATTTATGGCCATGTCAGTGTCAGCTGCCTTCTTTCTGATGTTAAGGTGGTGTTTTAGCAGATGGAGAAGGGGACTGGGAGGTGCTGGTGCTCTTGGGTTTTGTCCTTGAACAAGGACCTCAGGAAGTAGGGGTGAGATTGTCTGTGTTGCTTTCCTTCAGTCTCTGTTCAGTCAAGGTTCATTCAGTAATACTTGGAAACTGGGTGGGTTTTTTGTTTGTTTGTTTTGTTGGGTTTTTGTTGTTGGGTTTTGTGTGTGGTTTTTGGTTGTTTGGGGGTTTTTTTTTTAAGATGCTGGTTTACACTAGATACAATTGAGGCACAAATAAAGGAGTTTTTGATTAAAAGTTAGGTACTTCAAAATTTGCCTGTGTATTCCACTTGTATGTATGTCTGTCATTTTTGTACACAAAACAAAATATGCTTAATGGAAATCAATTGAATTCAAGGAAATTCTAACTAGTTTTTTGGGCCAAGGTGATACTGACTGCAAATGTGAATTCAAATGGATTTGAAAGAGCTGCTGAGTGTTTTAAATTACATTTTTTGTGTTGTTGAACTAGAGTTAAGTTATACCAGGTCTGGTGTTGCATGCAAGACTTCCTCAACTGTGAAATCTTTTTTCAAGGGTGGTTTAGCTGTTAGATAAACCATTAGAGAGATGAAAGTATGAAATGAAAAGAAGGGCAGGAGCACGGAACGGCCAAAGTAAAGTTGCTGTAAGGGCTACCTCTGTCTACAAAATATAGTCATTTCTTTCCCGTAATTCAACTGGATCTTCTGCCAAGACAGATCTGCTGTTCCAGCTGGGGCTTGCAGTAGGTGATATACACCATTCTTCTAGTTCTCAATGGCATTGATGGAACCTGAAGCTGCTTTCGTTTGCTCCTGACTATCCTTGTTAGAAGTTGCAATGAAAGGCAATAAAGACAGTAAGACAATGCTGAAAGAAAAAAAAAAAACAGACTGACAAGGAGAGAAATCTGGGGCCTAGTTTTAGGTGTGCATCTAGAAATCAATTAGGCAAACTGCTGGCATTAAATTTCTAAAATTATTTCAGATGCCTGTCTTGCTATTTGAGAACTCTTCTTGTAGCAGATTTTTAAGGTTTTTCATTGAAGTATATAGTACAGTGAGCATTAGAGTCCTTTATTAAGACTGCTTCTCATTTTGAATTACTGCCCTGCTGCCCAGAGCATTGAGTTCTGGAAAAATACCTAATAAACTCCACAGCCTAATTGATGTTCTGTTTGGCAGTGTTGGAAGTTATAGATAGTTTGTCTAAGAATTGCTTCCAGTCCTACCAGTGGTATCCATGGCGCTAGTAAGAAAGCATTTTTGGGCAATTTTTATTGGCTTCACTTGTTAGCTTTCTTGCTACTTTAAAAGAATGCCCAAACACTATTCTGAAACTTTAAAGAAAATGCAAAGAGAAGTTTAACTGTCTCTGTGGGCTATACAGCTGCCACTCTTTATATGAAGAATGACAGGCTTCACCAGAATGTCTGGCTCTTAAAGCAGGAGACCATGATGCTGAAGCACATTAGAGCAATGTTATTTATATTCTGCCAAAAGCAATTATCTTGCAAGACTTATAAATATGTGTTAGCTTTTATGTGTGTGATAAACTCTACAGACTTCCATAGAGATCTGTAGGTCTACTCAGAGTGATATATTTAAATTTTTGCAGGACTGAAGCCCAAGTGTTTGCATAAAAAGATGTTTCTAGTTGCAGGCATATGCTGATTATTCAGTAGTGTGGCAGGAGTGTTTGGGATTGGTCTGCTATGATTAGGATTGTTAGTATGCCGAGCTAAAGAGTTTTATATTTAATAGTATTTGATAAGAGTTGTTTAAAGAAACCTGTCTGGATCCACTGGTATTTCTTTTCAGCAACAGCTTCTAAGCTCCCAAGGACTCTTATCTGTCCAAGTACCCCTATT
This sequence comes from Emberiza elegans, assembly GCA_024865655.1. NCBI lineage: Eukaryota > Metazoa > Chordata > Aves > Passeriformes > Fringillidae > Emberiza > Emberiza elegans. The sequence continues at coordinate 23,380,033 of JALJVW010000139.1, read as the reverse complement.
TTTAATTTCTGTGAATCCTGTACTTTTTTTTTCCCATAAAGATGTATTGCTCCTTAAAAAGTTAGCTACTTCAGGCCCTAAAACTGGCTTTGTTCTGTGCTGTGTCTTTTTGTCACCCTGTGACAGAAAATGAGCTCTACTGTTTGAGAGGAAAGGCCTGTACTTTGGATCTTGGCTACCAAATAGAGCAGCTTTTCTGTTCACCCCACAGCTGTTGTTAATGTTTCATTCTGCAACTGCTAGAGGATGGGCAAGTAACCATCCTCATAGGAGACAAAAATATAACTCCATTAGTCAGCTGGCATGGGTTGTTGAAGCAGAAATGCAGGCAGTATTTTCTCCTGATGGAGAAAAACCCATCACATCCTATTAAAGTTGCCATTAGCTGACTATGGGACAATGTACATTTCCTGAATTCGTGATTGCCTGTTCTCCTTACTTTGATGGCTGTCTACTTTAAAACTTGTAATTTAGTCAAACTATTATAGGATCATGTTACATCTCTGGGGTTAATTTTATTTGACATATAATCTGTCTGGGAAAAACTCTTAAGAAATAATGATGTCTGATGCTAACTGAACCTCAAATTTCTCAAATTATTGTAGTGTGAATTAGAGAACCTCATTCCTAAAGAAGTTCCATGAGATTTCTCAAATCTGTATTACCCTATAGGACTTCTAAGATCTAGTATTTAAACTTGTTGCTGTTAACACAGACTTTTAAGTTTCTATCAAAGATGGCTTTGGGGGGCGGAAGGGGTTGTGATTTTTTTTGTTGGGTTTGTTTGGATTTTTATTTTTTACAGCTGTCTTCTGAAGGTTGAAAATGTGATAGGCTAATGGCATCTGACATTCTCTTGCCAGTCAACATTCATTTAAAGGTTTAAGTGAGGGAAAATTATAATCCTTCAATGTTTTTACACTAACATTTGAACCCTTTAAGGTTTTTGGATGTTTAATCTTCATAACGTGAAGTTGTGACCTAATGCAGAACCAAGAAAATAAAAAGGTGCCATCTTTTCCCAGCTGCTTATCAATGAAAAAAAAATTATTTTTCTTTTTTATTGTGGAAGTGTGACTCTTCCATCAGTGTTTCAATAGAGGATGAGTCCCTCTCTGAGGGAAATACAGATGTGGTCAGGCTTCTTCTTAGTTTGGTGCTTAGGGATTTTGTTGAAATCCCTTATTTCTTTAGTTGCTTATGTTTTTTTTTTTAATGTAGCATGGACAGAGGGAAATGTACAATCTCTTAAATTGAGAGGGATGAATATCTAACCTTAACATGAAGATTAAATGTTTTTTTACAATAACACTTCTGGTATTAGTGTATCAAGTGTCATAGATCACTGGTGGCAGGTTACAGGTGCATTAACACCTATGAGTTAAAGGCAGACTAATATGCAGTTCCTGTGCTGGGTGACCCATGTCTGTTTCCACGTTGTGTAGGATATTGATGAAGAAATGATGCAATGGAAAACTGTGGTTTAGTTTTGGTCCTTATTGTAGTAATATTTCAATGTAGGCAGATCCTGGATGTGTCTCCAGCTACTTGACAGTTCTTTGTCTCTGGTGGATTTCACGTTTATTTAGTGCAGGTAATACGCAGTACCTTCTGCTGCTTCAGTTTTGCTCCCTATTCCCTTAAGTAAAGCAACTTCTTGTTCTCAGTAAGCTGTCTATGTGGCAGTAAAGAATTTAAGAACATAGCAGTGAGCAGAAAAGTTAAATAGGAAAATTAGAGGACTCTGTTGTTATACAGATATAATGACTCTACTGGTTGAATTAAGCTAAAAAGTAAAAATTACATAGCTCCAGCTGAGGACACTATTTTCTGTGAAGTCACTTGTTGCACGCTCGTGTAGGTGGTATACCCTAAAGCCTAGTGTAAAAATGTTGACAAAATTTTGTACTAATTTAAAGAATAACTTAGTTGCTGGGCTAAAAGCTGTTGTATAATGCAATTATTAATTTATTAGATTGAAAATAAAATCTCTGTAAAAAAATTTTAGCTTCCCAGAAAAGAACATGACCGGGATCCTATTTCAGTGTATTTGATCAGACAATTGTAATTTTACCAGAGTTAAACACAGGTTTCATGGATGTAAAGGCATTCTTTTGGGGATCCTGTCAGCTCTTCGCTGAGAGTAGTGGAATATCTCCTCAGGTGTTGTGTCTTGGAGTGGTTTTCCTACTGGATTTTTGCAATTTGGTGTTCAATAAAACTTTAATGCTTTTCCTTCATGAAAAGAAAATCCATCTTCACTATGTTTCTGATTGGCCTGGTTTTGTCTAGCAGCTTCCAGACAGCCACAGAGGTTTCAGAGTCTAACCTTTCTCTCTAGTCTCACTCTCCAGCAGTGGGCTTATCCTCTGCATGCATTGCTCATCAAACAGGCGCTGGTTTTTCTTCAATACAGTAATTTTCTTTATGTCAAAGCCTTCCTGCATGCTGAACAATACCTCTGAGTCTGATTTTTCTCCAGACCACTTGAAGTTGCATGTAGGCAGCTAGATAGAAGCTGGAGTGTGCTTCTGTGAGTATGGACAGGGTTGCTCTTATCCTTGAAGTACCATTTTCTGTACTTCCTTCTTGTTACATTAGGCATAGATCTAGTAACTGGTGTCTGTGAGCAGGCACGTGGACACTGGTGTCTGTAGGCTCTCGCTCTTACCTGCTTCTCTTCAGATTGGCTTGGTAGGAAGCTTGTTTTGCCTCTTACGAATTGAGAGAGATTGCCATATGGTCTGGTATAGTTCATGTACACAACTGTGATCCAGTAGAGGAAAGGCAAACTCCCAACCCCCCTACTGCTGTTTCAGAAAGGAACAGACAGGAGGAAGTAGGAGTGAGAACAGATTTCTGGATAGATTGGTAGGCAGTGGGGTGAATTCTTAGCACTTCCCACCAGAAGTCTATTCTAATAAGCGTCGGATTTTAACTATGTGTATGCTGCTGAGGAAGCTGGAATATGAGTATGAAGAGTAAATGCATAAATAGACTTAAAGGGAGAATTTCAATTTAAAATCATAAATATGTTTCTTTCATATCTGAAACAAGGCTGTGGTGCGCTCAGCCTCTAGCTGGGTGAAGTTAATCATGGCTTGATTTTTTTTTTGGTTTTTAACTTCCATTTTTTTCAAACTCTACATTCAACTGAATGTATGCACTACTGGCTTCATCTAGAAAACACTGCTGTAGCAGTATCATAACTGAATGAGACTTTCCTAGAGTTCACACCTAGGAAATACGTGTATAAATAGATTGAAAGTGACTGAAATATGCCAAATGTAACAGAATTTTTTTTCTTGGTTTCTGGGTCCCTTAAAGCAAAGGGGTAATGTTATTTGTTCCCAGAGTGTACAGGAGGAACAAATGGATTTTTATGTTGGAAAAATGGCTAGGATATTGGTCATCAGTTTCAGCCTGATTTAAATCTTTGGTGCTTTACTGAGTTAAAGTAGTAAACAGGTAGTCTATTTAGAATTTAAAAACTTGTGTAGACTATAGAGCAACATCTGTGGCTTTCTTGTGGATAAAAAAATATTTTATACATACATGTGTCCCTCAAAATGAAAGATATTTAGATAAGACTATTTTAGATAAGTCTTTAAAAACCTATGCAAACCTGCATTTCTGATGATGAAATATAGTTTTGAGTGGCCCATGAAAGGCATAGTTGACATTCACAGCCTTGGCCCTAGACATAAGGGGCACATGACTGAAAGTAATTTGGGGCACTGATCCATCAGAACCATCTTTTTGGGAGGATGGGTTTTCTGTTTTGGTTGCACAACTAGTTTTCTTTACAGTTGTATACTGATTTAAGTTAACACCACAAAGGAGGTAGGAGAATTGTACCCCAAGACTGGAGAATAAAAGGGTAGGAGTTCAGGCTGGATTTAGGTGCAGAGATTTAGCTGCTTTCCCATTATCCCATAAAAGAAAATAATTTTTGCTGCAGACCTGCAGATGCTGAATCATTGATAGAGCTCTATATTTATGGCTGCTCAGACATCTCCTATGAATAACATCTTGCAATTAATAAGGAATTCAAAAAATGAGAGATCTACGTAGCATTTATGTGCTATGCATAGTACAGTGTACTCCTGTCACATAACCATTCAATGGAGCAACACCCTTTAATTTGTCTCCTGGAGATGCATCATCTGTCTGTGTCAAAATGCTTACACGAGTGCAAGCTTTTCTTTTGAGTGCCAGTTTACTGGAACCCAATGTTAAAGTTGCAAATACATGGATTTTGTATTATTTCCTTGCATCCTCAGCAAATGCTGAATAACTTCTTATAAGTAACAATCCTTATTAAAGGATGAATAGCTGCAAAACTTGTAGAGTTTTCATGTTTGGGACTTTTTTTTTCTTCTTCCTTTTTTGTAGAGAGGAGATTTGTATTTCCTCTCCCTTATGTGCTTGGCATAATAATGCAGGAGCACGAGCAAGGTCGGGGGGGGCGGGGAAATGTTTATAAGCAACAGCGGTTCATTATGCCAGTAGTACTGTGGCTGGAAAATGTGTTTTACTAATAAAATGACTAATCTCAATTTAAAGTATCTCCTTAACAAGTAGTTAGTTAGCAGCCTGGTCACTTCATCAGTTTTGTTTTTCTTTATTGTGAATAAATGTTTTGTAGCAGAAAAGGTTCAGCTGCCAAATGAATTTTTCTAAGTTGTTTTTAAAGGCTACTTTTCTGTTGTAAAATCTTTCCTGGGTAATATTTCCTTGAATATTGGTGACTATGCATCAGAGAAGATGAGGTGATGAATCACTTCAGGCAAATCATGTTTGTTTGCTGTATATTAAACAGAGGCTGCTATAATTCCATTCCAGTGAAAATATCCAGACTGAATACTCCTAACCCTTCCTGAGGAGGTAGTTTGCATTCAGACTTCTAAATTCATACAGCATGACTACTATCTTTAGTGTTATTTATTGTAAAATTATTGGTTTATTAGTATAGAAGTTTGGCCATGTATGTTGTATCAATGTTTTAATGTGCAGAAAGGTAGTACTCATTTCTTTTATATCTGCACTGGAAATACTAGGTTTTGCATGAATTAATGACACACAGATTTAAAGCTACATGCAGGTTATATGTGCTTTTATATACATCACATCTTCTTGTGATGTATTTGCAATTGTATTTCTTGAAAATTGTTGTTTCTCTCACTACATTTTAGTGAGATGAACTTTTTAGTGTTCAGAATACCTATTTTCAGTGCTACCAGAGTTAATCCCTTTGCACCTTCTGGAATCAAGGCTGCTTTCCCTTTGTGTATTCAATCATTACATAAAGGAAGTGGTTTGATTTGTTAAACTGGGCTTAACTAACACAAGGAGGGCCAAAACCTCTCACAGTAAGGAATCAGAGAAAGAACTTTTTTTCCATTACTTTTTTACATGTTTGATCCTCATAATTTCTCACATGTGAAGCCAGAAAACCTGATAATTAGATTTTTTCTCTTTATGTTTATACTGCAGAAAAAGGTCAAATATGCCAAACTTTGTGATTTAAATCCTGGGTGTTCATATTGTTAGTTGTGTCCTAATCTCAAAATACATATGTAATGTAGATAAGCAAGCAAGCTCCAACTGGGCTGTTAATTTTCTGACCAAGGCTGGATAATTGTTCTGGATTGAAGATGCTCTTTCTTCTGGATTATTCTTGATTCACATCAGCCTTCCCAATGTTGATCACTGCGAAGCTGCAGAAGCAGTGGAGAAAGCATTCATGTAGAAATAAATGATCAGGGCAAGAGAAGGATGGAGAGTGCTTCTGGCAACAGTGCCAGATCACCTTACTTTGAAGTGCTTAGAACAATAATTGTAGTGTAGGTATGTGAGTTGCCTTGGATTTATTAGCAGGAGATAGTGTAGATCTGTCAGTAGCTTTGTGTTCTCTCACAAGTCTCTGTTAAAGGACCTCCTGAGATCATGCTGCAGAGAATAGTTTCAGGAAAGATTAAAAGAAATCTGATTGCTCTGCATTTTCAGCTGTCTCTGCGTGCTAATTGGAAATGCTTCTTAAAACCATTCTTTCCACTTCTTCATGATGTTTACCAGTTTTCTACCTGTTAAAACTGTTAATATGGTATAGATTTTGATACAATAACTTGTATTTGCTGGAAATTACTTAATATACAACTTAAAATGAAAAAAATCTATCTTACTCTTGGTTTTTTAATTGGAACCAATCTAAGAAATTTTTTCCTAACTTAAATTTCGCTGCAAGATTTTATGGTGCCCTTTTAGTCCAGGAAAAAAACCCTTAGTGTACTATGGAAAGCCATAGCATAACAACTGTGTGTCAAACAATGATATGCATTGTGATTATGCTTGTCATTGACGAAGGGCACCTAGTTTTTCCTCATGTCTGCTTCTTGTTTGGGAAAAGGAGATACTGTTTCCTTTCTCTTTCCTACTTCTTCTGTATCCCTTATTTTATTTTCCCTCTCTTTCTTTTTTGTTTCTCCACTACTGTTATTTACTTGATACATGACAATCTATACAAACCATATTTCCCCCCCAATCTTTTAATGTCACTGACTTTTGAAACATCTATTACTTCACTTTGGTTACTTGACTTCTGGCATTTTAGCTCCTCTTCTTCCCCTTAAGTAACACTTCATGCAATCTTTTTTTTTTGTTTTGGTGCTTCCTAAAGAAACAACTGTGTCAGTTTTTTTGTTTGTTTTTTTTAATCATCTTTTTATGTAGAATAGGCAATATTAGGTTTTTACTCAGTCTTCTGTGAAAATGCCTCATATAGATGGTTGTATTGAGTACTAGGCACACAACACTTCCCAGTCAACACAGGGGTGAAGACAACAAGGATGAGCTACAAGGATTTGCTACCTAATCGTATCTAAAAGTGCAGTGACAGTTCTAAAATTTTTCTACTGAAATAACCACTTCTCTCTATCAGTATTACTATTTCTAATAATTTACTGGCTAAAAAACTCTTTTATCCATTCCTCCCAATATAGGAAAATGAATATGTCTAGGAATTGCTGCATGACTAGAGAAGAGTCTTTCGTCTCTTCCAACTCAGTTTAATTTCTTGACATTTGAGCAACCAAATTTAAGAAGCAGATCCCTCAAAACTACTATTTTACATCCCGTATTTAAAGCTCATATGTGATAAATGCATTCCTAATGTTGGGGTTTGAGCAAAATGCACAGAATTATGTCAGATGAACATGTGTGATGCAGCTGATACTTGAAGCTTAAATTCCTAAACAGTGAACATTTTAGCTCAAAATTTAGAGATTGTTAGCACCACCAAAGCAGTTACTTGTAATATGCTGTTGGTCTTTCGATTTTGCTTTTCAGCATGCATAATAAAATGTTGATTGCTTTTCTTCAACTAATAAAACAGTTAATGACTTCTCCTGCCTTATTTGAATTACTTGGACAGTATCCTTGCAGATAAAACTACTCAAAATTCATTGTTGTTTATAATAAAGGAAAATTATTTGTAATCCTCACTGTTTTGATAGTAGTCCCTGTCCTTAAAGTATAAATATAGAAGGTCCTTCTGTTGCTGCAGTAAGAGCAAAGATCTGTAGCAAAACACATGGGTACTAACGAAAGAGCCAAATTGAAATCCTTGAATTTGATCTTCTCCATCTACACTTATTTGTCTGTTCTACCAGTTTAATTTCTCCTTATTTTTTTGAATATATAATGTCTTCAGTCTCCCTAAGCAGAGATATTTAATTTTCTGGTTGTATTTCTTCAATTATGTAGCCAGGATTCATTTCCAGTCCCATTAAATGCACAAATATTTTTGGAATGGCTTGATGTATATCTCATTAATTTAGTAAGGTTTTTTTAGTTTTGTATGTTAGCCTATATTTTATAAGATATTATACTTTATTTTGTATAATAAAAGGGGAAAATGCCATTCAAAACATTTTTACAGGGGATAGCCATCAGCTTTGTCTAGTAAAGCTGTGCAACATTGATGTCAGAGCTGCACCAGAAAAAAAAAAATCTGCTTAGCTGTTCCTATGTGATGTTTTTGTCTCATAGATTGACTGCAGCTGAAAGGCTGTTGTTTTGCTCCTTGCTTGGATTCTACTGTCTAAAAACTGTTTTGAGCTTGCATTGCACAATGTTGCACTTGCTTTTTTGGTACTCTAATCATGTGTCTTGTGCAGTTTGACTTAGCTGCCTCCATCACCTTTTTCAGAATTTCTTCCATAGGTTGAAGTTCCACCCTAATTTATCATAGAATGATTTGCAATCTAAGTGAGCCCACAGGTCATCTAGTGGAAGATTTGGGCAGGGGCATCTTCCACTAGACCAGGTTGCTCAAAGTCCCATCCAAGACAGGCTTGAACACTTCCAGAAATGGAGCATTCACCACTTTTGTGGGAAACCTGTTCCTGTGCCTCACCACACCCACAGTAAAGAACTTCTCCCTAATATCTGAGCCTATCCTTCATCAGTTTAAGGCCATTATCCTTCTAATGGCATTAATGGTTTTAAAAGTCAAAAAAAGAAACGAGGAGATGTGATTATAACACTAAATTTTCTCATCTCATCATTTCTGTTGTAACCCTTTGCTTAGGGTTGTGTTGTTGCCAAAACAAGAAAAATATATCTGGTGGATCCCTTATAGGTTTCTGAATAGACAGCGATTCAGTGAGTTTTGTAGGAGTTCTCATGACTATAATTTATAAAGTGTGAAATTGTTCTTATTTTGGTTTATTACCTATTTGGTGAGGAAGGGGAATGCATGTGTACTCCTTAGTCTTTCTGTGCAGTTGCTTACAAGTTTCTAAACTTCTTCTGGAAAAGCAGCAAGTAATGGAACTTAAACAATCTTCATTTTGAACTTAGAGGCTTTGCAGTGCCTTATTATTGCTTGTCTCTATATTATGTTTGTACATGACCCATGTATTAATTACAGGCAACTTTTTGTAGAAACTTGCGAAGAATAATACTTTAGCAGTAATTGCAATGGGGAATGTAGTAAACCAAGGCTTAGTTATTTTTTGGGATGTGTTGTTAAAACTCCTGTGTTCTCACTTTAGGGCCTGTGGGTCACCTATACTTAGATTGCTGGTTAGACTGCTAATTATTACTGAGATTATCAAACATAATAATACAATTACATAATGGCTATGTAAGTTACATTATTCATGTGGATGTATGACAAATATAAAGGGCATACCATTGAAACATTTTGTATAATCTTATTAATATTTTTTTTCTGGTTTTGTGGACTATCATAATAGAAGTATTTGCATTTGTCTTTCACTTGTTTATTACTGTTTACTTCCTCTCTCTGAAATATTCATGGTTTGTTAAAATTACAGAAAAGACTGGTTCAAGCCATGAAATGTGGTGCTGTGTATCAAGGGAATGGTAACTTCTTTTTTTGGTCAGTGAACATACACCTTTAAAAAAGTTCTTTAAGTTCACAAGCTTCTTTCTTAAGGCTCATTTGGACTTCCTTTTTTACTTTGACTTTGGTGTTGTTAAGCATCTGGCAGTTTGGTTTGTAGTCTTTCTGTTTTGTTAGTGCAGACATTAATGACTTGTCCATTTGCGTATGTTTGAAACATCCTTTTGGATGTTTACTGTTTATTATGTTAAAAGGAGAAATTTAGCATTAGGGATTTTCTTAGAATATAATTTACTTTGCAAGATCACTTTCATATTGTGTGGTTAAAGTCCTTGAAAAGCCACGTCAAGGTAAATGTTAAGACAAGCTTTAGATTTAGCAGTATCAATGAATGATGCTGCAGTTTCAATTCACATGGGTTTAACCACATGAATGTTTCTTGTATACAATATTCATTAGCAATCTCATAGCTCAGCAAGGCTGTTTGAGTATTTTTATAAGTGTGGATATGCTTTATTTGGTTCCATGTTCTGTTCCTTTTCTGTGCAGGCTGAGTGGGAAATGCATGCCAGAAATGACCTGTACCTTTTAGAAATTGCTTTTAATGTGATAAGAATAAAATTTAGATTTTGTGCTTGCCTACCTAATGTAAAATATTATTTTAAGTGAGTAAGCTCAGTAGGTCTGATGTGTTTTTTCTTCCATAATGCATTGCCAAAAGTTCAAGAGTATGTAGCAGTTCACCCCCTAAGCTCTGTACACCAACAAGCAACTCTGAGCTTCACTGGATGATGCTCATTAAAGATGCTGTCTGGCCCAAAGGGTCTGTAGTCCAGAATGACCTGACAGAAATTCAGGCAGGGTAAATACAAAAAATCTGTCATGATGTTTTCTGACCTGTTTGTGAAAGTGTAGCAGCTTTGTCCTTTACTTTTGCTATATAAATTCTTAGGTGGAGGAAAATAATAGCTGTCTGAGCATTTGTGGAGTTCTATTCCTAAATGCAACAAGCACTGGGATAAAAAGTACACAGGTGCTTGTTTGAAAATAATATATTTAGTATCGTCTGTTGTACCTTAGGGTAGTTAAAATTGTTTATAAGGAATGTGTTAGTTACTTTCATCTTATTTTAGTGGTCTAGAACTTTATTTAAAAATGGCTTGTTGATTAATGTGTTCACATCTGTTAACAGGGTTTCCAGTGCTGAAATCCATAACCTCAGTGGCTAGATGGCCAGCTTTGACAATGAGAGTGATGTAATTGCACTTGCATATTTCATACTTGGAATTTGTGAACAAATAAGACTGAAGGACAATGGCTGTGAGAGAAGAGAGAATTCTGACCTGTTCAGATTACAAGTATTACCTAAAATATTTCCATAAATTGTTACCTTAAATTTTAGTATGTCCAGGAAAATGAAAAGTGCAACTGAATTGCAAGCTTCACCTAAAAAAAAAAAAAATCTAGACTGGATGGTGTTGTCTGATGAAATTTACTGGAAGTGTCAAGTTGTCTTAGTTTCAGTGGAATCTGCCTTAGGCTGCAGACTTGTGCTTGTTTGCTAAGGAGCTCGAGAAAATGAAAAGCTTGTGTTCCATAGTTTCTTTAGATGTTTCTTTGTTTTTGCAAGGTTGGAAAGAAATAGTAACTTTTCTCACTAAAAACGCCCAAACTAAACCTCTTTCTCTTGTTTCATTTGTGAGCTTTTCCGTCTTTCTCTATAAGTTTCCATGGTAAGCAAATCAGAATTAATACATGGCATCAGTACCCAATAGCTTGGTAAGAAACAAGTAATGATTTCACAGAATTAAAAGATGGTACAGACAGTTCTGTGCTATAAGTGGAATTAAGAGATTCCTGTGGATCTTCAGAAATTCTGAGGTAAGGAAGAAGTAAAAACTATGAGAATATATGCAGAGAAGGGAAGAAAGGCTAGAATAGCAAGTGGATATTTCTGGAGTTATGGCTGTCAGCATTTAAAAATGAGGCAAATTTAGGGTTTTCTGGAAGAAAACCCATTAAACTTGGAGGGTACATGAGTACTAGAATCTGAACACTCGAATTATGTTACCCATCTGCTTAAGCCAGGATGGAATTTAATCCAGAAGTCCTTGGTACCAGCAGTCTTCTGTTGTCAACAGGCAGCTGTGGAAGTGATAAAAAAGCATCTTCCATGTCCAGCTTATCTCATAAACCACTGCAAAGGAAATGAAATACTATATGCTATTTATTTAGTTCTGCTACATGTGTCCAAAACCTATAGAAACACTTTCAAATGCTACCTTGAGTCTTTTTAATTTTTGTGGGGAAGGGTAGAAGGAAAAATAACCCAAATTGTTTGGGTTTTTTATTTGATTGTGCATTTTATATTAGATGCCATTTTCTAAGTAATATGCCTTGACCAGATGGTGTTACAGAACTCTTTCTATTATGAAAGCTTAGGCCTTCAGAAGGAAATTTCTTTAAAAGGGTTAGAATCCAAATATGTGTTTATCTTTAGTGTGATAAATATTACTTCATTTAACCAACCCTCATAGATGACATACTGAAGTAATAGAAACTAGCTACAATTATCAAAGAAGAGAAAATGCTGGGGAACAGGGCTAAAATGTTTTTCATACAAACGTCAAATAAGTACTTTATATGTCATTTTGATGGGTTTCAAATCTTAACAGCTTCTTCATTCTTCATATGTTCTTGAGCTTTGCAAAAGAGCTTACAGCTGCAGCCTTTCTTCCTTGCAGCATTGATTACTTTACATGGACATAAATCTTAAATTGTCTGTATTCAAATAGGAACACTATATCCCCATTCCTACTTTTAATTTTTTTAATTATCCTTATATTGTGTCCAAAAGAACACTTCAAGAGAGCAATATAGTATTTTGACACTTGTTCATTTATGTCTCATTTTCACTTCTGAATTGTAGGTGCACTGTTAAACAGCTTGTTTTATGAGCCTCTTATACTAAATAATAATTGTAATAATGTATTTTTGGCTCTTTCAGGATACCAGTTATCCCTTGCTTTTGTAATACTGGTTCCCATGTAGCTTTTTCCTTTTGTCATTTTGGGTTCAAGCTATTTTGCTTGGTAGCTCGGGTTTCTGTAAATAGAATTTCTTCTTGTTGGTTTGTTTCATTCTATTGGTTTTTTGGGGTTTTTTTGGGGTTTGGTATTTGAGCAGAAATGTTCCATTGAGGTTTTTTGACAAAATCCAAAGCTCTTCAGTGTGGTTATCAATATCCTAAATGTAACAGCATTTGTCTGTAGTTCCTTCTAGAAATCCATGTCTTTCCTTGCTAAAATCCTCAAAGAAATAAACTTCCTAGGCATAGTAGCCCTGCGCATTTGCTATTTATTGTGAGGAATACCTCTTGCCTCTTTTTAAAGGAGAAAATCTGACAAGTCTTGCGTTCTACCAGCGTAAGAGTTTGGTGTATATTCTGATTTGTTGGTACAATTTTGAGAGGAGAAAGATAACAGACATTTTAAGCAAAACCTCATTTAGTAGCTATTATTATAGCAATATCCTCTTCATTAAAAAATCAGAACATATGCTGTCATACATTTTCTTGATGTAAATTATGTCTTCTTTAACACTTGTGCTACATTTGCATCTCCTTCTGTTTTAGGTAAGTCATTAATATTTTGTGTCAGTGGCGCTCATTCTCTAAACCTTTAGTAGTAACAAAGGGTTTATAACATCAGCAGTGTACCAATAAGATCATCTGGTATTGGTGACATTATTTTTCTTTCTATATTGAGTCAATACTCAAAAAATGCTATCTGCAAGTAAAAGAGACTTTAGCTTAGTGGTCTGACAGTACCTTTTGATACGTGGACATGCGTGTACTCATGAGTACTTCTCTAGCTGGGAATCATAAGCTCTTCTGCTAAGTTACTTGGATAATAAGAACCACAAAAAACCGAGGTATGCTCTTTTGATAAGGCCACAAACACAAAGGAATATTGCAGCAGAAGTTGGAGGGACTAAAGTATGTGCATAAAGTGCCAGTCAAAGGTAAAGAGCCTTGATCCATGACCATTTCACATTTGGAGACCAGCCTGGAGCTGTTACGTGGGTGCCAGCAAAAATAGTGCAATTTCATAGCAGAGTGTGTCATGATTTTTCAGAATACCTTTTTTTTTCCCTTAGCCTTGTCAGAAGTGTTTAAATAGCAGTTTGTACAGTGACAACTCTTGCTTCAAAATATCATGAATTCTTCTAAATTAACCCATATATTTATGGATTGTATTTATGAAGTTGTATTTTATTGAAATTGGTGTGCTTTGAAATATGATATTAAAGAAAAGAAAGAGTAATTGAGATTGGAGGGCATCTCCAGCTGTCACCTTCCCTGCTGCTCAAGGAAGGGTCACCTAAATCTGCTCACCTGGGACTGTGTCCAGGTGGGTTTTGGAACTCTCCAAGGATGGAGACTCCACAATTTCTCTGGATAACCTGTGTCAGTACTTGGGTACCCTCACAGTGAGGAAATGATTGCTTATGTTCAAATGGAACTTCCTGTGTTTCAGTTTGTGTCCATTGTTACTGGGCACCACTGAAAAGAGCCTCTGTCTATCCTCTCTTGAGCTGTTTGTATACACTGATACCCACAAGTCTTTTCTTCTTCTGCCTAAGATGTCCCAGCTCTCTCAGCCTTCCCTCATATGATGGATGCTTCTGTCTCTTCATTTTTGTTGCACTCTGCTGGACTCACTGCAGGGTCCATGTCTCTTGTGTAATGGAAGGCCCAACACTGGACAAGGCTCTCCAGCTGTGGCCTCAGTAGGGCTGAGTAGAAACAGAGGATCAGCCTCTGTGACCTGCTGGCAAAATTGTTGGCCTCCTTTGTCCCAAGGGCATGTTTTTGGCTTGTGTTAAGCTTGGTAAAAATAAAACTTCAGGTCCTTTTCTTCAAATCTGCTTTCCAGCTTTTAAAGAAATTTTAATTCTAAATATTTTTACCAAAGCTGAAAGAGTCAGTTTGTCTTATGGTTCAGTTTATAACTCTGCTTGCAGATTCAGGTTTCTCGATGGTAATGGTAGTAGCTGTACAGTACAAAAAAAAAAAATTTTGCAGTTACAATACAATCGCTTTAAGCAACATTTCTGAAATCACTTTTGTTTTTCAGTCCTATGTTAAAATAGAAATGTGCAAAATGCAGTACAAGTAGAAGAATGGCAATGTTTAATATAAATTAGGAGAGAAAAGATTTGCATACTGTTGAAACTAGGTTAAAATATACATAAAGCAACAAGAGGGCTGCTTCCCCACTATCCCCAGCATCTCTTCCCCTTTTTTACAATTGTGTTCCCTCCCCAGCCACCAAAAGCAGGTTTGTTCCTTAGCTGTTGAGCTGAATGTCCCAGCCTGTCTTGGCCAGTGATGTGCTGCCTGCACTTGCACAACAGTTTAGTCATCCAGCTTATAAGTCAGTTTGGGCCCAAGAACATTGCAGTGATAGAAACACACAAGGACTGTAGGTCATATCTTTCCTGTCCACTTATGATTTATAACCTTTTGGTTTTGCTCCTAATGCTTTCTTAGACTGCTTAATTCACTCCACTTCAGATTTTGATTTTGGTATCATAATCTTAATTTGATTATAATTTTAGAATGAAACTTCACACAATATATTTATTATGCTTTGTTAAAATTGCTTTTTTTCAGGTTTACTAGCTATAGTACTCAGACACATGCTGTACTCTTCAGTAAGTCTCCACTGCTAGAGGGAAAAAACAGTGTAGATAACCTTTTTTTTTCTCTTTCTCCCTTATTCCAATTTATAATTCCCTTTAATCACATTATAATACCATACTGTTATCTCCTACCTGAGGCACTCAGTTGTTAGAGAGATCTGTTTCCTTACTTATTAAAAAATAAGGACGTCTTTTAATAAAAAGTAAAAGATCTTGTATTCCAAGTGTCATTGTCCCCAGTCTTACTGAACCTCAGTACTGACTTTATGAAAGCAGCATGCTCCTTTGTCCAGAATACCATTTCCTTTAAACCTTGCTCTGCCTCAAGAATTTCCAGTGGCCGCAACCAAAACCAGGGAGTCTCAGGAAAGGTTGGCTGTACAGTAGCTTTGGACCTCCTGTTGCAATGCTGCCTTCATGCTCCATTTCATGCTCTGGTAAAAGGCTTTGTAGGAGCAGTGCTCAACTGATTGCTCTGTTTGGTTTTCCTTTTGTTCAGGTATTCCTGATAGAGATGCTAAGCATGCAAGAGTAGGTAAAAACCTTGGGCTGTGTTAGGAAAACGCAAGAGCCTCGTCTGCCCTTTTTCCCACTGCTAAGGTACACCAGCAGTTTAACAATTTGTTCTAAAGCTCCCAAGAGTAGATGGGGCTATAATGCTTACAGATACAAGACTTCCAAGTGCTTTTGTAGTGCCAATAGTGTGACATGCAGATCCTCTTTTGTTTGCAGAGGATTTCGGAAATGGGAATCATTTATAGGTCCTGCCGCTGCATTCTGGTTAATTGCAAACCAGCTTGTGTTGTTGCTAAAAATAGCTATTGTTACCAATTGTGAGTTCCGTTCAAATATAAAAAAAATATTTAAAAACAACCACCAACAGAAACATAAAACTAAAAATCTTTTTGTAGACTTTGGCATTTTTACAAGTACAAAATTTGCCTACAAGGATGGTTATATGTATCTACAGGATGGTTATAAGGAAAAATTGGATAGTTTCATTTTAAAAGATTGTTCATTAAATATTACCTTTTGGAGAATTTTATTTTGTACTAATGCAATGGATTTGATAGTCGTTTCTAAAATATTTGAAAGGATAAATGTTTAAAACATTCATTTGGAATATATGAAAAGCAAATCAAAAGATTGTTTACTAGACCAGACTTAAGCATCTCAGTGTAGGAAAGGGGGAAAAATCCCAGCACTGACAGAGAACTCTATTGAATGGAAGTAGCTTAAGCCTCTTTCTTTGCTTCTTAGCAGTTCTTGGAAAGAAAATGTATGTGGGGTGTGAACTTCCATCTTAAGAAAAAATTAATGTTGTAGGTTTTTCTCATGTAGCCTAAGGGAAGTTCTCCTTAACTGAATTCTTGCTGCAGTCGGTTGATATACAAATAAAAGCTGTAATATTCAGATTTGCAACCAAATTTGTAGTGTGAAAAACTTAAAAGCTAAATTTGTGGTTCACTTAAATTGAGAATACAAAGACAGTTTTTAGGCTTAACCAGTTGTTACATCCTATTTCTTAATGGTTTAGAGGAGAGTCCTGGTGTCCTCAGTTTCTGTCAGAAGAGGCTCCTCTGAGAGGAATGGGATGAGACTACATGTGTATGAAGTGCACAACTACAGTCTGACCTTAGCTCTGAGTGAAACATATGAATGATTCAACTTTCAGTAATATAATTCAGCATTGAGATGTAGCCAGTTGTGTTTGCAGATATTGAAATTGTGATAGATGCATACCAGGAAGGATTGGATTTTTCTTTATTATATTTCTTAGCTCTGTTTGAATACTTTACTAAAATATGTTGGTAAAGAAATGGTGAGCAATGTTGACTGAACGTCATTTTAACTATGAGATTTAGACAGAGGAGGGGGGCTGTGCTCAGAGGCAGCAAACTAAATACAGCTGCCCACAAGCTAAAAATTTATAGTCTTATAAAATTTTCCATTTTACAAACCATTATGTACTTAGGCTTTACATGCTTGCAGCAAAATTCTTATATATGTGTGTGTTTGTGTGTGTATATATATGCACACAAGTGAATCAGATTTATGAATCATACATGTGTGTGAGAATGTAACATATTAATTATGCAAAAAAGCCTACCTTTGGTATTTTTGGGGTTTTCAGGGGGATGTTGGAAATAAAGCAGTGATCTTTTAAAAGTGCAACAGCTTCGTGAACAGTTTTATCTCAAATACAGAAGAAACAACTTTGATCTCTTCGAATATTTCTTCTTCAGCCCTTAAGTTTTACATCAGTGGTGCTAAGTGGCATACATACTTAAACCCTCAATCAGGAATATGTTGCAAAAAGATAACACCTTATTTTAAGGTGTTGAAATGTTCAATCATCAACTGCTACGTTCATCCAGTAAACTGTACTTCAAATGGAGCCTCTTATCCTTGGCAAACCATGGGGTTTTCCAAGTGATGTAGTGGCAAATTCATACCCAAAACTAAAAGTTTTCATTTAATTTAAAAGAAAAACTAAGAGCAGAGAAAGAGGGAAGTGACCAAAACCTCTTTTTCCAATACTTTGGAGTTTGGCTTTTAAGTAATGACATGGTAATAATTTGTTTATTTTATAAAAATACTAAATGATGGAAAAATGTTAGATTATAAAATTAATTTTACACACGATGCAAATACAGGAGAGAAGCGGCAAGTAGACACCGCAGATGTCGATCTTAAGTAGTTGTAACTGGTTCTGTTTTCAAACTCCACCATGTGTGTCCTGACCTACCCTTGCAAAGAACGAGTTATATGCATGGGGAGGAGGGATGGATGAAGGGAAGCAGGGTTTCTGGCTAGAAGCCTGTTCTTGTTTAGATTTCAGTGACAGAAGGCCTGACCTCTTTCTGTTTTCTTATTCTCTTTTCTGTGCAATTTCATGGTGGCTGACTGGCTTCATGATTAGTCTAAAATAAATCAGGAGTTGATTTGTATTCTCTTTCCTGCCCTCTAGCTAGATCATTGAGTGTGAAGTTTTTGGAAGAATATGAGTTTTGATTTGTCAATTATGTTCTCTGGTTAAGCCTCTTTACAAAAAATCATTACCTCTGAGAAGTCCTAATGAAGGCACAAAAATATAGAGGAACATTTTTTAGAGGGTGATCTTAAATTGTTTTTTTCTAGGTGATGTTTGTGGAAAGACAGTGCTAATTATTGTGATCTTGGTTGTGGGTTTGTTGGTTTGGTTTTGTTTTTTACTTGGCTTAGGTTTTACTAGACTTCATGTTTATGGAAAATTAATGTCTTCTTTTGCTTCTCTTTCAGTAATAGTTATGCACGAGTGCGAGCTGTGGTGATGACCCGGGATGACTCAAGTGGTGGATGGTTACCACTTGGAGGGGGTGGACTAAGCTGTGTCACAGTCTTCAAAGTCATTCCCCAGGAAGAGAATAGCTGTGCTGATTTTCTTATCCATGGAGAACGACTCAGGGATAAAACGGTAACAATTTTTATCTATTTTAATGATGATACTAAAACTATATGGGACATAGGTATAGATGCTTGCTTATTATTGCCTATAGACTACAAAGTAAATTTATAGTCTCAGTCTAATGCTGCTGCTGAACTTCTCTATATCAATGATTGTGTACCAAAAGAGCCAGTTATTTGTTTTTGATTCTGATTTTTTATAATCAAGCCCATTGATTTTTATTTTTTTTAGGAAGTCTCCATCCATTTTGGGAAAAATTAATAGCAAATTTTTTCTTCCAGTGAAAGATTAGAGTTAAATCTTGTTTCTATACCTGTGATACTGCATTTAGGAGTGTTGGAAATGAGAATTTTATTAAGAACGTGAAACCAAGTGGAATTGCTCAGTAGTGATTTGGTGTGGGATATGGCTATGACAAAAAGAAGCCATTTTACATGAGAACAACTTTGTATTGTCAGCATGAAGCTGACAGGTCCAAGAATTGACCTGGTTTGATAAATACATAGACAGTATTCATTCATTAGCTACCTTATATAAAATACCAGTAATAAATGTCTCTTAAGAGGCATCATGAAAATCCGCCTCACAAAAGAAAAACTGGTCCAGGATCTCAGCCATTTCTACATCCAGACCTAAGGAAGACAAAATGGGTTTACTAAGCATTGCTTGGTTACTTGTATATGGCAAACAGATTTCTGAATGGGGCTGTGTTTTACTGTGGAAACAAAGAGAAGTAGAGAATGCACAACAGCTCCATCTTAATGACTTTTTTCAAGAATTTATTATTTTCTGCAAATGAATGTTGACGCCTCTGTAAGCTTAAAAGATAGAATTCCCTCTTATACTGTACTGCTGACCTTTCCTCAAGCACACCAGTTTCTCCCCTGAGGCAGGACTGCTGAGTTTTCTGCCTTGACTGTGACTATTGTAGGAAGAGAGCATATAAATAGAAATTGTGCTGACTCAGTTGTTTCAGTGGGGCGTAGCGCAATTAGCAGAGTACCCTGTGTTCCCGCACAGCTACGTGCACCTGCAGTTCCTTCCTCACTTTGCAGTAGTTCCCTTTAGAACTTTTTTTAGTCTTGTCAAAGCTCTTTTTGAGAAGCTTAATTGCATTTAGAGATACTTGATAATTTTTTCTTAATTCTTAATACTTGGAATATTCACAGCTTGCCTTAAGAATAATAAAATGCTCTGAAGTAGAGTTTGGTTTAATGTCTTGCCTTCACACATATAAAAATGTCCGGTCATCAGTGTCCTGATCTGTTTGCAGTGTCCTCTCTCCCATTTCCCCTCTACAAGACTTGTTTTGTTTCCACTTCTGGTAGAAGGTTTTAAATGTTTCTCCTCCTCTTCCTGTCTAAAATCAGGCTCATGTTAGCATGAATATTTTTTCCAAACATTTATTGTCTTGAACGGTTTGTTTTGTTTTTGGCTTTTTGGTGTGTGTGTCCCATCCTGTGTCCATCTGTCTTCCTTGTACTTAGGCCCCCCAAATGTGACCCAACAAGATTGTAGTCTTGCTGTAGTTATGGGAAGTTGCTGTTGGAAGTCAGCCTCTCAAAAACATGGGATAAAAGGTGGAAGATGTGCAGCTAGGACACACATGTCTCCTGTGTATATTGACTAAAACTCAGGGAACTAAAAAATGTAAATTTGGGGTGTGGAGAAGAACACTCGAAAACCAGTAATCAATTGATAACTGAATGAAAGTCACTGTGTATTCGTGTATTTCTACAGACTTCAGTTAATGCAATTATAAGCAACAGCTAATGTGTAATGAATTAATGACCAAGTTGTATGGAATGCAACAAGACCCCAGTTGGCACAGAAGGAGCAAGATCCTACACCAAGAAATGTGATGACAAAATTAGGTCATGACGCTTATTTAGAAGGGCAGAAGATAGGCACTGAACAAGAAATTCTGTTGGACACGTCACTGATTCTAAAACTGTTCTGATCATTATGCTTTCAATATGGTTAATGGTTTTACATTCATTCTTAGGATATTCCTGTGGATTCACTGTTCAAGCACAAATTTTAACCTTTTCTTTAATGAAGTCAAACAAGTAGGGTTTTAGTCCAAATAGAAATGACAGGTGACTATTATATTTCATAATAATTATATATTTTTATTTTAAAGCTAAAGTAAAAGTGGAAGCCACTCTATTTGCTGTTGAGACCAAATATTTTGATAATCTTCAGATGTTGTGGAAGTGTTATGCTGAATCTACTGTTCCTGTGCACCAACTTCCCTTTAGTCTTGTTTTAGAATGCCCTTGGTAAATCTCAATGCCTGAATAATCTTTGAAGTTAGTAGTATGCTGTTTAGTTAGTTGCTCTGCCATTGTATTTGAAAAGAGTGTTACAATTTTTTTTAAACCTTCCTAAACAGTTTCTAACATTTCAGTTATTCAGACTTTGAGTACATGTGTCTTCAGGAATGTTGAATTAATAATTTACTGTAATATCTACAAGTCACTTGGACCATTGTTTCCATTTCACTAAAGTTTTTGCAAGGTACACACAGCTGTTTGTTTCTGAAAATACTTCTGTGGATTAAAAGAGAAAGTCATTTTTACAAATCAACTTCCCCACATTCTCTGAAGTCACATTACATGTTGCTAAAATACTTTCTAATCAAGATTATATCTTGATTTTCTCTAGCCAATAAGTCTCTTCTTTTGTGAACTGACTTAGCTTCCAGAAAAGGTTCAGAAATTCCCTTAACCTGGAAAGCTAGAGTGTGGAACTTGGAACACTTTCCTTTGACATGGGGAAGCATAAGTTTTGAAACATCTTAGGTTAGAAAGTAAATGGAGTTCAGATCTATAGCTTTTACCTAAGATAAATGGGAATCATAATGCCAGTATAACTGTTTAACCAATGTGTCAGATTGTGAAAGGTGAAATTTTCTCTAAACCAGCTTGAAATCCATAGATGAGGTGTTTACTGGAAGGTATCTTCCACATGCCTATTAAATTGTTATACTGAAGAGGAATTAGCTGTAGTTGCTGCTTCTCACACTAATTGCAGTTCCATTCCAGTGTGCCGGATCTTTCCATGTATTTTATAGGCTATGAAGTCATTTAGTTATAACAATAGATCTCAGTCTATAAGTCAGCTGTATAAGTTAAATATTCAGGAATTAACATCAAAATATTGAAGATCCTTGTTGGAGAGGGCTCATCTTGTTTCTTTTTAGACCTGAGGAGCAGGTTGCTGTCAGCCCTTCTATGAATCAGCTTCAGTCTACATGTAGACTTCCATAATTTTTGTGCCGGACACAGCTATTTAAAACATCTTGTGGCATTCACAAAAAGCATCCTGGTTATCTGAGATGAAAATCAAAGTGGTGGCTCCATTGAATTAATTTGAGAGAGAATGCTTCCCACTAGTTTGCACAGGTTGTTTAGATTTATGTTGGAATGTAAGGGTATTTCATGAAGACTTTTCCCATAATTGCACATTTCCCCCTTTATTATAATCACCTTCCTAGATCAGGCTCCAGCCAGTCTGCTTGGAACAATTGCACTCCCTCAGAACCTGGTCAGATCTGCTGTTCTCTCTTTCTGTGTTTACAGTAGCTCTCTTCTATCTCAATAGCTAAGTACATATTAGGCTCAAACTTACTAGTTTTTAGGCTTTGGTGAATTTTACCTTCTTGAATGCAAAGTCTAATAGACTTCTCTGGTTTATTTTCTTCTCCAGACTTTTGCCATGCAAGTTTTATTAAAGGAGAAAAAAAATACTACTAGCATCTTTTAGATCATTAATCAGGAGCAACAAAGTTTAAAATCTTTCCTTTGAATAAAAACTAATTGTATAAAGGAAGAGATACAAAGCTAAAACTGAATAGAAATACCTTTCTGTTCTAAAAATCTGCTGTTTACAAACTTAAATATTTACTTTTAAAATTGTGTTTGAAGTTTGAGGGAAGTTTGATTCTGATGGGCTGTAGTACAACCCAGTACATCATCTTCTTTTTGAACTGAATCTAAAGTATGCATGGAATAATTATGTCATATGGTTACTGTGGCACTGGGTTCATGCACTCTGTAGCATGAATACACTCAGGTCGTGCTGCTTGTTCCCAGGAGTAAAGCAGAATAGGCATTGAGAAATGATGTGCTTATATGTTTGTAGATTTGGGTTGGGAATGAGAAACAGTGAAGCTGTCTATCTTACATGTGCTCTTGTAGGCTTTGAAACTACAGCTAGAAAACAGGACAATAGTATCCAGAATCTCAAAATATTCAATTATTGGGTCTGTTACCAAGATATAAATTTGTATCAAATGCAAAAGTTTTGGGGTTTTTTTTTTTTTTTTTTTTTTTTTTTTTTAATAAGCTCTAAATAATGATGTTATATCTTCAATACTCGTTTTATTTCTGTTTAAAAATATTTGGATTTTAAGTGCCGAAGTAAAAAATTTGTGACTCTGGAGATTGATATTGTCTACATAAGCCAAATAGATTTTATTATCTTTAAAGATTTAGTTTTTAGAAGTGAGAAAAGAAACATTAGGCTAAAAAGTATTTTTGAGTAGCAATGAATCCATTAGTGTTACATTTAATGACATCTAGATATTAAAAGGAGCTTTTAATTAAATAACAGGACACATAGAGCATAAATTGGGCCCTATATTTATGCTCTGAGAATTTAAATTTTGGTCATGTGGATCTGGTTTTCTTCTGTCTTGAGTCTGATGATTCTGCAACATTTTCCATTATGTGCTAAGGTAGATGTTTCATATTGGTATGGAAGTCTTGTATTTAAGTCTCCAAATGAAGAAAACCTTCAGAACAGTAACCCATGGGGTGTTTTTTGAAATCAAACTTAGTTAAACTGTAGGCATTTTATTTACAGTTTTTCAGGCCTTTGCTGTGCTTATCCCTGGAGATCCTGGGGAAGGTCTACCTAAAAAGGTTTGGGAGTGCATATTTTGGATAATGACGTGGAAGAGTATATGACCTTCACCTGTGATGTGGAGAGTTCTGAACCATAGCAAAGCACACTAAAAATAATAGGAGTTTTGAAATATAACTGCGTTGAAAAAGCTTGGTTTCCATTTCCAGGCCTTGGAGAATTTGTGTATGAGGATACTTCCTTCCCAGCCCCCCTTATGCTTGAGCATAAGGTAGCCTTTGGCAAAATTAAGTATTACAATATAAAAATTCACTATTGTTGCAAAGCATAGAAGTGTTTCAGGGAGAGAAAAATGCTTCTGGGGATGGTTGGTATGTTTTTTAATTTGATTTGCATTTTTTTGTATTTCTGAATGTAACAAATACTATCAAAGTGATGGATGTTTATAAATTTGTGCCTCACTGCTAATTGAGACCTATAGCTTTTCAGCTTTCTCTCAGGTAGGGCAGGAATCAAATCTTGCTTAATTTTAATGCAACATATTTTTCCCTTTTCAATGGCTTTTCACTTATATCTTCTGTGTTAAGCAGTTTGTTTTCATACAGGTTTAAATGGGGAAAAACCAGTGTCACTCCCTCAAATGTGTTGTTTCCTTGAATCAAGTTGAAAACAATTACAGTGTTGATGGGATGTTTACTTGTTTTGTTAATCAAAGCTTGTTATATCATATGTGAGGTTGGAAGTAGGGGGTGACTGTTGCTTTTTGGGCTGGAGGGAGTTGGTTTGGGAATGTTCTGGTTTGGTTTGTGTGTCTTTGAAAACTGTAACTTCAACTCAGTGAAATTTTAATCCAGTTTTCATCTCTAGTGGTTAACATTTTTAATGGGTATGAATTTTCAGTATGAAGTAATCTGGATTAATCCCTTGGGCACCAGAAAATCATTGTAATGCTATAAAATCAGGCTTGCAGTACTTTTTGTTGATGTTTTGGATGACATGGCACACAAAATAGACTGAAAATAGTTGGTGTTGATGTATTAGAGATTCCCCCTAAAGAGCTCTCAGACCTAGAAAAGGCAGTGGTGTGAGAAGCCTTCCTTTTTAACTGCTCTTTGAAAGAGGAAGAAAATTTAAAACCATCCAGAGGAACAAAGAACAACTATTTGATGCACCTTAGAACTGCAGAATAATCCTTTTTTTCTTCCTGCAACAACTTTTCCCACAGACCTACAGCAAACAGATT
This sequence comes from Emberiza elegans, assembly GCA_024865655.1. NCBI lineage: Eukaryota > Metazoa > Chordata > Aves > Passeriformes > Fringillidae > Emberiza > Emberiza elegans. The sequence goes on along the minus strand of JALJVW010000139.1, from coordinate 23,355,397 downwards.
CCTTTTTAGTTTTCTTGTAAGCATTTTTACCTACATACTCTTGACCATTTAGGGAGATCCGAGTGGAGAAACAAAAAATTACCTTAGTGCTAAAGGAGTTTATATGTGCAGATAGATTATTATCCTTCTAGAGGCAGAGGTAAAAGGCAGTAACAGTTGAGAGGAGATGATTACTGGTGGGTTGTGGGGGGAATAAATAATGAAGTGCAAGAGAAAAAAACCTATTTGCCTGTGTAATAATTAGACAATGAAAGGAGAAGAGGAACGCAAAGAATATGTAGGAATAACCCGAATATAGATACATATTTATATTTTTTTTAATTTGAGGGATTTTTGCAGTTGTTTGTACTTAAACAACTTTTTTACCATATTCTGTGAGGAATTTCCTATTTTTTGTTTTAAAAAAGCCACATATGTAACAAAACAGAAAGTGAAAAAATTCTAGAAGTACATCAGTAAAATGATAGAATATTGAAATTCCTCATTCATCTCTCTGTCAGTGTAGGCCTCCATCATCAAATACCAATACAGAGAGACATATCTCACTGGGAGCTTTATCATACTGCAATGGGAGCAGACCAATGCATTTCTCTCCATACTTTCTTGTTCACATTGGATTTTTTTTAATCAATAAACACTCAGTGCAACAATGCTGCTTAAAATTATTTTTACCAGTAAAATAAAGATGCAAATATAGTTTTAAAACCAGTCTATTTAAAGGGGAAATGATAAGGCTTTCCAGTACCTGAAGGGAGCCTGCAAAAAAGCCGGATGGGGATTGTTTAACAGAGAATATAGTGACAAGACAAGGCAGAATGGCTTTGAATTTAAAGAGGGTAGATTGAAATTAGATACTAGAAAAAAATTCTTTATCGTGAGGGTGGTAAGGCACTGGAACAGGTGACCCAGAAAAGTGGTGAATGCTCCATTCCTGGAAGTGTTCAAGGCCATTTTGGATGGAGCTGTGAGCAAACTGATCTAGTGGAAGGTGTCCCCTGCCCATGTCAGGGGGCTTGGAACTGGACGCCCTTTGAGGTTTCTTTCAACACAAACCATTTTATTATTCAATGTGAAGACTGTGACTTTGCTTTAGAACTGATGTACATGTATACCTTTAATGATTTTGTAGCTAAATACTTTTGTTAATTATTTGCAGTTTCGTTTGGGTGCAGGCACTAATACACTCATAAAGATTTTAGTTTTTATTAATCTCTTTTTTTTAAACAATTCTCTTTTATTACTTTCACTTGTCTAGTATCCTTTCTGAGAGAAATCTGAAAATCTGCCTGAAAGCAGCATGAAGTTAGTATAGTGCTAAAAAATTTTGTAGATCTCAGTGATACAGTAAAATTTGATATCAGCACACTTTTTGGGGGGATGTGACCTATTTCATTTGCTGAACATCTACCAAGTCTGTACTGGTTGTTGGAGGTATTAGATTCTTTTATGGGTATGAGATTTTTGAACAGGAATGTTGATTCTGTAAACAAATAGTGTCTTCAACCCATACTATTTATCAGCAATTGATAGTGAATAATTAGGCCATAATGGAAATGAAGTTAAAATTGCATCCTTGTAGCAGGAAGAAATTTGAAAAGGGACCTCTATGATGTATGTTTTACGTAGTTCACAAAGACTACCTTTTGTTCTCAAATTTGATATATTCATTATTGGTATTTTTTCCTTCTGTTTTCTTTCTGAAAGGTGGTCTTGGAATGCACATTAAAGAAAGACCTTGTTTACAACAAAGTTACTCCTACTTTTTACCACTGGAAGATTGATGACAAAAAGTTTGGCCTCACATTTCAGAGTCCTGCTGATGCAAGAGCATTTGATAGAGGTATTCGGAGAGCAGTAGAGGATATTTCTCAAGGTACATATTTCAGGTGAAAGATTTGTTGGGGTGGATGAATATTGAGTCTTTACTAAAAAAGATGTCAAAGCACTTTGTGTAACATTTCCATTGACAGTATTTAAGGATGTGGATTAAACTATAGTATATTGGGATTTTAATAGTTTTTGAAATCGTACGTCTGGCATTTCTGAAGTGCCATTCATTCAAGTGTCTTAAATTGTTTCACAGACACTAATAAGGTAATTTCCTGAAACATCCCTACATAATAAAGCATTGCCTCTTTCTTTTAGACATGAAGAAATGGAGGAAGCTGGAGTGTAATATTCTGTCACTTGGATCTTAGAAGCTTTTTGCAACTCCTGTGTTCTTGTAGGATAAGCTGGAAAGTTGAATAATTTGTGACCTATTGAGTTCCCTTTTTATCTGCACATACTTTCAGTTAATAGTTTTATTTTTTACTAACAGCTGAGTTAATAGTAGTTCTGTGTTTAGCATGGTTCTGAGGACATTTTTTTAGGAACAGAAGAAGAATTTACTCAGATAGCAATATGGCCCACTCTGGAATGACGTTCCAGAGCTTCACTGAATTAATGGAAACGAGTGAGCAAACTGAAGGATATCATCAAGCCTAGATTCTAAGCTGAAAATATGATAAATGTATTGCTGGATTGAGATGGGGAGGGAAGAGAACATGTGTCTATTGAATTGAAAGAACATCTCTTTCAGGCTTGTAGAAAGTAACTTTAGGGATTTTATGTGTCTTACCCTACTAATGAAGGGAGGAGCATGTTTCTGAAGGGAAATGCTTTTTTACATACTCTAATGACTGCTTTGGAAATTTGTTGGTACAATCCATATCCCTTCAAGACAAATATTTAGAAAACATGAGAGTAATTTTTTTTCTCTTAGCATCTCACACTTTCAATTTCAGCTGATTTATAGCAAAATAATACAGTGCGCATTCATGCCAACCAAATGTGTCTGCCTTTAGTTTTGAAAATGCTACATTAAAAGGAATATACTCCATTGCTTCTGACTGCTGATGACACTTTGAAAATGCTTTTATAAGGAAGGGTGGGAACAAGAGAGAGGAGTGTGGCTAGGAATACTCAGTATAGAAAATGCAGTGTAGAAATAAATGATGCTTACTAAATTAACTTGAAATGCAGTGATCTATAGGTTAAAACTGTAAACAAGAATATTTATGTAATCATCATTGGATGTTGAGAGATGATGTGCATAACTGGAAGCAGTAAGTGGTAAATATGAAGAAAATAACTTTGTCCACTTTTTTTTCTTTATATGAAGGTTATCCACCCTCCCAAAATGATGTTGAAGTGGCAGAAGACTGCTTTCAAGTGAGTAAATTTTTAAATTAATTGTGCATTTTTTCTTTTACAAATGTACTGAAGAGATTTTGCTCTCATTACTGAGAATAAACAAAATAAGAGCAATAGCAAAATTCAGTTTAATGAAATGAGTTCTAGAAGAATTATCTAGAAGACTTATAATATTTTCTGTCCTAAACAAAGTAGTTATTATTTAATCCATAGGATCATTAAGTATCCTGAGTTTAACTTTTAAATTCAGTATGTGTTCAAGTTATAATTGGAATAAGAAATACTCTTCTGGGAAGCAGAAAACAGAGGGATGAAGAATCTTTCTACTTATACATCCTGTTTGTTTCCTTAGATTTCTCTTTGCAGTGATAAAACTCTTCTAACATCAAGTGGTTAGAGTTGAAAAGATGCTGAGACGACGGTTGAGAGGATCTTGTCCAAACAAAGACAGAAGTTCAATTTTTTAAAACACACTGAAAATAAAGTAGTCACTTACTGAGATTCAAGTTTTTATTGATCCTTTTTTGCACTGTTCAATTTCTGTAGGTTGTAATGGCTTAAGAGATAAAAATTTATGTCCAACCATGGTTCAGAGTTACAGTGCTATATAACTATACCATATCATATACTGTAAGTACGGTAACACTCATGCATAGCACTGCCTGGCAATATCCAAGAATCATGTAATTAAAAAGCCAGTGTAAAAAAGCCATTATGGATGGATATATAGCTATAGATTAGAATAGATAGACACACACACAGTAAATAACTATATTATAAGTGAGAAAGTCCTATTGTGTCTATGTATGCTTGTCATTTTCCCTTCTTATGTATGGTTTTAGGGAAAGCCGTGTCTTCACTCACACATATATTCAGTTTTCAGAGTGCAGAAATTTAAATTATTATGAAGATGGCAAAGAAACAAGTTGACTCAGGGGTCTTAGTGACTATTCAGAAAACTGCTGGTGTTGCTAAGTGATTTCTTCTGGGAAGGAGTCTTGCCACTTAGGCAATAATAAATCCTGTATCAGTGTAAATAGATCCAGTTTAGAACCTCTAGAACACAAAATCAAGAAAATTAGCAGCTGACTTTGAAGATATGATAGGAGACTGAGAGTCAAGTATTTAGAAAGGATACTGCAATGCAGTGGCAACACAGAAGTCTCCTGGTATCTTTTCATTTTATGGTAAAAGAAATTTATTACTTTGTGTAAGTGTTGTCTGCGTAACCACCTGTTGTTCTTTACTTGCAGTGATTTATTTTAAGGCACTTGAAAGTAAAATTGCTGTGAATATTAGATATTTCAGATTTTAAAAAGAAATTATATTTTTACACGGTGAAGGAAATATGTGCCAAAGTTAATGCAGTCCCTAATCGGCTCTTAAAAGACTTGCTTAAACATGCTTTGTTGCAAGGATTAATAATTGAACAGTTTCTGCAGACCTAATGAGATTAGAACAAACCAATTACCTCTGATTTTGCTGCCTAGTTATTGCATTTCTATATAAGGATGCCAAAATTGAGGAAAATATCTGAGATTCATTATAGTTACAAATTTGTTATTGGGAAAGTGGAGAAAAGTGTATTTACAGCATCTATTCTATACATGTGAATATTGATACACCACCTATTTACATATGTAAATATAAGTTTACTTTATATTCCATTTTAAAAAATAAATGTATATATTTTTAAAATGTCTGTAAACCAGATTTTATATGTATATATGTATAAATACTCACACACCAGATATATAGATTAAAGTACGAACAATCTTGTGTGGTACAAACCACTGGCCAACCAATCTTTTACATTCTAGACAGGAAAACATACTTAAAGACTTCATCACAGTAGATAACTGTTTAACTGTGGATTTGTGCTGTGGATAGATGTCCTGTTTTCTAAAAACAAAAAAGCTAGTCAATATCTCTTACCATATCTCTGCACAGCAAAGTAAAATAAGTGATACTGATACTAGCATTTATCAGAAGGAAGGAAAAAGAAGAAATGCAGAGAAAATTGAATCCACCCTGGTTTAGCTATGCTTCATCGAAATCGGGTTTATGTATCAGTAACGAAGCTGCAGTTGCAGGCTTATGAACATGAGTGCAGAAAAGCCTACACCATTTTAGTTACAGGCATCAGGTCTAGTCTCCAGGAACACCTTTGAAATACCAAATAGTCCACGTTTTCTTTCAAATTATTAATTCCTTCCCCTTCCAGGATTGATACTCTGATAAGTGAAAGTGGATACCCCAGGGTCCTTTTAACTTGATGTGTAAGACCATCATTCTTTAAAGAGAATGGATTTAGTATTTGAAGAGTTATGTTGACTTGTCACCCTGCTTTTTGCCACTTCTACATTGTTTAAAAGGCTTTTTTTTGTTTACCTGTTCATTTTATAAGCTGTTTTCCTAAGTCTCCATTAGTATTTTTGAGTGTGTTTTGGAGTATATCTGTGCAAAGGCATTTTGGAGTGTGGATAGAATATTAAAGAGTAGATTTTCTTGTACTGTTCTAGTCATCTTACAAAGCAGGAATCCTATATTTAATGTACATTTGAATTATAAATATAGTATTTGGTTTGTACATAAATTTCATTAATAGTGGCTTGGTTTTGTTGTTTGTTTTTTTTAATGAAGATGACTAGATGAAGAAAGCTAAATGTGTTTCATAAGTTATTTTACTGGCTGGTTATATTTGGTGCTACAGAGAGCAAATAAAATGATCCAAAGAAGATCAGAAATTATCATCTTAGTGTGAAATCTCAGTGCTTCCTTGTAATAAATATTATCACATTTTATAGAAGTAGTTAGCAGAAATAGTGATTGTCCAAAAGTTGTATGTGCATATCTTAAATGTAAATCCAAAAACTGAACTCATCTTGTGCCTTCTAGGCTAGTAATTGGCTTGCTATGTTATACCTAGGCTCACTAAATTTCTGATTTTTGAATTTGCATTTTGTAGAATAAAATCTCTTGGAGAAAGCATTCCTTTTGCTGAAGATCAAATTTATCATTTTAAGACATGGCTTCCTTATAGTTTCTTTTGCCTCTCTGTTGTTTCCAAATAATGTTAAAATCCTAGTATTAAAAGAATATGATCACTTAAGGGTTTTCATTGTTGCTTAAATTATTGCAATTATTTTTGGTTGTTTATTTAACTTATTCGATGCAAATTGTTCATATCATCAAACAAGCCCTAGTCTTACCAGATTCATTTCAAACAGAAATACACCAATGAGTTAAGGCAGAGCTATCTGACTTCATATAATGTTGGTAAATGGAACCTGGAAAAGTAGATGTACTTACCTGGAAGTATACATTGGGAATTTGTTCTGTTAGAAAGTTTAGATGGTTTTGATATAAAACCTTGCATTTTGAGTGTAGGAGCAGCTTGTGTAAGTCTGTTTGCTTGTTTGTTAAAATATTGGCTCCAGTTATTTTCCTCTACCAAATATAAACTTATTGCTCTAAAATTCACCTAGCCTATCTGAAAAAAAAAAAATTTTTTTTTTTCCTTAGAAGTAAATCTAAATGAAATCTAGAGCTCATACATTTAAAGTTATTTTTGTAGGGGTTTTGGATCCTGTAATGCATAAGTCTTGCTTTTGTGAACTGAAAGATAGAGTTAGTTGAGCTTAAATTTCTTTCAGTTTTTGTTGATTCAGCCATATTGCTGTTATTTATAGGCTACCAACACATTTTAACAGTTTGAAGTAATAAGAATTGGATCACTTATGCTTTTGAGTTTCTTACTACTGGCAGAAGAAAACTGTAGACTGATAAATTGTAGGCAGAAAGTAAAAAAGTTTGACTTGTTCTTTCAGAAGTAAGTAGACTGGACTTTTTGTTAATAGTAAGGGGAAAGGCCTGAAACTTAAATGCATCTTAAGTGGTTTTGGTGCAGGCAGGGAAGGCATTAATTGTTCATATGCTGCTCAGTAAATACACTGTTTTGTGACCTCTTCATAAGGGCCTTCAAGGACCACTCAATTTATTTTGTCTCTAACAAAATGTTTGCAGAAGTTTTATTTTATAAAAATAACATTATGACTTTTAAGGAAATGTGAAATAATTTACCCTTGATGTACTGTATTGTTTTATGGATAAGACAATACTACATGGTAAAACACTAAAGATTAGAAATATTTAGTGCACATAATAAATTGCTTAGGTCCAGTTCTTAGAAGTAAAAGTAATACTAATTCATACTATCAATTTCAAATAAATCTGTTAATATAATGTGCTAAACCATTTTGTTTTATTAAGCTTTTTTTGTTGGAGTTGTATATAAAAAACAGGAGGAAATTTTTTTTCCCCTCACCAGTATTCCTAGCAGCCTCTGTATATGTAGAGTTCTCTATATATTCAGGTTGAAAAGCCTTTGAAGAAAGAGACATGTCAAATATCTTATTTTTCAGTTTAAACTTATGAAAAATTTAGAGTAATCTAGGTAATATTTCAGCCTATGTCAGAAACACATACCTGAAAATAATACTTTCTTTGCAAAATATATTGCTCCATCAGTCTCAGAAACAGCCAAAGCAGAAGGAAGTAATTCAGATGTTTTTGAAACCTGTATAATTTATTCAGAATTGAAAAATTAAGGAAAAAGCATTAAAACGTTTCTCGTGTTGTTAGCATCAAACAGCAGATTTTTGGGCCTCATGGGAAGTAAATGCAAGAACTGGGATGCAGCGGAAATGTGGTCTCTCATCCATCCTTCTGTGTAATCATTAAACTTACTTAGAGGAGAACATTTTTAACAATGTTTGCAGAACAATGTTGAATTCTCTCCCAGACTTAACTCTGGCAAACTGGGATAAGTAAGGAGAGAAAATTTGAAGAACAAGAGAAGCTCAGTCTGGTTTTCATTTTCTCTACAGCTGTCATCTGGCTTTGAATTCTGCTGGAGAGCTACAGCTGGAGTCATTTTATTGCTTTACCCAGCATCCTTTTGCTTGTGCGCACAGAAATGTTTTAGTAGTCTTGGAAAAAAATTCAGAGTATCTCTTAGCAACCATAGGACAGTAATTATTATACCAGCAGCTGGGAGCAAACCAGATTTCCGTTGTGCGTTAAAAACTGGCGTAGGTTACTTTACAGATGATACTGAATAACCTATGCCAGTACTGTACTTTGCAGGCTGTGGTTAAAGAATATTGAATGTGGGCGGTTGTAATTGCTTTGGACAGTAGAAAAGGAGAATGTGTGCATCTGTGTTAGTGTGTGATACTCTGTATATTTGTTCTGTATATGTTCTTGTGGAAAATGTTATATGTTTGCTTCTTACTTAAATGCATTTTCAACACAGTACCGTTTTTGTTTCTAGGGCTTCCTACTTCAGATTGTCAGTGTTTCCATTATAAATGTGGGTTTTCAGATGTTTATGACCTTGTAATAAAACATCACATTGGAGCAGAAAGTTGTCCAAGGAAAAGGTTTTTGATACTAATAAGTGTGGTTTGACTGTATCAAAACTGCAGTTTAATTAAAAGCAGAGAGTTCAGCATGTTCATCTTGCATTTCTGTAATTCAGCGTAGTGAATATTTATTGGCTAAAGGGCTGACATGATTGCTTTTTATTTTAATACCAGAAGTTAGTCTGTGTCCACTTACGTGTAGGGTACAGGATGGTAAGCTGAGCACTGTGCTTTCAGAAATGCTGTTTGGCGAGTTCTTGCCTTACAAAAGGTCACATGCTTTTCTCTGTCTGCTGCTACCCTGAAATTTGTCCTTGAAGTCAATTAGTTTGAATTGTGGTATCTGTGTTGGAATTTTCTAAAAGCATTCTTTGATAATTGCTGTGTATAGGGCATGAAGGTTTGCTTTAAGATTAAGGTTTGGGTTTCATGCATCATCTGGCACTGCTAGTTAGCACAGTCAGAGGTGATCTGTTCCTGTGTCCTTCATTAGATGGAGCCCACCTTGACTGCCAGGGGGAGTACTTGTGTCTGCCTGTGTGAGCATGTGCATGGGTCCTTTTTGCTCTATAGTGTAGATAGTTTATTTTTAAAGAAGAAAGGTGTGAATCACCTGCAGGGACAGGAAATAATGCAGGCTGCTGCCAATCTCACCCAGGGATAAAAACAGGCTTGTGGGTAGTATATGTTTTTTTCCCTGGGAAAGGAGGAGTAGAAGTTTTTGCAGCTTGCTCCCTTCTTCCTAGACCACTCAAGTTTATAATAGCCAGGAGAAGGGGAAAGGGGATGCTTATCACTGTGGTTTCTGTAAAATGGCTCTTAGCTTAAATGCTTGTAGTAATTTTAAACATTGCTCAGACTGAAAATGGTTGTTCCTCATTTTGAATACAGCTCTTCTGTAGTTTGAGCCACTGTTTTGGAAGCTTTTTATGTCATTGGGCAGTGTATCTGCAGCAGTACCTCCTGCTATGAAGATGTTTGCTATTGCACTAATATTTGATGCTTTTTGCTCTTAAAATAAGTATACATATATGAAGTCCAATTCTTTTTAGTCATTCCAATATTTCTTTTATACTTATTTTCCAACAATGATTGACCAGAAAATTTAATTTTGACAATAACAGGGTCAATTACTTTGTGGTGGTGTCATGCTTAAGGATCTGCCAATAGTACTTCTTTTTGGTGTTTTGCCTGTCTTCAAAATTTTCCAGGGGAACTTTACCCTGATTGAGTGAGCTTTTGTCTTTCTTGGCTTGTATGTTCTGTGGTATTAATTACGCTGATCATGAATTAATTACTAAATTTAATGTTTCCCCATGTGGAACAATTCTGAAACAATATATATAAATTTAGTGATGTGATGATTTTCTTTCTCCTACAAAATCAGCTACAGACCACCTACTTCAAACTATCTAGATCTCTTAAAACTTGATTAGGCTCTTATGTATGTGAGGTAATAATGTAATCCTAGAATAAGTTCCTTAAGCACTTTGATAAGTGAAAACTAATGATTCTGGGTCAATATTTAACCTGTCAAAACTTTAGGTTTGCCTCTGCCTCAGTATTTTTCTGTAATATTCTTTTCCTCTAAATGTTTTCTTGATACATACAAATCCCTATAATAAAGCTGAAACATTCTCATTGCTAGAAGCTCTATGATGCCAGAATTTTTTCAGTGCTATCCATGATGACAGCCAGTTAACTTTACAGCATCCCTCAATGCAAACAAAACATACAGTATATTTTTGGCAGCTCAGTGGAATTTGTATCAAAATGCTGTGCTGTATCCTAAGTATGTCCCAGTCAGTCAAGCTTAAAGAATGAGAACTGTTTATTTTTCAATTCATTTCAGAAACTGGATCATCTTACAAGCCAGTATTCCACCCAAACATACTTCCTCTTCCTTCTTTTGAACAGCACAGGTCCTGCAGCTATCTCATCATGTATTGCTTCATAGTCTCATTTTTGTATCGAGTTGCCTGATACAACTTTAATTGCAAAATAACTGTCATTCATGTCAAATGCACACTTGCTGCAATTAGATATTTTAATTGAGCCAGTATAGGTTAATTTTTTTTCTTCCAGCTGATTTTGCTTTTAATTTATTAAAATATCTGACTAGTTTTTGCCTTATAAAATAGTCTCCGATTTTTTTTTCTCCAGTTGTGTTTTTGTAAATACTGGCAGCTTCATGGGTAGTTAGAGAAAACATCTCAGAGACAGGTTAATCTCTATTTCCTTAAAGAAGTCTGATTTTGCAACTGTATTTCAACGGCATGTATCTCTAGTGCCCAAATTGTGTACTGTCTGCAGAGAAATTCTGTATTTACAAAGGCTGATTCAAAATAAAGAAAATACTTGCCTATTTTAAATGCTTTAAAAAATTTAAGCATTTAAAAATACTAGTGTTTATAGATACCTCTAACACATTATATGGAATATTAACACAATTATGTATGAGCTTGGTTGGGTTTGGTGTTGTTTTTATATAAATGCAAAAATCATTTCACGGAAGTTCTTATGTGTTCTAGACTGCTCAAGAAAATACATCAGGTTCACTAATGAAAGATCACCTTTTTCAACATGAAACTGTAGTAACCAGTGAAACTTACAACAGTGCAAATTTAAGGCCTTCAACATTTGAGGATTTCAACACCAGGAGAGCCTGTTTTCCTAGCCAACCTAACCAGGTAAGAATACCAATAAAAGAAGCAATCCTTACTTTGCTTGCTGTATTAATGGCACAGTATGTTGTTTCTGACAAGAAATCACTGTGTTCCAAGTCCATGTACTTTCAACTTCTTGAAGTGTTCCATATAAACTTTGCAGCTGAAATATTATAGCATTATTATGACAGAGATAGAGCTTTGTGAAGGTATTTACCTATCGTTGTAGTGCACCAGACTACACGAATAAATATTTAATTTCTTTGAAGTCTGTTGTTTTTTCAGATTTCAGTATCTGCAGCCTTAAAAAGCTGTTTAATTTTTTTCAGAAAATGTTAATTGGACATTAGCTTAGTTACATGTATATTAATACTGTTTTGCTTAGAAATATTGACAAGTATTCACCCTACGGTACATCTATATATCACTATACATTTTTTCTAAAGCTAAAAGAACTGACAATTTTTGTAGACTGGGGAAGTAGTCTTAGTAAGTTGTATAACAATTCATTTGATGGTCTTACATCTAGAACCAAAGACATAGACAGCTTTTAGAATATGCTGAATAACAGATGTCAAAGCAGAATGCAAGCTCAGGTAGTTCTGAAGACTTACCAAAAATAATTCTGCTGCTTGTAATAAAGCTTTTTAGTACCTTCAGTTATTTTTGCAGAGAAAAATAAGATTGTACTCAAGTCTTATATCAGCTACTTTTAATCTGCTTTATTGGGCAAAAGAAGCAAGCAGTGTTATCTGGAGAACTAAGAAGCTTGAAATTATTAATTTTTTATCTTTAATCGTTGATCTACTGCAATTATCTCTTTGTGTACATCACGTCCTATTTTTGTTTCTGTTAAGGTACGTGTTTACCTTTTGTTTCTGTTAAGGCACATATTTTTCTCTCTTCCCATTTACTTTCAAAGACAATTGGAAACGTTTTTTAGAACAGAATGGATTGGTGATTAGTTTATTGCAGCTAATGGCTACAGTACCCAGTGGTATATGTCCTGTTAGTCTTCCTTGCATTGTAAAGAAAAGTGCAGCAGTTTGAAATGCCTGTATATTTTAAAAGCATGTATAAAATTGACTACTGAGAAAGTAATAATTTAGATTGTGTTAAACAGATTAATCTGTGTCTGTCTGATAGAAATTAAATAGAAATTTCTTTCAAATGACAATGTTAGAATTCAGTTCTTGAAAAGTGAAGTTAAGGGAGATTCCATGAAAATTTAGGTAGATATTGTTTAAGTATTCTTCTCCTGTTGTAGCACCACCTGCCAGCAACAGACATACTCTGCTTTTTGCACGGTCTTGTGGTACACACATTTGGAACATAGACCACCAAAACTTCACATTCTGTATGTGCACACACTGCACTGGCTCTGCTAAACTCCATGCATGTGACCAGGTGGTGCTACAGATCTTGAGCTAATTAGTGGGTTTATTTCAATTTTGTGTAAATAAATTTGAACGCTCTTACTCTAAGAGTGTGCTCATAAGTTGAATCGTTCAAGAAGTACATGCTCCAACTAAAGAAATTATTAATGACAACTCAGATTTTACCTGTAATATTTTGACTGTTAGTAAAAAATACACGAGTCCTTTCCAGCTTTTGATACGTGGATGTGTGTTAAACTCAGTACTTTGCAATGATGTAGGCAGCTGCTGGTGTCTTCATACTGAGAAGTTGCAAGATGAGCAAAATCAGGTGTAATTCTTTGAGGAGAAGCAGCAAAGGCTACAGCACCAAGGAAGTGACTGTGCCTTGTTTAAAGGTGCACACTTTCAAGTAAGGTTTGTGGGTTCAGTTGCATCAACAAAAATTTTCTGCCTGATTTCCAGTTGGCTAGTCATGTTCAGAATCAGAATCTCTGTGGAATTTCAGTCTGCTGTAACATTCTTCCTCCCTTCCTGTTTCAGCTTCACATAGATGACATTTATACTGAGTTTTAGTTTTGACTGTTTAGAGGACTAAGGGCGTTATTCTCATTAAATTTTGCTGCTATTTGTACCTATGTGAATTTGGATTGTGAATTGTTCAAAAGTTTTCATGTACTTCATGCATTCACATAGGTCCCATTTAATACCCAATGAGTAAGCTCTTGCCAGCATTTCTTCAGTTTGCTTATTTTTCAGTATGTTCTGCTCCAAAAATATTGCTTAATATTAGTGCCTTAAAGAATGCAGTGGTGCCTTATTTGTAACGTGCCAGTTAAGTATTTTTAGGTGTTGGACTCAAGACTTGAAAAAAGTAAATGAGTTCTATGTATGTGGTGTGTTCTGCTCAAACAAATAAAAAGCCTTCAAAGGCTAAGGAGAGGTGAGATTCTGCCATTGTTAGTATTTGTAGTGATCTTTAATGGCTATTAGCTATCTGGGCAATGGGAACTTGAGGGGGCATTTTTGTATTGAGGTTTCAGGGTTTTTTTCTTCTGAACAATGGGTTTTATTTACTGTCTTAAGTGCATGCGTAATATTCTATGTGGACAGCAGGATAAGGATCCTTTATGCCTGTAACATATGGAATTTAATAACTTTTATGGCTTTTTTTCTTAAATAAATTTATGCTGTAAAATGTTGAAATAAACCCATTAGCCATAGTTAGTTATTTTTGCTAAACAATAAATTCTTCCTCTTGTTTGAAAACAGAATATGGCTGAGAAGCAGTCTGCTTTTATAAGCAAAGAGGAAGCCTAACTGCTTGTATAGGAGCCTGGGGAAGTATGGAAGAGAAGCAGTGCTAGCTGAATAGGGTATAACCTTTCTTCTCCATGTATCCTTGAAACCTCGTGGAAGTTCAACTGTGTGGCTTGGAGCCAAGAAAAAAAAAATTGTTCTTGTTAGCATACTCCAGTTGAAAGTCCCAGGGCAAAGCATCTCTAATTACAGTTCTGTACTCATCACACAAGGATTGTTAAGCAGGGAAGTGATGGTTAGAGCAGGCTACAGATATTCTTACATAATCAGAAGATAGCATATTTTAAGAAGCTCTTCCTTCCTCTTTTCCAGCTGCCTTCCCTTTTCCCTTCTGTGTCTCCTACCCCAAAATCAGGACATGCAGACTTCAGCACAGTGGGAGTATAGATGCATGCAAAGTGACATAGAAATGTTTTAACCTAAAACATCATCTTTGGTAGTTTCACACACTGCAACAGATTAGGAACATGCAGTTCAATTGTTGTACTTGACTATGGAATTGTGACACATTAATTCTCATTAATTTGAGTACTAATAAGATAAACCCTCTCAAAGCAACAATACTGATGCCAAAGATTATTCCCAAGTAATACATGATTCTGGAAGAATTTGTAAGACTAATAGGTTAGAGAGGGGAGGGGCATTTTGTCTTTTCTGAGAAATGGTTTACAGGCTGAGCACTAGACAGAGAAAAAGGCAGAATTTGACTTGAAGCCCACTCGTAATCTGTCTCTGATTATAATAGCCCTAGAGTGTAGGAAAATAATTGTCTGTCTGTAAGGTAGAAATACTGGGGCATATTGAGACCCTTGCTTTTTTGTTGCAGTACCTGCTGTTTTCAGGAGCTGCTTTTATACACATGCTAAATTTTTATCCTGTAATTTGCACCTTTTCTTGCAAGTCACTTGTAATGTGATTTCAGTCACATTTAGTGGCAATTCACTATCTTACACTTAGATATCTAAGGCCTGCAGTATTTCAGTTTGGATGATTCTCTGAATTTTGTAATCTTTTTCATGTTCTTTGTCAACTTTTTCATGTTCCCACACCCTTTTATTGTAAGGTAGAATAAACAAGAACTCTCACCTTATTTCTCTGATGGTTTTATATGTATTTAGCACATTCCTTATTACTTGCCTTTTGAAATATAAGGTCTTAAATATTGGTCTTAAATATTCTCATTACAAACTGAGAATTTAAGAAGTACTTGGGTCTTTGCCTGTCTGTGTCCTAAACTAATCAGTATAAGTACTGTATATTATCTAAGGAGAGATGCGTTCAGAAGAGGCTGTTATTGATTGATCATCATACTGAATGTTCCTTCATACTGCAAAATCCTTATCTAGAACACAGCCTTGATAATGAGTTACCACTATTCAGTATTCTTGTTACGCATTGGAGAGAGTTTGAAAACTTAGAGTAGGAATTACGGAAAGCTTCTCCTGGATAACACAGTAGTGAATGTAGCAGGGAGTTAGTCCTAAAGCAGCAGATCATCACATGAAATCAGCACATAAGGCATAATTAGTCTATGGAATTCATTTCCACTTTAAGATGTTAATACTCTAATTTTGAGAATAATTCACAGAGCAGCATCAAGTTTTATGTGGATACCAAAATACCCAAAGCTCTTATGAGAGACTAAAAAGTCAGGAAAGAATACTGAAGCTCATAGACCTAATACCCTGCAGAGGACTCATTATTGTGGGAATGTTTGTAAATTTTAGTAGTGAGAAAACAATCTGAATTTTTTATCCTCAGGCAGCAAAAGAAAAAAGTTTTGGTTTTTTAGTTTTCTAATCTAAGTTTACATTATAGGTGAACATAAATTTGGGACTTCACCATAGTAAACTTCTCTTACTTTGCCTTACTTTTCAGGTCCCACTGAAGTCAAACAGACACGTTAGTTTTCAGGACGAAGATGAAATTGTCAGAATAAACCCTCGTGACATTTTGATACGTCGTTATGCAGACTACAGGCATCCTGACATGTGGAAGAATGACCTGGAGAGGGATGATGCGGACTCAAATATACCATTTTCTAAATCAGACAGTAAAAAATCTGACTATTTATACCCATGTGGAGATGGAACTAAGTTGAATTCCCTAAAAGACTCAAAGAGTTCTGTGGTATTTAAAACTCAGCCTTCCTCATCAAAATTTAAAAACTCAAAAAGAAGAAAAGAGGATGGTGAGCGTTCCCGCTGTATATACTGCCAGGAAAGGTTTAATCATGAAGATAATGGCAGAGGAAAATGTCAAGATGCGCCAGATCCTATTAAAAGATGTATCTACCAAGTTAGTTGCATGCTTTGCGCAGAGAGCATGCTGTATCACTGCATGTCAGACTCTGAAGGAGATTTCTCTGATCCTTGCTCGTGTGACACTAGTGATGACAAGTTCTGCTTACGCTGGTTAGCACTGGTGGCACTCTCGTTCATTGCTCCATGTATGTGCTGCTACCTCCCCTTGAGAGCATGCCATCACTGTGGTGAGGTGTGTGGGTGCTGTGGAGGAAAGCATAAAGCTGCGGGATGAATCAGTCTTGTGCCAAACAGAGCTGAAAAATCTTTGTTTCCAGGAAGCATCTAACTTGGATTTGTGGAAGCTTTTTGGCAAGCTGAAGGGAATCTTCTTTCACGTAAGAGATGCTTGATGTGGAGGAAGCAACGAGACTTGTCAGACCTTGGCATTTTACAAGTGCTAGCCACGCCTAACTATTTGCTTTGAGCGCGTGGCATTTGTTGCAAGTTGTGAAGGAGATTTTGCGAAGGAAAGCCTGTTCTTATTATTGGCTATAAAATGAGTATATAAACTATGATTATACTAAAAGGGATTAACTTTTGCCACTTTGTACATTCATGGTTTAGGTGAGGGGGCTCTTTTAAAAGGATTAAAACTTATCTGAGGGGAAATTTTAACTAAAAGTGCACTAGTGACAGTTGATTTAAGATTAAGAAAAGTTAATACTCAGCAAATGAGAAATGAAACTGATTTTAAGTGCAACTAAATCACTTATTAATAGTTTTTTGGAAGCAACTTATGTATAAATAACAAATGTTTATATTTAACTAAATGTGTAAGGTACGAATTATTACTTGTTAAACTTTCCTTCCCTCCGATATAGTAGATATGGACCATATCTACTGTCACATTCCATGGTAGTATTTTAAATAGTTAATTTAGTTGCATTTTTATTCCAGATGGACAAATTGATATTTTCAGTCCTGGTTCCCTTCAGCTACAGTTTGTGTTGAGTTGTATCCATGCATTCTGATAATCTAAAACCTTTAAAATATTAATTATTCTAGTCTTGAGTGACCAATATTTTTTTTGTTAAGCACAGATGTAATTGTCTAAAATGTTCTTGTTAGAACATAACATTTATTTTTATATATAAATGACTTTGATTTCAACATAATAGCAAAAAAGACGTTGTTTCTGTTGTTCAACCAGCAAGTTGTTTTCTTTTGGGGTGTCCTCCAAAAATACTTTCTTGCATATTCAGATGTTCATCAAGCAAAAGGTACATTAAGGCAGTTGTAACAAATTGTCACCAGTGTTCTTGTTTATCCTTCTGTTAAACTAGGATCCTGTTCAGCTGTTTATCAAGTACTATGATTAAAACAAAAGATTAATAACAAAAGTGAAATTGTTTCCATTATTTTGAACCACAACTTTTTCTAATTTGAATGGGTAAGAACAAAAGTACTGTGTGTTTTTTTCAAAAAGAACAACAGAAGACTTAGCTTGAGAAATAAATTACAGCCCAGGCAAAACTGAGTGAACTTCTTAATTGGGGAAATTTGAAGGCAGGGCTGGGGAGGGAGGCTGGGGAGTGTGTGTGTATGTATGGGTATGAGTGCTGGTATATTGTGTATGGTATTTCTTATGGTTTTGTACTTAGTAAGTCTAACTTTCAGGTAAAAATTAGTCAGTTAACCCACAGAGAATTTTTCAAAGCATTACATGTTGGGCTGTGTTATAAAATAAGAATCATTTACTTCTTATTAAAAATACGTTAAAACATAAAAACCAGTCATAATTCATTAGCAAACATGCCTGTTTGACATCTTGGCTGGAGTGGGACAGATTGTCTTTAGTGTACCCTTGTTCTTAAACACAGAACCAAATAATTTCATTTTAAAAATGCATTATTTTTCTCACTCACATGCATTTCTTCAATATATTTTGTGTAATTTTTTTTCTGCATGTATCTGGCCCCTTAATTTTCCTTTGTAGCCCAGAAGTAAAATGAGCAAATGTATATAACTATCTGTCTGTAAAATACTTTTTAAAAGAAAACATTTATATTTATATTACAGCTTGACTTGACCACCTTGTGTACATAGATCATCTCAAAGTATTATTTCACATTGAAAAAGATGACAAATATCTTGATAACTATAGAAGTTATGGAAGAGCTTCTAGTTTTGTATTAAGACTTGATTGGATGGCTGAAGTCCAAGAATATGAGACGGTAGCAGCAGTCATGGTTTTTGGGTTTTTACTGCTTATGTATTTGAAAGCTGCTACTCTGGTTGGTTTTCATGCTTCACACATTTTCAGCTAAACTTGGTTGCCTAGAATAGACTGTTAACTTTAAAAACAACTTTCATTAAAAAATGGTGATGTTTTTCTAGTGAATGAGAGAAAATTAATATTTGTAAGTGCTGAGTTCCTAATTGAAGGTGGAGAGGTATGAACAACCTAAGAAAAGAACTTGCTGGCTGTATAAGAAAATGTTATATAATCCCACTGTATATATACTTCAGAAAGAAATTAGTTTTAGCAATTTCCTCTGAGCACTATACAACATAGAGAAACTCCTGGTCCTGTACTGTATTTTATATGACACATATACTTTAATATTTTTACTAAATGTGTGCATTAATATTTTCACCTTGCATTTAACCACTTTGCTGCTAAAATGTTTTCACCTTCTGCTTTTCTCTTTGAAGACTTGTATCATCTAAAAACGGTTACCGAATGGGCCCATGCTTGCTTGTTCCTGTTGTGCAGCAAGTGTCAGCCAGCTTGCCTGGTGTGAGAGACCAAACAAATGCAGAGATCCGAGGTTGCATAAGGATTGGTTTTAGTAGCATGCACATGTACTTTCTCTCTGGTGCTAGGGATCTCACCCACTGTTACATTTAGGAGATGAGCAGTGGAAGGCAGGCATACAGTAAACCCATTCCAGAACAGCTTGTTGCATCCGTACATCTTCTGGTTTGGGCGGCACATAACATTCATTCTATCTCTTCTGAAATCCTTTCTTGCATTTGGAAATAGAGAAATTTCTTCCCCGATCCATAATCTCTGCCCTTAACATCCGAGCTGTACTTTGTAAGGCATGTAGTAGCAGAGCTTTGTGGTGCTTGGAGGGAACCCGAGCTTTGGAAACCGTCACTGAATATTAAGTCCCTCGCTCGTTGAAAGCCTCGGTTACCGTGAAAATTGTTTCCCCTTGAAAGGGGGGAAGTTAAGGGAGCGCGGCGCTCGGGCACCATCTACTGGGGGAAAGCTCGGCGGCCTTCAGGCGCCGCTCTGGATGACATCGCAGTTACCGGGGCTATCCGTGCACGGCTTAAGGTACACGATTAGGTTATGCTTTAGCCATGAATTTACAGAACACTCATTTGCAGTCTGACTGGGGTGCTTTAGCTCACCACGCCTCTTAAGTTTCGTTATTAATACTGAAGTAAAAATCCTCTAACCATATATTTTGTTAGGTTTAAATTTGTTGTGATGGCCTGTTACCAGAGCGTAAGAACCGGGAATGAAATGAAAATTCTTTTGATTGTGTCACTGGGCTTCTAAGAAAGGGGGTTTATTATTATAATTATTTTATGTATTTCCCCTCTTGAAGTTCTTCCCACAGCAAAGTGATGGAGTTCTGATGCTCATGCCGAAGGAATTTGGTCTTTTGTGATACAAATCAAGTTGTGAGTATGCACAGGTGGGTGTGTGCTCTCACACATGAAATTCAGTAGCTGTGAAGGATACACCAACAGCTGTGTGCATGGTTAAAGCAATATCTAATGATAATCTACAATTATAGTAACTGTTTAGTAAACAGCATGACGTCATAAAACTCTTTGAGAACTTATAGAAGTTTCAGTTGTAACCAATGCAGTTTCCTCTAGAGAAGCAAATGTATTTTAAAGGATGCCTTAATTGTGCATGCTGGAATATAACATTCCCATTTTGGATGAGTTCTCCTCAGAATGATATGTTTGTGTATACTGAAGGGTAATGTTGAACACTTACGTAAATAATGTCCAGGTTTAAATTAGACTTTAAATCTTTTCCAAGCTTATGGCACAACGTGCAGCCAGTACAGCTATACATTCATACTAGTAAAATGAAGATCAGGATTGCTGGCTGGCAAAAAACCCCAAGAACTTTAACAAGATGCCTTATGGTACTATTAGTCTAGCAGCTGGGTGGATAAAACTTGTTTACTTTGGTGCATTTACAAATATAAAGAGGGGTTGAGGAGGATGTTGGATTTTCATTTTGGTTCTTTTTCCCTGTGAAAGTTTCCCTTAATTGCAAAAGTTGTGGTTCGTTAAAGAAATCAAAGCATTTGGTGAAAAAGCAGCCTTTATGTTTAAAGCTGTGGTATAAGCTGTACATGGTTTTCCTTCTTTTGCTTGGTGCCATATGCTTTTCACCCTAATGACCTCAAAGTGCCTCATGTGTATATTGTTTCCATTAAACCTCAACTGCTATTTGTGTCTACTAAATTATGTATAATTTAATTAACTCATCCCATAGGTGTTTGCGTAAAGAATATGAATATAGCTTGTTACTTTGAGTATATAATGTAAATATGTCTTTAAGTTTGTAACTGGTTTGTTACATCATATCCTTCTAAGTTGCCGAAGTAGATAACACCATAAGAACCGTTTCAATGTTTTTCCTGTAATTACCTGATTAAAACTATATTGAAATGAAAAAAATGTTTTTCCATTCTGTGTTGATGTTGCTCAGAACAGTGCACATGAAATGAAATGTTGCAGCTCAAGAACAGAATAAAAAGAAGTAAATACAGGTATGACCTTCAAACTCCAACATCTTTCATTGTAGGAAGCATTTTTAAGAATTGCTGTAATGTTTTAAAGAAAAATGGGCTTATACCAATTCGCTTTGTATGCACAGCAGTACTTGTTGACATCATGCTGAGGAGGTCAAGATTCCTTTACATAAAACATATATATCTGAATTCCCACTTGACCCCAACACAAAAATGCATATCTCTGAATATAATTCTCACCTTGTGTACGTTACAGAATAAGATACACACCAGAAAAGGAAGGGAAATGAATCAGTCCATGAAGAAAAATGAACAAGTAGAAATCTTTGAGACTGTAATTTGAAAGTTCAGTGGTCAGGGTTTAGGGTAGATTATTTTAAATTGAATTGTATTTGCCTCTAGGTTTTACAAATGCTTTCTTATTGGTTACAGCCAATAAAGTAATTCTCCCTGTTCATTTGATCAGTTGCTAACCTGAAGAATTTTTATTGCCTGGTGTAAATTTTACATGGACTATTAAGTGTAGATACTTATGCTTTTAATTGATGATGTGAAAATGCACCTCTAGCAGAGAAATGAAGCAGACAAATGAATTGAATGACGAATAAGGTGAAGAGCTAGTAAGAGCTCTTAGAGAGAAAACTATAGAACTATGTGAAAAACAATATGAGAAAGCAGTTAGCATTAAATATGGTTTCATATGACTTAGAAACCTAATGTTACATCTTACACAAATCTACCTTAATGTAATGATTAATGCATAATCTTCTGGCTTTGAACAAGAAAAAAGGATAGGTAAGGGGTACTTGTTCTTTTATTTTTCTTGTTGATTTCTTTTTCTTGCTCTTTTTTCTCTTTTTTTTTTTTTTCTTCTTGGCTTGTTTTTTTTTATTTTGGGGGGTTTGTGGTGGTGGTGGATTTTGTGGGGGTTTTTGTTTCTTATTATTCTTTTTTTTTTCCTTGTTCTTTTTTTCTTTACAGCTGAGTCAGTTGCTGGAGTTCACAGAGCTGGTGGCCAGTTTCTAAAGACAATTCACAAAAATATCCAAGTCATTTACCAAGTAATACTCAGACTTTTGTATCACTGTTTCCTGAACCTTTTGGCTTACTGTCATGGATCACTATGGAATCCTGTACCAGAACAGAAAGACTTCAATCTGTAGGATTGTATCATCACTTCCATAATTTGAGAACGCTGAGCTGTAATTTAAGAGTTTGGAAACAGACATAACAAGGAAATGAATGACAGTATAAAATAGTCCACATTTTATATCTTTGAGATTGGACAGTGTATATACACACACAATGGGATCTGACTTAATTGTGCTTTGAGTAATGTGTACTGTGAGTCACTAACAATACTTGGTTTTACCTAAAAGGAAAAGGAAAGAAAGAGATAAGTCAGTTCTTCAAGAAACTTGTATCTTTAGATATTCATGCCCTGACTTGAGGGGTTTGGGAATATTTGAGAATATGTCTTTGACAGAATAAGCTTCTCAGACTAATTGTGATTACAGCTAAGTGGTGGTTTGGCAGACTCCAGGCACATCTCAGTACCCACCAAATTAAATACAATGTTTTTAGCAATATGCAATTATCTGTGTCAGTTCGAGGTAATGCACAGGAACAATTATTTAATATTTGGCATTTGCTGCTTTTTTATTTTTTAAACTACCAACAAAAACCTCTTCTGCATTCTGATTTTGAGTAATATGAATCAAGGTAAGTAAGCTGACCAAATAATAAGTGTTTGAAAGAATCACCCTTCTAAATGTAGACCCAGTACTGATCAATCAAATCTGTTCCTGTGGTCAGTGCTAAAAGTAGCTATAAGAAAGCCTGTTAAGATGATTAAACTTACTGTTGCATGTAAAACTGGCTTTGAGTTAGGGGTAATCTTCCTTACTCCAATATTGCAACCTGCCAAACCATTCCACTATGAGCTCTCTCCTTCCAGTACTACATTTGTAGGATACAAATCTATTTACAGCTGACACCTCCTAGCTCTCTGTGTAAGTAACTTGCCATTTTGTATCCCATGTAAACAGCAAGTGGTCTAGTGAACTATTTCTTTCAAACTGAAAATATGAAAATATTGTTTCTGTGAAGTAGAAAGTGGTTGTGCGAACATATTGCTGCTGTCAGCAGTTATCAGTGCCCTTTGCTGGAGCTGTCTCTTTGTACCTGACAATGTGCTTTGGTGCTTTTCTGTTGTTGCTTATATTGCCTGTGAGCAAAGTGTTACAGTGACTTGCTCTTTCCTGTCTTTTCTCCATAACTTGTTCCCTTTTTCTTTCTGTGTGTTCTGAAGTTGTCTTCAGCTTTCTCTGCCAGCATATAGAGTTTTTACAGTCTCTGCGTGCATCTGATGATGATAGCTGCTAATTACTAAATGCCCATTATAAATAGCATTTAAAAGTTGTATTGCAAGCCTCAAAAGAGTTTGAAATACTGCATCACTCTTGAATATGGTAATGCTGAGAAGTTGTCTCCATTAGGTGAGCATTCAGCCACAGACTGACCAATCCAAAGAACTGGTTTCCAAGTCTGATATGGTTTTACCCAAGTGTCCTTTTGTCTATTACCTATTTGCATTTAACTGTTTATAAGATGGGCAGTGGGCTGGATTCTGCAAAACATTGGGAGACTCTTTTCAAGGGGAGCAAGAAAACTAAAACACTGAAGCTCTGAACAACCGTTGGTTTGCTCTCTTGTCCTAAAAATCACATTGGTAATAGAGTTAAATAATTTTAACAGTTGTTGGAACTATGTTGAAACCAAATGAGGTGGAACAAATTTGTTTGGGAAGGTTGTCACTGTTGGCCCTCAAAAGTACAAGAGACACTTGAGTCACCAGCTGTGCAGGATCCACTGCTCTTGCTTTCGATGACTACAGCTAAGTGTTAAAAATGCTGCTTATGAAGGAGAGAACTCTTTTTCTTTCAGGGCTACTTCTCTCATGAGAATGGTGAGTGACTTTTCCTGCTTCCTTGGGCTTAGTGGTCTTCTGTTAGTTTTTAGAAGCCTGGAAATCGGTGGAGATGTGAGAATGGTGATCCTTGCAAGGCAAATAGGTACACTGTGGGACAGAGGTGAAATCACCTCCATTGAATCAGGGGATTAGAGAGGGGGAGAAGAGGAAGAGGAGCATCATCTGGGTCCTGCTCACAAAATTAATCTCTTCAGGATGTGTTCACAAGTAATTTCAAACATTCTGAATACAGCTATGCAGCTTCTGACTTCCCCAGCACCTTTGAGCCTTTTTGTGTACCTGAATTAATAAGTAAAGTCTGATAGAGTCAAGGTCCTGGCTCTTCCGTAACAGGGAGTGTTTCAGAAATCTGCCAAGTCCTAGTCCAGAACACTCCTCTGTACTTGGTGCATGTCTGGGATTTGCACAGATGAACAGCTAATTGACTGGTATTGAAGGCTGACTGCTGTCCAGACATGTCAATTAACAACACTGTTCTAAAATAGTGATGCTCTCCAGACTTCTGATTAACTCTAGTCTGTGGCAGACTTGCACAGATTTCTATAAGTTAGCTATGTTACTAAACTTATATTTAAAGTCATAGTTCTGAAGGCTTTAGTGCATTTGGAGCTGGTTGATCAAAGAAGTGATGAGTCTCCCTCCTCTGAGACATTCAGAATTCACTGAGGCAGGTCCCTGAGTAATCTGTTTAAGCTGACCCTGCTTTGGGAATTTGAGGTTGGACTAGGTGATCTCCAGAATTCACTTACTGCATCAGAAATTCTGTGGTTTTTCAAGAAAATTATGAATTTTGAAGAAGCAAGATAGTTTCAGAATAAGTGATGTGATTTTCTGCCTGCTAAACCTGATCTCTAATTTTGAGGCAAATCCTACCGTTAATGCTTGAATATTTCAAATTACGATCAAAGAATTGTCATTTTAGTCATGTCATCATCATAACTCAATGTTTTTCACTGTCAGAATTATTAAAATATGAATATATTTCATGAACAAAGGCTTTTCAATATAAGTAATAGGTATTTGCATGGTATTGAGGTGAGGGGGAAAGCTAAGTGTTAGTAAGCTTAAAAATATTCACAGGTGTTTGCATAACTACTGAACAGCTGCTTCACATGCTCCTTTGGCACAAAAATGTTTTCACAGAGTTGCTAACTTCAAGATGGTTTCGTTTAAAAAAAAATTCAGGACCTCCAAACCTTTTCCAGATTACCAATCTACCTTAAAAGCACCTCTAAAACCTGGCTGGAATCTGGGGCCTGAACCAAGCCAGGTAAAAATGCCTGTGCACAGTATATTTGGAAGGCACACACATCTGCTCAGGCTGAAGCATCAGCAGCAGGGTGAGACTGGACGTGGGTGAGTACAGGCAGAGCTGGCAGCTAGTCAGTGAATCTGGGACCCTGTTTCTACTACAAAATTTAAACTGTTCTTAGTAGCCAGAGGATGGGTGGGGACTTGAAAGACTGAGTCATTCCCCTTCATGCCGCTACTAAAAAATTAAAGTAATGTTAGTGCACACAAATATTCATCCCGTTTTTAGTCAGACATTTTTGTCAAGTGGTTACTAGAATAGATTTTAACTATGTAATTGCCAGTTCACATTTCTTAGTCCTATTTCTCTCTTATGAAATTTAGAAAAATGAAATATTCTAAAAACTTTGGCCCTTTTTGCGTTTCTGGAAAAATCACAAGTATCTGAACTGCATAGTCTGCTTGTTGGGTGTCTTGTTGCCAATGGAGTCCTGCTAGTTTACCTCCAGCCAGCAGTGAGGTGGTAAGTCTGGCTCATCAGCTTACTCAATAACAGGCTGATCGTGACTCAAGTCCTTCCTGCACTATCCTTGATGACTTCATTCTCACTGTAGCTTTTCTCTCCATTAATCTACCACTGTCTCCAAGGTTTGTCTTCCCTTTAGACCAGTCACATCTTTGCTTTCCCCCTCAGTCCTCATTTGCTCAGCCTGATACCTCTGAACTGGCTCACATTCATGAGTGTGGTGGCAGTTCTCACTACTGATAGTATTTTCCTCCAATGTTTATTAATTGTAAGTATAATTTCTTGGTAAATGCTGCTGTGAGGCTTTACAGTAGTGTAAGGGAAGTAGAAGGATTTTGCCCAAAGATCAAATGAAAAATCCCCTGCTCCTCCCATAAGGTGGGAAGTGAATATGAGGGTGGGAGTGAATATGTTGGTTGTACTTTTCCATGCTATCACTCCTCAGTTTTGCAGTAATATACCTTTGGCACCAGAGTTAGAGGGTAAGACTCACTTTGACTTCACATCCTCAATGTGTGGCCCAGATGTATCTACTGAAACTCCTTCACTGCAACAGTTATCTCCATTCCCTCTGAATTCCTTTAACACAAACATTTACATTTAGAGGGAAAAGTAGGGTGAGAACATTAGCAAATATGTATTGTAACAGTTTGTTAGGACAGTTGCAGTTATTATTGGAATAATTTAGAAAATGCTCAACCAGTTGGCTTGTACATTTCTAGACGACATAGAATAGTTTCTTCCCAACTAACCTTTACAATGTGCTTTGCCCAGAGCAGGTATTCCCAATTGGCTATATATCTGCTGAAGAATGAGACAGAAGTTAGCTTTAACCATAACCCTGGGGATAGGCTTCAGTTACATCTTGAGTGCAAAGCTGCCTGCACTGGGAAACAGCTTTTTGTCAAGTCCTTGCTCCCTTCATTTGTATATTTTTTTCACTCTTTTCCTACGGGCTTGCACTTGGGAATCTACTTTTAATCTCCTGAGGAAGATATAAAAGCCTTACACTTCATAAAGCAGGCAATCATAAGGTTATACAGCGGAGTCTTTTGTAGACCTGGACAGAACACCACCTGGGCTTGCTCCCTGATTGATAAGTAGCATGTACCAACTCAGCGATGGGTTGTGTTACTGTTGTTTGCCCACAAATGACCTTTAAAAATGTAGGCTTCCTTATCAGGTTATTGGCTAGAGAACTGTCCTTTGCAAGACATCAAAGTGGTACAGATTTATAAATAGAAAACTAGGTCCTGCTATGTGTGTGGACCTCTTCTGGGATTGTTTGCCTTCTAAAAAATTTGAGTAGGTGAAAAAATCTCACTTTGTGTCATGAATGATTGTACTGTAGAAAAGATCTTCAAGCATGCCCAGTTTAAAGCTGTGTGTGTGGCAACTGGACGTAAGAACATTTAAATGGAACAGCTCCCACGTGTTGCAAAGGTCATTTAGGAAAGGCTGACATCATTAATGACTCATGTCTGCAAAAACACAGCAACTGACATACTATCACAACATCACTTGAGATGAAAGTCTTGGCTGTCAGAGCATTTGGTGAACACACTGCCAGAACTTGGTGGAGCTTTGACATCTGTGATGCAGCCCAAGAAGAATTTCAGGTTACATATTTACAAGGATGATTGGATGGCACCTCATCAGCTGCAGTTGCCTTGCAATGATCTTTTCTTCCCTATTTCCACTACATGGTGCTGTAAATGCTTAACTATATCTCCGACTTTGAAGATCAATTCTACTTGCAGTACTCTCACCTGCTACTGACATGCTTGGATAGTCACTTACTAGACTTCAAACAGCTTCTGAAATGTGGCTGGTAGCAACATGCTAATAGAAGTTTCAGTGAGTTCTTTTCTTCCTTTTTTGGACAGTAAGTAACTTGTCAATAACACATCTACAGTGACAGTTTTGAAGAAGATCTTGAAAGATTGTCAGTTCACTCTTACCTTGATTTCTTACAAAAGTGGAGAAAGCTAGTAAAGAGGTAGGTATCAACAGGTGCTGCTTAGTGTCAGTAGTCATAGTCTAGCTATGTCATTTATAGATATAGATAGATACAGCTATGTTATTCAAAAGCCTGCCATGTCATCATGTCGATCAGCACAATACCTGAAAACTTACCTTTGTCTTGATACTGACTTAAATCACAGCTGACAGTAATTTGTGATGTCAAATCAGGACTGAAGCAAAGACATTTTCCTAATGTGGTTTTTCTTCGTAGTATCCTCCAAGTCAACTGTATGTTTGAATATAGGAACTTACAGTGATCATAGATCTCAGGAATTCAGAATATAAAATTGCTTAAAATCTTAACTGGGCTCATATACAATGTGGTGAATGCCAAGGATTGCTGAGTGCACAGTCTTGATTTCATCCAAAAACTCATGCTTGCTGAAGACTTTTTTGTCCATCCAATATGTATGTCAGTGAGCAAGCAGGAGTTACTCAGTCAGCTAGATAACGTGTAAACAATGTCTCTCAGTGGTTTATTGACAGCCCTCCTCAGGGTGAAATAGCTCCAGATGAGTTATTGATGGCTGATGGTACATGTAGTCTGTATAGGTTCATTTCAATGTTTTCAAGACATTACCTGACCAGAATGAGAAAGCTGAGCTGTGGTTTACCTTAGCAGCTTGGTATTCAGCCTTGCTCAACCCCTGCATTAGTTCTGCTCATCTGTTTAACTCAAACACAGTAATTTCACCTCTTCTACCAACATAAATATTGCATGCAGCACTCTGCAGAGGCATGGCATGAAAAGTTTCTTTTCAGCTGAGCAGAGCTTAGTGAACCACAGCATGTCCCAAGGAATGGCAAATACACCCAGCCTGATGTTGAAGCAAATTGTGGTATCTTAAGCAAAATCTCCACAGCCAGGTAAACAAATTGTGGTGTCTCAAGCAAAATCTCCACAGCCAGGAGATTCTGCTTCTCTCCTACCAGCAAATACATCCTAGAAAAGTGGTTTGGGTTGTTTTACGGTTTTTTCTCTCTTCTTCTCAGTCACTTGTTTGTTTACATACATTGTTCCCTGAGCAGCAAGTTTAGGCTTTTATGCTGTTTGCTGCCTGACTTTAGAAAAGCATCAGCTTTGGAAACATTTGTAGAAGTGCCTCATCTGCTCTAGAGTTCTTTGGACAGTGTCATGGACAGCTCTTCAGGAGATCTGCTATAAGCCTGAATCTTCAGCAGCAAACATCTGGCGAGAACATGATCCGTATCACTTGTAGTCTTACAGGATCCTGTGCTGTGACTTGAAGTCCCCTGATGCTTTTTAGTTAATCTGGCAGTGACAGAGTTACACCTCATCTCATCACCATTCGCCTCAGTGATGAAATTGCAAATCTTGTGCTAAGATGAACAAACCACGACAGTTTTCTTCAATCATCCCCTAGGAGCAAACAGAAAAAAATTGCCTAAAAAGCTACTCCTAAAATTTTTAAGGAGAGAAGGAGCATATAAAAAGGTTTTCATCAATAATATCACCCATAAGATCTTTAGTTGTCAGGTTAGAGGGCAATGTACCTTCAGCTTGAGGTCCTAGCAGAGCACATTGATCTATTCCTTTTGAAATGCTGAAATGTGATTAGTTGGGCTTCCTGATCTTATATTCTTCTCCTCCTTACACCATCTTTTCTTCTTATCTCAGAACTTCCATTGTGACCACACTCACCATTTAGTATTTTCATTATTTCATTACATTAATAAGCACTATCTGCACAGTTTCAAATGCTGCAAGGCTAATCTAGCTTTCTACCACTCCCCTTACACATCCTGACAGGCCAGGTGGGAACCCCTTACCTGCTTCCTATGCCACCAAACATCCCAAACCTGATCTTTAGCAGTTAATCTTAATCCTTAGAAATTGGATTACAACCTGGAGAACAGCCCTGTAAATGTGTGACCCTCCTGTGCATTGGGTTGCAATGACCCTGTTGTGCTCTGGTTTTAGCTCACTTTCAGACTGTGGCTGTCCAAATTCTACTTTCCCTCTTTGTTTGGTCCAGTACGTCTATCCCAGTTGGTAACAGGCCTCTGAGTTTGTCACTGCTCAATGAATGAACCACATTGATAATGTTTTTGTAAGTTGCATGGAGAAACCCTGTTGTGCTTTTCCTACCTTACTCCCTCTGCTGTAAGAACCTTGCATAAATTTTGGTGTCACTTAGTCATACATGAATAAGACTCTTTCAGTGCCAGGGGAAAAAAAGTCATTGAAAGGCCAGTTACGAAAAAAATTTAATATCCCTTAAATCTAGTAGAAGCTGTATATATTAATTTTTGAACTAGACCAGCCCTTTAGCAAGTAGAACTTATTATTTAGGGGCTGTTATTGTGCCTTACATTTTGACTAAAGCAAAACTGCATGGATTACAATAGAATTATTTATGGAATGAAGAATGGCAACAGAGAAACACGCTGAATATTTCAAAAATTGCTTTAACCCATAAGTGGTTAATGTTAACATTTGTTTAGTGCCAATGAAGTTAAATTTATGTGGCACGTAATTTAGGAAATTGAGTAGGCAGAGAGCTGGTAGATGCCTTTTTAGTTAAAAAAAAAATGTTCATTTTCCGTTAAACGCTCACACATTTGTCATAGCAACCTTGAAGGTGGCCATAATGCTAAGCAAAATAAACAGTCCTAGCATAATGTTCACTGCAATAACATGTCTCATGAGCTAGTTCAGTACTCCTTTTTATTACCTTATTTTCATTGCTCATTCACTGTGTTGGAGTTCTGTTTTGTGGTTTAATCATTATTACATCATTTTCCTTTCTTAATTTAAAGGTGCTGCCCTTTTCCTGTCATTCCATGACACCTCTTTACTACATGCACGTATCCCTCTTATTTTTTTTTTATTTTTAACAGTGAGTTCTTTATTAGTTCTCAATAAAGACTAAGAGTTGGGTACATTTTTTTACAAATCTAATTAGACTGCTCTGTCATTAGAAGAAAAAATACAACAAGAAGGGCAACAGGCAATACAGTTTAGAAAGTATGACAATACAAAATGCATAGAAAGGTTCTTCAAAGTCTGTCATAGTGACATCTGTGCATTACAAAAAGTTCCAATGTTTATAGCTAATGCTCATCAAATTTCATGGATCATGGACAAAGCACCCAATATTTTGCACAAATTCTGAGTTTAAAGTAGAAAACCTGTCCTCTATTCCAGTGGTCTTTTTTCCTTCTCTTCCTTTTGGAGATGAAGATATTAAATTGAGCAGAACAACATAACAGAGATTTGCAGCAGATGGAAAATTTCTCTTCTATGTGTCTTTCCTGTCATTCCTAATATGCACAGGAAAATCCCCACTGACTCTCCCTGGGGATGGCCAACTGCCAGGTCAGGACTGAACAGGGACAAGGATTCAGGGCTGGCACCTGATTTTAGCATTTTACCCTTTAACAGTTGGCAGAAATAACTAAACTGTTCATTCTTAAGCAACATATATGTACTACATAAACAGAAAAAAAAATACTCTATTACCCCTTTCCCTTAGAAGAACATGCTAGTTCATCATTCAGGTGAATATTTTAATCTGGTAATCATCCTCATCTGAGAGCTGAAATTTAGTTTATCTCAGATAACTTAGGTAGATAAAGAATTATGACTTTTCAAAAATCCTTCTGAGATTCCCATTTACTCAATCCTAAGTTAATTAATGAAAAATAAGTAGGTTTGTTTGTTTGGGTTTTTTTTTTTTTTGAAGTCTCCTATTGTCCATCCTCTGATATTCTGTTCAGGTCTGTGTTTAAAGGTATGAAGAAATGGCCTTTGAGACATCTAAAGTACCTCTTATGATATTTAGCCACAGTGCCATATTCGTGGAAAGACTATCTAAAAATGAGGTAGAATCCTCCAGGATTAATGAAGAAAACAACAGAATGATCAGAAATCAAATTTGCTGATACATTATAGATGTTTGCTTTATAAAACCCCAAAGAAAATGTTACAAATTCTTCTCCCAAACCAAAAATATAATCCAAATAAAATGTACTTATTCCCAGGAGCTTTTCCTTGGTGCTGCTGCTTCAGCAAGGTTCCTTTCACTTAACTGGCTGCACTGAAATTTGATATCATAATTATTGCTAGTTGTGTGGTTTTTCTCTTTTCTCACTAATCCTTCTCTCTCAGGTACCAGAATAAAAGGGAGGAAATGCCATTAGGCAAAGCTTGTTTCCAAAGATCCATCTGTGTGAGTAAGATCTGCTTGCAGGAGTGTAGATTGGGTCAATTTTGGATAAAGCATGACAAATTATTTATGGAATTAGATTTGAGTATATAAGCCCTAACCTTTTCATGCAATGGTATTCTGAAAAAAAATAAGAGATTAGCTAAGAACTGATGGGCTAATGCTGTTGTATTTGTTTTATGATGTTAATTAGGTTTACATGATTGTCTTCCATTTACCTCAGACCACAGGATTAACTAAATGCCTTCCTATTGACTCCCTCATCAGAATTATTATCATTGCTTTTTCCATGCAATATTATTACATACAACATTTACTTAATTTCCCCCAAATATTGAATAAAAAGTGTATTCATTATATAATGCATTTACTCTTAGAGTCATGAAGTCATGAACTCATTTTAAGGACTGAGAAAAAGAAGCAAATACAAAATTATTATGGGCAAAACATGCTGTCTGCCTCAGCAGTCAGTTTAATGTCTGTCATGGAGAAACGTATTTTCAAGGCCAATTGTGGCACAAGTATTTTTAACTTGCCCTTGCTTACACTGGTTTAAATCTGGAATAACTCACTAAAGTTAGAGAGTAGAAGCCTGGATGAATTCCACAAAGTGAGAAATTAATTTGGCTGCTAGCATATAAAACTAAAGCTGTTAATCTTCCTTTTGATTCTCAAATTGGTCATTTCTATATAAATGTTTACTACAGTTGTAGAATCTAGGAAGAAACTTACTTAACATTTTGGTTTGAAAATGTGTTTTTTCCAGCTGAAATCTATATTTCAAGAAAATGTCTTATTCTGTCAAGTGCATTAGCCTGCCCCCCTTTCTGTACAGCTGTACAGCCTCTACACTTCTCACTGTTACCAAGTGGTTTCCTTTACAATACTTCCAGGAGGTGTTCCCTTTTCATGGACAGCCAACTGTGTCTCACAGGGACTGTCAGCCAAATTCAGAGCATGGACTTTATTCCTCAGGTGTTTCTGTAGGAACTTACAGACCCATTCAGTTGCCTTATCTACTCCACACTAAAAAGCACCGGAAATCACTCAGTGCCTAGTATTTCATCTGTGAATTTATATTATATATTGGCTGGACCTACAGGTGCAATTATGTCAAACAGCAAGTTGCTGGGCAGCCCCAGGAATCAGGCAGGATTCACAAAACGAGGTTCCTCATAATTTATCTATGATTCTTGATTTACTAACTAAAATTCTCCAGTAAGGAGGGTGTGGGAATTAGTTCCAATAGTTCAGCCTGTCTGAGTAACCCCTTGGGTTTCAAGTGCCAGGCTTGGACCCCAGCAGTGCTGGTGTCAGTGCTCCTAAGTGATGGTGATTGTTCCATCTACCAGGCTCTCTGAAAAATTTCTTTAGTGCAATGTGCTTTCTATAGAACAAATATTTGCTGTGTCAAAAAGGAACATTTCCAAGGCATGCAGCTAAGTAGGGGCAGACTTAATTCTAGAAATTTCTCAGTGAAAGCAATTTATTCATAACTGACAATGTTCAAGAAGAAGGCTTGCCTGAGAAAGCCTCAGCCTGCAGCCTGGTGGGATGGGGACAGGGACGTGGTGGGGGCTGTGGCTGGGACATGGAGCAGGGAGAGCAGGCAGGGTAGGGTAACACCTGATTGACTGATGGGGCTTGACAGACACGTGTGGGGGCATGACCTGAGGGGTGGGACCACAGGCTGCACAGTACAGGTTCAAATGTGGATCTCCCACAATACAGAAAATGCAGAAATAGTGAGTTAGAATACAACCTCCATCCCTCTTTTCTTAGTGATTAAGAAACACAATTTGACTGTTACTTTGTACAACAGCAACCCTTGGACCGTTGCCTGTCCCTTGGTATTTCCCAGTGGATAACTAAGCTATCTCTTGCTCAGATCAATCAGTTTTATGAGCTTCACCCTTCCACATCTAAGACTTTTCATGCTTTATGAAAGATGGGCTGGGTTTTCACATCGTGGCATTGCAGCTGGGGCATGCAAAACCCAGGTGAAGACTTGGGCCCCTCCATTAACTTGTCTTCAGGAAATCTGATAGAGCTGAAAACTGGCCTAGAAACTGCTCCAGCATGTTATCCTGACTTCTCCCTTCTGTCCACCATATTCTTCTTCTTGAAACGCAGCAGTGTCTCAGTGGAATAACCAACTAAACCAACTCCTTCCATCTAAAAATACTTTTTCACTATCTTTATGTTTTAATAGAGAACAAGGAGCACCAGCCCCATGTTAGAAAGGAGTGGTGAAAGGATCCCTGGGTGCCTACAAGGTGTATTCAAATTATCTTAAAGGAGCTTTTCCATTGCCACAACTGGGCCGTTGACCACTTACATGCTTTGTTTGTATACTGTGATTTGTAACAGAGAGCTGCCTGTCTTGCATGATGCTGAACTCTTCATTTAGTAAAAGAAATAGGAAACAGCGTACCTTAAAATTTGGTCATGTCTCAGCACTACTTACTTCTTATTCCTATTTATGCCTGAAATCTTCTAGGTAGGTTGGTGTCTAAATGGGTGCCTATATTGCAAAAAAAAAAAAAAAGGGTGAGCAGAAGCTTCCACAAAAGAAGTCCTGAATAGTACCAATGTGTTAGAGGTGTCCCCTAATGTTCAGAACAAATAAGGAGAATTATAATTTTTGAAGGTCAGTATCAAGAGCTAACATAAAAGATATTGAAAGGAAATTATTGATAAAATGGGGCTTTAAAAGACTATTAAGAAATATCATTCCCAGATAAGTACCTAAATGGATCTAAATGCAACATATAGCTCTGTGTATGGGGCTTACAATGAAATTCAGTTAAGCTGTGAAGCAGAATTTGGTTTTACTTGCTACATGATATTTTGCTGCAGAAGCCAGATCTACTGAAGCAAGCCCCTCTATGAACACATCTGAACTCAAAGATGGATTACAAAATAAGGGACAAAACGTCTGTTTTCAAGTAAATGTAAGTAGAATTGTGAACAGCTTGAATTTAATATATAGTTTTTTTCCCCAGAAGTTCTTTCCACTGCACCAAAGGAAGGCTACATAACAATCACCATCTATAAAAGCATTCGAAGCATATACATTGTGTGTGTAGATACTATACAGAGCACCATCTACTGACATACAAAGAGCTGTAATACTCTTCCTTCCTAAATTATCTTCATTGCAGCTCATAACTGTTTTGAGGTTTTAGTTTTGCTACACCCCACAGCCTGTCTTTGATTTAGATATGTCTTCCAACTCTAATTCACACTGTAAAATGCAAAAGGATTATGAGGCAAATAAAAATATGTTGGGAAGTAATCAGGCTAAGGACTTTCTATGTCTCCAGCCAGCACACCCTGAATGTGATGATTTCTGTGAATAATCCTATTATGTATATTATAATAAAAATGTGAATTAAAAAAAAATAACCTTGTATTGGCAGAGAATAAAAAAATGCATTTGCAGAGGCCATAATCTTTCTTTCACTTTCTCAGTCTGCGTCATTTACATCAAATCCCAGCTTGGATTAATTAATCTTTTATTACAGTAGTCTTAATTTTGCTTGCTCACAAGAAGAAAACCTAGAAAGTAATATATTACAAGTACCACTTTATCTGCCTCTCCTGTTAAAGTGAGTTTAAAAGTTTTAGTAGACTGAGAGCTGTTGATTAGGTACCTCTGTCCTCGCTTCCCTCAACAAGAGGAAGCAGTTTATTTTGCAGTTTTTATTCTTCTGGCTTCACCACAGTGAAGTTGAATTTCCAGACTGCTTGTAGTGATTTCCTTGCTGTCACCCTCCAGACATGAGCTGCTGTGCCTAAAGTGGCTCAAGAGCTGTAGTTTGCTGATGGGAGATACTGCAGCTATGTGAGAGCTGCAGAGAGCTCTGGGGCATCACAAGTGCTTCTATCAAAGGGTTTTTCCCCCCAGTCTTATAGAACTGAAATTCAGATTCACAGAAAGAAGGTATGAATGACAAAGATGTCTTGAAAATAGAAAGGAAGTACAGTCTTCCTTATTTCTCTGTTCTGTACTAGAATTACTTTTTTTATATCAAATAAAACAATAAAGGGAGCAATAAAAACAGATTTTTCCCCTCTCTGTGTCATTCTGCCATTACTTACTTGGTGTATGAATTCCCAATGCAGATAGAGAGAGGAGTATTTACAGAGTAGCTGGAGCATTTGTGGAAGCGGTCACGCACACACGGTGACGGTGCCTTGGTTTCACCCACGTTACTCCCTGTTCTCAGTTACAGAGCCCCCAGCTTTCTGAGGAGCAGCCATATGCTTAGGGAGAGGGGAACTGATGCTGCTCAGACAGGATCTGGGGCTGGTGGCTGCACAATTTCACCATATTTCCTAGGTGATTTTTGCAAGATCCTTTTCAAAGACTTGCACAATTCTACTTACCATAGTTTATAATCTTATCTTCTGGTTTCTGTCTTAATACTCATGTGAAGGTAAGCTGTTTGCAAAAATCTGTCATTCAACAGAGATAGTCCTTCCTAGCAAAGCCAATATTAAAAATTATTATACTAGTATTAAGAGGATACACACAAATCCAGATTCTTTCTGAAATAATTGATAAATCTCTGAGCTTCCTGAGCATTTCCCAAAGGCATTTAAAAATTAAAAAATTGTTTGTGGATGACCCTTCTGATTTCATCTCACCAACACTATGTTGAGATCATCTTAGACTCATGCAATGCAGGCATTTAGGAAAAGGGAGAGAAGACTATTCTTGAAGAGTTCCAACGTGCAAACAATTACTGTCATTACCAGTAAGCTCAGAAAAAAGTTAGAACCATCCCAATAGCATCAGCCATGATATAATCATTTGAAATTAGACCCCCAGAAAGGAAAGCATGAGCAACAAATATACTGGAAGTTAGATGAAGAATTCAGCACTGTCAGAATGGAATGGGTCTAAATATTTTTTCTTATGGGGAAAAATAGCCATTTGGAAAATGATTGTTGCTATTTATGAGTATCAGGTTGCTAAGTGACATTGTGTGATGTTCACCACTTCATCGGCCACCCACAGTTCCCAAGGAATAGCAACAGAGGGGGTGAGAGGGGTGAAAGAAAACCAAAAGGCTGAGTTACTATTTTAAAAAAGGCCTACAAGTTCAAGGGAAAGGAAAATAAGCTTTCCAAAAATACCTTATTTATTTTCCTAGGAGAATCCAATAGAATTATGCTAAGTAAGAACTTTTCACAAAAGCTGTACCTAGGTGAATCCTTTGAAAAAGAGAGACTAAGAACCAAAACCTCCCCCATCCTGAAATATAAATTAAGGACCTGCTTTTATAGATGCACATGTATATATATGGATGTCTGCACATGTGAGTTTGTATTGAAATTTTCCATGAGAGGAAGACTCCATTTGTTAAAGGTCACATCATACTTTTTTATTTGCTTTGAATGCTGTCAGATTTCAATATTTTGGGCTCAAATGCTACACACTCCTTTAATTTACTATTTTTGATATTATTTCACCTATGTCACCTCTACTGCCTCACACAGGGTAGATTATTTAAGCACCATTTCTCTGAACCTTTGTCACTTCCTGTGATTTGCAGTTTCTTGAAGTTTATGAGGGGAACCAGGACAAGGCTGAGACTGAGATGGAGAAGAGAAAAACTCTGGATCCAACAACCCACAAAAGCATGGGTGAGAAACTGATGAGCGTGGATGTAGAAATAGAGAAGACAGAGAAGAAACAACGAACTGCACAATTTATTTACTTCTGTTGTGTGGTAAGAAAAACTCTGACAGCATAGATTGGTGGTCAGCATCCAAATCTTCATCACTTCCTGTTTGTGACACTCCTATCACTCAGGACTTGAGAAACACGTTGGATAACACAGGCATGTGTTATGCCTTTCATTCTAATGTATCTTTTTAACTGGTAATAGTCCTGTTTTTAATCCCACTTTTTTTTAAACACCTCTCCCATTATGACTTCTTTTTGATGGTTTTTTGACTGCTTTAATCTGGACCATAAACATTCATTTTAACTTTACTGATGCTTTGCTTTAACCTTTAACACTAATGTATAAAATGATTGAAAAATATAGATACACCCTAAATGTCTTGTTGTAGAGAGGGAAAAGCAAGAATTTAATTCCATGCACACACTTCTTTGTTTACATTTTCATTTGTGCTGCTGAAAAAGAAAAACAGCAAAAAGGCAAATATGCCTTCGGTTCATTTTCCCATGCTAACAGAGTAGCTTTTTTTGCTGTGGAAAACACACCTTCCAGACAGGGAGTTGCTTTCGGACTTTAGTGGTTCACTCCCTTCCTGTTTGAGACCAATTATGTCTCATTTGCAATACCATTAGTCAAGGAAGTGGCTATCCTGAGGTCACTTCTCAGCCCACCCTTCCTAAATGGCACTGGAATGCCTTTCTTCCAAGCCACCAGGACGGGAGGCCGGGCCCTCTGTGTGGTGCAGGTTCCTCCAAACGTAAAAGCAATGTCAATCTCTTAGGACTGGCCACAACTACTGTGAGCTGAAATGCTCCAAACTAATTTGAAAGCTGTGGCTTGAAAAATGATGCTGGCTATTTATTAAAACAGCAAGCATGATCAGACCAAGCCAATTCGCTGGTTTAACAGATGGAAGCTTGTTAAAAATCTTTATTCCAATATGTTAAGAATCCAGTTTTGCTATAAATTGTGAAGTGTGACTTGTGAGTCAAGCCCCAGTGGAATGGATGCCTCATACTCGGAAAGTCCCAGCCTTACATTTAAGACCCAACATTTGCCACTTTATGTTTTGATTCAGGGACTTTTTAGATGTAAAGCTATTCTCATCCTTTAACAATATTTCATGTTTCCTGTCTTTTATTTTAACTAGGATAGATAGTCTGATACTTTACATTTTATCAGTCAAGGACAGGATGATGATTATTATTATTTCTTCTATTTATTAAATTCTGGTCTACTGTCTTTACTACTCAAATAACACTGTGCTTTTATACCTGAAGTACAGAGTTTTAAGTGATTTCCCAAGCTACACTGTGTACATGACTAGCAGAGAAATAATTTTGTCGTACTATACACAGAAGATCTTCCTTTTCCTGGTCTCTCAGCAGGGAGTTAATAGGGGGGAAAACCACAGAAAATTCACTTGATTGTGGGAAATCTATGGAAAAAAAGAAACAGGTAGTGATAAAAGAGAGTTAAGAGCTGATAGAAGGAGCTGCTGCAAATCTACATCATCAGTTTCCCCATGAATGTAGCACAGTGTCTGTGCTGCCCTTGTTCACAGGCTTTCCTGGACAGCCCTGCAGCCTTATGGTGTTACTGACACAGGCTGCCAGGACTCGGCAGCAGGTTTCTGACCTCAGGGAATCCCTCTCAGGTAACTCACACTCCTGATCACATACCTTCTTTGCCACTTAAATATTCAGCATTTTCTCAATAAATTTGTATTTGCTATAACCATCATAAGACTTGTCTCTGTTGTACTTTCTTAAAATGAAAACAGAGTAAGTAGCAATCAGGCACCTATGACTACATCATACATGAGTATAAAAGCCTAAAATAAAAAGCTTGTGTACATTTATTAGTAAATCAACTTTCAGCCAGAAAACCTAAAAGCAGGAACGTTTTGTGCTTGAGTTTCACTCCCATAACTCCAGTTTTGAGCTGAGATTAATGAAGTTACCTTTCAGTGAAACAAGTGAAAGAGACAAGAATGGCTGTAATACATGAAGCTGCTCCCAGTGAAGCCCCACCATTTAACTTCTAAGAAATAATGTCAGTGTAAAGCATGATGAATTCTTCACTGAAATGATTCATGCCATATGGTCTGAAGAGCAAAATGGGCACAGTTTATTTTTAAAAGAATAAGAAATACGAACTTGGAATATTCATTGCTTTGTCCTGCCAGGCTGAACATTTGCTGCAGCAGGGGCCAGACTTACTGCAGGTCTGTCTTTTTTTGCTCACTTAATATGTTGCACTAGTTTGTGGCTTCAATCTCATTCATAATGGAATAATGCCTACAAAATTACGACCAGCACTCTGCAGCCTCTTCTGCAAACAAATGTTCACTGGGCACCTAAGGGCTACACCATCTTCTCACTTTCCCTTAAAAAAAACCAAAAAACCAACAGAAATTTCAGATGTAATTAGTCCTTACAGTATACTTACTATCTTGGTAAAGAAGACAAACAAACTGAGTCCCCTGACAGAGGTGAAAGGTGCTGGCAATTCCACGTGTCACTCAGCTTTCCCTTTTGTAAAACTGCTTATGTTCAGTGCCTTTCTTTCTGTATTGCTGTGTATTAATATCTTCTGTGGGAGACTCCACTTAAGCAAAAAGAAATCTAGGTTCTTTAACAAACAGTCATAATGCTTCTCTTGTAATGCGCCACTAGGAAAAAAAGAGAAACAAATTATTCATATTTATTTAGTGATGCTGAAAGGTGCAAGCATATCTCACTGAAATATTTAGGCCCCATACCTACTACCTCAAAGGTAGATGACAAAACTCAGTAACTTCAATGATGTGCAATTAAGTCTATAACCTTACAAAGCTAGACAGCCTTATTCATTTTATTCCAACTCAAGAAGAGTGAAAAGACACCATCTTCTTAGACAAGTACTGGACAAAGGGTACTAGTGGGTATGTTGCAGTCATTGTGCAAGGTGTCAATGGCTGCCTGGTTCAGCCCTCTCCCACCCCTGTGCAGAGAGATGTGCCACAAGAAAGTCACTTGAGAGCAGTCCATCTTCAAGGAACTGAACTTTGTATTCTGCAGAATTTATTACTGTGCACAGTTTCTTGAAAGAACTCATTCTGAGCTGAAAAGTTTGATGTCACTGCTTCAGGTGGCTTGATTTGGTCTGGAAGATGTTAGAAGGGTGATTTCTAAATCAAATCTTTATGATAGGATGTCAAGTTCAATTTCAGCAAGATAGCCAGTAAATGGATGGGCAGGATCCTTGTAGTTAGTGGAAATTTGTTCAGGTTCGGTGACATGGATATCACATCATTCACATTCATTGCAAATACTTCATCTGCAAGACTGATGTAATTGAAATATATAGATCAATGTCAACTTGCAGTCAGATTCCACAATGATGTAACGAGGTTCATACTGCCTGGGGTGGCTACTTCTAAATCATCCTTAAAGATTAGAACAAGCTTATGGAAGGATTAAAAGCAACTTAACCTTAGCTTTTAAAGAAGCAAGCTACACTTGTTTCAATGACAGCAAGTCTGAAGAACAGAACCTATTTTTTTCAATATGATAAAAGAATGATTAGCACCTTTTTACAGCTGAAGCTGAACAGACTGGATTAAGTTAAACTGATGGAAAAATATCTGTGTAAAGAAGCTATTTCATTGTAACAAGTAAACTTGTTATTTGTGTATTTTAAAATTAATATAAGCTTCTTATATCAACCTAAGTACACACAGAGTGGAGAGTGCTGTCTTTTCTCAATCATTTTTAAACTGTGCACATACAGTTCAACATTGCACGTAGGCGAGCTTGGACTAGACAAAAGCATTTATCATGTAGTGCATTCAACTCCTTCTCCACTCCCATGATCCCCTCTAGTGGTCAATTAATTGTCTGCTAAATGTTTCTTAGTACTGCAAATTACTTGTACCTCTCCTGCATTAAAACAGTGTCTGGCTCCATTCTGTTTGAATTTAAGAGACTTCATTTTTTATTCCTATGCCACATATGAGAAGGACAATGCAATGAACCTTTGAAATGTGCAGCTGCTGCACCTGTGGGCAGCTTTATTTTCCCTTCTAGGAGCAGACAGACTGTGCCCACCACGCAGAACCCACTGTTGGCAGTGCAGACCAGGAGGTGATGGCCCTGCTGCAGCAGTAAGCAGGACCCTTCCCCCTCACTCTTGCCACTGGGCTGTCTGAGAATGCCCACTGCAAGCCTGGCAGCGGGAGCACTTCTCAAGCAGTTTTGAACAGTGTAGCAAATTGTGACTTGTCATATTCATGCAAGTAAATGCTTGAGGTTTACCCACCTGAATGGAAAACTGAGTCATGTATTTTGTTTTTTAGCAAGATTACAGCCAACTTATAATTTAGAGATTTCATACAGAGTGGCAGACGTTTCCCCAAAATTCCCATCTTCACCTTGCTGTACAGAGAGACACAGCTGCCATTTTGTATCAGTTCAAGCTGATTCAAGTCAGTGCTGATCCAATGCTGTCTTCATTTTTCTAATCTTGGCTGTGCACCTCTATTTCTTCCTTGGGCTAGCACCAAGAGTTACCTGACTGCTGAGGGAGATGGCTAACAGGCAGTCCAGTGAAAAAGACAAAAACTGAAAAGCTCTAGGGCTGGTGACCTAGCCAAAGTCACATGGGCCTTCTGTTGGAAAGTAATGGCTGTGGAGTGCCGAGGCCTCTCCTTTTGGTGCTCTCACTTGTGTGCTTGTGGTTTGATGTTTATGTTTCTATATTGCAAAGGACATGGAGCAAAGGCAAAGTCCACACCCATGGGCACAGATGGTTTCAAAACATGTTTTAGCCAGCGTTCTCATGATTCTTTTTCCCTTTCCCTGAGATGGGAAACTCAGGAATGGACATGGAGAAAGCTGTGCTCTGCATGAATGGTAATACCATGAGAGGAGCATTAGTATACAAACACAACCAAAATCCTCTCTCAATTGTGGGTGTCAAGGAACAGTTTGGGAAACTCAAACTTGTCCCCCCGCATACACAGAACATCTCTAGTACACAGAAAAAGTTACGATTTTTGAAGAACAAGCTGTGGAATTAAAACAGTGACTGATACACATGCTTTGCTATCATATATATATATATGTATAACCAATGCTATCAAAGACAGCGGGAGAAATTACTAATTTAGGTGTCTTCCCGTAACATGAATTAGCAAAATACTTTTATTAGGAATATTTACAGCAAGACCCACTGCTGCCATCTACTTGTACCACACAGTATCTCTTGAATCACCAGGTTTCTTTTTAGCTTTGATAATGTTGTGCTAGTTTCACTTCCAGTTGTTCCCAGTTCTTTGACTTAGCCTGCATTATTGACTGATATGAAAACTTTCCAGTTTTGGAGAACAACTGTACAGGGATGAATCACTCTGGGTGGCATAGAGATACAGC
Organism: Emberiza elegans; assembly: GCA_024865655.1. Lineage (NCBI taxonomy): Eukaryota > Metazoa > Chordata > Aves > Passeriformes > Fringillidae > Emberiza > Emberiza elegans. Next base: position 23,312,281 of record JALJVW010000139.1, on the reverse strand, counting down.
TTTAAAAAAGAAAGGAAAAGAGAAGTGGCTATTTCTGTCCAGTTCTGCATATCTTGTTTTCTCATTCTACTAATTGGATGCTAATGTTTAAAAAGGAGCAAGAGTTCATGTTCTGAATCTCTGCTCTCAGATGCATGCTCCTTCATTTAGAGAAATTATGTTAGCCCATTTGAAACAAAAGCTAATCAAAGTTCTGTCACATGGTACAAGCCAGTTGAGAGCTGTGAAAGAGATTGCTAAGGTACTGGCACTCATGTACACATATGGTCAACATAAGTGTGTCAGCCTTCAGGATGCTCTTCCTTCCCCTGACTGCCATAAACGATGTTTTTAATTTCTAGATTTCTGTCTGTGCGTGGGAGGATGTCCTAGCTGTCCCAATTCCCGCTTTTTAAATCTTAGCACTCAATAAAGCCACATCTTCTGTTAAAAAGAAATAATTCAAAATAGTTGCTTCAAAAATTGTAGAGATCTCACACATTAAGAACATCTCTGTTGTAATTACTTCTGATTGTATGCCTTTCTGGTCTTCATCATAAATTTAGCCACTGGATTTTCTGAAGGTCCATATAATAAAACACTGGTTAAAAAACATGAAAAGTGCTGTTGTGGTTTTACACCACGCAACATGCAACCATTCCCTTGCTCCCTGCTTCTCCCCCTCTGGGGAGAGAATCCAGAAAATGGAAACACACGCAGGTTAAAAAGTAAAGAACAAAGGCTACAAAACTCATGGGTTGAGGTAAAAGACAGTTTAGTACATAAATCAGAAGTCGTGCATGCAAGCAAAGCAAAACAGGAATTAAGTCACTGCTTCTCATGAGCCCACTGGGAGTGTTCAGCCATCCCCAGGACATGAGTTACTTGGGAACACAAATGCCATCATCTCTTAACTCTAAACATCCCCCCTTATTCCCTTTCCCCCAGCCTTATATACTGATCATGATGCCGCATGGCCTGGAATATCCTTTTGGTAATTGGGATCAGCTGTCCTGGCTGTGTCTCTTCCCAGCACCACCAGTGCCTTCACACGTGGGTTACTATGAGAGCACAAGAAGCAAAAAAAGCCTTGGCTCTGTGCAAGCACTGTTCAGCAATAACAAAAACATCTCTATATTATCAACCCTGCTTTCAGCACTACCCCGAAACACAGTCCCATACTAGTCACAGCAGAGAGTTCACTCCACCTTAGCCAAAATCAGCACAGCAGGGCTGAGGCACCACAGAGGAAAATCTGCAGGTGCCGGGAGATACGGCCTGCACCATCTCAGGCAGAATTTCTCAGTTTGAGAGGTCACAGAAATAACGCAGAAGTCCAGGCCTCAACACCTCCTTGTTTGAACCACGTCCCAGAGGGGGCTCGTGGTGAGATGGCAGAGCTGGCTGCCCTGGCATGAGCCATGTCCGGAGCCCCAAGGGTGGCTGCGGTCGCTCCCGATCCTGTGTTTCTCCAGGCGCTGGTACCCCGTGGAGTGGGATAAGCGACTGCAGGGGGGGGTTTGGGGCCGAATCCGAGCACAGCCGCAGGGCCAGGAGGAGACGAGCCCCGCCGGGAAGGGTGAGGGAGCCCGGGCGCTCCCCAGCACGGGCGGAAAGGCAGAGCCGGGCCGTACGAAAGGATCACCCCCAGACACAGGCAGGGGCTGGCCCCGAGGCGCTCAGCGGCCCCTCGGAGCGGGGCTGGCCGCCGGAGGGGCGGGGGCAGCCCGGGGCCGCCCCCGGCCGGAGCTGCCGTGCGGCGGCAGCGGAACGCGGCGGCGGGCGCGGGTTGCGGAGGGCCGGTTTGAGGCGGGCACCGCACGGCGCGGCGCCGGCATGAGGGAGCTGCCGCCGGGCCCGGGGATGGAGAGCGACATCTTGGACGCGCTGGAGGCCTTGGGGTAATCGGGGAGCAGCGGCGGCTCCCGGGCGAGGGGCCGCGGGCAGCCGCAGCCGCGGGCGAGAGGCCGCGCCGGAGGCGGGAGCGACGGGCAGCGCGGCATCAGCGCGGCATCGGCAGAGGAACGGGCCCCGCGCTGCGGCGGCGCCGCCGGGGGCTCGGGGGCCGGGCCTCGGCCGGAGCGGGGTCACGGCGCGGGCGGTGGGTTCGGCCTGGCTCTAGTGCGGGGAGGGCAGAGCAGCCCGGGCGCTCCTGGGGCGCAGCGGCAGCGCTCGGCACCGGGGCGGGCGCTGGGGGCTGGCGGGGCAGCGCCTCGTTCTTTGGTGCCTGCCCGCCTCCCGCGATGTGCTTCGCATGGTGAGGGACAAAAACTGTGCGAAATTTCGTTTGCAGTTATGTTATTCCCAGAACTCTAAGGCAGTCAGTTATTACTGTTAGGAGGAAATTTGACCAAACACTTGAGTAAACACTTGAGTTCTGAGAGATCAAAGTGTTTTCACATATACATGTGGAAGTGCCTGTCTCATATTTTCTGAGAAACTATTTTGTATATAAATTACCAATAACTTTTTGGTGTGTTTAAAAAAAAAAGTCTGAATTATTCCTTGATGAAAGTAATGTAGAAAGAATAATTCTTTTAAATGTAGTCACTAACCAGCTTACAGTAAAATAATTTGAAAATATGTATATTTTATGTTATGCTTACTTCTTATTACTAATGTTTATCTGTCTGTACAGGTACACGGGTGCCCTGTTGGAGGAGGAGGCCCTGAAAAAAGCAGCAGAAAATGGATTGTCCTCACCAGAATTTTTTGAGCTTTGCATTTGGTTAGGTTCCCAGATAAAGTCACTTTGTAATATGGAAGAAAGCATCACTGCAACAGATGGTATATCAATGTTAATTTAGTATTTGTTCAGTGGATTTAGACCCATACTGTTCAGCTAATAATGAAGTTAATGTTGAAGTTTACAAGAAAGCTGAAAGATAGCCAAACTCAGGCTGATATTTGTACATGTATGGCTCTTAGATTAAGATCTTCTGGTCTGAAGACTGTTTCAAAGGGAAAAAATAAGGTGATTTGGGGTGATTTTAGATATACAAAAATGTGAAAAGTTTGATGCCTGTAATGATATTTTGATGGCATAAATTGCAGTGCTGGGTGTTTTCCAGCTGTTGGTCCAGCACAGTGTTCCTGTCAGCATCCTGTGTGGATACCTGGAGTGCTTGGTAGTGCTGCCTGATTGTTTCTGCCAAGGGCTGGAGTTTGGATGAGATTTTATATTACTTAAGTTTTCACCAAAAAAGTAGTGGAACTAAAACCAATCACTGTAAATAATGGGCTCATGACTCCTGTCACTTCTTCATGAGAAAATTACATTGACACGCTATATAGTGACACAAACTGTTCACTTCCATCTGATGGTCATTTGTGCTCATGTCTTCACAGACAGCTGTAGCCTCACCTCATTGAAAGACTGAGTATAAGGTACTATTAGAAGGCATATCTTCTTGTGTGTAGGACTTTTTAAAAAAAATGTTACTGGTGTGGTAGGTGGTTAATCTTGGGGCTGTTGAAATCTGCCATAGAAGTGTATGTTAAAAAAAATAGATTGCATTTTGATGTTTCTGTAACAAGCCATTAATTGTGCATTTATTTCCATAGGAGTGAAAGATATAGAGGGCTTCCAGCTTGAAATTAGTGGCTTTCTGAGAGAAATGGCTTGTCCATATACATCACTGGTGTCTGGAGACATCAAAGACAGATTAAGAGAGAAAGAAGATTGTCTTAAACTCCTTTGTGAGTAATAATCATTTTTCCAATTTATAATACAGTATTTTATGTGCATGCTTTATCCTAACCGAACTGTTTACACTGAAGAGTTCTTAATGTGTTTTAAGTTGATATGTACAGTCCTTACATACTAGCTTAGCATACATCAACGAATTTGTGCAAAGTGAAAAATAGAGCAGCATTAGAAAGCTGTTTAGCAGAAACTAAAGTTTCTTTTGAAAGTATGATGCATCCTACTGAGGCCTCCTGATCCCTCTCTTGATCCAGTTGTTCCAGCTCACCTAAACTGAGACCTTGCCTCCTGTGTTTGTGAGAGGTTTCAGAGCAGCTTGAACAGCAATGCTGCCCAATCTGAAGGTGCTGAATACAGAATTGAGGGAAGCAATGTCTAAGTGTAAGTTGGACTTGGACAAAGGAATGGCAGCAGGAACCAATGTGGTAATGGGAAACTAGCCAAGGAACTTGGGATCTGGTGGCAGAAGGGAGTTGAACAGTTAAATGCAGTGTGTAGACTGAAGGTAGGAACTCAGGTGAGAGGAAATAGAGGTAAAGAGTGGGAAACATACTGACCTATTCAGGAGAGAACTGAGAAGGTCTCCCTTTTATCATAGTTATCTTCCAAATGTAAGATATTGTAGCTGTACTGAGAATGTGGATGCATAAGTGCCTAAGTGTCTCTAAATCTGCTCTTACGATGCTTTTCTCTCCAGTATTTCTAAGTACGGAACTTCAGGCTTTAAAGATACTGCAGAGCAAGAAAGTTAAAGGCTCTCATTTGGAAAAGCACAATGAAATTATTCAGGAAATGCAAACCATTTGTGATGCACTGGGTCTGCCAAACTCCTCGTCTTCTGGTATTCCTCCCTTGTTAACCAGTGTGGAACAAAAGGTATGAGCTTTTACATCTTCTCTCTGCTGCTAAACTGTAAGCACTGTCCCTGTAAGCATTCATCGTAGAGTTAAGGGCCCAACAGTCTTACCACAAAAACCCTATCTGACAAGTGCAGAAGAATTTTAATTCTGAAAGCCAGCTTAGTCTTTTAAGTTAAACTGTTTTAGTTATGAGGTGAAGTGTTTCAGCATTTCCCTGAGGTTCCAGTGCACCTGATCAGACATATTTTGCCATGCAACTTCAAGGTAGAAGTTTTCCTTTTACCCATTCAGATGTGCTGTAGGAAGCAGAAAGCTTTGAGTAATAACTGTTTGTGCATTTATATACCTGTAGTAATTTCTGGAATGTATTTACATTTAATATCCAAAACTTAAATTAGTAGTTTCTAGTTTATTAATTTCTTAATTGCACGTGTGGATTTGTTGCAGAAGAGGATGAAAATGCCTGAATTGCCAATATTCAGTGAATAAGCCAACTTAAACCGTAGCAAGATACTTCTTTCTGTTGTGTCCCTCCAGATTCTAACTAATTTCACTGATGTGATCCTTAATCTGATTTCCTTACTGCAGAATGTTAAATAGGCTCTTGAGGTGGAATTTATCTTCTTTGTCAGACAGCTAAAAGTTTTGCTCTTCATCTCTCTCTAGTGTTTGGGGAGACAGTGACTGGTCCCCTCTGTAGGGTAGAATAAAAACTCCCTCTTCTTCTGAGTCTTTGAATTTAATAATTTGACATGATTGTGCTTGTTTTTTTCATTCTTCCTCATCAACAATTGGGCAGTTGAACATTCAGAGATTTTGGTGAGAGGGCCTGTTACTTGCATGATTTTCTTACATCTGTCTTCAGTGTGCCAAGACAAAACCTTAAATAGGTTAATTGATAAAAGGCATCACCCAGGTGCAAGTGGAACTGCCCATTCCTACACTATATCTGTGCTTGATCTGTTTAGTTCTAAGGAAATCTTTACATTCAGTAAATATTTTTGAAGGGATGAAGAAACAATTCTAGCACTGTTTTGGGAATGAAAATGTCAAAGTTACAGCTGGTGACTAATAGCCTGATTGTGCTGATCACCCTCTGTGAGTGATAGCTCTGTTTGCATCCATGTGTGTTCACAGGCTGTGACCTTCCTTGCTCAATTCCTTGCTTCACTTCTCTGGTGCAGATTTAGTTTCATCTCATTGTAGGGACAGGACTCTGGTTCTGCAGTTGTGGGACAGCAAGACCAGACCTGGAGCACCAATTTCTTCATACACACATAGTGTTAGAGAACATTTTCTTTGAATTATTGGACACCTGGTGTCTTGTCACCTTTTGCAAAGTCTGACATTTCCTATCAGACAGCATCACAGGCTTGAATTGTGCATGGTATTGCCATCCCAGTTTGTATAAACTGATACATTTTCAGAAGTACTAAAATGAGCAGAATCAGAAAAGTGTTTTATCTTTGGTTTTGGTTGTTTGTTTCTTTTTTTAATTAATGCTGCCTGGACTATTTTCCAATAGTTTTCAGGTCTGTCAGTTCCACAGTGGTTATACCACTTGTACTCAGTTCAGAGTGTAGAAAGGTGGTAAAACAAGTTCATTCATCTTCTGTGACTCCACTTTAATAGTGTAATTTGTTCTCTGTGTGTTTCATCCCTTATGAACAAAGGATTTTTTCTTACCTTGCAGGAGATTTTGTAGAATTTCTGCGATGTGTTTACTTGTCCTTCATCCGTTACTTTAATATAGGACAAGTTTGATAGATGAAAGAGTTAGACACCTAAACTTAGAGGTATAGCTGCTTTAGAAACGTGGTGCCACCAATTAGAGTTCATTGGCTTTGTAAACATTTTTAAGAGCACCATTTTGTTACTTTTTTAAAATATGAACACAGAAATTCACTTGAACTATATATTTATTTTTTCAAATATTTTTGGCTTTTGATTTAATTAGATTCTGCATAAAATTGCACTGTTGATGTTTAGTAGTATATCATTCATAGTACAGACTTACATACTGATCTAGTATTTTTATTTAGTGTATCTGCAAATGTATCTGCAGCATTTCAACATGTCTACTCTTTGTCTCTGTCTAGCATCTTCAGCATTGTCAGTAGCTGTGGGAGTAGTTCTGAGAATAGTTTGGCTGTGCAGCAGCAACCTACCAAAGGCCAGATCACACACTGTATTTTGGTATGGAACATTAGAACATTTATTGTTTTAAGTGATTTTCTAGTTTATTTAAGAGATTATTATAAAATCAGGATTGCTTTCTTCATTCAAAATGAGTTTTATAGTAGCTCAAACTTTGAATGTACAATCATAGCAAGTATCTTTTGCATCTCCTGTAATTACCTAGGGTTGGTTGTGGTTATCAATATACCTAAGAAAATGAGAGATAAATGGACAGTATTACAGCCTTCTATCACTAAGCATATCTTATTATACAGTATGGAAAAACTGATAGTAATTTTTAAGTTGTTTAAGATGCTGTTCCCTTGTAAAGTATATTTACGAAGGGGGAATCTAGGAGTCAACCTGAAATTTAGTGCCAAAATCTCCATAAATTCTAAATGAACATTGATGAATGATTCAGAAAAGTTCGTGCCAGTGTTGTGCTTTGTAACTAGTGCTTACATCTGGATGTTTTCCAATCAAGATAGTGTGAATTTCACACCTAATTACAAAGTGACATTCTAATACTGTTTATTTGAAAAAACTTTTAATGTGATGTTATTCAAAAGACTTCTGAACTTTTTTGGCCCACATTATTAAAAGTACTCCGATACTTTTCACATATCTGTGGAATGAAGAGGGCTACTGAACAAACTAAGTCAAAATTAAGCTAAATAACACTTAAGTGAAGTGTGAGAAGAATATTTTTTAAAAATATTTGGGTAGAAATCCTAGAATTTATTATTATTTAAATTAATGTGTTTCATTTGACTGTTGATCTGTAGTAATTTTACAGATGTAATGGTGCCTGGACAGTAAGGATCAATGTAACTGCAGGGAACAAGACTGAAGAGTTGTCCTGTTCACCAGACATCAGGTCAAACAAAAATGTATTTAAAGTTAGATAAATACTGAATTTATCTGCAGGTATATGAAACAGGCTTGAAAATATTTTGTGCTTAACATTTTGGGTGATCTCTATGCAACTGTACAGGACACCTTATGACTAAGGCAACATTCTTTCTTCAAAGTGTTGCTATTTTAAATTAATAATATGACACCGTTCCACAGGTCAGGTTTTTTCAAAATCTTGAAAAACTCTGGAGGTGCATACATATAGGATGTTTTTCTGTGCAAAATGTGTTAAATGTAAAAATTACTTCTCTGTTTTGACAGAAGATGAGGATATTTAATAAATACATTGAACATGGTAATGAATTGGGAGCTAAATTTTTTTTTCAGTTATACAAAATTACAAAACAAATGAGAAATGTCATGTTCAATAAGGATACACTTCATTTGTTAACAGTAGAATAACTGTTTATTTTATGCAGCAGATTTGAATTTGGTTTTTTTGTCTCAAGCAGATCCAATGGCTTATTTGTTTTCATTTTATATTTAGAGACTGTGTGAACTCCCAAAGCAATCCCATAAATTTTTAGTGTTACCAAGGTCATTGATTACATAGTATGTCAAATAGTCAAATATACATGTCTACATCTAGTTTTAATTATTTGGTTTTATATTTACACCTGAATGTGTAAAAACATTAGGATGATTTGGCTATTACAATTTGGTTTATGTTTCTTTGAGTATATTTTCACTGCTCTTTTGTCAGGGCACTGCATTTGGTTTTGTTTCCACTTATATGTGCAGACTTCTTTCTGTGTTGTGGTGGGTTTTTTAAACTCCTGCATATCCTTCTCGGTCCAGCACAACTATCATGTGTGGAAATACAGATTATAGCATAGATTCTCACATCCATTGTATTCTTGCCCTCTGGCAGACTGTTTTGTGTCAGAGTTCCTGTGCTCATAGCTCTGTCACCAGTCATGGCTGAACAATGTGTTCTGCAGCTGTAAGGCAGCTGAGCTTGTTTCACCATTATAGCTGTAGGATTTCCCCGTGAGCCCTGCTGATGGGAGTGAGGAGTAAGTAGAGAATCTGAATATGACTTTATAGTGTGTCAAAAACATAGGAGTATAGACCAGTTCATCAGTGAAGAGATTCCTCCTTAACTGTTACTGATTAGTAAAGCTGTGCTACATAAAAATTACATAGGTGTTCTCTAACTTGGAAAGAAAACATTGCAGAAATTTGGGGCCAGTTTTTCAGTCAGTAAAGGATTGTTTCATTTAGCTGCTCTTGTTTCTTCTAGTTCTGATTTTCACTGATTATCTTCCTTAATTGTTCTCTCTACACTTCCTTTCACTTTTCAGTTCATGGAAATCAGGAGTATGCAGCAGTGACTGACTTGTGATGGCAGAATGGGTGGCTTTCATATGTGAGCCCAGTGTTCTGTTTACCTCTTAGTTGTCCTTGCAGCTGCAGACCTAAAATAATTCCAATCTCTAGGTAGTATTCAGTATCACTGGCTTTCACATCTTCTTTCACACTCTAATTGTAAATTACATTGAGATTTTTCATTTTGCTGTATTGGTTTTTGTTTCAGCAGCTGGTCTCATTTTGATAGACTCTCTTTCTTTCAAACGTTGAGGTAATATTTCTGACCACAGTGGTATATGAATAGACACCTCTTGCCCCATATAATTTTTAATTTGTCTGCTGTTCATTCCTTCTTCTGTACTCATTACTGATCTGTTTATCTCTTGTTGTCATACTGATCTTACTCTATTGTTGATTGTTAGCTTTCGATTTTGGTCTTCAAACATTAGTTTAAATTCAAACATAGTTTGTGCTTAGGTGCATTTGAATTTTAGAATGGAATATGGCACTGTGTACATGCCTCAGTAAAAAAAACTGGCTACATGCAGAAGACAGACAACCTTGAACTGTTTTTGTAAAGAAAAAGGTTATAGAGGAGCAAGACTTGTCAGAGAAGGAGTGTTGGGATCAGTATGGTGGTACATGGAACTGAACTTCACCCCATATTGTAACCTCTTTTGATATGAATTGACTATAATAACGGAGTATTACGCTAATTAGATTGCCACTTTTCAGATACTACTAGGCTTTCTTTTCTGTTAGAGTCAAAACAGTGTTTTCCCTTAATTTGTTCACTGCACAATATATTTACCTCACACTTTTTCTGGGATATTATGTTCTTAACCTGCCAGAGTGCTGCCCAGCAGTGATGTAAAAAGAAAGAACAAAAACCTTGATTTTCACAGGAAATTTAAGATCAGATATTTTTCTTCATATACACACACAAAAAAAATTGAGATAATTATAAAAATCCTGCCATATGAGAGTTGATTTTCTAAGTATTTCTTTTAAAAATTAACTAGGTGCTCCAGAATTTGGTTTTTGACTTCTGGATTTTTTTTTTCAGAGCAGTAATTAGCAATGATATTTCTGTAACATGTGAAGCTCAAAACTGAGCTTTGAACCATGCCTTTGTGACAAATGTAATGTAAATGCCTGTGTGCCTGCATGAAGTCTTATAATCCTCGCAAATGTATCTAATGGCTGTCCCCAGTTACAGGTTTTACTCTAGATCATGCACTATCTTAATCCTTCCTTTGACATACTAAAGAAAATTAATTCTAGTTTTATTCATTTTACTTGGCTCCCCATGGTTATTTACTAAAGCAAATAAAGATGCAGTTCTCTTCATTAGACTGTACAAAACTTGCAGGAACAATAATATGCATGCAGTCAACTCCAGCTGAAAAATCAGTTGGATTATGTTCAAGCTATGTACAAGTGTTGTGGGCATTCATGGTAATGATTTTAGAAGAGCTTTGCCAAAGGAAGTTCACTCAAGAAGAGGAGGTACAGATTTCTGATGAGAGAGGAAAATGCAGTGGTGTTTGGAAGGTAGGGAGAGCATATTGCATCACTAATTATTGAGGACAAGAACTAGTGGAAGAAGTATGAGCAAATTTGGTTTGGAGTGAATGCAAAAGTTTTAAAAATAATGTTAGCTGGAACCAGGTGTAGGATTAGAATAAAATTAATGAGAAGGAATGACTGCATAGCTGTCATATCTCCTGCCTTTCTTAATTACACCCATCATCAGATTTTTTGTAGCCCAGTGTAACATTTGGCAACAGAGCTCGGAACTTCCAGTTGTTGTCATTCAATGCTTAGTAGTATCTAAAATGAGTAATTTAGCTAGTCCTACTACCTATATGCACTTGATAAATTTCCTGTGTAACTATTGTTCTGTTAATGGGAGGACAAGTGATGTGCAATAAAATATTTTTGTATAGAGGCTGGTCATCTTACAGAAGTACTCAGGAAATCTTTTTATAGTGGATCATAAGCTAGAAGATGTGTGTTTGTTTTCATGAGTCTGCTAAAACAAACGTGCTGTGTTTGGTCTCCTGAGTAGCAAAATGAGATTGTAATAAATTTTGCTGAAATAAATCTAAACATCATTTGTGTTCTGACATGTATGTGTTTTTTTCAGGTGAAGGACATTCTCTCAAAAGTAAAAAATAACCATGTGGGGAAATCACTGCTAACAAAACCTCTGAACCCTGACCAAGTGGTAAGGAAAAGTTTCTCCATTTCTTTTCAGTATTTAACAGTATGATCAAAATAAATGCATATGGCTTCGTTTAACTTTGCCTTTTTACAGTCACTGTTCTATTGCCAAATATTAATACTAAAATTTAGTTGCTAAATACTAAAAGTGATAATCCGGTATACTTCCAGAATTGACATTATAAAACAGACCTTGTGTTGATTCATCCATTGTTCATTGTCAAATCATTTTGTACGTGCATACTACTGTAGCATTACAAAGATGCTATGCAGTTTGTAGTGATCACCTCAGGATAGACATCTTAGTTGATGGATGGGGTTAAGTTTGAATTGAACTCTATATATTTTTGTCTGTTTGAATTTCTTACTGTAACCCTGCAGGAAAGATTGGAGAAGATCAATGATGCTCTTTGCAGTGAGTACGAGTGTCGGCGGCGGATGTTGATGAAGAGGCTCGATGTGACTGTGCAGTCTTTTGGCTGGTCTGATAGAGCAAAGGTAAACTTGATGTATTTTTTGCTTCCTGTAGGTGGGAGTCTGCTACTGTTCCCCAAGTCTTCCTACAGAATATGCATGCCATGTAAATACACAAATACACTTCCATCACTGTTGTCTTTTTTCCAGCCTGTTCTTATCTCAAGTTGTAATATCCAAATACTAGGAATTGAGGAAGGGGATGGATTTAACCAGGCATGGCACAGTCCATCCTTTGTTACTCTTTATAGATTCACGATTAGAAATTCTAGCATCCTTTGTTGGGGTTTCTCACTTTAATTAAAGTTCCCATCTCCCTGTTTTCTGTATGTAACACCCTTCAATGAAGTGAACTAGGAGGGAACCTCTGCACCTCATGCAGAATCAAAAGTAAGACAAATACTGGGCCTTAACATAGGTTGGTATAAAAAGTGACTGTTCACAAAGTCTGAGAGGTTACAGTGACTGCCCCCTATCTTGGATTCTACTAGATGAACAGCTGTTCAGTTGAACAGGTTATTTGAATAGTGGCTTGTGTGAGAAAATCACACAATCGCTTTTAATCTTTCCAGTCACTAAAAATTCCAAAGCTCTCCTCTGTATTTGTTCTGCTGGTATTGCTTTAATTGTGATAATTTCTTTTGTACTGTTTCCTAGAACTCTGTATATTAAAAATTAGTAATGATATTTCCAAGCTGGAAATACGTCTTGTTTGTATCCCAAAGAGTAGGGAGATAAGACACATGAAGTTTGTAATTTGATGAAGGCACATATGGGAAACTGGAGGCAGATGATTTTGTTCATTAGTGACAAGATTGGCTTTCCTTCCAAAGGTTTCTTTAGAAAGCTTAAGCTGAATAAATCTTAAAACTTGGAAAGCTTATTGAAAGTATGGATTGTTACAAGTCTTTGTGATGTCACAATTTGTCATTGACACGTGCAGAATCAACTACATGAAGTTCACTAAATATCACTGGAACTCATGAGTAAAGGTGCTACTGTGCTGTGTTCTAGTATAGCTCACTGTTTAATTTCTGAAGGGGTTGTGAATGTTTTATGCTGCAAGAAAGGAAAAGGGAGGCAGTAGCTCAGAGAAGCCAGGAGATGTCCCTACTTATATAAATTACTCACAACTGTACCAATACAATTATGTATCTTCAAATATAAAGTATCCTTCTAAAATGTAGTTGATGTGACTGATGACTAACTTAAGCAGACTAAAACTTTGTCACTTGCCATTGTTCCATAAAAACAATGAATGCCCTTTTGAAATAGAACAATAGTTTAAAGAAATTTTTGATGATAAAGTAGTCAGATGATTTGTTTTCCTGTCTTATAAAGACTGTTGATGTGAAATATATGCAGTTAAAGAAATAACCAGGTTGCCTACTAATTCAAAATAACATACTGGTTTTAATCTTTTTTTTTCCCTATTTCTCTTGAAGGATGTTCGTAACTTCTTTGAGGAGGTTTTGGGGATTAAAAATGTTTTAGCATTGATGTAATTTACAGATTTTTATTTTTTTAAGCCGAGAAACAAATTGTTGTCTTTTTAAAAATTGGTAGCTTGCCTTTTTTTCCCCACCATTAAATAGATATTGATAAGTTTCTTTGCTTTGGATGGTATGGCATTTTGGGGATTTTTTTTTTTTTTTTCTTTGTAACTTGCTCAGCCTCCAAGAAGGCTAAGTTTGCAGACTGAAATGGGTTCACAAAGGATGGAGTAATTACCAAGCAGAACAGTCTTGTAAAGGTTCAGCATGGTCTGGTCTAACCAATAACAAATGTTTTATTTCACTCTGAAGGTCATTCTAGATTTTCCCAGAAAGTATATTTCTTCTCTGCTAAATAAGAAGCATCAAAGCATGCTTGGGAAAAAATCTAATGTTGTCCTCTTCTCTCAGTCTCACTTTTTCATGGCTTGCAAAAGTGTTTTGCTGCATTGATATATTTTCAGTTTTTTTCCACAAATTTACTTTATGTTGAAGCTGCTATGTTTTCATCATCTTTAGAAGCAGTCTGTTGAATATGGTTATGTAACGCTCTTGAGAGAGCAGTATGGACTCTGTAAGTTTTAGTCTGTAGACATGTTGGAAGACATTCAAGAATCTGTTTGATGCCAGTGGATAGAGGAGTTTCTTTTGTACTGGTGCTTAGTGTCGGCATTAATTAAACATAATCAGCAGCACATTCTGTGTAATAGCTCCACCAGCAGGAATAGAACTGGTGATAACTGGCACTATGTTTTGTAATACAGTTTGTATGTTCAGAAGCTACACCTCACCTTGTGTTCAAATTGAAACTTACTGAGACCAGCACATGGTTTATAGTATGTGTGTTTGATACCTGTCAGGTAAGTAGTGTTTGATGTTCTCCTTTAGGTAAAAACAGATGAAATAGCTCGGATCTATCAGCCCAAGCGCCACGCGCTCTCTCCAAAGTCCACCATTACACTGGCTCACCTTCTCGCTGCTCGTGAGGATTTGTCCAAGATCATAAGAACCAGCAGTGGCTCAACACGGGAGAAGACTGCTTGTGCTATCAACAAGGTATGCTCTTCTGGCAGTGAGAAATGGACATGGCATTTGCAGACCTCTGAAAAGGAATTCTGGAATTAAACACTGGTTTTGCTTGGTACCTTAATTTCATTTTTTCCATTTAAGAAAGGAAGGTTTGCAGTATTCTGGTAAGCATTGCAGAAAGTCCTTTTTTTGATCTTCCTAGACAGTCAGTCATGCAACAGGATGAAATAGAGTAGTGTAGATGAGGGGGAAAAGTGTGGGGGGTGTAAGTGTGTGTAAATAAATTCTTGAGTTCAGTGGAACTGCACACTTCAAGGATACATATAAGTATTTGTGGTATCAGTTCCTGAGCTACCTTGCCAATATTATTGTTTGCTTTGTAATCCCACATCTCTCATTCATCACTGTAAAAAGTTTCTGTAGAAATGTCATTTTGCTGCAATATAAAATTACCTGGTTTCGCTGCAGTATTGAATCAACCTAGTGCTGCTTTCTTGTGTGTAATAAAAACCGAAGCTTGCAAGTATTGACATTAGTTTCACCATTCAAGTAGTGACTAAACCTGATTTTATTGATCCTGTATTTACAGATTTTTCTAATGTTTTTTACCTCATTTAGATACTTTGTTTTGATCGTTAGCAGTGAAATTTCTTAATTATTGTAGGATCTCAGAGAAAGGTGTTGTTTTTTTTTTTCTTGAGAGAACTTTAGTTGGAGTGCCTGGGACTGATGAGGGAATGTTAACATTGTTCACACAGAGTTTAGGAAATATAAAAGCGACAACAAAAAGTCCTACTTGGATACATCTTTGTTCTTCAAAGATGTTTGTTTTGTTTAACTTTGTCACACAGTTTCTCTTTTTATACACTGAGTAATACCTGCCATAGTCAAGATGCCTTTTTTTTTCCCTTTTCTTGGAAGTGTTACTGCAGCTTGCTGCATATTTTGTTCGTTCTGGCTCTTTACTGAGTGTCAGTAGTTTCTAATGTTAGGCAAACTGGTGTGCTGTTGAGAACTGCACATCAGTTTGCCAGTTGTTTTTTTTTGTTGGCTGATTAGGTTTGAACTTAAACTTTGAAATTTAAGTAGAAGAGCCACATCATAAGGAGTCTTTTCTGTATGAATATATATATATATTCGTATATATTATATATGAAGTGTGTATATTGCTTATTGCAATACTAATACTTCAGGTATGCAGTATTCTTCATGAATATACATTTTCTTAATGAAAAATTCACAAAAGTAATATGAGCCAGCTAGCTGCAGTTATTTCTGTTTTAGAGGTGAAAAATGAGAACATTTTGAGAGTTCTGTTGTGGTGTTACAGGGACAGGAGATAGTGATTCTGCTGTCAGGCACTGCACTGAGGGGCCAAATTTCCTGAAAACAGCAGGCAGCATTTCTCTGTTCGCAGGAGAAAATCCTGTGTCTCCAAGTTGTTACTACTGTTTTGTAACTCTGAAAATGACCTATTTTTCCATACAGGTTCTGATGGGGAGAGTCCCTGACCGTGGAGGCAGACCAACAGAGATTGAACCACCTCCTCCTGAAATGCCTCCATGGCAAAAAAGACAAGAAGGTGGTGGAAGAGGTGGCTGGGGGGGTGGTGGTGGTGGAAGGGGTAACTGGGGGGGTGGAGGGGGTAGAGGAGGAGGAGGAGGAGGTTTTAGAGGCGGTGGAAGAGGTGGGGGAGGCTTCCAGGGTGGGGGGGGCTTCCAGGGTGGGGGAGGCTTCCAAGGTGGGGGAGGCTTCCAAGGTGGGGGTGGCTTCCAAGGTGGCAGGGGAGGTTATGGTGGCAGGGGAGGCTATGGTGACCCGTATGGTGGAAGGGGAGGATACCGAAGATACTGAAGTACTGTAAATCTTAAAAGAGTAACTGGCAGAATATAGTGGTGGTGTTTACTGGTACTAGGAGTTTAGATATGTTGACTTGGGTTTAGGTTAGAATTAAGTATGACCATATTAGTAATTTCATTAGACCAACTGGTGTTCTTACTGAGTTCTTTTAGTTAACTGAAGTTTTATATCAAAATCTGATGATTGAAGTCCTTGTTTTTCATACTGCTTATAAGATGTTTTTTATGTCATTTTATTTAAAATAAGCCTCAGAAAACTGAATAAAACCCTTTCTAAACAAACAAAAATTATTAATGGTCAGACCTCTCTAATTATTGCATGTTGCATGTCTACCCTCCTGCTCCAGAATGTTGTGTAGAAAAAACAAAGTAGGCCTAAGAACTGGATGAAACCACTTTTAAAAGACTCAAGTATGCTGCTTTCAGGCTTGTTCTCTTCATGTCATTATTCTTCATTCATAGTTTTCATGAAAATGAATTCATTCATGTAAATGAATTTTAATTTCAAATGTTAAAATCCTTTAAGGCTTTGGTGAAATTTATTCAATTAGACTTGATTATTCTTGCAGAACTTCATATTATAGTAACATTATGAATTAATACTCTACGTAAATTAATTGAATCAGGTTGTTTTTTGTGTTCATAATGTATCAGACACTCTTTAATGGTCAGAGCATGTACTGTAAACTCATCATAGTGAGGTTTGATAGTGTCTTATTTTCATTTTACCTGTTTTCCATTGTGGGTGTTTCATAAAAAAAAATCTTTAAATCACATTGGGCAGAAAACCTGCAGGCATCATGTCTGGTATGAATTTGTGCGTATATCCTCGTGTATCAGCTTAGAGACATAAAGTTGGAATAAGCTGAGCTTTTTAAGAAAGAACATGATATTTCTTCTCATCTTTTTTTCTTTCCCCTAGTTTTTTTTAAATTATTCTGTTCTCCCTTGCGTGCTCTGTGTTTGGCAATCACCAACTGTCTGGTTAGTAAGTTAACAAGACACCTCATGCAGCAGTTGACTTTTCTCAGTGATTTCTCTCTCTGCCAACCTAAAAGAAGCCCTGTCTTGACATGGTATGAGTGCCTTCTCCCTCACATACTCTGTTAGTCTAGAAGGAGTTAGCTGACATACCATCAGGGCTGTAAATATATGTAGACAGGAATTAAATTTAGTGCTGTCACTTAAAGAAGTCAGTTTCTGTTGCCCAGTATCTCTTAGCTCTCCCATGTTGTGAGGCCACTCCTGAGAACAGGGGTAGGAAGAGGATGCTGCCTGAGTGTTTATCAGGGTCAGGTCACTACAGAGAGATTCAGGAAGGCATCTGATGAACCTGGTGTGTCTGATGATTAAATAGCGCAGCAGGCTTGAAGCACTTGTAATTGTAGGCATAACTGCAGGTTGAACTTCAGGATTTGATTCTGGATTTATGTTCCTCAGTTACAAGTTCTTTCTGCACAATTTTCCTATTGGTGTCCATTGGTATACTTTAAAGATTTTTTTTACCTTCATAAACATACATATGTCCTGTTTCACTGGCACCTTCATGCATGAATGTGAAGTTCTGTTCCAAATCAAATTACTATCTTTCAAAAGCTTTTCTTCTGTTATTTCCTCTCTCATCGGTTTGCTTGAGAATGCTGCTTCTAATGTGATATACATGGCTTTACCCAGGCTTTGGAATTGCAGCAGGTGCCTGACAAAAAGAAGCAGAAGTTTTGCTTGCTAGAACACGTTAGCTGGGATGTGAACTTCTGCAACAATGGCTTAATGTCACCCAACTGCTAGCACTGTAGTTCCTTTGCCAAATTTTTTCTATACTTCTTACTGGCCTAAGCTCTTGGCAGCCTCTGCAGTCATTATGGAGAGACCCCTCAAGGGAGCACAGTACTGGTTCTCTTGATTCTGAGCTTGGTTTTTGCCTAATGCTCTGGAATAGCTCCCAAACCAATGACATACCAAATGAGACAGCTGGCCTTAGAGCAAAGAGTCGGTCAGCAAAGGAATAGAGAGCAGCTTTTTAACAACCAAAGCCTTAAGATAAAATTCTGTTTGCTCATCTCAATGTTTATTTTTGCTACAAGTAATCAGCAGTCAAGCACGTGGCTTCATCAAGGAACTACACTTGGAAAAACAAATTATTTACCTATGCTTAAAGGTTTCATTAGTCTTAGGATGCAAGACTGCAGCAGTTTAGTTGGACTGTTGTAACTGCAGATGTGGATGTGCCTTGGTGTTTTTACACTCATCAGTCCATCCTATTTGTTAGTAGGCAGGGCAGTTCTAAATTAAGTAAATCATCAAGTGAAGCAGGTACATGCCCACTTCAATTCTAAGTTAAATTATTTCAGTATCATATTTCAGTTATGTGTATGTAGACCATGTAAAATATGGAAATACAAATATGCTGGAGATTTTCTTTTTTAATCTGACCATTTCTGTCTTTCTTAAATAAATTCAAATGTGAAGCCAGTAGTTAAAAAATAAAGTAAGCACCACCATATTTAATGGAGGTATCCTTTGCTGTCCTTTTGTCAGAATGTATACTTTTAATTTCTCAAACAATGCAATAAAAACATGAAAGTAATTGATTTAAACCTCAAGTTTTGTTTTGAAAAAAAAAAGTATTTTCAAAAATTCTGTTGTAAGTAAAAGATTTTCATATATATGTTTGTGAACATTTTTGTGTTTATTCTTACTTAATGAATACCTAAGTTAATATTGTTTTGTTTGTTGAAGATCTGAAAAAAAAGGTTGGAGTTTTTTTTCAGGAACTGAGAGACAATTTTGTCAACAGCTGTAAACACTGAGGAATAAAGTACTGTATTTGAAATTATTTCCATCATCTGTTTGTATTGTGATTTGGATCCACTATTATATGTTCCTCCTTTGTAAGAAAGAATTCCTGCTGGTGATGTACAGTAGTGGTGAAACTTTAGTTTTTATGGTCATGGAAATAACATGTATTTTGACCAAAATGGAGAAAGCAATAGATACCGTGCCTGTTAAAATTTTTCTATAAAGTTATATCACAAGTCTGGGATTTTGTCTGGGATTACTAAGGAATCTCAGATTTTATCTTACTGAAAAAAATTTAAAAGCATAGTGATATATACGATCACTGCTTTTGTCTTTATATAATCTAAGGAAATATCCTCCAATTACTTCTCAAGTTTTATTTCATTACTTTCTATAATTATGAAAAAAACCACTATTTGTTTTGCATAACGCTGTAGAGCAGATTTGCCATACAAATAGGAATTTCACCTCTTGTTGTCTTCCCTCACATGATTAAGATAACTGAATGGATGCCCATTTTCCCCTATAAAAACCAGTTTAGGATGTGGTAGTTTGAAGTTTACTATCAGTAAATAGCAAGTCTTCAGGGTGCTACAGTACTGCCTGTGCAACAGCAGGCAGCATTAGCAGACACAACAGAAGCCCTGCTTAAACTTGGCTACAGGGCTGCGAAATCTTCAAAATTAGCATTCTTAACAAAAGTGAGAGAATATGATAGTAAAGATGGGTGCTTTGTAATACTTGGAATAGTGAGTAACAACAGTGTTTTTACTGTGTCAGCCACTAAAATACCCAACAAATAATGTGCAAATACCTAGCTTCCTAAGTTTCCCCAGGCACAATTCCAAGGCTCAGAGAAGGTGAAGCTGGTCTAAGACACTGGTAGTACTAAGCTAATGCTGCAGAAGGGTCTCAGATAACAGTCAAGGAAAATGAGTATAGGTTGTATAGATTTCTCTGAGATACAAAATCAGAGGCGGCATGAAATGCAATTTTAATATTTTTCTGTTATAAATATTAAACCAAAATCTTACAATTTATATAAAATCTTTACAATCTGTACACTTAGTCAATCTTCTCAGACAGCATTAAACTTTTTCAAGTTGCCATAAAGAGCACTTACAACAAAATAACAGATGCTGCTAGAACAAAAATGTATTTCCAAAACATATGAGCTAATCTAAAAGCAATTGTATTTAACCTATCAACAGTAGCCCTGCCTTGTTAATTATGATACTAGTCAATCTATGTACTTTTATCTTTAAACAATCAGAATTCACACTTAAATAAATGGGGAATGGTGCTTGTTCTTTCTGCATTCTTGTAAGTAGAGCTGGACCTAGAGAAGGAAGAGTTGAGTGCTTCCATTTGACTTAGCCATGACAAGGTAAATTTCAGTATCACTGTTTGATAACTTCCAAACAGCACTTTTAATTGTGTCTCTTTTTCCTAACATAAAGCAGCTTGAAGATTAACACAAAGGCAAGTGATTTTTTTCTGGGTAGCCTTGTCAGTTTTAACAGTTTCCCTGTAGTCAGGTTCCACTGTTAAGTCTTTCATGCAGGAAAAAGAACATCCCAGAAGAAAAGAAGGGACTAACAGCACTTCAGAGAAGAGGAGGAGGGGAGAAGAAAAAAAAAAAAACCAAAAAAAAACCAAACAAAGGGGGTTGGGCAGGGTGGAAGGAGACAACTGTTAGGGGCTTTGGGCAAACACAGAACCTGAAGGTACTTATAGAGCTCTGAAGTTATCCAGGTATCAACTGAATTCTTTGAAGCAGGAAGTTTTCAGCACACGGGAAGCACGGCACACTTGTTCTATAAGACATTCCTGCAAACAGATCCCTTTTAAATCTTTCAGACTGAACAAGTAAACTTCACAGAGAAACACTAAGTTAGCACTTAAGACTGTACAAATCTGTAGTCGTAACTCAGTTTGGAGTATCAAGTACCTAGTTACACAGTAGCCTTTGGGCCAGCTGCTGATACTAGGGAATTTGCCTTTTAACTATGAGGTTTTGTTCATGATCTCCAAATTCCATCATAGACAAAGTATATACCCAAATTCTATTCAAATCCAGATTTCAGACCACCAGTGAGCACTTACCTTGGCTGTACAACAAGATTTATGAGTCTTAGCTGCTCCTCTGGGGTATTTTTTAAATAAGTGAAAATATATTCAACCTTTATCTTGTTTAATAGTTGTAGAAAGAGACTTTTATTCGTTAAATGCTGATTAGAAATACACCTTGCTGTAGTTCCCTGAATAGAGGACAAAATCAAGAAGCTCACAGAAAATGGGTGAACCAAGTTTGCAGACATGACATGACAGCCATTCTGATTGCTTCACTGACCAAAGTGCAATTCCATGTTACTTGTTAATAATTCAGGCTTAGTGTATGAGTTTAAAAAGCTGCACAGTCTTCAGAGCTGTTTTTTTCCTATGCATTTCAGTTATTTACAGTAATGTTACAGAAAATCTACTACTGCTGCTCTTTCCCTCCATTTGTTTTTACTTATACATGGAGTTGCAAGCACAATCCAATTTCCATGCAATTTTGAATCACTAAACTGGCAAGTACTTTCAAATTAACTTTATAAATAAAGCATTAATATACTTGATAATGACTGTAAATTGTGGATGGAATGTATATTTATGCCACTTTGAACACAAAGCACAGATGCTATTGTCATTGACTAAATTTCAATCTATAATGGAACTGGAAACTTAAAAGTGTTAAGCATTAAGTGGACTTTGTTTATGATGTTTGTATGTGTCATGACAAATATACAACTCTAAGCGTACAGATCCTCTTGGAATGCAAATGGAATTTTCAAATCAGCTATTTTGACAAGTAGATTTATCAATAACTTGAAAGACTTTTTCTCTTAAAAATATATACACTTTGTCTCTTTAAGTTACCTCCCTTGTACCTTTTACTGTACAAAATTTACAGACATAGGAGCACGCTCATCTTGACTCTTAAAGTGCATGTGAAATCCAGGAGAGAGAAAATGGAGAAATCTTGTTAGGAGCTCTGAAATACAGTAACTATTGCACAGGGATTGCTGTACAGTTTCCCTCATAATATGGCTCTAAAGATTCTGTTCAACAATGGCATCTACTTTGATGTGAGAGAAATATAATCAACCTTGTCCCATATCTACTGTATGTGGAAAACAAGTTATTCCTTAAGCCAAATAAGGGGAATTAAATCTTCCAAGTCATGGCATGGAAGCAGTATTCAAAGTCTCTATAGTCCCACCTCTGTTACTTTAATAAAGGAAAGTGTTTGAGCAGCAGAACTTCTAAAGCTCTGAAAGATGTTTTTAAAAACTGTCAGTTTATCTTAAAGTGTATGGATCAACCAAATATCATTAGCTT
Source organism: Emberiza elegans (assembly GCA_024865655.1). NCBI lineage: Eukaryota > Metazoa > Chordata > Aves > Passeriformes > Fringillidae > Emberiza > Emberiza elegans. The sequence continues at coordinate 23,290,068 of JALJVW010000139.1, read as the reverse complement.
AGCTAGTTTGATTTTCTTGTTAATTTTTGGAATTAAAAGTGACCGTTCACTTCATGTTTATAATTGGTTTCAGCTCCAAGAAGGAACTGTTTTTCTTCATGTAGTTTTTCTACAGTTTTACTTACTCAGCTTTATCATACATTTGTTTCTATAAAACTGAGTTGAGGCCAAATTTGAGGTGACCCAGTCTTATTCATATCCACTTTGTCAGACCATTTGTACAGTAAGGTGTGCTGCTGGCAGCCAAGTAAGTCACTGGGAAATCAATACGGTCTTCAACATGAACAGAGACTTCAGCAACACTCTCACTCCTTTTAAAAGCAAACCCAGAAGATACTATTTTCATTGCATAGATAATGCTAAATTACCTTACGAGGTCAAAATTATTTTATACATTTGGGAGTGCATGTTTAAAAGGGAAATGTAGTAAGAGAACATTTCTGCTTAATATCCTTCAGATTCTCTCTCCAGTTCACTTGGTAAGCAGCTTTGTCACAGCCCCTCTTTCAGTCTTACTTTCTTCCATTCCATAGGAGATTTTCCTCTCATCTGCTAGGAGCAGTCTCTGTGTTGTAGACTGTCAACTACATGGTTTCTTTTCTGGATTGTGAGAGACTCAATTGTTTTGTGTGCCTGTTCCAGCTGCATCTTTAAACCTTCATTGTCTGCCTTTAGAATATTCCTTTCCTAAACAAACAAGAAAAAAAATAGAGAATTGTATTTTATAGTGCAATTGTTTGAGGACTGCCTGGTTGTACATTTAGGTTGACTGCCATAAAAATAAACTGGTGTAACTCTCATCAGAACCACTAACGTATCTGAATATTTCCACAGTCCCTGCTCTACCCTTTGTGTATACTCTGACAACTTCCCCCCAGCTGGTATCTGAGTCATGTCCACAACCTGCACTTATCCACCCTCCACTGCACCTCTCATAACAACAGTAGTCTGGGGAAACAACAACACAGGTCACACTTTACCACCCTACTGCTGCAGAAATTGATGTAGCAGAAGCCATTCATTCATAACATCATCTGGTGTTTAGTAATTGAGGTCAGAAGGAGGGAGCAAGGGCAAGTGTAAATTACAGGGCTCACATGAATGGGGACATTTTAAAGAATACATTTTTCCAAGTTACATCCATGCTTCACATCCTTGTTGTATTGAATATACTGATGATTGAAAGGGAAGTGGTTTGTACTGGAAGATTGTCTTAATCTTGGTCTTAATAAACCACTCATCTTTGATAAAACATGAGTTCACTTTATCAGCACCATGGGATATTTTAAAAGTTATAGTCAGCATTCAAAGATTAGACTGTGGTCATCACAGAATAGTGATAAATATTGAGTAAAAAGTATGAAAATAAGTCTTCATTCCTCATAATTATAGCTGGATCCGTCCATTAGTTGCACCTTTGGAATTGTAATAGTCTCTTTAATCTGTCTGGAGAGGTGTTTGTACAAACCTGAATCTGGGCCCCACGTTTGAGGTGACACAGTGACATGAATAGCTATTTTGTCAGAACACTTTAGAGTAAGCTGAGACACAACAGGGCTGATGCAGATGAAATTTAGCAAGAAGCATCCTCTCTACAGCAAAATTTCTTGGTGGTCCTTACACTTGTCAGTTGATCAAAAGCAGAGCTCCCTACCCTCTCAGCCCCATCCTGTCACTTGGGGGAGCAGAGGCCACCAAAATCAGGAAGAAATTCAGAACTATGTTCCTCATTTTATGGAGTAACATTCTGTCCTGAGTGACTAAATTATGCTCACATTCTAGAACAGACAGGGATCAGTGTGAACATCTTCAAAGCCCTATACTAACACTAAAATTTATCATTTAAATAAAGCATTGCTGGAAGTGGCTAAGACTTTGTGATGCCATTCATGGATTGTTTAATTGCAATTGGCAATCATTGGAGTGAAGTGACACCTTTCCACCCAGCCACTCCCCCACACATCAACCACTTGACCACACTGTTGTGTAAAACAGAATTTTTTCCATCATGTATGTACCTGCTCGAGTTCCTGGTATGAAGGTTTACAGCTGTGATGCTCCTCCTTCATTTTCTGGCTGGAGTCCTTGTTCTCCCATTTAACAAATGCCTTTCGGCGGCCTAGAATTGGGCTTGGAAACGTGGAGGATGCTGGAGCTGCCTGGAGATAAGGATTCTCTGGCATCCTGTGCTCTTTCTTCTCTCTCCGCTTACGAGACACATCCCCAGCCAGCAGTACAGGATCAGTCTGTGTACTTTTATGAATCACAGCTGGTTTCAGTCTCACTGAGATTTTCTGAGCTGAGGAACCCATGAGCATAATGGTTCGATCCTTGCTGTCTTCACTGTGCTCCACTACTTCTCCATTAGGAAAGGTGAATGATCCTTCTTCTTGTCCTTTAAAACATATATGGCAAATTAAGGCAAGATCTTCTCCCAGAAAAGGAGAAACAGGAGGCATGGTAATTAAACATGGTTTTAATAAATAAAGCATTTATTCTTTACTGACTTTTACCTTCATTGCTCTCCAAAACAAATGTCATTAGAAGTTTCTCAATGTTGTGTCCCTTGAAACAACTCTTAGCCCAGAAACAAATATAGATCAGCAAGAAGAAAACAGGTGTGGCATTAAGGTCAACTTGAGAAAAACTTTGATATGGGTAAGAGGTGGTTATTACGTAGTGCTGCAGTCATTTCAGACACAATCACAGAGATGCACACAGTGTCAAGAGAAACGGGCTGCACTGAGCTCTACATACATGCTAACAGGAAGCCTAAGGTGGAATCCAGCAGTATGAGTCTTAAATGTAACACAAAAGATTGATAATCAAAGTGGCAGGAAGCAGATTTGAAGAACATTAAATACAGACAAAGAACAGTAAAGAAATTCAAAGAAAGTGAATGCGCGAAGAGTAGGAACATCAAAATCAAAATAAAAACAGAAGTAGCCTGGTGTTTTCAAGGACAACATTCCTTCTTTGGAAGCCTACAAAGTAAGAAAATTTTATACAGTTTGTTTGATATAAGGAGAAAAGAACAGAGGTGTACATTTTTCATTTCCAATTCTGAAGGAAGATGGACAGATGGATAGGAGTTAGAGATTCAGCTACTGAAGTGGAAAAAAAAAGACAATTAGCTGTTTGTTTCCTAGCACACAATAAATAGGAAAACTGGCTTCATGAACTCCATATTAATATTTGAGTCAGAATTGTAACAGTGCAGTAGTCAATGTTACAACTTGCTAAAAAGCAAGACTTGCTTGTCACAAGGTGAGAGAGTTAAGGAAGCCTGTTAGCTCTTCATGTCACATGGCATCTAGTTCTCATGAGAGTCTGGCAAAAGGTTTACTCCTTATTTGGTGGAATTTGTGCACCATACACTGTGTAGTGTGACAAGAGATCTCCCAGAAAGGGAGTCCATCCTTAGTCTAGAGCAGGAATGGTGTTACTTGACAGAAGCTAATATACATCTGTTTCTAGTTTCTATGTAGATAAAACACTGCAGTTAACTCACAAAACCTAAAGGGATGCGGTACAGCAGCTTCAAAAGAAAAAGGAGCAAAGAAAGGAAAGATTATTTACATATTTTGATCTCTTCTCACCATGGAATTGTTCTTTAACTCCTACTGGGCAGAGACTTGAAGCAAGAGCAGATGTTGGGTTGTTGTCTGCAACTGAAGTTTTGGGTCTTCTCTTGCACTCTATCACAACCAGGTCTTTGCATTGCTTGTGACAGTTCATCCCACAGTCTGTAAACAAAACAACTTTTACATGATTCAGTGGCTCTGGTGTAGCACCTAAGCACTACTGCCCTCCTAGGAAGAAAAAAGCCTTCTTTGGTGTTCTCTACATGCACCACCTGTAACAACATACATCTGTAAAACAACATTGCTTTGCTATACACGCCTGTAACTCCTTTTCATTATGAAAGTACAAAATATGTGACCATTCAGTCAAGTAAGTGCTCTGACTGTAGGAGCTGCAGAAAAAGCTGATACCTGTATGGGGAATAAAACTGCAACACAGATGTTAGGAATGTGCTGCACAATATTCACAGAATGGTGATGTTTGGTCTGTTCCCAAACCCTCTGAATTCAGTCATGTCTTGCAAAGCATTAGAACTGTCAGTTACAAGTTCCTTCATCTCTGCATTTCTTGTATCTGTCATACTATTCTTGAATCAGTCTTGTCCTCCCTGGGAGGTCAGATTAAATGGGTTCATGGATATAGCCATGGATTTCAGGATGATCACAGGTTTTTGTCATTCCCTATAAATTATGGATTAAAATTAACAAAGTATAAAGTACGTTCATTACCTTTGCATCTGTATCCTTGTTTAATGACTCCCCAAAGCTGAAAATTCAAACAAACAAAAAGCCTAGGTATTAATATATTTCTCTGCATGTTTGATAATCCCAGATAAAAACACACTAAAAGCTCCACTCTTTTCTAAGATCTGAGCACTTACAGAATATCTTGTTTTCCTCACTTCTAATCATAACGTCAAAATATAACTATTTACCCCTTTACCATAAGGTAAACAGAATATTTTATGTGTCTCAATGACAAACAAAATATCTTGAGCTAATCTACTGAATACATCAGCAGATGTGGCAGTTCCTTGAGAAGGTGTGGAGCTGGAGTAGATGGAGAATTCTTCTGTCTCAGCACCCTTGTCTGATCTCAGCTGAATGGCAGATTGGTAGACAGTCAGTTTTATTAAACCTTCTGTGCCCCAGGCAGAGGCATGTCATGTCTGTATCAGGTCATGAATTCTAGCAGCCCCAAGGAGTGGAAGGCTCTGCATTTGGAAGTCTTGCCTGAGACTGATGACATAACCAAGCCCCACAAACTATGAATGACATTTAAACATATTGGCACTGCCAAGAGGGGAGTAAAGGGTACCTTAAACATCTACAGAGGCAGAAGTCTGGTGTTCACTGATGTTTTACATAGATCCATTTCTGTATATGACACAAGGCAATTATGAGATAAAAAAGGCATAATTCCAAAGAAAGGTAACATAATTTACTAAAAAGTAAGCTTACAAATCCAGCACAGTTGTCGCAGAAAGTGGGCCTTAAGTAAGTGGTCTCTTGGAAGTTGTGAGCAAAGCCAAGTCCTAATTTGGAATAGATTGAGCTAGCCCTCATAAAGTAAGCTGTTATTTCATCCCTGCTAATCAGACCTTCCCTGGAAATAAACAAGAAAAGTTGTTTGTGAGACACAGATTTTGTCAAATGCATAAGGAGAATCAAACATCTTTTTTCTTCATGTTTTATAATAGCAATAGTTTAACACACAAAAAACTAAAGTGATCTCAGCAATCTTGCCAATTGCTTCCAAAGTATACAGAAGCTTATCTACACATTTAAACTGCAGACTGGCAGGATAAATGGAATATCTGCATATTTGATGTAACCTCAAAACTACTTCATAGCAAACCTCTGAATAATCACTACTGTATTTTCCCATGCTCCAATTTGTTAAGAAAAAATGTTCCTGATTTTATCAAAATATACATTTGCCAATTCTCTATTTTTAAGGGACAGCTTTAACATAGGAAAATTCTTTAGCAGTATATACTATATAATTTGAAAAATGTTTATTTTTTTATTGTCTATTTTTCCTTCTAAATGAGCTTGGATAACACGGCTGTAAGGCCAATGAAGATGTCATTCACATGTTTAGAAGATGCTTTTGTCAGTTATGTTTTCACTTCTGTCTGTGCTTGAAGAGGATGATTTCAACATCCTAATGATAAAGTACAACTTAAACACAAACCCCCCTAAATCTCTCCCAAAACAGATGCTACAAAGTTGATAAGCAGGTACTCACCAGTCCTTAGCCATTACACAAAACGAGAATGGGAAACTGGCAGCAATCTTTTCAAATTCTTCCTGGGAAATGTATCCGTCCTGATCATGGTCATAATTCTTGAAGACAGACTGTGTGAGGTAATAGCAGTTTGTAATGAGGATGGTCTCAATTACCACTTTAAAAAGCCTCCACATTACTCATGCATCTCATCTCCCATCTTCTCCCAGTGTCTATTAAACAGAGCAACAGTCTAATTGTGTTTTTTGCTTGAGACTAAAAAAGCAATTATGATTTCTTGGTTTGCAGCAAAACATAGGTAAGTAAACATAGGCTGGACTAAAAGCTTCACAACACAATGACAGCTGTTTTTTACTTATGCTTTAAGACTATTTGTCCAGGCCCACATATACAACTTGTACTAATGCTCTCAATTAGTGCTCTCAATGGTGGTTTCTGTAGCCAAATCAGTGTAGCTGCCTAGCTTATTTTATTGGGTCAGTGTTATGAGAAAATCAGTTATAGGACAGAACTGTCAGGCAAACACCTGTTTCCACTTGTGTAATGTATTACTGTTTGTCACTGGCCACAAGCCAAGGAGCACACCCAGAACGAATTTAAAAACAATGTGTCTCAAAGGATGCCTCACAATATTAGAAGTGCTTAGAAAGGAAAGCAATGAAGCAGGCAAGCAAAGACAAACTCTCTACATCTCTGCTTCTATCAGTTTTGGAATCAAGAACCTTAGCTGTTTCCCATAAAGCAGGGGACCCAAAAGAAAAAGAAAAAGCAATTGTTGCTTGTAATAAAGCCACTGAGAGGCCTCTGCATCTGTCACATGATGTTGGAGGCCCTGTAGAAATGGACTCCCTGGCTCCCTGAAAGAGTGCCTCTGCAAGTACACAAACAGCATTCACACCTCCTGCTGGCCCTTTACCCACTGAAGGAATTTCCATCCCTGCCTCTCAGCTGCTGCTGCTATTTGCAGGTAGGCAAAAGTATCTGTGAGGACAGAAGGCCCATCCCCATATTTTCTCATACCTTGAGATTAAGGTGATAAAGATTTACACTAATATGAAGTACACTGGCCAACCTTACTTACATCTACCATTCTCTGAACATGTTTGCTGATGGTTTTTGGATCAGGTTTTGGGGCCACTCCTGAGGCCCAGTCTGCAACTACTGGTGGCTTGGAAGGTGTCATAGGCTGAAAAAAATTGAAAGGAACTTCATCATTACCACACGGAAAGATTTTCAGCATTACACTTCTTCCATTTGTGACAGTGGACTATGTAACACAGGACTGCAGAAATTACCTGTTGGACCCAACATCATTTTTTTGATAATTACATGGTGCTTAAGCTCTTCCTTGAACTGTTCAAAAGACCAGTCATTCCTTAAATTGTCATGGTTTAATGACAGCTCTATAAAACCACCATCTTTTCCATATTAATAAAACAGGAACAAAACTACCACATAACACTCACGGGTTTCATCATTTGAATCATATAAGAATTCTCCATTTGAAAAAAATAGTATCAACTGCCAAAATTAAGACTGATGTCATATCTCTACACAGCAACTTCATCTGTCTTTGTGTTCACATTATAAAACCTGATATGGTGTCAACTCTGCCATACATTCCATCTTAAACTTCCTCATCAACCAAACAATTTGTGCTTTAATAGATTTCACTCAGTCTACAAAGCCAAAATGTTTTGAATTTAGCATATAATAAAAAAAATAATAAATTCAATTCAAGAGATAACATTTTCTTTTAAAAAAAACTGATTTTCAATTACAATCACTCATAAAAGCCCTCCTTTTGTTAAGAATCCATAAAGGCCCTTACAGCAGCTCGGTGACTTCGTGGCTCTCGTGCATATGAAAGTTCATAAATTTCATCTTCTGTGTAGTAAAGATCAAGGGACAGCTGAAAACAAACACATTAGTTTAATCACAGAACAGTCACTACTACTTTATAAACTTGCTGCTGGAGTGCACTCATATTTTTTGGTGCATTATTTTTTAATTTAGATTACACCTAGAAAAAAATGAACTTGAGCTGCACAGTTGTTCACAGTGATTTGAAATGTGTAAAATTCTACATTACAGACCATTATTGCCACTATCTGGAAATCTGTAACATGGAGTATTGGGAGTTCAGAAGCTGCTGCACTGAAATGAAGTACTTCTTCTCATTTATATCCTGTCATATATAACTGCATAAAATTATGACCAAAGTTCTACATATTTGTAATAGCTGATTTTATAAAACATTATTTAGAATAAAAAAAATACTTAGAATAATTTCAAACAAAATATTTAAAACAAATAGCAGGAAGAAGTAAGAAGTTCACCATTTCACATATCTGTATTTCAGGCTCTGGGCATGTATGCTTAATCTCACACAAGGGTGCTCCCAGACAGAACAAATAACCTCAGGCACATAAGCATTTTTATCTATTAGCTTTTTCCTGAAACAGGACTTGTAACCAGAAAGTGGAAGTGGACTATCTGGTTTTTCCAAGGTAAGATACTTGTTAAGGCCAAACAAAACTGAGAAACAAGAAAGGAAGATTTACTCTTTTAATAGAAGGTAGTATTTTAACTTACTAGGAGAAGCCAAAACTGTAGTTTTAACAATGACCTAGGTATTATCAGTTTTTTAGTAGCATGGAACTGTCTAGATATGACTGGGAGTGAAATATATCAATTATATTTGATTAATGTCTATGTCAGACAGTTTCTTAAGCACCAGAAGAAACTTGGCTAGAAATGCAGTATCTTGAGGGACTGAACTTTTGTGTCATTTTCAACACAAGGAAACCTCCTCACTGACAGTACAGAGAGTAATACAGTGAAGCAGAAATAAACATTTCCTTCCCTTATAGAAATAATTTGAGGCATACTGATGAACTGCCACCTCTACCCTTGCTGCCACCTAAATCATCACCAATTTTTCTCTTCTATTCCTGAACATTTCCCCTTTGGGGAAAAAAATATCACAATCTTATGTATTCAATTAATTCATTCTATTAATTAATTAATTAATGGAATTCCCTATTTAGTTATTTGATAGGTAGATGACATTTTAAATTGGATGTATTTATCTCATCTAACACACTTACTGTAAGCAAGTGAACAAGGTCCATATTAGCCTCCAGGGGAAGTGGCATTTCCTGGAGTTGTATCAGCTCATCTATGTGGTTATACAGAGAATATAGTTTGTACACATTAATCTTTTTGTCCTCCAAGTAGTCTGGCATGCCCTCATAAAGGGATATCAAGTCTTTCAGGTGGACCCCAAGGATTGGGATCTTAAAGTTACTGCACTCGTTATAGGCACGTCGGTAACTATCATAATTTCTGTAAGACGAAAGCAATTCTGTCATTTCATTAAACACCTAAAAATAAAAAGAAAACCAAAGAATCAGCACTGGTTACTGGTTCTGTTTTTGTCACACAGCACAAGAACTTCCCATATTATTGTTAAGGAATTTACTCTTGAAAATTTTTAAAACTTCAAATGAAATCTAGGTATTCTAGATCTCCTATTCCCATAAATTAGGTACTAATATGTAATTATAGATGGTTAATATATAGCCTAATCTATAATGCTGATCTCCTTACACTCCCCATTTAGTCAAATGAAAAGAGATGATTTTCTTGAATCAGGGGAATCTGAATGCAGTCAATGTATGTAAGCATAGCACAAGCTCTCTGACATTCATAAGAGCAGCCATCTCTTCACATTCAAATGTGGAATGCATTCTCTGACTTGCAGGACACCAGCTGGAATTGCTGGAGAGGTCCTGGCAGTGAAACCCTGTGCTGTGCCATGGTCCCATCATGGTGCGATCAGGTCATGCTATGGTTCAAGGTGGCACACCTGTCTTTTTAAGAAAATGTTTTCCATGGAAATAAATTAGAAACAGAATCTTGGGGTTTTTATAAAGGCCAAATTAATCTTCAGTCTAGCAGTATATATATTTCCCTTGTTTAAAATTATACAGGTACAAAATTGACTCATTAACATAATAAAATCAATGGACTAATGTTTTCTCTGGGAAATTCCTGTCCAAGTTCTCCATTTGTAACCTTTACAAACTGTTTGATATAGTTAAACCTTGAAGTGTGTTTTCAAGTCACTAAATACCAGACTTTTATTACCTGTTTTCTATTAGAACCTGTATACAACTTCTTGAAACAGAAAGTTATTCCAATGATGTGCACACATGCAGACCTTAAAATGACAAAACTTGAAAAACATGTTTCTAAAATAAGCTTTCTAACTGATTTTATAGATTTTGATAGCTGTAAACATTTCCACTGGGAGGTCACACTTCAGGTCCTCACTCCAGGTATGCACTGTTCATTTAGGTTGATCATACTATGGTCAAAACAGGCTCATTAGATACCTTCATGGACTCTTTCAGGTGCAAAAAGAAGAAAGTATCTTATTCTCTTAAGAAGTCTCTTAAGAAGCCACATGAAAGCTTAAGAAGCATTGCTAAAAAATATGCCTTCCTTCCCTTTTTAATAGCTTTCATTGGTACTTCACAAGAATTTAACTGGAAATTGAAATAGATTCCTAACAGTCCACCATACTATGTGTGCATTAGGGCTACATTTGTTCAAGTCTAAATTAAATAAAATCTGTCAAATGGAAAGACCAGATGAACAAAATCAGTCCTTCCACTCAAAGTTCAGAGCTCTGTGCTAGCATTTTACTGATTAAGGATGATCAATGTTACTACAGAAGACAATAGTTTGGTTTTCAAGTGTTCTGTGATGCAATTCTTTGTTTTCATATTTGAGTATTATTTTGTACTACTGCATGTAAATGAAAGCGCAGCTCATGACATCTGAGACTGAAGGAGAAATCTTAGAAAATCTATACAAGTCTTGAAGAAAGGTGGGGTTGCAAGAAGTGTAGGAGTTACTGGTGATGAAGAGATGAAATAATCAATAGAAACCTTTCAAAACCAAAGAAATTTTTGTGCTGTCTTTCCACCTTATCCAAAGAAGTAAAGTGTGTGCAGTGACAAAAAAGTTAAAGGTTGTATTATTTGTAAAACTTATGGAGGCAATACTAACCTTAATTACATCATGAGGAACACATGAGCTTGTTTCCTTGAGCCTGGAAATGGAACTGTGACAGAGACCTCCTATCACTGCCATTAATGTGTTGAAATTCTGCAGCTGGTGGAGCTTCTGTGTTCACATAAAAAAAATAAAAAAACACCCAGTATAATTTAAAGGTTCAGGTTGTTCAATGTGCACACCCAAATTTAAGTTTCCTCTGTTGTCTTCCTCCAAAGTCTTACAAGTTTGTGTCATTTGACTTCCTGTATTTTGGTCATGAGCTGTGATTTTACTGGGTGTAACATGAACTTGCTCTACTCTTATTAAATCAAATATTAAATTTTCAGATACAATAAGTCTTCAAAGTACCTCCTCAGCACTTCCCCCTTCTCCCACAGTCTACCACAAGTAGGAAACTCTGCCTATTATCTTGGTTATGACTGCAGTTGAATTAGTATGCAAAGAATACAAATAGGACCGTAGCTCTCCTTTTATCCAGAAAGGTGTTTCTGGTGGAATGCTTCTAATTACAGCCAAAGCCATCAGAGTTGCTCATGCTTTGGAAAGCTTCACAGCCACAGCTGGGAATCTCACATGCTGATTCAAAAGCAAGTCCAGTTTTACAGTAAAAATAATTTCTTCAGAATGAACATGAGAAAGTCCTGGTGCCATGACACTAATATCTGAACACTTGGTAAGACAGGACACACACACAGAAATGCACGTGTGGTGTGTATGGACCAACAGAGCAGGGTCAACACTCCCAGCTCACCCTACAGCAGTAGTATGGGAAGAGTAGAAAAAAGGGCTGCATCAGAGAAAGACAAAATAAACACCAAACATGCTAGATTTTAACTGACCTGTGCAACATGGATAAACTTGATGAACACTTCAGCCCGAAGCTGTGGTGTTGGTCTGCTGAGAACCATTAGCTGCACCCACTGAGAGATACCATTGCAAAGAGAAATTGATCTTTCCATTGTTGGGTTCTCTTTCACACAACTATTCACAATGTAGTTCTGATAATCTGAGAACTTAAGCAAACAAAAGAAGTGTAAATGAAAATTCATGTAGTTTCATATGCCTCATGATCTGTGTGTGTGTGGACAGAGGTCTGCTTTGCAAATGAAATAGACACCCTATCTTTTACACCTGAACTATCCATAAAACTGAAATCTTTCCTTTGTAAAAGCTTTGTTAAGTTCAAAGCAGGGGCTTCCACTAGTTGAATTAACTGAAAGCTTCTTTCTGCCATGTCTCAGAAGTCTTGGCTCATAAATCTCAGGATGAGTAGAAATGGGGCTTTCCTCCCAGCCTCAGTGGCTTCACAGATTCATTGACTTCTATTGGGAAGGTTAAACAGAACTTAAATTTTAATCTAATAACTCAGTAATGGTTTAAGGGAGTTCAGTGTTCAGTTTATGTATTCTGTAACTGGGCACACTTCTGAACACTAATACAAAAAGCAAGTTCAATGGGATTAATATGAAACTGAGATAAGACCATTAAGAATGAGGGCTGCAGATTCCTTAATACTTTTGATACAGCTTGTGAGATTCTCTTATTTAACCAAGGCAATCTAAAATTGTTCAGTAGATATCTGTAACACATTTTTTAAGCCATTCTTACATTAAGGTTAAAGAGAAGAAATAATCTGCTTTTGTTAAACAGAATTTTTATCCATTCTGTTGATTTATCCATTTACAAAAAAACACAAGAATTTGAATAACCCGAAAACATGACATGGGATTTTTACATCCATTCTTTACTATGACCACTAACATCTTACAAAAACACTCATAGCTGTAAGAGATATACATTCCTTTCCACAGGAATATGTGGAATAGCATTGATCCTTAAACAAAGGTCAGACTGTTGTTTGTTTCTTACACTCCCTCTCTCACCTTCTTGCAATTTTATAATTTTTTTCCATCTGTTTAATAAGAACTACTAGCACTTTCAAAGCAGATGACAGCAGACACCTCTAGATTTGTCCTTATTAAATTAAAAATGGAAGAAATATTAGTAGTAAGTAGAGTCTGAGATAACATACTACTTACACTACAATTATTGTTTGAATTTTGAACCCCAGTCAGGTTTGGCTGGATCTTGAAATTTAAGCAACTATTCTATACAGACAGATAATTTTTCAATACCTGACTACATCATTATGAACTTCATGGCAGTTTTAGTACAACTATGAATCAGTTTATATTTTTTTCTCATCAGTAATCTCCCTCAGAAAAGTTGAGGGTTTTTTAAATGCTGAAGAAATTAATCTCTAAAATGCTACTTGAAAATTTTGAATTAATTACGGTACACAAATAATTTGAGGTCAACTATAACAAACTTGTTAGTGGCTGATACACTAAAGTAGTTCACGTATTTAAATATTGCAAGAGTCTGTTATTGTGATGACTAACTTAAGAGCCCCAACAGGAATCCAGATTCTTACAAAAGACTGTGGCCTCCCTGTACTTTATGACTAGAGATTAAAATACCTTCCAAGCACCAGCATGCCTCCAGTCCTTTCTCTGTGAGCACCACTCCTTGCATTTCAATTTGCTGCAAGATGGATGGTTTATCTCATGGAAGATTTTGCTGCATGCTGTGTATGTGATCAAATATTCCTTCTGACTTTCAAATGCCCAAGCCTTTAAATAGTTATTCCAGGGACTAATAACACATTTTCAATCTTTCTCCTGGTATATGATGCCACATTAGACCAATGAAAGGATTCTGCAGCTTTGCACTTCATGAGCATACTCTGCAAAGATTTAATTAATATAGCTAATTTTAATTACATATTATTTTCTAACCCGAAGTCTTGGTAAGCTCCATTTATACAAAAGCATATGCAGGTACCCTGCACATAAAATGTATACATGCATGTAACTGTTGGAACTCCATGACACATCTGACACTCTGACTAAAACCATACTTGTTATACTCATTAATTACCTTACATCTGCACAGAGGTTTTGAAAATGGTAAGTTATATAAGCTTTGCATATTATTACTGCCTACAGGCAGCAATCTGTGCATGACTTCAGCTCTACAGCTTTTTAACACAAAACACAGAGTCACGTACTGTCAGCTCAAAACAAAGTACATGAAAACATGACCGTGAAATCTTCCACCATCTAGTGAGAGCCCCATTTCTTGCATAGGTACAGCTCCATATTCTAATGGTACCAAAAAAACCCCACTAAAACCAACTAAATAACAAGCAACAGCAAAAAAAGAAAAAAACACTGAAAAAAATCACTTTGCTTTCAGTCTTATTATCACACAGGCTTTGCAACCCTCCTAGATTTTGGTCCCTAACATTCACTTTTCCATGTGTAAACTGTATCAGATTTGAAAAGAGGCAATGTTGTAGCATACAATGATGCAAGTGAAGCCAAGGTACATAGGGAAGTTTGCATCTTATCAGCTACACACATTACTGAGAAAATAAATCAAATGAAAGAAAAAATATCTTGGATAAATCCTTAAAAACCATTAGTGTATATGAAAGCTTGTATAATAAAATATGCTTAACTCCCTTACATTAAAAATGGCATTTTCTAAAGTGCTTTCTTATCTCTGGTCTTTATTTTGTTATATACAATCAAAAAAGCCAAGCAGAGTCCAGTGCAGTCCATTCATCACTGCACAGGATTGCTGCTCTGCTCACTACAGCCACAGAAGGTTAGCATTTTAGGAGAATATTCCAAGTTTTCCTGTTCTTGTGCCCAACGGCATCCCTTGTTCTAACAAAACAAGCTTCTTTGGAAGGTTTTCTCCTCTTCCTTCCAACTGATCTTGCCCCAGCTCTCCCACAGTTGAGGTTCATTCTCTCACTCACACATGGTTGTAGCAGAAGGGTCTTCACTCAGAATCTAAGTTACACTGGTCACCTTCAATATTAGTAAAGTAAGAGAGTCTGGAAACAGACTCAGCATGCCCAACATCTTGTATGGCAGAGTTAATCTTGTACTGCTACCTCTCTGACGTATTTCCTATGTCTTTCCCGTATGTGCTTAATATAAATAAATAATTACATAAATAAATAAAAATAACTTACTGATATTCTTCTGAAAGACTTAAACTCAAGATAGGTAAGGTGGTCTGACAGCTCCTCTGGCTCAAGGTGATCAAAAAGCAGTGAGACTTTCCGTTTCTTACTGGTGTTGGCCTTTACACGCTGTGTCAGCTTTCTAGACCAATCCCTAGAATTTCTTTTAAAACACAATTACTCCAAGTTATTTACTGAAGAACAAAAGTCTCCTCTTTCCCTAAGTCAGAGGTAACATTGTTTTCATGCCTTACTGCATTAAAAAGTGAATTATTTGAATTTCAAAACAGCAAACTCCTTTCATGCATTAGAGATTATATGACAAAATATTATTGTTAGTCTTTGTTGTATTGATGTAGCACTTTAAGTACAACAGAACTGTCTTACTAAACAGCATGAGACTCTATATAATTTCTGCAATCAGTTCTACATTTTTAGAATAGCTATGACTTTGTCTTCATTGAACACATCCAGAACTCCTCCATTTAATAATCCTAAGATTTCCTTGAGCAACCTCTGAGTATGAACTGTCTCCCTTTGCTATTGACCCACAGAGTAATAAAATGTATTTCAATTTGAAATGCTAAATATCCTCTTTCATAACCAGATCCAAAATGTATGCTAAATTCTGCTTTTCTTTAGCCTGTGCATTTCCAAAGTACAAATTGACACTTGTTTTGTCAATTGTACTGTTGCACAGAACTATCCCACTCTCACGTAACAGGGAAACATCTTCCCAAGAAAGAACTATGTGATGTACAGCTCTAGGATTTATTCTTGTCACAACAAGTATTTTATAACCAAAATCATGTAAACAATATCAAGAGTCCGACAATGTAATAAACTATATCCTCACTTACCTTTGTTGCTAAAATATAAACACACTTTTTTACCTCATCTGTTACCCAATCAAATTTTATTCTCCTTTTTCAGGGATTTCAAGTGATCTCACAAAACCATTAGGCATCTAGAAATTTTCTAAGTTCCTTGGACAGGGTAAAACCTGGCTGTCATAGAGAATCAGCCCAAAGTCTACACTGTAGCTAAATTCAACCTAAGCCATTCTTGAAAGGCATTCTGTTCCACTACATAATGTATAGTTCATCTGTAATGAAGTATAAACTCTTGTAAGGACAGCTAACATATGACTTATGAGAGACATAATCAAAAAAAGGAAATTCAGAGCAGTAGTTAGTTTTCTGAGTATATTGAGACTTCGACACTCACATTTGAGATGTGTCAATTAGACGACAATGTAACTCCTCACCATTAGCTCGAACCATTTCTTGAAATTCCTCCATAGCTGTGGATAGTTTAGAGTCCATTTTGAACATAATCCAGAATTCTGTAATCCAATACCTATTAAAATTAAAACACACACACACACACCAAAAAAAAAAAAGGTTTTGATTTAGATAGGCTGAAATTTAGTATGACCCTGTATGGGTTGAAATGTTCCTTTGGTCAATTCAGGTCAGCTGCTCCAGCTGTGTCCCCTACCAGCCTCAAGCTCACACCCAGCCCACTTTTGGCGGGGAGATGTGAAACAGAAGACATTGATGCTGTGCAATCACTCTTCAGCAAGAGGTAAAATAACACTGAGTTTTATTCAGATTCAACACACAGCATTATAGAGGCTGCTATGAAGAAAAATAACTCCATCCCAGACAGACACAGTACCCAGCACTATACATGCAAAAACCTGTGCTTGTGGGAAAAATGGAAATGCACATTCTTACAGATGCATTTGTGTATGAATGTGCTTGGAAGGAAAAATGTTACCAGATCTCACACAGTACTAAAGCATGCTGACATAACCAATAATATTCTGCTCTGAGATAATAAAATCATCACAATTTAAAACAAATTCTACTCCCCTGTTACTAATAATTTCCCCCTTTGTGTAAAAAAGAGATATCCCTCAATCTTTTAGAGCTGAATATTCTCCCTCTCTTCTGTTCTCCAAACTGAGATATCAAACTTTACTATACTTAATAGGTAAAAATTAGAATGTTCCAGGACCACTGCAAGTAGAAGTACTAAGGAGAATTACCTACCAAATGCAATAGAGCTTTGCTTAGTATAAAAATATCTGCAATATCCCACTTAATTTTTAATAGACCTATAAAATAATATTAGACACACTTCTATAATTTCCTGAGCTCTGTCAATTTTCACAGATGTTTAAGATACAGATTCATATAGACTCAGTTCAAAACTGTGACCTGAGAACTCTTGCACTGATTTATGCAGACCTGCTAAATGCCAGTTGGACCTTTCTGTGTAGAGCTGCTAAAGCAAACCTTGAAAAGCTGAAGCAGAATACCTGCTTCTCTTTTTTATGTGAATTTCAGACATGCAAAAACATATTTATATTTGTCACATGGGTGACTGCAAGCTAACAACTAATAGCTACCAACCAGGAATATACTTACCTCACAAAATAGCATATCTTCATACACAGCATGGAAGAGTTATTTTCTAAAGCATTAAGATAGGTAGAAAAATGTTAAGGAAAACCACATCCATTCACATATGATGTAAAATATAACATGCTTGATACTTCCCAATCTGTAAGCAATAAGAATCATCCTGCTGATGGCAAATATTATATCAGATTAGGGGTTTACATAAGTATATACAAAGTATATCCCCAGGTTGTTACCAAAGTTTATTGCAACTATGACTACTATGAGTAATATTGGTGCTGTTGCCAGAGTACTGAGTAGTGTCAACCAGTGAAGGCATTCTGTTTTCTACAGGTTTCTTTGCAACATGCCTCAAAATTTCTCATAAAACTTGTGCAATGACAGATGTCATTAAAACTTGAAATATTCATACCAAATTTATGAATCAATCCTTTTCAGCTAATTCACTGGAGATTAAAAAAAAGGCATTTTTCTTTTAAATATAACCAGTTGTTGACAATGGCAGAGCAAAATGTAACATGCCTCTCCATAGTAACCTCACCTTTCTAGCTACACAACAGTTTTCATTTTATTTGCTCTGGCAACTGAAATAAACAACCATATTTTTAGTCTATTAGCTCTTTAAAACATGTTTTAATATTGTAGGCAATGTCTGTGGAAGTCATGGAAAATCCATTTTGAAAAATGTATTATGCATGTCTTGATTCTTCTGATGGAGGTGACACACACATTTTCAGGCCTAAAAACCACAATTTAATGAAAATACCTTGTGGATCCACTCAAAATCTGATTGCAATTAACTGCAGCCTAAATCTACCACAGCTGAGAGGACATGCCATCTGCCCTTTCAGCATGCTTACACTATGCTGACTACAGAACTGGTGAAGTCTGAGTAAGTTCCCAAATATTTTTAAGGGCTCCTCTCTGAATGACTAGAATTAGATGACTTACAAAGAACTTGTAACCACCTGAAATCACTCCCATAATTTAGGGGATGGGAAACAGTGCACTGGAACACTTGCAAGGTTTCGTGAAATACAAGAGCTCAGAATACCTGATCCGTTCAAAATTGTCTTTAACTTTCTATGTCTTTACAGGGAACTACACACAGAGTTAAAAAACAAGCTTGCAAAATATGTAAGTCTAATAAAAGTCTGCATTGCTTTTCTGGTTGTAGAAAATGTTCCATCTCAGAAAGAAGATGCAAGCACTGCCTTTGCTGCATTTTCCAAGAGCCCAGGAGCCCAAGTGAAACACAACACTACACCACAGCTGTAGCTTAGCACACTTGATCCAACACCTGCCATTAGAGAACTATCAAGACAGTCCTGCTACAGACAGACAGTCAGTGTTCCAGTAATGTTCTGTTGTCAAGGATGCGCCTTGTAAATGCCTGGAAGATACAGAGTTTGAGGAAAGAAAAGATTATTAAATTGAATTGTACCAAAATTGGATGGAGATTCTTAGCATGACAGGTCTCTATCCTGTACTGTGCTCATCTAATTAGGAGTAAACATTTTGTAAACCTAAGAAGACAGTAACATATTCCACAACTAAAAATTCCAAAGAAAGGCTAGTAATGTGAATATGATCTAGTAGTTACATTGTGAAAAACCTAATGAGCCAGAAACACACACATATGAGTCCAGGCAGTCAACTCAAAATAGAAACAAATAGAAAGGAAAAGCTTATGATTTATTTCAGCAATTTTGAGTGTGAGAGAAATAATTTTCACTGAAAATTTTCACACGTTGATGGTACAGTTTTGTTCTTTACTCTTTGACTTGATAGTGAACAGAGAGAGACAAAAATCTAAAACTTAGACCCAGGTTCACAGTACCTAATTGAAGTGCCTACATTCATTTAAAATCTGCTAGATATTCCCTCCCCAGCCAACAGAGGGTGATTTATCCTACTTAAAACCTGACTTGGAGTTTCCTCTTTTCCTCTGTGTATAACAAGCTAAACCTGACAAACAAAAAATGCCAACCCTAAACCAAACAAAAGCACACCACACAACCAAAAACTGTAAAGAACAAGTATACAGATTAATTACCGGAATACTAATACACCCATAGATTAAATATCCTCTACTTACCCATCTCAAACTTCTCTGGCTATCAAGCTACCTTAAAAGCAGGTGAAGATTACAAAGGATATAGATCAACGAGTTTCTGAAGCATGTCTGCAGAGGAGATGAAAAACTGATGCATGGCCAGAATTATTTTTAGCAGCTGGTTGTTTTGACATGCATTTCCTTCTAAATCTAAAAAACAAAAAACATTATTCATATTGAAATCCTGCTATACCTTCACAAACAATTTTCAACAGGCTTTTTCAGAATCCTAATTCTAATCAAGTCTGTTCATGCATGCTATTTCAAAGATAGCAGTAACTTACTAATTTAGGGAGTGCATACTTTTTCTGGTGAGAGCCATATAACATATAACATATTTCACTGCTGTGTTTGGAAGACTCTTAAAAATAAGAAAAAAAAGGCAAAAAAGCAGATTGTCTCAAAAGTAATCAGAATAAGAATACCCAGATAATTACACATGATGATCTAAGCCCAGCAATGCACTCAAATGCTTAGCTTTAGGCATATGAATATAAACTTGGAAACAAATCATTAAACTGCAGAGCAAAACAGTTCAGTTACTGATCCATTTCAGTCAGCCATTGGTATGACTACAGTTATCAGACAGAACAGCAATATTCTCAATTGTTTGTGAGCCTTTTTGTACAGATGACACACAACACCAGAGTACACACATAGTATAGGATCACAGACGTGCATAGATGCACATGGAATGAGATAAAACATATGGTAGAAACCCAGAGGTTAACCTGTGCACATTCCCTGTGCTGGACTTAAATGTACTGCACATCAACTTGAACTGTGCAGTACAGAGATTTCAGCAGAAGGGCTTTAGACTACATCTGTCTTCTGGGTTTTTCCGTATGTCAAAAAGAAGGACAAGAAATGTAGCAGAACACTTTAAAAAGTTTCCATTTCTACAACAAACAGTAGTGAAAGTGTTTGTAAATATTAACTGACAATGCTCTCCCACAGCCAGGCAATAAGAGAACCGAAGTAGCTTGAATGGAAATTTGACGCCCTTTCAAATGCAAAAGAAATTTTACCTTCCCAAATAATTTTAAACAGATAAACCTCTATGGGAATGAATGTAGCTCTCTCTTCAAAAAACAGTAGCAGGAACAAGATAGAGAAGCAAAGCACAATACAGCAAAATGGAAGAAGGATGTGAAACAGCAGATTTCCAGGATATGAAATGACATCCACTGGTAGGGAAGGCAGGGAGAAGGCACTTTAACTTCCACATCGCCAAAATGGAACTTGAAACACAGCCCATTTGCAAAACAAGATAATCCACATTAGTTATTGAGTAAGAATTTCCATGCCATTCTACTGGAAAATACCAAATGTATCTACCTTCAGTGGTATGGGCAAGGGAAAAGTCTGCCTGTCCTACAGCCCCATGAATGAGAGCAGCAAAGACCCCAAGTAACAGGAAGTTCTTGATCTGCCTTTTGACTTATGCTATCAGTTCTGTTTTACAGCATGAACCAAAGTTTATGTGTTCCTTGTTTGTGTTCACACAAAATTTCATTCCTTACTGAAAGAACCCTTCTGAGATATAAACTGCCTAGGTATTACAGCATGAGCTCTGAGGGCAAACCAGCAAGTTATTCAGCTAGAGAAGTGGGAAATTTGCAGAGGGAGGCTGGAACATCAAGAACAAATACTTAATCAGGCCTTAAGTATTTGGCATTTTATACCCTTTCTGTGTCTTCACGAAGAGTAAAATTATTTTAGGCACTGCACACAGAGGCCTGTATCAGTTTTCTCCCTTTGGCAAAACTTGGTGTTCCGCCAGAGGCTCCATCCACAAGCTCCTGTTTAATCAGGAAAACAGTTCAGTATACACTTAACTTGGAAGCCAAATGGATATGTGCACACATACTCCTAAGAATATACAGCTTCCTGTAAGTGCTCCATATAGATAATTTCCAGACAACAAAGACAAAAAACACTCTCTCCCCCTTAGCACTTTTATTGTGTGCAAAATCCTCTGCTGTGACATAACACAGGTATCGCTTGGCCACAAGTTCCCATTTGAATTTTTGTTTTCTAGAAGGTCTCTCTTCCATTTAGCTTTTTCATGTCACAAAGGTACAGAGAAAAACAGTATGTTCTGCCTACTATGAGTACTTAAGTCAACACATTAAGTCAACATTCAATTCATTCTGTTTTCCTGCATAATGAAAGTGTATTTATGCTTCACCACATCCATACCCAATTATCTTGCAAGAGAGATACACTTCATTACAATGGCATGCAAGTATTTTGCACACATTAAAGCAATACTAAGTTTGGGGCTATCTGTTCTTTCATCCAACTAAAAGGCTTGCCTTCACAAAAAACACCCATTGTATCTGTGGTGGCTTGAAAAACAAAATAAACACTCTGCAAAAATAAATTTAAATGTTCCCAGTGCAGTTGAGCACTGAACAACAGCCTGCATGGACCTATACCAGCACACAATTTACAATGGTAAAGCATCTTGTGCAAATGGTGGAGCCAGCAAGAAGGCTGGCCTGACTGTGCTGCAATTGTGCCTCTGAGCGCCTCTGCAGCGCTCTCCTGAACCCCCAGCAGTTTGTTTTAAAACTCCTTTTCATTTCCGTTTGTATACCTGCTTCTAACCACACAGCCTGCTGAGCAAAACCACCGAGTGAATACTAACTAAAGTGGGATGGGTGTGTTTCAGTTAGTCAATTTACATTAAAGAAAGCTGCAAATTACTGCAAAAGCTTTAGCTTTGTCTCACTGCAGCAAAAACCAACTTATTTGTTGCATGTTTTTCTCCTGTAAATTCCCTCATTGTATTAAGATTTTTAATAAATATACTCTGAAACAAAAAAGAAAGCAGAAGTTGAATATACTTTTCCAGCATTTAACTCCATAAGTGAAAGCACAATGACAGTTAATAATAAGTATTTTATGATCCATGAAGCAGCACAAAGCCACTAAAAACTACAATTACAAAAGTTCAATTTGTTATGTGAGACTCAGAATGCACAAGAGTAAGAACCTTCTAATTTAGGCCCATCAGCCACTCTATTGCATGATCCAATGAGTGACTCCTCATAATCCGTGATTTAGAAATAGCTTAAGTACCTCTAGGTCCTTGAATGCTTTAGAGAAATAAATTGCTCAAAAGTCAGTAGGCAAGGCTTTAAGAGCAAACTACCTGCTTCTCACCAGGTCCTGATGGCCACGAGCCTGTGGTAAATATACTTAACAGAAGGAATCTATTCAGTAGAGAAGATCAGTGTACTGAGACCTTCCCTCTGATGCATGAAGGCAATGATAAGGCAGTAGTAAGAATGCCAAGGATGTCTTAACCAAACTGAATTTTGTAGGAAAGAAAAGCTAGCTTTCCTAGGTCTAAGAGGCCCTTATTTCATAAGCACCATCTTTATTTCATAAGCAGGTTCCAACTGTATCACCTAGAGTACAATTTGAAGTGAATCAGAAGTGAATCACAGAGCACTGACATCACATGATCAGTGACTAAGCTACTAAGAACACGAATAACTTCTTGTAAACTCCCTTAAGTCTTTCAGTGGTTATCAAAATGCAGAAAACAACGCAGTGCAAGAAAGTATCAAGCAACTGCCAGAAGTTAAGTGCAAAGCTTAAAGTCGTGGGTTGCTATTCTGATGTGCCACATAGAATTCCTTAAGACTTCTGCATTTTTTTCTAGTAGTTTAAAGAACACGGTGTGAGGATGGTGCTATAAATGTCTGCAAAGATTATTAAGTCAACATGTCATCTGAAAACTGAGGGAACTCATGTTCTTAAGGTCTCAAGGTTTCAAAGACCTTGAGAAATCACACAGACATGCAAGAAATATGCAGATACATGTGGGAGTACATGGTAGGGTTTAGTGACTGAATGAAACAGCCATAAGTCAATGCATCTGCCCCACGTGTGAGGTGCAGTACTGCAAGATAACTTTAAAATGGCTAGAAGCAACCAAAACGAAATAAAATGTTTCATGAGTATTTTACAGATATTCCCTGGAAATTCCCTTTACAAACAGGAAACAGTCTGTTCCCTTTCAGCTTAAAACTTATGCAACCCATAGTAGCCTTCTTACTCCACGCTCATTACTTCTGTGTTAGAATAGCCCTGTAAGAGAGCTTGTAATTTAACTACCTTCATTAAATTGAATACATTTGGCCAGAATCAGACACATAAGAAGCCACCATTCTCCATATCAGTTATGACACCATTATTGAGGGTCAGCGAGCAGATTTGACCTAAACTAATTTTTTAATGACAACTGAATGCTCAGTGGATGGCAGATAACAGGGCTAGGACCCAATATATTGTATTCTGCTGCTCCAATACAGAAACAGCTTTCTCAAAATCTCGCCTTTGAACCAGTTTAATTCGTTCTTAAAATTCTACAGTAATGAGGACTTCACAACTTTTTTAGGTGACTTATTCCAATGCTTGAGTTTCTCTATCACTTAAGAGTTCTCCTTTCTGCCTAATCAAATATTTCAGGCAACTTGGGCTGCTTAAGCCTAGAATCCAGCAGACAGAAAAAAAATTTCTTTTCCTTATCAATATATTTGCTCTGTTTAAGGGTTGCATCCCTCATCTATATTCTGAGCTAAGAAACATCAAATTTGTCCTTTTTTTATTCCTCAGAGGCAAGGTTTTCTAGCTCTCTGGTCAACTTTGATGTTGTTTTCTGAACCCTTTGTAGCTCACACCATTAAGAGGAAAACCTGAATATAGTACTACAGAGGAGATCGTAGCACCAGAGTTAGAACATTATTCTTAATAATACCCTTTACATAATACCTTTCTATACACCTACTTACTTAATGTAAGTAAATGTATAATGTATATACAGAAAATATGAAGTACACACATCCCTCCACATACACAGAGTTTCTGCAGTGATACAATATCATTATTGTAATTAATACCATTTTCAGTTTTAAAGTCCCTCTTCACAATGAGATCCTTTTCTGCAGAAAGGATGCTGTATTTGAAAGACTTTACCATACCATTTTTACAGATGATTACTCTAAGTAGAACTTTGTACTCATCCTTAGTGATTTTTTTCTGTTTCAAATCATTATCTTAAGTACTTAATATCTTTCAGAAATAATATAACTTAATAAGAATGTCCTTGCAAAGATGACACAGTAATTAGGTAAAAGAATGTTTTTTTTAGTTTTAGCTGCAGCAGAAAGCTGGTGGAATATTGAGCTCTCCAGCTCCCATTTAATTCTGTACAGGATGATGGTATTCCCCCTCATGCCACAAGAGTTATATGATGTTTAGCAGACAGCATCAAAAAGCTCAAGGAATTGCACCAAAGTTTTGGATTCCTTTGTTTGTGTCTTTTTAAATTGGCTTATTGCCCATACATGCCTGCAACTACTGAGTTTTACATAAATTTATTTACACAAGTAATTGATCTTAGGAAGAAACACTCCAAAACTAAACTTAGAAGAAATCAGTATTTTCCTGAGAGGAAAAACTCCACTACTTTGTGATCAATCCTGCACCAACAGCTCTATAAACAAGACAACTTAACAAAAATGTTAGAAGAAACCCCATAAAGTTGGTGTTTCTTCAAGTCTATTACATTTAAACTCCCTATAGAATAGAAGAGGGGGGAACCCACTCCTGTTCCTCCAAATACTCATAAACAATGCAGATATATCCAAGACAAAATGGGGATAATATGTATCCAAAAAGAATAATGAGACTGTTTTGTGCGAGGGTAGGGAACATTAGGGGAGAGAAATCTCCAGGGAAAATCATTACTCTCTCTCAGAAACAGCTTTTGGAAAGCTACATCTTGCAGAAAGAGCTCTAGGTGGGTAATTCTTTGAAATGAAAACAAGGAGATAAAAGCTCTTGTCAAAGGGAAATGGGATGATTTTCCGAAATTAAAATGTACTTTGAGAGAAACCAAATGCAATGTGGGTGGAAAGCATTCCATTAGCCTTGGAAAATCAGATGAGGTACACAGAAGAAGACAAAAAGTTTGCACACGCGGATGCACACCACGCATCCTTCTACAGCATATTTAAAATATTGATTTTAGAAAATTTAGATGCAAACTTTTTAATAAAATAGTCTTTTTCTCCAAAGCCTACAAAACATAATTTGAGTACTCAAGACTTTTTCCAAAGCTTTAAGTCATGATGCTGGAGCCATGTGAATTTTTTGAGCTGCAGGCAGCTCCTGAATAATTCAAGTGTAATACCTGGCAACACAGCTGTGCCAGCACAGGCACTGATGGATAGGAAAAAAAACAAGACTCCCAGAACAGAAGCAGAAACTTCTGAGGCCAGTGTCCATCTGACCACCGAGCCCAGATGTGTGCTTAACCCTTACTCTGCAGTGTTTTACAACAAGCTTCCCTCTAAGGGCATGATTGATCCTGGGTAGTTAGTCACCACATCCAAGGAAGCAGGAAGCCTGTCCCACCAAAGGGTCAAACTGCAACAGACCAGTAGACACCAAGCTGCTTGCCTCTCAAGGGCTTGAAGGAGTTGCAGATCCTTTGGGTCCCACTTCCTGACCTCGATTTTCACTAGTGCTGCATGCTCCAGCTCTAATCCTGCTCTAATATTTCTCACTGACCATTTCACTTACATACCTAAGCTTCCCAGTCTTTGCTTTAACTTCTAGGTATAGTTCTGGAACTGGTGTTTACAGACTTTGGCAAACTAGCCCCTAACCCAGCAGCTGGGGATGCCTTCTCACACTGCCCCACCAGCGAGGAGGCTGCAGGGACACAGCCAGACCAGCTGACTCCAGCTGACCCATGGATATTTCTTGTCATACCATGTAATCCTTAGCATTTAGAAACAGGCTGCAAGTTTGTCAGGGCTGGTGCTGCTTGGGAACTGTCTGGAGGTCAGCTGGTTGGTGATGGCCAATGAGAATATTCCACATTGCTAAAGAATAGTTTCACTGATTTTTCCTGAAGTTATATTTAGATGCATGAAGATAGAATTTGCAGTCATATCCCAGTAGTAAATGTAAGTAAATAAGAGACTGCATTATAAAGAAGTCTAAGCTTTCTTAATTTTGTTTTATTGCTTACTTCTTGGCTTTGGAAAATTATATTGAAAAAGTGAAGTCAAATTGGCTAAATAGAACTCTATAATATATAAAGAAATCTAAAAGTTCCTTTTCTTCGGGAAAATTTTTTCACAGACATCAGGTTTAAAAAGAAATCATTTTAATTTTGGTACAACCACAATTAACTTTAATAGTTAGCCAAACAGCACTTAGAATTCTCCAGAGCAGTAACTACTTTTCTCTTCCCACAATGTCATGCATTCTACAGAGCAGTAATGACTCTTCTGTTCCCACAATGTCATTAATTGATCATTAACATAGTTTCTGTTGCCAAGCAATAGTAAGGTTTCTGCACTGTGTTTGACCAAATAGCACTCAGATTACTTAACACACAATGATCAACAGCATTTTCACACAGAACAGCATCATGGATAAAACTTAACCACTTTGGGGGAACTGGAGACCTCAACATTCAGCTCAGGCTTCAAGAGAAGGGATAGAACCCTGCAAGTTTGTGCAGCATGAGAAAAAAACAGGTGATTGTTCAGGCAAACCTGAGAGAAAAAAACAAATGGTGGCCATAGTTGCATTCTGTGGGTGTGCATATGCCTTGAAAGAAGTTTTTGCCTTTGAATCAGAATTCTATGTAAGAATTTGTTATATAGTAAATTTCATAAATGGACAAACACAGTAATTGAACTGTGATTGTTTTAGTAATTAATTGTACGCTTGAACTAGACTGGAAGAATGTACTTATGTTCAAAACAGAGTGAGTTTTTCCAGATAAGTGATATGGGAAAAATGGGATAGTTTTCATTTTTTTCTGTATTTTAGAGGAGAAAATGCCTACAGCTCTAAAGAAGGAACTCTAACTTGCCTGCTTTGTTGTTCTTGAGATGGATGCAATATATATTTGGCTCTCAAAGAATTCCTAAGTCTCAATACATTTTTTGCATTATATTGATATGAGCAACATAAAGACACGATCAGTTCACATAACTACACAACTCAATAATGTAGTTATTTTTTATTCCAGAAAATGTGAACCATGATTACCTTTTAGGTAGCTTACACCTAAGAGGCCACCAGCACCAGCATCTTTGTGAGATTATTTGGTTTCTACCAAAACACTTCTGTGGCATCTTTCATCCAAATTAGTCTGAATGTAGTTTCCAGAGTTTCTAATGTTTGTTTACAAACATGTCACTTTATCACACATTGAAGCAACAATCTAGTTCAGCACAGATCAAACACTGCAGAACAACTTCACATCACAACCTACTCCTACACCTAGCTGTCTATGACTACTATGACCATTAGAAGTTGCAAATTGCATTAGGTTCACATAAATTCTATTAAGAACATTGCTAATCTTTGAAGTTGTAATTTTCCACTTCCTTTAAGTCCTCCATGGGTTAAAACTGACATATATGTATAAACAAGTAGTTCCATTGCAAACAGTTTATCATGGATGAGATTTCACATGGAATTATGCTACATGGTCAAAATACTGAAATATTTTTGTTGCTTTCCTAAACCCTTTACTTACATCTGTTTAAAGAAACCAAACACAGGGACCCTGCACTGTGACATGCATTTGAAGATGATACTTCTTGATCTCTGTTTAACTGAAGTGTCTGATTGTAGAATAAGCATGGGTGATCCATATGCTACAGTAAACATGCTTCTAGCACTCAAACATAAGAGGCAAAGAGTAAGATCTTGTGCTGAGAGGTTAAGGACAAGAACTCCTTCATAACAATAACATCTGGAGCTCTTAGAGAATTCTCAGCTTTTAAATGATCCTCAGATATTTTTAGCAAGACGTGCTTGAATAAAAGATGGCTTTCAAGTACACTCTTGGAATTGTTTGTTAGGTAATTCTAGGTAACATTTCAGGACTTTACTACAGACAAAAGAAGGAGATACCAAATTGGCACTGTGTTGATGACACATGTTGTCCTGATTGCAATAGAGTCTTTAAATGCTTGTAAAAACAATTTAAACAAATATTTTGTGTGGGCAAGGAAGAGGCTCTCTGACCCTACATGATTTATAAGCTTGAATGCATGTTAAAATAGCTCACTCGATCTTTGAAAGGTATGTTTGGTTAAAAAAATAAGCACCCTTAAACTTTACTCTAGATTAAAAAAGTAGATTTGTAAGATAAAAATAGACGTAGTTGAAGAAAACAAACAGGGACCTCTTACCGTGCACTAACATATTGTGAAGTCACAAAAGAAAAGTAATTCCTAGATTAGAAATTGACTTCACAACACGTATTCAGAATTTCAAGTTCACATTAGCATGAGGATATCCTAGGGTGATAAATGTCATGAACATTTAGCAGATATAAAATTAACAAATTAGGTATCCAGTGAAGGGAACACTGCTAATACATTTTCCCTCTCTGATCTGTAACACTTTCTGAACTAAATATATGTTATTCATTTATGTTGTGTCACAAAGATTACAATAAGAACTAGCCATAAAAGTATGGCTGTGCTACTAAGCAGATGCTTCCTGTGTTCTACTGACCTGCCAGCAAACTAGACCCTACTCTGCTGGCTTCAACAGCAAAGCTGATAGACTAAGTGCCTTCACAACTAGCAACAAAACAGGAGACAGAGCCATATTGACTTTCAGAGAACTGTCTGCCAGTCAAAAGCACATCTTCTGATGCATTTCATGTGCAACATAATGGGGAAAAAAATAGAGGCAGAGGGTTAAAGTCACTCTTCTATGTAAAATTCTACTCCAGAATCACAGTCACTAATGAAGATTTCCTCCAGAATAAATTATCTCCCTCCTGAAGCTGTCATATTCTGGGCCAAGATCTATTAACTACTTCTTTGCTTCCCTGAACTTACAACTTCAGCCATTTGTTGTGAATGGAAAATCTACTTTTAATTATCTCTTTATGAGTTTTTTTTTCAGGATTAATATCTCTGATGTAGAGGTTGCACCGAATCTAACCTTTCTGCAGCTACTGTCTTTTCAAGTTTTTTTTAAATCATTTTACACTACCTCTTGCTCTTCCTCTCTTTGCACTCTCTTCCCTTCTGTCTTTCTTTCTCTTTTCCTCCCCTTCTTTTCTAGGCAATCATGTGTGATGCATTTACTTGTGCTTTACAATTCTTGTTAATCCAGATCATAGCAATAACACCATCCTGTAGCTACTTATAATGTTGGAAGGTCTTCTGAGACACATTTTGGAACATGTTTTGAATCACTGTCCTGTATAACCAAATGTCTTCTCTTAAAACTGGTAAGAGTGGTTTCAAGTCTCTACAGATCTTCTCCTAAGAAAGGACCAATTTTCCTTTCTAAGACACTTCCAACAATCAATCTCTCATCATGCTATTTTTTCCCCAAACTCTTGCCTTCACTTACATCCTTGCTTTTTTGTTGCCTTTACTTTTGGCAATTCATTTGCAGGATGATTCATCTTCATCATCCTGATTTAAACTTCCATGGAACTTGAAGAAACCTCTACTTTTAGCATCTCCTCATCATGCTGTTGAATAAACACTAGTATGATGTTACTCTTTCAGATGTAGTGACCACCTACATGACTTCAAACTACCTCTTAAGACCCTCATTGTTTCTGTCACAAAGGCACACGCCTGTCATTTATCAGTCCAAGCCAAAGAAGACCAAGTTTGAGAGAGGTGAAAGAGCACACATACTAATCACCCCAAAGCAGGATTTTAAGCTAACTGCACTGATTAAGATTTTGGATTAACTTGGCTCTCCTAACAAAGTCTTTCATCTTGGAAGTCATTTATAATACTGCAGCAAAGTTTTGGTGTCTCACTTTTAACTTCAATTTAGCATATTCCCATCCTCCTTTCTTCTCCTAATCCATGTTGTAAGATAAACTACAACAATCAATACAACAAGAATCAATACAAACTTACAGCCTGTGTTCTCCACAGCTGTAAGTGTGGACTGATTCTTAATACCTTCTTGGCTAGACCTTCTTGTGATATTGTCTGCATATACATCAAAAGGCTGCCAACTTCTCCTCACACACCATTGTTGATAGCAGCCTCTCTTACACACTGTTTGCTTTCTCCAAACTTCTATAATTGAGTCCAGGAGTATAAACGCAGCTGTATCCATTACAGAGGAACTGTATTTGTACACATAACATCAGCAAGTGCAGTTTAATGTTAACAAGATGCAGTATATATTCTGAAACATGACACATCATCATCACTATCTACTGCCTCTTGTTCTCCTTAAGACTAGACAGCAAATAAACCAGTGGCTTTTTTCAAAAAGTAAATTTCAAATGTACAATGTCTTGGGGGGGATTCTGTACTTTAAACGTTTAAATAAAACTTACTCAAATCACAATAATGACTTTATAGAATAATATACAAAGTAGTATAGGTCAGCATATCCAAGACTGAAGATAAAATCTCTGCCTAAACAGAACTATCAGCATAGAGGTTAGAAGATTTCAGTACTATGCATGGAAAGAAATTCACTCAATCATTCAGATTCCTTGTAATCATTCTGCAGTTATGCTTTTTTTTCCACCATTTTGCTCCCTGCCATCAACCCTTTTCAAAATCTCAGACTAAAGACTTTTTATCTCTTCCTTTATTGGCACAATAATGTGAATGAATTTTGCACTGGTTTTGCTGATAGTACAAGAGCCTTCTTTAATGAACTTTATTATGCAAGTTATCTAGTGTTGTAGCAGTTGTATTTTTATTTAAATATCTTAATGGGAAGTTTCAACATAGCATGAGAACATGCATAATTTCATGGAAGAAGTATAAATACAGACACTACTATGAATTGTCCAATTAAGGGTCTAAACCTCTGCAGCACACATCATGATCTCAGCAGCCCTTAGTGAATTATAATGATGTTTGCTGATGCACTACAATTCACCTTGCTCAATTTATGTACAGCTTGTCAAGGGTCAGGAAAACCCTATCTAGTGGATTACAGTAAATTTTCTAGCTGGTGTGAAACCCTTAAGAAAGATTCACATACATGTGCAGCTGAACTGCACAGGCACGTCTGCTTTTCTTTGTTACCTTAGTCCTTTTAATATACTGATGTTCAGCAATCTGAGAACACCTAATCATGTCTATATTGCTATACAGAGTATTAGCCAAAAATAATCTCCTACTCAGGGTTTCACCTGCACTACTTTAAATCAATCACTTTAATAACTATACTATAATTTTATAATGCTACATTTACATTATTGTTTTTTTCATTAAAATGTGGAGATATTAATATTGGTCAAGTAGTCACAATATTACAGCTACCTGAAAGTCTTATGTTTTAGATAACTTATCCCCCACCTACTGAACTGAAACTTATTTATATATATCAATCAACATTTGTTGAGGAATTAGGGCTTTATAGAAGTTCAGTGTCTTCACAATAATGAACTGAAGAAGAAAAGAAGCAAAAAAGAGACAAGACTTTACTGACAATTACATGTTTCACCAGCTTTTCTCAGACATGCATTTCTCTGCTCATGCTGATTAGAAGGCTTTAAAGTTAAAAAAACCCTCGTTTTAAACAAATGTGATAGATTAGTCATTGTTTACACAGTATTTATGCACTGTACCAGTAGATCAGCACGATGTGTTACTATTTAACTATACAGACAATTATTTTAGAGCTGAGTGGGTGTTCAGGTACATTTATCTTCTAAGGACTACTTCTGAAACTAAGACTTTCCTACATATACTTTGGGAGAAGCTCAAAGCACTGAAAGACTTAGCACTAACAAACAGGTGTGCCACTTATAAGCAAATTATTCAGAATCACTTTAAGTGTCTTCATTAATAACATTTTAATAATATTGAATATAAACACATTTACTAATGAAAAAGTTGGAAAAGGAAACTAGGGGTACACAGCTCAGGCAATGGTTACACTTATCCATTTTTCAATTCTTATTGTAAAAGAACAAATAGATAATTGATAGGTTTAAAAAATGCAGTTGTGATTTCTGTTTGGATTCTTTTATAAAGAAACAACTTTAAATCTATACTGATAATGCAAAAAGCAATCCAGGGTCATCTCACCTAGCTTAAAAATAGCCCTTCTTGTTTAAAAATGTTTAATATGAACATGTTGCTTACAGGCATTATGAGAATGTTATTGTAATAAATAAAAATATAATGATTACTTGCTGAAGTTTACAAAATTGGTACTTGAAGGAACAACAAAAGTACTCTTAGAAGTGTAGATGATTGGAATTTGTCTGGTTCCCTCAAGAAAAAAAAAGCAGTAGTTACTCTAATCTCTCAGCATATATTACACACATCTGCATAAACACATCCATCAACTAACAATACAATCACCTGTAGCACAGTCAATTCTCAGTTAACACCATTCTACTCCACCAATAAATTAATTCCCAACTAGGGCATTTAAACACAGCCAACAGAAACATCATCACAGACACAGAAACAAATTAATATGACCCTAAAAACCTCCAGGCACTCACCAAAAGACTGAATGCAGGTTTCAAGAAGGTCTTCCAAAGTGGCTCCTTTGGCTAGGTGCCCCAAGGGCACCATCATGACCTGAGTATGGTTTGAGAGGCTGTGACAGTGGCTGGTCTGCTGCAGCTCCAGCGCTGATTCAGGGGCAGTGCTGCATGCTTGGGCAGGCTGCCTAGAAGAAAGCACAATAGTGATGTAAATACAAGATAGAGTGGCAAATTTTACACTGCATGGGAAAGGAGGAGAGAGTTAAAGGACAATTAACTCCTTCTAGTTGGGGTGCTGAAATACATAACCCTCCCACTTGATATGTTCACCAAAGGGACTGCTCAGTAAGTGACTTTCCTTCTGCTAAATGTCAGTTGCAGAGCACATGGTTATAGAGCTCCCTGAATTAGGATTATCAGAAGTCTTGTCTCTTTGTTGGAGAGCATGCAATAACCTACCACCAGCTGTTTGTGTGTCCACCAAAAGTAAAGGAGCAAAAAAATATTAAACACATTGGAAAACACCTGACTAGCTTTATTAATTTAATCTGAAAAGTCACTGTTAAGTAAACAAAATATTAGCACAACCTAATAGTGAAGTATTTCACAATCAAAACAAATATATTAATTTGCACCTATTCAATACTATTATTTCCTAGGTTACTTTAAAATAGTATACGTGAACAAATAAATGTATTTAATAACAATAGTAAATGAGACCAAAATAAAGCACATATCTAATTTTAGTTTTGTGTTTTACTCGTATTAATACCTTCTACTGCAAGAACATGTATGTTTATGGATAATATTAATGGCTATTCATTGCTTGCACACAAGTTCATACTTCTGTATCAAATAGTAAATTAGAACAATATTGTATTAATGAAAAGTGATTAAATATATTTGCCTGCAAATACCATGAATCACTGCAAGATCTGATTTGAGAGTATAAACATACAGATCACAAAAGAACAACAAGCACTGCCATTTCAATGAAACTTGGGTTTATGTCAGGGACTCCCGAAATTTCAGGGGTCCTTTGAGTTTATTTCAGACACTGCACAGCCTTCCTAAACAAGTGACTCCAGTGTCTTTAAGGTGCTATTACATAACTTTTCTTGGAACACTATGCAAGACTCTAATAGTCTCAGGAAAAAAGGCACAGAAATTCCTCCAGAGTGTGTTTTACATAGATAGTAGAAATAAATTCACAGACATCCCCGAATAGACACTCCTGCATGAAGTTAAAAAAATGCATGCCTTACGAAGACAGACTGGACCCTACCTCATCCCTGTCAGAGTCCAGCCTCATCTCTACCTTTCCATCTCACTTGAATGCTGGGGAAGCCACGAAACTGACCACGGTGTCATTTACATCCCCACACTGATCCCCGCCTCCATAGTTTCAAATTCAGGAAAATACACACCTGACCCTTCAGAGGCAGTACTCATCACTGACTGAGCTCCTCCGTAGTTAGGCTGACAGTAGCTGACACGCAAATGTTCTCTACCCTTCCCCCTTTTTCAATTTCCCTCTTAGCTTTGTGATCTGACTTCCTGTTCTCATATAACAAGAACAAGGGCCTGATCAGCTTTTAGTGTTTTCTTTTACACGCTTAAGCCCCTCTCCTAGCTTTATTTGTGCCTCTTCAACACAGGGCAGAGGATCCCAGCAAGGAGTAAAAAAGTAAGAGTTAAGGCAGAACATATTTCAGGCTTTGGCAACACACAGGAGAAAACCTGAAGTTTCCACACCTGAAAAAAGTTTACAGTTATACTGTGGCCGACTTGGCCATGCTGGACAGGCAAAGCTCAGCCGGTGGCACCTCTGGTTATTCCTTAGAACAGATGCTCTCGCAGCAGCCACTCGACATGACAAACAGACGAAAGGGGGACTGAGGTGCAGCGGGGGGACGCCTGCCTTGCATTTCCAGCGTACACCCTTGGTGGCGGGGCGGATATCACAAATAAGTGACCGTGCTCCGGCTGACTGACCCCGGAGCAGGTGCCGCTGGCCCGGCGGGCCGGTGCCGGCCGCGTTCGCGGCCCCCTGCCCCGGCCGTGCCGTGCCGCAGGTAACCGAGCCCGGGCGGCGCTCAGCCGGCACCGTAACGTGAGGCTCCTCCACCCGCGCTAACCCGCCTGCTCGGCCACACCGGCATCCCAAAGGGTGAAACAAAATCCTCCCCCGCACACTCCCTCCCGCGCTTCTTTCCTCTCCCCGTCCCGCTCGGGAGGACCCGGCCGGCCCCCACAATGCCAACCCCGTGTCCCACGGAAGCTCCCGCCAGCCCCGCCACGGGAGAGCCGAGCCCGCCCCACCGCCCCGGCGGGCACCGCACGCTCTCAGGCGCGACACCGACCCCGATGCCCTCCGCCGCGGGGAGCGGAGCGACGGGGGCATAAAACAGCGCGGCAAACTCACTGGTTTTCTCTCCTCTTGCCTAAGGTCCCCATGCCGGTCCCAGCGGCAGCTCCGCCGCCCGGCAGGCTCTGCCGGCAGCGCAGGGAGCGGGGCTGCGCGGGGCGGAGGAGGCCGGGCGGAGCGGCGCGGCCCCCAGCATCGCCTCCTCCCTCCCGCCTCGCCTCGCTCGCGCTCCCGTCTCGCCTCGGGAAGAGTCTGAAACCGATTCAAGTAGGGCAGCGACGGCGGCGGCCGCCACCCGTGACGAGCGCTGGCGGAGATCTTATCGGGAGGAGGAAGTACTGCGCTGGGGCTGCTCTTCTCTGAAGCCGCCGGCTTTACTAGGTACCCGCACGCGCTCCCAGCGCCCAGCTCTGACGCCGCCACAACTTTTTTCCACGGCACCGTCTCGGCCGGGCCCGGCCCGGCAGGGCAGGAGCTGCCCTCCCCAGCTCCCAGAGCAGCCTGCTCCCAGCCGCCAGGGCTCCCGCGTGGCTGAGCCCGGGAGCGGCTGCAGCAGGAGCGATGCCGGGCCGGCCCCTCCGCCGCCGGCCCCGGTGGGCGAGCGGGAGGCCCGGCGAGGGCCCGGCTCACGGGGAGGGGCCCGGCTCATGCAGCTCGCCCGTGGGACAGCGTCTGGCCCACCAAGTGAGCCTCTGTGCCGTGCTGAGGTGGGGGCACAAAACTGAGGGGCCCACGTTGATGATTGCCATTTTAAAGGCTTATCCGGCACCTTACGCTGTCCCTCCAGTTTAACCGCAGAGCAAGGAAAGGGGGCCCAGTGTTTTTCATGTTTCTTGTATCACGATTCAGAGTTTATGAGAGCTCTTCCAACTCAACGTTGTAAACTTTTCTGCTTCTGAGAAGAAATGGCCAGGCAAGAAATCTGAAAGGACAAAGTCACTCTATATCTTGTAACCAAAATTTGCCCAAATGGTCTTTTTTTGAGAAATAGGCTCAACAAAGCAGTACAAAATACAGGATCCCAGAGACGCTGCGTTATCATTGTTTTACAGCTCAGTTTATGTTTTTAAACATTACTTAGTCATCATAATGCCAATGTGCTTCACACCAAGATTCAGACAGATTTCATAAACTGGTTCTTTAATTCTAAGACTAACTGACAAGGTTCAGATCTTCAAAGTAATTTTCTGCCAACAATCCCAGAATGATCAGTTTTGCTCAGTGGCTTTTCTCGGAGGTAGTGATAAGTACCATTATCACAACAGGGACTAGGGCAACTTGACTTGCTTTGCTGAAGCACTTCAGGTAAAAGGAAAAACCCTACATATTCCTACATATTCCTGGCAATCACATTCAGTAGGTGCCATTCTTTTAAGTAAGTTGTAAGGTCATTCCTAGCATAGAGCTTGGAGTCCACCATGGTTTAAGAAACACAAGTACATTGATATATACCCAAGGTCACATGTTGTGCTCTGTGGCATTTGTGTTGGTAAGCCAATCTCCTGGCTGAATTGTATTTCAGAGAAGTACATCCCAGCCATCTTTGCTTTTCCTTTAACACATTTTTCTTAAGAAGTTCACATGCATGTGGTACATACACACACACAAATAGATGGAGAGATGGAGGTTTGACAGAAAAAGTACATTCTGGCTTTGTGGCCTGAAAGTAATCCATAAGTAAATCTTACAGTACACAATCTCATACAAATATTCCGTTATGTGCCCAGCAGCTGCTGGCATACTGACCCTCGAATGTGACCTTCTGATGAAATGGTCTCCTAGTGTAAAGTAGATTCATGCTTGGTTTGTTCTCAGAGGATCAGAGATATGCTCTATGGAAAAGCAAGGTATTTCTTCTATTCTCAGAGCTCCGCTCAGTAGTCAATTGCTTTAAAGTATAACATGATACTAAGCCACCATGCTAGCAGAGTTACAAGATGCTAATGCCTAGGAGAGACCATATTGCTCCCAAGGGAACATGACCAGCTAGGTATTTTGGTACTCATGTGCTCAGATTCCTGGAAGATTTTGCAACAATAATAACTTATAAATTGGATTTTACCATCAGAACCAAGTGAAAGAACCGTCTTACTGCCTCAGCTCAAGCTGGATCTTTGGAGTTTACGTGTTCTTCAAGATACACCTTTTCCTCTCCAAATTACTGCAAGACCAAAAACATAGCTTGGCCTTGAATCAGAGTAAAAATAATTTTCTGAAAGCTGTGATTTCAAATCTATTTTAAGCTTATTCAGTTTGCTATTTTTCCTGGGTCCATACCTGCTCTTTAGAATGGGCCAACTAGTGGTGCATGTGCTACCATACAGTGGGTTGAACACAAAATCCAGGCAAAAAATAAACTAAGATAACCTAAATAAAAATTATACATGTTCTTTCACACAGTACTAATTATTTAAATCATTTCTCCACCCACTCATATTAGCTCAACTGTTGCCACAACCGAACAGTGTATGAGAACAAGACCATACATTTTCCCAGTAGCATTTACTTAGATCTATTTAACATAGATCGTTGTAAAAGCACAGCCTCATTCTGAAAGCTCTTCAGTGTCCTTGTGGTGTGGGATCATGAATGAGAAGGGTCCTTGGCACTGACAGAACATCTGATATGTTCCAGGGTCAGTAGACAGCATTAGGGAGGTAAGCCAGATAATGTAGCAGAGGAAGCAATTCCAGAAAGGGAGAAAAGCTTGCTAACATAATTGGGAAGAAGAACAGAAAATAGAAACCTTAGAAGAGTCACGTTATGAAAAGTCAACATTGTAAAATCTTATGTAAACTAGTTAGTAATCAGAGTCATTGGATTTAACAAATTGTCCTCAGTGAGAGCCTACTAGCAATTGCACATGAAAAGCTTCATCTGAGCTGTGATATGCCGAAGGTGTGACTGTCCTGTAGTGTCTGCCCTGTTTAAAGTATCATCTAAATGAACTCCTCTGTTATAATTAAAGTTTGTAGATATTTAAACTCTTAAAACAATTTGTTGGTGTGAGTGTTGATTTCTGTTGTAGCTAGTATAGTGCTTCTAGTGTTTGTTCCAAGCCTGGGATTGATCATCATGATCTAGGCTTTGGGTTCATTCACCAATTTATCAAATATTTCCATTTTCGGAAAGTTGCAGGGTTAGTGCAGATTTTGGTCTGATAACTCCATTGAGGTTATCAAACCCTGGGTAATTCTCTCACTACTCTATACTGACATTTCTTCTGTAAAGGTTGCTTCAGTTAAACATTAACATCCAGCAGTCAGCCTTTAGTTGAACAAGGTGAGAGACACAAACAGAATTCATTAAAGCAGAAAAGAAAAAGCTTAGAAAAACTGCCAGAACCTATAGTAGAGCATGGAATACTTGGACTTGCTGGTTTCTGGTTTTGTCAGAGCACTTTTTGGGTTATTTGCCAGCCATGGATTCCCCACCATTCTCAGTGAACCCTCAGGCTGATGGTTACAGCTACTGTGAATAACTTTGTTCACTTCAAATGCCAAAGGTTGGTGGGATGGATTGAATGAGTCCAGTCCTAGTAATGACGTGTGTGGGTGTAAACATGCTGCCACTTTATGGAATATCTGTGAGTCTTAGTCTTGGAAATTATAGGCAAGACATAGCTTGTGGGTAAAGGCAATAACTTTTATCAGACCAACTGGCACAATTAAAAAGCTACAAAATTTTGAGTAGATTTAACAAGAGTTTCTGTAGAGAGTCTCAGAATCACACAATGACTTTGGAAGGGACCTTAGGTCCAGCCTTCTGCTCAAAGCATGGCCAGCTGTTGGACTCAGACTGGTTGCTCAAGGCTTTATTTAGCTAGATCTTGAAAGCCTCCAAGTCCGAAGACTGCACAGCTTCTCTGATCAGCCTGCTAGAATATTTGACTGACCTCATGGTTAAAAAATCTGGAAAATGAAAAAATCTCTACATCTGATTACTGTCAAAGCTTGTTTTGATTTATTTGTTGTCTCTCCTACTCCTGCTGAGCACTGCTGTGAAAACCTAGCTCCCTCTTAGAGAATAGCCTTCTCAGAAGCAGTCAGTCTGCTCTTGCATCTCCCCTGAGGCCATCTCTTCTCCAAGCTGAAAAGGCCCAGTTCCTTTAGCATGTCCTCTCAGGACAAGTGCTCTGGCCTCCAGCAATCTCAGTGGTCTTCTGGTGAAGACAATCCAGTTTGTCAATGTCCTTCTTGTGCTGGGATGCCCAGAACTGGATCTAGTGCTGGTGAATCACTTCTCCCTCTCTGCTGGCTCTGTGAGTACAGCCCAGGCTGCTGCTGGCCCTCTCTGCTGTCAGGGCGCACTGCTGGCTCATGTGCAGCCCCTGCCTGGCAGTGCTGCTTCCCCACTTGCCAGCACCCAGCCTATATTGGTGCAAGAGTCTCTTCCTTCCTAGGTGCAGGACTATGTATTTGTCCTTGGTCAGTCCGTTCCTCCAGGCTGCCTAGGTCTCTCTGGACGGCAGCCCTGGCCTCGGGTGTACTGAATTGTCATCTCAATTTGATGCTGCCTCCATCAACTAGAGGAGAGAGCACTGCACCAGCTCCCCCAGCACTGCTCACTGCTCTTCTCCAGTTACAGTAAAACACCCACTCCCTGAGCCTGACCATTCAAAATGCTTTTTACTGGGTGTGTATCTAGTTGCCCATCTATCCAAACCTCCCAAACTGAATGCAGTAGTATTACAGGAGGTCATGATGAGAGCTAAAATTTACTGAACTTAAAAAACAGCAACATCTGGAAATATGTGTACTTTTTCCTATATTATACTACCTGGTCCAATAAAAGGCATTATCTATCCCTAAAAACTTTGTCTTGACTGTGTTTTTAAGCCATTGCAGTTATGACAATATAACCACATAGAGAGGCCCCTTGAAGACTTGTGAACTTCAAAATTCATATCTCATGTGTCTGGGTGTCACTATTGCCTTTCAAGGTATAATTTCTTTCACAGCATCTCTGCTTCCATTTGAATCATAGTATGGATATGTAGTGGGGGCTAGCAAAGAGGCATACTGGTGGGAGTTGCCATTTTCAACTGCTTTGGTTACAGAAGTTAGATGGCTTGTCGTCACTAGGGAATGAGGATTAGAGAAGTAAAATTATTGTCTCATGACTGAAAGAATTAGAAACTTCTTGTGCATCTTCTATGGGCTCTAGAGTGTTCTTCTCTTTAAGTGATGATGCCAAAAAGAGCTTTCTACACATTTATTTGCTGTATTCCTCAGGTGCTGACTGGTCATTCTTTTACCTGCAGAAATTACAGAAATCTGAGCATTCAATAGTGAAAAATAAATAAAAACCACGTTCTTCAATCATGCAAAGGACTACATAATGCTAATTAGTTTTTGTAAAAAAAAGTGCTCAGAATCTTGTTTTGAGTACTACAACTTCTGTGGCCTATTCCTTGTGCACCTGCTCCCCTTTTTTAGATAGAAAAAACCCCTCTCACTGTCCTTCACAACGAGTGATAAAATATTTTTTTATATATGCAGCTGTGTTCAGAAATATTTATCCAATTGGTTGATAATGTACTCTGAAAAGAATTGCATATGTGCCCATGAAAGTGTTCATATATTCCAGGAATACGCATGAGCACATGGTTTTGCAACCCAAATTAGACATTTTCTCATTCAGTCCAGGAATTTTGAGGCTGATAGATGAATAAATGCATCAGGTAGCGCATATAGTACTCCAGTTTCATCAGTACTCTGATTGGGATTCTGGGCAGAGACAAATCCCCTAAATTGGCCAAATTCCTCTTCTCTTTTTCTTCTGTTTGCATAAATCTTACAATATGAAGTGAGCTAACACAGTAAAATTTTGATATTTTTAATTTCTAATAACTTAGATGTTGCTTCTGTGTGCACTCTGGACTCCCTCACAGATTTAAAAGTCAGCAGGGAGTCTAAAATCTACTTTAAGAACTATGGCTAAGTTTATCATTAGGTGTATGTACAGTAATGTGCAAGCCACTGATTGGCAACAGTCTTGAACTATCAGATATGTGTAATTGAAACTGAGATTTTGTTGTTGCTTTTAATCAAGAAAATTTTAGACAAAAGTGGACTAAAATGAATTCTTCTAGTAAAATTTAGAAAAAGCAATTAAGATGTATCTTGATAATAGATAAAAGCATAAAGAGGTCTGGTGGGTTAGGAAATGTTACTAACTGGTGGCATTCTGAATAGATTCACACTGATTTGTGTGGCTGTTAGGCTCAGTTCCCCAGCCTTTCTATTAATGCAAGGTTTTTATATTTTGCTATTTTGTAGAATGCTGATTTACAGTAAACATAGATCATCTGCCTATAAGGATCATCTGCCTACCTTGCATGAATTTCAGAAGCAGCACAGAGTGGGGCAATATGCAGTGAAATGTCATGATATTGCAAACTGAAATCTGTATTCTGTATCAATAAAACCACATTTAATTCTGGTATCAGAGAAAGACAAAAGTTGTTATTTGCTATAACTGAGTCCAACAGCATTGTCATCATAACTTTTATTTCCCTCCTGTAGCCCATAGCAAAGTAGCTTTCTTTCCTTTATGATCTTTCAGAACAAACATATTTGGTCAGATTTGATTTGGTTTCTTACACGTACATACAGTTTACCTACTGATTTTGATAAGAATAGAACAAAACACCTTATTTCTTAAAACACATGTGTATAAAGTATGGATAGATAAGGTGAAAAACAGCTGGTACCCTTGAAATAACTGTCCAGAAACTCAAGATACAGAAAGGAAAAGCATAACAATACTACTAAGAATGCTTCTTTTTGGTTCACCATCCGATTTAAGAGAATAAAATAGCTACTTAAACAGGATGTAGATAACATCTCCCCAAACCCCCTTTGTAAACATTTTCCAAGGAGACAGTGATTAGCTACTTCCTTTACAGGATATTTCTTGGTCAGCAGCGAGAGGCCAGACATCATGCTCTAGAAATATACTAAGTGTATTGTTTAAACATTTTAAAATTGGCTTCACAGTTAAATTGTTGCAGATATAACAGTCCCTTTGAAAGTATAACAGGATGAAAGTTGGGCTCTCAGAAGTGTTGGGGTTTGGTTTTTTAATGTAATGTTTACTTAATTTTTTCCTAAAATTACACTGGTTCTTCAAATTGGAAAGAAATGTAAGCATGGTTTCCATGTGCTTTCTTTCTGGTGAAGCTCAAAAATTCAAAATTTCCAAAGTGAGTGGACAAAATTTGATTTTGCTGCTGCATGTTCAAGGTCAGTGATAACAATTTTTCCCTCATTATTTGCAGTGACAAACTCAGTGGCAGGCATTGTGTGAACAAGTAGGAGTGACAGCTCCTGCTGACTGTGAGGTGAGAAGAAATAAGGAGTAGTCATAGGGGTTTCACAGGACATGGGTGTGGTAAGTGGTGTTTCTCTGCCTTTTCTGACTTCATCTGCAGGGCAGGAACCTTTTCCAAGGGCAGTTCACCTTGGAATGCAAGGTTGTGCTCATTTGAACTCAGCACTGAATTGAATGCTGAAAATGTAATTGGACATGATATGCCACATAGACCAGCCCCATTGTTCTTTACTGATGGACTCTCCTGTTCCATCACTTAAAAGGAAAAGTTCTTTGCTCTTCTCACCAGGTTTTGCTTGCCCCTCTCTCTGTTTGTCTGGTATGCTCATTATGTGAGTCAAATGGAGAAGAAAGAGAGATGGTGGGGAAGGAAGAGCATCTTCCCTCAAACCTGTTCCAGCAATTCATCAAGCCCATGGTTCTGGAGGATCAGAAGGAAGCAGAACCAGGCTATGAATGTGTCGTTACAGGTAACAGTGGTTACCAAGGTCTGGCTCTCTTCTGCTGTTATTGCTACAAGAACTAACAGTGAGTTGACCATTATTTAAAAGGAAAAAATAATCTTGGTGTGGGCTGCAAACAGTAAATTTACCAGCCATGTGTGTGCATGAAGGGAAAGATCAGGCTTTTCAAGACTCCATTTTTCCCTCATGTGCTGTCTTGTTCTCAGCAACTTTCTATACTTACGGCTAGACATGGAGGCTCTTTTTTCCACTGACCCAGAAGGAAGAGTGATAGACTGAGTAATTTAATTGATGCCTTTTAAGTTGAAGAGAGTTGATATTTCATAATATATTTGGAGCTATTTAGAAAAAATCCTGAGAGTTTTTTCAAAGCTGTTTACATAACTTGTTACCCATCACAGTACTTTGTTTAACTTCTCTGTGGTCCCTGAAGTATATCATCAGGATAGGGCAATGCCCTGGTCAGGCTCCATAGGTCTTACAGTTATGGAGAAAATACCTTGAAGAGGTGGGGGAGCAAAACTATTCTCAGACCCTTCACAGGAAAATACTTAACACTCTTTTGTCGACACCATCAAACTTACAGGAAGGGAACGTAAAATCTGCTCCTCAGTCTAGTAGATTTAAGAGATGCTTTGAAATAAATGCTATTGGGAATAGGATCAGGAAAATTAATGCAATAAAGAAAA
The DNA here is from genome assembly GCA_024865655.1 of Emberiza elegans. Classification (NCBI taxonomy): domain Eukaryota; kingdom Metazoa; phylum Chordata; class Aves; order Passeriformes; family Fringillidae; genus Emberiza; species Emberiza elegans. The sequence continues at coordinate 23,246,195 of JALJVW010000139.1, read as the reverse complement.
TTTTAAGTAAGCAGAGAGAAAATGGATATTGGTGGTCCATGGTGGCTAGATGTGAAATGACTAGAGGGCAATGTCAATTACTTAGACCTAAAATGATGCAAATTTTTTTCTGAACTCCTCAGATCCTTTCCTTTTCCTTTTCCCAGTTTTATACCTCCTTACCTTTTCAACTTTAAAGCAATGTGTATTGTTTCCTGTTTTAAAGGACTGCTCAGAATAGCAATATTGTTTAGTGTTACTGTCACTTTTCTGGATTAGAAGCCCTATCCATTGTTAGCTTCTGTTTTAATCAGGGACAGTAGCTGTAGCAGTACTGAACAAAATGTAATGGTGAATATATACCACTATCAGTGTTCAGAAGCATATAAATAATTGAATTATTTGAAGGTATTTAGACAGCAATTCTGCAAATTCAGTGTATTCACATCTAAATGCACTCTTATTGTAAAATGGCAAACAGGGAGCTGAAAATTCATATGCTAAAAATTAATCTTGTTTAAGATACATGTCTATTTATTAAGAGCTCCTCTAGGGGCAATATTAAGGGGTCCTTGTAAAGCCCCAGCCCAAGCATTGTTAGGTTCAGGAACTTAGTCTCTAATTATAGGTGTCTCTGAATACCCACCTTGGAAAACAATGCACAATTGTCAAGACATGCCAAAAACTTTCGGTGCTCATATGTCTGCTTGTCAGTCTACAAGAGGGTTAGGCAAAGTATCCAAAGCTTTTTGTGGCCTCAATTAGAAAGTCTTTCAAAATTGTTCATTTGCAGCTTTTTATTTTTCACCTTCAATCACTGGTGAAAAAGGTGACAGTACCTTTCTCTATCCCAGCTGAAACCAGGACAAACTCTTCTGAGAAGCTTCTTAAATCCTGTGGTATAAACATGAACAGTGAAGTCTTATGACAACTTGAAAACAATACAGTAGTGAAAGTTAGATTTTCTGCTTCTGTCTGAAGAGTGATCGTTTGTGTGTGTTCTCTCTACCTATCTACCTGTGCTATTTTATCACTTCTTTGGAATTTTGAAAGGAAGATGTGTTAATGTTTGCTCAGGATGACTCACAGGTTTAAAAAAAGTGTGCTATTTCTTTGTCAAATACAAGCACATTTTAAAATTTGTATTTAAACTTAGTATTATCTTCAAAAGTTCAGAAAACAAAGAGGAGGGAAAAACATTGTCAGTAAACTGTGTGACTAATGAGTCAGAGTAACTGAACTAGTGTTCATAATGCAGATTGGTATTTGCTGCCTTTAAGAGCATGCCACACATTATTATTCTCAGCATCGATTAAAGAATATTATTTAAGACTGTAGACAAAAAAAATTAATTTCTGGTTCCCTAGTAGAACAATGACAATAAAGAAGTTGTGCTTAGATGGACGGGTCCGATTCTATCAATATTCAAATTGCTATTTTAAATGTTGCAAAGTATTTGTATTCAGAAAAGAAAGTTAAGTTCTTTTGTCTCAGTCTGTGGTTGATTCTTTTAATCAGAATAGGTCTGTAGAGCCCTTGGCTTTTTTTGCAGGATAAATGGCAAAAAAGTAGCACACTGTAGGGATAATTGTTGTTTGGGTTTCACAACCTTACACCTCTTTAACCTAGCTTTGATGATTCCTCAGGCACCCAGGGAAGCATGCACATGCCATACTGACTTTACAACATTGTTCATCACCACTAGAAGTCGGGCAACTGGGTCGGTGTGCTAGACCATCTCATTTTCATGCAAAATTCCAAGAATATGCTGTACTAATTGTTGTGGTGATGTTCAGAGAAGCAGACATAGTTCTAATATTTGACATGCTTCCATAAGAAGTTGCTCCTTTGAAGCTGTGTAGATTGCAGAACATGCTTAGGTATACCATACAGAACTGGAGAGTTATTTAATTGATTTTTTCTTTTGTGTTTGTGTTTTGTTTTAATTGCCTGTATTTACTTACATACAGTATGAGTTACTTTGCAGCCACGTTTGCAGGCGTTGTTTGTAGGCCTCAACTACTTTTTTCATTTACCTTATTTTCCTGTTTCTTGAACTCTAATCTCATTGTTTTCGGAAACATTAGGGATAAGAGGAAATTCAGGAAGTCCCTCCAGCTATTTAACAAGCCTATCTCAATCATGAGCCTTTTCTTTCTCATTTTTGTGCCATTTATGTATAGATCAGAACACATTGTTTTAAAATTGTTTGTATTTTAAAAATTTTTATTTACCTGTTGTGCAAATACCTCCTTTTCCTTTTTATTTCTTTGTATCCTGTCTCTGGCTCTCACAAGACAAATTATTTTAAAAAGCAATAACTGAAAGCTCTTTACAGTTGGTTTATGGAATATATTTGAAAAACAGCAAAACATTCCCAGTATACAAAGTCCTTGAGTGATCTTTTGAGTGATCAAACACTATGCTTTTTTGTAAGCTTAATTCTTTCAATATTTTTCATACTTTGAAAAATTGCTTAAAGGGATCTTCTAACTTGAACCTGTTTAACTTAGCTAAATCTTTGTTAATTTATTTTATTGTCCATGGCCATATGGTGGTAAGTTCTGATATTCTGACAATTTTAGTAGAGTTAAGCACACAGAACCTGGGATAATTAAGGAACTACCTACATGGCCATTTTACTAAATAACAACTGTTCAGCAGGATTGATACCTTATTCAATAGAGTGTTTTGTCTTTCAAAATCTTTAGACCCAAGTTAAAATTATTAATATTTTGACATAGCTGCTTTCTCAATCTCATGGCATCTAAGCTCTGTTTCTGGTCAGGCTAGTAAGCCCCCAGTAATCAAAATCCATTTGCTATTTGTTCCTCTGGATATGTTGCTTGAATCTCCCCTTCCAAGGAAGTGTTCTGGTAGTTGGTAGTGTTCAGGTTTGTTGTGTGCATTCCCCATTTTCATTTTTGCTCTGTGCACGCAAGGGGTTTTAGTTATTGAATAGGAGAGTGAGAGCATCCTACCCTATAGCCTGGCATTTAAGACACTAAGATAAAATTTGAATTTTTTACAGACAGTGGAAGGAATTGAACTTAGGCATCTCTTAGAATGATATCATGAGTGTCAGAGTATTCTCTATGAGTGAGAGCATCTCTGTTAGGGCTCCCAGTATCTGAGCCATTGAATTTAAATACATTACAAAACCAGACTGTTAACTTCCTTGCCCTTTGAAGGGAATCTGTCTTCAGAACAAATTCCATAACCTCAAATTAAACGAAATGTCTCCTTCCAATGATGACCTCTTCTGCACCTCAAATGATGTTTTAGGATATATCAGAAAGAATGACCATTAATTGTGTTCATTTGCTCCCAGCTCAGAATGCAGTCTGTGGTCACTCTGAGTAGCTTTAGGTTCTGGATTCTGTTCCATGGCCAAGCACCTAAAGTGTCTTGTTACTGCTCAGAACTGTTAGCCAACTTGGTGTTTCATGGCTAAGACAAAGAAAGCTGTGGAAGGGCAAAATGCTGATTTTAATGTAAGAAGCTGATGCAAGTATCTTAACTAAGCCAGACTTCCTCTTTAAAATATTTCATCAAAATCCAATAAACACGTCTTAAGCATTCTGTTGACTTATGCTTCCATCTTTCCTTGATTACATCACTTTTTCACATTGCAATTGTATTGCTACTGTTTGAAAGTACCACCCTCTTAAAATGTGCAATCACAGTGATTGCACAACTAGCTGTATTCATTACTATAGCAACAAGAATAAAAATGTTCCCTAGCCCATCCCATGTAAACAGTCTCTCACTGCATTTTATTCTCATGCTGAATGAACATGTATGACACAATGGAAATTGTGTGCTTTGGTTTGGTTGAAGGCTGCTCACAGTGAGGCAAGCGGAACTGAATTTTACTGGAACCCTTGTTTTAAAAGGGGAAATAAAATTTCTCGCCTGCTCTGGAGTACCCAGGTGAAGCAAATGCACTGTCTCTCCAGCTTCCATCACACCCTCCTGGCAGGAGATCTCACCAGCAGGACAGGGAGCAGTGCTTGTAAAGAAGCAAGTTCCAGCACAAGACATGTGCTCAAATGGAATATTCTAATGTTAGAACTTCAATCATTGCCTTCCTTGCCTTGTCTATGCTGATATTTTTGATTAGCTCTTGCCTCATTATGGTTTCTGAGATCACTAACATAAATATTCTCCATCATGAACATAACTTCATCCCTATTTTCATCTGTTTCCTCTTTCTTCCTTTAAGTACAGCAGTGAAGCTCTCTGCTGCCACCAGTTCTACCCTCCAAAGGAAAATCTGGAAATCTGATACCATCCCTCCTTGAGCAGTTATTCTAGGTAATTTCTTCCTTTAAGCCTCAATTCATAATGTTGCATTGTTTTATGAGGTTTCATTTTGCTGTTGGGTTTTCAATTAATGAAGTTTTTAATACAGAGGAAGACTCTAAAACATAACTGAAGAAAGTGCATAGTTCTGTTAATATCAAAACTAAAGTAGTATGATTTCTGTCACATGAATTTTCCTGCTATCAGGCTGGCACCTACAACTGTACCCCTATTTCCACACCATTTGTATAATATTACCTTTGAGACCAAGACTTTGGAATTATGTTATCTGTGAGACCAATACTTAATACAGTACTTTGCTACAGTTTGCCAACAGGTTCAAAAGGTACTACCAGGACATGTGTGCAGCCACCCATACACACTCATGGTGATTGCACAAGTTTCATTTCCTTAGCAAACCAGACTGAAAAGAGACACAAAACAGAGAACTCAAAACTGTTTCTTCTAATCCAGCATAATATCCACATTCTAGCAAGTGAAAAAACCTGAGTATTTCATTTCCCCTGTAAGCTGTATGTGTAAAAAGCAGCTTAGTTCCCTGCTTATCGGGCTTAAATGCAGGAAATCCTTTGTTTGCTATTAGTCAGTTGTGTAATTTTGGTCAAATTCTCACCCCCCTCATCTCATTTCCCTTTTTGCCTGTTTAGAAACAGTATGGTCAAGCAGGAACAAGCACTTTGTCCATGTCTTTACAGTACTTAGCATGCTGACGCCCATGAAAGACTCCAAAAATCAATTCATATAGCAACATTCCTTTTGTTCATTATTGTATAATTGACCAAAACAGGAACAATATTCAGTCACCAAAACACAAAAAAATAAAGCTGTTCACAGCTAACTTTCTGAAATCTTCCTGCAGATTAGAGGGGATTTGTTTATCAACTAGCCAAATTTAAGCCCGTATAACTTTTTCTGGATAATTTGAAAGAAAAAAAAAAAAATCAAATAGGCTGCTTCTTATGAAGAACTAATCTAAATGACTAGTTCCTTCTCCCCTTAATTACCCTTCCTAAGGATTCTTCTCTTAAGCAATATTTATTTGACTATTTAGAATATGCCAAGACCCTAGGAAGGAAGGATTACTCTCTTTTTTTTCCCCCTAAATTGAGATTAAAAACTACATTGAGAAAATAATTTTTTTTTCAGTTCAAAAGGACTACACAAGCCTAGCTTACTCACTACCTTACTACAAACAGATCAAGGGATGGGTTATATGATAAAGCAGTAAGGGCACACCATACCCTGCACACAGTTCTAGCAGAAAAAAAGACAGGTTTTCATTCACACTGCTTCTCTGAGATACTGTTTACCTCTGCTTTTCTTTCTGCACAGACTAAAACTATGGATTTGTGCCTTAGGTTTAACATCTATAAATAAGGGTCCTGAACTGTTAAAAAGCTGTTATTGATATGACCATAACAGTGGTAGTCTCCTTTTGCATGAGAAATGTGTGCTGTGCTTTGGACTATTACAGAAGTGATCCCACAGAGCCTGGGCAAGTTATAACAGACAGTCAGTGAAAACTTTAGCTCAGTTTGGACTAGATGTCCATCATTCTCGGTTTATGTTAAACCAGAAACAAGTTTTATATTGACAGAGTCACATTCTTCCTCCAATGACTTTAAGGTCTCTTTCTTCTGTACAGTGTTTGCAAAGGCAAATTTCTCTTTCATGCACTATTTTTAGGAATTTCCAATGTTCAAAAACTTCTGATAATTTTTCCTATCTGATTGATAACTAATCAAAAGCTGTTCCTGATTCATAATTGGAATTCAAGAAAAAAGCTTTGAAAATGAGATAGGGCTAGCATACACAACATCAATTAACAGCCAATTACCAAACAATTCTTCTAAGCTGGTATTAAGTGATGCTGCATGCAAATTAGCATGGAACAGAGGAGCAATGAGTACAGTTAAACTGAGGTTTAAGACCTGGAATAATGAGAAGCAAATATGTTGTCTGTGCTAGGAATGTGAGAACTGTCATTCTGCATAATGCTCCTTCCTTTCAACCTTGCATTTTCATCGTGTGTACTTGCAGACTTCATTGACTTATTTCTTATTTAGACTGCTGCTTAGGAAAGAATCCCAAAGAGCTGGAGTCCCGGCTTGTGATGAATGCAACAGTACTACCATGAAACAGGACCTCTTCAGATCCCCCAAATGTAAAAAAAAATCCCTTTGGGTATTAATTCTATTTCCACTTTTTTTTTCAAGTGTCATGTGATGTTTGAAGCAGCACACTGTACAAGTTTTGTGCACTAACTACAGAACAGTCTGTTCTTAGAAAATGGATAATGCCTCACCAAAGAGCTGAAGTATCAGGAAACTGGTGTCAGGAAAGGCATATAAAATACCCTAGAGAGATGTTTTCTGTCTGTTGGATGCATGACACTTGTACCCACAAATCTGTACGTGAAGCAGAGAAGACACTTCTTCGGGTCTTGGGCAGGATAGGAGAGATATGATGTATGTTTTTAGGACAAATCCTTACACCTGAGATAAGTGAAATTGATGTTTAAAAATCTTCAGATGATAAATATGGGAAATAACCTGAAAACACAGAAAATATTATTTAACATTTTTATGGAAAAAAACCCCCACAAATATTTATCCTTTCTTATCAGCAAATGAATAAAAAAATTACTAAGCTTTGCACATTTATAAAATCTAGCTCATATCTTACTGATTCTGCCATTTGTTACACATTCATCATTACACTTACATCATATCTAAAAATGACTCATGCACTTGTATGTAGAATTTCAATAACATCCTGGTTGCTAGGCTACGTGTGATCACTCTGACATATAAAGTACCTCTTAGAAGTTGATTTTTTAAAGTATATAATGATCAAATTTGTAGAATTTGTTTATTCAAGAAGTATTTCTGCCACGAATTAGGCAAACCAGCATATTTTATGCCTTTAAATAAATATTTAGTTGTATTGCACACGATATCTAACAGACACATATGACTTTTTTTTCCATTTCAGTAAACAACTTTTTATTTCTGCCATATGAATGTGAAAGAGTAGTTTCTTGGGTGATTTTTCACCCAAGAAACTTGGCTTGTTTTTGTTCCCCACTGTACATGCCTGTCAACATTATTACTCGTCTTTAACTGTTTTTTATCTTTGCTTCAAGCTCCTCCTAGCTTTTTCTGAGGACCAATCAAAGAAATCACCACAAATATGCATATGGATTTTGCTACATGCTTCTATGTCTTCATCATAGAAGTACAGGCTTGTTTATGCACATGGCACTGAGTTTGTCCCTGCATTAACTGCTTCCTGGCAGAGACTGGGGAGATTTCCTGGCGCTGCCACTCCTCCATTAGTCTAACCTTCTCCAGAATTTCTGCTCATGACAACATCTGAGCTTTGGGACCAGAGCTATCTCTGCCACACACAGTATTTAATTTTAATTTGTATCCTAAATGACATGTGGGAAAAGAACATCAAACCTGCAAAGTTATGGGGTTGGTATATGAGAACACCAGAGCTCATGCTTTCTATAAACCAGAGGTTGATTAAATTAATTACCTTTTTCGGTTCTGTTGCAAAATCAAAAAAAACCTCAGAAAGTACATTCCTTCTACGTCAGTCCAAAATACTTTTTTTTCTTCTGAGCTTACTGATGGGAAACAGCTGTGGAGGGACACAGAGGTTGACCTCAGAATGATTCATGAGCCACTGGTGTGAACTGGCTGTAGGAGAGAAGTGTACCAGGTGACACTGGCTACAGCAGTGCTGCAAAGCAGTTGGGTTATTCGATGGGCAGGAGCAGGAGTATCTCATCTGCAATACCTCCAGGCATCCAAGCTCCGGAAAGATGATTTCAGAGTGAAAGAAATGTTATGGAAGGAGGTGTGCCATTTCTCTGCTCTAGTCCAACCTGACATAAATCCTTGTTCATTTAGCTGAATATATGACGTTTCATTCTAAAAAAAACGAAAAAAAATTAGCAGGGTGCAGACTAAGCATTAGAAATTTGTGGCAAAATGGTCAGTAGAATTTAGAGATGAATGGGTTATTGCTTCCTACTGTGGGCAAGCAGTTCAGTAATCCTTAAATCAGTTTTAAGATCAGAATTATTTAGGAAAATAATTAGACTGTATGGTAGTCTGCAATTGCATCTTAGGTTTAGCAAACTATGGCATAAATTAGTTGTATGGTGCTATAAGGAATTTCCTATTTCCTGTAGTATACTGTTCAATGACTTATTTACAGTTTATTGCAGTCTGCACTGAATACAGGAATTAGCTTCCATTTTACAATGTCTGATATTAATAATTAAATTTAGTAAAAATTGAAAGAAAACCTGTTCATGGTGTCATAAAGAAAACCAAAGTGTAAGAATAAAATGCAGAGAGTTAAATCAAATTTTGTTGCATGTCCCATGTAAGATATCTATAATCTTGTTTTCCAAATATTTAGAAATTTGTATTAAAATCATACTTATCATTAATTTCTGCTGAGGAAACTCAGCTCTGCTACAAGTGAGATCATAGATTCCTTATTTTTTTCTGTGTCTTGAACGGTACTTAGATTGCAGAACTGTATGGAAGAGGCAATTTAATAGAAAATCCTCCAATATGTTCTATAACACTAGTTCAAGCCGAAGCAAAAGACCATATTTCTTTTCACCCGATTTGTCCCTAGCAAATAGAGATTCTTTTTAAGCAATGCTTTGTCTCAAGGTGACTGCTAAGGGTTGAAACTGAAATGATGCTGAGATACAAGCTGTGCAAAAGACTTAACTAGGCTGAATTAGTGCAATTTGATTGCTGCTCTGATCAGTCACTGTAATTATCTGCCTGAGCCTCGTTATAGGATAAGCCCCCACAGGGTCTATTTCCACTGCTCAGGGTTTCAGTGGTAATGCCAGCCTAAGGCACTGCTGGTTTTGCCGTGCCTGGACAGCCATTACTGCAGTGCTGTGTTCCACGTCCCTTGCCTCATACCTGACTATGGAACAACATCAGACAACTGATGTGCCTGGTTTGTGCATGTTTTCTTTCTTTTTCATATAAATCATTGAAGCACTCCAGTTGACAGAGCGGCTCACGTTGATGCTCTGGCTTAACCTAGAAGGGGGGTCATGCACCACCACTTGAGTCCAGCACTTATCAACTTGAATAAACCCTCAGAGCAATGACTCAGGGAGCGCATCTGTGTTGGAAACTACATGTCTGACCACTGCTTGAGGGGACAAAAGAGTTACCAGTTAATTACCAGATGAAACAAGTTTAATCAGGGCAAGAAAATCCATATCACCTTGGAGAATTTAAAAATGTCTGACTAGATTGATTATAAGTTGATTCTATTATTTAATCTTCTCAGGCTACACAGGTCTAGAACATAGACCACATGATGTATTTTTGCTCAATTTTACTCTCAAAGGTGGTTCTCTTTTGGTAGCTGAAATGTACAGAAATACCTAGCTAGTAGCAAACAGTAGCTTGAAGAATTTCAGCCCAAATATTTGCAGTTTGCTAGTTAAAAACAAGAAAAAAAAATTTCTTACTATGGAAAATCATAAGGATTAGAACACTTACAAAATGCTAACCCTATAAGCATTGCACTTACCATCCTATTAAAAATAAAAAAAAGGCAGGAATGTTGTTTTCAAGCTGTGGTTTCACCCTGTCCTTACATGCTCTGCTTTGATTTTGACACTGCTTGTACAAGCGCTTTTAAAAACTGTGAGCTGGTAGGTGCCTTCAAAATGGGCTTCTGAGAAATCTTTGTGCCTGACAGGTTGTGATTTTGTAAAATCTGACAAAATGAGAGCATTAACCTCATTACCAAATACCAGTTTCTTCTTCAACTTTCTTTCTCAGTCATGTGCAAGTAGTTTCTGTTTAGTCAGAATTCCTGACCTGTCAAACCTGAACTTTTCTCACAATAAGGTGCTGCAGGTTGCACACGTGCATTTGAGAAGTTTTCTTTCAGAAGTTCATTGAGGTCTTGGATTTGAGCCAGAATTCATATGTTTTTCATGCATTTCATGTTACATTACTCTAGCAAACTCACCTGCCATATGCTTTAACCAAAAGGGTCATCTTTTGGTACCATTTCTTTCAAAGAGAAGGTAAAAATTGGCCATTTTAACGAAGGAACTAATTAGAGTAAAAGCACCTTTCTTTTTTACATGCTTCTTTTAGGTGTGAAACGCAAGTCAAAATTTACATTTCTTCAATAGATAGACTCTACCTTCATGTTTGTATGGCATGTAATACCCAACAAATCAGACTAGATAGCTTTAAAATAAATTTGACAATTGTGAGTTATATTTAACTAATGGAACAAATTCATTGAGGAGGAGAAAGAAGTAAATTTCTGTGTAGAGAAGACAAAACTACCTGTTATTGAAAAAGCAGCCAAGACTTGCTCATCTAATGCAAAATTTATCCTATTAGAAATACTGCTTTGGTTTCACTGTTTTCTCTTCCATGCTCTCACTGTCCTCTCAGAGTAGTAATTATTTGCTGTCTTTAAGAATTTAACTCTGTACCTTGTAATCTCCATGATTCAGTGATTACTTTAAACTTAGCCACCTAAGAATACAAATAGCACTTATACTGCTAAAATTCAGTTTAAAAATTAGCCTTAAATTCTAGCCTACTGATGACTGATCATCTGCATTCTGATTACCACACCTCTCTATACACAAGCATTCAGATGAAAGACCAGGGCTGTGGACCATAACCAGTCAAATTCATCTTTTGCTGAGTGCATGAGATAATGCACAGGCCTAAATATTATTTTCTTACAGGGCCTCAAAAACTAAGATGACAACAGACTAGGTTATGTATTCTCCTATTTATACCTACTTTTACCCTCAAGAGGAAAATTGAATGTATATGTATGTAACAGGAAAAAAGCCCTTTTAGTGACAGCCTGAGTTGCCCTACATTCAATATTTATTTATGTATTCAAGAGACAATTTCCACTTTAGAAAGAAGCAATTTTCAGAGATTACTACAGATAAGTACATAAAGTTTTAGATGTTATTAGCAGTGTTTCTGAAATTTGTAATTCTTGATTAAAGAAGAATCTATGTCACTCAGCATTGACCCAAAGAAAAATACATATCCTTTGGCTCTGAGGAGATCTTAAATAGATGTTCCTTTTACAGCCTGAGTATGTGTTGGAACTAAAATGAAATGAGAGAAAAAGAGCAAGAAGTTCTGTAAAGAAACATCAAAGGCTATTAGAGAAAGAGCTTTTAAAAAGAAGACAGTAGCATATGGAAAATAATCAGGCACTGCTATATAGAGAAGAATAATTTTGAAAGTAATAGAATGCTTGTAAGGTGTCTTGTCCTTCGTTAAAGCAATTTTTAAAGGTTTACCAAAGGAAAACCTCTAAATACTATTGTCAATGGAAAAGAACATTTTTTATTCAGATATTGTAAATATAGTAAATGTCTGGTTATTGTTGCCTGAAAAAATATATATAGATAAAATTAGTTCAGTGGATCAACCATTTAAATACATTTCAATAAAACCACTAGAAACTCTGTGTGGCTTTGAAAATAACAGAACATTTTAATTAAATTGAAACATTTGTTGGCAAAAGAATGGCACTTAGTTGTATCTCTTTAATGAGCTATTTTTACATTTAATAACTTAGACCATTTACCACTTAGATTGATGATTTTTTAAGGCTGTTGTTAAACAGTGTTCTTCTCTATTTAACCTTGTTATATCTTTAAATAGACATCCTTGTATTTCTCCTTGATGCTAAAAATGGCTTCCCTGACAACATACCATTTAGTTAATTTTTAGATATTGAAAGTTTAAAGTGGCCTGAAATGCACAGTGTCATTCTGAACCTGAATCCAAATTGTTACGAATTGCTGTCTGAAATCTGGATTCATTTTGTGATGCACATCCTTCCATTTCGAAATGCCTTCTCTAGTAAGTGATCAGGAGCAGAACTTCATCCAGTCATCCACATTTCAGCATAGAAAGGGTGATGCAAAACACAAACAGCAGGGCACATTTAAAATTAAAGGGCCCATTAGGCTCTTCCTTCCTGTAGGCTCTTTGGAAAATTCAACTACCAGAAATATCAAATCAGGCATATGCTTTATATATAGCATACCACAGTTTGTTTGGTTTTGGTCTGGTTCCTAATCTCCTATACCATCAGCTTAACATGTTATAAGTAGGCTAATGTATATCTATAATTAATTGCATTAGTCATTGAGGAATAAATTCAAATTCCAAACTTGGGAAGTGTGTGATCCAGAGTTAGTATGATTATCAATCCCGACATTATTAACTCAAATGTTAATAGATACAATATCAATTAACTGCTAGAAAAGAAATGTTTTTAAAATTGAGGCAGCATTTTGAAGGCATTTCCAGACATTACCACATTTTAATTTTGTACCATTTTTCATTGTTAACATTTGAGAATATTTGAATCTGTAAACAAATGCTAACAAAATATGCCAAAGCATGCAGAAATACAAACATAAAGAGTAAGTTCCTAGTTTATTTTTCTCAGTTCTGATTTTTGTTTTGAATTGCTGTTTTAAGGCTGCTCAAAATATTTGCCAGGGGACCAACAACTCATATTTTACTGAAGGAAACAAGTTTTTTACAAAAATAACTAGAATGCAGGTCATACTGGAGACCATATGTACCTCATTGGATTGATTAGAATTGATATTTTACAAGTACCTGGCCTGCACAAAGGAAAGAATCTCATCTGTTTTTTAAAAATTTGCATGTTTTTTGTCCAGGCTACATGTGACTGGTGAGATGAAAGACTGCTTTGTTCTTCACCAGGCTTGTCTAAGTCACTGAATAGAATGAGTATCATGTCCTTTTGGTAGTTTATGTCTTCATCTCATGTTCACCTTGATGAGAAAGCATGGAACAAATTTGGACAAACAACATGGGAACCAGATGCTGCTACTGTGTCGGCCATGGCACGTTGAGCGAACCCAGCAAAATCTTATTTGACTTGGAAGCAAACACTAGAAATCAGAGAGAAAGGTATGTCAGTACCAGTGGCCACAAGATCAGAACGCTATCAGTTAGGAATGAGTTGAACTCCACCCAAGACTCAGAGACACTTGGTGCTTTTTGTTGGATGCTTTTTTCTCATTGAAAAGAGGTTTGGTTTGGTTTTTTTGTGTGGTTTTTTTGTTTTTTTTTTTTGTTTGGTTGGTTTTGGTTTGGTTTTTTGTTTGTTTTTTTGTGGGAGGGGACAGGGGGAGGACAACTGTGTGAATTATGAACATTTTTCATTTATATTTCAAGAGAAATTTCTGTGTATATTGTCTTATGCCAAGTTTATGGTACATCTCCTTGGAACAATATGCCAGTGCTGTGTTTTCAGAACCTGGCTAATTGAAAATTTCCCAAGTTCTTGCACAGGAGTGACAGACATAGAGCAGAAGAATCCCTTGGCTAGAACAGGGATTGCACTGTGTTGACACAAATTGATTCACTTCTAACTGAAAAAACAGGTAAATTTTCATCTTGGTTAAGAGTTTGCAGAACAAGAACTCTCATTTTGTAAACTTCTCAAATATTGCCTGAAATTATGACATTTCTGAGAGTAGGCTCTTTGGCAACATGGGGTGGCATTGTACAATATGGGACATTATAAAGTAATAGAATATGTACACAGATTTTTACAAGTTTATAATCTGCTGCCCTTCCAGCCCTCAGGTTGTAAAAATACTGCGAGGAACTCACAGCTTAGGTACACATACTTGTGCAGCAGTTTTGAGCACACAGACGGACCTGATGACTTTGTGTTTCCCCTCAAAGGAAGTGTTCATGTCTTTGTATATAATTATGTATGAAGAAGACCTTAGAAGAGAAAGATTTGGTTCTCTTGTTAGACTTGTGGTTCGTGGGGGGGATGGGGTTGGTGGTGAGGTAGAAGAGAGGGTTTTGCACTTAGTCATAAGTGGTGCTGGGAGCAAGTAAAACCATTAGTATAGACTAGCTCTGTGTGGGATTCCATTACCAGCACAGAAAGAGATACTCAAAAACAGAGAGTGGTTTCAGAGAAATGTCACAGGGTGGAAATTTCATTCCTTTCCAAGCTCTGAACCTAGGAGCTCATTTCCATTAGGGAACAAGAAAGAATAATAATAAATTTCCATGCAGAGAAACACCCCCTGTGCGTCACATAACACAATTGTGCACAGGGGGTGTTTCTCTGCATGGAAATTTATTTAGACAGAGATGTGAACTACATTCCTGATGATGAGTGAAATTTGTTTTCCTGACGGTTATGTGATATTTTATAATATCACATAATCATGTGTCTGTCAAGAATTTGGCATTAAATTCTATTGAAGAGGCACATAGGCAAGTTCAGCACAAACACCTATATTTGAGGAAATTAATTGGTTTTTAAGGAAATCAATTGAGTTATTATCTAGATAATCTGAAAAACAAGATAGAAATAAAATCACTTCCCTTTCTTTTACTTTTATCTCTGTGGTTTTACCTCATGTAATTTTAATGCTTGTTTCTCCTCTTGTTGTATAAAGTATAGCATAACCAGAAGGACCCACTTGACTAAAATGTATCTGACTAGTCTTGATATATATGATTTTTTAGCAAACAATACACAGCAAAACAAAGAAAACCTTCTCGGTATTACATTTTCAGTGGGAGTTAGCTAAAAATAGAGACAAGCAGCTATTCAAGTTGCAAGCTGGTTTTAATAGGATGCTATTTCCTAGGATGCTACAAAGCCAGAAGGATTTTAATGGTGTTGCTGATGATTTACAAATTAATTAGGCTCATAATTAATAAAAATAAGGAAATAGAGGGAGTCATGATAATAATGGATGAGAAATGTTTTCATATCCACAGACAGGAGTTTTGAAAATCTTTAAATTAGTGAAATCATAGCATTTAAAACTTTAAATCTACAACTGGACTTTGTTTTTAAAAGTAGCAGTCATTGTTGCAACTTTACCTGCACTTGATCGGAAAATCCAGGTCTCTGGGTGCTTCTTAGTGGCTACACCAGTTATTCTTGGTTCTGACTATTGCTATGCATCATGTCCCACATAATTTGAGATTATCAGTCAAAATGGCATTTAAATTCGAACAGCTCCTAAAACATTATGGCCCTTCTTTTAAATATTAAATATTAAATTCTTTTAAATATTAAATTCTTTTAAATATTAAATAATATTCCAGCCAAGTTTTAACTTAAGGGCACAAGTCTCAGTAGCAGAAGTTAAACTGTAACAGTCTGACCGTGCTGACACATGAGCCTGCAAGCAGTGTGTCCTTGTGGCCAGGAAGGCCAATGGGATCCTGGGCTGCATTAGGAAGAGCTTGGCCTACAGGTTGAGGGAAGGGATCCTGCCCCTCTACTCAGCCCTGGTGAGCCTCACCTGGAGTGCTGTGTCCAGTTCTGGGCTCCTCAGGACAAGAGAGACAGGGAGTTACTGGAGCAGGTCCAGTGAAGGGCAACAAAGATGATGAAGGGATTGGAACAGGTCACTTATGAGGAAAGGCTGAGGGATCTGGGTATGTTTATCCTGGAGAAGAATGAGAGAGGATGTCAATATATACAAGTATCTGAAGAGTGAATGTCAAGGGGATGGAGCCAGGCTCTTCTGGATGCTGCCAAGTGATAGGACAAGAGGCACAGGAAGTTCCACCTGAACATGAGGAATTACTTCTTTACTGTGCAGGTGACTGAGCACTGGAACAGATTGCCACGAGAGTTGTGGTCTCCTCACTGGAGATATTCAACACCTACCTGGATACAATCCTGAACAACAGGAACAATCCTGAATAAGGGACCTTGCAGGGAGGTTGGAGTAGATGATCTCCAGTGGTCCCTTCCAGCCTCAACCATTCTGTGATGATATAATTCTGTGACAGCTGCTGGCGGGGATAATTTCCAGCACCTGAAGCCCTGTAACTCCTGTTCTTCTCTCCTGTGTGCACCTTGTCCTTCTACCCCATGCCTCGGCTGGCCATATAAAGCCGACAGAGCTACCCTGTCCCCTGCAGAAGCCATGTCCCTCCAGCATGGGGCTGTATTTCAGAGATGCAGGAAGTGCAAATGGTTGGAAAGCCAGGACCAGCAAGCCATGGAGACAACTCTGCTTGGCTTCCCATGCTCAAACCTTTTACACACAGACTGGTGTCAAGCACATTGTGAGGAGGAGAGGGAGGCAACTTGGCAACATGAATGCCTTACAGCCCTGGCATGATGCAAAATTCCTTGGGATTGGATTTGGAGTCCTTTTGTGTGGACAGTTAAAAGGTCTGGGTTTAAGGATATTCTATCGTATGTCCCAGAGGTCTAGAAGCACTGAACACAGTATTGCCTACATACTTTCAGAAACTCACATGACAAAGTCATTTTCTGAGCATGTACTTTTAAGGTTTTGAAGTCTAAAATATTTTCATTAAGTAATTTTAATTATGGGAAGATTTGAGCTTAAATTGGACATTAAATACACTGAAAATGTATCTTGGAGAAATGAAATGTATCTTGGAGAAAACTAGGAGTCACCATGAATGGAAAATGAAGAAAAAACCCAATTAATCTATTTTAGTTTAAGAAAAACCCAAACCACACAAAACCAATTTGTTAAGGACCACAAGTTACCTGCTGGTTTCTTCGTGTTGTTCTTTTCATAGTCAGTCATGTAACAGACATTAGCCTGGCATCATAGGTTTGAATCTCAGTAACTGACTTGAAAAGAGTGGGAAGGATTTATATTTTTTTCAAAAAACCAGCAGGTGGAAAGTGACTTGGTAAAGATGACAGCTGACTAAAAAAACCAGAAAAAGCAGCTGCCTACTCTTTACCCAAATGCCTACTCTTTGGAGCAGCTGAAACTGAACAGTTTGACAGGAAAGGATGCAGCTTGTTTTCCTTCATGCTCTATCACCTCACCCAGCAGTATTAGTAGCATACATCAACCAGACTGTCGTCAACAAAGAGCATGCTAAACATTTACAAGTTGCTCGGCATCACATCCGCTGTACTGCACTAACTGCTGAAAGCCAAGGACCTCTCCAGACGTGCCTTTTGTTTTGCAATCAGCGTATGGTTTCTCAAGCAGGAAGTCAGCTTCAGGGGTGGTGGTTTTTCTACAGCTAAGATAATCAACATAGGAATTGTCTGATCTTTGTAGGTTTTTAAACAGATATTTTTGTGCAGTCGATGGACAGAGTTAAGTAGTTTCACTACATGAAAATGTCTCATAAAGCTATAAATAAATGAATGTAGAAACTACTAATGATAATTTCTTCACATTCCAACATTGTTGAGTTTTTTCAATCTGTATGTTTTAATTCTGTCTTGAGTATTTGTATATTTATGAATGATTGAAACCAAACAGAAGAAATAGTGTGCTTATGAAGTAATATGCTAACTACTTTGCTTTCTCTTGTCCTGGTTTCAGCTGGGGCAAAGCTCATTTTATTCTCAGTAGCTGATGCAGTGCTATGGTTTGGATTCAGTAGGAGAATAATGTGAATAAAACACTGATATTTTGGTTGTTGCTAAGTCATACTTACCCTAAGTCAAGGACTTCCCACTCTGCTCTGCACTGGTGCAGCCTCACCTTGAGTCCTATCCGCAGATTTGGTCACTGCAATACAAGAAAGACATTAAGCTATTAGAGAGAATCCAGGGAGGTCAACAAGGTGGTTCAGGGCCTTAAAGGACAGCCATATGGCTCTGGTCACTTGGCTTGTTCAACCTGGAGAGGATCCCTGAGAGGGGACCTCACTGCAGTCTACAACTTCCTCATGAGAGGAAGGGCAGGCACTGATCTCTTCTCTGTGGTGATGGTGACAGGACCCGAGGGAATAGCCTGAAGTTATGTCAGGGGAAGTTTATGTTGGATATTAGGGAAACCTTACCCCACAGGATGGCTGGTCACTCGAATGGGCTTCCCAGGGAAGTGGTCACAACACTGAGCCTGACAGAGCTCAAGAAAATTTTATACAATGCTCTCAGGCACATGGAGTGATTCCTGGAGATGGTGCTGTGCAGGGACAGCAGCTGGACTTGATGATCCCTGTGGGTCCCTTCCAACTCAGCATATTCTGTGATTCTGGACTTTTCAGGGTCTCATCTTCTGCCAGTGAGGAGGCACACGAAAGCTGGGAGGGAGCATGGCTGGGACAGCCGCCCAAAGAGATATTCTATAATGTAAAAAGCTATGCCCAATATATAAACTGGAGAGAGTTACCTGGAAGGGGGTCAGTTGTGATTCAGGAATGGGCTGGGCATTGGTCAACACATGGTGAGAAATTGTATTGTCAGCACTTGTCTTTCTTGTGTTTTATCTCCCTCTCTCCCTTTCATTTAATATCGTCATCATCATCATCCTCATAATCCTAATAATCCATTTATTATTATTATTATTATTATTATTATTATTATTATTATTATTATTATTATTATTATTATTACTTTATTTCAATTAATAAATTGTTCTTATATCAACCCCTGAGTTCTATTCTCTTTTCTTTCGTGATTCTCCTCCCCATCCCATCAGTGGGAGAAGGGGAAGTGAGCGAGGGGCTGTGTGGTGCTTTGTTGCCGACTGGGGCTAAACCATGAACATGAACAGGGGAAGTTTTGCTTCACCAAGGATTACACAATGTAGGTTGTTTAAATAAGTATCTGACTGGTAAAAGAAAAATTCCTACAGCAGTCCTACAGCTGTGACACTGGAGATGGTGGATGCCAGTCTTCCATTCCTGACAAATTTTTTTCCAAGAGCATTTGTAATTCATAGCCTGTTTCTGTTGTAAATGTCTCACTCTCCTTTTCTCTACCTCCTTCTTTCTCTACCTCCACCAAAAACAAATACCACAATACAAAAAGTGCAGTATTTCGTTATTTTGTTGTATTCCTTTTTTTTTCTTTCTTATTTATTTTTGAAGGAAATGTGGATTACAACCATTTACTTGATAGAATACAAGACTCACATAATACTGTGGCAACTTAAGAGTAAATTAAAATTGGATGTAGCGTGGGAAGCTAGGATGACACGTAGTGTTTTCACCTTGACAGCCTTTCACTGGAGGTGGCACAGCAAAAGATCTTGACACATCTTGACATCAGCATGAATGCCTTCAAGTGGAAGGCAGGTAATTGTTTTCAATGCAGTAAGAATCTAAACTGATCAGTAGTCATGAGACAAAAAAAAAAAAAAAAAAAGAGCTTCTGTATTTCCTAGATGAGTGCTGATCTTACGTGTATTTTTAGAGAGAAAGTAAGTAGCTAAAAATATTTTAAAAATTAAAATAACATGTATAAAAATAGCTATATATATATAATTAGAACTGCTTTTCCTAGTAGAGTAAAGAGTGGAAAAAGTCCAGCATTGCAATTTGAAAATTTGAAATATTTGGAAATGTCATGATAAAAACAGTGCAATATTCCAGAGATCACAATGAATGGAAGAAATTTAAGTATACACCAGTAGGTTCTATTTGCATGTTTCATTAGCTGTCTCATTAAGCTTTTCTGTTCTTTTTTTCCTCTGAGTTGTTGCCTTCTCATTCTTAATGTATTTGGCCTTTTTCAGTTTTCTGAAGTAATTGAAAGTAATAGATGAGCAAACAAGTCTAATATTTTAAAAGAAACAGTTTTCATAAATGAAATTTCAAGTTTATTTTGCTGACTGTGTTACATTAAAACTTTCGGTTACCATTTATCTAAGGAAGAGAGAGATAACACAGTTAAAATAAACATAATGTAATATTTAGGTAATGAAGCTGGAAGAGCATATGATGAGACATAATAAAGAAAACAATAACTACTGAACAGCACTTAGCTGGTGTCATGGTTTGACACTGGCACAATACCAGTGCCCCCATGAAAACATCCTCTCCCTGGTATCTGCTGTGAGATGTGACCAGGAATAGGCAAAGCAGGCTCCCACTTAGAAACAAAGGAAACTTTATTTACTACACTACATAGGAAAGAGAAAAAATAAAACACACAAGGAAAATGAAAACTTCACAAGTACATCTCCTCCTCCCACCAAATTCCCAATACATCTCCCAAATCAACCAACTCTCGGTCCAGCACCACCCTTTCAGAATACTCAATCTTCAGTTCATTAAGAGGAGAAGGAGTCCTTCTTGTGGCCGTGGTGACCTCTTCTTTTTCCATGTTCAGTGCTCTCACCACTGAACACAGACCAGAGCTACTTCGAGGGTTGTCTTTTAAGGATTCATCGTCCCACTCCAAAAAGGCACAGTTTCAACTTTGGGACACCTGTCCCCCCCATATTTTTTGCACCCCCTGGGGCCGAGGGGTATCCAAACTGCCCTCCTGACTCTGAGCACTGCTCCCCCTGAAAGCAGTCTCTGTATCACAAGGAACCAGTCCATGGCTATACAAAAAGCGCCCAGCAAAAATGCCACTCCATCATCCCTTCCACCCAAGGCTCTTCTCTCTCTCCCTTGCTCAGACCTTCATCTCACTTATTCAGTTCCTTCTTCATCCTCTACTCTTATCTCTCTTCTGGGAAGAGTTAGTGTTCTGTAAAGTTTCATTGTCCACAAAGGGGTTAAAAGTCCCTCCAAGCGGCTGGTTGGACACAACGCTGCTGCCTCCCCGCCTTGCCGCAGTCCAGCTGTGCCGGCAGCACATATCAAATTTTAAGGTAACAGTTCAGTCTCAGGCATTTCTCTCTCTCTCTCTCCATCTCCGGGCGGGGGGGCTTCCCGGTGTCTCTTGGTGTTCCTTCCTCCACCCTTCCATCCTCAAGGCCTCTCCAGCCCCCACCTCTGAGTCTCTGTGCAGGCCCAGGCTTACCGCATGGCTGGCCCTCCCCAGCCCAGCAGCAGCAGCTGGACGGGGGAGGCAGATCCGACCTCTTTGGCGCTGAAGTCCCAAGAGGCTCCAGAGGGGAAGAGCCCTGCCTTTTAACCCCTGTGTGTTCTCAGAGGCGTATCCAAATCTCAGTGGTCAATTCAAGGGTCAATACCAAAATCTGAGCATCCATTGGACCGACCATAACATCCCAGAAATCCCATTTCTGGTTAAACCACCACAGCTGGGAAGTGCAGGCAGTTTCCAAAGCCTGCCAGCTCACACAATGAAGCTATATACACATGTGTTAGCACAGGAGGCTGCAGAGCCGTGGGCCCCCGAGTGACAGAACCTGTGCCCCAAGCCTGGGACACACATGCCCACACCAGACATACCTGCCCTGCAGAGATCCAGTTCACAGAGTCCCACACAGAAAGCTGGCCTGAGCTTCTCTGCACTCAAAACATGCCGAGCCTGTAAAACAGATAAAGATCCACCCACAAATAATAGAAAGGTATCTATATGTGTAAGAGTTTTCAGAATTGTGACTCTGTAAGTAACATGATTGTTTCAAAACTACATTTACATACATCCTTTATGAGAGTGGGATGTTAGTGCTTTCTGTAAAAGTGACTCAAATGACAATAGGAGTAATAAATGTGACCATGCTACTTCCAGCTACACTAATGCTCTATATTTATGTCTGGTTTTCTAAAAGTTTGTCAGTAGAATAATTCAGATCCAAAATGGGTGGTAAAGAAGTTATATTATGGTCTCTTAAACAGTTGCCACTGTCTAAATTGTCATCTGGTTTCACTCCATATTTACTAACCAACCCCTACCCCTAAAAATGTACGAGGTGCATGGGCTGAATAGTTTGCGTGAGTGTTTTTGAAGATATGCTCTCTTTGCTGATTTGGACTCCATAGCCATTAGAGGTCTTTGCACTTAATATAAAGGTAACAGGATCTGGTCTTATAGGAGTAATGTATGTCTAAGTCACACAGTACCACTTCTACTGTTAGAGTTACTGATGCTTTAAGAAAAAAAAGGTCTGTATGTGGTTAATGGAACTAAATTCCAGGAGATCTGGATTAGATACTTAGTTTAGCAATTGATCTTCCTAGACAAGCCATATCATTGGCCTATGCCTCTTCTACCTAATAATACCCCCACTGTCAAGCTTTTCCTAATAGATCCTATTTCTTATTGGATTCACTTAGCACCCATCATAGGGAGGCTAAAGTGCCAAGTCCAGCAGGCACATTTGTACTAAAAATGTGTTAAAAGAAAGGGAAGGGGGGAAAAAAAAGATGTAACAAAAATTACAGTGAAAATTCCTTCTCCTATGCAATTTTCGTTTCTACTGCAGGAAAGAAAAACAAGTGAATTTATATAAAGAAATTAGATGAAAGCAACTCCAAAGATGGGCACTGGGGTATCATAACAATCCCACAATGAAAAATTGTGTAACTGATGAGTATAGTATGACTGGGGGGAAAACTAAGAAAGGAAACCGTGTATATGCTCTTCAAGGTAAATTAGCTCAAAATCACACACCCGGCTGCTGTTCCTAGGCCAAGGAATATACCTAGACATGCACAGAAGAGCCCTCCAGTGACATGTACCTCACTGCACCGTCTGTGAAACTTAACAATTTTATGTACAGATTTTATTTCTTCAAATACTCTCCCTGTTGGAATATTTAAACAGTTTATTTCTGCCTCACTGCACACATGAAAATCCCATTGCATAAGAGAAACAGAGAACAGAATTAAAGAAAGGGAATCTGCAGCTTCTGTTCTCTGCTGTTTTCCAGTAAAGTTCTCTTCTGAATTGGCAGAAGAAATTTAGTTACTGCTTGTTTTGCCTAACCCAGCTCTAGCCCTAGAAAAAGCAGCACAACCCTCAAGCCTGCACTGATTCCTAAAACTACACACATTCCATTGCAAAATGATCTAGTGATCATTCTACCTAGCAATGCATTACATTTGTAATTTGTTAAAATTCTAAGGCTATTGTGACAGTACTTTGATAGTACTGATGTGTAGTGATGAACAATAGTCTTGTAACATTTAAATTCTTTAGCACTCTTCAAACACTCTAAAAACCAAAGGACATTAATTGTGTAGGCATTGCTTTAAAGCTTAAAAACCTTTTTATGCAAGAAATTAAGTCTTCATCGAGAAAATAACTGTTGAAATCTTAATACCTCTCAATGACAGCCACATTTGAAGAGCAATTTTATAGCATAATGATCCTTGTTGCATAATTTGGACAGACTTTTGTTCTCATTTTAATTTCCCATACACTGCTTGATTTACCATCTCTCCTTCCCACACCGATTAAAAGGGAGAGATCAAAAGTCAGAAGAGAAAAAACATGAAGTTTGGGCCTGGAGTTAAACTTCTAAAGGCTTCAGCACATATACTTCAGACATGCTATGGCATGTCTGACTAAAGCATTGGGTGCTTCATAGGAGACTTGGGCAGCTGCATTCCACCTGAGATCCCACTGAAGACACAAGTTCAACAGAACAACTTTAAACCCCCCCTCACCTTCCACCCAGGACTAGAATATCTAAACTTCCATTCTTTGATTTTTATGTTCTTGAGGCATCTAAAATATGAACCCAGCCAAATGATATGCCAGAAGAGGCATTTTTCTCTCTATTTTACCTCATATTGAAGGTTGCCTGAAACTACGAAAGAAACTAGAAAAACTAGAAATTAGTTCCTTATTCCAAAACTTGCTCCAATGATCTGATATGTTACTTACCTCTGAAAGTAAGTCTATAGGACTGGGTAAACTATAAAATGGAGCTTCAGATTCTTGCTTTATTATCAGCTGAAGGAGAGGTTTAAATCCATCTTTTATACAATTTCATAACAGTTACAGACTTTTCCAAGGAATGCTAACGTAAGTGCAGGCTGAACAACATGAAAAGATGATAACTGGGAACTGGAGTAAATAATTCCTCATTAAGAAAGCCAGGAAAAGACAAGAACAAATAAGGATGTTCAGAATGAACTGTACCAGCAGTCAGACTCTGAGGACATCAGTGACTGAAGCTCCTTTGTGCAGCTACTTCCCAGAGTTTCTCCTGAATGGTACAGCCTGGCTTTCTCCTCACATGGTCTTTACTTTTCATAATCTGCCCTTGTGGTCTTTCTTCCCTCAGCTTGTCTGTAGAAGAATAAAGACAAAAGTCCTTGTACTGCTAGAACATGGGATACTTACACTTCCACTGAGTTCTGAGTTTGTTCAGGGAGGGGGTACTTTGGAGTAAGGTCTGTTTTTCATACACCTCATGTTACCCTGCTCTTTGGTTTTGCTTCCTCTGACCGATTTTCTGGTTGATTTGACCACTAACTCTTCTGAGTGGTTACTGAAATGAGATTATTAGTATGGATTTAACTTCTCTTTCAAAGCTGTCATTTCTGTAGTAACTTCCAAAATTCACAAAATACCACACTAAATGTAGGTGCTCATGTTTTGGGTTTTTTCCAAAATGTAAACATGTACCTATATATGAAAAATGAAAAAAGTGTCTGTGTGTGGATGCCAACATTTATGTATAACAAGCAAAAAGGAGTGTAAGCCTGGCCCACCTGATGATGAAAGAGAATGATGTAATTTATTTCACTCAGGACATGATTTCACCCATAGCTCCATAAAATTAGAACTACTTAAAATTCCAGAAGTTTGGCATGTCAATTCTGAGACAATCTGGGGCAGGGGCAGGATGAGGGGAAGATGTCTGTCCTGGTTTAGGGAAAATTTTTGGGAAGAAACTTCTGAAGTGGTCTCCAGAAAGCAAATTCAAGTGGCCCCTCCTCCAAGCAGTTTGGGAAAGATTTCCTTGCAGAAAAGTGGAAAAAGCTGTTTATTTAACAAGCAAAGTACTCACAAACATGGAAAAATGAATAATATGAAAAATGGAACCTCTCCTTGCTCTGAATGGCAAATTCAGAAAGTCCTTGTTGTGGGCTGCAGCTCTGCTCACCCAGTCTGTTATCAGTCCCTCCTGTGCTGGGAATTGCTGCATCCCGGGCCCCTGTGAGCCATGGGCGTGAGCTCACAGTGTTTTTCTGGGGTTTCCATCCAGAGCAGGTTTCAACAGCTCCAGGAAAAAAGATGCAGTCTTTGGAAAACTTTCCTTGCTGCACCTAATGAGGGAAAACCAGCAAAAACCAAAGAAAAACTCCCTGTTTCTCTCTTGTTGTCCGTGCTGCAGACAGCACACACTGAGAGAGAGAGCTGAATCTCCTGGTTTTGTGTTTTTGAATTCCGCCACCTTAGACATTCCACTGCTTCTCCTTCTGCCCCTTTGCTCTCAGATCTGCTTTAAAAGCACAGAACTCAACATCCAGCAGAAGCAGAACAGACAGTTGGAGATACAAGCACCATATAGTCACACTAGGACAATGCCAAATAGCCGGTCATTTTCCCTAACTCTATTTCAAACAGGTGTCGTAGATTTGAGTTGGGATGCTACAACTGGTTGCAAAACTATAGTTCTTATTTGCAAAGTAATTTTTCCTGCTCCAGTTTCTACCTGCAAATAAAACAGAAACATGCCAAAATAGTCACCTAAAGAATATTAAAATATTTGACAAATGGTGTTAACAAAATTTGGATAATACTGTCACTTTAAATATCTCCTGCAAAAGGCAAAAAAATTATCCACACCTCTTTTTTTAGTAAAAATAATGCAGTACGCACTATCATAACCTGTTTCTTCTTAAGTGAATACTGAACAGAAAATACTTAATATGAAAAGTTCTGATATATTTATCCAGTCACAGCTCCCCCTTGTGTAATTCACCATTACTACAAAATACTAAGTTGGAATAGAGATTGTTTAAATTAAATTGTATGGTAGCTATTTACTTGATTCCTTTACTTTTATTTTTCTCATATTTAGCGAAATTTAGTGATATTTTAGGGTTGAAACTTTGTATTTTCATGCCATTTTAATGCCAGGATGTTTCAAAGCCAGGACAGATAATAATACTTACAGTAAGGTTACACTAAAACCACATTTAGAGGAATATTACTTTTGTATAATGACATGATTTTGACATCCATAAATCAAAATTATGGGGGTTTACTTAAGAAAATTTGTATCTAATCTGCTTTTTATTGCTGCTGCAAAGTCTTTCTTCTGTATAATTTGTAAGAGGGTTAACATTTCTCTGACGTTTGGAAAAATTCTAGCTATTCTCTATTTATTTTCTAGCGTTTGTGTCCCTAAGTGCTCAGAGCCCTGTAATGAGCTTGTTATCATTCTGTGTCTAAGCTTTGTGGTAATCTTAGTCTTTCAGTGGAGTAAGACTCGGTTTAGAGCTAGTAACAGAATACTTGAAAAGCTGGAGTGCTTATTCTTGGTACAGTGCTTTTTTTCTGACTACACAGAAAAACTGCATTTGGTTAACTGTAGTGCTGTTGGCACTTGAAGAGTTACTTTGGAATAGGAAAAAAAACCCAAAAAACCAACAAACAAAACCTCAAAAAACCAAACCAAAAACACCAAGGAAAAAGGGAAGCAGTTCTTCCTATAATAACAGGGTGCAAAGCCCAGAATGACTCTGCTGCAGGACGTGTCTGAGTTCACTGTACGGAACGGGTAAGGGAACCCAAATTTAGAAAGTACAAGCCAAACTTGGTGCTAATGGTTCAAATGTCACTTAAATTGCAGTGTGGCTTTGTCAGCAGAAAATGATGGAAGTAATGGATCACCTCGGGCAGACCTGCACAGAGCCCACGTAATGCAGGGGAAAGCAATGACAATGACAGGAGCAGATGGGAAGAACCTCGACATTTTCTCTGCGCTGATACCTGACATTCCCTGGCCATCAGGTGTGGTGGAAGTCCAAATGCAGTCTTTCTGTGTAGTCAGAAAAAAACCAATGTACCAAGAATAAGCTTTCCAGCTTTTCCTTTACAGTTTATCCCCAAAACTGCGGTGGGCAGCTGTTTTTATATGAAGCTTATTTTTGGAGAAAGAAACATTTGTTTCCAAGTGACCAACCAACTGAACCATCCCCAAACTCGGCACCGCCGGACACTTGTGGGGGCAAGGGGCGAACACATGTCTGGGATGAGGGAGATGTGGGGACGGAGGGCTGAGGAAGATGTGGGGACGGAGGGATGAGGCAGACGTAGGGACGGACGGATGAAGCCGCTGTGAGGACGCGAGGCTGAGGCAGACGTAGGGACGGAGGGCTGAAGCCGCTGCGGGGATGGAGGGAGGAGGCAGACGCGGGGACGGAGGGCTGAAGCCGCTGCGGGGATGGAGGGAGGAGGCAGACGCGGGGACGGAGGGCTGAAGCCGCTGCGGGGATGGAGGGACGAGGCAGACGCGGGGACGGAGGGCTGAAGCCGCTGCTGAGGGCGCTCCCACTGCCCCGCCCCTCCTGGTCCTTAGGCATCCATCGCGATCGCCGGCGAGCGGCGCGAGGGGTCTTGGCGATGCAGGCTCCGAGGCGGCACACGGAAGCAGGCGCGGCGGGCAGCCCTGCATGGCCGTTGGGCAGCGGGGTCCTGATTTCGAACGGCGAGCGGCCCAATGAGAGGCGCGGGCGGGGCCGCGCGCTGGGTTTGAGCCGGGCGGTGAGCGCGGCCGCCATGGCGCCCGCCGGGGTCTGAGGGCGGCGGGGCCGGTCTGGGGGGAGAGAGAGAGAGAGAGAGGGTGGGGGGCGCAGGGATGGCGGAGCAGAGGTGGAGGCTGGTGCGGCTTGCGGTGCTGGAGGAGCTCCGGGCTTCGTACGGGATCAAGGTGAAGAGCGGGAGCTGCCTGCCGGCGGCCAAGGCGCCGGGAGCTGCAGCGGCGGAGGTGAGCGGCGCGGGGGAGCTCCAGGGGCTTCGCTTCCCGGGCCGGGCAGAGCCAAAGCTCCCACGGGTCCAGGGGCTGCTCCTGTCCCGGGAGCACTGGTTCTGGCAGTAGTGCCGTTCCCGCAATGCAGCGGCTCCTGCCAGCCCCCAACAGGGCATCCCCTCCTGTAATGGAGAAAGAGCTTTTCTCCCCTTTCCTGCGGCGTGCAGGTGCTCCAGGGGGCCATTGGATAGCCGTGTTATGATTCAGGAAGGCAGTGGCTCAGTGCGCGGCGTGCCCCCGCCCCCGGCAGTTTAGCAGGCCAGATGGCGGAGGAGGTGTGTTCCTCTTTTGTCCGCGGGCTTGCTGGCCGCTGAAACGCCCACGTCGCCTCCGATCCGTGCGAGAGCTTTTTGTGCTTCACTGTCATTGATGTCACTCACCACGGAATTCAAATCTTAATAATTGTATTGTTTCTTGGAATATAGTTACGGTGTTGTTTCTAAAAGCTGTGTGTCTTCTACTTTGTTTCTTAGATTTTTGGGTTTTTTTGAAGGGCTTTATTTGCATGGTTTCTTAGTATAAGGCATGACTAAGTAATTTGGCACAGACAGCTCTTGCCTTGATTTGCCAGTGGTCCAGGAATGAGCCATTACCTTAAATATCAGGTTTGAATTTGATGGAGGAAGGGTTTTCTGTCTCATGACTGTTATTTAAATCTGACATATAATAATGGATGCTAGCACTGAGATCCATTAGAGAATATTGATCTTCTGGTAGACTCTTTAATTTATAAGATGTGAACCATGGTCAAGTCCTAAACAAGATCGCTTTTCAACTGGTATGGCACAGAGCTGAACATCCTCACTGTTCAGCTCACATCCTCCCCACTGAGCTTTCTGTAAAGCTGAGAAGACATTACACAATGCTGCAGTAATCCTTGGTCAATATAAACTAAAGAAGTTAGTTAAAGAAGGCTTGCTTGAGGTGGGTTGTTTGGAAAGGGAGAAAGCAAGGGTGAAGTTAGACTTAGTTTTCTTCCCCTTGTCAGTATCAAACATGGTTCTAGACTCTTCTTTCCCTTTCCATTTGAAGGGAAAATAATAAGAACTATGAGCAATATATTTATGTCTTGATAAAAGATGTCTTTGTTGCTGTCTGTAGTGCTTAAATTGTATGCAAGGAAGAAAATGCATGTTTAACTACTGAGCAAGGTAGGAGAAGCTACAGAATAACATTTGTTTTGCCAAGGGATGTCTTATTTCTGTTACAAGGGAACAGACATAATTTTATTAGCTCTATTATTTATTAAGAAGCAATTAAATCACAACTTCTGATACTTCAAACAAAACCTAGTGAAGTGAGCATGTCAGTTAGGAATTCTAAATGCTGAATTCCAAACCACTGGGATTTTCTAGTATGTAATCGTGCACATACAGGAAAAACGTTCCCTTGTAGCTTTGGCAGCAACCTGGAACACAATGACAGATGTGTTGCTTCTCTTTCCTGACTCTGGTATGTTTGTTTTCTGTAGGACAGATTAGATTGGGTCCAGTGGGTTAGTTACTGATTAACTGTTTTCCTGACATGGAGAGCGGTTGAATTTCAGCTATGAATGGCTAACAGCTTGCATTCAGCTCTAAGAAGAGGTTGGGTGTAATCCCAGTCCTCTTCTGGTTGGGAGAGCAACTGGCTTGCTTGTTCTGTAAACATGGATATAAGCAAATAAAGTAGAAGTCCTAGGATGTAGAAGTTGTTGATGCTGTGAGTGAACAGCAGTAACAGTGACTGATGAGGTTTACTCATTTTCTAATATGTAACATACTCTAATGTCTTGCTATAATGCAGTAGAGACCAGATTTTTAAGAACAAGTACTAAATATGAGGTACAGAACAGTTGTCTAGATTGTTCTGTTGAGTTTAATCCTTCCTAAAAGAGCAATCTTGAGTGCCTGAGATGAAGAAAAGTTTATTTAAAAAAATTAAGTTATTTCAAATGTCTTGTGTTGATTTTTAAGAAAAAAATAGGGTATAGTCAATTAGAAAAACTAAGGTGAGATTCCCAAACAATCTGGTTAATATCCTTACTGATTTGTGAATCTTATAAGAAAAATAACTTACTGTAAAATAAGAAGTGTAAAACATACTGCAGAAAAGCTTTCTACTCTTTCACAATCATCTAGGGTGTTACCTGCCACTAGAATCAGTTTTAGATCTCTGGAGATGACAGTGCTTTTCCAGACAATACCTCTTATCTGTATTATCTGAAAGACTTTGTGTTTTGTCTTAGCTACCCTTATATCTACTTGTGGAATGTGTGCTTCTTTGCAACATGTGGTTGATAATTATATCAACTTTCCAATGACATTATTTGAATTTTGTATTTCAGGGTAAAATCTTCGGAATATCTTTTCATGCATTGCCACAATCACTTGTGCCAGAATATGGTTATATTCCAAGGTAAATTAACAATGTATTTCTAGATTTTGTACTTACTTTGCTCTCTTTATGGTATTGAACCCTTGTCAGAAGAAGGAATGTAGTATTTGTTCCACACCAGCTAGAACTTCTGGGGGTTATAAGAATAGTTCGGGGTGGAAAAGGAAGGATGCAGAAGTTAGGGAATTCCAAGCTCTTATTCAGTTGTATTTCTTTATACTCTTGTCATTTGGGGAAATTATTATATACTATATACTAAAACTGTTTTACAAAAAATGATATAGTTTTTGTGGAAAAAAAAACAGGCTTTATTCTGAGCACAGAACTGTTACTGTTCTTTTCTCAGCTTTCTCGTTGATACATGTGAATATTTGGAAGAACATGTTCATACTGAGGGACTCTTCAGAAAGTCTGGATCTCTTGTTCGCTTAAAAGCTTTAAAGGTATTCTATAAAGCTGCTCTTTTTTTCTTAATAACCTGCATTTTCACTTGGGCATGTTTTAGTTTTTGAACTCTTTTCAGTTACTATTCAAGTTTTAATACTGGAAGTAGATTGGTAACATTGCCTGCTTTAGAAGGGATAGGCAATCTAGTCCAGAAGCTGACAGGCTTCCCTTTTTTTTTTTTGCTTTTAAATATTTTGCCGTCCAGGTGATGAGAACAGCTTAGGACCAAACAAACTCATTAGCATTTGTGCACACTGGATGCTATGAGGATACTTGTTTAGCAATGTTCTCCTGGTGGAGGGAGGATGGGAAACCTCTAAATTAATACACATGGTCTGACAACCTTGCCTGTATCTCATCGTCAATAATGTAGTTGAGTAAAACATGACAAGGCTGAAACTAACAGTGGGGAAGATATGACTGTCTTTTGTGACATGGGCTAGAGCATTACTACCTAAATTTAGAAATCTGACAGTATGTTGAGGACTTCAAATGGTGTTTCTTCTGAAAAATTTCAGAGCAAACTGGATCAAGGTGAAAACTGCCTCTCAGCTGCACTGCCATGTGATGTTGCAGGGCTTCTCAAACAGTTCTTTAGAGAGCTGCCAGAACCCATCCTTCCACCTCACCTGCAGGAAGGCCTATTCAAAGCTCAGCAGCTTGGAAATGAGAAGAAAACTGCAACTGTATTGCTGTCCTGTTTGATGGCTGACAGAACAATTGCAGCTTTGAGATACTTTTTCAACTTTCTGAGAACTGTGTCCTTAAGGTCAGTGTAAAGGCTGTGCTTGTAAACAGCTCTGAATTTCCTTAACTGCTTCTCTGTCCAGGCAAGTGCTGTAACTTTTTGTGAGTGGTTTGCCATTTTCAACTTTCCTGTCTGCAGATATTTACTTAATTCAGTCGTAGCCTTTTATTTCATAAATCCAAGGTTTTCTTCATGAGAACTTAATTAACTGGAGACTTTATTCAAACTCTGTACGGCAGAATTCTGTAATTTGATACCTTGCATTCCCAAAAATTGAGAGGGATCTATAACTTCTTGATTTCAGTAACATAGTTGTGCAATTATCTGTCTTGGAATGCATAAATCTATGCATTAATCTTATTGTATAGGCACTCCAGTGAATGAGTCCTTTTTTATTTTTTTAACTGTGCATTTGTCTTATTTGGTCTTTCTCCACTGTTTATATTATCTCATAATTTGAATTTAAAAACCTTTTCTTGTTAAGATCCAATGAAAACAGAATGGATACCAGTAATCTGGCAGTGATTTTTGCTCCCAACCTCTTGCACTCAAATGAAAATGAAAAGATGTCCAGTAGTACAGAAAAAAAAATTCGCTTGCAAGCTGCTGTTGTGGAAACACTTATTGACCATGCGGCAGAAATTGGTAAGATGATAAATGCTTATCAGAGTGTCCCCGTGCACTAACCTGTGTGCAGCTTTTCTTTTCAACTTTGAAGAATCATTAAAAAAAATATTTTTTAACTATTCCAGGACAAGTACCAGAATTTATCTTGGAAAAGATTCCGTCAATGTTGGGTGTTGATGTCTTTCAATCTACTCCCTCACTGTGGGGCCACGAAGACAGTGAAAATGAATCTCCCAGTGAATGTAAGAGGAGGAGGCACCGAAGTGTTGGGGGTAGGTATGTTTTGGGAAACTTTCAAAACCAAAAACAGAATTCAGACTTCAGGTAGTCTGACCCTAAGCATTGCTTCTTCCACAAGCAGAACAGATGTCTTCAAAACTGGTTGGATTTGATTTGAAAAATCTATATAAGACTTCAGTAATCACATTATTGTATATTTACTCAGTTTTCTTTTGTTGTCTACTAAAGAAGCTATTTTGGATTTGTGTAAGCAAATTAATATTTTTGCTTTTTGTTGAGTCAACTTTAGATCCTGTTGCAGAAGGCTAAAAGGTTTGTTTGTTGTTGTTGCTAATTTTGAAATGGTACCTTAATATATACTTAGAGAAGTCAAGTCATAAGAAAGCAGGGATGCAATTGGCAAGTGTGTTTTGAATTAGAGTAGCCTAATTTGTGTTTTGAAGTGTAAATCTGAATTGGGTGTTATTGGATACTCTGTGCTCTGGTATTATGGATCTGGGATTTTGGGTGAGATTTTTTCAGCTTTCAACAGGGTTGAGTTGGGTTTTTTGCTAGATATGGGCAAATGGTCCATTCTCAGCTCTGCACTCTCTTAGAGGAAATACTATGGAACATGTATGGTTGACTTCATTCAAATCCACTGCAAAGGGATCCTTTATGTATTGCTGTAAAAACATAGGTATTTATTTAGCTCATGTAACCTGACAGTAGTTAAAATTAAGACTGTGTGACCGTATGTTATGCCATGGCATGGTTTTTTTGTGTTTTGTACTTCTCTGCTCTGTTTGTTTGTTGGGTTTTTTGTTTGGTTTTTTAAAATAATTTTTATTTTAAGGAAAGTTGTTTTTTCAGCTATTGTGAAAGCAATAAAAACTATGTTGGTGGGAAGGTCTGAGTTATGATATTGTGTGCATAAAACAACATTTAAACTGATTTACTTTCTTTCTCCCTGAAAAAAAACGAGTTAAATGTGAGTTGAAAATAGAGCAAGACAAGCTTCACATTTAAATTTGATTGCTTGGTGTGTCTTGCATTTCAGATATTGTTAGTGGAGCATTGAATAAATTTAAATCTAACAGAACACCCTCCACTACACCTCAACAAGACAGCAGCGGTAGGTACTGGTGTATTTGTACTGAGTAAAGCCCATGCAGTATCTTCTGGATTTGTTAGCTATATTCAACAATATTTTAACAAAAGAATTAGAACTTAGTTGAAGGCAAGTGATTAAATTTAAATTATTTAAAATCGAATATAGTTACATATTTATTGAGGATACTGCATTTACTGTAATTCTTGGAGCAGCTACAATTCACTGCAGTAGTGGGCTTTGTGGTTTAGCTCTGTGGGATTACCCAAACAAACTTGTGCTAATGAACCACTAAGGCTTCAGTGCAGTAGTGCAGCATTTTATCATGCTTGGAATGAATCTGCCAGGACTAAAATTCTTTTACACTTACTGTCTCTAAAACTTTTGGCAGATGACTATACATTTACTTCCTCCTAATGCCTATATTGTTTTATTTATCTATGGGTTTGGATTTTCCTTTCTGATACTCTAAACTTGCAAAAAACCCAACAAATTAAAAATCAAACCCTAAGCTATACTGATTGCTTTGCATGTTCAAAATGCATGCACTTCGGCTAAGCTTTTGCAACAAATTTTTTTCAGAGTTAAAAAAACCCAAAACAACTATTTACTAAACTCTCCAACTTTTAAGCTATTACTGCAAATTTGATTTTCTTAATTTCAGTCCTTTCATCAGCGACTCCAGTGGTTCTTACTCCAAGTACCAAGAGGAAACTTCCAACTGATTGCTCTCAGGGCTTGTCCAGCAAGAAGAGACGCTCTTTTAAGCATAATTTTGCATTTGAGTTTTTACCAAGTAGCATATTTAACAGCAGCTCAACACCAGCATCAGGTACAGTGCCATTACTTTTTCTTTGCTGCTTGAAGTGACTGTTGGTGGCTCTTAATTTAAGAGTGGAGCTGTTTGTTCTTGTTAGACAGTCATTGATGCTCATTGCTGAAGCGTTCCTTGCATTACTTCCCCATCTTGGTAAATAGTGTATGTTTATGTTCATTGGTGACTCATGTTACATGGACTGAGCAAAAGCCAAATTCTCTTGCTTGTTTTTTTGTTCTGTTATTCTCTCATACTTGCAATCCTGATGTCCTTTTACCTTTTTTACTCTCTATCATCACTCAGGTTATACTTTTCTTTCTTGGTGCACAAATCCATGAAGACTGCCTATGCTTCCAACCTTTTGAAAGTTGTATCCTTCTGTCTCCTAAATGCTTAAATAGCTGATCCCAGCTCTATGAGAAATATAACTGTTGCTTTTATAAAGCTTCTTTCTTGTGTCCTATCACCTCTTGTTTTTCCTCTAGATGCTACATCTCAGAACTCTAGAGAAAATTTTACTTTTGTTTGACAATACTTTAGTGCCACTTTGTTCTACTAGAGTGCTTCCAATAATCAGGCTATTCTGAAAATCCTGTTTTATTTTTATTTAATTCTTTAATGTTCTGCCAACTGAAGTTAGAGTGGAAGGATATTTCTGGATTGATGTTTTGCTTGATTCCCCCACCCCCCCACCCCCCTCAAATGGGTATTATAAAACTTAGTGCTTATCTTATTAAATCATTTCACGTTCTCCATGTTTCTCTGGATAAGCAAACAAAAGCAATAACATTTTATAAAGATAGAAGTGATGCATGTGTTTCATAAAATGTGCAGTAGTAGAAAAAATCAACTCTTTTCTTCCTTGTTGCTTTAGCTGTTCTGGCTAGGTGTGTAAAAAAAGCACACTGCAAATAATAATAAGGCTAAGTCTAACTGTTCTTTGTGAGCTCTTAAATTTGAGGAGCTGATCTGATCATAATACTGTGGAAATTTATTTGAGGTAGTGATATCTGTAGCCTGCAATTAATTGCATTCCAGCCACTTTTATGGATGCTACAAGCAACAGCTTTGTTTAATTTTAAGGTGGAAATCAAAGTAATTTCAAGCCAGCACTGTACAAAATAAGCAAAAAAATTGTGCTGTTTAAAAACATGTTCTTTATTGTGTTAATTTGTAAGTCTTTATCTGAAAAAAATGTGATTTTAAGTTCATATAAATACAATTTTGTCCCTGTAGTTCAGTTTGAAGCAAGTCCTTGTGTGTGTCTTGAGTCATCACAAACCTCACTATCTCCTTCAACCATGGGTGAAAATCATGTGTCCAGTACGGGGAATAGAAGAAGTAAAAGACTTGCAAGCAAAAAACTATACAGGTAATTAACTCTCAAAACCTAAAGATAAATTGGAAATGTGTGTCTATATCCCTTGAATAATGACCTCAATCTGTCTCTAAAATTATTGGGTTTGGTAAATTTTTATAGTAGTCTTATAACCACCAGGTCTTCTGATGTGAAATTGAGCTCAAAATAAGATCTCATATTGTAGCTTTCTGTGCCTATTAAAGAAAGGTGGGCAAGAAGGCAGTGAAATAAGTGAAATGGAAGGAAATAACGGTAAATAAATGTCAGGATGTTTTCATTATCCTCCTAAAGAGTTTGTCCCTCCTTCCCTTGTGTCCCTCCAGGGCTGAATCGGGAAAGACAGGTTGTTTTTCTCCAAAAATAAGCCGAAAAGAAATGGTTCGTAGGTCTTTACGCTTGAAATTTGGTTTGGGGAAAAGCAGCAGAGAAGTGGTAAGTACCCAGTCCTCTCATTAAACTGTAGATTTTAATTCACAGTTTGGGGCATTGCTTTTCAGGAGCAGGAAGGATGTATTTGGTAATGGAGGGATCCCTGTGTTAACTGAACCTGCTTGCTGTCAAGTACAAGAAGCTTGAGGTTGATTTGCGTAGCAGTAACAGATCAGCTTGTACTGTGTTTGGCTGGCATGGGCCAAGACACTGAGGGAGGGAGCAGCACCTGAATTGACCTAGGAGCAATTCTCTGCAATGGAATGTTAAGCTCACCAGTAAAAATGGGATGGGGATAATTTGTGGAAAGTAGCCACTGCTCAGAGTCTTACTGAGAACTGGCCTGACTGTTGTAAGTGAAGACGTTTGCATCCTACGTGGGTTTGGGTTTTTTGTCTGTGGTGTTTGTGTGTCCCTCTTCCTTTTCATCTTTCCAATTCTCTCCCTCACCCTGTTGGGGAATGGGGAAAGCAAGCATGTGGCTGGATGGGAGCTTGCCTGCTTGTGGGGATCAACCCACCACGCTTGTGATCAGTGTGTCTCAGAGTTCTGAGTGTCTGACCGGGCAGAGCCTGTGCTCAGAGTCACTCTGTTCACAGTGATTGAGTCTGCCTGACTGCAGGGAGGCTGCTCCCCACCTAGGTCTGCAGAGAGGAAGTATGGCCAAGAAAAGGCTGCTGGGGCTGATTTGTGTAGCTGTTTCCTGAAGCTTCCTCTGTAAAGGAGATTCCAAATTACAAGTTTATATAAAAGTAATTAACACTTTTTGTTTGTTCAAGAATATTGCATCAGGATGTGCAGCTGGCAATAGATCAGAAAATATTGGAAGGCGTCTTGCAAGTCAGCAAGGTTTGGAAAGCAGAACTGAATGTGCAAGAAGAGATGTACTCTTCAGCCCATATGTCAATGAAAAATTCCCTAAGAAAGGTGATTGCCTAACCAAATATATTAGATGGGGAAAACTATTTTTACTTTGCAAAAGCAACTTTATGGATAAAAGTATAAAAGCAATTGGATTAAAAGTATGCTTCTAGCTAAGTCAAAAGTGACTTGTATGTTAATGGCTTCTTGGGAAAAATAAATTAGAACAAGCTTTTGTTTCTAAAGTATTTTAGTAGCTCTCTTAGTTAAACAAGAGGAGATGCACTATTTCACTTAATATTATAACCTTTTTTTACATTTCTGAAGTTTAAGGGCATAATAACATCTTTAAATTCAGTGCTGCTTTGATAATTATTTTTCAGTTAGAATTTTGTCTGTAGTTATTAAAATCACAGTAAATTATTCCTAAACACTGTGGTATTTATTTTAAGGTTCAAGGAATGTAAGCAAGTCAGAAGAAAACTTGCTAACTCCAAAATGTCACAATAAAGTAGTTCACCGAATGTCATGGAATAGTCCTGCTCTTATGGATTCTCAGGTGATCAGCAAGAATGAGCAAATTCTGCCTGGGCACTCTGAAATGGGAGCCAGCTCTTCAGAATCTGTTTTGATACTTGGAAAGCCACCAGTTATTCCAGATGAATTCAAATCTGCAACTGTAAGCAAAGAAGACAATAACTTGGAACTTGTGCTGTGTGAAGATGAAAGTAATTCAACTACAGAAACATTACTGAAAGTTAAGCAAGCCTTCTCTGCATCTGGGAGTATTCTTCACAATTTGATAGGTGATAAGAAATCATCTCTCTCAGTTGTAGCAAGTGAAACATTAAATGAAACTCCATGTCCCTCAGGGCTCAGTTTAGCAAATGAATTGTTAGTGGAAGAAATTTCTGAAAATCTAGCAAATGTAAAAACCAGAGAGCTGTTGCACCAATTTAATCCATCTTCTGCTGATAAACAGCAGTCCAAAACAGAGGAAATTGATGTTTTGGAGAAAAGAAACTTCAAAACTTCCGTTGAGATTGAACTTCAGACCCCAAGACCAGATAAAGTGCAAGAACTTCCTATGCCTCAAGTACTAGCCAAGGGAGAGAAGTTTACTGTTGAAAACAGTTCAACAAAAGATGACTTACACAAATCAGATTTCTCTGGAAGAAAAAAGGAAATAGAATTAATACACTCAGAAACAGCTGAAAACTGTATGGTAAAGTGCTGTAATTTGGAAGAGGGTACGGCTAAACCTTCTTTGGCAGGACAGCTGCCTACTTTGCAGTTGCCTAAATCACAGAATGAAATGACTGACCGATACTTGAAAGCCGAAAATTCGGGTAAAGTTTTAACTAAAACATCAACTGTTTCTGACCATGGGAAGGTTTCTGACCACATACAGTGGTTCAACCAGCTTTCATTGCATGAGCCAAATTCTGCAAGCAAAACAAATCCGCCCCTGAAGTTTCAACGTACTCCAGTTAGACAGTCTGTAAGAAGGATTAATTCCCTTTTGGAGGCTAATAGACAATCTGTTAGCTCTCGCACGGTTAAATCAAGTGGTGTTGGTTCACCACTTGTTAAATCTTTGAGCTATGATTCTGCCCTATTCCCCTGCACAGAAAAGTCCTCAAAGAACTCCATGCTTTTGCCATGCAGGAGTGAAAGCACATGTGACCGAAGTTTCTGTAGCTTGTAAGCAGCCTGACTTAGCATCCAAATCATGTTACAGGCCATTAAATCCATCAGACAAGCCTGATATTTCTGTCAGAACTGTTGGAATCCATGAACAAAAAGCAACTGTTCATCCATCAAAATCCGTTCTAGAAGATCTAACCAATCATGAAGTGGTTAAATCCAGTTTGAAAGTTAATGCAAATATAAGTGTTCCAGGTGCTGTCCCAGGAAAATCTGTGATTGCAAGAAGTGCTTCAGGAAAAGAAAGAGTTCGTTACAGAGGCTCTCCAAAGAATCCACTATCTGAAGTAAAACTGCTACCAACTGCAAAGCCAGTAGACTTATAAGATGAAATGTGATGGCTAAATGGGTTCTTTGTAACTTGGTTAACCTTTGGAAAAATCTAAATCTGTATGTTATTTTCTTAGTTCTTTTTATTTGTAATATTTCATTTGTTTTAAGTGAATGAGTTGTGAAGATGTACAAATAGCAATTTGTTTCATGTTGAGGTTTTCTTCATTTACTGAAACTTATGTAAATGCTAGTCAGTTCAACTAAATGAATTTGACTTATAAAACAAAAATAATCTGTTAATCTGTAAATAATCTAACACAAATGTTTGTGTTAGATCTCAGGTTTTGATTATCTCAGTGTCTAAAAACATGCTGCATCTTCCAAAACTTTTTGCAGTATTTAGATTAAGTATCAAGTTGAAAAACAATTTCTCAAATACTTAAAATAAATGTAACATATACATATAAACATATAAAAGGAAGTGTTTTGATGCTGAGTATGAGTAGCTAAATTTATGTACTTTTTTAGTTTTAAGTGTATTGTAGCACCCCTTGATACTACTAAATTGGACCTCATATGAGCTCTGTTTCTTTTGAGACAATGTTTTTTATTTTTGTTGGAGTAAATTGGGAGTGTATTTTACTTGTTTAGTAGGTAAATGTCAAAATGCAATCCATGTGTGCACACAAACTGGAGAATTGTTAGAACACATGGAAAATAAATGCGCAGTTTATTCAAGAATCGAAGTCTTAAAACTCAAATCCAGTGTTGTGTTCTGCAGTAGGTACCAAGTATTTTCAGTTATGAATAATAAAATGTTTTATCTTAATATGAGAGGGGAGTTTTAACTTATTTTTAGAGCTGTAGAATTATGTTAACTAAGTGGTGCAGAAGCAGAGTTTAGATGCTGAAAGCGTTGAAAGAGACGAATGTAAGAAGCCATAGTGTGTTAAAGGTTGATTTGCACAAGCAAATGTTTACATCTTTTGGAATGAAAACTGTTTGTCTGTCATCAGTTGTAAAATTCTTTGAGTAAACACTTGAAACCGTTCATTAGCTTTTTATGTGTGTGAATTGCTTATTGGCAAAATGTTAGAGCTGAAGCACTGGATACTTTTGGTTTTAATAAAACCATTGTTTTTTCCCTTTTCTGAGCTTGTTCTTCTGTAATGACTTGGAAAGTTCGATTATGCTGTTATATGCAGACTGTAGACACCAAAATTAGTAAGTCTGTAAATACTGAAGCCAGAAGTAAATCTGTTCTGGCTGTCCTTTTTGTTCATCTTAGCTGTGTATTGATAATTCTCACAACTAGCAGAAGGCATGATGCAGCATAGCTTATCAGCAGTAGTTTTCTGACCTCCTTAAAAGAATATGTTAGTCAAAAGAATAGTTCTTTTCTCTGTCTCCTTCCCCATGTATCCACCAAATTGCAAGTTGAATTGGTTCAGCTTGTTGATCTGTGGACCCCTCCTGCCTCACTCATGCTACATTGCTGTTAAATCTAGTACCAGGCAGCCAGCCACGCAAAGATCTTCACCAGATTTTTTGGTGATGTGGTTAAGAACGGGAAGTTCAGTTTCATGAAGTAAAGGAGTGAATAAGGCAGCTCACCACCATCCAAAGAGGAGGCTGCTTCTCTTGGCAACATGCTCCTACCCCCTGCCTTTAGCTGGTGCTGGCAGATCCCTCAATAGGCTGAGCAGGCACCAGAGCACCATGTTTTGCATCATCTCGCTGAGGAAAGTAAGGATCAGCAAAACAACTTCCAGCTGCCATGGCAAGGAGGTAGGAGCTGGAAATAGGACAGAAGGAGATAAAGGCAGTGTCAGGAGGAGAATGAGGTCTGACACCCATAATATGAGATGTCACAATGATTTCTGTTTAGAAGACTAAGACTTGTGATTGTCAAAGCTGCATTAGCATTCAAAATATTTGGTACCTATTTTGATCATCCATGCAAGCTACTCTTGAAATATCTAAACTTGACTTAGGGGGAATTTGGTAGGGCCCTGACAAAGAATGCTGTAGCAGAAAAAAATTCTTAAAGTTTAGGTTCTGTTTTTAGAGGTTTTGCAGAAGAGTTTGGACATACAGCCCTTTATATAAAAGTTGATGTTTTGCAGAAAGAACCTAGATGCCAAGTGGAAGTCCCTACTGCTAAATCCTGCAAGTTAGACCTTGCATAATGTACCAGAGACTGGCCAAAAAACCCCCAAAACCAAAAAAATTTCCAGTGTAGTCCATGGAATGTTGTGGTTTATGGGGTATAATTCAGAGTTTTTCTGTGGATAGCTATACTAAACTGGGATGTGATGCATTCCCATCAGTAACAGTGAAGGTGTGATACATAAAAACAACCTTTAGAAGCTACCGTTTTGCCAAGTGCTGTGTTAGATGAGAGACTCCATTTAGCAAGATACTTTTGTAGTTATCTTGCTAACCTCCTCTCTGCATGTGTCTACAGCTGAAGCCATTTACCTCCAAGTCCTTGGAGATAGTTCCTGTGTCACTGCCTGCAAACCTGCAGTTAGGTAACACTCACCCTGTAAGTAAACCACTGACCATATTATTCTAGAAACAGAAATCACAGCAGGAGGATGGATACTCTCCCGGGAATATGTAATATCTTATTTTTGTCAACACTAATGCATCAAAACCCTTCCGTTTCAGTTTTAGACTGTTAGATTAAAAAGGGAGGTTTTTAATACCCCCCGAGCTTTGTGTCTCTGTGGGACAAAGCCCGCAGGAGCGCTCGGTCGCGGCGGCACCCGCGGGCAGCTCCCTCCCGGCCGTGGCTGCGCACGGAGGATGCGCGGCCGCGGAGCCGCCGCCCCCGCAGAGCCGCGCTGGGAGCGGGAGGTGAGCGGGCGCTCCGGTCCGGCGGCTCCGAGCTGCTACCGAGCCGCCCGGGGGTCGGGAGAGGGGAGGGGATCGCGGCCCGGCTGTCCGGGGGCGGCGGTGCGGGCGGTCAGCGGGGATGCGCTGTGACAAGCAGATTTTCCCCCCGCAGCGGCGGCTGCAGCGGCCGGTGGAGCGGGAGGGCTGCGGGAGGAGCGTGGTGCGGCCGGGGAGCCGCGCACAGGCGTAGCGGGGAATATTCCCAGCGTTGGGGTTTTCAGCCATTTTTGCCTCAAAAACGTTTCCAGGTGCCTTGCGCCGGAGGCTGGAGCACTGGAGCATCTCTAAACGTCTGGCGTGAAGAAATCAGGCAGCTGTGCGTGTGTTAAGGAATAAAAGGGGAACTCGGGGGGTTCGTTTATCCGGGGGATGGAAGTGATGCGTTTTAGTTAGACTCCGATGTGACGGGGAAAGGAGCTTTAAGAAAACAAGCATTCTGATTAAAATTCAGCCTATCAGAGGACAGTAAGCGGTACTTGCTTGTGGTGGGTTTTTTGTTGTTGGTTTTGGGGTTTTTTTTCCTAATTAAACTACACTGCGCTGCCATTTAGTGAAAGGGATTCAAGGAAACAAATGAAACCTATTTGCTTCAGGTGGGAAAGACGGTGCATAGGAGATCGGAAGCCTTTTGGTGCAAACAAAATACATCCAGGTTGTTCGACAGTCTCTTATTGATTTTCCAGGCAATAAAAGAATAGAGCCTGGAAAACACAATTCCTGGAATGAAGAGTTTTTGGCTTTTAGACCAGAGCTTTATAAATAGCATAATAAACATGGAGGGGGTGGATGGTGGAGTGGATGATGTATTCTTGTCAAATGAAAAAGTGGATTCGTTTTGTTAGCAATGGCTGTTAATTAATGTTATGGGAAAATGCAGATCAGCAAATTGATATTGCAGTTTGCTGCTTAATATTTCTTTTAGAAGAGAAGAACACATCTACTCTATTCCCTCCCTGGCTCCCTCCACCCAGTTTCCGGCTGGCTGGAGTTCCAGCTGCCCCTAGAACCTGTGCTAGTAAAGTCCAGTAGTAGGATCAGGTGTTATTTCCACCATATGTATTGGACCTTTCCCCCCCTCTACAATTTATAATCAAACTCCTTTCTTTTTGACAGGATGAAAGTGGCTGCCACTATGATATCTACCTTGCTTTGCAACATGGTATTTATGCTGGCATTCGGATTGGCTTCAGCTTTTAGCCACAGCCCCAGGACACCTGACAGGGTTACTGAAGCAGATATTCAGAGGCTCCTCCATGGGGTTATGGAGCAACTGGGCATTGCCAGACCCCGGGTAGAATATCCAGCACACCAGGCTACAAATCTTGTTGGTCCACAGAGCATTGAAGGTAGTTAATTTCCATTTTGAGTTATGATTAATTTTTTAGTATGCTTTGGTAATAATTAATTTTTTTTATAGACACAGAAAGAATATCCTGAGCTTAAAGTCATAGATGTCTTCACCATGTTGTTGCTTGATCTTTTTTTTTTTTAAATCACCATCCATCTTACA
Source organism: Emberiza elegans (assembly GCA_024865655.1). Classification (NCBI taxonomy): domain Eukaryota; kingdom Metazoa; phylum Chordata; class Aves; order Passeriformes; family Fringillidae; genus Emberiza; species Emberiza elegans. Next base: position 23,202,821 of record JALJVW010000139.1, on the reverse strand, counting down.
CCTTCCTTATTGTAATGCTTTTGGCAGAAGTAGTGGGGTTTTTTAATGTACAGGCTTTGCAGAAAAAGTTATGTTGTCTTGGCATTGTCTGATCTCTAATGCCTCAAAACAATTGGTTTGCTAAATTATTCCTGAATATTATTAAATATATTATCTGTAGAGTCCAAATTCCATGGATTTTTAGAAACATTTGCAAACCAGAAGAGATCAAGTGTTAGTGGTGCCATGTGAGATAAAGGGATAAACCTTACACTGGGGGTGCTCCTCTCCCTGTGTCCACTAGTAGCACCTCAAAACCATGTTGCAGGGATGAATGCTTTGGGCTCAGCTTTATTTTTTTTGGCCAGTACCTCTGATGTCACACTGTGTAAGTTTTCCTTGGAATCAGTCTTTTATGGCTATGTAAATAATTGGAAATATCTGGCTCATATGTTAGGATGTTGGGATAATGTTTCAGTGTGTTGCTATTTTAACAGAACAAACCAATTTTTATTTTGGCACGACAGCAAGAGGTTGAAGGTATGAAACTCCAAATATTATTGTTTATGTGTGAATAGCAAAACACGGCAGAACCACTCAACCTTCCTCTCAGAATCAAATCAGTCTGACAGTGCAGTAAGACTCCACAGTTCCTAAGTCTGTGTTCTCTATTTTATCCTCATTCTGATCTACAGGCTGTCCTAACCAAACAGATACAATTGCTTTAGTGAGGCTGAGGAGAGGATTAAAGCTGAATAGGCAGATAATTTCTACCAGATAATTGCAGACCTAAGTATTTTTTTTTTTCAAAGAAACTTTGATGGACACACATTTTCCTGCAAACTTAAATAACAGACACTAAGTTTAAAGAGCATGATTTGGTCTGTACCTACTCTCCTTTATGAATATTCACACATAGAGAAATTGGGATGGATGGTAGAAGTGAGTAATTTTAATTTCTATTTGCCTTTTTTCCCCTAGACATTTTTTTAAAAAGAGAAACCTTAGAAAATATAAGCAAATCTGAATCTCTGGCAAATATTTAATCTCAGCTGTTTGATGTTACTTTCTAATTACACTGGTAGCTAAATCAGATGATGCATCTCTTTGTATAAGTATCAAAAGTTTTCTAGTGTTTGTGAGATTGAAGTAATGCTGGTTTTCCACTTGTCTGTACAGTCTTCCACAAACAGCAGGTTGGACAAACGTTTTCTGTTTCTCCTTTTTTTTTTTAAATAAAAATCCATCTGTGTATGTCATAGAGAAAAACTGAAAGGTGATAAATCCAGTAGATTTATCATATTTAACTTTCCCCTCTTGCTCAGATGAGAATGACTTTTTTTTTTCAAGCCTACTATGGATATTTAACCATGTATTAAAAAATTTCTGTAAAAGCAAAACTAAAAAAGTTCACTCTTCAGAAAATACATTTAGTAGCATATGGTCTCTTCTTGAAGTGACCAGATAGTTGATAGATTTAAAAAAATTACAGCTTTCTTGTTGATGAATAAAAAAAAAATTACAGCTTGTTAATGGAAAGAAATTTCTGCCTTTTCTTAAGTTGAAATCTATAAACATCTGGCTTTTTTTTTTTTTTTTAATCATCTTCTTAACTTTGTATTTGTCAATTTACTGTTACTTCTCTTACTGCAGGTCAGGCTGCTCAAATAGGAGCAGTGTCTAGAAAACGCCTGGTAGAAAGTTCCATGTACTGGGAGGTTTCCGTGAGGGTCAGGGGGGTGCAGAGGCAGCGTGAGCTCTCCCTTGGCTCGGGCTCTGCGGGGGAAGCGGAGCGGGACAGATCCGTGCCAGCAGCGGGGCTGTGCTGGCTGGTTCCCTGCGCTCCGGGACTGCAGCCAGCAGATGGTGCCTGGCACAGCAGCGGGGCAGCAGCCAAGCAGATCCTGCGCCATGAAGGTCAGGGGGAAATGGTTTCAGTACCTACCTGGAAGGGGTGTCTTGGGAACAGCTGTGTCTTGCTGGCCGCTGAATAGATTTCTCTTTCTGTACATCCCTTGATTCCAAAAAGAAATAAACTTGTATTAACTAGGCTAATTTCTCTAATCATATTCACTCTCCTTGTCAATTCATCTTATCAGAAAGTTATACTGGGGTGACTTAGCAGCATCTATAAAAAGACTGGAAAACATAGAAAATGAGAAAAAGGAATTTTTAATGAGTAGCTGTTTCTGCACTTATTGCTCAGCTTTTCACTAAAATAGTATGCAAGCCTCACTGGGCTATATTTGAGGTTTCTACAGATAAGAAAGGGGCTTCATCTATGTTAAAAGAGAACAAAAGAATAAAATAAAGAAATGCATTCAACATTTCAAAAAACACAGAAGTTAATTTTTCTGTCTGGTATGGCATTTATGAAGTAAGAGACCACACTTTATTTTTTTCTTTCTTTGCATGGTTACAATTTTGTGCCAATATTTAAGGGTTTGGGTTGGTTTTTGTGTGTTTGGTGTTTTTTGGTTTTGGTTTTGTTTTTTTTTTGGTTTTGTTTTTTTTTTTGGTTTTCAGTTGTTTTCCTTTTTTCTGAGGACTGGAAGGGAATAAGCATATAATGTAAATTTCAGGCCTATTACACCCTGCATAGGACAACAGTAAAAATCTCACTTAAACACACGGGGGCACCAGTAGCTCATCTTGAGCAGTTTATAGCACTTAACTTCATAATTGGAAATGGGAAGTCCCATTTTGCTTTTGCAAATATCATTGCCTACCATAAATTCAGTACAACAGAAAGCCTCTTGTGTGGTTTGTTTGTTTGTGTTTGATTTAGTTGTTTTTCTTTCTTAAAACCACCCAAACAGAATGATTGTTGGTAAAGGTGCTGGCATGACAGCCCCGAGCCTGAAGTCTTCAGTGTGCAGAAAAGGCATAATGCTGTCAACTTCAGTGGCTGCATTAAATGATGTCTCTTAAATTGTGATTGTTTGCAGGTATAAAGAAGTTTTAAAAATACAATGCCTCTCAGGGAGCCTTTTGATTCTCCTGCAGAGACTCCTCATAGCTACTGGAAACAGGCTGGGGTTTATTTGGTTATTTTGAAAGGAAATGAGTACATTTATTGCTTTAGAAAAATGTAATTACTGTTTGTCAGATTGAGATGATAAAATTCAAGAGAGTCTGGAACATTATGCAAATATGTCTACTAACAACTGGTAATCAATGGCTTGTCAGCACAGCCCCTGTACAAATATCACTCCACAGCAAACCGACTGTCCGTAAGATTATGCAGATTACTCGTGCATGTTAATAATGTCTATTCTGTTTGCATTTTACTAATAAGACAAGTAAAGGTTTTCTTATTAGTAAATAAGAGTATTACTTTGCTGTCTGTCCTGTCCTGCAAGACAGGTACTTGTTTCCTACAAGAACAGTAAAATCTTTGTATTAGAAAGTTACAAAAACGTTTGCTGATGAATTCCCTCATGAAACCAGTGCAGAAATGACCTTTGCGCTCATTCACTTTCAGGTAAATGTGTGCTGTGCTTATGCCCCAATATATTTGGACTTCCTTGGGTGACTACAAGTAGTAATTGTACAATATCTGGGGCTCAGCAAACCCAGCAGTGTGATGGCTGCAGCTCTTTGCTGCAGTTTATGTGCTCTGTGCCAGAGCCTGTGCCAGCATCCGGTGGGAGCAGTGCTGGAATGAGGGGGCAGCTGCTCAGGGCTGAGCTGGGGCAGACCTCCCACAGCCAGAAAAGCTGGTTTGTTTGTTGTTGTGGGTTTGGGTTTGGGTTTGTGGTTTTTTTTTAAATCTAATTAGCCCAGAAAATATTATTTCAAAATTTTATATGGACATCTCAAATTTTTAAGATAAAATGGAAGTGGCAAACTAACAGGCTTTTACCCAACAATATGTAAATATCTAGATTTGTATAGATTTGACTAAAAATACCTATTTTCTTTGCATTTTGTTCAAAAAATTGTAGTGTTAAGTGTAACCAGAATTTGAGTATCAGGCAGTGATGCATGTCATGAGAGGTGCCTTGGAATGCTAATTTCAGAATTTAAAAGCTAATAATGGGGCCAAATGACAGCAGTGACTTGCAGTGAATTCTCTTTATCTGAGTGATATGGCACAGGTCTGTGTAGAAACTGCACATAAAATGTTTATACCTCTACAACAGGAAAATGATGAGGGGGTGTGACTTTATTTTTATTAATGAAAAATCTTTGAAATTTGACCTGTAATATCCTTGATTCCATATGAATTTATAAGCCATGACGAGCAGTGAATAAGAAAGCGAGCTGGTATTTGTGCTGCTGCCTGGAGGTCACACCAGGTCACCTCAATGTGTTTCCCAGCTTTCCCTCTCGAGGAGCAAGGGCAGGATCCAGCAAGGGCAGTGGGTGCTACCACTATGAGCTCTGCCACGAGTGAACTTTGGGAGCTGCCCTTCCTTGATGCCCCAGAGCTGCAGGAGGGGTGCAGGTGCTACTCCTGTGTTCTCAGTGTGGCTGGGACCGTGCAGGGGAAATTCTCAAATCTAGTGTGCTTGTCAGAGAAGTCAGTCAATGGAGAACAAAAGAAGAAAAGAGTATTAATGCCCATTTCTCTCTAGATCTGTTATTTGCAGGTGGGTCTGATTGAGGAACCCATTTAGATTTGAGGCTTTGAAACCTTTACCTGAAACATCCTGCTCTTGTGATTGCAGGAGAGTGTGCAGGCATCACACACCTCTGCTGAGGAACCAAGAGGATGAAGTGACTTCAACTCTTAAAACCTCCTACTAACCCCTGTTATGTGGTACTGACTACTGCTGCTATTCATAAAGTCATCTTTAAAAGATGCCACCAAAGGAGAAAGTCCCATCTCAAGCAGCTTTTGGGAAGGAAAGATGGCAGGTCTCTAGGGATTTAGAGTTAAGTAGCTTGTTATCTACCTAAAGATAATTAATCAATTAGAATGGGATTTGTAGCCACAATTATTTTTTTGTGCATGTTAGTGGAGGGAAAAATCCAGTAGGAGAGGTAAGAAACCTGAAGAGGAGAGGGAATATGATAGCTTCTGTATTGTCTGATGCTTTATAGTAACTGTATTTTCTACTATTGGCAGAAGGTATAGAGAAATTTAATATGAATCCATAAAATTCCATCTACCATTGGAGTATGGTCCCAAAGTATTTTAAAAAGTCTATCAGTGAAGGCTGGCCAAATTATGATGAGCTTTTGTTTTTAAAGATTTTTTTTCTCTGCTTGTCTCTCATGAGGAGACTGAGGGGAGACCTCACTGCAGTTACACCTTCCTCATGAGGGGAAGAGGAGGGACAGCACTCATCTCTGCTCTGAGGTGAGCAGTGTCAGGGCCCAAGGTAATGGTAATGTCAATACGCGTGATATTAGGGAAAGGCTCTTCACCCAGAAGGTGGCTGGGCACTGGAGCAGGCTCCCCAGGGAAGTAGTCACAGCCCCAAACCTGACAGAGTTCCAGAAGCTTCCAAACAATGCACTCAGGTACAGGGTGTGACTCCTGGGGATGGTGCTGTGCAGAGCATGGACTTGATGGACTTGACATCATGCTCTTGATGGTCCCTGTAGGTCCCTTCCAACTCCATGCATTCTGTGAGCATGCCAGGATTTATACCTTTCTGCATTTTTTCTCAAAATCAGCTGCATTTCCCATGCTCCCACCTGAATTTTAAATTAACTTGAATGAATATGAATGGGGAAATGCACACGAAAATGTTGTGAAGTTCAGTGGTGCAGTAGAGACAAAACCATGGATGTTCTGGATGCTTCTGGTGCATCCAGGCTTCACATTATAGGAGAGAAAAGAGTATTTTTCTCTGAATATGTTGACACTGATGGAGCATTTGGACTTCTTGTGCAGCTGGTGTCAAGTGAATAAAGTGTTAGAGTCTTTCACTGGCACATTTACATTTATAGGATTGAAGCAAAGTCCCATCCCTCATGGGATAAAGGAGGTCACTGCCTTTCACTGCTCTGTTTCCCAGAGCCACGTGCTGCACAGGTGGTCAGCAGTGAGGTTGTGCTTTTTCTCTGAATATGTTGACACTGATGACAGGAGGGTGCAAGTTTTAGCTGGCTTTTTTTCATTTTTTTTGGGATAAAGGAGGTCACTCTGCTGGTGTGTGGGTGGTCAGCAGTGAGGTTGTGCTGTGGCAGTGACAGGAGGGTGCAGTTTGCTGGCTTTGTTTCATTTTTTTTTCACTCTGCTGGTGTGTGGTGGCTGCAAGGCAGGGTGGCAGAGGGGCCCCTGTCTGTGTGCTGCACGATGCACTGTGGGTGTGACACTGTGTGCCAGCTTATTCACGTGCTGAAGTGCAAAGCCACTGCTCAGCTGAAGGACAAGTTAATATAGTCCATCAGAGGACTGTTCAACCAAGGCAGGCATAACAGTTCTGTTTTTTGTTTTTTTTTTTTTTTTGCTTTGTCAGCAAGTGGCTGCTGAATTTTTTTTGTGGTGTATAAAATTTGAATAATAATGATATATAAGCTACTGTTATAAATTTATTGTGAGAGGCATGGGCATTATTTTGGTCGTAACTATTTCACAATAAGAGCCTTTAATATCTTAAATATTTGTACTGTTTGTAATTAAAATATTGGAAAAAACTGAATTCTTTGCTGAAAGCGAGGTCAGTAATTGTACGATTTGTGTGCTTAAGGCTTTAGAAAAAAATGCCCCTCTGCAGAGAAATAGAAAATTAGTCTTTATAGTTTCAAAAAACTTTGTGTCATTAAGGAGAAGACAAGCCAAGTCTGGAATGCCTGAGCATGTATAGCTGTAGTTTTTGTGTTTCTCAAGGCATGCTCTTGAATGGTTAAGGAAGTTGGCTAGGTTTGCATTTTTCCATTCTTTGTTCTCTTATGCTTTTTCTCCTTCCCTATTCTCTTATTTAGCAGCTTCTGTGGAATAGACAAAATGTGATCATTTATAATTTTTTCGGTTCTTCTCACTTCCTTTGCTTAATCAATTTCAGCAAACAGGATAGGTCTCTCTAGGATGAAGCGAGCAGAATTATAATTACAGCATTGGGCCTTTAAAGCCCTCTCAAGTGTTAGAAAGGGTAAGGAAAATGTAAATGCATTTCTGCATTCAGGATCTTTTGAGAGTTTACGTGATGATGGTCCTGCAGATAATAAAAGAAAAGAAAAAGCAAGTTTGTGGACGGTGTCCCAGTTTAACGTGTAAGAGCACTGGGAAGCATTCTGTCAAACCTGCCTTCCACCCGGGAGATATTCCTCCTGAATGTGACAATGACAACAAATGTAGATACAGCAAGGTGACTGGGCGTAAAAGTGCAGGATAGTGTGGGAAGCTGTCACTTCCCATAGGAAAAAGGAAAAAGATGTATTTCTGATGTGTTGAAGAGACATTGTGAACAATCTTGAAGATTTTTTTTGTGATAAGAACAAAGAGTCCAGATTAGCAAAAGATTTTGCAAAGTAGGAAGTGTGGTGTTACATCTGTAATTAATATGTGTTTTCTCCCTTGGGAACCTTGGGCAAATGAGATAAGCTATATCAGGCTTCCCGTGCAGCTCATGTGTGCTTGGAGTTTGTACAGGTTGAGATAAGAGATGTGATTTTTGCTCAGGGAGAAGATCCCCCTGTGAATCTGTGAGGGGCTTGGACACACTGAGGCAGTATGACTTGATAAGTAAAGGGCTTTAACTTGGGATTTGGGATTTATTTACTCACAACACCTACTCATGATCCTTCCTATTTAATATCTCTGTGCTAAGATTGGCCAGACTACCTTTTTTCTGAATTTGTGATTGGGGAAACTCTGTCTTCACTGTGACATAGGAAATGGTTTCAATGAGACCAAAAGGCAAATTTGTCCTCTTGTTTCTCTTTAAATATTCTGCAAAAATTTTTCACTCTTGAAAACCCATTCTCATTGACTTTGTTAAACTGACTCTTCTGGGGGACAGCACATTTGTGTTTGACATTGGTCTCCAAAGATTTGTTCTCAGTGCTTTGCACTACCAATAGATGGGTAGCAGCAGCTAAAACTTCAGTGGACTAAGAGCATTTCCATTGGACGTGTTTGATCAGGACAATATTCAAGAAATTAGTTGCTCTTCATGTTTCTTTTCCTTTTTTTTTTTTTTGTCCTCCAAGAATGGAGTGGTTTTGTTGTCTGCGTGGATGGGACACTATTGCTCTTACAAAGAAATGAGCTGAAATGTATGCACTTTAAACTTGTAATCATTCCAAGGATCTCTAACTCAAATCAGCTGATAAAATACTTTTCCAGAATTATAGTAATGGTAGAGGCATTGTTCTTTTTTTTGTTTACCACCCTGCAGCAGTTCAAGACTAGTGCTAGATGACTACATATTTGCATATATTTTAAATGAAATTCAAAGGTTACTTAGGACAATGCTGATCTTAGCCCAAGAGATCTAAACCTCTAGTTTATCCTGTAGGAATGTGAAATACCTAATAATAAATGCTCACAGAAATCCTGCACATGAAAGGGAGCTGACTGTTTTGGAGTGCTTTTTTGTTAGTATGCAACACAGAAAAGCCTTTTCATATAAGTAAGGAGATATGGAAAAAAGCATAGATTTATCTAGCTCATCCTTTCTCAGTACAAGGGTATTGTCTGTACTACTCTGGATTTTTGGTAGTCCAAGTTTGAATAATTTAACAATGATATCTCTCATGATTCCTCTGGATAGGAAATTATGGAAAGTTTCTTGGTTTTGAGTTGCCTTGTCTTTTTCTTTCATGCTCTGCCTCAAGGTTCAAGAAACTGACCTTCTGCTATTTTTGTAGCTGACTGTAGATGTTTGTATTCCAATATTTTGACTTGGTAGCTGCAGTGTATTTAATCCTAATATGTTTCTTTAAATCAGTAATGTTATAATACCAAAACTAATGCAAATAATGAGAGTTTCTGTAATAGTACCCCAACTTCATATATTCATAGCATTTCATTTTTATTATTGTAGTCTTTGCTGAGTTTATAAGGAATGAGCTTTGCTGATGCTATTAAATCGCTCAAGTGTGCTAAATTATGGCACCAGAGCAGGTGCTATTGTCTGCAGCTCTTTTGGAAAGAAAGGAAAAACCCTCAAATGATCCTGGACATTTATACCTAAAGGAAACAATCCTTCATATTAATATAAAAAGATTGGTTTGTACTCAGTCAAGGGAATTCTTGGCAGTCGGTTTAAACTTACATGTATATATAGCACACTGGAGCCTGCTAAGTACCTCTGTTTTCTTTATGGATGGAGCTTTGGTGCCAAGAGGTCTGCACCACATGCAAGCACAGATAGGCTTCTATCTGATGGATTGTCCCATAGTGAACCCCATTGTATACAGGATGTTCAAACACGTATTGATTACGTGGTTCCGTAGTTTACAGCAGAATCATAACCTGATGCTTTTAAGTACATATATGTTATCAATCTTCATGAGAAGGAACTCAGGACAAAAGAAGCATTTTATGCCATGTATTAGACATGATATTGAATTACATTAGGTTAAATGTATGTTATAGTTTTTTTTAACCTCATCACCATAGCATTATTGCGTTATGAGTGTGATTTTTGTGTGGGCTATGGACTAAAGGTATAATAAAGCTCACAGTGGGGGTAATGCTGTTCTGGTTTTAGTTCCAGGTCTCATGGTCAGCTACAAGCCAAATTCCCATATAACAGAGATGCAGTTTTTTAATAGGGGCAGTTTTATGTTTTGTAACATATCTGTAAACAGATATGTTTTCTGCAACACTGCATTACATTTCCCCCCTTGTACTTGAGGGGGAAAATTAGCACATTGATTAGATTTTAGTCCATTGTGCAAATAAAATGGAAATATATGTGCTTATAGACTAATTTTCTTTACTATAATGCCAACATCCAACTGGTCATTTGCAAAATCAATTTGCAAAATTTGCCTCAAATGCCTCTTCTAAATGTAGAAATGAATACAAAATTTGAATTTTGTATTTGAGCGTCTTCTGTTAGCAATCTTTGCAAGTGATTAAGTTAGCTCACAATGTTTGGCTGTATAAAAGATGATTTAGGCTAGTAATATTTATTTGTAATTTGGGACAGGAGTACTTGAATGATTCTTTTGGAGCAACTTTCATGTTCAGAGGCTTTATTCACATCTTCTGGATCTATGAAAAATAAATAAATTTTAAATAAGACTATTTGGTGATATTATGGTGATTTTGCTATTTACCCAAGCAGTTGTGTCTGTGTTCACTCTTTAACTCATATTTTCCAATTGTTCAAATTCCTTTTTCTCTCAACTCATTGTTAGGAGAATTTATATGTTGACTGTGTGTTGTTATCCCTCATTATATAGGGCTTAAAAAATCTTACTTTGCTGTCACACAACCATCTCCATTGCTGCAGTGTGTGTGGTGCCTGTCTTTGTCAGGGAAAAAGAACATGCTTGAAACGAACATATTATGTCTGAAATTCAAAAGAATAGTGTACAATAGTATTCAAAAACCTCCACAAGCAGCTGGGGTTTAGCCTGTGGATGCATTTGGCCAGTAAGGCATGCAGAAAAGATCTGGGACAGATAATTATTTGTAGAGAGGCATAGAGAGAGAGCGTGGCCTGAGCTTGGTTCCCAAATCTTCAGTGCAAGGCCCTACTTGTCAAAGGCAGGGCACCCAGCTGAGGTGTGTGGGAGGTGGCCAAAGCTCAGCAGTTTTGGGTGCAGTTGCCGAAGCACAGCTGGCCCATCACTGTGTCCTCTGCCGCTGGGTTACAAAACGGGCTGCACCCTGCTGCTGTAACCCTGCAGTGATGCTGCTCTGGGTCCCACAGGGAAAATCTTGTATGTAAAAGTGTGGAGTCACTGCCTGGGATGCTTTGTAACACACTGACTACTGTGGAGGTATATGTGAACAAGAATTCCCATCAACAACAGGGACTCTTCACCACTTTTCATCATTACAACAGGAAATGCAAATTTACATTTAAGAACTGGTTTCATTTAAAAATATTTTTTCTAGGTGTACACAACCAAATTTGCTAGAATGCCCTGGTCCCTAAGGACTCTAATATCTTAAGCCTTTTTGGGACTTAATTTATTCATGTATTTCTAGGCTGTGCAGGTAGTATTTCTTTCTACAGCATCATTAACATTGTCTTCCTGCCATGATGCTGTCTTGCTGTATCTTCTATTGTTAGTTGCCATGATGAACAGTAATAGTATTAGTGACTGAAGATAATTGTGCTTTAGATACATGAGGTTTCATTATGTCTATTTCTTTGCATTTTCTTGCCTAAAATTTTCATAGTTAAGGAAAAAAAACAACCATAAGACTAATAATATGTGTTTCCTAGTTTCATTTTTAATTATTTAAGTTACTGGATTTAGGTCACATGGTTATGTTTCTAAAAGAGATACTTGAAATCTAAACTTGGATTTGTCTCTAAAACAATTATATATATATATAGAGAGAGAGCTATTATATTTTAAATTGAAGATTGTAGATTACTTGCACCAGCTAAAGTATTTACACTTTAATCTCGTGAAATGTCTGTGCATAAATTGTCTTTGTTAGGTGGTGCTCATGAGGGTCTCCAGCACTTGGGTCCTTATGGCAATATCCCCAACATTGTGGCTGAGCTGACAGGAGACAATGTACCAAAGGATTTCAGTGAAGATCAAGGATATCCTGACCCTCCAAATCCCTGCCCTATTGGAAAAACAGGTAATTCAGCTGTACCCTTTGTACCTCTGTCTTCACTGTACATCGTCCTGTCTTTCAGCACTGTACAACCTGTGATCAGAAATGAGGGTTTTTTTCATTCTATGCCCCAGGACAAGAACTGTTGAGAAATTGGGTGTTTTAGTGTTTCAGATGAGCTTTTTTTAAAATCTTTTTTTAAAGAATATGTGCATATCCTGTATTGCTGTATGATGCTGGAGAAGGTGGAAGAAATCATCTTGATCTCAGAGTAGAAGATAGTGAGATTTATGAGAGCATCATGTTCCCAATGGAGTTCATTTTTACGCTGGCCCTTGAAAAAAGTTATTCTGTACAGATGAGATTTACCCTTATTTTAGAGACTTTCATTGTGCCAAGAGGAATGAAACTGTCTGCCCTGATCTCCAACCCAGACCATGAGTCAATAGTTAAGATCCCTCGGCTGCAATCCATGCAGCTTTACAGCTCATCCGTGCCAGAAGAGGGGAGCGGCACGGCTGCAGCCCACGGCACTGCGGGCTGGCTGGGGCAGCTCCGGAGCAGAGGAGGGCCGGTGCACGCAGGGTGTCTGTCTGTCTGTCTGTCTGTCTGTCCCCCCAGGCTGACACCGCGGGACTGCCACTGCGGCCTGGGGGCTGCTGCCCGAGGGTCCCGGGAGCAGCCCTGCGTGTGCATGATGCACACATACCCTGAGAGAATGGGTCTGCTCCCTCTTACTTGAGCCAAGGAATGACTTCCAGGACTGAAAGCAGTAGTAAAACACCCATTGGCTGCCTTGGGACCTGGAACTGGGAATGAGCGCTCTGATTTTTTATTTGTCAGCTAAGAGATCCTTTCAAAATGTTTTCTGTTTAGTCTTCTTTTTTATATTATTTGGATTGTGCAGAACAGTTGTCAGTATTCTTATTTAAAATGTTCTTAGAATTAATAAGAAAATATTTGTTATGAGAGGTGTTTTTCTGTGGTTTTAAATTTCATTCAAAAATTTGACAAAATTTCAAGTAGTCCTCCCTTACTGTTTTCTATTGCAACCCATTTGGTGATGATGCCTTCATCTCTTCTGGAATAATATCTCATCTTTCAATTTGTTCACTATAGCTGTTGTCTGACAAGTTGCAAATGATGGGTTTAGATTTTCTCACACACACAAGCACACACATGGACTTTCTTCTATCTTCCGTGCTTGCCCATTAGACTTCTGTTCATGTACATAAATTAAAAACATGGCATCCAGGGAAATGCCTTTGAAAATCCCTTCGATTTTTTTGTCTTAGGTGAAATAAAAGTTGTTAGCTAAGCCAATACAGTCAGATCTGAACAGGGGGGAATTTGCAGGGAAGTGCTGCCTGCTCAGATAAATGGCTCTGTCATAGGTATGCTGTGAGTGAAGATAGTATCTGCTAGGATTAGAGTAAAATGTTTTTCAGAGCCTTAAATGGAAATTCAAGTGGTGACTGTATTATGCATACAAATTACCAGAGGCCTTCCTCAATCAGGTCTGTGGATTTGCTTAATGGAAAACAATTTTTCCAGTCACTGTCTACATATGCACATTCCACAGCAGGAATACATAAGCCTGGAGCAGCTGAGTAGAAGACTTTTGGATTAGCAGTCATAGAGGACACCCATGTGTCCAGCTGCCCTTTGTGTTTTCTACCAAAAGACACAAATGCTCTGAGGTCTACCACACTTCTGTTGTCACTTGTTTCTCTCTTGATATGACCTTGTCCCTGATGAGACTGAAATTATTTCTAAATGTTTTAATAGTTTCTGAGTTACTTAGCCAGTATGAAGAGTTTTCCTCTGTTTTCTATTGGCAATTCTATTTTTTACCAGTCCCAACGAGAAAAAGAGAAATCTGGATCTGTTGAACTCAGAATAACCTCCTCAGGTCATTGAATCAACTCAGTCTTAAGTCAAGGCTTTACCCACATCTGAGGGAAAAAGACAATCTATCTGCAAATCTTTTTACATGATGACACACAAGGACAGAAGGGAAAGTCCACAGGTGTGTGCTCTGGAGTGCCTGTGTTCTGGCAGCTGCAGCTGTTTGAATGCCCAGCATCATGCCCTGGCTGGTAGGATCTCCTTGGGTTTGTCTGAGAGGAACTTGCACTGCAAGCTCCCCATGCTGGCTAAGCAGTGGGAGCTCCAGGAGCAGACTCTATCCAAAAAGCTACTCTGGCCTCAAGTTACTGAACCTTTGTGTCAGCTAAAGATGACTTACTTTGGTAAAAAGACCCCAAGCTGATTTTTAAAACGATGTTATCTTGATGTGACACTGTCCACAAAACCATCCATTATGGTTACAGGAGGTTTCTGGACCAATCAGATTAGCTACCAATCTACAAAAATGTTTTCACCATAAAACTTCTCCTACATAGCATTTTTACGAGGTCTTATGATGCAGAAATGATGTTCAGCCAGTTTGAACAAAGTAGCAAACCAGAAATGGAGCTCCAGGAAGAGCTACTCAGTGAAAGAAATTCTGTCTTTGCTCACAGCACTGTTTTACCATGACCTTCTAAAGTATTGCCTTACCAATTTCTAAAACTACTTGTGAGCATTTAAAAGAGAAAAGAATATCTCTTCTGAATCAGAACAGGATGCAATTCTAGGTAAAATCAAGTGCCATAATTAAAAGAAAAACATAAAGGAGGGAAAGAGCTTGGAAAAGAAACTCCTTCAGTTTTCATTAAGTTGTGAGGATTTTTTTTTTTTTTTAAATAAATACATTCTGAAAATTTTGTTTCAAAAGAAAAAAAACTGGTAGTTTCTAGTCATTCAGTTTTTTATGTTTTTTTAATTGCACAGTTGTATTTAAGAAGTAGCTTTGAAACACACATATTGTGTGTTTCAAAGCTACTGAGCACTCAGTGCTTTCTTTTGCAGTTGATGATGGGTGTCTAGAAAACACCCCAGACACAGCAGAGTTCAGCAGGGAATACCAACTGCACCAACACCTTTTTGATCCAGAGCATGACTATCCCAACAGGGGCAAGTGGGTGAGTACATGCTTCTTGCTTATTTTTGTTGCATGTGAAGCTGGGCATTGTCTGCTGTGTGGAACACTATGAAACCATGAGGACAATATTGTCCTTAATGCTGAAAAAGTTATCAGCCTAAGGGAAACTGCTCAAAAAAGGTGAACTTGCCCTGAAAAACAGAAATAGTGCTTGTGATTGATACACACCCCAGAAAAACAGAAAGCAGAAATCCTTGTTCTATTACCTGTCCCAAAGCATAACAGCTTGATAAGTGCAAAAAAACACATTTCAAAGTACAGTGAACATGCAGCCAAAATTAGTGCAGATCTTAAGATTTCAAAACATAAGATGGCCTTAATCTGAAAGAATATCCAGGTTCAGTGACTATTCACTGTTCAGCTACATATGTAAGGAATAGAAAGAAAATACAGATAGATGGAGTTCAGCAGCTCAAAACGGCTTAAAAAATCTAGGATGACAATTTGCCTTAAGGAATCCTCCTCACCTTAAGGATTTTGGAGGACTTGATACTGCTTCTTCCTCTAGTCAGGTTATGCGCTGTATTATATTGAAAACCTATTTGACACATGACATGTAATAAACACAGTGAGTTACACTAAGGGCAAGAATCTTGCTCTGAGCATACAAGGACTTTAATAACTGCAGCTAGACTATTTCTGCAGGCTAGAGGCTCCAAAGAAAGCTCTGCCACTTAATCTTGGATTACATCAGTTAAAATGTCCAATCCCAAATCCATTTTCAGGCGCCAGGAAAACAATAACAATGATCATAATTTATGCTTGTAGAGCAAATAATGAAATCTCATTTTACATTGTTATAACACTTCACTTAAGATTGCACTAAACCAGTGCTTTGTAAGCATATATCGATAAATGGACATGTTTGGCAGTCTCTTCTCCTGCTGTAATTTTGAGACAATGATTCATCTTCATAATCAAACCAGTGTAAGATTTATAGTCTTAATTACTTATGTGAGTGCTAAATTTCTGGGGAGAATCATGCCAAAAATTCAAATTTTGGAAACTTGTTGCATTCTAAGTAATTACCATCAAAGGTTTTCATTTAAAAAACACCAGATGGTGAATCTTCTTATTTATGCCAGATAAGGCCGTTAGTTTTCTTATTATTCATGAGTACTTTACTTTCATAATACCATCTGAAGACTACCAAGACACTTCTGTAAATCTTTGGCCTATAGCAATATTTCAAAATCAAGCATACATACTGCGTTGTCATCAGCAACATATATACTTAATAAATGATAGTAAATCATTAGTGAATCCTGGGCTTTTTTGTATCTCCATCCATCACTACTAATTCAGGAGAAAAAGCTGCTCATGTATGGATTAAAACACTTCTGGGTACTAAACAGTAATCATATTTAGCTGCAGCTTAGCCAAGTCCAGATCTTTTTAATTAGCGATGAAACAGCTGGTCATGTGCATGAGCAAATATTCTGCTGAGATCCAGGAGAACAACCCTGATCGTCTCCTAATTGCATATTACCAAATGGTAAAAATATAAAAACAGTGGTATCTTTTTGTGACTGGAATTTTATTTTTAATTCTCTGAAAAAATCAGGTAAGCACTCTAAAAATTAGTTGTTTGCTTATAAAGCAGAGCTGAAGTAGATCAGATCTTTTAGGGCACTCATTATTGTTTGCATTAAGTACTAAATGACCAACACGGCTGGCTGTGGACTGCCTAGTGGGTAGCTGTGCATCCTCACCCTCCCACTGCCCCCAGCGCCTAAAATTCCCTTTGCCCACAACAGTTTGTTCCTGCTTCTCCTGTTGAAGAGCCTAGGACCCCATGCCCAGGGGCAGTGATGGCTGTGTGCTCACAGACTGTGTTTCCAGCAGCTCTTGCCAGCTGAGTGGGCACCAGGCTGTCATCACCAGCTGCAGCTCCTGCAGACAGCGTCTGCTGCGCCCATGGAGGCTGGCATGTGCTCCCAGATCTTGGGGGAGCCTCTCCCCAGCCTTTTCCTACCACTGTGGTTGAGGAAGTGTTACAGCTCCCAGATGCGTTCCTTAGTGTAACCACAGAAAAACCCAGATTCCATTAGCAGATCATAAAAAGGACCTGTTTGTCCTACTGGGACAGAAACAGGTTGGCGGGGTTGTTTTGGTGACACACTGTCGTGCTTGCAGGGCTGTGGGACCTCTGCAGTATCCTGTGAATAACACACATTTTATAAAGGTCAAGCGAGTCTAGAAGCTGTCTCATGCAGCAAAGTACATGGTTATGCAGATGCTAAATATTACATGTAAACACTGCTAATACATCTGCAGATACAAATATATAAATCATATTAAATATATACTGGGTTAGGAGTGGGAAGAAAAGGGAAGAATTTTTCTGTCTTTGGGACAGCTCCCCATATATCAATATGTTGGCCTGTGAGAAGTTCTCTCAGGAACAGACTCTGTTTATAGAGTGAGATCCATGGCTTATTCTCTCCTCCCCTCTCCTCATATGGGGAAAACACAGGGGGACAGTGGAAATAGTAGGATGAGTGACTTTTGGAGTTTTCTATCCTTGTGTACAACTATAGTTTCTAACATTTCAGAGTTTTTTTCCCCAGTTCAGACTTTTCCTTGTAGGACACAGACACTTTCTGAGTGTGCCTTTCTTGCATCTTGCAGATTGGCTCTAGGGATGGTTTGTAGAAGTGTTGTTGGCATCCAGAAACACTTGGACAAAGATATTTTACATTATACGATTTACAATTAAACCTAAAACCTCTTACATATTTTGTTGGTTTAAAGTATTCTAACTTTTGATTTTTTTCCACCCAAATCCCAACCTGTAGTACTCTAATCCAAGTAGCCAAGAGGATACAAAGGAAGCTCCAGGAGTGAGGGAAAAGTAGAAAATTGCATGCAGCATGTCTCTACATGAGGTGTATCTTTAACTGAGGAAAACTCTGTGCCTTCATCCTTAACAACCTCTCAGTGAAGGATGAACACTTCATGGGCAGATTTTGGTGGCTGATGAGGTCAGGCCATTACGCAGTGGAACATATTTTCAGGATTGCTGTTATCATACAAGTATGTTCTTAGCTATTGCTCCACAACCATATTTGCTTTGTATGCCACATAATGCTACAGCAGTACTTAGGGTCTTAAAACATTTTCTCAAACAGACTAAACAAAATATGGTTAACTTGAGCAAGGATAGTTCAATTGTAAGAAATTTTTCAGAATGACAGAAATGCTAGCTCCATTAGTCCATGAAATTATTTTTATTTCAGAAAGACCCTTTTTCCTCTCATGAAAATACAAGGTCAAATGCTCTAGAAAGAGAAGCTTTGATGGTGCTTTGTTTCCTAAGGAGAATAATTCATGCATCCTTGAGTTTCTTTAAAATGTTAAATTTAAGTTTTCCTGAAGTGAGCTTGCATAAATGACTAGCCAAGAATGTCCCCCTTGGCCAACTTCATCTCTGTTCCCTTTTGGAACAGCTCAGACAAAATAGCTGAGGTTGGACAAGAGATAGGCCTTGTGAATTTGAGGTTTAATGAACACAAGAAGTACAAAACAGACAATTTTGGCAGGTTTCATTGTAACACTTGAAAATGTTTGTTTTTTCTCATATCAAGGCTGCAGAGAGAGTTAGACGTGTTTGGTGAATTTGTCTCGTGCTAGAATTACACTTTCTATTTATATAATCAATGTTAGGTCAGTTGTTTATAGCAGAATTAATGGCCTTGTTTATATAGTCTTTTGCTTTTATACATGTAATTCTTCTCTCCTTCCATTTTCAGGTTAGGGTTTGGTTTTGGTTTTCTTCATAACATAGAATTGAAACAAAATGTGTTGAACATGTGTGTGTTATTCCAGACTTTATTAGAATTCACTACTTATAAGAAATACAACAATATGTGGATGCACTTATGTAAACTATGGTCAGAGGGGGTTTTTGTGTTGGTTTTTTTTTTCATTTTCTTTTCTCATCATCATAACTTTCTCTTCTGCCAAGATGTTTCTGGCAGTTTTTAAAAGGTTTGCCATTAAAAATGTTATAGACCAAATGGTTTTTAGAAGCTTTATTGAGGCCACTACTTAAACAAAGGAAGAGTTGGCGCTGAACTCCTTTCAGCAGAACTTTGCACTGGGAAGTGTTGATATCTGGATGGGAATAAGCAAAGACAACAAAACAGTAGGAATGACGCCTATTTCTGTTTTTAAAAGGAATTAGAAAATCCCTTGTAAACCAAATTTTTTTTGCTCCTGTTCTTGTGTCACCTCAAATGTATATAACAATATACCAGAGGCAGGACTCCTGCTTCTTCTCCTTCACCATCTTGTTTTTCTTTTTTCCTTCTGCCTTTTCCTTAAAAAAAATAGTATTATACCATTATCACAGGATGGGGAACATCCAGACTATTCAGCACATACTTGAAGCCCTTATTGCCTGAACATGGGCATAACATAGTGGAAAATTACTGGCTTT
Organism: Emberiza elegans; assembly: GCA_024865655.1. Classification (NCBI taxonomy): domain Eukaryota; kingdom Metazoa; phylum Chordata; class Aves; order Passeriformes; family Fringillidae; genus Emberiza; species Emberiza elegans. Next base: position 23,183,699 of record JALJVW010000139.1, on the reverse strand, counting down.
TAAATTGTTGGTAAGGCTGTGACTGCTTCTGAAGAACTGCAAATCTTAGTAGGAACACACAAATATTTATTTGTGGTTTATTTCTCCCATAAAGCTGCACACTCCTCTAGACTTGATAATTTTAATAGCAGAAGTAGTATTTTAAAAGAAGAGTGTAATGGATTTGATGGCTGTGTTGGGTTTTTTTTTCTTTCCAGAGCAAGAGTTTACTCTTTGAGAAAATCAATGGTGGTCCAAAAAGAAGAAAGAGGGTAACTATCTGAATATTTCATAGCCCCTATATAATCTAGAGACCTAATGAAAATTAAAACCATATTGTTGAAATGAAGAAATAGTCTAATGCATTTGTATTATACTTTAGATTATGTGTCAGGAACTCTCTGTGATAAACTGCTATAGCCAGCTTAAGGATTGTACACTGGGCACAAGCCTTATTTCTCACAATAAACTCTTACTTTCAGAAGATACACTCAAGTGTAGAACATTATAAAACTTTGCATTGTCTGTCTTTTAAAATTGATCCTATTTGCTTAAAACCATTTAAAATTATTTAAATATCTCTAAAATAATCTCACAATTTGAAAATTCCTACTAAAAATATTAGTAAATTTAATTATTGCTATCTATGTGTGTGAATATATTTTTGGGTGTAAACAACACTAGAGGTGGTTCTTTATCTGATCTACCCCAGATGAAACTCCTGTCACTGTGTCCCACTTGCTTGAAAGATAGAGATGAAAAGGTTCTCACTGTTCTGCTTCTGTAACAAGGAAGGCAACCCACACAGAGAGATTCTGCACAGTCTGCCTCTACTCTCTTTTTTTTGGTAGCGTCAGCCTTTCTTTAATTAAAAAAAAAAAAACACTTTCAGTAAGAATCGACATCTTCTTCAGCTTTGCTGCTGTGTATTATTTTTACAAAAAGTCTATCTCTCTGCCAGAAAGTAGCTTTTCAAAATATGACAGCACAGTTTATATTGTAAATGAAGTAAATATAATTTAAAATAACAAGCATAAGCGAAGATGATTTATTTATTTAATAACTCTCAAACTTTAAGTCTCTACTAGAAAGGGAGAAGATGAGTTGATTTTTTCCTGATTCAGACATCACTGGCAGTTGGTACTTCAACCATAAGTTAATGATCTGACCTGAGTTTAGTACTTGCTTCATGCTTACATTTGATTTTTGAGTTTGTTAGTTGAAAAGTTAAAAAAGGTAGTCACCTGACTTTAATTTAATTTTTAAGTAGAATTTACTCTGGAAATAATTCAGCAGAATATTTATTAATAGGTAGAACAGCATGTTAAAGTGGAATTCATGCAACATATACATGAGGGGAAAAAAGAAAAAAAGAACATTTTCTTTCTCTGAGCTGACTGACATAATTTGATACAAAAGAAGTACTAGCTGGAGACACTTGACAGCTACATGGCCAGGGTAGCCCAGAATTTTGAAGGTGAATTGCTTTACAGACTTATAAAATAAGCAGACTGATTTTCCTATCATCTACATGTCACTTAATGCTAAATTCATTCGAATTTAATAGAATCAATATAATTTAAATTATTTTAGGGTAATACTGTAATAATTACTAATTATGCTTAATTCATTCAAATTTAATAGAATCAATATAATTTAAATTGTGTTAGGGTAATACTGTAACAATTACTAATGATTTAATGACCAATTCAGAATCTCCACTTTATCAGCAGAAGAGTAACCTAGAACTGTCAGCAGCAGAGTGTGTTTTTCTAGAAATCAAGAAGTGCCCTGGATTCCCCTCCTGCCTTTTGTGCTCCCTGTCACTCCTCCCTGCCTTTCTGCACAGACACAGTTTTGGGATCTGGCAACAGATTGATTTTTGAATGTCCCCATCTGAGGCTAAAACAAGTCCTGTGCAACAGTGTGTGTAGCAACCCTGCTGTGTCTATCCAGGGCTGTAGTGAAACAGTCCCAGAGGCACCACTGGAGTCTAGAAAACCGCATCTTCTGAGCACGTGTGTATATCCATGTATTTCTGTGTGCCTCTTCAGGCACACGTGCAAGCATGCATGCACACAGCGGTGTTCACCACGTGCTCTTCTCTCTGCAGCACTTCCACTGCAAGACAAGGAGGTTTGCAGTGACATCTAATTTTAACCAGCAGCTCTCCCCCTTTTTAAATGTCTGTGCTTGCAGACAGCCCTGTCCAGAAGTGTCAGGACCACTTCTGTGATCACCGAGTTGCTGTGGGCTCAGAGCTGTGTACAAAGGTGCTCAGGAGCTTGCGTTACTTTCAATTCTGCACAGCTGCATGGAATTAAACATATTTTAGTCAAATCAGCCAAAGTATTTTAGCATTATATTTTGTGTTTTCTTTTGTTGGTTAAGAAGGATTCAAAATTTTATGTAGTTTCATTCTCTTCAACTTTATGTCAAAAAGTAGCAAGCAAGTACCATTCCAAAAAAAAAAAAAGACCAATTAATCTTCCTAGGAATCTTCAAATAATTCTTAGAAGTTTATGCAATGGTTGAATTTCACTAAATTAACATTAAACAGAACTTCTTTAAACAAACACAAACAAATCATTTACATATGTCTTATTTCTAACAATTTAAAGCATTTGAGTTAGTTTATTTTAAAAGATTTTTCCACATTCATTTCTGGTTCTTAATATTTTTATGTTTTCACTTGCAGCAGGCAAAACACCCAAAACCTAACAGAAGTAAAGGAAAAGGGCTGCTCTGTGCTATGACTAAGTATTAATGATAGCATCCACAAATCTGGAGAAACCTAAGGGCCTAAATTGAAGATAGATAAACCCCAAATGTTTTCCAGAGATTTGAGAAATACTTCAGATAGCTGAAAATAAATATTTCATGCCCATTATGAATTTTTTTTTTTTTTTAATTCTTAAGTTTTGGTGAAAGAAGCACAGAAATGTCTCAAGAAAAGTAATTTCTGTAACACACAGTCAGCGTGACAAGAATCAGGAGATACTGGAAAATTTTCATTCCTCTGAAGTTTGTCCTTAGGCAAACAGTTTTATTACCATCAAAAAGCCTTCATGCTAGAATTTTTGCCTGTATCTGTGTGAAGAAGACAATATACACTTTTGAATTTTGCTTACACTGACACTGTAACAAGCCAGAATGCAGGTGTACATGATATTTTTTACAGAAGCTCCACTAAACTGCTTGTCATTTTGCAAATACAGTAAATACATTTTACTCCATTGGTATAGATAAAATTCAAGCATTTCTATGTTACTCCATCTACGATCTCCAAGCAGTTTTGAGACAGGATCTGTTCATCTTCAGCCTCACATTGTGCTGCTTGCATGGTGCAAAGCGAAGTTCAACCCTCTCCAGGAATCTTCTTTCCAGCATTCCCTTCTTCTGGCAGCGCTACGAGAGCCATTTTCTATGCCAAAACCTTGTTTGGCTCTGCTTCTTTGCCAGCAGCTTTTTATCTCAGCATCAAGAGAGGAAGCAAGGAGGGGTTTCCTGGAGAGGAGACAGGCTGAACAAGAGGCTTTGGTCAAACTGGAATTGTGGTCTCTAATTTGTATCCCAGCACACTGGCCATCAGGGGCCAGTGATTTAAGCTAAAACTTACCTGTGCTTCTCCAACAAGTTCTGTCCTGCGTCAAGAATTAGGGAGTTAAGAGTTGCTGCTGCTTCTCTGCTGAGCTGAGGAAAGGAGGAGTGGAGCAAAAAGGCAATGTTTAATTGAGATTGTTCTATGTTCCTGAAATGCCTCCTTCACTTGTATTCCCCTTTCAGTGGATTGAATTAAATTCTTGCACCAAAAAAAAAAAAAAAACAAAAAAAACCAAAACACTGGTTGACTTTTAGATTTAATCCCTAGCAAAGCAATTTATCCCCAAGTCTGTAAATATCTGACAGATAAGAAATACATAAATAAGTTCACTAATCCTAGTTACCTTTTATCTGTTTCCTTGTTTCTAACAAGTTTAAATAATTTTAAACTTTTTCAGAGTGTGAACCCCTATCTGCAAGGACAGCGACTGGATAATGTTGTAGCAAAGAAGTCTGTTCCACAATTTTCAGATGAAGACGAAAGTCCTAAATAAGTACAATAAAAATGAAAGCTAAAAACTCATGCCATCCTCCTCTATATCGTTATGTTGCTTATATATAATCATCTATTAAAATCCTTGTGAATGGCAGCATGCTTATTATTTATATAATTGTAGATTAAAAACAGCTGTATTTATAACAGCATGTTCTCCTAGATGATAAAAGTATGGTTCTGCTTTTTGTTAAGTTATGGTAAAAGGGTATTTCTGTTGTTTTTATTTTAGTCATGGAGCAAACTTTAAAAATGTTAGTCATTTTTGATAGCTAATGTGAGGTAAATGGTCTTAATGAGAAACTTGTAAATAGGAAGATGAAAAAAAATGCCAAGTCTGACTCCAACATTTAATCTTAAACGTTACTATGTTTGACACATGAAAATTATAGTTTTATGTTTTGTTCACAAATATTGTTACTTAGCAAAGACAAAGTATTTATTTTACGCAGGGAATTTTGGCTTTTGGTCCATTTTAATAAACATTTAAGCAATCTACAAGGTTTGCAAAGTGACATTTTCCAAAATATTTCAGAGGCTCGTTTGTCTCTGTTATTGCTGTGAAAATTTAAGAAATAAAGAACTGCTTTTTGACTGTATTCACTGAAATATTTTTCTGTTACTTTTAATCATTCCATGCCCACAGCTTTCCTGAACACTTGGACATCTTCCTTCCTTATCAATGGAACTGTTATATGAAAATTAATCTCCCCTGCTGTTCTTTATCTTAGTAACTGCAGCATTTGTGCTTTACAGTGTTGTTAAATTATAAGTAAAGATGGAGACATTTGTGTTAATAAGGTTGTGTCAACAACCTCTGAATCTAAATCCAGGATATGAAGGTCATTACAGTTGATCTTCTGAAAAAATATGCTATTCTAATACCACTTGTAGCTATCATTGCTCTTGAATTTGTTCTGGGAAGCTTAAATTGCCTTCTTGCCTCTAGGAGATGGAAGAACTTTATATTCCAGAGTTCTCCCTTTCTGAAAGATGAGAACGCACCTGACTATTTCAAACCATGTGAATGGAGCACTGGAATTGGGGAAAATAGCATTAGTTTGCAGCTGATATTACAGATAATATGAGGGAAATGGTGAGGAAAAAAAAAGTAGCTTCCTTTCCCATCCTATAGAAAGATAACAGGGAAATAATGATGACCTCTTAGAAAAAAGAAAAAAAAAAACAAATAAGAAATTAAGGTTCCTAGCTATATAAAATTAAAGTTAACAGGATGGTTCAAGTATGACTGTTGTTGGCATTTGCTTTTTTATACTCACCACTTAGTTATTTGTAATAAATTATATATGTAGAGAATTGGGCCTTTCGAGCCAAATATGGGTAGTTTGCAAAATTTTGGAATGGACTATCATGTCTTTCATCATATTTCCTTTTTAAAAAAAATCTTGAAGAGAAAAATGAATAGTATGTCATAAAGTGGGGTTTATACTCACACAAGACACAAGAATGAGGAATTTCGATGAGTCACAGAACTCCTTTGGCTTCCAGTGGCTGGAGCAGGATGGGAGCAATCTAGCTGTCCCTGTGACAGAACTTGTATTCTCTGCGTCTGGAGCTTACTCTTTTTATCTGCACTCCTGCTTGGGCTTCACACAGGTATTGAAAGCTGCAAAGCTACAAAGATTGCTCCAAAACCAACAAAGAGTCTATACGTACAATGGCCTAAATCTGACATTAAAACTTCTGATGCCCAGTGGCCCAGAGTGTGTGAAATGGTCATTCCTTCCATCTAACCCTGCTGCCAGCCACTGGTGGAGCTACAGGGCTTCCAGGCATTTGGAGGCCAGACTGCCATTCCTAAGCAATTGGTGTTTCTTCACATCCTTGACGGTTCCATCGATACTTCTGAAGTAATGTGAGTTCATTCTGTCCTTATAGCTCCAGTAAAATCCATTTCAATCACAAAAATGAAACAACCATGATGGCAATTTATTTCATTTTTAAGCTCTTTTTAAGGACATGTGCATAATAAAAGGAAGTATGTATAGTAAACAGGAGGCTTGAAAAGGGAAGGGCAGAGAAGCATTGCTTGCTTAATAGTATCAATAATCCCACATGAAATTTTGTGAAGCACTCAAGGTCACTCCAGCCCAGTGTGGGAATGTGAAATCCAGCACTGCAAACTGGCCAGAACAGGGATACCTGGCAGGCTGCCTGCATGCCACCAAGAGAAGCTGCCCTCCTGTGTATGATAGGCCTGCACAGTGCAGGCAAAGGAAAAAAATCACAATTCAGACCTGGTTTTGTCCTTAAATACAAGCAAAGAACAAAGTAAAAATCTTTGCACTGCACAAAACAATGTGTCTTACAGGAACTGTCTGCTGGAGCAAGTCAAGTGTGTGGTGGTGAGCAGCTGTCTGCTGAGTTCATCAGGCAGCTTGAGTGCATCACCAGGAAGACTCAGAAGTACTATTGTGAAATTTTAATAAAATATAGCTATTGCACCATGATAATGAATTTCATTATTCTAATTTCAGTTTCATGGCAGAGCTGTCTTTTGGTACTGGGACTGGCTAGTCCCATACTGATTTAAAAAAAAAAAAAAAAGCTAAAATCCTTGTCCCTCCTGTTGTTCCAATAAGAGTCCAAACATCTTTACGTAGTTTTAAAACAGAATAATCACAGTGCTGGTCTTTCAGAATCAATGAACAAAGATACCAACTATCCCGCCTCCCTCAGAGTTCACCAAACCAATATTTACAAGAATGTAAATAGCTGCACAGGTGTAATTGCCCTTTTACCTTTATGATGCATGTGAATTAAGGAGCATGTATATTGATACTGATGTTTAGAATTTTCATCAAATTAAAACCTTTTAGAGTATTTTAAAATTTGCAAGTGTGTTAATGACCTCTAACACATTAGAGACACAATATGCTTGAAGGAAGCTATACAAAATAAAGTGTATTGCCCTGAAACATTGATTTTGTCTGGTAAAGAAATATTCATTACTCTAGATTAAAAAAAAGCACTGTGTAACTGATAAGAACATTTGATTTGTGACACAAAACTTACTTTGGGGGTCCATGTGCATACACACACACATTAATACACTTTTCAAAACAATACAGTCTGATAAACTCATTAGTAAAGAATATAATGATGTTAACCCACAGAAGAAAGTAATATAAATATGCTTAGTGAATTTTTAAGGAGGGGAAATCATTATATACTTCTAATTACTGTCACATTTGCATTCACCAAATGCAACAAAACAATGCTGCTATCTCTGCAGCAGCTCAGGGGCAATCCAAAGAAGCTGGGTACTACTTCCCTCATGTCAGAGTTCTGAGGGTCACTTCCAGGACTGCATGTAAAGCTGACCTGAAGCTTATTTTATCAAAATGTGATGAAGCCCATCTTATCTCTTAAACTGAGGAAGGGCACAGGCAGAAAGATGACTACCAAGTCCTTTAGGTTTTTGGCTTTGTTGTCAACAGAGTAACACTCAAGCCCCTTTGTTTCCAAATGTCTGTAGTTGGGGAAGCAGACAGCAGCTTTTTCACAATGAAGAGGAGACTTGCCTTCAAATCAGGCTCTAAACAGTAGCCCTGTGGAAGTGTTGAAAAGGCTTTGTTTTCATTTTCATGGTGTACAAAAAACTAATTTTTGAACATTTACATTTTTTGGAAAAAGCCCGTAACAACATTAACCCAAAACAAACTTGGAATCTTCTCGCCTGTTTGCTGATAAGCTCACTAAACCAGTTCTCACCTCAACTTGTAATGTGATACAATTTTTATGCAATTACCTCTTTTTTTGATGCAAATAGACAATGCCTGGATCTGTAGGAAAGAGACCTTAAAGAAAACTTTTCAGTTCTCTGAAGTCACACACCCAGATTTATGGAAAGAGAAGGGCAAGGTAGAGATTCAGAGGATACTACCACAATCCCATGAAAATTTAAGATGTCCAAGGAAAGGACAGTTCCACATGATCCACAAAGAAGACGAGTATCTTCACTGCTTTGTTAGCCAAGTGTCACTATCTGTAGGATTTAAGGCACCTCTCCATCTAAGCCAGAAGCTATCAAGGCTATCAGGGAGAGCACATTCTCTCCAATTTTGAGACACCTGAATCCAACATTTCAGGTTAACGGAACTGACAATTAGATTGAATTATATTTCTGCTATGCTTGATGCAGATAGGATGTCAATGTGATATGCCCTAAAGAGAAGACAGCAACAACAAAAACCCAACAGAAAACATTGATTCCACTGCCATATGAATACATATGCATGCACTTAAAAATTAATTTTTGTTTAAAGGCATGCAATTACCTTCAATACGCTTTAAAAAGAATCATATTCAGGAATTATCTCGAAGAAGAAGTGTACTTTTAAAATAAAGAAGTTACTGTGTCCCTTAAAATGTCTGTCAGTTTGTCACGCCTAGGGTCAATGGCAGATTCCAACCATGAGCAAAGAACAAGTTCCCTTGAAGGGCTCAGCCACTGACAGTGATCTGCTTACATGCAAACTAAATGAAAACTGAAAACAATTGTAGGCAAAGAACGTGGAATTGCCATCATGAATATCCCCATCACTCACCAATGCAGCTGACTACTATAGGATTGGGAACTAAGCCAAGATTTTCAAATACAAGAAAATGAAAAGGTCAAATGAACCATTTTCCAAGTACACTGATGGTCTAGGTCTACCATGCTCAAGCCTTTTGCTGTTAGGTGAAGAATGGCATTGAGCTCCAGTTTACCATCCTAGTTTACCATGAGAAGGAAACATAGTTTCAGTTGTCATGCTTGCTTGATTTATGATGATGACTGCTTTGCTGTGATTACATGAGTCCTGATGGTTGGGAGAGCTGCTAACCATGTGTTCAACACATGGGAGCATAACAAACATTAAATACTAGTGTCATGGCAGTAGCATTATCAAATAGAACTTAAAGAGCTTTAAAAAAATTCCACTTTATTAATGAGGTCTGTATTTGTATGTGGGGCAGAGGTAGACATGGTAGGAACTGAGAATAGTTTCAGACTTTAAAGATTAGGTAGACCTGAATAATGTCTTTTTCATTTTCCTCTGTAGTGCCTGTTACCAAAACACACAGGATGCAGCTCCTAATGCAATACATGGTTGTCTTTTACATTTAATCACTGTTTCTTCATCCTACTCTATTCTCCAAGAAAAACAGTGGTGTGAGTCAGTGGCTGAATTCCATGGTAAACTGAGTGAGGCAAAGGAGGAAACAGAAAAAAGTAATGTGCTTCTTGTTACTAGTCTCAAACTTTCCCTCCTTCCCTAACCAGTGTCATTCAGCTAGAGACTATTAATGTATAAACACTGACTCCTTTTACTCCAGATCTTTGTTCTGAGCCTGACCACCACACGACAGTGTTACTTTCTGGGAAGCACTGAAGAGCTCCATTACAGATGACAGTGGTTTTTGGGTCTGGGCATATTTGCTAGATCACAAAAGGTGCATATGGCTTTGATGCTGAATTAAGACATCTTTTAACTAATTCTTTATTCTGAGAAACACAAAAGAACCCCAAACCCTACCAGTTATTTCAGTGCAATATCTATATTCTAATGCCCCAAAGTTCTCTAAAAGAGGCTGAAATTATGCGGTTCTGATTCCTCAACAGAGAACACCTTTCTACATTGGAAATATAAAATACCAAACTGTGACATTTTATATTTCTAAATGGACAAAATAGTCTTGTGAAAGAGCAGGTTGGGCCATCCAGAGAAGCACTCATAATTCACCATTGGTTATTTTTTCCCTTTCTTAACGGTGCAAACAGTGACTAAGAGAATTGCAAAACTTTGATTCCAATGAGTAGTGCAATGGCTGTAAGATTTATGGACTTGAAAGCCTATTTTTAATGCTTCATAAACCATTGATCAAATTAAAAAAAAAAAAAATTTAAAATTTAAATTCTTTAAAAGTCAATGTTATAACAGATAAGCACAGCTGTCATAGTTCATGCACAGACCCTGGCTATTGGCTGAATTCCCAAACCCCACGACTGAGCTGACACAGGACTCTGCATGCCTGGGTAATGTATGTGTGCACAGGTAAAAAAGAAAAGTATGTCCTGCTTCTGATTCTTTATAGCTTCATCCTGCTAATCCCACAGTGTCTCCAGCTTTGCTGCAGCCTTTCTGGTGGCTACTTCTCTGAAGTTGTGGTGGCTTGGAAGGCTCTTTTTCAGGTAGTGTCTTGAGTACGAAGTTATCCAGCAGGCAAGCAATATATGCCATGATACACATTTCTTTCAGCCAAAAATACATTAATTAGTAGCTGAGACTATTTTCTAATTTCTAACCACATTGACTATTTTCTGTTGTGTTTTTAGGTTCTCAGCAGCAACCTTTAAGCCTTTAAAAGAACAAGAACTGTCCACAAAGTTGAAGATAAGGCCCTCATAAACCTATCCTAAAATATCAGCTGCTTGTAAAAAACATTTTGTGCCTATTTTGTTGTGCATCTGGAGGTTCTTGATGTGGAGATTTACAAAACTGGGAATAATTTTCAATTAAAAGATGGGTGAACAGTTGCAAAGAAGTTAAGTGCTGGCTCCAGTAAAGGCCTAAGTACCCACAGTTGGACTTGTGTCCAATGCAAATACCAAAGCCCAAGCACATGCTCCTCAAACCCTGCCTCTCTTTCCTGATTCCTCAGGCAGCTAAAGGCTATGCACAGCCATGCTTTCCTGTAATCATGTACCTCAGGTGCCTGAACTCCTACTTCTATACATGCCTAGGACTGTTTGAGACTCAGTGAACCTGCACAGCTCCACACCTATCTCAGTCCTAAACTCAGCCTGAATCCACAGACTTGGCAATTCTTCCCCCGTATTCCCTGAGGGAGCAAGCCTGGCAACTGCTCATCTCACACATGTCTACAGGACCAGGCATTGCACAAAATACCACAGCAGACACTGGCAGTTTAATTAAAAATACTGAAAAGTGTCTGTAAGAGTTATGGCAAAAGAATCAAAGCTCTAATGACACCAGAGAAGGCAATCAAGAATGAACACAGATTTGTCACCCTAGTGGTTCACGTGACAGGCTGAACACAAGGAAGGACAGGGTAACTGGGCTCTAGCTAGTCCTCAAGGAGTGTTTGGGTAGCTAGGCAGACACCTGATAAAAATATAAGAGTAGTCTGAGAGATGGCAAAACCCAGCCAACCACCCACCCACCCTCCTGAGTAGATGGCTAATTTTGGCTCCTTGTCTTGATTTGTTTTCTGAATTGTTGAACAGCTTCAGCATGGGAGGTGCAGGTCTCACACAAACAGGCTCTCATGGCCAAGAGGCTGCACCTCTGGAGGTGCTGGTTTGAACACCTCCAGTGAGTAGACAGACACCTTCTCTTCTCTGATTCCTGAAACACCACCAGCCTCCTTTCACTCACTTTTTACATACTGGATTTTTTCTTTGGGAAAGATGTATTTAGCTGCTACCCAAATTGTTGGAAGAATGTTACATTTAGCAAGACTTGAAAACTAACAAGAGTTCATTTGCTGGACTGTGCATTCTTTATTCTAGTAACTTCAAGAGTATCTTTAGATCATTTTGCATCTGTTGAAAAGGAAGCGTTTAAAAACTCCACTTCCTTACTCACTACTAGCATTCCAGTGACAAATTTAATCTTGCAATCATTGTAATGTATGAGATTTGCTGACCAATAGATCCAGTGAGCCCACAGGACCCTGTTAGTGTTCGTAACATGACATCTCCTTACAGCAAGATGTGCCGTATAATAAGCATTTTCAGCACTGAAGTTCAGGCACAATCTTTTTATCCACACCAGCAAGACTAATTCTCTTCAAGGTGGTCTCACGTGGAGTTTGCCCTATTAAAATGCTCATGTCCAAGTACTGAAGGGTTTTTCAAAGCTTTTACATAAGCTGGTGACAGTGTACTCAAAGCAAGAGGGATCTGAACTCCAAATCAAACAAATAATTTGATTGCAAAGACTAAGCCATAGAAGTACTTGGCTTTACAAAGTACTTCTCTAAACTAGGAACAAGCAAATCACATTTGGTTATGGTGGGGTTTTTTCACCTGGAAAGGTGGTTTTGTTACACCTGATTACAGCAGTCACCTCCCCTCCTAATCCACAGAAGCTTTCTAAACAAGCTGTCTGATCTCCACCAGATAAAAAAATGCTTTCTGCCTCCAGATAGCCTGTGCCCTCATCTGGATTTCTCTCAATTGCTAACTGCATCAAGATAAAAACCACTGTACCTTGTTACTTTGTCTCTTGTAAGTTTTTACATCATAGCTTTCTTAATGTAAAAACTTCAGCCTATAAGAAAGACACAGCCAAAAGAACCCATAAACTCTGAATCCAAGAACTTACTATATTAAAAATTAGGGTTTCTTCTTCGCCTTGCAGCACAGGAGAATATCCTGTTCATTTATGTTCCCTCTTTTTTCAGATCAGAAGAATAAGAAAGGGCTGATTTTTTTTTTTTGTTGTGTGTAATAACTTTTAGTGACATCAGCTCCCAAGGAGTCTTTCCTCTAAGTGTTCTAGTATATTTAAAAAAAAAAAAGTAATTTCTTTTACTGTGAATTCCTACGTTCATTCTGAAACCCTGACAAGAAATAATAATACCTCCTTCACAAGAAGTCTAGTTTGATCTGGTTGAGAACCAAAAAGCCCTGCCACAGTCTGATCTGAAGTGTAATTGATTTGATCACTGGCAATTTCACTTCTTCGCTTACGTCTTTAGTCCATTAAGACTTCCTGGGGCGGGGAAAGAAAACTGTTTACATTTTTTAGACTTTTTATAAGTGCATCCAAAAGCTCCAAGTGTTTGGAGCCTGATTAATTACAAACACCTAGAGGACTGCTCCCAGTCCTATTTACAGAATCTCTCCTAACATCAAGTGACTTAACACTTCTTCAGGCACTTTGAATCACATGTTGTGAGGGGGAGAAAAATCATTCAATCAAACTGCCAATGAAAGCAGCCAGTGGAGAACTGCTGGGCAGTGTGGTTAGTCCCAGAATGTAAGATGACAGCTCCTTCATGGTTCTGAACAGCTCCACAGAAAGGAAGAGTGATGTCTGCTGGAGCTATGTTTGGAGAGTTAAGTAATAGGACTCGAAAAAACTCTAATTAGAATTCAAGATAATGCAAGAAATGAGAGATCAATGAATAAATACCCAACTTCCCTTAGCCAAACAAGCTAAACAGGATCCTTCTGACAAGGAAACAGAAGAAGCAAAACAGAGCAGTTGTTGGAAATATAAAAAAAAGATTTGGCCTTAGGCTTGTGTGTGTAGTTTTCCAGAAGTGATTTTTTTTGGCAATTTTTGAAAGAGTAAATTTTTGGTAACCATACAGATTAAAAAAATACACTATTTTTGTGTGTTATTATTATTGTATTTCTAATCCTGAAGTCCATAAAGTTTAGCATTTTAATATGCAACCTAACTAGAAAGTTGTTTAACAGGGGAAAGAGCTATATATAAATTATTTCTTATAGCAAGGCTCACCTGACTGAAGTCTCTTGGATTGTTGTGTGTGCTTCACATAATACACTCTGAATAGTTCCACTGAAAACAAAGTCAAGCATCTGGCAAGCCCCCGCAGGATTCAGGTCTGAATCTAATTTCAGCAAAAAAATGAAGTATGTGCACAAATACACCTTTCTTACCAAAGCACTTAACTATCAGTTTGCATTTATGTATATAGGAAAAATATGACATAAGTCAACCAGCAATTCTTTTAGGAAAAAGCAACTGGTTAAACAATTCTTTGTCTGCCTTTAAACTTCTTTTTCTCTATGACAGTGAAAACTTGGCATATTCACTGGAAATATCCTTTTTTTTTTTTTTGGGGAGAATTACAGAGGCCTTCATCCCTATTAAAAGCATTTAGAAATTTCAAAATGGATGTATTCAAGCACATAGACACAAAGTATATGAAAGTTAAAAAAAGTTGTGTTTCATCTTTCCAGATTATGTTGAACTCTCAACTCCTCTTATAAATTGCTTATTTCACAAGTTTGGTACCCAATCAGCTTTAAGAACTTAGGCCAAAATGATTCCTTTGAAAACTCTGTTCTCTACTGCAGTTTTATAGGTGGGGAAATGGAGTCAAGAGAAAACTGGTGTGATTGAAACAAAGTAAATGATAAAGGTAGGGGGTGAACTTGTCCCTCATACCTGTTCTGGACAGACAGACCATCTAAATAAAAATGACAGTGAGGAAGAGTTTGGTTTCTTCCCACCGCCATTAGTATTCTCTCTGAGAAGTGGAGCAACTGATGCTGCAGCAGTACAACTGTTTAACAGAGTCCTTTCCTTCCTGTAATATAGCAGCCTTTTTCTGTGACACTGGATTTCAGCTAGAAAATGCAGAAATTCTAAGCTGTTGTCTCAAACAAAAATCAGACCAAAAAAAAAAAAAAGCTTCAGCTCTTTCATTCCTGCAAAGCTACATTTTTTTCCTGGTATTCTGTTTTTACGTGGCTATTGCCAGAAAAAGCAAAAAGAACAGATAAGATTTCAATTTTGAAAGGAGGGCAATGGAATAAAAAACCAAAACCAAACCAACCCACAACAAAACAAACCAAAATAAATGCCTTGCAAATCTCCTTACATAATAAAATAGCTTTCCTGTCTCTCTTACTCTTTTTTTGTTTCACTACAGACATAAGTGGCAGAGTCCGGAAAAAAGCCTGGACAGATCTATTGCCTCCCCACCACGTACCTGACCCTCCAGAGTGACACTGTGTGCTCCACTGTGCTGCACAGGATCCCCCACAGGTAACACCCTGGAACACAGGTGGTCACACAGCAAGCTGCCCTGCATCACAGCAAGAAAAAAAGTAAAAGGGACTATTTTGCCAGAACTGTGCACGAGATATCTGTTCACGTGTTAAAAGTGTACAAAATCTGTCTGAGATGTTGGGATGCAGTAAGGTTCAGGAAAGGAGTTTTTCAGTTTTGCAGCATAATTTTATTTCACAGCTGTCATATAGTGAAATATGGATGTAAATGACACATTGAGCTCCTTATATGCCTCTTTTAAAAATTCCCAGTTACAGCTTCACACTGTAAGGGCTTCTGATGTTCATACAAACTCAGTTTGCTTAGCTGAGTCACTTCTCGCATCACGTTGCTCCAGAAGTGCCCTGAAAGCAAAGCATGTCAGCAAACACCTCCTACAGCTTCAGGAGACAAAAGAAAAAGAAAAGCAAATGCATGAGGGCAGAGGAATTTTATGACTTTCATTTTCTTGGCAAATTCTTTTATAGTCATCAAGTACATAAGATGCATCAAAAAATTGTGAAAAAGAGTTTAAAAAGTTTAGCCTGACATATGATATTTCTTCATTTGGCATAAAAGTTTATATTTGTTCAGCAATCAAACTTCATCCTAATAAAATAAGCTTTTCTAAATAGCTTTTGAAAAATAGTCACATATGGATTGTATTATGCACGTAGGTGTTTTGAGGCCAGAAAACATATTTTTTGTTCTCTGTCTGCATCACATAGCTGAGTGGAATGCTGGTGAGTGACCACGGCTCCTAGGTGTGGACATCATTACAAGCCCACAACCTGACTCTACATGCAGCATATACCAAACAAGAAACCTTTTCAAACATACCAGGACATCATACTTTTCAGAGCAGAACCCAAGACTTTTAAAATTATTTAGATGCTCAAATATTTTCTCTTGAACTCATTTATTCATCTGATTTCTAATGTCCTATTTATGAGGATTTTCAAATTATTCCTAGATCAAGCAGTATTTTGAAAGTAAAAAAACCTAAAATACTTCATTTTCCAAAAAAAAAAAAATCTGGCCCCAAAATAAACACTTTTTCCTAATTAATTTTCTCTCATTCAGCTGATGGAAATCTTTATGTTCAAAAAAGTTGATGTTCTGTCAACATAAATATAAAATACTGCTTTTTCAGTAAGTACAATATTTTCCAATGTCCATCATATAGACATTAATTCTAAAACTCAAATAAGAGAGAGATTAAAATTCCTTAATTAAACAGAATCTTGCCAACGTGAAGCATAGTCTTAAAGTTAATTTTCCAGTATATTTTAAGAGAAATTTAACTCAGGATAACCTCAGCTTCTTTCTAGTACTACTTTGTTAGGCTTGATATGAAGCACAGTACTACTTAAATTAGAGTATTTTTTCATATAATCATCTGCAATAGAAAAAACAGGAGAGTACCTGCACAAGAATAACAGGCCTGCTATGTTAGTATACTATCTTGAAACCAACATGCACATCTCTTTCCCTCACCTAATGCCAGCTATTATTGTTTGCCTAGTTAGGTTTGAAATAACAAGCAAAAACCCCCCATTTTCTTACTGGTTTAGGATTAAGGTTTTTATCCAATACTTTTGGTTATGTCTAAAATCCACAGGAAACTGGATTCTTTGAGTGTCAGTTCTTTTCTATGACAAAACAAGGAGCATTCTTCCCATATATAGCAGAGAAGCTCACACAACTCAGCAGGAATGTAAGGATGGACACTTCCACGAGGGGCCCACGGAACACACACTACCAATATCTTGCTCTGGCCCCAGGGCATGAATCACTTCTGAGACACTGCTGATCTCATCTGTCAAGTCAGGAAGACAGCAGTGTACACCACCAGTAACTCAGCAAGAGTTGACTCAGTGCTTGTTCATTCTAGACTCGCTACAGCTCAGCTAGAAAAGTTACTGCTGTGTTGGTGAGACAAACCAAGCTCCTTTCTCTCCTTAACAGTTCAAAGTACCAAGCAAAGCAGTTCAGATGTGCCCTGTCTCTGTTGGACAGCTTGCCCTACTTCTGACCTGGAGGAACATGTCTAGGAGTGAGAGATACTGGCTTGCTAGGTGTATTAGGGCCAGGTCCTCAGCTGTCATAGATCACTTACATCTCCCTGAGTCATTAAAAGCTATTCCAGTTTATTCAAGAAAAGGCTCTGGCCCCTGTGAGTTTTGGCTTCTCTGGAAAGGCTTTTAATAAGGTGCCAACTGTCCTGGCAGTGAGGATACTTTGAGTAGCACTCAAAGTTAGCAGTAGCACACAGGAGCTCAGCCCAGTAACATTTTTCTCTGCAAAGAATTAAGTACAGCACTTCCTTTAAGCTGTCACAATTCTTACTGTTCCATTGAAACAAAGAACAACTCACACAGTGAATACCAGCAAGAAATGAGAGAGGAAATTAAAAAAAAAAAAAACAAGCAAAACAAGAGCAAGCAGGTAGCTGTAGCTGTCAGGTTCAC
This sequence comes from Emberiza elegans, assembly GCA_024865655.1. Lineage (NCBI taxonomy): Eukaryota > Metazoa > Chordata > Aves > Passeriformes > Fringillidae > Emberiza > Emberiza elegans. The sequence goes on along the minus strand of JALJVW010000139.1, from coordinate 23,166,372 downwards.
AGTACACACCACTACCATCCAATGATATTAAAGCTCTTCATCTCAAACCTATACCTGTACCACAAAGCCATGCACTTTTCCATAGGCCTCTTTAATACTAAATAATTAAACAACATTTCCCCATGAGTATTCCAGCTCCAATTAGAAGCCCTGATGAGAATTGACAGAATTCAAGTCTGAGTATGGTAGTAGGAAGAAGTATTTCCCTTTCAGCTCTGGGTGCTTTTTTAACCAGTGTTTGGTTGGGATCTAACCAGCACAGCTGAAGCTCTGGAGCAAACCCATGGAATGTTTTGTTAAGGATTCCAGCAGAAATAAAGAACTCTTCCAAGCTGGAAATTATTCCGGATACCTGAAAGAATGATGAGGGGAAAAGACGTATTTCCCCCTGCCTCCCTCAATCTCAAACAAATAAAGAGACATAACATTTTTTAACATCCTTTTAAAAAATATTTTAAAAAATTTTCTACCTTCATTCAGTCCAGATGCAGCTGCAATTATTTATCTTGTTGGTACCCAAATTTATTTTTTGGATTTTTGTGAATGAGCAAGCAAATACTTGCAGAAATTATTCTACTTTCCAACTGTCAAAGAAATCTGAACACTTGTCTTGCTTGACCCAAGATGCTAGTGCATACTTGGAACACTGCAGATTAAGCTAAGAGAAAGAAACCAGATGAGAAGATATGGTACAGGATATTCAGCTGCAAGAAAAGGAAGATGGATCTTGAGGAGGGAACAGAGCTTCTATATCAGGACCTGCTTCCTAAAGTGTTTCCTAGTGTGCTTTAAGTCAGAGTGAGAGCTACTCAGATCACCAACTCTGGCTAGATCCCTGAATGCAGTAAGGCATTAAGTGGACGTACCTACTCTGCAATTGCTGCCCAGAAATATCACCTAGGAAAGGCAATGCCAGAGTGGCATGTAAACGGCAAACCAGAAACATACAGCAGCGAGGCAGCTTGCCTGCAGCAGTGCCTGGAAGCGCCTGCAGTGGCAGTGCCATCGCGGGCACCACCACCAGGAGCTGAGATCAAAGAGCACAAAGCTGCTCCTGCAGCAGCGCTGCTGCGCCTGGGCTGCGGCCCTGGGCAGGGGCAACGCGGAGCAGCGTGGGACGCACAGAGCAGGAGAGACCGAATAGACCCTGCAATTCAATTCAGCTGCTCCACAGAAGGAAATGGAAAAGAGCACAAAGTCTCAACAGACTGAGAGGTGGGAATGGTGACCTTTTCTTTGGAATCACGAAGGAGGGACACCAATTACGTAAAACAAATAAAATAAAATAAACAATAGCACTTTTATAAGTAAAACAAAAAACAACCAAACAAAATGATACAAATTCTCTAGGCCTCTCCTTCTACCCATATAGATGTCATTTGCCGTAATTCCTTGCCACTAATCCTTCCCCCCTTAACTGTCTTTGAATTTCAGTGGCTCCTGCACACCAACTCATTTTCTCTCCCATGCTGCCACCTACCACTGCGCTATGGTGACTTGCCCCGTGGAGTGATGGTTTTTTAACAAGTTGTCGCTAAATGTGTGTGAATTTTTGTAACGGGCCTAATTTACTACCTTGCTAAGCACCCAGGCTCTAAGAGAAGCCAAGTTTCGGTCTCAGCAAAGAGCAAGCGACCGCTAAGCACTGTGAAAGTCAGAAACGTGGCATCTTACCTAGCTCTGGCACCCCAATGTAGCAAATCCTTTCATTTTAATTCGTCTTCCCCTTCTGCAAGTAAACTACCTTTTAGGTGAGATCCGGGCCTGTCTGAGGTCCAAGGCGGCTGCTGACTGCTGGTGACAGAGAAGGGCTGGTTTGGTTCACGGGCAGTAACTCGTGCCCAGCAGCCAGGAGAGCACAGAGCTCTCGGCCCCACCTGCAGCGCTCGTGTCCATGGCAGAGCTTTGCCCAGCGCTGCTTTCTGCGGCGCGATGCCCGCAGCTGGAGGCGGCAGCTGACAAACGTCTCCGTTTAATTAGCAAGCCCAAAAGTCAGCCCGTGGCTCAGAGGCTGCTTCTGCCCGTAATGCCTGTGGGTAGCCCCGCAAGACACCGGCACTGGAGCGCTTGGAGGACGGGGCTAGCACTGGAGGAAGCGCAGGCTTCGCTGCCGAGCTGCGGGGCTCTGTCCATCCTCTGGGGCTCTGCCCCTGGGTGCCCGCAGCCCGACGCTGTCAGCAGGTTCGGGGTACGCCTTCGGGCAGCTGCAGCGCACAGAGATGTTCCCGGCCGCTGCAAAGCGCTCAGCCCCCGCCGGTCTCTGCCTCCTTTCGGGCGACCCCCGGCCCCCCGCGGGGCTGGCGCGGCTGCGCTGCCCCGACGGCCGGGCCGCTCCGACGGCTCCGCGCTCCGCCTCGGCGGGACGCGCCGCTGCTCCGCCGTCCTCGCCCCTCTCGGGAGGCGTGAGGAGCCCCCGCCCCCGAGAGACAGCGACGGGACAAAATTTAAAAAAAACAAAACAAAAAAAACCAACCAAACAAAAACAAACAAACAAAAAACCAAAACAAAAACAAACAAAAAAACCCAATCCCCCCTTCCCCCCAAAACCAACCCTCAGCCATGAGCGCGGGGCTGCGGATCGGGAGCCACGGTTTCACACCCCCTGCACACAGACATTGCCACAGAGGCTTTTTTCTCCAAAGCTGCGAAATTCCCGGCATACTGCAGCCCCTCGGAAAGCCAATCTGCAAGAGGGAGGGCTGCCAAGGTGGCTGCCGCCCCCGGCCGAGGCAGGCCGGTCAGGGGCTCCCCGCAGCGAGCCCACTCGCCCGGCCGGCTGGCGGGCAGGGAAGCGCCCAGCGTGCGCGGAAGGGTGGCGGAGGCGGTGGGAGGGGGTAGGATTTAATTCTTCTTAACTGTCATACTTTAATGGGGATGGAAAATGTGAATTTTCTGTGCATTCCAGGAACAATTCCTTGGGGTGGTGACCTTTAGCACCGATTCTCTGAAGACAGGAAAGTAGTCGAGTGTTTATCTGGATGACTGAAAGCTTTCCCTGGTGGAAGTTTATGGAAGTGTTAAAAGGGGCGGATAACACGGGCTTTGGAGGCGCTTGTCCAATGATCTGGAGGGGCTTGGAGAGCAGATCTCAGCTGGCAGACATTTAAATGGGAGACAGCTCGGCGCTGCTGCAATTTGTAGGCAGGACCCGACATTCTCTCTCTCTATGGACTCCCGGGAAGCTTCGGGCTCCCACGCCACCCGCTCTACCGAGTGACCCGCCGCTCAGAGCCCCGCAGAGCCCCAGCCCGCGCCGAGGAGCCCCCGCCACCGAGCCGAGCCCCGCCGCGGAGCCGCCGCCGCGCAGGTGAGCTGGGACGCGAACGGGTCCGGCACTGGCGAGTTCGGCCAGTGACCGTGGGAGGCAGAATTTTAAGCTCTCTATCCTACCTTCAGAGAGGGGTAAGGGAAGGGGACGTTCACCGGTGTCTAGCAAAACTCGAGGGCGTCTCGGTTTTGCCGGGGGTGGCGCCCGTCCCTCCCGTCCGCGGGAGCGAGGCGCGCCGACCTTTCCGCAGCGCTGGGGATTAGGGCACCATCCCATCTCTTTCCCCTCACAAGCACGGGGACTGCAAAAGCCCCGTTAGCTCTGCCTCTCATCTCCGCCTACAGCATCATTCCCGACAAATTGGATTCGGCGCCCACCCGAGACACGGAAAAATCCCGGCCCGGCCTCTGCACGGAGCGGGGCGGGGGCAGAGGCCCAGGTGCCAGCCCCATCCCATCTCGTCCCGCCGAGCTCCCTTTACGAGGCCGCTCAGACCCCGGCTCTGTCCTGGCCCGCCTCTGCAAACCTCTGCTCCTCGGAGGAGCGCGCTCCTGGTACCTCAGGAGCTCCCGGGGCGGGATGGTGCCGTAGGGTGGGTAGGGTGCCGCGGAGCGCAGGCTCCGCACCGGCAGCGCCCGTGGGCAGCGCCCCGCGTCCTTCCCCGCGCCGCCCCGGGCGGGCGGGAGCGCAGCGGGCGGAACGCGGCCCCAGCGCTGCGCTCGGCGACCTCGGCCGCCTCTCCGCCCAGCCCTCCCACCTGACTCGGAGCCGCGGGAGTTTTGTCGAGCCGACGGCTCCGTGCGCCCGTCGGCCGGCGCTGCCCTCGCCGCACTGACAGCCCCTCGGCCCGGCCGCAGGAGCGCCGCCCGTGCGGCTCCGCGGGCGCGGACGGGCCGCGCTCGTCCACCGGCGCGGCTTGGCGCGGGGCTTTTCCCTTCTGGAGGACGCCTGCTTGCTTGCCCCGTCCGTTTCAATACGATCCCCCGGGGGCTTGGCAGTCCCTTCAGCGAGTTCGTCCCCCGTTGAGTTAATCTGGACGGCGGCCGTGCCCCGTGGGAAGAGCCGTCGGTGTCGCCTGCCGCCGACAGGAGCGTCCCCGCCCTCGGGGAGCCGGGCCGAGTCGCTCCCGGCCATGCCGAGCCAAACCAAGCCTGCGGTCTCCCCGCCCTGCCTGCAGCCGGCGATCCCGCGGCGCAGCCGGGCCATCCCGTGTTACCTCCTCGGCTTGGGCGGTGCGGCGGGGCCGCCAAGGTGCGGGGCTGGCAATGTGCGGGGCCCCCGGCCCGCTGTACCTCAGAGTCCCTCCCCGGCCATCAGCTGCGGCCTCACTCCTGGTGTCCCATTCGTGGCTCCTCTCGGCGAAAGAATGGCAAGGGAATCCCGTTTCGGTCACCAAGGCTGAGACACAACCTCCATTTGCACAGATGGGGCTGTGAGGCACCAGCGCGCCTTTGGCTCTCCCTGCTGCTGCCAGGACGCCGGGTTTATCAGGCGCTTTGTGAGCGGCGACCTGTGGGTGCAGTGCCAGTGGCCCCCAGCCCCAGCTGCCTCTGAGGCCGGCCCGCGGCCCGAGCGCTGCAGAAGCGCGCTGCCCCTGCCCCGCTCCTCTCTGCGCCCGGCAGGCCGGGAATAACCAACCAGCGTGCGCTGGGGCTGTGTGCGAGTGACAAAGGCACCCATGGCCGTAGCTCTCCGCTCCTCTTTCGCGTTCAGTGCCAACTTGTGCTAAAGCATTTGGCTTTTTTTCTCTCGGCAGTGCTACCCAGAAATGCGTAGCTTCTGCTGAAGGCTCTCCTTTTCAGCACGCACGGCAGTGCAGGGAGAGGAGCAAAGCTCTCCCGGGTGTTTTAGGGCTCCATGAGGAAATGTGTCTGCGGGGAGTTTGGCGCTGGGAAGCTGGGAGCTGTCAGGCTGCGTGGGCGTCTGCAGGCAAGGCAAACCCGGGTTTGGTACTAGCCATGGCCACATGATGTTCAGCTTCCCGGGAGTCCCACAGGATGTCCTGCAGAAAAATAGTTTCTTAAACGGGGAATTCTCCAGGTTTCAAGGGTGGGTTGGTTGGTTGGTTGGTTTGTTTGTTTTAAAATTGCTGCCTACACTCCTTATGTGTCTCAAAACCCCCCATCTCTATGACTCTCAAGAAGAAATTTTCTGAAATGTAAATATATCCAAATTCTATGAAACATAGATGTTAATTGTGCTGTCTTGATTTCAGAAAAAAAAAAGAGTAGTTTTCTGGGAACTGGCATTACTATGCTTTTTTAATATTTAAAAATACAGATCTATGAACTATGAAAACATTACATAAGAGTGTTTCTGTAATTCAGATGTAATATGCAAGGCATAAAATTATTCTATCCTTCGGGACATAAACCACTTCTATTTTCGCAGTAGTCAAAGGGATTGTGTTTTGTGTCTTTCTTTGCCTTGTATTTGAAGTCCACCAAATAATTGTTGGTTGTTTTTTTTTTTAAGTTCATCAGATTATTTTTCATGTTTCTTGTGAAGCACAGGAGTCCATGGCTCTTCATAATATTTTCCTAGTAAAAGGGGTTTACAGATGAAGTTACAGGCCTGTTAAGACCTGTGACAATTTTGCTGGGTATTTCAGCCAGGTTTCCATCCAGATCTTTTAAACAAGTTGTGTTGAGCTAAAAATGTCAGTAATAACTTTCTGACTCTGCCTAGGAACTCATAGGGAAATTCTGTCTATGAACTGACATGTGGAGATCTTTAACTCATAGCAGAAAATGTATAAATGAAAAAAATTACAGCCTAATTGTATGAAATAGTAAACCTGAAAGCATTTACATTTCTCTCTCAATAAGTTGCTAGTATTAATCCACACATTTCTTAATCTGTTTTAGATGATGAGATCTCAGGCTCTAGATAAACCACATATGAAGTGATATGAATGTTAGGGCCCAATTCTGCTCCTGTTTGAAGTCAGCAATAAAACTTCTTTTGGCTTTAGGACTAAGAACTTACAGATGATGAAAAGTGGAACTCAGCAGTGGAATATGGAAAGAATAGAGTTTTGGAGTATTGTGTTACTTTTAAAAAATAAATATTAATTCTGTCATATCTCTCTAGATCTGAATGAAGTGAGGGAATTGGTCATTTTGGTTATGGTCATCTGTTTGTTCAAAGGGTTCTCAAATGAATTCTCCAAAGGATTTCTGGTTATGCCAGTGCAACAGCCAGTTGGTATCAAGTAATGAAAATGTTGCAAAAACATGGAATATAAGCTTTTACAGCCTCATTCTCACAGCTGCAGAGCTACAACTTCTGCATAATTCTGACTGTAATGAGGAGAAAAATAATTTACTTCAGGACACATTTCTCTTCAGTAAAACTTTTGGTATGGTAATGCTGATTTTAGTTACTTCTACTGTCCTCTTCTGTATTTTTACTTCTTTCAGTAATAAAAAACCCTGTTAAAGAAACATTCACAACTGCTAACTCATAGAGAGATGAACCACTTCACTTCCTAATGTAAGCCAAGGTGTCATCTCTCATAAGCAAAAGCATTGATTGCCCTGGCACCAGAGGTGCTGCAGGGTGCCCATACTGCAATTTGGCTGCTTTCTTCCTGAGGCATACCACCTCGTTTTCCTTTGTGTTTTTCATTTTAAAAATTAAAATCTTAATTTTAAAATAAATTTTTAATCAGTTAATTAAAAAAAAAAAAGATCCTGCTTAGCTGCTGTTCACACAGCCTCTTCTGAATTTAACCTGTATTTATCCCTGAATTTCTGGTTTACTTTTAGATGTGTGTTTTGGAAGTGGCCATAACAAATGTTTCTGCTGAGTGGCTAATTTTCATTTGAGTTACAATTTCTTTTATGAGCATGTAATGCAGCTTCCACCTTTAAGGCTGGAAATCAACCCAGTGAAAAATTACCTTCCTCCCAGTTTAGGATTACACTGAAACACATGCTTGCATTTCCTTAGGGGTAAGTCTGTGCTTCATAAAGTTGCATGAATCTGGGCCACAGACCTTAAAATAGTATATATTACTATGAAACTCTCCCCAGATTCCCATCCCAGAATACACCTCGTCTTTATAGGACTAAACCTTGCTGTGTCATCTATGGTGGAAAAAAAAAAAAAAGAAAACAATGTGTAGCTAACCAGTTTTAAAAATAAAAGTAGTCCAGGAATATGCATGTTGGTGGAACGTCATCCAAGTTGTGGGACACTAAATAAAATAAACACCTGAAGTTTTCTGGCACTGCTTACAACAATTTATTTTCAACTTCATGCAATAACTTTTTTTTTTTTTTTTTTTAAGACTGGCACCATGTTGAGTAAATAAACTGCATATTAAAATAGTGGTGACTAGACAGTCACCAAAGAAATAAGAATAGTTTTGGAAGAAATCATTCTGATCTCTTAAAGGAATAAGCAATAGTTAATAATTCTCTGAAAACTTATTTTTAAGAAAAAATTAAAACTAAACATGTTTAAATAATATTCAGGTTGTAATAGAGATGAGGAAAAACCAGCAAATGTGAAGTCCAGGCTGACACTTGAAATTAGCCTGTGTTATTCCTTAATTGGAATTCCCAACTTATTTTTGTCTATGTCAAGGTCTTAAGGTTATTGAAATTGTGCGTTCCATACCATATTCAATTTAGATACTAACAGCAGCCCTTCCAGATTGTCTGTCGGAATCACCAACTGTATCATTCTTACACCCCTTCCTTGACTGCCAAAAACAGGACATGCTGGTACATGGGTTACTGACGTGAATGTATACATCTATGATACATCAGGAACTATAGGTGCTCCAAAAATCTGCTGACAAACACTAAAAATATTAGATCCACAAGCAACTCCCTGAATGTAGTAGAACCCCCTATGACACTTTCCTACTTCAGGAATTCCTCTCCCAGTCCATTTGAGAAAGGCTGTTTGAACAGCATAACATTTATTTTCTCTGTGTGACTGGGAAGACCTAATAACTGAGAAATTAGCAGTTATTTTTTACAGCAAAGAGTACTTACCCTAAGCCTCTGCTGAGTCTCTAGGTGGCCCTCACAGCACTGGCATTTGGCTGCTTTCCTGCCTAGTTGTGTGGTCTCAGCAGAGCGGATGAAGCCGTCCAGGACAGTGCCCATGGTTTCACATGTTTCTCAGGCAGTAACACAAGAAGGGTTCTTCAATTCAAATGCTTTTTTTTCCATACTGATAAAGCAAGTCAAACAAGGGATATAACTGCAGCACTCCAAGCAGGTAGAAAACAATGACTTCCTCAGCATTTTTTTTCCCCACAGTCCTTTTCCTTTTTAATGCCTGTGCCTCTTCACAATTTTAGTGTTTTACAGTGGGTGTTTTGCAATTAGTTGCTCATTTCTGGTGCCTTCCTCCACGCTTCCATGGGGAGGGTCCCTCAGAGACTTATTACCTCACCTGTCTGTCTTGCTATCACATAGCTCCTTTCAGAAAAACTTGGAGACCGTGGTGCTTCTGGAAGGGGGAAATGTGACACTGATGAGTTTCTTCTGTGCTGGTTGGTGTTTTAAGCTGACGGAACAGCCTCAAGAACTCAGATTTGGGAAGCAGCAGAAATGGTGGAATAAGGGAGGAAAGTATAAGTAGGAAAGTTATTCCTATGCAATAATTAGGTTTGGGGCAGCCATACGGTTTTGAAGGACCTGATCATCCCCACTTAACTGCAATTCCTGAAGTGGTCCTTTTTTGTATGCACAAACTCTGTGATATTTAATGTCATTTACAAAATTCTGTCCTCCAACAACACCATTCTGTGTAAAATAAATAAAATTTAGGGATCTGAAAAATTCTCAGCACTGTGATTGCACCTGTATTACTTCAATCAGGAATTCAGTGCAATGTGTGAGAGGATGTAGTTTGAAATTATAAGATACATACATCTCTTTTAACCTGTTCCTAAATATTCTTTTATGTTTGTTGCCTGACTTGTTGGACATCTCTCAGACACATTGGACCCCTTTAGAGGCGCAGTGTGGCAGAGGTTGGGAAGCTGTAGAACAGGCTACAGGTGTATACAACATATGCATTATATACTGGATGTACATTAGTCAAGGAGCTGTATAAAGTTTCTGAGTCTGATTAGGGAACAGAAATCTAGACTACATCTGCTGAGACAAAGACTTTAGCCCTCTGGTATTGTAGATAGCTGTATCATGGAAATGAATCCTTGTGTAGTATAAAATTTGTTCTTCCACTGTTGTAAGTAAGGAGCAATCGTCCCGTATGTCAGTGAGCTATAAGAAGGGAATGAGAACTAGGGTAATGCACTTGGAGAAGAAAGCAGGAAAAAAGATGGAGGACACACAAACAAAATTCTGTTTGGGCTTACTTTCAATCACTCTATTTGAAAGCTTTTATCACTTGGTAGTTTGGGAACAGCTTTCCAGCTGGTACAGGCTTGAACTCTTATGTTTTATAAGTGGGTGTGCACGCATTTTTTTATGGAGCTGAAAATTTAGTGCATACCTGGCTTCTGTTGGTATCTGAAATCCACAACTGTGCTTTATTTCCTCACCTTCCTTCCTACAGGATGGTCCGCACACTGTATGCCATCGGTGCCCTGTTTCTTCTGATGGGGTTTCTGCTGCCAGCGGCCGAAGGGAGAAAGCGGAATCGTGGATCTCAGGGTGCTATCCCTCCTCCTGTCAAGGATCAGCCCAATGATTCGGAGCAGATGCAAACACAGCAGCAGTCAGGCTCCAGGCATCGAGAGCGAGGAAAGGGCACCTCGATGCCTGCTGAGGAGGTGCTGGAGTCCAGCCAGGAGGCGCTGCACATCACTGAGCGCAAGTACCTGAAGCGGGACTGGTGCAAAACCCAGCCCCTCAAACAAACTATCCACGAGGAAGGCTGCAACAGCCGCACCATCATCAACAGGTTCTGCTATGGCCAGTGCAATTCCTTCTACATCCCTAGGCATGTCCGTAAAGAAGAAGGCTCCTTCCAGTCTTGTTCCTTCTGCAAGCCCAAGAAATTCACCACTATGACTGTTACACTCAATTGCCCCGAGCTTCAGCCCCCAAGAAAGAAAAAAAGAATCACCCGAGTTAAGGAGTGCCGGTGTATATCTATTGACTTGGACTAAACGGAGAAAAAGTAGCAATTGCACTCTGACTGTATGCAATCACTGCCATTGTGAGAGTGAGTGGCATGAGCTAGCCTACCTTCAAGGCTGGGCAAAACTGAAAGGGACCTAGTGAATTACCTAAAACAAGCAAAACCCCCCCAAAAGAAAGAAAATATTGATGTAAGGAAAGGGCATGCATGTGTGTGTGTAAGGGAGAAAATGGATATGGATGAGCAATTGCATGAATGTTCACTACAGAAAAAAACCAAAAAAACCCAACCAAACAAAAACAGCGTATGAGACATTAAAAAACTCCTAATTACCCATAGTCATGAATTAGGTTTTCTAATTCATGCGTATATTCACAATTTTGCCGCTTGCTGGGAAAGTGGAGCTGTGGCTTTTGCAAATGTTCACCTTTGTGCTATTTGCTTTTACAGTATTACGTGAAACATCAAAGCAAGAGGACAATATATTTCAAAGCACGAATCTATTCTTATATAAGAAATAGACAAAGAGCAATTTAAAGTGTAGCACAGCCATCACTGAAAATAGAAGCTGTGTTGAGTGTTTATAACACGCTTCTTCAAAAAAAATAGCTGCAATCCAAAAGCCATGTCTAGAGAACAATGGGGGGATGTGGGAGTGCTGAAAAGTCAATATAGGTGGATGGGAAACAGATCTACAGCAACTTAGAAAGCAAAAGGTCAAAGCAAGTAGACAGGGAGAGTACAAAAGGGAGTCGAAAAAGGAAAGGTACATAAATAGGAAAACACAGAGGAAGAGATATTGTCTTCTGTTTACGTTTTGCTTTAATTTATATACCTAGTCATATATTACATAAATTAAAAAGAAACTATATACCAGGCTATAAATATACTTCTGAATTCTGATGGCTCTCTAAACCAAACAGAACCCATTCTTATGCCACTAAATCCATTTGATGTCTTTTATTTCTGATATCAGTTATTCTTCATATCTACATATATATGTATATGCAGTATCCTTTAGGCAGTGGTATCTATACATACATGCAATGAGTGTGCTTACTTCATTGTGTGTATCCAAACTCTTCTTTTTCACACACATACATAACCACAGCACAAAAATCTTGCTAACCAAGATCAAGTACAGAATGGCAGTAATTTAGTACATAAAGAGCAGAGCAAAAATTAAAACAAGCATCATGTGACTGAAAATGCAATAACCACACAAGAGACAAAAGACACGACATTCATGACTAGTAAACATTGCATTGTTGTTGTTATTTTAGCTTTGCCACAGGCATGCAGTTTGTTGAAACAGAGATGCAAAACTTTGCCAGCAATGATCCTCTTTTTATATCTTTTACCACAGACTTGCATTTAAACTGGATTTGGAGTAAGTAAAGAGAATTTCCTGAACACTTAGGGCTGACTGCCCCTCTCATCTGGGGGGAAAAAACATAAAAGGGGACAACCTACTTCCAACAGCTCGATGACTCTCACCTGTGAGGTTATCTTGTCTTTTCTTTCCTTCAGGCTTAGGAGTTTAAAATTGATCAGGGCTGTAAAGTTTGGCAAGAGCACAGAAGTTCCTTCAAAAAAGTTGTTTTAATGAGGTGTGTCCTGGGATTGGACCAGACAGGCAGCCCATCCATGTATGTTGTCCTTGCTATCCTGAGCTCTCAAAGGTCCACACTTACTGTGCGATGGGTCTTGGAGGGTCCGGGACTCAGTTTCCCCACTCAGCAGCAATATTCTGTAGGATTCACTCTCAGTATAACTCTGCTCTCTCCCACCAGATGCCTCTCTCAGCCACAAAGTGATTATTTTGACATGATTTCTTGCCATAGAATATTAAGGAGGACAATTCTGCCCCCAGTAACATGCCCAGAGGGAAAGATATATGATGAGTGGCATGTCACAGATGCATCCTATGAGGCCTCATTTTATCAATTTTCCCACCTGTTATGTAATGCATCATACATTTATTGGTGATATCCTGTATCTCTACAGCTCATCTATTTTTGCTCTAAAATCCACTGCTGTGAGGTTTTTGTTTGTAAGATTAAATGATTACAAATCATTTATTGGTATTATTAAAATGCATTTTATTTGGTATACTCTCACTCAGCAGTTTGACACGTTTTCATGGATTTTAAAATCCAGTTTTAAAATCTGGAATTATAGGAGGTAGGTTTCCACTGTGTGGAATGTGAATAGTTAAACAGAAAGATAAGGATATTTAATGTTATTATTAATACAAATTCTCTTTCACTGATAATAGGCAGGGAATGTTTTCATTTAAAATTGCTTTTTAAAATTTTTTTCCCAGGGGAAAGGGCCAACCTCAGTCATTGCTGGAAATTTTGTTCTAGCTTGCGCTTTTGTTCAAGAAATGGGAACACCTTATGAATGATTTTTTTCTTCATGTAAAATTGACAGCAAAATTCACATTTTCTTTGACAGAGACTGTTATGTCCCTAACCCCTTAGCTGTTATGCAAAGCTTCAGAAAGTCCTTTAAGTTTTGTCTAGAATTCTCAAGGAAAATTGACAAAAGTATTCCAAATCTTTATGTTCTAAAACTGCCTGTGCATAGATCATGATGGAACTCCCCTTGAGGCAGATCCCCCTCACCCATATGAATTGCTAGTTATTGCCTGAGAGTAAGAAAGTTCTGCTAACTTACAATTATATGAGATATTTAATATCAACCACAATATGTATTTAAATGTCTGCTTTATTCTAAAAACAATGGACTATATAACCTAAGGCTGCAGTATTTTCATGCTCGGTCTCACAAAGCAAAACTTGGTTTAAAATGAAGTTTTAATTATTTTGTAACTGAATAGAATTGGAGGGTTTTTTTTTTCTTCCCAGCATTTTATACGTCATTTTAACTACTAGTAACAAATAAATAAAATATCTTCTCCAGCCTGTGTCTATTGTTGTTTGTTTTTTGGTTTTTTTGTGGTTTTTTGGTTTGGTTTTTTTTCCCCTTCCTCAAGTTTCCAGCTCTTTCTGGATCTGTTGTACTTTATCCTGACTTCTGTGGTTTCTTCTAATTATGAAAGGCTTTACATTATGACAATAAGACATAGAGACAAGCAATGGCACCATCATTCAACACGGCTACTTCAATAAGGCTTTTAAATGAGATCTGTCACTTGCCCCTCACCCTTCCACAATTTATAGAAGGAAAATCTCAATCTTTGCTCACACTTTTCCCCTTGTAAACCATAAAGTGACAGTTGAAAATATAAATCAGCCTTGAATGTTGTAGAGTTAAAGTTGGAGTTGGCCTGCCTGCCTTATGCCTTATCTCAGTTTAGTGTTTAGCTGGCAGTTTAGTCCCACTTCTGGAAAAAAAGAGTAAGGAACACCTTTACAATACAGCATATTACAAGCTGCAAATAAGGACAGAGGAGATGCAAAAGAATTATAAAAAAAGAACAGGAAGATTTGTCACTGCTGGCAGCACACGTGCAAGGCCAGGGTTGAGGAAGGACTGCAGCCAGGGAGAACATATTTCTTCAAAGTTTCCACCCTTTTGGTTTAGTCTTCCTTCACATCTAGCTTTGTCATGCTTCTAAAACTTGCTGAAAAGATAATAAAATCAGCTAAGAATCTTTTTTTTTTAAGGTAATTGACTTTTTCTGCTCTGAGATATGGGCACAGTTGAGCAGAATGTTTCCTTGAGAAGTTGTGCACATGTATCTTTATTTAAATATTTAAACCAGAGAAAAACCTCCTGGACTTAGCTTTCTAGTACTCCATGGTACCATGGTCTTAATAATTATATAGTAACATATAATTTAATTATAGTTTATATTTGTCCTACATACCAGCTTTGAATTGACGATAACCTCCCATGTGCTTTATAGTTACTTACACAGACCAAAAGAAGGCAAGAGAGAGAGAATTCACACGCACCTTACTCTGCTGTCAGGGATGCAGGCAGAAATGAGACCCTCCTTTTCTCTGTGCCCAGTGGGCTGGGCTGGGTGTGTGTGGGGTTTCTGGCGTGCTCTGTCAGCCATGTGCTGCTGGGAGCTCGCACTGTGTGTGATTCCGAGGCACCGAGAGCGCAGCGCTGGCTCTGCTGAGTGCGCTCCCATCTGAGCCGCAGATGTGCACCGTGGGCACCGCGCCTCCGCTCCACCAGCCTGGCAACAGGGACCTGGACTTTGCAAAAATGATGGGGTAACTTCACCTTGTCATTTACCTTCTCCCGAGTGAAAAAAAAAACCCAAACCAAATAAAAACCCACTGCCAAAATAGAAAAAACTCAACCCAAACAAAAATGCAGAAAGGAGAATTAGAATTGCACCCTTGGGACTGATGTTCCTTTTCCACCGTAGATGTAAACCTACAGGTTTTAGTTCCAAAAGGTTTCCTAAAGGAGAACAACCAAGTGAAAAATACCTAGATCTTATTCACTCCAAATAACTCAAACCTGCCCCAAAAGCCACTTCATTAGTTACTGAAATACAACAGTCAGTTTTGGCAGAACATCCAAAATTTTTCTGAGCTGTCCTGCTTACCTGGATGGTTGCAATGCACTAACCAAAGAGGAGAGCTGCATCATTTAAATTTTAAGGAAGTGAAAATGTAACATGTATTTGTATTTAGCCAAAACAGTGGTTCATATTTTTAATAACCATCAGATTTTTTTTTAATCAGCTGAGACTGAAACCAGAAATTCCAAGCAACGCACAAGTATCACAAAGAGTCCCAGTGCAGATTTTTGATGCTACCTTGTAATGCATCTACATAAAAATATCTGAAGCCTATGTGCACTGCCTGCCTGGGGATGTAGCTGATGACTTTAAAGTGCCTTGTCTCAATGTGTGGCTTCTGTCTGCCTGAATTCTTCCTCAAGCTTTCATGGGTCTGGGTGGAGGAGTACAGAAATTTTAACTGTCACTTGCTCACTTTTCTATTATTTTCTAAAAATTTTGAAAATAAAATTCAGAATCCACTTTTTTTTGAAAAATCAAGGAGCAAGATCTGAGAAAGTCTATACTGATGTAAAAAAAGATTATTTGAGATTGCATTAAAACCCCCCAAAATTCTAGGCTGTGATAAGCAATAACTCCTCCTTGCTGTGGTACAGATGTAGATCACATAGCTTGGGGATGGATCAAATGGAAAAATTACACTGACTCACAATAAATGTTTTGCAAAGAAAATTTGAACTTGCTACATTTGCATTTCTTTTTTAAAAGAATGCCTTGTGGAAAAAAGTAATATTCCAGTTCATATTACAAGAGCAAAAAGGAACAGAGGCTAAAAAAATCTCTCTCTCCAGAATATTTGAGAGCTATGTCTTACCTTTTTGCCTAGTAATATCAATTTTCTGCTTAAAGCAATTGGAAAGAATCAATGTGTAATTTACAGCTCATATGGGTTAGAATACTCAAATTCATTAATCGTGATTTTATCATATGGCATCACAACTGAGCACTATTGAGATTTTGATTCACATAATGATGAATTTGCAGGCAATATTGTCTTTCTTTTATTTAATTTTTTGTAATTCAGTTTTTGAGGTTTAATGACAAAGAGATATATGAGGTTTAAGAGAAGAGATACACTCTCAATCTTAGCTTTGTATTAGTCTGTTGTTCTGTACAGAGAATTTAAAAATCATGCTATATAGATGTAACATAAATGTATTTGTTTCTCTAAACAAAGGTGTAAAAGCCAAGACGTGCATTAGATATATTTATAAGTCTGAAAAATGTATATTGGATAAGATCATACATAAAACTATTGAGTACTGTGCCAAGCTTCTTAATAACACACTTTAGGAGTGACTACAATGACACTAGTTAGAAGAGTAGCCATGAAGAATTTCTTTTTTTAAGGATGGGGACAGGGTTTTATGTATTCAGTTAAGTTTATTTCTAGACAATTACCCTTAATGGATGAAGTCTTGCTGAACTTCTCTCTTTAGGATCTGAAGGACCTTGAATGTTCCTTTGAAAACAGATGTTCATGAGGGATGTGATTTCCATTTTTGTTGTTAATTTGTTTCAACTTCAAATGAATGAAGAGGCTAGAATTTGGGTGTTAAGTTAGATTTAGCAAATAAAAAGGAGAGAGAAAACTATGTGTACATGGCAAGAACTTATTGAATGGATCTAAATCCTATGGTAGGTAATTTGATCTAATTTTTGCAGAAAGGCAAATGCCAGATGTTTGCTCCACTTTGATCTTAATAACACTTTAGGCTGCAGACAATAAGATTGGTTTAAAATTTATTGTCTCTTTGATTTCTCTATTCTAATGCTTTTTAAATTCTTTACACAAGACAGATCTATATATAGGCAACTGGGGTGGCATCAGAAGCATTGTGTACTTAAGACATTCTTGAAAACCTCAGTATGGAACAGTGTTTGCTTTTTTATGCATCAAAACAAAGCCAGATTTTATACAAGCAACATTCAATTTTCATTTTATTATAATGTCTCTTTTTATTTTGCGTATGAAGTTCTGACAGTCGCATCTGTGGCACAGCTCCTTATATGCTTTTATCTTTCAATAACCTTATTAAAAGTCAAGACAATATATTAAATCAACATTAAGCAGCAGGAGTTGAAAGTTAAGCTAATCCATTCCTTTGCATTGGGAGTGTAATCTATGTAGATCTCTAATTTCACCATTGAGTTGCTTTTAGTGTTCTTTTTGTACAGAATACGCTTTCTGAAAGGGGAGCTGCTGCTGAATGAACACCAGTGAAATCACCAGAATCAGTGAAAGAATCAGTAATGTCCAAGAGGTGTCCAACTTGCCTTTGATCTGGATCTTCACATTCAAGGAGAACACTGCTCTGTGAATGTGAGTTGAACTCATCTTAGAGCTGCTTTTTAAGTGGTCTCAGGTTTCTTCCATGATATCTTGTATATTCTCTGCTACTGAGAAATGGTGAAAAGCAAGTAAGACTCAGGACAAACAGTAGAGCAAGAACAATGGTTAAAAGGAAATAAAAAAAAAAAAGCAGGCAGAATGTCTTATCATGATTCTCTAGCATAGTTCATACCCACTGGTCCCTTAAATCCATGCATGATGTCTCAACAATTGGTTTCACTCTGCTCAGCTCAGTAGTCTGAAAGTTC
The DNA here is from genome assembly GCA_024865655.1 of Emberiza elegans. Lineage (NCBI taxonomy): Eukaryota > Metazoa > Chordata > Aves > Passeriformes > Fringillidae > Emberiza > Emberiza elegans. The sequence continues at coordinate 23,148,916 of JALJVW010000139.1, read as the reverse complement.
AAAAAGTCAGAGTCAGTTTTTCTCTGAAAGAAATTCTGAACTTTGTCTGGTGATGAAAATGCCATCGCTCAGCCAACAGAGAGAACACCTACCCTGGCAGGTTTTCTTAAGCTGTCAGCCTTGATCAGAAGTCAGCAGGGCTCCCTACTCCTGTACAAATAAGTTCAGTTCTTGCAACAAACTCCTTTGTAACCCAAAATAAAAACTCCATCCTTCAGAACCAAATATTTTAGTTAATTACCAGGGACAAAACATTACACACAGATGCACAAAAAAGTTCATCTCTTTCTATCACATAAGCTAAGTGAGAAGACTTGCAATTAACTCACCTCAGGAGAGAAGCTGGGTGAAACAAGACTCTTCCAATGAGAATTGTTCAAATGAATCTTCACATCTTTTCTTCCTTACCATTGCTATGACTACAGAGGAAAAAAATCTTTATTTATCACTATTACATTGAAATACTGTTTGCATATTTTCAAAGCACATTTTGCCAGTCCTCTCCTTGACATGATATACAACCTGCACCATTTGAGAAGGAGCCATTTGAAACGACTGGACAAGAAAGTCACAAAACACAGAGAGGTTTTAATGGTAATTAATTTCAATGCATAAGCACTGATTACCTAAAAGGACACTAGTTTTCTACAGAGGCATGATGTTATGAGACTGAAAATCTTTTGCAGCACTAGCTTTTGTGCATCATAGCTGAAAAGTGTACAAATGCTACACAGTGAAATTTAATGGAAGACACACAAGGAAAGATTTTAGCCTCGACATTTATCTTTACCAACACATGAAACCACCTTGATCTGTTTTACTGTTGATGAAAAACGAAGGTAGTGTCTATTTCACAGGAGAGGATAGGAAGTAAGAGTCAGTGTGATGGATGGTGAAAAGAAACAGAGGGCAAGAGCAAAGAAATATGAGCGTCAGGTACTGATCTCAAAGATGAGGTCTAGTCTGCTGTCAGAATGTGTCTAAATAGCTTATTATTAACAGGAGAGATGTATTGGCATTAGTGTGAAAGGAGGAGTGTACTCAGTTTGTACTGTGTTGTCAGAAGTGAGCCATCTGCATAGAGCTTATATTTGTTAGCTATAAATAGACTATGCAAGTACAAATCAAGCACAGATCAATCCTGTGAAAATATTCACTTACTTCAAGGCATTTTCCCAGCAGATAACACAGCAACAATCTCTACCATCTCTATCAAATCTGTCAAATTCACTCACAAGGACATAATTGCACTTCAGTGTGGCATAAAAATCCCAGGAAGTTTTAACTTGTCATGAACTTGTTACAAGTAATAATTTCATTTCAAATGCTTGAAATTTATTCTTTGATTAGTATTAGCCAGTGGGTGAAACAAACCCCACCTTCTCCAAGAGGGACAAATGAGTGTTACCAGGGAAATTTTATAATCTTCTGTAACGAAATCTAAGTGCACCAATTTAGGATGATGTCATTTTGCCTCACCAGTTCTCTTTAACCTGTCAATCCCAACAGCAGCTCAATTTCTATCTGTGGCTGATATGCTGGGAAAAGGAAGACCAAAATCATTTGTTGAGGTGACACTGAAGAGTTTATGCTAAGGGGAACCCCTGGAAATTGGGGTACTTACATCTTATTCTTTCTGGCAAGGGATTGAATTAAGGGAGGCCTGCAGGACCAGAAGTACATCTGTGGGGCAGCCTTGACAAGTTCAACAGCTTGCTGCTGAAATCTCTCCCTATCAATGTCAGAACCACCAGCATCTCCTGGGAAGTAACCTGATTTATTATTACATGCGAGATATTTTAATGATATTTAGGGAATGTTCCATTCAATATTGCAAGTGTTGCTTGATTTAGGCACCTATGTTTCATCTCCTGTGACTTGTAATAAGTATGTTTTTCTTTGATTTACTATTTCTTTGGCAATATTAATTAGTCTTGGTTCTGGAGTTTTTGGATTTCAGAGGCTTCAATAATTCAATTTGCTGATGAACAGCATGCTGCCCAATAGCTACAGAAATTGGTTCTCCAATAACCTATGGATTGTGCATCTAGGAATAAACTAGACATAGGGTCTATTCAAATGAAATACAATGATGAGAAGGGTACCCTACAGCATTCATTCAGGTCAAAACAGCCTGGAGTTGGGGTGGCAGCTTTAAATTTTCCAGCTTCAGCCTCATCTGTTTGTCTTTGCATAAAACGCTAACCTTACAGCACAACATCAGACAGGACTGGTTTCATGCAGAGGATACAAGTGCCAAAGACTGTGTGGAGGGCAGTGTTTGACTTCCATAAGGTAAGGCCTGGAGTGCACATGACCCTGTGAGCTGGGATCGGATGTTACACCCCGAGGCACAGGTCAGCATGTCCGTCATGCACAGACGAGATCGGCTGCACCTCTCGGTTGGAGAGGGATGTTATTTTCTTAAGGAGCAGGATGTTATTCCTAGAGGTCTGCCCCTTGGTAGGGTCAAGAGTAATATTTTATGGTTAATGTTTATGATTAATTTTGGCTGTGGCCTTTCCTTTCAGAATTTGTATGGTGTCAGTTCAAGTTGGTAAGGGGAAAGCTTGACAAGGTTAAGGCGTGAACCGTATACTCACTTTTCCTTCCAAAGTGAATACTACAACAACAATGCACATGGGAACCAAGCAGCACATTCCTAAATCAAACCAGAAGATTCATACAGGGAACTAAAACAGTAGGGTCTCCAAGAGAGTGGATTTTGCCTTTTGTTTTTTTAGTCCAAAGGATACATTTTCAGAAAGATGCCTTGGGAATTAGGTCAAAATAATCCCAGGAGCAAAAAGGGCAGTTGGGCATCAGATTTCTTGTGCTCTCATTACTTAAAAATTAATATTGTCTTCACCCCCATTCTCTCAAAAACTCTGCTGAAGTAAGGTGACTGATTCTCAGCTGTTTAATGCTGTTCCAAGGAAAGAACACGCATCACAATGTGATCCAAGTTTACTTTTGGAAAATATCCCAATCAACGTACCAACTTTGAATAGGATCTTTAGATTCACATGCAACTTGTTCTCTTTTAAAGTATGTGAACTTGAAAACTGTTTTCCCTTCATGTTTTTTATTAATGTCATGGTTTGTCAACAGGCTTGCAAGTGGACTTGGTTTGATAGTTTAGAAGATACTTAAGACCAGAAGAGATGGAAAACCTCTTTTAAAATCTCAAGGTGTTTTTGTTGCAGGGACATAGCATATAGTCCCATAGCTTGCTTTCTGTGGGAATTTCAGAGAGCAAAGAAGTACTGTTGTGATATTGTGAAAACCTCAAAAAAACTACTACTGTATATAAGAAATAAATACAACTTCAGAAGTGTGTGCATGAAGCAGACTCAGAAACCCGTCTTAGATCTGCATCACCCTTTTGGAGTGTTAGAATGTATCATCCAAGGGGTGTGGTGGGGAAGGTCATTGTAAGAGAGTTTCTGATAATGACTTTGAATCTGGAAGAGAGGACAAAATTCTGGCCTTGGCCTTGTTTGTTACTCATTCTTAGGAAATATTTTTTTTAAATCAGAGAATATATCTCACACTGTGCTTTCATTTAAAATTCTGACTAATGAAAAAATCTTTCAAATCTTTAATAGCACTGAACTTCAGACCCTAAGGGTAGCAATGTAATCCCTAATTAAAACCCTATCATGAATGCATAGCCTTTTCAGGACATTTGCATTGCACCACTGCACTTCTCAAAGACAGGATTGCTATGGTTGCTGTGAATCACATATAAAATGAGCACTGTCAGCCTTCATAAACACTTCAGTGGAAATCAAAGATTCTCAAAGTAAAAAAACAAAGGGGCATTAGCACACTTGTCTGATTCACAGTCAATCAGCAGCCAAAAATATTGCTACAGATGCTGCAAGAGAGACTAGCAAAGAAAACTAAAACATCACAATGTTTCCATTTTTCAGGTTAGTAAGAGAAGCAAAAGAAAAAATATCAACCTCAGAATTTAAAAATGTTGCCCTTGACTCACACACACAGTCCTTTGGAGCTCAACTGTGTATGACCATTTGTGGGTTAAGCTTTTTGTAACAAGGTGATTTCAAGTTTTACTGCTCAGCTACTTATATGAAGTTCTCAGTATTTAATTTACACTGTCTTGATTAGTTATGAATCATAGAGTGGAGTTTTGTGCCTGACTCTGTGACTAATTGAATCTGAAATGAAAACTTGTAAGTACTAACATAGTTACAAGTATAGCCAAAAATATGGCAGAGAATTTTAGAGATCAATTATTGGAGCAATTTCAAATGGCTTAATCATTTCAGTCTTGGAATTTGCAGCTTGAATAAATCTTATTATTAGTAATGAACAAATATTGGAGCTAGAAAAATGCACATGAAACTAGCAATGGTTTCTTAAACAGGGAGGGAGAAAGAGGAAGAAAAATTTACAAAGAGGAAACAATGCAAAAGGAAAAAAAAAAGAAAGAAGTCTTAGAAGTCTTATAACACACTGTGACTGAAAATATTATTCCTCACTCACCCCTCACATTCTTTTTAAGAAGCTGCAGAGGGTTTTCATGAAGGCCCAGCATGCCTAAACAAGTTTCACTCAGAAAGAATAAGTTGTAAAAGTTAAATCACCACTCATTTCTTTTGAGCCTGTCTTCAGCTGTGATCTGTGGAGCTTTAGTTTCTCTTTTCAGGCGTAGATAAAACAGTACTGTAAGACCAAACTTGAAAACCCCTAACTTTTCCCAAGTGTCTGAGAATTGCCTTTATAAGAACAGCATTTCTTCAAGCACCAGTCTGTATAGTAAATTACTTATATGAAACCCAGGGACTTATGAAGCCCATACACCTGTTCATCCACCATCCTACAGGAAAGATTTGGCACATTCATGAATGCATAAAAGATTGTCCCTAAGAAGCAAAAATCCCTAGAGCAAATGGACACAATGAAATGTAACAATTATATAGAAACCAAAACCAAGACTTGCAAACTGTTTTCAACACTTTTTTTGATCCTTACCAAAAACCTAGCATGCCTGGCTTTGAGGCTTGCATTTTTTTTGCATCTGGAAGCCCTTGGTTTGTTGACTTAACAGTAGCGGCACTCTCAAGAGCAAGGACTGCTTTGTTTGACCTACTGTATTCATCAATATTTGCATTGCTAATTTCATTATTTTGTAAAGGACCTTGGGATTTGTCTCATGAAAGAGGTTACACATAGAAATCCCCAGTCTGCTTTGATTAAAGTTTTCTGACCAACACATCTCAAATGCTCATTTGCTTCTAAATGATTTCAATAACTACAGTTATCCAGCTTTTAGGGTTGATTTTGCACTAAGTGTCCTTTCTTAAACAATGCATGTATGAAAATTTCATTGTAGATTGCTGAAATACAGATATTAGATCTATGACTGGATCAACTTCTTTTGCCATATCAACAGAATAGCTTCTCTTAGAGATATATATGCATTCATATTTTTAAAAAAATATATATGCCTATATATGTACCTGCATGTTTATATAAAGTAATTTAAAAACTGCCTGCTTTTATTTCCAGATTTAACCCCTGGATAAATGGCTGTGATATTTACAGACATGAAACAATTAATCTCTGAAATTATTTAATTGCATAGCTCTAATCTGCCATTTAATTAGAGGCAGCAGTTTGCTTTATAGGATTTTAAATCAGTGTATCACAAATTATTTCTGTATTTATGAAGTAACATTGTCAACAGCCCCAGAGCTGAAATACATTAGCAAATAATAAATAATACTGCATCATAGAAAATAAGATTTATGTCTGACAAAAACTTTGTGTGCTCAGAAAAGTAGCATTTATTTTAGACCTTTAGGATTGGCCTTAAAAATTTGGACTTCTGTTCAACATGTATGTTATTATTTTTGAAAAGAAATTCACTTTATCTGATATATTTTCATCCCTGCATGTGGTATTTTTATCTCAGAATAACACAGGCACAACTGCATGGCAAATCCTGCTTTTCAGCTAGGTGTTGTGTAGCTGAAAACATCCTGCAATCAAAGAAGCATAAAGAAAGTTCAAGAACTTCAGGCTCCAGAACTTTTTTGGACCCAAGGACTGAATTCAGGTTCTTAATGAATGAAGTTAGCTGTTCAGGTGAATAAACCATCTGTCATCTGACATCCTGGCATATCAGGATTCCAAACAAAAATGCTTATGAAGTCCATCTTTTCAGCAGCACACCAATTTTTTGTTTTAGAGGATCATGAAACTAGACAACAAATAATATGAGAAAGAACAGAGAACTGTCTGTAAGCTGGATTGCTTTGCTCAGCTACTTTTAATTAAGATGATGTATCTAATTACATACTACTTAACTATTCAGTGTTTATCTTGATATTTCTAACATGCTCATCATTGCGGCATCCGGTATGTCTTTATAGACCCACAGAATGGTTTGGGTTGGAAGGGACCTTAAAGATGATCAGATTCCAGGCCCCCTGCCTGGTTGGTCTAGTGCAATTCCTATGTGTCCCCTTCTACAGAAAAATGATTGCAAACAGTTCTTCATGTTTGGTTAATGTCTGCACCTTGGTGATTGTTTTTTGGCAATCTATCTTCAATTCATCTATGTAGCTGAAATCCTTGCTTAGATACTTGTCTTTTCCAGTCAAACCATGATGAAAACCATGATTTTTCAGCCCAAAATCCATTGATCATACTGCTGATGATTTGCTGAGTTTCTCCATTCCCTCTTTTAACATGTTGTGATTTTTCAGGGTCAGTCATGGAATATATTTGCTCTTAATCTCTCTTGACGTGATCACTCCAACCTCTGCTTGACTAAGGATAAGAATTTTCAAACAAATACATTAATAATGTTACCAGAAACATCTAAAACTAAGTCACAGTCTTCTGGTTTTAAATTTATGTGATTTACTCAAAACTGCCTAAAATAAATCTGTCTTTCAAGAGTTGCTGAGAATCCTGCTGAAGATGCTTCCAGTTCCTGTAGTCCCCAAAATGGTTAGCTGCTGAATGAAATCACAGCAGATTTTTCTACCAAAACTGTAATTGTTTTCTGTTCTGGCTACAGGAAAATGGGAAAAAAAACACACTAATGACAGTAAGGTTTCCTAAACTATCAATATAGTTATACAAGTAACAGTAAAATCTAGACAAAATTATAATTCAATTCATAGCTTTTTTTCTTCCCTAGAAAAGAGAATACAAATATTAATGTTTGGAGACATGGATGATAGAAAACACTGAGATTCTATTGTATTATGTTTTTTTGGTTAGTATGGTCTGAGTTACTGAAAAGCTTTTCAATATTATGCATCTGGAAATATGACGAGTTGCCAAAAGTGGGAGAGAACTAAGGAAATTTTCATCTTCAGAAGTGTGCAAATTGTTTCAGATTCACCTCCCCAAAATACCTTCAAGACATTGACTTCAGAAAGGTAGATATTCAAATTCTTTGCAGATCTGAGATATGTCTTTTTTAACAAGCACACTGAACTTGGGATATTAACTGTATGTTGTAAATAAAAGAAGTTATTTAGACAGAATTTTTAAAACAGAGAAACCTACAGTATCCCAATAACACATTTTGCATACAAAAAAGACAATTGAAAAAATTATCAAAAATACTGAGGAGGAAAATATAGTCTTTTATTTACAGTCAATGTCTCCTTAAGAATTTAGTTTAAAAATAAATACTGCATCCCACTACAATAACTTTTACAAAGTCATTCATAGCACATGTTGATTTTTGAGAAAATTATACTTTCAGATACACAGTAGAAACATACACACACACACACACACACACACATAATTACAACAAACATGGAGCAGGGAAAAAGCACCTGAGTCTATTTAACTTATGCTTTTAAGACATTTGTAACATATTTAATCAGGAACTATTCCAAGGAGTTTAATTCTGAAAACCAAAAAAAGCTAAACCACATTAATATTCCATTATTTTTGTTTTACATATGGTAGGATGATAAATGCAAAGTTGATTTCAATTCAAAGGACAGCAAATATATAATTGCTGAGTGTATTTGCAAACATTCAAGCAAAGCTCTGATTTTATTAACGCAAATCCCACATGGACATCAGAGGCCTAAATGCTGTTATGTCTGTGAAACTCGCTAGGTACACATAGAACACTATCAGCATTGCAAGAGATTTTACCATTTTGCTACATCTTCAAAGAGAAGTTAAGCAGCCAAAGAGGCCTCTCTTTTGATGATTTTGTATCATATGGAGAGAAGAGAGGGAAGCATACCAACAATAATAATGTTCAACAGTGCAAATATTTAACTCAGAATGATTGGAAAGGAAAAATAACCCAAATATCTAAATGGAGGTTGAAAATCATACTATAATCCTACTAAAAACACCTTCCAGTGGTCAGGTCTTGATTTTTCATGTCATATTATTTCTCCATTTTTGCTTCCCGTAGCTTCCAAACGTAGCAAAGCTTTTAGTACAGTGAGCAGTAGCTAAGTACACTGGCAGGGGCAGCTTTTTTTCTTGAGGCTGATATATCCTCCACCAAAAATAGTGTCATTATATATCTGTATTTCTTAAAGTATATAGCTCTGTTATTCCTGGGGAACATACAGTCAGTCATCATCTGGGCATTCACAGCTTTGCTGAAAGCACCTACAAGAAACTGCCTTTATCAAGTGTCTGTGCAAAGTCCTTATCCAGTCCCATCTGACAAGGAGCACGAGTCCTCCTTTGCAACAGGTATCACTGGTTTCAAAACCAATGCAATATGACAAGCACATTTCATTTGACATAGCTTTTCTGAACTTGACCCCAAAAAATCCGTTCAATTTCCCTCTCAAGTCTCTCCCTTTTCTGAGCTGTATGGAGATGAAAGTGTGTTGTTCAGGCTACATGCCTGATGAGCATACACACAGATTATTTCACTTGACCACATTAGCACTCAGGCCCCCTTAGAAACTTGTCCAAGAAAAGCTGGCTTGATTGTCTGATATAATATAATCTTTTAATTAAACAAAGCCCAAACAAACCCAAGCAAACACTTGACTTCAAAAGAAAATCCACAAGGAAGATATAGTGAGGTTTATATTGTTGTTTCAATGGCACTGCAACGTTTTCATTCTTTACAGCCCTTCTAAAAAAAACATTGGACTGTAACACAAAATTAGAAAATAAATAGAATGAGAAAAAAAAAGTATTATTTTTATCTGAATGAAATCAGTTTTATTTAGTCACCTTCCTGTCAGATATGAAAGAAGTCTAGAATAGAACTGTGAGCTTGTTCTGTGTTGATTAATTACAAAATGGTATCCTCCCATATAAAATCTAGAAGATACCCACACCACAAAAAATCATCCTAATAGACAGGAAAAAAAAAGAATTATAAGAAGAAGAGCATGGCTTTTATCCAGTTTATAGTGATTAGCTGCTATTGGCAATACACCCCTAAAACTACTTTACATCTAAGAAGTATCAGGTGCTATACAGCATCTACGTTAATGTGCTGACAACTGATGCTCCAAGCTGTAGGAAGCAGAGCCATAATCTTAGATTGCTACGTAGTTTGTGCAGTTTCTATAAGATACTGTTTGTGGATAGTTGCTCAGGATGAGCATTTGTTCAACAACAACAGATTATATTTACAACATGCCAAATGAGACAGTAAAAGTACTGAACTACAAGCTTGGCCCCTCTGGGAGAAGTCAGAGAGAAAATGTACTATTTAAAGTACACAAATGCATAGTTCAAAGACTGAAAAATCATCTAATGGAAGATTAAAAAAATGAAAGAAAATTATCAACCAGTGAACAGATGTAACTGGTCCTCTTCCTACAGTCACCTGAACTTCTGTAAGGATGCCATTTGTCAGTACCAATATAGTACACAAATCTCAGCCTGTCAGTACTCTTCAGGTCTTTGAGCTGACCAAATACATCATGGTTCAATGTCTATCACAAAAACATCCTAACATTCTTAGTATTATTTTGTGCCACAGTTAACTTCTAATTGCAGTGAAGACTGCAGTCATCAGTGATGACAGAATTTGGCCCCATTGCTTGGCCCTGTGATAAAAGTACTAGTTTATGATTAAGAGAGGCTGAGAAGGCAGATGTCATGGCAGCTAAACTCATCTTACCTAGGAAAAAAGATTGTCCCTAAGAAGCAAAAAAAGCCCTAGAGCAAATGGACACAATGAAATGTAACAATTATATAGAAACCAAAACCAAGACTTGCAAACTGTTTTCAACACTTTTTTTGATCCTTACCAAAAACCTAGCATGCCTGGCTTTGAGGCTTGCACTTTTTTTGCATCTGGAAGCCCTTGGTTTGTTGACTTAACAGTAGCGGCACTCTCAAGAGCAAGGACTGCTTTGTTTGACCTACTGTATTCATCAATATTTGCATTGCTAATTTCATTATTTTGTAAAGGACCTTGGGATTTGTCTCATGAAAGAGGTTACACATAGAAATCCCCAGTCTGCTTTGATTAAAGTTTTCTGACCAACACATCTCAAATGCTCATTTGCTTCTAAATTATTTCAATAACTACAGTTATCCAGCTTTTAGGGTTGATTTTGCGCTAAGTGTCCTTTCTTAAACAATGCATGTATGAAAATTTCATTGTAGATTGCTGAAATACCGATATTAGATCTATGACTGGACAAACTTCTTTTGCCATATCAACAGAATAGCTTCTCTTAGAGATATATATGCATTCATATTTTTAAAAAAATATATATGCCTATATATGTACCTGCATGTTTATATAAAGTAATTTAAAAACTGCCTGCTTTTATTTCCAGATTTAACCCCTGGATAAATGGCTGTGATATTTACAGACATGAAACAATTAATCTCTGAAATTATTTAATTGCATAGCTCTAATCTGCTATTTAATTAGAGGCAGCAGTTTGCTTTATAGGATTTTAAATCAGTGTATCACAAATTATTTCTGTATTTATGAAGTAACATTGTCAACAGCCCCAGAGCTGAAATACATTAGCAAATAATAAATAATACTGCATCATAGAAAATAAGATTTATGTCTGACAAAAACTTTGTGTGCTCAGAAAAGTAGCATTTATTTTAGACCTTTAGGATTGGCCTTAAAAATTTGGACTTCTGTTCAACATGTATGTTATTATTTTTGAAAAGAAATTCACTTTATCTGATATATTTTCATCCCTGCATGTGGTATTTTTTATCTCAGAATAACACAGGCACAACTGCATGGCAAATCCTGCTTTTCAGCTAGGTGTTGTGTAGCTGAAAACATCCTGCAATCAAAGAAGCATAAAAGAAAGTTCAAGAACTTCAGGCTCCAGAACTTTTTTTGGACCCAAGGACTGAATTCAGGTTCTTAATGAATGAAGTTAGCTGTTCAGGTGAATAAACCATCTGTCATCTGACATCCTGGCATATCAGGATTCCAAACAAAATGCTTATGAAGTCCATCTTTTCAGCAGCACACCAATTTTTTGTTTTAGAGGATCATGAAACTAGACAACAAATAATATGAGAAAGAACAGAGAACTGTCTGTAAGCTGGATTGCTTTGCTCAGCTACTTTTAATTAAGATGATGTAACTAATTACATACTACTTAACTATTCAGTGTTTATCTTGATATTTCTAACATGCTCATCATTGCGGCATCCGGTATGTCTTTATAGACCCACAGAATGGTTTGGGTTGGAAGGGACCTTAAAGATGATCAGATTCCAGGCCCCCCGCCTGGTTGGTCTAGTGCAATTCCTATGTGTCCCCTTCTACACAAAAATGATTGCAAACAGTTCTTCATGTTTGGTTAATGTCTGCACCTTGGTGATTGTTTTTTGGCAATCTATCTTCAATTCATCTATGTAGCTGAAATCCTTGCTTAGATACTTGTCTTTTCCAGTCAAACCATGATGAAAACCATGATTTTTCAGCCCAAAATCCATTGATCATGCTGCTGTAGATTTGCTGAGTTTCTCCACTCCCTCTTTTAACATGTTGTGATTTTTCAGGGTCAGTCATGGAATATATTTGCTCTTAATCTCTCTTGACATGATCACTCCAACCTCTGCTTGACTAAGGATAAGAATTTTCAAACAAATACATTAATAATGTTACCAGAAACATCTAAAACTAAGTCACAGTCTTCTGGTTTTAAATTTATGTGATTTACTCAAAACTGCCTAAAATAAATCTGTCTTTCAAGAGTTGCTGAGAATCCTGCTGAAGATGCTTCCAGTTCCTGTAGTCCCCAAAATGGTTAGCTGCTGAATGAAATCACAGCAGATTTTTCTACCAAAACTGTAATTGTTTTCTGTTCTGGCTACAGGAAAATGGGAAAAAAAATACACTAATGACAGTAAGGTTTCCTAAACTATCAATATAGTTATACAAGTAACAGTAAAATCTAGACAAAATTATAATTCAATTCATAGCTTTTTTCTTCCCCTAGAAAAGAGAATACAAATATTAATGTTTGGAGACATGGATGATAGAAAACACTGAGATTCTATTGTATTATGTTTTTTTGGTTAGTATGGTCTGAGTTACTGAAAAGCTTTTCAATATTATGCATCTGGAAATATGACGAGTTGCCAAAAGTGGGAGAGAACTAAGGAAATTTTCATCTTCAGAAGTGTGCAAATTGTTTCAGATTCACCTCCCCCAAAATACCTTCAAGACATTGACTTCAGAAAGGTAGATATTCAAATTCTTTGCAGATCTGAGATATGTCTTTTTTAACAAGCACACTGAACTTGGGATATTAACTGTATGTTGTAAATAAAAGAAGTTATTTAGACAGAATTTTTTAAAACAGAGAAACCTACAGTATCCCAATAACACATTTTGCATACAAAAAAGACAATTGAAAAAATTATCAAAAATACTGAGGAGGAAAATATAGTCTTTTATTTACAGTCAATGTCTCCTTAAGAATTTAGTTTAAAAATAAATACTGCATCCCACTACAATAACTTTTACAAAGTCATTCATAGCACATGTTGATTTTTGAGAAAATTATACTTTCAGATACACAGTAGAAACACACACACACACACACACACACACACACACACACACATAATTACAACAAACATGGAGCAGGGAAAAAGCACCTGAGTCTATTTAACTTATGCTTTTAAGACATTTGTAACATATTTAATCAGGAACTATTCCAAGGAGTTTAATTCTGAAAACAAAAAAAAGCTAAACCACATTAATATTCCATTATTTTTGCTTTACATATCGTAGGATGATAAATGCAAAGTTGATTTCAATTCAAAGGACAGCAAATATATAATTGCTGAGTGTATTTGCAAACATTCAAGCAAAGCTCTGATTTTATTAACGCAAATCCCACATGGACATCAGAGGCCTAAATGCTGTTATGTCTGTGAAACTCGCTAGGTACACATAGAACACTATCAGCATTGCAAGAGATTTTACCATTTTGCTACATCTTCAAAGAGAAGTTAAGCAGCCAAAGAGGCCTCTCTTTTGATGATTTTGTATCATATGGAGAGAAGAGAGGGAAGCATACCAACAATAATAATGTTCAACAGTGCAAATATTTAACTCAGAATGACTGGAAAGGAAAAATAACCCAAATATCTAAATGGAGGTTGAAAATCATACTATAATCCTACTAAAAACACCTTCCAGTGGTCAGGTCTTGATTTTTCATGTCATATTATTTCTCCATTTTTGCTTCCCGTAGCTTCCAAACGTAGCAAAGCTTTTAGTACAGTGAGCAGTAGCTAAGTACACTGGCAGAGGCAGCTTTTTTTCTTGAGGCTGATATATCCTCCACCAAAAATAGTGTCATTATATATCTGTATTTCTTAAAGTATATAGCTCTGTTATTCCTGGGGAACATAGAGTCAGTCATCATCTGGGCATTCACAGCTTTGCTGAAAGCACCTACAAGAAACTGCCTTTATCAAGTGTCTGTGCAAAGTCCTTATCCAGTCCCATCTGACAAGGAGCACGAGTCCTCCTTTGCAACAGGTATCACTGGTTTCAAAACCAATGCAATATGACAAGCACATTTCATTTGACATAGCTTTTCTGAACCTGACCCCAAAAAATCTGTTCAATTTCCCTCTCAAGTCTCTCCCTTTTCTGAGCTATATGGAGATGAAAGTGTGTTGTTCAGGCTACATGCCTGATGAGCATACACACAGATTATTTCACTTGACCACATTAGCACTCAGGCCCCCTTAGAAACTTGTCCAAGAAAAGCTGGCTTGATTGTCTGATATAATATAATCTTTTAATTAAACAAAGCCCAAACAAACCCAAGCAAACACTTGACTTCAAAAGAAAATCCACAAGGAAGATATAGTGAGGTTTATATTGTTGTTTCAATGGCACTGCAACGTTTTCATTCTTTACAGCCCTTCTAAAAAAACATTGGACTGTAACACAAAATTAGAAAATTAATAGAATGAGAAAAAAGTATTATTTTTATCTGGAATGAAATCAGTTTTATTTAGTCACCTTCCTGTCAGATATGAAAGAAGTCTAGAATAGAACTGTGAGCTTGTTCTGTGTTGATTAATTACAAAATGGTATCCTCCCATATAAAATCTAGAAGATACCCACACCACAAAAAATCATCCTAATAGACAGGAAAAAAAAATAATTATAAGAAGAAGAGCATGGCTTTTATCCAGTTTATAGTGATTAGCTGCTATTGGCAATACATCCCTAAAACTACTTTACATCTAAGAAGTATCAGGTGCTATACAGCATCTACGTTAATGTGCTGACAACTGATGCTCCAAGCTGTAGGAAGCAGTGCCATAATCTTAGATTGCTACGTAGTTTCTGCAGTTTCTCTAAGATACTGTTTGTGGATAGTTGCTCAGGATGAGCATTTGTTCAACAACAATAGATCGTATTTACAACATGCCAAATGAGACAGTAAAAGTACTGAACTACAAGCTTGGCCCCTCTGGGAGAAGTCAGAGAGAAAATGTACTATTTAAAGTACACAAATGCATAGTTCAAAGACTGAAAAATCATCTCATGGAAGATTAAAAAAATGAAAGAAAATTATCAACCAGTGAACAGATGTAACTGGTCCTCTTCCTACAGTCACCTGAACTTCTGTAAGGATGCCATTTGTCAGTACCAATATAGTACACAAATCTCAGCCTGTCAGTACTCTTCAGGTCTTTGAGCTGACCAAATACATCATGGTTCAATGTCTATCACAAAAACATCCTAACATTCTTAGTATTATTTTGTGCCACAGTTAACTTCTAATTGCAGTGAAGACTGCAGTCATCAGTGATGACAGAATTTGGCCCCATTGCTTGGCCCTGTGATAAAAGTACTAGTTTATGATTAAGAGAGGCTGAGAAGGCAGATGTCATGGCAGCTAAACTCATCTTACCTCTAGGAAAATATGAATGTTCCTGCCAGGACAGCACTGGGAAACCTGAAACACAGCTGTCTGTCAGGACTCTGACAATGGATTGCTCTTTTAACAGCTTTTGTAGTCAATATTCTACCGATCAAAGCACAAGAGTAAGATAAGTGATTCTGTTCATATCAAATAATCATATCATCAGTAATAGGCACAGGATGATGTTCATATACATGAATGCAGCATTTCTGAAATCTGTAGAACCTAATGAGCAGATACATACAACTCTACAAAACTTTTGCTATTTTGGAAGAGTCTTCTAGCTTTTACTTTAATCTGGAAATATAGGTATGATCTCTTTCCCTTTCAAAAATCAACCATTGACATTATTTTCCAGTCTCCCTTCCAGGAGCCCCCCGGGCAATTTGTGCTTAGGGAATTCTGCAGTGTAACTCCAGAGAAACAAACTGTTGGAAACTGATGGATAAAGCAGAGATGCCATGCAACAGCTTTCTCCTGCTCCAAAAGCTCCCAGAACTCCAAAACCTTTGTAGGTAGATCATACCACAGAAAAAAAATCATGTCCCACACTGGGACAGTTCAGTACAGTTTTCCTAACAGGATTCTAAAAGATTTTATCCAGTCCCATGACCCCATAATGTTCCCAATGGATATTTTTTACCATGTGGGCCAGAGGAATACATATATAAGTAAACCTGCATGCATATATAAGCACTATCAGCCTGTATAAAAAGGCTTCTTATTTACTCAATATTAGCTTATTGAAGGTGAAGTTGAGATGAAAAAGTATGAAATGAAATTAACCAGAAACAGCTAATGAAAAAAAAAGGTGCAACCTTTAGTTTAGTCTGAGATGACACCTAGCAGAAGGAGATCACAGGAAATGCAATGCTGTTCCACATTAGGGAAAAGCTTATGTCACTTGATAATGTCCTCTCAGGAAGGTGAAGCACTCTGTCTCTAAGCTATTTATCAGTTCAACATTTTTACTTCATTGGTTCTTACAATATATAATCTTTTGTATCTAGTGCTTAAATTTTACTAACAGGTCCTAATTTAAAAGGATTTGAATTCTATGAGGTATCAAATAAAAATTTAAATACAGTTGAAGCTTGCAAAATTTCCTAAGATGGTACTGTTTAAGTATACCTCATTTTCAACAAGTGGAAAAAAAAAATTGTAACGTTGTTAGGAATACTTTTAAATTGAGAGAATTGTTTATAAAAACAAACAAGAAAAGGTCTTGCAGGCATTTTGAAAAAAAAACAACTTGCAAAGCCAAGTATTTTTGATGAGGTCTACCAATTTTGCTTGCAAAACTTCTGAACTTTAGATCTCTAAAACAGTTGCATAAAATTCTTATGGTTTAAACACTAGTTAGCAGTGGAAATGTTTAGTAATGATATTAGCAGGCCATATCTAAAAGTAGAGACAGTTATTTAAATCTGGAACCATGTTAACTGTACCCAAGGTAAAGTCTCTTGCAGATGCTCAAACCTTTGACTACTAAGGAACTAGGGTTTCTAGGATTCTGGGATTTCTCACTGTGCAATCCAAAACGCCAGTTTTCTCAGACCTAGCCTGGGAATCTCCAAAACAGTGTTGAATCTCAGAGCATATAAATTTTCTACCTTAATGCTGTAAGATGCATCCAACAAATATTAATTACTAATAATTTGAAATAGAAATATTTATATACAGAAACTGAAGTTCATAGTTTCTGTTTTGATGCAAAAAATCTAAGTTAAATATAAAAGTTTAATATTCAATATATACATTTACAACCCTATGATAAAACACAAGGCAAAACAATTGCAGGGGTTAATGATGGCAAAACACCTGGGTAGCTCTCATAGTTTGGTAAAAACCTAATAAAAAAATTTTTCAGACCTCAATGACACTAAAAGGTCTTTCATTTTAAAATTAACAAGTGGTAATGTTGTAAATAATGTAAAGAGCACTTTGCAAATTATTATCTACTCATTCTACACTGAATTCTTCCTAATAATTTGATTCATAAGTCAGTACTGTATATTGTCATTGTGGGTAATAAGCACCTAATGAGTTACATGGGTTTTAATAGTCCTATGCTTTACAGTCTTTGAGAAGCTTGGCAATAACAGAAGAAATGAAACCAAACACAACAGAAAACTCCCCTCTTAAGCCACATCTACTTTGCAGTCACAGAAGTGACTTCTGTGAAGTGTTGAGGTATTTTAGGTTAAATAGACCAGAAAATTGTAACTGTCTAGCTATTGCTGCTTGGCTTAATTGATTCCATTCTTTTACTTCCTTGACAGCAATGTAGACATGTACCACAAACTTCTGTTCCATTCCATCTTTGTAGTTTCCTTCTTTTCTCCTTCTGTCCTTTTATCCTCCCCAAACTAGGAAGCTCAAGGTGAAGTGAGGCATTAAACTAAAGCTTGAAGCTTAAAACTTAAAGCTTAAAAAATAATGTTTGGTGACATTTGGTGACCCCAAAGATGAGTGGTGGTTGATGCACATTTGTTATGCCTGAAGTGTCTAAACATTTCAGAAATAAACAGCTTATGTAGACATATCTGTAAATATCTCCTCTCTAATACACAATTTTAGTTAAAGCCAGCTATTGTGGCTTCAATCATTCAATCACTGCCTGAAGACACTTGTGGGTATCACTGGGGGGGAAAGTGTGATATTTACCTGATGAATGCCATCCAGAAGTCTTACAGTCTTGATTAAGACAATGAATCAAATAATCTAGGTGAATTCTTCTTTTCATTTAAAAATAGTTCAATTAGTAGTAGAGGATTTAAGTCATGGGTTAAACTGGAACCAGAAACTCAGACTTGAGAGGAAAATCAATACAACTAAAAATTAGGAAGAGACAAGGTCCCTGTGCTGTATGTTTTTGAATCTTCTAAAAAAATAGCATTAATTTTCAAAACCTTGGCAAATTGCTAATTTGATAAAAGAATTATAAGTCTGATCAAGGAATGCTTTAAATGAATAATTTTAATTTTAATCCCTTTTTATATACATTTTTCAACATTTCAAAATGAAGTCAATTTGAACTGAAAAATGAAAATTCACATTTAGAAATTTTGAAACAGGATATTTCAATAAGTTAAAACCTTTTTTCCACAATATACTTTTAATGGGAATTATTAAGACCATCCATTTTCACAAACAGTGCTGCTCTTGCTGAATAATACTTCAAGTAATTAATTTCATTGAAAAAACTCTCAGTCAGGTCAAATGGCAATATACACTATCTTCATGATAGATAGAAAACTATATAAAAAATAAACACTGTTTGCTTAAACACTCATCAGAATTGCCTTGCTTGCTATTGTTCTTTGGCTTTTATAGGCATTATTGCTCCTCTTATTTATGACTAATAGTGTTGAAAAGAAATGTACTTCACCTAGTTAGTGGAAGACAGGAAACTTAAATCTTTGGAATTTTCTTTTTCTCTGCAATGGAACTAGTCAAAATACAAATCAGATTAGTTTTGCTGGCATGTTGTTGACTGCTTTCATAAGAATTATGCTTACATATCTTGAGTATATCTGTAGCAGGTCTAAACTCCCAAACATACAAGAGACTCTTGAGTCTTATGTTTTCATTTATGCAGGAATGAGAGAGACACTAATTTAAGAAATCTGCACTGAAATCCTAAGTTAATTTATGAATGTGTCTCCAAAACTGCTATTTTCCTTAATACAAATGTACACTGCTAGAGGGGACTTTGCCTAGGTTTTGTCTCAGTCTCTGTGGAATTTGCTGTATGATAACTGATGTCTGTCTCATGTATATTCTTCCCAGTTTCAAAGCAAAGGACTAATGCTTTTCCCCTACTAGCTTTCTGCACCTCTTTGCTTCACCTAATTTCTCTTTTTAACCAACTTCATACACCATTATCATAAACTAATTTTCTGTCTTGTGGACAGCAAGCAGAATCACTTTTCTCTTTTACCTTAAATTAACTTCTGCTTCCAGATTTCTCCTCCTAAGAATCCAAGTCCTTAAAATGCAATAAAAATCTTCAATGGTGGATATTCAGTAGGGTTATTTTTGGGCTCTGCCACTTTATGGCAATGGTTGTAATGTTACAGGAGGACAGCAAGACCCTGTTAATTCTTTCAGAAGTTTTACTTATTATATTATCTGTGTGTATGTATATATATATGTATATATATATATGTATATATATATATACACACACACATATAAAACCCATATATATATATATAAATATATTAAGTATGCTTGACACAAATGCCTAACTTCATGGAGAGATATTATTGTATCTTAATGAATAATGACCTATAAACTCATCACTTTATGGAATTGTTATTTGCAATATATACTGAAATAAAAATATACCTTTTATAATTTTTTCTTTCAAAGCTCAAAATTTAGGAAATGTTAGATTAAAACCATAAAAATAATAAATCTGTTATGCCATCAATCACAAGACTAAAGAATTTGAATATTCCTTTTTATGTGCAAAATATTACTCTCATTTCAATGAATGGCATAAGCTGAAGCTTCTACAAAAATATTCATAGTAAAATACAGCATGAATCTATACTTACATTTAATCAGTTTTAGAAAGATGCATCCAATAGTTAGACACTTTAAAATTATTTAGAATCAGTCAATCTTACCTCAGTTACTGCTGAAGTAACAAAAGTATGCTGCAATAGACCTTTGTGAACTGAATGGCATATTTGCTCTCATCTACATAAAGCCCTGTAAATAACCTACAGGTTGTTAGTCATTACTTAACTCAGCATCCAAAATGCTCTTTTTAGCTCTTCCATATTAATACATTATACACAGAATATTTTAATAAACCATTGACAACAAGATGCATTTTAAGCAATGTAAGGAACAGTTACAGAAAAAAATTTGACTTCCCACATAAAGACCTTCTTAGAATTCCCTCCACTGAACATACAAACCCCTCTGAAGGAACTCAAAAGTCTTTAATGGATTGTCTTGGGACAGATCAGCAAAGCAGAATTCAGTATCAAACATAAGGTGCTTCCTGGGCCATTGGTGTAGTAAAGCATCAGGCAATGTGTGAAATCACTGCACTGTTTTCATTCATCTTCCTTCAGTTGGCAGTCACACTGGCTTCCTTCTGACGTAGTCTTTCTTTCTGTTAAAGAAAAAAAAAAGAGTTTTATCAGAATTCTTGTCTATAATTTTCCATCTCCTCTCAAGTTCCCATGAGCATTTGGTCTAGAAGATGAAGAAGTAAGTCACAGTTTCAGCTTTCTTTAATTAAAAAATGCTTGGAGCACTCAAAGGTTTAAAAGTTCGAAACACATTACTTACTGAGTTTGCTTTCACTACATACTTGTCAAATACTGGGTACCTTTAAAAATACACATCTGTGATGACCACTGCAGCTAGAGAAAAACATATACATTACAAATTCATGTGACTCTGATACCCTCTCATGTTTAGAATGGTGTCTCCTGACATAAGGGCTCTAATTTAGCATTAGCTAGATGATCTTGGTTAAAGACCTCTTTCCAGGCAAGTGCAGTCATTCATATCTCTGCTGCCTGATCTGCAACTGATATGCTCTGCTGGGAATGGAAATAATACCCGAATTCCTTCATGTACATTTCCTTCCCTTCTCTTGCCTTCTAGAGTTTGAGAAATGCTTGTCTAACCTATCTGCCTTGCACACAGATAAAAAAAGGAATTATACAGAATGCAAATTATCAGATCTCTTACTGTGTTGTACCAAAACCACTGGTGTACAATAAAGAATAAATGGGGATTTAATCCCTTCTACCATTATTCCACAGAGAAAATAAGATTTTTAAGGTTTTGAAAAAACCAGACACTCCAGCCATTGAACAAATATATCTAGTGAGCTTCTGCACTTTGAAGCATGGAAGAAAATACAAGAGACTACAGTGGAAGGGAAGAAGAAAGCACAAAAGCAGCTCTTTTTGTTATCTAAAATAGCAGAGCAATGCTTAGGCACAATTGAACTAAATGTTAAACATAGTTGTTGACTACCAAAGGGCATAAGCTTTAACATTTCTCCTTGTGAAGAAAATCTCTCTGTTGCATTCAAACTAAAAATACTGTGCTCTCCAACAACAGCAGAAACCAGCCATCATTTTGAATGACAAGAACGGTGTCAAAAAACCCCTTTGGAATGTCATACTGAAAACCACATCATACCAGGCTAGCTGTAGGATTGATTTTCTTCGTTTCAACTTTCTTCTCTGCAGTTAACTTGCTCACTGATTGCTGAGCCACTTTAATTCTGAAACAGAGAAAAGGAGTCATTAGATTTGATGAAATGAAAGGTATTCTGGCTCTGCTTGGTATATACTTCGTAAGAAGCCTCACCAGTAACTTTTTTTTAGGCACATTAGCCCAACAAACCACTACTTCTATTTAAAGGCACTTAATAAACTACCAAAAGTAGATCAAAGTACATTTTCAAATGGAGAAAATCAAAAGCAAAAGGACAGCCTGTCTGTATTGCTCCTTGAAAATGTTATCGGAAAAATGATTTCTCTGTTATTCCAGGATCTGGATTTTATGGAGTATCTTTCCCACCAAAAAAGCTGTGCTATCAAGGCAAAAAGATCCTCCTCTGAAAAAAAACCAGCTAGCTGGCTTAATCTGTTGTACACAGAGAATATGCTATTTTAGCAGGCCATTTGCCAGGCTATACATTACATTTCCTCAGAAAACCTTGAAATCAAAGCATCTGTCAGTTTTTTTGTTAATGTTTTCTGTGTTGCTTTAGATGGGACTGACCAGCCTCACTGATGTGGCAATAGGAGGTACAAGAGGTTCTTGTCTCAGGGTAGTTAAAGCCGTCTTGTGTACAGCTACAGACTAGTCTGCCAAAAGTACTGTAGAGATAGGGGGAAAGAAGAACACATCTGATTCCTCTGCTTCTTGCCTTTTGCTCTCAGGGTCTTGCAAACAGAACCTTTCTTTCTGTGGGGATTTAACAAGAAGAACCAATGAGAAGCTTAATCAGGAGGAAGAAGAGAAACAGAGAATTAAAGAAAAAGGGACTTGATTCTCCTTGTACAGACTGCAAAGTGCATAGGAAATTATGTGCTAAACAGTGATAAAAAGGAAATAAAATTCTTGGCACTCCTAATAGAGGATCTGCCCAGTGCTAAGTGCCTCTATAATACTGATGGTACATTCAGCTACTTTAAATTCTATACGCAAAACGGAAAAAGAGGGAGGTTGGGAGTGAATTTTTACAAGCAAGGAGAACTCAGTAAATCAATTTTCAGTAATGTACACCAAGTCAGTATTTTACTAGAAGCAACACAATTCTTGGCACTCTCAAACTGAAAAATTCTAATTTCTTCTCCTATTTAACTTTTTCCACTGGCAGAAATAATTGCTATGGCCAGTCAAAAAGTATTTAAAATACCACGTCCAGTTCAAACCACTTTTGACACACTCAATTTTTGAGGAATTTTGGAAGAAAAGCAAAAAGAAAAGTGGATTATAGCTGCAATTACTGATGTGTACTTCCTTGTTGTAACACTAGCAGCAAGCTGGACTCTTTTTAAAACACAGAACACATTCATACGTCCATTACTGTCTTTATCAATGTTGGAAACAAAAAATTTCTTCTCAATGTTTTTTAGAAGCATGTACAGGATAGTTCCTGGAGTTGTCTCTCTTTCAAGTGCTTAAGAAGAAGAGAAAACAGTTACACTATTTTCAACTAAACTTACTGTTTATTATATTATTATAAATTATCATTCTGTACATTTTTTAAACATAGCTGGTGTATTTTTAGAACTTAATTAGTGTTCCCTATTTCTACATGTAAACAACTACCTGACAACACACCATTCCATCCCTTTATTTTTGTTAATCAGCACAGTTTACTTCTTAATGCAGGATGACTGCATCCAGTGGACAGCATGCTATTCCTCACAGCTACAACATTTATGCAAAGATGATGATGAATTTCAAGATGGTTTTCTTCTCATCAGAATCACGCCAAGCGATCAGCTCCTTAACCCTTCCCTACTTTGAGCACATTTTCTATCTGATCACATTCTCCTTGGTTCTAGAAGTATTTTCAAATAGTTTTCAAATGTCTTGAGTCCACACTTTCACCCCAAGGTAGAATTACAGGGATTACAAACTTTTAGATTTAAAATGAGAAGATTATGCTTGTCACTGATACAGACCTAGCTCTGTATTATATGGCATATTTTCACTATTTCTAGGAAATAGTGATGTTTAAAAATAGAATGAAAGATGGGGCCAAACTTTAAGCAGGGCCTATTGCAAAAGGAAAAGGGATAATAGTTTTAAATTAAAAAGCCAATTTAGATTAGGTATAAGGAAGTAGGTTTTTTCAATGAGGGTGCTGAAACAGAATCAAACCCTGAGATGGAGGGCCACAATCTACAGCTCACAGTGACAAGGACAGTTTCGGACAGAGAGCACTGGAGAGGACAAAGAGACCAGAAGGGATGACAGAGTAGCTGAACCGCAACACAAGACAAGGGTGACTGAGCACTGGAACAGGTTGCCCAGAGAGGCTGTGGAGTCTCCCTCACTGGAGATATTCAAGAACTGCCTGGACACAATCCTGTGCCATGTGCTCCAGGATGGCCCTGCATGAGCAGGGAGGCTGGACCAGGTGAGCCACTGTGGTCCCTTCCAAGCTGACCCATGGCTAACTGAGCAAGCAGTCATGAGGCCAAAACATTATGGAATGCAGGTCACTCAAGCCTTCAAATCTGATGAGCTGCAACTTGGATGTGTTCAAAAGAAAAGTTATTCTCCTTCAACTGTGATCAAAAGAAGTCAATACATCTTAATTAATAAAGAAGATATGGTGTCAAACTGAGCAGTACTGCACATTAGCACACAATATGGAAAAACATTGAATGAAACAATTAACAAAACTATGTATTTTTAAATATGAGAACCATGACTCCAACACTGCATATGTATCCTTACTATAATCTATGGGAATGTAATTGGCTTTTTCCCGACTCTGTGGCAGGTGGTGTCTTCCCCTGTAAACTGGATGAAAGCCAAGCCTCAAATTAGAAGTTATTAGTGAAAAATCAAGACATTATTTTTATTCAAAATTATTTTCATTCAGTACCTAGGGATACAGAAACCTAATCTAAACATAAGGCTGTGTTTATTATAAAGGAGTTTCCTTCGTAAGCTCAGGAAAATGTGTTTTTTCCTTATAGGAAAAGATATTACCAAGCCAGGGACTAAGTAGATAAACTGATTATCATTTTCACCTCTGCTTTCTTCCACTCAAGTCAGACAGAAGGCAGCATGAACTGGCATACTCCACCCTCTGAATTTCCCCAGTTAGGAAAACCAGAATCCCTTGTAAATGAATCAATTGCTGTTCACATACTCATGTTCTGGCTCTGTTATTGTGCAACAACAGAGACCAAATTATCTGGTTTTCTCTCAGCTTCTTAATAATCTGGAAAATCCATTCTTTTCCCTTCTACAGCTCCTTTCATGCAGCTGGTGGGTTATGTGGATAGCTGTGGGTTAGGAAATAACTTGGAATGTCAGTTCTCTGTCACCTGAGCTTCCCATGACTAGAACTTTAAACTTCTCCCATAAAACTGCTTTGGCACAGGGAAACGTTGTGCAAATAAAATTTCAGATATGGGCGGAAATGAACAAGCAGAGGTAGCTAAGTCAACATCAACTATTCAATCTAGAGCCAAGCTGCACACCCAGTCCTGACCCTTAACACAGCTGAACAGTGACTTCCCTTAGGACAGTGAGAAATCGCCACAGCTCACATTCCTTTCTTGTGTTAAATGCCTTTCTACTCCCAGTCCTATTTCTGTATGCAGCTCATAAACTAAACCTCAAGTCACAGCTCCATTTCCTGAAAACTGTTAGCCCATGAAATAAAACAGGTTAGATTTCAGTATCAAAATTCTAGAAGACAGGTGTTTGTGTATTACCTGGCCTGGCAGGTGATTTTACAGAGTACCTGACTAGCTTTAAAATTAGAAGCCTTATACCAGATTATGAAGTTTGAATGTTGCCACTTCTATTACTGTGTTGTACAACACAACTTCCCATCAAGCCTTCAGGCCTAAATCTTCTGGGAAGAACTTGGCCATTACTGATCAAACCTTTAGATTGCATTTAAAATAAATGTTCACTAAATAAATTAGTAAAATACAGTAAAACGTATGTTGTCAGTTTTTTTGTCATTAAACCTCAAATTGCCAATATGTTTGATATGTTTCTTTTTTTTCTGGATGTAATGACAGTGGTTCATCTACAAAGTAAGTGAAAAATTTCATCTCTGTAGTCACAAGGAATAAAAGAGTTTAATTTTTTTTTTTTTTTTAAGAAAGTTAATGCATAAGAAAAACCAATAGGAAGACAAGGGCTAAAGAACAAAAATATACTTCTGTCCATCTGAGATGGCCACTGGCAGATATTCAGGAGTATATAAAGACAGCCAAAGCCTAGAGATAATCACCAGAATGCTTTTGCAGCTGGGAACTCTCTTAATGTGTAAGTCCTTCATAGATTTTGCTAAAATAATTTTGTGTTGTCACCATTTAGAAGCAATGCAAGCTTTTACCATCTGTGGTGACATCTTGTGACAAAGTGTTTCTGTTTTCAAGATGAAATATATAACTCTGTTCATTAAATAGTGATCATGTCTTCTCCAGCTATTGAGACAAATTTTGGTTCTGTTTTTGATTTCTGAATTCCGGCCTATTTGTATGCAGATTCAATCTGAAAGAGATTACTTCATCCAGTACAGTAACCATTGTAGCAATCTTATCCTTGCAAGAGTCAGCAGTAAGTTTAGTTGAATTAAGAGCAACAATTCTTCCGATTTAAATTATTTCATATTTGAAGGGTAACAGGCATAAACATATTATTGTAATCTTTGTCATGTTTCTTTTGCAAAACATAATCACAGTTGGTGATGAAACTCACTGCAAACTAATAGTATTTCTTCTGTATTTATACTTTTTCCTTATTTCAGACTTGTCTAGGGCCTCCTCTTAAAATAAAATTTAATTTGTATAATGGATTTAAGTTGTTATAAATACGTATTTTTTTTGATTCTGAATTCATAGACATGCCCACTGCAAATAAAATTAGTACTTTAAGAAAAGAAGGTGACAGTGGAAATATCTGCAATCCACCTTGCTCTAAGTGCTTTATTGCCAAAAACTCCAACTTTTTAGTCTTCAAATCAGTTATCATCTCAAAATTTCATACACAGAAAAAAGCATAAAAGCAGTTGAAGTGCCTGAATGCATACACATTGTAAATTATAAAACTGTCAACAACAAAACTGGATTTTGATTCAAAACAGCACCAAAAAAAAGTTTCCAACATTAGGTGCACTTACATTCAGTTGTTTGTCACAGATGATGTGATTGTCAAAGTAAATTTTATTTCATTGTACTTGAATTCTGGTATTGAATGGAAACTAAACTGTCATCCTATTCCTACCAGACATATGGTTTGGAAAATAGTTTTCATTTTATCCCCATAGTCATTTAGATATCATATCATATATCATATATCATATCATAGTTTCTTATTTATCTATAACTCCACCTTGCATTCCCAAATTATGTGCAAACTTTGTCCAGAAAAGAGACAATGACTCAATTATATTTCGCAGGCAGCTAATTTATTTTCATGGTGAGGTTAAATGCAGGGCAGCTTAGTTGAAGTGCTTCCTCTACTTTAAGAAAAAGTCTCACTGAAATCTCATTAGATTCCTACAGTCGTGTTACATTTGGGAGCCAAGCAGCTTTAGACAAAACAGCTGAGACTGTCATTTAGTTAAAGACAGCACTCTTTTCCTGAAACCCTGAAACTCAAAGATTTTAAAGATGTCTGTTATACAATGTAATGTAATAAGTTTGGGATATAAAATTTTAATTTTGGAATCATAGATCTTTTGACCAATTTGTACTAGTATTAAGTTTAACCTAATAAAATTTTAATTATTCCTTTTATTAATGATCATTCTGTACATTATAATAAAATTTTATGTGTCAAATTTCTTGAAAGACAAATTACAATCCACTATTAACGTTCCTATGTAAATGTAAATAATTAGCTAATTCCTACACATTTTACATTGGGTTTCTTCAGCTCCTGAAAACTGGAAGGTGGAATAGGAAACATGTTCACATAATGATATCAATGCCTCAGTTTCAGAACCTACGTTTGCAATTACTGACTTACATTGATGCTTCTTCCTCTTTAAAACTTCCTTCAAAACAAAATAAGGGCTCATGATAAAAATGTTCTCTTTCCTTTTTTTAAATTGAATTGCAATCTTTAAAAATGCACAACAAATAGTGCATCAAATTAATTAGCCAGTTAAGGAAGACAGCTGTCCATTCCTGTCATTCTAAGGTTTTTTGTTACCAGTGTGTACAATGACTCTTCCCTTGCTTTCAAACTTTTTTGGACAGCAGTTCACCAATTCTTAGTTTCATACTTTGTTTAACAGGACCCTTAAATGATTAAGACATTACAAGACATTTTCAGGTGATGAAAAAAGCTTTTCCAGCATTCTAATCTATTGATTTCACTATATCCTTCTTTTCAGTAGCACACTAGAGAACAATTTATAATGATGAAAATAGCTCTTCTGTCATTCTAATTGACTATTTACACAAGGCTCCTCATTTTAACAGCTCATCATCTTGTTGAATCACCCAAATTTGAATGTAAAGGGCAATGAACTGTCCTTTTGAGACTAATGAAACTTTGTAAAAATAATTTGAAGTGAGCTTTGAAGAACAGTCTATATGACCCAGAAAGTGTCAGCACCTAGAAGTGCTGCTCTGCATTCTACTGGTATTGGTTTACCTGGAACAGGAATAAAGGCATCTGTCAGAGGAACTGGTGATATATTTGTTCTGTGTTTTTATTTGTAGATTTGATTGATACAGCTATTAAACCACAAGAAATTCTCACCTAAGTATGAAAGCACACAATATAGCAGTCTACCTACTTACAGAGATTTTGTGATTATTGTATTAAGATAGTTAAGAAGCTATGTACTGTTAAAACATAAGCCACTTCAAATCCATTTACTTGAAAGGATCATTGTGTACCATTAGCAAGGTGCTAATTACACAAAAAAGAAAGGTCTGCATGGTCTGGATTTTTTTTTTATTATTCCTCCTAACTGCTTTTGGAACAAAAATAAGTCATGATTCAGCAGAAAATATAGCCCTGAGATGATCTCTATCATGACCATAGCAACATGATTGGGACTTTTTATTTCATACAGTTTTTAACATGTAAATCAAATTTGCATATTGATTTAGATACGAGGAAATAAAAGATTCTTTGTAAATGTTTCCATTTGTCAGCTTCCAAAATCAATCAAAAAATGACACAAAAAGCTACAATTTTCACATGTTTTAAAACTGTAAGATCTATAAAACAATGCTGATAAGTTTGATAATTGAGAATTCATAACTTCTAATCTAGTCCTTCAAAAAAACCTACTTTATAGGAACCTGAAAGCTCCACTGATTTGAAGCAAAATGGAAAATACAAGTGTAAATTAGTGTTCTTTTGCTTGTTCTTTTAAAGACATTTTAACCTACTTTTTTGTCAATTTGGAATAAGCACCTCGATTTAAATTTCATGCTGAAAGTAATTGCTCCACTCTTTTCCAAAGAATGACTATATTACCACTCTAGGTCTTTTCAAATGAATTGTAACATGCTGAGTGTGATGAGCTTGTAGTAGAATTGCTTTTTTTGTGTAAAAGACTTTAAGTTGCTTTAAGAAAACCAAGAAAATAATTGAAGGTTTTAAGTTTTCGGGTTCTTTTACTCTAACTAATAAAATCAGGAGACTGTTGTGAGATCTAGCGGTAAGCAGTTTGATGTCCTCAGCAGGACACCAAAACTCAGAAGTAGTGCTGTAAATTCAGTGTGGGGCTTCGACACTATGCTAAGTGTGGCCTGAATCTCTGGGGCTTCTCTTTGATGCAAGTGCAGTATATTAACTGGAAAAGCATTCACTTTTATTTGTCTGTACTGTCTGCGACAGCAATATCGCCTCATTTAGGCTAGTTCACACAATATAGCAGTCTACTTACAGAGATTTTGTGATTATTGTATTAAGATAGTTAAGAAGCTATGTACTGTTAAAAACATAAGCCACTTCAAATCCATTTACTTGAAAGGATCATTGTGTACCATTAGCAAGGTGCTAATTACACAAAAAAAGAAAGGTCTGCATGGTCTGGATTTTTTTTTTATTATTCCTCCTAACTGCTTTTTGGAACAAAAATAAGTCATGATTCAGCAGAAAATATAGCCCTGAGATGATCTCTATCATGACCATAGCAACATGATTGGGACTTTTTATTTCATACAGTTTTTAACATGTAAATCAAATTTGCATATTGATTTAGATACGAGGAAATAAAAGATTCTTTGTAAATGTTTCCATTTGTCAGCTTCCAAAATCAATCAAAAAATGACACAAAAAGCTACAATTTTCACATGTTTTAAAACTGTAAGATCTATAAAACAATGCTGATAAGTTTGATAATTGAGAATTCATAACTTCTAATCTAGTCCTTCAAAAAAACCTACTTTATAGGAACCTGAACGCTCCACTGATTTGAAGCAAAATGGAAAATATAAGTGTAAATGAGTGTTCTTTTGCTTGTTCTTTTAAAGACATTTTAACCTACTTCTTTGTCAATTTGGAATAAGCACCTGGATTTAAATTTCATGCTGAAAATAATTGCTCCACTCTTTTCCAAAGAATGACTATATTACCACTCTAGGTCTTTTCAAATGAATTGTAACATGCTGAGTGTGATGAGCTTGTAGTAGAATTGTTTTTTTTGTGTAAAAGACTTTAAGTTGCTTTAAGAAAACCAAGAAAATAATTGAAGGTTTTAAGTTTTCGGGTTCTTTTACTCTAACTAATAAAATCAGGAGACTGTTGTGAGATCTAGCGGTAAGCAGTTTGATGTCCTCAGCAGGACACCAAAACTCAGAAGTAGTGCTGTAAATTCAGTGTGGGGCTTCGACACTATGCTAAGTGTGGCCTGAATCTCTGGGGCTTCTCTTTGATGCAAGTGCAGTATATTAACTGGAAAAGCATTCACTTTTATTTGTCTGTACTGTCTGCGACAGCAATATCGCCTCATTTAGGCTAGTTCAACATGAAAATGCACAGAGAAGCAATCTGTTGTAAATTAGCACAGCTCTCCTTTCATTTTACTAGCTAGTAATTGGAAGGGGTTACAAAAGTGTAATTTATCAGATTATATGTGTTTATCTTTTTGTGGGGACAGCATGCCTTTGGTGAATTTTCCTACGCACCCTGAGGGAATAATCTTTCCTTGATGTCCATTAGATCTGAAAGAAAACAATGACGCCTGTGAAATATAGGAGTATAATTTGTTGGGTTTGAGAAGCAGCAGTTTCCCAGACATCTAAAATGGTATTAATGACTTTATTAGAACCTTACCGTTCCTTGGAAATGCTTTTGCTCTCTCGTTTCCAAATGGTCTTGAAGTCACTGCAGAATTCGTACCACACCGTGAAAACGTAGTTTGGTGTGATCTCCTTCTCACCAGGCTTTGGCTTTATCCCAAAGTATCCCACTGTTTCTTCAAAGCTGCAAGTGAGGGGGAAAGAAAAGAAACCAGTCAACACATAAGCCCACTGGGGAAACAGTTTCTCTGATTCAGTAGTCAAGGCTGGTAACTACCATAACTTCTCCTTAGCTTTGGAAACCACAGCAGCAATTCACGCTAAGTATAACTAACCTTCCAACACCCACCTCTTTTCCAGGAGGGCAACTTACAGATCATGCTGGCAAATAATGGGTGTTCAATTATAATAAGCAAAGCTTAATTTCTTGCCTTACAGGAAATGCTGTAACATATTTATTTATTTTATTCTGCTGCACTCCATGAAGATCCTATTCTTCCCATTTATCTTTACTAAAGGACTCTGGAAGAGTCACACACCGAGTCAGGAAAAAATCTCTAGGTTTGATTGAAAATAATCTTCTAGTATTTAGGGAGAATTGGGCCTAGCAACAACCAAACCACAGACAGTGCCAATAGTAATTCTGCAAAAGTTTTACTGAAAATAGTCTCTTTCCACATGTGTCAATAAACAATTAATTTAACAAAAATACATTGCCAGTATTTTAATGCTTTTTAAAAGATTTTATAATGTGGCTTTTACTGAATTTTTATACAGCTGGACATTTCCAAAGTATTGTTTTATTACAGACAGTACTTCCAAGAGCATTTTAACTGATTCTGCATTTTGACCTTTATGACATTGCTTCGTATACATAAAATGGAACAACCCACATAACTAGGTACTTATATAAATAAAAGTATGTTCACTTTTGTTAAAATTGAATCCCTTTTTTCTGCAAAGTAGATGTAAAAATCCTGAAACATTTGGTGCTATTTATTAAAAATAATGCTATAATTTAAAAGCAACAGTAACAACACATTTTAAAATAAGTAACATTTCCTGGAATAATAATTTTATTTAATCAGAAGAAAGCTATATTCTTCTTTAGAGTTGCAAACAGGTTCTTAATCTAAACATGGAAGGTGCAAATCTTGAAAATAAAATAAATAATTTTGAAGACCTGTAAGGAGTCTCCAGCCATTCAACACTTGTTACGTGAACGATGGATACAGCTTTGGCATCTTTCTTAATTTATATTTGCATTTGCACAGTCCACATTACATGTTTTCATACAGAAATACAAGGTTTCTTGAAACACAAGATTTTTTGACTTAGTATGAAATTAAAGCTCTTTAGCTAGGTTTGAAGAACATAAAGTATCCATCAAAAACTACAGAAGTTATCCAAACTAAAGCAATATACCCTCCAGCTATTTCACAAAGAACCTTGGATTTTATCCACATGAGCCAATTTGCTCTGGGTTTTTGGGGTTTTTTTTTGACACTTTAAAGATAGAAACCATGCTGTGCAATATTCCATATTGTTCAAGGTAAACTATTAAAATAATAGGTTTTTTTAAATCCTCATATGTGATAACCTTAACCTTTTACATTTCTTACTAGGCTTTGCATGAAACATGTAACTATATTTCAAGTTAATTGATATTCCATATTTAAAGAATCAGAAAGAAATATGTGTATATAAGGCCATAACACTCAGAGTTAACGTGTCTTGCAGTGACACTATGAGGAGAAAAATAAAAAATAAACAAACAAATAAAATCAAATACAGCTTTAAATATCTGTGCAAAACATTTTGGTTTTCAAATTCGAAAAATACTATAATACCTTAGTCATAATTACGTGGTTAAAACCATTTATGTCTACTGGGCAATGTAATGTGCATTACATGCACTTGGGTCAAATACTCCTCTGCTGTTCACAGCACTTTCACTGGGATAGCTTCACCAAGAGCAGCCAGAAAAGACTTTTCTCAGGTTTGCTTTATGCAACAGCAGCCCCAGGTACATTGCGCACTTTTCTACCCGACAGAAGCCTTCACCATCCCTGCTGGAGCATACAGAGGTGGCATCCTGAAATCCTGCACTGTCTATGCCTTCATCCTGACCCTTTGCATCCTCTCTTCCTTTCTTCATCAGCCCCCAGTAGCTCCTTTGCTTTCACCCCCCCTTAATCTGGCTTCCTGGACCACTTTCTGCCTTTCTAAAGTAGTAATTTAAAATACTGAATATTCAATTAGCAATTGAAAAACCCAAACTCTGTGTTGGACAACTAATTCCCTAAGTCAGCTGCAAACTGGGTGCAGCTCCACACCCTGGAGAGTCTATTCTACTCTAGAAGGGCTACAAAGCAGGCAGGATATGAAGGAGCCTTGTGCCAAGGAAGTTTGGTTTGCAGCTAAGTAGAGCCAGTCAGACTTGAAATGAGGAGGTAAAGCCCCAGCTGCCATCAGCCAGTTGCTCAGCCAATATTTAGGCATCTTCTGCAAGCAGATGGGAGCAGTTCACCTAAGACTTGAACAGCATTTGGGAAGTGCCCCTTATCTCCCTCTTCCTGACTGCCTAGGAAAACTAACTGAGGTGTCTCGGGTGGCGTGAATATGGTCTGTGAAAAGTACAATTAAAATCCAAATTACCACAGATCTGCCTTCAGTGACCAGGAAAAAAAAAAATTGATAGGAAGTGAAAAATTAATTTACCCCAGTTTATTTCTAGCAGGTCCATAGCTAAGATGGATGTTTCACTCTCAGAAAACTACAATTTGGTAAACAAAATGTATTAGTAACATTAACTTATTGAATATTTCACTACCAATCTATAAATGAATCTCACTTTTTCCATACTTTGACTCCTTTAGCCTACGTGAGGCACAAATATTCAAGCAATAAAAACATTGGGATTTCAATGGCTTCTTAGGCAACCGAGTGCTGTATTCTAAGTGCTGATAATGTCCAGTGATGATGAAGTACATGTTTATATCATAAAGTAGTTAATCAGTTATTTATCTTTTCTATAAAAGCCTCATTCAGTTCAATGCTGACAATTATTAAAACCTCAAACACAGTACACTGTTTGAATAAAAACACAAATGAAGTTTTTCCTGGAAGATTACATAAAAGTTTTTCAGGAAACATATTACTTCTATGAAATACAGATCCTTTTTGCTACTTAATGTCATTCCTAAGTTCAATAATACCTTTGATCAAAATAAACTGTTAAGAACACTAGCAAAAATCTTACCATTTTTGAGCATTTTCCAAACTGTTCTCTTCTTTTTTCCGTTCTTCTTTAGCTGCCAATGAGAAACATTTTAAAGGTATAAATTACTGTCTTACTGTTTTAGAAATCCCACAGGTTAAGCATCTCTTATTTTCAAAATTGCATAGTTTGTATATTAAGTATAATGAAAGTGGTAAACACGTATTTTTTATTAAATAAACAATTTTTGTTTATTTCTTGCATACAATGAATGTTTCTACTGTACCAATAAAGTGTATTGGATTTGAAAAATAATTTAAAGTCCATATAATAATACATA
This sequence comes from Emberiza elegans, assembly GCA_024865655.1. Lineage (NCBI taxonomy): Eukaryota > Metazoa > Chordata > Aves > Passeriformes > Fringillidae > Emberiza > Emberiza elegans. The sequence goes on along the minus strand of JALJVW010000139.1, from coordinate 23,114,497 downwards.
TTGTTAGGCATAATTTGAATAAAATATAAATAATTAAACTTAACTTTCAGATTTTTAAAAAAGAAAATATTTTGTGTTTGTTTCTTTATTGTTGCAGGCCAGAAATTATAAATTTAAATGTGTTTCTGCAGCATAAATGACTGGAAGTTCAATTGGAATTGAACAGGTACCAAACATAGTTAGCATCAACTGCTCCTTAGAGCTATCACATTTTGTTCTGGAAGCTGGAAAGTGAAAACATATGTAGTAGGTTTTAAATGTATGGCATGTACATGATTTTTTTTGAAAAATCAGCCAAGAATTTGAAATATGGTTAGTGAATCTGAGCCCCTCCATTACAGAATGCTCACATGAACTACTTAAAAGGATTTGATTTTCAAAAGATACTCATTCTCTACTAGTGGAAATGTTTCCTGACCTGGATACTCAAAGGAAAACCACTAGTTTTTGTTGATCAAGTCTTCCTAATACAGAAGAGCAACTTCAGCTCCAGAAGAATACCACCTATATAAAATAATGCTAGTGTTGAAAAGTTGTTCCTACTCCATATTAAAATAATCCTATAAGTGGTAATGTTAATATCAACAGAATTCAGACATTTTTTTATACAAAGATAAAGAACTTTGTCTTTTTGCATCTCAGTCCACAGGAGTGGCTGGTTGAAATACAGTTACAAACTTGAGTTCACAGACGAGGTCATTGAGAAACTGGTCCTGAACAACTCCATTTCATGATAAAGCTACTGACAAAGAGGTTCGCACTATGATAGTTTAAAAGGAAAATAAAAATTGATTGCTTCAGCACGTCTGCTGTTAACAAAACAAGTTAACTTCAACTCATACACTTCCCTGCCTTGGATAAGTGGGTTGGAGATATTTATTCCTATTATTTCAGTGTGGCCAATAGCCAGAAACAATGCTGTGCACCCTTTGCAGGAAAGCAATTAATTCTATATGATTAGGTTCTCCATCTCAAATCTTAGTGGCAAGACAGCTGCAAGTGAGATATATAGGGCAGCTCTGATTTATTGCATTCACCTCAGGGTCCCAAAAATTTGCTTAAAATTAACCCAATATACTTAATACATTATTTTAATTTTATACCATTAAAAGTTGAAAACACATGTTGGAATTCTACTGATTCATAATTATATAAAACTAATTACACAAGCTGAACTATGTATAAAATTGTACAATTCATTATTACATTAATAATGTTGGTTTTCGAAGAGATGGAAAATTAAGTACAGCAAATTTCCCAACATAGCTATCTTCCCAGCTACAACAGAAACATCTTCAGGTTCCTACACATGAAACACAATAACTAACAAACACAGCATGTTTATAGATTTATAGTTAGGTGGTAAGACTGGATTTACTGTTTTTAATCTTGCAAGAACAGGATAAGGAAAGATAGTGGAAAGAAGTTTTCATTTTTTATACAAAGTAAAAAAAAAGTGTGACTTTTAGGAAGAAACACACAGAGTCTACATTAATATAACAGTGTTCGTGTACCAATAAAATGGAAAACAGGAAGGAAGAAAATAGCTGTATTATATGGCAAACTGTATTTTCTGTACTTTTAACTGTAAACATGTCCACCCAGGAATTGTTTAAAAGCATTTATTTGAAATTTAGATGTAGAGACTTGTTAAAAAAATAAATTAACAACTCCATATAACAAATTCTATAATGTGTAAGACAAGAAACTAAAGCAATTCTGTTATCGTCCATAAAATTTCTAACTAATTTTCCACTCAAAATCTGAAATACCCTGCTCTTTTTCTCCCCCTCCAGAACCTGCAATGACTAGCACAATCAATGCTGTCAGTATAGGTTTTCATGAAACAATGTAATTTCCTCAACAGAGCCTTCAAAGCCCCATAGTCAAGATATCAATCCTTGTCTAATTTGTGGAGTTACTGAAGAGAATTGAAATGAATTACGTAAGTGAAAGCACTTATGTCTTTTATTTCTCTAGCAATACCATAGGATTTGCTTTTTGCAGAAGTGGAATGTTGTAATCATTCCACCCCTAGACCATGTGTTTGATTTCAGTTTTATCAAGTTAAGAATATATTAACAGCCATATCAGACTGGCACAGGGATTCATCCAGCCTAATATCCTGCCCCTGACAGGCACTGAGACAGGTGCTCAGTTAGAATTATGGACTAGGACAAACACATTTCCCTAAGTGAACTCTGCCTCGGAAATTCTGTAGCTCATACAAAATGTCTCCTACATTGAATGGCATTGTAATGTAATCCTCAATGGATTCTCCTTCAAGAACTTGCTCTTTCTTTGCTCAAGCTTTTAGAAGCTTTTTAATTTCCAGACCTGCTGTGGCAAGTGTTCTATAGCCTAGCTATATGCAGCACATTTTGTTTGTTTTGAAATGGACACCTGGTATCACTCTTGTATCAGAGAAAACCTGACTGCAGTGAGCAATACACTGCAATATGGCGTCTACTGGCATGAGTTTTTTGATTAGGGTGGTTTTGAAGGAAATTTCCTCAGTATTCCCCATTTATTGAGCATTGATTTGGTTTGCAGGTAGGTTTTGGTTGTAAACTTGTAAACTGATTTTCACTAGGTGGAAAAGAAACAGGAAGCTCCACAGCAAATGCACTCCAATATTTAATAGGGACAAAAGGACTGAAGTAAAATTTGGGCCTTCAGACATCTCTGAACACATGACATGGATGATCTTATGAATTTGCCTTATGAATCAGATATTTTGTGATGATTTCCTTTTACTGAAATGCAGAAGTCCGCATGAAGATTCATGGTCCTCTAACAGTTAAAAAATTTGTATTAGAGTGAAATGGTAAAAATATTCTCCAACATTATTCATTCTACATATTCTACTTTTGAGGGTGGAAGAGTACATGAAACACTAAATTGAAAATGAGACATTACCAGAAAATATTTACTTTTAACAGCTATCATATATGCACAGCAACTTCCACTTACAACAGAACCAATACCTCTTCATGCATCAGGCTACTATGAAACAGATCTCCAAAGAACAAAGGAAAGAAAATACTGCATACTAGCACAGACTGAAAATTGAGAAGGTCAGTAACTAACAGAGGCAAGCAGAGAATGATGATGAACTAAGAAAAGTGCAGGGAAAGACAAATGGTCTTTCTTTGCAAAGAAAGAAAAATGGGTAGCCACAGCTACACAAAAATCTCAGTTACTTCTGCCCCTCTAGGTAAATTTTAACACTCATTGAGTCTGACTGGATAAATTTTCTGTTATTTCTCTCAGATCTTAAATACATGAATGCACATAAGAATGATAACTCACTGAAGTGTATTGATTTATTTGGACACATTACAGCTTTTCTTTTGTTTTTCAGTATTTTACTACTTTCATAATTGAAAGGTCTGATGCATAAAGTTTTTACAAATTTTTAAGCATTCTGGGGCAGTGAAAATTTCCACAATTACAAGAAAACTGTAACAACTACACGTTAGGGTGGAGATATCAGAACTCTTAATTTTATATTCCAAGGCCAAGTTTCTGTGATTCAAAAATACATGCTTTAAGAATTTTAGGAGGCTGCTTTGTAAATTATAGTGTTTTCTGCATAGGAAAAACACCACCCTAAAACAAGGTATTTGATTTTTTTTTCCCTTGAAGAGGAAGATATGTCCTTTCTGACTCATGTCTTCCAATCAATCACAGTTAAGATTAAGACAGAATCTAAAATAAGACATAGACAAAAAAAAAAACCAAACAAAAACTCAACCTTCAAAGTAAACAACAAAACCAACCAAAGAACTAAAACAAAACCCCTACTGACATTCCTCTTGGAACTTTATAAAGCCTGGACAAAGACTGTTAAAACAGTGACAAAAGGTTATTATGACATTTCTAGTCTCATGGGAACCCACCTTCCTCATTAGTCAAAACTAAAACCTTCTTAGGTAGGCATGTTGAAATGTAGCCAAAACATGAACCCCATCCTAGAAACATACTAACCCATAATTTAATGGTAGATGAAGAAAAGTATACCCCCCAATAGGTTATCTTTTCCCAAGGTGAGGAAAGTCACATTCTAGGACATTATCAAGTTAGGAGAACGAGCAACAATTGACTTTATTTTCTCAAGTCTTTGTAAAGCGTGAACCATGCTTTGAAAGCATTATCACCATTTGAAAACAGAGATCCAAATCTCTTAGATATTATCACTGGTGATACACTTGGGTATCAGAAATTGAACCCAGAAGGCTCCCAGGCTAGAAGTGTAGTAGATCTATTTTCACCCTCAAGTACAACTGTCATGCAAGAGAAACTGTTTAATAACCCTGTTTAATCAGGGATTTTGGAGAGTGGAAGAAAAACCTCAAAGGTGTCCTAGGTGGGCAAAATGACTACAGAGGATCATCAAAAGCTCTGCAGTTATACAGTTTTTCTGTTTCTGAACAAAATTCTTGATGTGTTCGAACTACTAGCATACTGCACTATGGTAGTACTATGACCAGCAGGATTAGAGTGGGATGAAATAAACATTCTTTGGTTTTGATTTCAATAGACTTGTTAAAACTAAAATTTTTGAACAGATTTAATTTTTAGAAAATGCTTGACTCAAGCCATATTGACCTAAAAGTAGTACCATGAAAACAAAATTTTCGTAGGGATGCACTTGCTAGCGCATGGCATTTCTTTGAGCTGCAAAGAACTACCACCAACAATCTAAACCTCTTCCCAAGGGCTGCTATTTTAGAATGACCATGGTTGACTGTGGCCAGTAGCTATGCACCCCACAACCACTCACTCACTTTTCCCCCTTCCCCCTCAGTCAGATAGAGGAGACAATAGGAAGAGCGAAAGTGAGAAAAACCTATGGGTCAAGAGTAACACAGTTCAATACATGAAGAAAAGGGGAAGAAAAAACTGAAGGGATGCAAGGGCAGAGTGATGCCTCGCCATTTTTGGAGCAATACTACCTCTCTCCCAAAAACCTGTCCTCTCCTTCTTCATTGCTGAGCACAACATTACATGCATGGAATGCTGAGTTTGAGTAAACTAACCAGGTTGTGACCCCTTCCAATTCTTGCCCACCCATGCCTATCACTGAGGGGACAGAGTGGGACAAAGAGAACACCCTGACAATGTGCAAGTGCTGCTCAACAACAGCCAAAACACTTCTGTACTATCAACACTGTTTTAGCCACAAATCCAAAGCAAATCCCACACCAACTCATACAAAGAATATTAACTCCATCCCAGCTGGACCCAGTACAACATCATACAGCCATGGAGATGAATCCTGAGATTTAGACAAATTGGATAATTTGGCTGTTTAAATACATAATAATCAAGACTATAGCTATTTTTTTTTATTATAGTAAAGATAGTAAAGGTCCAACAACTTGATCCAGAATGTTAAACAATCTGTAGTTTTCAATGCAGTATGAAGCTTTATTGTTCTTGCTGATGATAGCAAAGCCAACAGCATGTAACTAACAATTCATTAAAGTGTTCATAAGTATCATCAACACCAATTTAATCTTTTTATTTTTAGTGTAATCTCACTGTCTAGAAAAAGACTGGGCTCTACATAAAAGGCCAAGAATAGAACACATTACAAAGGTTATATAGTAATTTATATTATATTATATAACATCTGAAATTGTATTTTAATACCTGACACGGCCAGAATTCTGCTTTCTCGAAATGTCAATTTTAAAGGAATGGAAATAAAATTAATAGCACCTTTTAAACAAATTTTAAAATATCAAGTGTAAATAAACAAGTATTAACAAAAATCCACATATGAATGCAAATGAATGTAGATTCAGAAAAAGGATAGTCTTAATTTTTTAAAATTTTGAAACCCTGGAATATATTGTTTTTTAAAAACAAGGTTTGACTAACAAGTGTGAGTCTAGGTGCTCAGTATGAAAACTTGGGGACTTGTCTTATTAAAGACATGGAAAATAATTTTCTACTCTAGTGTCATATGCTACTAGGATGAAGTTTTTCATTTCATACAGATTGAATTTGATTTTAGAACAGTTTTAGTTTTTGAAAACATATTATATAATAAAGAATTTAGCAGCAGAGGGTATAGAAGTCCTCAGAAATTAGGTACTCACAGTAAAAAATAATTTTGCAGTTTCAGATATTTACTTTTAATTCTAATTACTGAGCAAGTTTTCTGAATAATCTCAAATTTTTCACAAATTATGATGTTTCAAAAATTCTAAAGGAGTTGTGTATTCTGATCTAGGAAGAGATATTCTCAAGAAACATCTGTCTGTCTAGAGCTATACCTGAATTTTCTCCTACTTCTCTATTTTTATATTGAGTTACTTCTAATATAACTCTGTATTTTGAGAAACAGTATTACTTTTAATTTAGTTCTAAACAAAAGAATTCTTATTACTAGTTGATTCCATATATAAGCATAGCAAACATGAGAGAATACTCCAGTGTAAAACATTTTCTGTTTTTTTTGTTGTTGAACTGTATTAAATTTCAAATTGGAATATGAATGCAAATTATTTCCAATGATTACAGTCCCCCATTCTCATGCTGGTACTTTTTTGCCTTATAAAAATGCTGCATTTCAGAAATAGTGAAAAGAACTTAGATGTTCTATACACAACTTCCTAGCAAATAATTTTCTAATATGTATTACTTGATAAACTGTCTTTAGCCAGTTACTAACTTCTAATTGGTAGGCTTTATAAACTCATGGAATTCAACAGACAGCCTGGGAACTCTATCTAAGTATTTGACTGTATGACTAATACAGTTTTCTATCACAACACAAAAAATCCCCACATAAAACAGTCCCGTGCCCATGATGTGATTTTTCTTCTATGCTTTCAGTTAAACAAGAAGCTCTGGGAGAATGGCATCAATGAAACTTGGGTCTACTGTGGGTCTGTACTTCAGCTAGCTCCCAGATGGATTCATTAATGTTTAATTAAGGGGTGAGTTCATGATAAAGCCTTGTTCTCCCTGGAAGGCTAATAGGGTCACTCTTGTCTATTTAACCACGTATTTTTATTGAGATTTTAAGAGCTTAATATCTCAGGATCTCTAACCAATTTTGACCTTGTCACATTTGGTAAAAATTGGACAATGCATTAAAAATTATTGGCAGGGGAATAATCAAAAAGCAGTGTGATCACATGAGCCTTGTTTCTTTTATCTCTTCTTTAAATGAAAATATATCACATTTTTAACACGGAATTTGGCTATGCCATTTTTTTAGACAGTTTAAATACTGGTATAGACATCTTAAATCCTTTCAAAACAATCTTCAGAACACTTGCTGCCATGAGGTCTTAATCACCCTTCCCTGAAACAGTTCTCACAAGTTTATTTTCCTCTGCAGTGGTGCAAAAGTTTTTTTTAACTAAGAAACCCACATCCAATGATGTGAATGTATAAATGTTCCTACAGCACAAAGAGTCTCTGTGCAGTCTTGGAAAGCTTCTTAACAAACAAATAACCCACAAGTTACCAGGAATGTAAGTTGTCAATCTGTATATTAGGTATGCATCAAGAAAAAATTAATGTTTACCATATAGAAATTGTTAAATATTAGATTCAGTATTTTTAATGTTATGAAAACATAATGAATTACAGACACTTGCACACACACAGAGACACACAATACCAGCAGAACATGCTCAAGCAACACATTCAAGAAAGTGTTTATTATCATAGGTAATAAAAAACCTAGGAAATTATGTTTTCTTTTTAAAGTGATAATGCTGTCTATAAATGTGCCAGAACAAAGTGTTGAAGGTCATTTTACCACAACATTAAAGCTAACCATGAAGAAAAAAAAAGTTATATTCATTTTCATAAATTATTTTATTTTTTAAAACGTATGTTTCTTAGTATGATGCTTCTATTGTATTTTGTGAAAGATTTTTAAACTAAACAAAAATTAGCTTCCATTCAAAAGAGTAATTTTTTTATTAGAACCAGGATAACACTAATCTTTTTTTCCTTTATTCTGGAGGTATTAATTACAAGAGAAGTGTCAGCATTGCATTTTTCGATTTTATTCATTCAATTAAATTATTTGAAACTCCATTCTGTTAAAATGTAACCAAGACATCAATCTCACATTCTCCCATACTTTGGTGATCCAGATAATAACTGTTTTTTAAAGCATGTTGATACTCGGCACTAGAGAGATACATTTTCTAATTCTACTTTCTTTCTAATAAACACCTATAATGTTGTGTTTTAATTCCAAGATTAATCTCCGACTAAGTGTATCTAAACAGTTTACGGAATTGAAAAATTAGTTCTAATCCTTTCAAACAGAACAAGGTTAAATCCAATCTGTTCTGTGTCTGGGAAAACTAACTATCCAAATTAGCTGTAACTACAATCTCTTTTTGTAAGCAGAAGTAAAAATTTTGAAGATTGGCACATTCTTATACCAAGGACAATATTTTTAAATAGTTGAATGATTATTGAAAGCCAATAAGAAGTAGGTCATCTTAAAAAAAAAAAAAAAGAGTACTATTGAGGAAAAAAATTAATTGATAGTGAACCAACTGCTAATCTGTTGGGTAAAGATTGAATAATTATACAAATATAATTAAACTACTTTCAGAAAAGCTGTGTGAAATTTGTGGCCTGAAAAGTTTGAGGAGAGAAAATCCACAGCAAAGCCTCCTTCTGTGGAATGATAACAGTGATTTATGAAGCTCAAGTTATTTCTGCTGATTGAGCTCAGTCAAGATTGGTTTCACATGATCAGCTAAAGTACAGGAATCCGTGATGTGTAGTGGCCCCACACGTTTGAACACACTAGGACACGCTCTTCTAGGTGATCCAAACCTTGGGGGCGGGGGGTTAAAAGCCACTGCTTTGTTTCCCCTGCATTTTCCCCTCATTAGGATACACTCCTTTGCAAAGTTAGCCACTTCTGGTGGTCGGGAGCAAAGTCTCATTGTAAATGCACAGCAGGATAGTGGCAAAGCTGAGATTAATTCTCCATAGATTTATATAGACCTTTCTCACTGTTGATTGCTTGTACTGTTTCAAAGGTGCATACGTTGCCTTTTTTATTGCTGGTTACTGACTTTATTCCAGCATATGGTGGTTGGCGCCGTGACACAAAGTGAACATTTTATACTAGAATTAAAGTGGATATTTGACAGTTTCTGTCAGAAAGTTCAGAGCAAAGAATTTGTGAGACAAGATTTATTGCATATTTTATATGGGACACATCTGTTTCTTTGCCATGTTTCTCTTTAAACAGAAAAATAGCAATGAAGTTTCTTTAAGAAACAAAGGCTGTCAATAAAAAGTGTGAACAGAAAAACTACATTATTGAGAATGAATTGAATCATTTTGACCTTCTAAAAATGTGTCGCTTTTAAGTATGACAATCACTTTTCCCTTTTTGCTCAGCCCTATAGACTACAGATTTTCAAATATACAGCTACCCATACTTAGGGGGAAATAAAATAAAAATGAAAATCAAATTAAATCTAAGTATTGATATTGGTTATTCACATTTAAAAGCAAGGTGAAATTATTAAGGTAGATTTTGCCTATTTTTTTTAGAATCTGTAACTGCATTTTAATGATGTGAAATGTGTCAAATAAACACCCCTTTCTCTGAAAATGTCTTCTTAAACTATAGATCAATTATAAGAAGATATACAGCAAACTTACCAACATTTATCTATTAATATCACTAAATCTGATGTAGTTTGGCCTCTGAAGTTTAATTTAGTCTTCTTAACATCTGAATCAAAACTGACTTTGAAGAACACCCACCAGGATCTTGTTTAAGAAAAAAATTGGTATGTATTGAACAAGAAAATAAAAATCTTTCAATAAAATTCTAAATTTTTAACCAACACAATATTGTTTAGAAAGATTCATATTTAGTGTAAAACCCTAAGATTCAGCTTCAGGAACGTGAAGTTTAATAGGTAGAATTAAACAAGAACAAAAATGAAGAAAATATATTCCTCTAAAATCACGTATGCTTTTATGAAAAGACATGGATGTCTTATTACTTCTAATTAAATAGAACAACAATAAAAAATCCCTTCTGCTGAAATACATAAATTCTAAACAAACAGTTATGGCAAATAGTTAAAAATACTTATAGGCTCAATACCTTCTTAAACAAAAATATTGTAATTTCCTCTACAAAATAACAAATATTTGTCAAATTATTTCCTACTTACGATGCATTAATTTTTGTTTTTAACTCAAAGATTTTCTAGAACTTCAATTTTTGTAGGAAAATTTATCTAGTTACTAGTTTGAAAAGCCTGTAATTTGAAATAAAATGTAAAAAAGAGGCAAACTTGGACCTGGAGTATTTCTCCTTCTCACCACAAATAAAATACAGGATACTAACATTAAAAAGTAGTTTGTTAGGATTCTTTTTAATGATGAAGAAGAAACACCAAACTGCATTCAAATACAAAGCACTAATATTTTTTCTGAGCTTGTCTTCTTTGTGATAAACACTTAGAAGACTGTATTTAAAAATAGAATCTCTCAATTTCTAAATAAAAACCTGCAAACCTACTATTCTCCTTATGGGAAGATCTTGGGAAAAGTAAAGCATGTATGACACATCAGTCAGGTCATTTGATTCATTCCTTGAAAGTACTCAGATACAACCATGATGAGAAAAATGAGAGTGCATATAAAAAAATACATCTCAGCCTAATTTAAGACTGGGAAAATTAACAAGAGTTATTACTGCATCTACCTGATCTTTTTGGTGTTTTACAGCTTGCTTATTTTCTATTGACTCTATGCTGGGAGCATAGAATTTTTTCCCTGCAGTGTGTGGAAACATTTTAAAATGTATATGTTTATTCTCATATAAAAGGAAAGAAGAGGATGTAAGTTTTGGATAACAAGACCAGGGAATGTGAGTGCACCAGCTCAGCACATCACTACAGACTTTGTGCTTGCTGTACCTCTACGCCTTTATTATTACCTCTGTGTTTATGAGATCCCTCCTATCTCTTGGAAATGGCTTTTACTCAATAATAGCAGTAGATCTGTGTAAAAGGCAATCCCAACTCTCACATTAGTAGAAGAGTTAAATATAATTGTAGTCATAGTTAAAGCTTTATTTGACTACCATTTTGATTTGATATTATCTCTTGAACCACACAAACACTATTTCTGAGAACGATAATTAACGTGATTAATTTGCATCTAAATTCTTATGTTGTAATAAAAGTCATAATGAGCTTAATTCCTCTTAGCTTTTGTCTCTATTAGAATAAGAACGTTTTAAAATTTAAATAAAAAATAAAATTAAAATTTAATAAATCATAAGCAGGTGAAAGTAATAACATACTTTGGAATTTGGTTCATCTGCATCTATAACCACAGAATATTCTTTACATCAAGTATTTAAAAGGGCAACTTACTTTAAAAAATTTTCAGAAATTTGGAAAGAAATTTTAAATCCTAAGAAAATTTACTTCATTCATGACAAAACCAAATCTGTATTAAATTACATTATAATGAAAAATGACTGGAATTTAAAAGAAAGAACAGTCAAGGGAGAACAGTCTAAGTTCCCCTACCATTATTTCAAATAGACATCATAGAATTAGCTCTCCTCATTAAACATGGGGATTCTCTGGTCTAGGAGCTGCCCAATTACATGTAAGGAAAGAACTCCTGAAGCATAAAGCTTAATAATCTTTAACATATGCCCTATCCAATTCCACTTCAAGTCAATAGTGGGTCAAGCCCTTTGTGTAAAATTTAAAGTTAAGAAAACACACTCAAAACATTTACTGATAAACTGTACTGATAACTCCATAGATAATCAAACTAAACACATTTTATAGAGCAGTTTTTCCTTATAGCGTGATACTCTTGAAATGTTTGAATATTTCTGCTTAGCCAGAGAAAATACACTGTTGTGTCCAGTCAGGTATCCCTGCCTGTCCTGTGGCACCAGCAACCTCTGTAATACCACATTCTGTTCCAGAGATGGCAACACTTTGTGGAGGGACATTTCAGACTGTAAGACATTCCCAAGACTTCATACACATGCTTTGTACAAACAATTATATCCTGAAGTCAGTTCAGAAGCTGAAGTACTTAAAAGCTATTTTTTGACACTTTCAAAATGGTTGACTTGGGACAATGTTTAGATAGCTGAAAAATTCTTATGCTAAGAAGTTTGAATTGATTTATATGCCATGAAAGAAGTACTGTTCCAAAAAATTTCATACATATATCTTTTAAGAGAAATAAAATTTCTGATTTCTCCATCTCAAGGTGCTCAAAAGTATGGTAAAGGCTCTTCACAGGACAAAGGTAAATTTTTAAGTATCTTGCCCTGGCATCTGAAGTACTTAGGCACAGAAGCATCCGAGAATTTACAGGAAAGGTTGAATGATGACCTGAAATCAGACCCTTTTTTTACATTTTGGAGAAGTCTCTCTTTAATCACAGCTGTAATCTCACAATATTGTATTATCCATATGGTTTTACTCTGTCATTTTACTTCCTCAATTTTGAGAGCTTAGTAGCAACCTTGTGCTATGTCCTTTAACTAGCTTGAAATTTCTGATAACTGCCCTATGAACATTGTGATTCATACTTTTGTTCTCAAAACAATGGTCCATCCTGTTCAACAAGACTGCAGGTTTTACCTGTTTTATTGCTTAAAAAGGAAATCAGAGCTTACACCATAAAAGAATCTAACACAGACTTAAATTTCAAGAAATGAAACATTTTTTGATGAAATGTTCAGTATCTGCTATTTTTTATCAATCATGTTCAAAAACATTAAAACAGGATATTCATGTGCTTCCACAGGTCCAAAAAATGACTGAGAAAAAGTTTTAACATACCAAAATTACAGAAGTCTACAGAGAAATTCCAGGTAATTGCATACCAGATTAAGCATGCTATTGTCATAATCAGTTTGTATGATATGGTGCACTGAAGGGCTTTTCCAGGCTTAATGGTGTGAAATTACAGAGCACAGGGGACAAAACACAATATAAGAGTGACCATTGTGAGGTTAAGAGACTGGGGTCTCTTGAGACCAAGTGTGTTTCGGCCTTTCATTATTTAAGTGCATGAATCTCTTTTATCCAATCCTTTCCAATTCTTGGCTCTGCTCTTTCCCTGCAGTAGTATCTTCCATATATGTAAACAACTGCTCATAAGTTATATAATCTAAAGTAATGAATCAGTGAACATCTTAATTTCCTTCAACGAAGCTTTGACAAGATTTAAATTCCATCTGTTCAATTCTGACTTTGAATATCAGAACATGAAGACACAAAAGGAAAAAAGATAAATAGGAGATCATGTAGGAGATTCCTAAGAGTATAGTGAAAAAAACCCAGCTGGACAAAAAGGAAAGCCTAACAGGATCTCTATGAAAAGCCAACATATAGAGGTTTACCTCTAAGCCTATGATAAAGAGAATGGAAAAAATACAGTGGATTTTAACAGAAAATAGAGGTTACAATGAGAATTTAAAGAGGATGTTGGATTCCAAATAGCTGATAGTGGTTACAGTAAAGGCATAGGTAATTCTAGGAACAGATTTCATAATTATCATATACATAATTATTTTGTATTAAATCAAAGGCATTATAACACTAACATTCATTATGTCACTTAGCTGCTATTAATCCTTCTCTATCATGACATGCCAGTGACTTTGTAACAGCCATGGTAATTCAGTATACCACAATCAAATTGAAAGGAAGTTGGAAGGACCTGTTTTCTACAGCAGATTTCCTCCTTGTTTTCTAAGAGGAGATGACATTGCATTTTCAATTACCAGTTCTTTTAAATTACATTCATAATATACATTATAATAGAGTGTAATCTTCCAATTTCTATAGTAAGTAGTGATACAGTGAAACTGGCTATGGTAACTTGATGTGCATCTGCTTCAAAAATAATAAATTAAAAGTTTCCTGAAAAGTCATAGCTGTAATTAACACCAATTTTCAGGACTTTGATGTTGATAATTCTTCTGTTAGGGTGGGAGAAAATACTCACTTCAGAGCAAATTCTTGTTCTTTGAATCAGGTCGTTGTAAATATTGCATTACTTAGGAGGCATATGGATGCAATCACATTCCAGGACAACTTATTTGGTGTCTTATGGACTGGGGCTATTGTCTAACTATATAATCTCAGAGTACCCAGCACTAAGGTTCTGTGCTTTGCAGACTCATGCCAATTTATGTAAATCACTCTTTCATCTGTTTAAATATGATGATCTTTTGAGTGACGAAAACAGTTATGTCTATCACAAAGTTTGAAAGATTAAAGTAATTCTCCTCCTGGCATATAAAACAGCGTTCCAGATCTGAACACAAACTTTGCCTGGTCTGTAAAGTCATTGCTGGGAAGCATAAAAAGTTTTAAGCAAACATTATCACGGCAAGGAAGTATGACATATTTTTCATGTTTGACACTGGACATAAATATCCTCCCACACAGTTTAATGTGAGAAATGCATATGTGTGGCAGAGATAATAAAACATCTCAGTGAAAACAAATGAAATGAAAAAGAAGTTACGATAAGTAGAACAGAAATAAACCTTTGAAGTTAAAAGTCTTCATATCTGTACATGTTATTCACAAGAGGAAGAAGCGGTATTTGATATGCAGAGTGGATAGTCACACAATCTGGAAGAGTCTCATGCTTTGTAGGAATGGTTATCTGTTCAGAGATAAATTTTTTAGCTGACAGAAGCAGCTTCGTATTTGCAGGTAAGAAAAATCTGGTCAATTGCAAGATCCTTGCAAGTGCTATTGCTGTTCCGCTGTTGTTTACACATGGTATTTTAACAGACAGCAGTTACTGAAACGTAACAGTGTTCTTAAAAATTATTCTTGATTTTCTTACTTCACTTGTTCAGCATTAAAACATTCAAGAGCTTTACAAATAAAATGCAACACAAGTACCATAATCTAACATTCATTTTAGAGCAGAGGAGTACAACACAAGCGGGAAGACAAGTATGTGATAATTTAATATACAATTTTAGAATATTTCTCTTTCTTTCAGTTAATGTTCTTGGAGAGAAAAGCTGTAATTTTATTGCAGAGAACCAAGAATTTTAAATAGTTCCCAGAGGTTTCTGATATTTTGGGATGTCATTACAGACACGCTTTACCAGGTAACTGCTTTGAGTAACAACTTAAAAGATAATATCTGTATCTGTCTTAAAACAATATAATATTGGCACATTATGAAAGAAAATAAGTGAAAATGCAATTTTCTTCCTAATCTTTGACTGTAGTAAGACGTATAAAGGTATATGTCCTAATGACAGTAAGAGAGAAAAAATAACTACTATTTTATCTTGGAAAAATGATGCCTTGGAGTGTTCTTGACTTCTGATTCACTACTGCTTAATGACATTAACATCTTGCTTTATAATTTATAGACTGCTTTGAGAGAAAAGCAGCAATTTTGAGTGGAAATACTTTTTTTCCTGTCATATAATCAACTATGCTATTATCCTCCTACACCCAAAATATGTACAGGGCTATAAACTAATAAAAGGTTGCTTTTCCAGGGTTAATACAATAGATGCTACTAGATGAGAAGCATAAATCACCATGTATGAGCACCTATACATGAAGCACAAGAAGAACATCTTGGAGAGAATATTTGCATACTGAGGAACAAGTAGGAAATGATTTACAAGAAATTCAAAGTTGGCCAGCTGCTATCTTTTACCGTAGACTAATAGAACCGTTTGGGTTGGATGGGACCCTAAAGGACATCTAGTTCCAACTCTGCTGCCATGGGCTGGTTGGAACAAGTAAACTAAGTGTCTCAGAGCCCCATCCAACCTGGCCTTGAACACTTCCAGAAATGGGGCAAATCCCAGTTTCTCTGGGCAAATTGTTCCTGTGCCTCCCCAACCTTACTGTGAAGAATTTCCCTCTTATTATCTAATCTTAACCTACATTTTTTCAGTTTCAAGCTCCCTTGTCCTATCTCTACATATCCTTGTGAGAAGTCCCTCTCCAGCTCTAGTAGCCTGCCTTAGATACTGGAAGGCTGCTGCAAGGTCTCCTCAGAGCTTTCTCTTCTCCTCACTGAACAGCCCCAGCTCAGCTCCAGCTTTCATGGCCTTCTTAATAGAATTTATTTCTTATGTTCTTTCCCAATGGACTACCTCAACAATGCTCTATGGTGCACATCAACAGGCAGATAAGGAAATGTGGCTCAAAATTCCTGTTCTAAACCAGAAATCCATTTGAAAGTGCATTGGACTGGATGCACGCCCAGGTAGCTACTGCAGCCTGGCTAAAATTATTAAGATGAAATCACTTAGCAGTTAAAAGTGGATTTGTGGACTGTTTCCATATGGTTGCTAAGCTTGTCTGAAAAGCTCACAAGCTCCTGACTGCTGGTGGTGCTGAGTGGTGGTGACTAGTTTGGTCTATGACTGTTTTTCTATTGCATAGTCCCACAGATAGCACAGTGTTGACTTTTATGCAGTATACAACACAAAGCAGTTGTAGCAAAGCAATTAATATAACCAATGTTTCCCAAATGTTAGGCTAGAATTCTAAACATAGGACAATTTCTTTTCCTTCAGGATTAATCTCAATAGATGACTCTATCTGACAAATCACTCCTTCCCCATCTTGCTTGTTACCTTGGTCACGTCAGTGTGTCATGCACCCTTCCCAAATAGCTTTACTTTCCACTACAAATGAAATTCAAAAACTGTTCTGTTTTGACATCAGACTACTCACTTCCCTGACTCTGTTCTAAATTAAATGAATTCCTGTAGTAGCAGAGTATTCATCATCAAGATGCTTTATTCTTAGAGAAATGAAGAGAAGCAGATATGCTTTTCCTATGCTAACTGCTACAAAGCATAAAGACTTCATTTTCACATTCCAGTTCATTAGGGAGGAACCCAAGCCCAGATTAAAGTTTTTGCATGCTTTCTGACCTGGACCCAATGCTGAAGAATTTGGAAACATATTTTTCAAGACCCTGCATGAATGTGTGCTATTTATTTCTAAATTTACTAGAATGGACAAACAAGATGAAATAGTCAGGTGGCAAAATAAGAAATAAATTTAATTAACATTAGTCACCTACTCCGGTATGTCGTTTACTTTCTGGTTTGTATTATTCTTGAGGGACTGCACAAGGAGAATAAGAAACACTATGGAAAACACCAATGGTTAACAGCCCTTCTAGTGAGCTGCACAGTTGCAGTAACAAAAATCTTTTTTTCTCCTTTTCAAAATAAAGTAGTTTGCACCTTTCTCATAGTCATCTAAATATTCTGATTTTTTTTTGTGAGAGATAGTTTCCTATCAAGAGAGGAGTTTTCTTTTAAGAAATTCTGAGCAAGAATTTGATGAACTAAAGAGCATTCCAGACCACACATTAATTTCATACTTTCAAAGACCTTCTTGCATATCAAGTCAATTTAAAAGGAAAAGAATTATGAACATATTTTTAATCACCCCATACAGTAATCTCAATGGAAAATTCAGTAAATGAATACTAATTTATAATAATCAGTAGGTCTCCATACTATAGGAAAACTAATATAATTGTTGCACATAATTAGATTTACTAAAGATTATTTCATCTTTGTGAATAATCTAAGCCTTTTCCAAAAAGCATAGGCATATCAAATACAGCTAGTGAAGCATTAAGACAGTTTACACAAGATGTCTTTAATGTGGTATTCACTAAGTACTTGAGGAAGATTATCTTTCACTACAAAAACTAGCAAGAACCATTATTTAACATTCTGTGTATCAGGAAAGAGGGGCACTCTTTGAAAAGGATATTAACCAATTGCTACCATCACATATAAAGTAGCTAAACTGGGAATAGAACCCAAAGCTTCTGGCACCTAATTCCCTGCTGAAGGCACTGGACTACATTGCATGCAGTTATACAAACCAGCACTGACATCAGCAAAAGTACAGTTTATCCCCTCTAGCATTTTAGAATGTCAGTCTCCATAACACTCTCAGTGTTTTTTGTTACAACACAGCAAGTATTAGATTTAATTGGTATTAATTATAATTAGGAAATGTAAACACTTCAGTATAAGCAGACCAGGATTTTTTTTCCTTACAGTATTTCCAACTTCGCATTGGCTAGAAATGACGGGAATTGCACATGTGGGAAAAACCTCAATATCTATGAGTTCCAGCCCTATTTTCAAGCCAGAAGTTTCAGAAAAGCATCTGAGTTTTGAATACTTGCTGTGAGCTGGCAGAAAGATAACAGACAATTTTTTCTTACGTTTGCTAAACCAGCCACAACTCTTTCTTAAACAAACAAAACTGAAAACAGATGCTTATTGGATGCTCAGTATTATCAGTTAATTTCAGAGAAGCGGCTGAGTTTGCAGACACTTCTGACCTTGACATTTGTCCAACGCCTATTCTAGTGCCATTAATCAAGATGGATTTCTGTGTTATTTTTCCCTATCTTTGATGTGGAATTCTATAGGATTTCCATTCTAATGCCCCAGAAAGTACCATCCACCATTATAAATACTCAAATCAATCAGGCAACTGACAGAAAAATAGAGTCAATCATTGTACAATCTGACAACCTACTGAAAATTCATCCCAGAATAAGGTAGAATTAAGATGTCAAAAGATGAGAAGTTAAATGGCACAAAATTAGGTGTGTCTGATTAGATACCATAAAGCATAACATTATAAAGCAAAAGAAGAACAAGAGAACATGAAAAAAAGTGGACAAGTGAGTAATCCAGGTGTTTTTTCTCCTTCTAGTCTACAAAAGACCTCAATAAAAAGTGTCCCCATAAATGTAATATATAGAACTTACTGTTCCAGGACAGCTGCAGGAATGTATTCTCTCTCTCTTTTTTAAAAAATACGTACATTATTCACACGCATAAGGATAAAATTTTCTGTCACACTGACAAAGATAAATATACCTCAATTTTCACATTAATAGGCATAAACAGGGAAAATATTTAGAAGAGCATGTTTTTCTATTTGAAATGATAATGCGCAATTCAATTGCAATTTTATCTAAAGCAGAACTAGTCTTCTTCCAATATCAACTGGGTACTTTTATAATATTCCACGCATAAGAAAGTGGAGTATGATAAAAAGGGTAGCTCAGTATTGCAAGAGAAACCAGGTGTTGGGTTATCTTTATTTTTTAAGATTGTGTGGATATGATTTGCTATTCCTTCTGCTGGTTTTGGCTGGTGTGGAGCTAACTTCACAGGAACTCCTATAGTGCTGTAAATTGGATTTGTGACCAAAAGAGTGTTTTTAACACATCCATGCTTTAGCTGTTGCTGAACAGTCCTGCACAGCATTCAGGCCTTCTCTATTTCTAATGCTATATTTAGAAAGTACACTGGGAATGAACAAGAAGTTGGGAGGGGCCAAGCCAAATCAATCAAAGGGATAACTCATACCACATAACATCATGCTCAGAAATAAATCTGGGAAAAGAAGGAGGAAGCAGGGGAAAAATTCAGAGTTTTGATGCTTGTCTTCCTAAGTAGAGGTTATGTGTGATGAAATCCTGCTTTCCTGGTAATGTGAAATTTAGAAATGTGTGTTCTAAATGGAACTTAGAAATACTGTGGCCAACAGGACTAGGGAAGTGATAAAACACACTGTACTTGGCACTGGTGAGGCCACACCTTGAATCCCGTGTTCAGCTTTAGGCCCCTCACACAAGAGAGACCTTGAGGTGATGGAGTTTCCAAAGAAGGGCAGTGGAGCTGGGGAAGGGTCTGGAAAACAAGTCCAATGAGCAGCAGCTGAGGCAACTGGGAGTGTTTAGTCTGGGGAAAGGGAGGCTCAGGAGAGGCCTTATCACCTTCTACAACTCCCAGAGAGCATAGGGGGGTTAGTCTCTTCTCTAGGGTAACAAGTGCCAGGACAGATGTGTCAGGGGAGGTTCACACTGGATGTTGGGAAAAATTTCTTCACTGAAAGGGTTATCAAGTACTGATACAGGCTACTCAGGAGAGTAGTGGAATAACCATCCCTGGAAGAGTTCAAAAAGAGTGTAGATGTTGTGCACAGGGACATGGTTTAGTGGTAGAACTGGCAATGTTAGGTTAATGGCTGGACTTGATAATTTTTAAGAAGTATTTTCCAGCCTAAATGATTCTAAGAAATGGCTGAACACCTGTTCACTGATGGGAAGGAGTTGACTGAATTCCATATTTTGCATTGCTTGTTCACACAGCTTTTGCTTTCCCTATTAAATTGTCTGTATTTCAATTCACTAGTTTTCTTTCATTCAACCTTCCACCCTCTCCTTGCCTCCCCACGGAGGGGCAGCAAGCAAACAGCTGAGTGGTGCTAAGCTGCTAACTGCACAAACCACGAGAGTCCTTGTGAGATCCAGGGTGCAGCAAGAATTACGGAATCTGTGATACCATTGTGGAACGCACCATTTGGTGACCTGGGCAAAACTGATTATTACAATATTTTGGCAAGCTAGACCAAGCAACATGCTGGAGATCATAATGGTTTGTAGAAATACAAACATACACATATATATATATAAATATATATACACATATATTTAGTACTAATTCTATCTTGATATTATTGATTAACTGTAAGTGAAAACTTCCAATTAAATACATTAGAAAGACAATGAAACTGTCCTGCAGTGACAGCAAGATTTCCAATACATTTTTTGTTTTAAAAATTCTGTGGCAAGCAATTTGCTGCTTAAATGCTGTCCAAATACATTTGCACCTAAAAAAATATATATCAAATAAGTATATCCCTTGAACTCCATGGCCTGGGAGAACGGTAAAGGAGAATATCAGCTTATTTACCAGTACAATTTAACTGCTACTTTTGAAACAGCCTGTTTTCATTTGTCAAAGTATTTATACAAGACAACCTCATGAAACAAAGTTATTAAAAACATTAGGACAACCTTCATAAAAAGGATTAAGCTAATTAATAAATTACTACAATAATCTGAATGATCACTAATATTCTGTCTGGATAAGCAGATTCAGATAGTTTAGCTGACTTCTCAGATAGTAAATTGTTAAACTGTTCACTATTTCTATGAGAAATACAATTCAATTGTTAACAATTCTAAAATCCTTGTCAAAAATACAGATTTTTTTTTTGTTTACCCAAGAAGATTGTACTCCTACAAGGAGAGAGGGGAGAATCTCTTCCTGCATGTATTTTCCACAACTGCAGAAGCAATGGTGCTGCCAGAAGCAGGTGATGGGGAACACAGTATGAGAAACAGGAAAGAGCAGGACTATTGTTTTCAACAGCAACCTGCATTTACATTGTCTTCAGTTGAGCACCAACTTTCACCTTGGTTTTCACCCATTGTCTCCAGACTCTAAACTGGTAAATCACTTTTTTAATGCTTATTTTTGTCTCACACAAGACAAAAACCTTTAAATATGAGTAAGTCAGTTCATAAGCTCACACTAGGGAGAAAAGATGATGTATATTTGTGGAGTTTCTCTAAAAGAGTGTCTTTCACTCTTGTCTTTTTTAAGTCTTTGAAGCTTTATATTCCCTCTGATAAATTTCATCTGTGATTAATATATTTTTCATTTTTCCTACAAATAATAATAAAGAACAAAGCACAAAATAACTAGTGGGAAATGGGTGAGATCAAGGGAGTGATTAGCTTTGACAAGTGATGTCTAAGATCTGTATAACATATATCAACATATATGAACATATATTAGGCCCATTAGGAACATAATCCACAGGAATTTTCAGAGGAAACAGATATTTAATGCAGCTTACATTACACATAACTTTATAAACCACTACACTATTCGGCAATAAGGTTTTTTTTCAGATGTGGTTACCTTTCTGAAAGAATTCCTCTAATTTCTCCTTGAAGGGCTGGAGATGTTCTTCAGAAGACTCTCTGCAAACTAACTTCATCTGCTTTTCAGAGGCTACAAAAAGATGAGACATATTTATGACAGAAGAAATGTACCAGAAGTAGATTTCAGCACCACATGAGCCTACATCTAAGTTACCTGAATTTACTTTAGAGGTTATAAATAAACACTAATAAATCCAGCAATTACAGTAAAATAAGAAATACAAACACTAGTCAAGCATACAAAAAAAATTCTATATGTGTTTAAAGAGTAGAATTTGTCTTTAGTAAGGAATTTGCTCTAAAATTCCTGCAGTGTGCTAGGGCTTGCTAGCAACACAGCTTGCCTCACACACTAATTCTAGATGGTATATTTAAAGCTTTAAAGTCTGTTTCTGTGGTGAGTGGAGGATCCTTTGTATCTGAATTGATTTTAATCAATCAATGTCAGGCATCCCATACTCAACCATTTTTCCTGAAACAGATGCAGCAATTCAGTATTACGTGAGTATTCCACCCCAGACCATGATATGAAACAGTTAAAGTATGTAAGAAAGTGAACTTATATTTAAGTGCAATTTGTTTACTATTTAATCTATCTGCTATTTTAAGAACCAATGCCATGCCAATTTCTGAAAAAATTAATTTCATTTGCCAATGAATTTTAACAGACCTAAAACTTCTAGTAAACTTAGTGCATTCCAGTCCACATTAAAGATGACAGGAGGCAGAAATCAAAATGAAATTACTTTCCATTTAGCAACTGAATTTATGAATTACTACAAGGTTTTTCTTCCACAACTTTTCATTCCCAAGAAGCAACATTTAGATGGAAACTTATTTTGAAGTTAAACCAAAGACTTACAGTTTGACTGCATGAACTGTATTCACACCATACTGCTACCACCATTAAACAAAATTTAATGTAAAAGTGTCGAAATGGAAGTTGAGCCTGTGTAATTAAAATGTCCCATTATTTAAATTTGCAATGTAGTGTAAAAAGTCAAGGGAAGGTTGAAAATAGATGCATTTTACTGTGCAAGTAGTATTGTGCTTATAAACCTTTGGACCACCAGGACCTACTGAAAACAATCACAGATTTTCAATTAATTGAGAGCAGAAATAGATTTGGTCAATTCTTATTGCAAAATACCCATTCCCACCCAAGACTATATTTTAATTTAGCAACCCTCCATGACTCAAATTGCAGGTTGTGTAAAATGGCCTGGGCTACAGTCTAAGTTAATCTTTAATCTATGGTCTTGTAACCATAGGTAGCATATGAAAAACCTTCCAAATGATTCAGAGCAGAGTTAATGGATATTTGTTTGTATGCCAGAAAGTAGGAAGAATGGAGTGGTGATCTAAATACATCATATTCCCTCTTTTAAATACATAATGAAAAGCTTCTTTCTGAAAAAATGTCTTTCTGAAATTCTGAGGAATCGGAGGGAATTCTGAGGAAGCTGACAGCTATCACACCATACATACAATTCTCCTCTCACCATTCCAAAATAATAATTTGAGAAAATGAAAAACCTGTTTCAGCATTACTGAGTTCAAACAGATGCAAATTCTCCACTAATGTAATAAACTTTTGGTTCTTTTCCTGGGTATGAGCTGTATGTTAGTGGAATTGAATGCAATATGCTATTTTGAAAATTGTTTATTTCTAAATGAGCTATTACAGAAAAAAAAAGGAAAATACAAGGGTGCAAAAGTATTTGAAAGCCTTTACAAATTGTTGGATGTACATCATGCTTCACCCACTACAAATCTTGGCCACAGAAATGGAAAGCATTAGCAAAACATTAAAACAAAGCTGGAAACTGCTGATTATCAGTTTGCCACTGTCTTCAGATTTAATGCAGTACTTGGCTCAAAAAGTTCTTAAAAAATCCCCAATATAAGTGAAAATATTTACAAAACAGAATGTCTCTCACTTAATGCCTATTGGGCAATAGTCTTAAAACTCCACAGACACTTGTAAATCTGTCAAAAGAATCATGGCTCATAAACAAACTTTCATGTAAAGAGCATTTCTGTGTCAATCAGACACAATTTGGAATTTTTAAAGCACCATTTAAAAAGTAAATGCAAAACCAGAAATAGTTTAAAGTTGATAACAGTAAATTACTAACTATTTACTCACCAGAACCCATCAGTAGCATTTACAGGAATCAGTCTGACAGCAAAACCAAGTATCAACACCATGAATTCCTATAAACCTGTCAGTGACACTATCCCGTATGAGTTATGCCTCTGTGAAAGCTGCTGAAGCTGCCCTGCTCCTGTCTGTTCAGAGCACGGCAGGTTACACTGCCAGGCTCTCTCTTCCACTCAGCTACAACGCAAGCATATCTTTGACAGAGGGATTACTGTTTGACAATTCTTTTTTTTTAGAGCCCTTGCCTTTTCTGTTTCAAAGAGCATTTGAAATAATACTGCAAATGAATTCAATGTAAGGCTAAATCCCAAATTTCTGTGTGAGAGAATCCATGACCTTTTACAGTGCACAAACCTTTTACGCTACTAGGATCTATATGCCCAAATTAAATCCTAATAAACCTCTGACAAATTTAATACATTTATATTATTCAGGAAGTGCTACATCATTTTCTCATGATTTAGTTCCTTTGGTATTACTTTATTACTTTCTTGCTAGTAAACAACTTTGCAAGCTAAAGAAATAGTTACTGGTGTAGACGCATGTTTACCCATTGGACACCACTGCAGGATCTGGTTATAGTCTCCTGTTATTACATGCACTTAGGTACCTACTCACTGGAGCTGCTCACATGGAATTACTTGAATGCCTTTTGCACTATCTACAGCTTTTGCATTTCTGTAGAAACTTGTGTGTAAGTTTCTTTTCAGATAGAATTTTAAATAATGTACAGAATGCAAGAGATTCATCTTGATTCTGTGGGAGCATGGTAAGAATTTTAACAACTTCCAACTGCAAGAGGCTATGCTGCTACTGACTCAGAAGAGTTTCAGAGACAGTATTTTATTTGCCCTTTCAGAACCATATTGACCACCAGCACACACCAGTAACAGGAACACACAAATGTTCAAGCACTACCACCAAGGCCAGAGCAGGGCTGACTAATACGGACGCCTCTGAACAAAGCAGAGATGGAAATGCTGTGGAGTGGGAAGTTCTCTGAGACAAAACTATCTGAGAAAAGCATAAAAGGACATCACATTGTGGTAGCACTCTGTTCTCAAAGCTCACTCCCATCAAAGCTCAGTCTTTACTGCCTTAAATGAAAGTCAACAATTTAATGCAAAAAAGTGTTAGCATACATAAAACTAAATACACCATTCTAACCTACTAATTGCTTGTATAGCTACTGTTCTGTGAAGATATTTTCAGCTAATTTAAAAGAAGAAATGTGTTTCTATATAAAGTTATTTTCTTCATACATTAATAATTCCTTTTTCTTAAAAAAATCCAGAGGATAGAAGATAGTAAGTCAAAAGTCAGTCTTTGAAACACATTTCCTCATGACACACAGAAACAAGTATCTGTTTAGGTGCTCAATCTGTCACGTATAAATGAGACAGAAAAAACATTTTAGTGATACGTCCTAAGACTTGGAAAGTGAAATAACTGAATTAGTGGCATACAAAACAGTTTAAAAAGTTCACCTGCTCTGAATGAGTCAGACAACTTGACAATTCTCACAAGTTTGATCAGATGTTCCACCTTTGTCTTTTGAGGGGCTTTTCTTATTACAAGTTCAAGAACATTTTTGAACTTTTAGAGTTAGTGATGGCATACAGAGGAACTTTCAGGCCTATGCTAGTTTCAGCTATCCTAAAATTTTTTTAGCTCCTTATTTGGTGAAAGGGCACCAACATATTATACAAATCATTTAAAAACCTTTCTGTTAAAATTGTTTCCCAAGAATACATTTAGCAAAATGAAAAAGACTGCTAGTAAAACTAAATATTTTCCACACCATAGCAACATATCTGAGCCTCTGCTTAATGTACTCCTTCTGAAATGGGAGTTTACATTCAGGGCACCCTTCAGCAGAGAAGCACACTGCAAGGGACAGAACAGTACATATAAATGATTATAATGACTAAAGCCTTGTAATTTTCCAGTCAAGTCTTTGAAAGATTCCTTTAAGTGATTCCAGCACACATGATTAGTAGAAACTTTTTGTTAAGTGTCAAGATCCAAACATACAGAACTCCACACATCGTTAAGATCTGTCAAGAGTGTAGAACTGTGTGCTAGCAGAATCTGCTCAGAAACTGAAACATTTCCCTTTGCTCTGAACAGTACAAAAAAAGAATATTTTGAAACTGAAGAGTCTTGTCTGGGTAATTGAGAGTGAAAAAATATTTTTACGAAGCAAGAATAATATTTTCATCAGATGAGCTAAGATTTTTACTGTGGTAAGAAAGAAAAAGACCTTTCAAACATTTTATCACTTATTGTACTGAATAAGGGATCAGACATAAGAGAATTGGGCAATGGCTGAAACAGTTTATGAGCTGAAACTGTAGAAGCCAGAGAAGTGATCTGTTTTGCTCTCTATTGATGGATCTCTGATTTTATGTGCAAGACAGATCATAAAGTTGGATCTAATTAATTCTTCCACCAAGTTGGTGAAATTTGGTTCAGCTGGAGCATCCAGCTTAGATTTAAAATCATGTAAATTCATAAACTACCAGCAATATTAGCAGGAACATTTCACAAAGTGCTTATTAGCCCCACTACTACTAACTTGTACCCCACAGTCTGAAGTAATGCACTTTCAATCTTTGATACGTGACTGTCTCAATTTTAGAGAAATCTGTCCTGTCTCTTACTGCATACCTCCACAAAGAGGAAAAACTGATGAGGTCCACAAATATGAAGTCACAGTTTTTCCCAACACCAGTATTTACCACTCTCCAAACTACATAATTCGTTATCCATCATACACATTGATAAGGACAGTATTCCTCCCATTCCCAGATGTACACTACCTGCTCCCAGATGTATCCTTCACAGTTATGTAACTAATGCTTAACATACACACATGCATTTATTTATTTATTTAAAAGGGCACACAAAAAATGTGCACAGAAAATCATAAGTGTGGTATTTCCCAGATTCATTTTAGAATCTTAACATGTGCAGAACGATTTTTAACAAGAAATTTCTGAGAATTCTTTAGCCAAAGGAAAAAATATACTAAAAAAATTAACAGCATGCCATTGTTTAACCAACTGAAATTCTTCTCCCTGTGCCTTTGAGCACACATGCAGACATCTGCTTTCAGGGAATAAAGTCTTCAAAAACATAATTGCTTTTCTTCTCTATTATATATTTGAATGCTTAAACCATTTAAACCATTCCATACTATCCTTTTTTATCAAAACCTAAAAAATCTAATGACATTTTAAGAAATGATCCACTTAGAAAAATTTATACTAAATGTATTCACGTATGAACATTACCAGTGGAACACTGTCAAAAAGTTAGTTGTATTGTAAAATAAAATCCAATGCACATATAGAAAATGCCTTTGTTGGATCTTTCTAAATCAAAACAAACTGAAATACATCTCATCCTTCTGAGGCAAGAGACTATTCAAAAAGTGGTCAGAAAACTCTGAGAATTAAGAGTGCCAACACTTGCAAAAATAAAAAAACCTTTTCCTGTACAATACCATTTGCTTTGCCCTTTTCCTTACACCATTTTGCACTGCCTCAAAATAGATAATATACATATTGGACTGTGCAAAAACAATGAAACCATATACAAAACAACGTGCTTATTTTATGCTATTGCCCAGAGAAACAATACATGCACCTATTTGGCTCCTCATGTTCCACCTCCGAGTTCAAATTTCTATTCATTTGCACTTCCAAAATTTTAAAGAACATATAACCAACAATGAGAACTGAATTAACTCTGTCCTGTAAATTATCATACAACTTCTCTGCTCCTGCTGGGAAGACTTTTTGACATGTATGTTAGACAGACATTTCTCTGACAAAAGCACCTCTTTTAAATTGACTTAAAACATTTAATTTAAATTAGACTAAGGCTTCAATTGGTTGAAAATATTTTAGAAGAGTATGTTTGATACTTTTTGGAATACTATCCTCCTAATGAATAAGCAATCATCTTTTACCAACACATAACTTTTGATCCTACAAATTATTTAGACAGTTAATACTCAAAATTGGTATAATACTTAGAATTTTCTTGATGTGATCCAGTAAACTTACTGTCTATCAAGCAAATCAAACAATAGACAAAACTCCTCAACACTGTAATCCTTGTACCGTGGATTATTACTGTATCATAATTTCACTATAACTCTAGTTCACAGAAGAGACTTTACCATAGGCTGCATTATGTATGAACTAAATCTATAATTCCACCTAAATAAATGATAACCAATCAAATCAGTAAATCTCTAGAACAAAACCAGGCTATAGTTTATTAGGGGACATTTTGTTACAAAACTTTTTTCACTCAGTTTGAGGACTCTGATGGGAAAAGACATTTAGGAATTTTAAATTAACTTCTTGGAATAATACCAATCAAACTTTTCTGCCTTTGTATGTTTTCCTATTGATAAATATATTCCTTTCTAATCCTTGATAAATCCAGATGTTTTTCAGTACCTTAAATTTGGAAAATCAGAGTTTTAGTCTGCATGAACTGATTATTTTTCTTTTTGCAGTTTCCTCCTTGACTCCGTTTAAAGTAACAGTTGCTGCAAGCATGGCGAATGAGTGACCCTTTTCAACTGCCATCCATTTCTTATTTCTAAATTCTCTGCCAGCTTTGCAATAGAATGTGATACACAGCTACCTGAAGAAGCACTGAATGAGAGCATTGTAGATGCAGCAGTTTAGTCTGGTCTAATCAGCCATGCTGAGAGACAGTGTTAAGAGAGTGACATGACTGGCATGGTGTTTGTTAGTCACATCCAGTCCACTGGACCTGTTTCTGTGAACAAGAATATATACATTCAGGAATGAAAATTAAATGAAGCACCTGAAGAAGAGGCAGGAGAAGCCAGGTATGTTCAGCCCTGTTTAGGGAAAGAGGGCTGCAGATCTAGATTTTCATGTCAACTATCTAATGAAAAACTAGAGAGAAGGCAGAGACGGACTTTTTCAGGAATGCACATCTAAAGAAAATTAAGCAATAGTCACAAGTTGCAGCACAGGAAATTCTCACATGGGATAAAGAAAAGTACTCAAGATGGCAATAAAGCACTGGAGCAGGTGCCCAGAGAGGTGCTGCCATTTCCATCCTTAGATTCAAAACTGAGATGACTTTGGCCCTGTACAGCCTGATCTAAATATGAAGCTACTTTTGCTCAAAGGCTCTGGACCACAGGACCTCCAGATGTACATTCCAACCTACCAAACTGCACTTTTCTTTCATTTTAAGATATCTGTAATGCTTCTGCATAAAAACCAGTGTGAAAATGGCCAACACAACATTGTAATTTCTCAACTTTTCTTGCATAGATTTACTTCTCTTTTAATCTTTTCATAAGGACTATGCCATTTTATAAAATGGAGTTGTAATAAACCTAAGTTTTGGTGAAGCCCTCTGATTTAAATGAGGAAAAATTGAGGTTATATACTTATGAAAGGTACAGATCTGTCAACAACTAGGTTAAGAGGTGCCCAATATGAAACCATGTCTTCTGTCTCAAACTGAAAATTGTATAGCAGATCCATAAAGTCTTCTTTTTATATTAGATTTTTTTTTTGGTCACACACGTGTTTGCAAACACCTACATATATACTCACACACACAGTTAAGTTAATAAAAATTTAAAACTTATATACAGTACTGAAAAAATGTTAGTATGAAAATTGCAACCACTATTTCTACTGGTGGCCATGAAAGGAGGGGAAAGTAAAGGGTATGTGGATTTTCAATGGAATCAGAATGTTACAATCTCTCTCATAGTGAATTTAATTAATTATGAGAAAAAGAAGTGAGTCTTCAAAATCCTTAGTATGGGCCTACTTTGGTTTCCATTTTTAACAATTCAATAAATATTTCTGCTGTTTCATTTGTCAGGAATATAAAAAAAGTAATAATGAACATCACAGAATATTACAGGAGGCATCTCATATTGCTTTCTTTTGAGGAACAGAGCAGCACAAAATTTTAAAATTTTATGTACTGCATTGCAAAGAAGAGGAATGAGTATGACAGATGGAAACAACCTACAGGGCAACCAATTAAAATTGTTCAACTTCAGACACAGATTAATAAAAGGATTCACGGTAAAACTTATACTAGTCTATCAAACTTTGGTAAAGTGGCTTTCTTTCTGAGTATCTTATTATGATGATGTATTTAAAACATTCAGTGTTTATTCCAGAAGAATACCAATTTCAAGAATACCAAGTGGCATTGTTCAAATTAGAAGGTAAATAATGTTTGGTCACAGGGAAAGAAAAATGTGGGAGCTATTCACTGCCCTAGACAAGGAATAAGAAGTCTTACAAACTTTAGCAAAGCAGAACCATTTATTTCCATAACTCTACATTAACTGGAAAGCTAGCATGAGTTAAATGAATAAATGGATCTGCTTATGATACTATGTGATATTGGAAAGCCTTGGAAATACACCAAGAGACCTGGAGTGAAAACCTGAGTTTACAGAAATTTCTTTCTAGTTGGATATTAGAGTGGAACCAGATTTCACTCTAAAATTTTCATCATACCATCCAATATTCACTTCTTTCCCCTGAAAAGCCTATATTAAATGCATATTTTCATTTCTCATTCTTTTTAACCTAAAATACCTGTGATTAAAAAGATTGTTCTGGAATATGTTTTAAAAACCTGTTGGATTGAGGTTCTCTAAAAACTTTTTTGAATTCCTGAGCCTAACTTCAGTCTAATCCCTTCAGAGTAAAGTTAGCCTGTACCTTTAAAGTCTAATCTGAAAGACTTAAAAATAGCAAATTACATGGAATTCAATCTGCTTATCTGAAAAGGATGAAAGGGTTTGTACTCCGTCTAGATTTGAACTTTTGGTTCCACAGTGTCTAGGTATTTCAAACCAGAGGTTTATACCATGAAGTTTATAAGACACGACACTCATGATAATTCCATCTTTCGTATGTTAATATCCATGTTAGAAACACAAATGAATGCTTTGATAAACTAGTCAAATGTATTTTTAAATACTAAATGACAAATAATATGAAAAGTAGCTATCAAAATTTCCATTTCAGTTGCAAGAAGTGATATGCTTCTTTTTTTTAATCATTCCTTACAAATCTCAGAAAAAAGGGAAGTCACTAGCAGGAACATTAGTTCATTACCTAATGACACGATGAAAACCTCTCTCCCACTTATTGCCTTAGTCTCATCCCACTTCCAAGGTAATCTGCTCAGGACTACCTTAGCCAACAAACTGTGAAACAAATCCAATGTACCCTATAACACAGGCAGCTCCAGTTAATATTGTTCAAATTATTTACATCTGAAGGGCCGCGCCTGTCTGGATAGCTGGGCCTGATGCTTCTCTGGACTTTTTCTGCTACTCACATCTGTTTCAGCTTTAGACTTTCACTGGTATTCTGCCAGCAGCCACAACTTTTTAATGGCTACAATAAACTACAGAGACTCATCAAATCTTTGTTGTACGTGTTAAAATTATAACCTCTTCAATTAAAATTCTGATTTAAAAATTAACTAGAGCATTAACTGAAGAAAAAAATTTGAAAGGGAATCTTTGAAAAAAGATAAGTTCTTATATAAGTGATTGTTTCTTTGTTTAAATGTAAAGAAACAATCACAGGAATGCTTGTTAGAATCTGTTGCATATTTCTAAGTGATAAAATACCAACATTTTGAAAACATTTCCACAAATTTTTTTGTTTCACATCTTTGCTGTCATTAATTTTGTGTGCTAATTGCTGTGACTGGCTTTAAAACACACCTTTACAAAGAATTACAGAAACAACCTCAAGACAACAATTTTTCTAGATTTGCTATAAATACCTGCAAAAATTTGGTTTAGAAAACAGAAATCAGTGATTACAAGAAAGCTGAAGTTTTTATTTTAAGAGTAAATGAGTTTTGCTTTTCCTACTCGCTGTTTGTGCCTTTGCAATGTAGAACAAATATGATATGAATGCCCCAGTCTCAATGCAGCTCCTGCTCGACTAAGATGTATGACAGCAGGACTACATGCTGGAAAAGTACAAGATCAAACACAGATCATGTTTCTGCAAAAACTAGCCCAAAAGAGGGCAGGCCAAGGGGCTTACAGGGCCAAGCGATGAGAGGAGATAGAGCACTCACTTATGCCTGGGTCGAACAAACAACAACTGATACTTTCCTACCACTATTAACCTTTGAAATTATCCTAAGGATGGCAGTGACCTAATCCACCAATTCCTAGCTGTAAGGATAAACTATTTTGTAACGGTTTTCAGCGCCTTTCATTGAAAAAATTTGAAAACAATTATCTTGTTCAATTCTGATTATAAAAGGACTCTTCTAGACTGGTGAAAACATGTAAATCTAAATGTAAAAGGTTTTACATGTTTTTATGCAGATTCTCTTCCTAAACTCCATCTTTTACACAGAACTCCCTTAGTAAAGTAGAAACTTTTCTATAACAAGAAAAAGGCTTAAAATATTCAGTCATCATTTGTTGAATTTATTTTAGAAAATTGCATGTAGTACAAAATAAAAAAGAAACTGCTTGAAATACTTAAGAGAACAACCCTTTCTACTTTATTTCCACTCAGTACCTTGATTGATAGATGAGTTGGGTTTCTGAGCCCTCTTTATAATAAACATTTTAAAATGTTTATTTTATGTCCCAGGGTGAAAATATTTTGAACTCGAGCTTTCCATTTCCCTTTGCTCTGCCTTGGCAAGCTGTATTTTATTTTTACATTAATAGTATTCAACTCTTTCTTGTAGCTTTTAAATTGTTGTTATACAAGTACTGAAAAAAGTATTTATGTTATGGAGCTAACAGATATCTACAGTTAAACACATAGTTCTGGAGAAGCCAGAGAAAAATTCACACACAACTGAAGGAATATTCAGAAAGATTTCTTTAGGGGCCTTTCGATTGTAAAGGGGAAAATTACTTTTCAGGATCTCTACTTTCATTTTTATTAAGTCATGAGCTAAATTTTTTTTCTTTCTAATTTATGTGAGTAATTTGTGCCACAGTGTAAAAACTCTAAATGAATCAACACTATAAACCTAATTAGCAATAAGAAAACCTCATAAAGATCACATTTTAAATGGCACTTTGTTGTTAGCAGAGCAAATGTGAAAGTTCCCAGTTACCTTCTAGATCTCTCCTCAGTTTCCTTAAGTCTTTTATTAGGTCTTCAAATTTAACTTGGGAGGCCTGGAAAAAATCCTGTGGTTCTGGTAAAGGAAAAATACTCTTGTCTGTTCCTGCTTCCTAAACAAACAAACAAACAAACAAACAAACAGGCCACTATGAAAAGTGAATGCATTTAAAGTGAAATAAGTAGCTTTTAAAAAACCCTCTCATCTATGCAGCAGTGTTATAAAATTACAAAAATCACATATTTTAAATCAGTCTTGTTAAAACAACATCTCATTCAAGATTAAATATCGACCATTCTGAGTATTGAAACTTCCTTTTAGATGTTGTAAAGCAAACTGTGCTCAATTTAAACTTTGAAACAACATTAAACACACAACATTTCAGTTAATTTTATGTTAATAAAGGTTTAGATAAGGGATTAGAAGTTTCTTAGAAAAAGATAACAGGAATGCCCATTTTAATGCAAGAAGGGATCTTATGCCAAACGTTTGTGGTTTCACTCTCTCACAATTCATTAAAAACACACACACTTTATAAGCATCAATTGGAAACCCTATTCATATATTTCCTGAAACACTTCACACAGATAAAAATGCACAGCTGAATGCTTATGTGGCTAAATAAATAAGAGGGGTTAAAGCCTGCATGGAACCCCTAAGTATATACCTTATTTTTAGCACAGTAAGAAAAAATAATCAGAAGTAAAACAAACAAACAAAGCCAACAGAAAACCCCCCACATACAAAACAAAATTTAAAAAGACCGAGCAACCAACCAACAAAAAACTTTTACAAGGTTCAAAGTAATATCTCCAATGGAATTTTAGGAAGTAAAGTATGTATAAATGGTTTTAACATGACTTTGCTGTGTATAAGCATATATTGCTGAGTTTGAAATATGCATATGCCTGCATGGATTTCAATCTGTAATAAAGGAAAACTTACAGGTTGGAGAGCTAATTGTTTAGTGCATGGGGAAAGAATAATTTTATTATTATAAAGATATAAACATTTTAGTGGAGAAAGTGCAATGGATGATAATTACACTGTGTTTGTTTCCTCCCAAGGAAGATATACTGTTTTGTTTCACAAAATTCCCTGAAGTAAAATTACAGTATAGTAGGAAGTTTGCAGAAATATTAACTAAATTAATTAAATATTAATTGTTCTCTCAACAACCAAGCTCAAATTTTCCCAAGTCTTACCTTGCAACTTATAGCAAGTTTCATGCCTATTGAAGTACACAACTATTATAAGAAGGCATAAGAAATGGACTTTATTTTCTCATCTGAGGTACTACGTTCAGATTTCTATAAAGCTGTTACAAACCCTTTTACCACCTCTTAAAGAAACCCAGTTTTGGAGAGGCTAATAGAGCAAATCCTTTACCTTATCACAATGGCGTAGGTAGTATATGACAACATAATCCACAAGATTAATACCATTGTCCTAGAAAAAATTAAAAATGTGTGATTAACACTGATTCAGTGTGTAAATGTACTCTATTTAAAATTAAATGAATTATTATTTTATATTGCTGTGAGAAATAGGATTCACAATACTTTTAGCCTTAGCCTTACTAACCAAAAAAATGTCATCTTTTACAACATTGACTTCATCGTACCACTACTAGATTCAGAGTTTATTTTGGTTTTAAATACTAGAAAAAATACATGCAGAGAAGAATATATGGGAGAAGCTTTTTATGTAATAATAGAAGGCATTACAGAATAATAATATTAACTCAAATAAAAATATTACTCAATAATATTACTCTTAAACATAGTATCAACTAAATATTACAGTCACATCTGTTACATTAATGTGAACAGAATGTCGATTCCTATAGTCTCAATCACCTATATGGAAGGTCCAAAAAAGGCACAGATACTTTACATATTTTATTCTAAATATGAAACCAGATAGCATTCAACTAAGAAGTATACTTCATGCCCTGTTATCATATAAATATGAATTTTAATTCTCACTTTATGGAATCACCATTTCCATGCTCCTGCACACAACTGTAAACAGTATTTTATTTTGTTACATGTCATTGGGTCAGCATGGGCCAGATGAACTAAGGAAAAGTTATACATTACATTCAGCAATATAAAAGAACCATGATATAGGGAATTATATCTGGAATGCCTTTGAAGTTTTTTGGATGTGCTTTCATATTTTATATTGACAGGTATCAGAACAAACATTTGTATGTGAACAATGTCTGACTTCCTGTACAGAGCTGCCTTGTCTATATGAGAGTCTGCAGCACATTATATTTTATTAGTATCATACACCAGCAAAATTCTTAACTAAGTAAGTCACTGCTGTCATTCAGGAAAAGCCACCCTGCATGTTTTAGAAGCCATTACCAGCAGGTCAAAAAATGTCTATAAAAAGTAACTTTCTAAGCTCATATGACAATAAATGACTTTTATGCGAAATAAGAGGTATTTAGCAGTGGCTCTGGCAACTCACGAGAAGGGAGTAATAGGACAAAGGAAGAATACCTTAATGCTCAAGTGTACAAGACTCTGCATTCTTCTCCTTTTCAAATACAGACTACCAATTGTCTCTGAGGTTTCACATCTCCCTGTAGCAACTAGACGCTTTGAGTTTTTATGCATTTTGAAGGCTAATCTAAACTAATAACAGATTTATCCTGGCTATCAGAAAACTGTAAATAATGTAATTTTTTAGCTTGTTTTGCTAAACAAACAAGTATTTCATTATTATTTTTAATATCAGTTACTCCTTTTCATAATGCATAATTTTGGAACAAGCTTGCTAAATTCAGCCCCATTGGAAAGTCCCAGAGATTATTAAATTCTATGAAGTTTATAGGTAGATAAAAGAGTGACACTAAGCCTAGCAGTTCTGCTGAGAAAAGTCAGGCAAAGCTGAGTTTTACATTTTTCTTCAAGGCAGTTAGCCAGCCAACAAACGCCTGAGTAATGGGAAACTTGGCCTGGTTCTAGTTAAGCTGCTGTTTGTACTGTGTCTTGTCCATGCAGTAGGACTGGGAAAAAAGTGGTTATATGGAACAGCTGAACCATCACAGTGAAGACAAAAGTAAGAATTAGAATCACGGAACCATTTTGGTCAGAAAATACCTTTAAGATCATTGAGTCCAACTGAAAATCCAGCACTGCCAAGTCCAACACTAAACTATATTACTAAGTGCCACCTCCAGGGTTGTTGATTCCACCACCTCTCTGGGCAGCCTGTTCCAATGCCTTATAACCCTTTCAGTGAAGAATTTTCTCCCAATATCCAAGCTCAACTTCCCTTGAAAGAACTTGAGGCTGCTTCCTCTCATTCTATTTTTTGTTACTTGGGAGAAGACATCAACCCCCAGCTGGTTACAGCCTCCTTTCAGGGAGTTGTAGAGAGTGATAAGGTTTCACCTGAGCCTCCTTTCCTCTGCTAAACTACCCCAGCTTCCTCAGCTGCTCCTTCTAAGACTTGTGCTACAGGCTCTTTACCAGTTCTGTTTATCTTTGGACATGCTCCAGCATCTCAATGTCTTTAGGAGACAAAGGACTCAAATCCTTTGGGAAAAGCTTTCATTGAAACACTGAACAATTAATTGTGTTTCTACACTTTGTTAATGATGATAAAAGTAAAACAAGTAAAACAAAATGCTCCATAGATAAACTGTTTTGCTGACATTGCCTGTCTCACAAATGTTGTCCTGTGTACATAAAGCATAACAGGGAACAAAAGTTTAAATCTACATCTCTTGTAGTCAAGAAAGCACTTCTCATAAGAAAAGTAGAAGAGCATGAAAGGGTTTTTTTCCTCACACTCCAAGTCTATACCAACATCACCAGAAAATTATCTCCTATTCTTTGCTGCTTCCTATGTCCATGTGGTGGCTAGGTATGTTCTGTCAAAGAATGACTTCAAGCAGGTTTCCAATGCCTAAGTTCCCTAACACCTCCTGCTCTGCCCTTCAGAAATAAGAAACAAAGTAATCTCATCTCAGGAGGAGTCTTGCCTTTCAGCCTGACTTTGATCCTAGCATGACTAATCAAAAACCAGCTAGTGCTTCTCAGTTTTTTACAAAACAATTTACTGCCATCTATGAACGTTTTCTCATGCATGCCACTCAAACTTCATGTCCTACATCCATTTAACTGACAATTTAAAAAAAGGGCTGAAAGTATCTTGTTGTGTGTGACATCTCTTTGATCACTTATACGTAATTTGTTAGTGTATACACCACAATGAACAATTATGGATATTTTGCTTTTTTAAAGAGTTTTTATTTACACAGAGCAACCTTCATTTAAGAGCATGAAAAAAGAATGAAGGACATTTACTGGATAAGACTTGAGCAATCTGTGCTCTCTCATTTCTCTCTACCCTAGAGTTATTAAGTCTCTGCTAATAAAAGAGACACACAGAAGTGCTCAGATAAGGTAATTATCCTAGTAGTACTGAACAGGAGAAATTAGATATTAAGAAAACACACACATGTTCCGGAGAAGGAGGTGAAAAGCTAGGAGAAATAAAGAATGAAAACTGTAAAAAGCACCTTGTTTTTTCAAGCAAGAATAGTAAGAAATAAATTATTAACTTCTGTCAGATGAAGGAACAATAAAAAAATCACTTCAGAAAAATTATCTTTAACCAAACATTAGTACTTACTCTGCTTTTGACATCCTTTAGTTTGGGGAGTATTTCCAAACCAAACCCATCAGCTTGACCTCGGGTCCTATTCCCTCCATTCATATAATTTCCAAAAGCCAGAATCAAGCCCAAAATTTCCTTTACACTT
Source organism: Emberiza elegans (assembly GCA_024865655.1). Lineage (NCBI taxonomy): Eukaryota > Metazoa > Chordata > Aves > Passeriformes > Fringillidae > Emberiza > Emberiza elegans. The sequence continues at coordinate 23,076,524 of JALJVW010000139.1, read as the reverse complement.
TTCATGCTCAGCAAAGCCTGGAAAATGGATACTGGTCTGTTAATTTGGTTGACATAAAAATTTTAATTGCTAATATAAAATATTTCTTTCATTTTATTTTTGTTAAAGTTTTTTTCTTGTCTGTTTTTACTTTGGTAGGTAAGGGAAGCTGAAGCTGGTGCACTAAACAAAACTTTAAGAGAAGCATTTTTTACACTGTATCTCCGTAAGATAAATATGTTTAATGTAATCCATATGAAGCAAATTATATGGCATCAAATACTATGTCAATGACAAAAAGATTAATGGAAGGTTTCTAAACGTTCTCAGAATACTTCAAAAATCTTACAGACAAGGAGGTGGTTTATCATGAGTTTGCATCATGCACAGTCAAATGGAGATGTGCTATTTTTGCTGTCACCAGTCTGCTTCTCATGGATCTGAAAATTCACATTCCTGGATCCATACTTAATCCAGATATAAGAGGACTAGGGACTAACTAATTACATGCCTCATATCAGAAAACAGTTCTAGAAAGACAGTGTAGAACTAGTAAATTATTTTCAGTTACATATGAAGACATCTGTCAGTTGACAATCTGAGGCCACAGCCATAGGCCATAACTATGTAGCCTTATATCTGGATAAATCAGTTTCAGTGTGAACTCCTCATAAGTGAACTGAAGCCAATATGGCTTTCCCTATCTCATACAACAGTGATTTTTCATACTTCCTTTGGAAATGAAAGAAACAAGTAACTATTTTTATTACAAAAAATCCAAAGGGGTAGAGCATGGTTACTCTGTGAAAGCAAAGCTAGTCAAGAAGTTATCTTCAAATTAGAAAAAAACAAAACCAACTACTTTTCTGGTTAGGATGTTAGACCTTTAGGTCACTGTTTAATTTCTCTCCTAATTTTCACCTTGTTCTATTTTTCATAATTTATTTGTTATAATTTAAAAATCTTGTCCTTAGTCTTTCATAGTGTGTAAATATTAGGTAGGGCTTTGTCCCATACTAAAAATTGTTGTGTATCAGGGTTACCAGAAATTATTAGATGCCAAGGGAAAATAATAAGATAATGAACATGATAGGCATCTATTGGCATTAATAGTGGTATACAAATAAAAGGCAGTTTGCAAGGCCCTGTACTAAGCTTGCCTTATATTTAATTCCGAGTTTATGGAGATTATCCATTACATTATGCAAAGTAATAAAAATCTACCATTTAAATACAAATAAATTTCTACATACTCCATGGGGCACACACGCAATCCACTTTCCTGCTTCCCTCCTCCTTTTGTTCTTTTAAGCAACTAAAAATTTACTACAGTTTTATTTTCTAAAAAGCCAGTAAGCAAGATCAAGGTTCTTCACTTATGGTAAAAACGAAGCCTAAATGCTCTAAGACACATTTAAGTTTTAATTTAGCTTTCATGAGGACTTACCTTGGAAACACGAGTCACAATATCGACCTTCCGGTGCACTGACGTTATCCCCTCAGAGAAAACCGACTGGAAGATAATACACTGAGCTCGCTCTGCAAAGTTTGGGATTTGAGACAACTCATACAGAAATCTGTGGGGGAAAAAAAGACTATTAATGAATCTTTATAATTCTTCTCAGTGGAGTACATAATGGATCAATCATATGGCAGCATGTTCATGGGAACACACCTAGCTGTGTATTTAGCTCTAAAATACTTGCAGAGCATATCTGCCTTCAGTCACTGTTCATCAAAGTTACTAAGCCTTCATCTGCTCTATATCTGTTCTCACAGGTATATATATATATTCCTCATGACTCTATTGTAGCTTTTCTTCTGTTAACTCTTGGTAAATAACAATAAATGGAGGCATACTCAACAACTGTAATTCAGGCCTCACAAAATAAAAGCATCTCAAAGCATGAGTAATTCCTCCCTTTTCATAAATTGAAAATAAAAGAGCTTGGCTAATAATACAAGAAGCTCTAGCATTTATTATAATAACAATAGTAATAACAGTAATTTGCTCTTGGGTTTTAAATTCAAGACTTCAGAGACACAAAAGCTTTCTTGAAATCCAGAAGCAAGCTTATCTTTTGTTCCAATATTACTTTAGCATTGTTCTTCTAATCTCCTGTCTACAGATATCCTCAGATTCCCCTTAATGAAATGCTGTAAAACCTTTTTCCTACCTCACTGAATTATAGGAAATTCAGTATTCAATTTATTATCTTGAATTCTTAACTTAATTTTAATTATTTAAGCCAATAGACCTTATTTTTCCCAATTATTTATTTTTCACAATAAATAAAACCAGTATGTTTAAATCTGCTTTACACGTTTCTCATGGATGCTAGGCTTTGCTGAGTACATAGTGACTGCTTAAAAAATCAGCAGAATTCACCTGTGGCCGGAGTGAAATACTATGTTTTAATTGGACCATTTTTTTTGTTTCTTTTTGTTTCTTTTTCTTTCTCGCCTGATGAAAAAACCTATTGTGAGAGAAGGATCAGGGAGGCCCAGCTTGGCTCTTAGACTTAAGAAGTGGGGAAAAAAGAAATGCCAAGCTGGTATTAATAAAAATGCTTCCTATTGGGAATGAATGGTATTGCCAGGAAAAAAAAAGAGGGTATTTTGCACTTTGTGTGAGAGAAACAAAGGAAAGAAAAACCAAACTCCTTCATTAAAGTTCTAACATACATACAATTAAAAAGTTTAAATTTAAAAAGTCAAATGACACATATTCTTGCCTTCTTGTGAAAAGAGAATTATTTCCCACATGGCTGACCATTGAATACAATGTCATTGTGCTAAGAGTTAAAAGAGCATCAGTGTAAAAAGATGTCTTCAGCTTCTGGAATTCAGAGTACTCAAAGTAAATACCCAGACAAAACACTTATAACTGTCATAAAAAGGAATCTTAGTGACTACAAATGTAGCAACTAATCAAAAAGTCATAGCATGAAAACTATGGTTGTCACAGATAAACCACCTATTCAGATGGACAAAACTTTAGAAGAGAAAGAAACATTCTTATTTTGATTTTACTCTGAGAAAACTAGGTTTTTTACTTAAAATAATGATAATGTGGCTGGGACATAGCTTTTGGATGGGTTTCTCATTACTACAATTCTGATGGCCTAAAATAAACATAGAAAATATGCTGTACATCTCCAGGAGGTACATCATACTCCTCTCTTTCAGTAACTGTCAAGAAAAAATGCTTTTACTTGAAAACTCCTTTAGTCTACCAGAATCTTGTAGTTAAGGACTTGAGAGAACTTTCAAGCCAGACATATTTTTACGGTGTTAGTGTAAGAGAACATTCTTGCAGAAGATGGACAAGGAAGGCTGATTCTAAGGAGGTAAACTAATTTCCAGATTACATTTACCTGCATTTGAAGAATATAAAACTTAGAAGCAATTTTTTGGGAAAAAGGTGTATCTAATCCTGCAAGCTTCTAAGTATGACAGCAGGATTTAAACTGAAGTACAAGCAGAGCTGTCTTCAAAGAGAAGCAAGTGGCATTACTGGGACAGGGATTATAAATCACTCCCTACTTCCTGAATCAAACTACATTCAAACCAACACCATATTGTTACTATTTCCTTTATTCATACTTATTTCACAGTGGAGAAGCCTACACAGACAATATACTGCAACTAAATGTAGTCTCTTGGAAAGAAGCTATAGCATCTGTATCCTGCTAGGAAAGTCCCAAACTGTGGCCAATTTTGCATATAAATCTTTATAATGCCAATTAATATTAGCATTTTAACAGCTATTATGATGAAGAATAACAGGGGGTATTGTTATGTTGCTGTCATCCTTACAGTTTGTGCCAAATTTAACATACAAGCAAGACAACTAAAAATCACGTGTGGAGAAGAACGTCAGTGATACCACTACAGCTTTTTATCTGTCTGGTAATCCAAACATGTAAGGGTTTCCTTTAGACTTCAGTGAACTCAATTCAAAGGTTTCACTATATGAATGACTACTGTTAGTATGTGCAACCATTTGATAAATTATTTCATGTACACTTTTGTTCTGATTCACATTAAAGACAATACATGAGGCTTATGCCCCACAGCATAATCACACATACAAATTTAGCACTTTTCTGTCTTTAACCTTTTATGGGGCTAATAAGTAAAGCACAGCTCCAACAAATCTCCTGTTCTTGCAGTTAGGCTGACTTAGAGGCTGACTGAGACAACAAAGCCAGGGGCACATGATCTACTGAGTTCTCAGAAAGCATATTATTTTGAAGGTCCAAGAAAATTTACAGAAGTGCATCAAGCAAATTGTTTGCCCCTTAAGCTACCTTTTAAAAAGCTAGTTTTCTTAACCTATGTAGTTTAATTATAGGGTAAAAATGGGCTACTTAAGACTTGCAGAATGAGCACTGAGTAATAATTGATAAAAAATTAGCTTTTGTCTTTGATACTACTATTTCACTCTGAACCACCAGGCATAACTGCTTCATTTACAGTTCTTAATTATGGAACAATGATAGTATAAATCCAATTTTGTGTTTAATTAAGATTAACCTCTCTCCACTATAAGTTACAAAAAAGACAACCTCCTATAACCCTAGAGCTCTACAAGATTCGTATTCTCCAGAACACAAAATGCATTCATATTTATTTAACTTGGACATACAGCAAACAGACTGCCAAAGATTCAAGCTCTGGAAAACATCAGCTAGTCACACAATGTATCCTTATGCCCCAAGCCAAGGCAATGAAAACCATGGACATGGGATGCAAAAGTGAGCTAGTAAATAAACTTTACAGATATTTGTCTTCTTAGGACTTACTAAAGAACAATAGCCTCTCTTCATCAAGAGTAAGATAATAGCCTTATCTCCTAATATTAGTGTGCAGTTACAAATGAATATTCAGCTGCCTCATGTAAGGAGAAAAAGGAAAAAATAATCCATTCTTCAGCACTGACATTTTAATGGGAAAAAGGTATGAAAATACAGTAATTCTGACATTAACCAATCATATACCATATCTATTTTAGTTCTTCCTCCCCCAACCCTTTCTTACACCAGAGACAGCAGAACAGACAAGATGGAAAAGGAAACAAGATGACAAAGAGGCCTCTGGGAAGGAAGAATTGAAGAGGATAAGAGTACAAAAGCAAAAAGCGGTGAAGTAGCAGAACACAAAAAATACTGGTAGGCCAATATCTGAAATCAAATGTCTACACAAATAAAAAATTCAGGATTACCATTCTGTTAATAAATTCTTGAGGATTCTTTCACATCTATCTAAGATGTATTACAACACAAGGAACAACATTTAAGTTTTTCATCCTAACAGTTGTCACTGGCCACAACAGTTCCAGGAGAACTGTGGCATGAGTGTTTTAGGTTTACAATAAATTTGACCAGAGTATCCAAGGTGTCTTTGGCCAAAAGATCAACCCAAACCCTCTGTTCATGCAGCTTTTTCAAATAATTAACAACCAAAATCAGTCAGGCCTTGCTTTATGTAATGCTAATTTAGCCACAAATGCTCTAGGGGAAGGAAAAGCCTTTTAAAAATGTGAGAATGGGAACAAAATTCTTATTGATTCAAGGCAACATATTTTATCAGTTCTGGTGGTCAAAGTTGATGTGGTAAACTCTGCCATGTCCGAAAAAAGTTTTGTGATAAGGGCAAATTTTTCATCATGTCTTGAAATACACAAAGTTTATAATTTTAGAAAAGCTTATAATTACCAAGAATTATGTATCAAAACTGCTTTCAACATATAATCAAAGGACTACATTATGTAATGACAAACTATGAAAAAAACCCCAACAACTTACTGTTCCGGTTTATCCAGAAGCTTCAGTTCCTCCTCTTTTGAAGTCTGATAATATTGTTTGATTTTCTCCAGCTCATCCTTTTGTGCTCTCTGAGTGAATTAATATAAACTAATTAGTTACTAATTAGTAAGAAATTAATAAATTACTACTTTACCTGTTTGTCTGTAAACCAGCAATTATTTTTTTTTAACTGAGAAACATTTAGACTATGCAAAAGAGGGATGCTTAAAAATCTTAAAGATCTATGATAAATTCCTTCAGTGCCTTACATGCCATTTACTGCACAGTACCATGCTCAAGAGTATTGTCCAAATACTTCTTGAACTCTGTCGGGCTGCTTCCATGACCACTTCTCTGGGGAGTCTGTTCCAGTGCCCAAACAGCCTCAGGGTGAAGAACCTTTTCCTAATACTAACCTCAATGTCCCCTGACATGACTTCAGGCCATTCCCTTAGATCCTATCACTGTCACCACAAAGAGAAGATCTTCCCCTCTTCCCCTTGTGAAGAAGCTGCAGGCAGCCACAACGTCTTCTCTGTCTCCTCCAGGCTGACAGGCCAAGTGACCTCAGCTGCTCCTTGTATGTCTTGCTCTCAAGGTCTTTCACCATCTTCATAGCCCTCCTTTGGATGCTCTCTAACATCTTGTATCTTTTCTATACTTTGGCTCCCAGAACTGCCCCCAGCACTGGACGTGAGGCCACCCCAGCTCAGAGCAGAGGGGACAATCCCCTCCCCAGCCTGGCTGTGATGCTGTGCCTGATGTTCCCCAGGACACAGGTGGCCCCCACAGTTCTGTCCAGCATCAACTCCAATGGAGCTTTGGCTGCACAAATTTTCTCCCTAGAGTTGCAAGCAGCTTCTCTGTATTCCTCCCCATCAGCTGACCTTGCTTTCACTGGGCATACATTCTTTTTTTTTGTCTTGGCTCCAAAAGAAGATCCCAGCTCAGATAAGCCAACCGTCTGCTTCATCTGCTTGAATACTTACATTTAGAAATTTCCTGCTCCTGTGCCCTTCATAAGGTGGTATTTGAAAAAATAATCTGCACTGATGGACCGCAGATCCTTCATAAGCATTTTCACAGGGGACCTTACTCACTAGTTCCCTGAGCAGCCTAAAGTCTGTATCCGAAATACTTTGGTGGTTAGCCACATTTTTACCCCACCCTTACTTACATTTTCATATAGGGCTTCCAGTGTCTCCAGATCTACTACAGAGTCATCGACACACAATATAGCTGTATAGAATACAAACACAAATTAAACACTGGAAAATATAAATTAAGACTTCAGTTATTTTCCTGTGAAATGTACCAAAGGGTTCTAACCTAGATACAGGACATTTACGTTTCCAGTCAATTTTTTTTTCCAGCATTTTGTTTTGTTCTGATGTCAAATCACAGCACCCCTGCAAGAACGTTCAATAAACTCAGTCTCAGGAGAGTAGAGTTCTACTTTTTCTCTCCAATATAATCAGCAGTCAAAGATGTAACCAGTCAAGTAGCCAGCTGATTGTGTAGCTGCCCAGGCAGAAGAACATGAGAACAACTGATACCAAACACTGAACAGCACAGATTTCATGTTAGCTTAGAAGGCTGCACAGGAAGGAACTGAGAGTGAGGGTATTTAAGTCTCCCTGTGTGCACAGGAAATCAGTGAGATATGCTTGCCTAGGAGCTAGCAATCTTGGTAAGTACACAAGTAGACCCTTTCAAAGTTTACAAGCTATATAAATTTTCAAGAAGAAAAGACTGTGCTACAGTTTTTAAGTTATCTTCAACAAGTTCACATTTAAGTTAGCTTTATCCAATAGAAAACTATCCACATGACAATTTACAGATAAATCCTTTTCAACACCACACAGACACACATGCAGTATACCCTTCAGTGATTAATTATGCTTCATTACTAAAAATGAGAACTCTCAAAATGTTTCCTATCTTAGTTCCAAATATTACTGTGTCTGGAATATATGAAATTGGTGCTTCCAACATTTGCAAATCCCATTACAATTTAGGCAATTGGTACTGGTATTTGAAACTCTTGCTATTGGAAAATTGGTATTGGAACTCTTCTGAAAACTAAATGGATTGCTTCATGGTGCTTTCTAACACACTCTAATGTTAAATTCCAGTAAGCTGAGAGATGCACAGTGGAATGGAAGTAACTCCGGATGTTTAAATTTTCTGAAACCAGCTTTTCCTCAAGATTCATAAAGGGGACCAGGCACAATTCTGGAACTCATGGCTTATGCTTATGTATTACTGAAAACATTAATCCCAAATGAATCAAGGGCATAACCAGTGAGATGTTATTAGCTACTATCTGATAACTTTTAATTCAACTGTACTATATTTCCTCAAATGATCCTTGACTGCTTATGAACTTAGAGGATTTTAAAAGCTCTTGCTGCATTTGTAACGCATGTTTGAAAGGGGCAAGGCACACATCTTTAAATAATTATTTAAAAGTAATAAGCTTTCGCCTGCTCTACCACCTACCCCATGATTTTACATTGTGAAATTAACCAGCAGGCTAGTAAATTTTCTCTGTGGCAGGCTAATTAATTTTATTAAAAGGTCCAGTGACATTTAGAATGCTTTAAAATTCTGCCTGTCAATTATTATTCCATCTGTTGACATTACACCTAGGTTAGAAGTAAAGAATTACACAGAAGATAGTATCAATGAAAAATACCCAGTATTTCCAACCATTTTTGTCTTACTGGAAAGATTCAAACCCCCCAAGACTGCAACCAAATGTAAAGCCTGAACCACTGAGATTGGCAAAAATCTTTGTTTAAAGAAAATTCCTTAGGGTTTGAATTTATAAGATTCTCTCTTATCTCCTGCAAAACAGTTCCAAGAGTTGCACTACCTTCTGTATCATCCAATAAAATTTCAAAAGAACCTAAGAGATGGAAAATCTCTTGGAAGACTGGTTTCACAGTTCAATATATTTAATTGTTAAGATTAACAATATGCATATTGAGTTCAGAAACTTTTCCTTGTGGTTTAACTTTTATCCTAATTGAACATATTCTGAAATCTGCTTACAAGGAGAAATGTCCAAAGCTATCTAGAAAAAGCAACTTATTGGAGGCAATTTTGTACTTGAAATGCAAAACATGTAATTGATAGTCAAAATTTTTATGTATAAATCTATTATGATGACAGGAAGTAGTTTGCTAAAAACTCACTGTAGTAAGAACATGAAGTGTTACACAACTAGCTGAATATTTCAGCCAGATATTTGTCACTAAAATGGACCCAGAATCACAAAGTTGTTTTTAATGCTCTGTATTATGTTATCCATGTTTCTGTACTCAACATCAGATCTAACAAATCAGCATTGTTTTGAAGTGACATGATAAAACAAAAAGTGTTTGTGATAAAACTAATGAAATAAAATCTGCTAAACCACATATTTAATAGAATTAATAATAATCAATTTTAAAAGATATTGACATGAGTTATTATCTCTCTTGGAGAGAGCACGTGATTGTATAAAAGTACTCAGAAAATATTTTCTGATTTACTTGCTATACCACCTTTACTGCTATTATTAGCAATGAATGCATAGACAGACAACTGCAGTTAAAAATCAAGCCATACAGCTGTACATCTTAGGATGTCAAGGTATATAGAGACACATTGCTAAAATCCACATAGCCTCCTTTATTTCATCTTTATACATTTTATGCCATGCACATTTGGAGCAGAAGACAAAAATGAAAACATACAAATTTATGATGGGCCCATTTTTTGAAAAAAAAGCAATAATTTTGAAAAGCTAGAAATCCCCAAATTCACCAAATACCCAAAATATGCCATGTGCAAATACATTCACAGTATTTTGTGTAAATTAGCTTGAATTGGGGCAGCTTAAAAGAACCCACTGCACTAGATCAAAGAAAGTAATTATTTGGGTTTTCACCTAAGTAACAAAAGCTTTTAAATTTTTTTATAAAAAACAAAACCCACTTTTAATCATATGTATATTAACTTCATCAAAATTAATACAAACCTTGGTATGTTTTTCAAAAAGCTCTTCCTGATACAGTGAATTTAACCATACTTTACTGCATTAAATCTCATTATATCCGCTTACGTAAGTGTAAGTAATATAGGTGAAATACCATAAATCCACAAAAGAGGCTCCAAAACAATAAATAGCTATTACAATATCAATCATCATCGGTGGTTTTTACTTTCATCTTGCTTTCTAGTTAGTTGTCTTCCTTACACTGTCAGTTCAGTTAGAATATTTCACCTACACCTCACAATATGTCAAAAGGAAGTAGACTCATGCTGTGAAAAGCTGGTAATTTTATTGGGTTCCTCTACCTTTAAAAAATCTGTTACTTGGCCAAGTCTGGTTTCTGAGATCCTTTTTTGCAGGGAAATTGAGGCAAACATTTTTATGTTGCCTATGGTGTCTGCTCACAAGAAGAAGAATTTATATACACAAGGATCATTAGTGCAGGGTTGCACCCATTAGGATATAATAACCGTCAGCTAGGACAAAAAACAGATCAGCATCATGCATTCAAACTAACAGGCACACATAAAAATACTTGCCAGCTACATTTCACATACTAAGAGCATTGCTTCAAATATAAACTTATACCAAAGGTTTTTAACATATTAACTTCTAAAAAATGAATCTAACAGATTCCCTGCTGCACAGATTTTTCACATATTCTGATCAATTCAAAAAATGTAAAGCAAAAAAAAGCTGAGAATTTAAAGCATACTGTGTACAGTGTACATACAACTTTAGAACTTAGAGTTTAATGTGAAAAATATACTTACCACCTCCTCTAAATAAGCTTAAATACCAACAGTCTTAAGGCAGAATCTGATATACAGCCTCACTCCTACTAAACACATTTTGGCTAAATCAGGATTTAAGTCCTGCTGACAGAGCTTACATGTACTGCCCAGTATCAAACCATTTAATGTGACAACTAGACTATGAAAGATGAAGAAATCACCTTAACTGATCCCAAATAATAAAACAGAAGTACATTATTTAAATAGAAGGCACTTGCCTAAGCTCCATTTATTTGACCTGGAAGTACTTAGTTGTTTTAGGTACTGCATTCTGTTGAGTAAGGCTTGATTTCATGGGAATATGCAGCCCATCATTGGGAAATTTAAATAAAATTGTGAATGACCTAGTCAATTAGACAATGACTGTTAAATACTTGTCAAAACTGCCTGTAATATCCAAATCCCACTGGTTTACTTCTGAAAAATTGATATGTTATCAACTTATTTAAAGGTTTTCTCCAGTATTAATTGCCACGCAACCCAAAAAAATATACGTAATAAAGAAGCACCATGGGCACAATGGAGGCTTAGAAGACTAAGAAAGCTCAAATCCTGCAAGAAGTCATGAACAAAAGATTCTGCCACTAATGTTAACCTACCCACATGCAATGGATATCTGAAACAGATTAACAAAAATATAAGTTGTGAATTTTCCCAAAAAAGGAGAAAAACATTTAATTTTAAATAAAATAGTTTCCCAACTTCTGAGATGGGTATGCAGCTATCTTTATACTTCATGCATAGTATACAGAATATATAGAATACATAAATGTAATACTTTGGGTAGGTGGGAAAGTCACAAAACTTTGGAACAGTTTAGATGTGCCATAACGCATAACTTGAACCAAGACAATGCAAACCTATTTATTAAACCTTCTGTGTGCTCTTATTAGAGCAATCCCAGGATGACTAGAAATATAATACTGAATCTGAATGGTTATTAGACTGATCATTAGTCTGGTTGGGTTAATCTACAGTTCACAGTCTTCCAATTTTTTACTCCCATATGCTGAAATGAAGGGGACATCACAAAGTTGAAGGAAAAGAGTCAGATGCTTCACTTTTAGCATTAGAAATAATCTCTATGCTAAGGACAAATGTTAAGCTCTCCCCTTTTCATACAGGCTATATTCAGTCAGCATTGTAGTACTACAGCACAGCTGCCATGGTTTTGGTAAATGTAGCAGCAAAATCTGCAGCTCTTCTGGGGGGAACATACTGCACTTTACTACCACAAAGGGTACAAAAAGCTATTAACTGTGCCTCTGATGTGATCTACCACATCTCAAAGATTTAGTCCCATGGAAAATATACCAGCATATATACCAGCAGACCATCTAGTTAATGTGCTCTGACAGCAATCAGCAATCAGCAATATTTGACAGTGAAATATTTCCCCAATGTAAAGAAGAACAACTTCTGGTGCCCTACAATTTTAGTGGCAAAATGCAGGTACTATGAATGCAGGGAGGGATTTGGGATAATCACTCTTTTGAACATAAGACTTCTACATTTTATCTACATCCTATTTTCTGTAACTAAAAGTTTTTCATCTGAGCTGCCTCACAATTTTGTCAGTAACTCTTGAACAAGGATCTCAGTAGCTCATGGAAAGCCAGTACAGACAACATACACTGCAGAAAGGAGTATTGTTATGTGTTTTCCAGTGTACTGCTATTGCCAGCTACTATTTTGGATTTGTCTCAGTGAGAGGAATATTGCCCTGTTAAAAGCTGGGACAAGGATCCACACAGTATTTTCAGATACAGCTACAATCAGCATTTCCCATTACAAACAAAATTGAAACACCTTGCTGTAGAGCAAGTTGTAGTATTTCAACAGCAAAACCACATAAATAGTGTTGATCAACAAGTTTGTCTCAAGTTGTAGTATTTCAGCTGAACAATGATAGGAAAAGACAGAAATGGATTGATATGAAATGGAGATTACTTCTTTAAGTGGGGATGCTCACAGCATACCTAACAAGTGATCTCTGCTATTCCTCATCTCCTTTTATAAAGGTTTTTAAAAAATGCAGAGAAGCAGCCTTAAAAATACTCTCAAACCTACGCACAATTTGATTACTACTATTTGTCTTTTCAATATTCAGATCCTATATAGCATACAGAGTCAGACAGATTTTCTTCCTGCTTCTTCTGCTCAGGAAATGAGTAATATTAATAGTGGTCTGACAAAAACCTTTATTGCCCTCCCCAGTACCAGATTCACCAGTGCTCAGAACACCGAAATACCTGGATTTGTTCTCTCCCACTGTACAAAAAGCTGAGTCTTAGGACAGGTGCAGCATGACAATGTTAATTTTCCCTGTGCATCATATAACACTAACAATACTCAATTATTTAGTTTTACACTGTCTTGTCCTTAGATCGTACTCAGAAGCAGTATGGATATAAACTTATCTGCAAAAGATGAGCTTCATTCTCTTTAACAAATATGTGTGGGAGATCCCCCTCCTGAAGTGTGGCGCTGGCACACTATCAAATACAAACTCAAACATCTGGATGCCAGATATGGTCACTTGCTTGCTTTGCTCTGCTGAGTTATCTACAGAATATGCTGTGAAGCTATGTACTTTGACTTGAGAGGATAATCCTATGGATGCAGAAATCTCACACTATTTTAAAGGAAGATGCAATTTTTCTTGTGGTTACTCTTTTGTCATCTCTACAATTTTGCTTGCATCTGTATATGCACAGGGCAGTTAATCTGAGAATTTCTCTACCTGCATTCTATAACTGCTACCTAAGGTAGACTAACTACATCACACATAGACCATACATTCATTTGTACATGACTTTACAACAAACATGATCATAAAAGCTTGAAATAAAAATTAGATATTATTTTTCACTTCTGACTTTCTTTTGCTTCAGACTTCTACATTCTCTATGGTAAGTGGTCGAAGGTTATTAACTTTTCCCTGTTTTTCATGTACTGAATTACGCCATGAAAATTAGCGTGAAAAAAGAGATGAGTGCCTAATCTGCATGTTTTTAGAGGTAGCTCTTTGCAACTCCTCTTTAAAACAAAAAAAAAAGTTGACATTCATGACCCAATGATTACATGCTTTTTTTGTTTAGGTGTTGTCATGCACCATTTAGCCTACTATGAATTGCTTTCATACAGTGCATTGACTACAGCAGTCTTCAAATAATTTGTCTGCTGGGAGGCAGGACTGTCCACAGATTTAAATTACACAAAATACTATGAAACAAACAGACATTAAAAGAGAAACAAGCATAATTCTAATGTTGTTTTCAGAGTAATGTTCATTTCTAAAGGTCCCCTCTACAAAACAATGTTTTCCCTATGTTTTGTGAACCAGTTTTTCACCTAGATAGTCTCTGAACACAGATTTTGCTTAGAATCAGTCAGACTGCCTTGTTAGTATATTTCTTAAAAAGTTCCACTAATGGTATTCCCAAATCCTGATGGTAGCTTCTAGCTGTTTCCATAAGCAAGGGGCAGCACATCCTATTGCTGCCTTAAGCAACACATGTGGTGACAGGCCAGTCATTTGCTACCTCAGACAAGAAAGGGCGATGAGTTCTAAACTTTTCTTCAGTGACAGCACTTGTTTTGGTGTCTTTCTTCTACCAAGACTCTAGTTTTCATTAAACTTCTAGAACTACATTAGCTGTGTCTACAACTGCAAGTAGCGTAGTCTTTAGAAATGGATGTGTAGACAGCAACAGTTCACGCTATACATGTTCCAGGGAGTTCTAACTATCTCTGATCTTATCCTGGGGAATTTAGAGACTGCTAAACATGGAGACTGATGGCATTCTCCTAAAGCAAATATTCTCATTTAATTTGATTCTGAAGCCTGTTTGTGCACTCTGAGACTGCTCTGCAATGCAAACACAGCCAAGGGGACAACTGATACATGTGATTCAAAAGCGCACTGCTGACTCAAGTTAAAAATGCTATTGGATATGTACCCGGATATTTGGGTCATTATGGCCTCTTAGAGTTGGCATAAACTGGCAAGAAGATTTCAAAAGCTACACAAGTACAGCGAACAACTGAGAGAGATAGAGATGCTCTATTTTAGTACAACGTCATGGCATGGAAAATAAAATGAAAACCAATCTCTGAGGAGAATATTACCCAGTTTTTGTAATAAAGTTTCTATCCTATCCCTGTGCTGCTGACACTTCTGCCAGCAAATTATTTAGACCTTTAGTAATAGTGGGTTTTTCCATCTCATTCTGATACCTTTCACACAATACTGGCAGAGACAAAGTTATTCCTTCTTTTCCTTATTCCTCTGCATCCCAAGAGACATCTGTAAGCCCTTGTGCTTTTAAAGCGCTAGATGCTCAAAGGCTCTTTTGAAATTAATAATAATCAATGCCAGCAGCATCTCAACACCCTACCCAGTATTTGCATGTGATGGAGGGAAAACAATAGCAAAAAAGGAGACATCAACTTGAGTTGTTCCAGCAGTTGTTTTAAATGGTGAATATTTTCCTTTTCTTAATGTGAAAAAGAAATAAACAATATCCTTAAACAATATCTTTTTAAATCCAGAACATAAGCAGACTCTCAATCACCCCAGTGTTCTGAAAAATCTGTATTTCTCTGCAGTTGTATTGGCAAACTCAAATAATTTCTACCAGTAATGGAATTTACAACTGACTAGCCCTATGCTTTGAAAAATGCCATCCAGTAATTCTCTTTCTGATTCTTACATGGTAACATCAGTTTGGGATGTGCTTCTTATACTGTTAATGAAGCAAAATGTAAATATTAAAAAGTACTGACTGCATGTTTGAAGCCTGAAAGATTTATGCATAAGCTCTCCATTTAATCCCTGTTGGTGGACAACTTGCTTTAGAAAAAGCAGGGAACTGCAGGGGAGGAATATGGAAATGCTGTACTGAAAGTGTTATGCTAACTGTAAAGGTACAGAAAGAGTTGTACCTAAATTCGATTCTAGTTTTTAGGTGAAACTTTTATATAAACTGGAATATATTGGAAGAATGATTCTTCTGGTAGTTTAGGAGACTATTCAATACACATACTGAGGGCTATGATAAAATAACTGAGTGCTATGATAAAATATCCATGCATAATACATTAAGTGTGAGAAAAACACTTACCTTGTTGAATATCCTTCATCTCCAAGTGCAAACTTGATATTAAAATTCCTACAGTTTGAGATCGCTTTCCATCCAGCAATTTGATAATCTAGAAAGGTGATGCAAAATGATCTGAGATAAAGGGAACACTCCACAAAGGATTCAGTCACTTTAATAACAGAAGCTAATTTGTGAATTGAATTCAATATTTCTCCAAACATCAAACCCTTTTATTAACTAAATGTGGTAGTAAGATCATCATCTTATCTTTGTGCTCTGCACCTTAACAAATGAATTTTAAGAATTCTCACCAGTTCTACCAAAGAACATCACCTCTTACTTGTACGATGCTGTCACATAGGAAAAGAAAAAGGCACATCAAATATTTATTCTGGAATATGTTTTTCCCCCCCTTTTTCTTTAAATGACATTTAGGAACTATTAAAGACATTGAGTACATCACAAGTTCCTTAGTTTGTCTGGTAGTTTACATTTCAGTGTGAACAGGATTATGTCTATTTTTTCAGCAAAGAATAAATTCCTGACCAAGAAGAATTGAAGAATTATCTATTTATGTCCTCTCAACACTACTTCTGGAATACTGGGCACTACTCAAAGTATTTCTTTTGCTCATGTCTGAATGTGCTTATTCCACACTGTTGACACTCAACAGGGATTTCAGGATTTTTTTCATATTTGGGTACAGATCTTTACAGAGAGTATAATATACTGACATTCAGACTGTAATACTTTCTGTTGTCAGTTTAGGGGGAGAAGAAGAAAAAGCAGGAAGAGAAACCTAAATGTTATTTTGGCTGTTTGAAATTACTTATAAAGAAAGGGATCAGTGTTGCTCAGATGTTACAAATGTAAAAAACTTATTTCCCACAATGTCTGGGCTATTGGTATTTGTGATTTTGATTTATTTAATAAGAAAGATATGACAGGAGCACATCACAAAATGCAATACAGACACAAATTCTTCAAAAATACACAATGTTCTGATCCAAGCAGATGGCTTGCTTCATAGTGTTGATGTACAAGAACTATCAAAAATACTAACTCCTATGCAAAATTAAAACTAATAGCTATGTTTTCCCTAAATTTATATTTTTAGTATTTGAATATTTAATCTATATTTCTCCAAATTTAATTTTATTATTTAAATTAAAGGTGGCACTTATATTTGGATATTTAATCATAGTAAGAACTTTAAGCAATTGTTATCCCTTATTCCTAGAATACTTTTATTGATGCTCAAATTAAAGTAATTTAACCGGCAAAATTTATATTAACTCATAAAAATGTTTCCTATCTGTGTTTTATGTGATTTACAAATATTTGTTTATGAAAATAGTTAGTCACGCATCAATAAAAAATTAAATTTTTTGACAAATAGAGGAAAAAGAGAAATGATACTGACATTTTCACATGAAAATGAGAAGTTAAGTGTTTAGAGTACTGAAACTGGATAATACATGCACAAGTTGGAACAAATGCTCTCTTCAACAAAGATCTGACACATATTTTAGGTTCCTCTTGTAGGTACTCAATAATAAACTTGTGTTATAGTAGATACTGCATATTTTCTGCCAAAATTTGAAAAAAATCTATCCTGAGAGTTTTTCTGCCTATATGTACGGCACATATGATGGATATTAAGAAATTAATACTGTGGAAAGTGTTTTGTTCAAATGGCAAAGTATTCAAGCTCTTTATCTCCTGAGTACACAAGCAGACAAGATGATTTTGCTCCAAGTTACCTCAAATGAGCACTGTGGAAGCATCACATCCTGCTCACAGATTCTTCTGAGCAAATGCAAGTAACTGCCTGGTTTATCATGGTCATCTCCAAAGCTTTACATGAATTTGCTGAACTCCACAGCACATTAACTTCTTACAGGGATAATTACAGGTTTGAGCAGTATGCAATTTGTACAGCATTCACTGACCTCCAAGCTGACCTTGTTCAGGGCAAATTCATAGGTTGTCATAAACCCCATTAGACATGCCTAGTTTGAGGCAAAACCTTTCCAGACTACAGCTGTTGTAGACAATATGACATTTGAAATCATTCTACTGAAGTATTTGTAAGTGCTACTATATCCTCCAGACATGATCAAACTAGCTCACATCACTAAGCAAGACCTCCCCCCAAAACAATTTGTGAGAAAACCCTTCAAGAAAGCCCTATATAATTTTAAAAAAGTTAAACCAGAGATTAATGATTTAAAACAGCAACAGACTGTATGTTCACTTGCATTTTAGACAAATGTACACATGGTCACAATTACCATGCATCAAGCTAGATGCAGACTACCTGAAATAGCTTCAACCAAGTAACTGAAAGCTAGTAACTAATTCATTAGAGAGCAAAAATGGAGGACCATGACAACAGAATAGCTTACATTAAGCATAAACCTACTTCAAACCCATAGTTATAATGCTAAGTATTATACTGAAATTTTGTCATAGATTTTTAGAATCAATGTGGAGCTTGAAAGATTTTGCAGTTAAAATATATAATCAGTAGTAAAACAGAGAATTAATTTTCAAAGACACTAACTTTGTTCCAAATGATGGTTATTCTGTCACTAAGGGAGAATTACATTTTTGTGTGATTTTCAAATAGAAAGGACACACAAAAAAAATAAGCACTTTTTCAGTTCAGTAAAAACTTAAGGGAAATAAAAAGAAAGTTTGTAAAGACTGTGTTGAACTATTTAGTCTATGCTTTTAAAAGACAAATCACTGACCACCTCTCAGCATATTGGGACTTGCTTGTCGCTGGCAGTGACAGGTAAGCAGCTACATGCCAGCTGATGCTGCTGTGCCAGCTGCTGGGGTTTGCCAGCTGCCTGTTGCTTCTCCAGACTACGAATGTATTGTTGTAATGGATGTAGCATCTTCTGGCTTAGTGACAAAATTGTGACTGCTGGTGATAATTCCTTTACTTTACTGATCCATAGCATTATTTGATTTTTGCTGTTTTTCCCCCTATTTTTTAATGTTAAGTTAGTTGATTTGCTGTACACAAGTGTCTCATCTACACCTTTCAAATCTTTATAATATAATTACAAAGTGAAGATATACCAAAGCTTGAGTACACTAATAAATTATTCTGTCATTCCCATTAGAAGGCGTTTCTCTAATGTAGCCAGAAATTTATTTAATTAAATATTGTACATCAGACTTTACTGTTCTGTCAAACTGCAATGCCTATATTATGTCCAGGACACTTACTGGTGCTGAAATCTGAAGAGATTCAGTTTACTTTAGTGATTAAAAGTTAAATCCTTCCTCCTGGTGGTGCATGGATTCCTTCCATAATATTTAAATTTATTGAGAAAAGCCATAAGCTAAAAAGCTGTCCTGCATATTACAGCATTCCCTCCATTCCCACTCACCAACTTTTATAGCAAATCAACAGCCTGGACCCGTGTTTGGATTGCTGAAACCCTGTGCAAACACAGGAAGAACATTCTGCACAAGAAGCCAAAATATGTCCCTCAAGCCATTCTGCATAAACAATCCAAGAGTTACCAATGAAATTTCAGAAGCTTAAGACTAGACATTATCTCTCATATTCCTACTCAAGGGAGAGCCAAATTTAACTATGTGTTCCTTAATATGAGTGAACCATAGCTTTATATTTTTTAAAGTCTATTTACAATTTTATTAGCTTGAAAACACCACTACTTTTAGCCTTTTTCTAAAGTACACACAAATGGCAATATATCAGGTTCAAATAGGAGGTGTGAATGAGCTAGTAAGAAACATTTCTCAATATCGTTACTCCTATCAGAACTGCAAAAATTAGACAAACCACAAAATAGATATTCACCCTGTGGATAACTTCTATATTCTACATGACTTCAGGGCTTTGTGAAAAACAAGGAATGCCAGTTATATTTCTCAGCACAGCATAAAAAATAAAAAGAAAGTGAGAGTGCCTCGGATGAGCATGCACTAGCATTTTAGTACTTCTGCTTAAGTTTGAACACTGTTTATTATCTTACGCAGACAGCTGAAGACAGTCATTGTGTTTCACCCCTGCAAAGCTTCCAACATTTTCTGCAATATCTGCCCTTCTTGTGGAAACACAAAATTTATTAATTGTAATTCTTCATTTAGTTAGATGGACAAAAAACTTGCTGACAGGCATATCCCTTTCAGTTAAAAAAATGCAATTCACTCAAAATATTGACACTCTACGTAAATGAGAACACATGTTAATAATTATGTGAAGTCTGTTAGAGATAATAGACAACAGAAAAGCCATTATCTTTAATGTCCTCCTGCGTCTTTGAAATTATAATCATTGCACTAAAGGGCCAAAAATGATTGATGGACTTTCATTTGGAGCATACACCTGACACAAATTACTTGACATTCACTCTTTTTTTTGGTAAGATGAAGACAGAGTGGCATCACAAATATCCAACTATGCTTTCTCTTGAAAAAGTATAGAAAATACTTGAGTTTTTGAGGATAAATTACTAACAAGTGCTCAAATATATTGGAAAAACTAACACAATGTTAAAATATGTGTTAAATCTAGCAATGGAGCTAAAAAATGCACATGGAAAAAATTGCAGCAAATGAATATTTTTTAAATATATCTTTTTCAATATTACAGAATATTAGCTTAATACATAATGAATAATATATTTTATTTTTTTATTTATTCATATTCAGGTGCTGAAGGACTTTTGTTTTCCTCTAATAATTTGAACTTTTCCTGCTGCAAATTCAACCACTTCAGAAATATAAAATAACCATGAAATAAATCCCACTCCTTCTGTATGTATTTATCCACCTAGAGTCAGGGAAAGTCATCAATCATCTCTTCTCCATTTCATGGACATCAACTCCAAACATTTACTGCATTACATTACTTCATATAAGATTATAATGCATCTAGTCTTAATTCAAAAACTTTTTTATGAGAGAAGAGCTATATTTTTAATGTTTATATATGTTGCATAGTATTTTGCTCTAATACTGGGACACAGCTAATATATTCATCTAGCCAGTAAATTCTCCCAACCAGAAAAAAACAAATTCTATTCTCAAGACTTAATATCAAAACATCAGAATACTAACTTTTATCATTATCTACATAATACATAGAACATTAAATGAAAGCTTGCATACATGCAGAGTAAATAAATGCAAGAACAAGAGTTTCCTGCATTATTTCAGAGGGTGTAGAGTTGGAAAAAAACCTTAAAGTTCTTCCAAAGGTGCTACTTTTTCCAAAGGGCTGTATGATCAAGGAAGCATGAGCAGCCACACAGTTTGCAGAGCTTCTAAGCCCAGATAAGCATTACAATAACAAAATTCAAGTCTTCAAGTACATATATTTGTGTACTATGAAGGTACACCTAACCTTCATTTAAGCTATATTGGGTTTACATTGCATCACCATCAAGTGAATGAACTCTATTTTTCCAAAATAAGTTATTACATTTCTAAAAATAAGTAAAATCCCCTTTTATGCAATCCTTTAAGTTGCATTACCATTGCTGCTGAGATTCTTGATTTCCATTCCTTTCTTCCCCCACATACTTGTCAGAAGCCTCTAGAAATCAGTGCAACCCAATAAGCCATTTCTATCTGGCATGAATGCAACAAATTTGGGAATCATAAAAGTATTTTTGAAAAAAGTATAGACAGCTGTTTCAATCCATAGGACAATGGGCAGAAAGTGGACTTTATGTCTTTTAACCGATTAACAGCATCAAGATGTTGAAAAGGCACTCAAAATGTCATTCACAACATTTCTGCACTTCAAGACACTTATATATGTGTACCACTCTAAACAAACTTTCCTAAAGATCTCCAAATACAGAAACACAATTTCCCTAGCCAAAAGTTTCCTGCATTCCTTCGGTATCCTTGCTCTTAGAAAGCTTTTCATAATTTTTCTTTGCAGCAGCTGCATGCACTTGATTACACTTATACTGTGTGTCCCAATCAACCTTCTCCTTTCTAGACTAAACAATCAGAATAATTTGATTCTTTCCTTAGAGACCACTTCACTTGACATCATTCTCCCTCTTCTTGACTCTTTACAGTTAGCAAATTTTTGATGAAGGGTTGTAGGGCCTAAATGTAGATGCAGTTCTTAACTGAGACATGGCTGAGTAGTGTATTGCAAGAAATATTTCTTCATCTATCAGACTTCTGCTTTTCATTTTTAGTATTATCGTGATTTGACAATTCATGTTCCTCTTGTGAGCCACTATAATGCCAAGACTCTTTCTGCTCAACTATTACCAGTCAGTTAGCTAGCTGTACGCCATCTTTTTTATTTAGGTAGCTGAATATTCTTAATCATATCAACCTTGTGGTTAATTGCATTAGCTTTGTGCTTATCTTTGTCTGTCAGATGAGATCTCAGACACATCAAAGCCTTGTGAAGGATCTACTTCAGTACATTTGAAGCCTCTCACAAATAGGTGGTGGCCACAGAGTTTGCATTCTGCTATCCAAGAAATAAGTGAAAATACAAAAGTAACTATAACCAACAGAAGGTCCACAGAGTCCCCAGTGTATTCTTCTATTTTGACAGTGAGTATATAGATGCATGAATAGAAATATTATTGATGATATATTGAAATATTACTGATATATTATAAATATTCATTTTATGAAAGATTTTATTATATTGTGATTATATAATATATATGACTATAAATATATATGTACAATATGAATATATACTCAGAAGTTTCCTTTCTGAGCATAACTTCCCAAATGGTACTGGCAAATAGACCAGCCATTCCATTTACCTTAATCACAGAATCAATCAGGTTGAAAAAGATTTCTGACATCAAGTCCAACCTATGACTGAACACCACCATGTCAACCAGACCACGGCACTGAGTGCCACAGTCAGTGTTTCCTTAAACACCTCCGGGGACGGTGACTCTGCCACCTCCCTGAAGAGTCCATTCCTAAGGCTAATCTACTTTCTGTGAAGAAATTCCTCCATGTCCAACCTAAATCTCCCTGGTGCAGCTTACATAGAACATTTAGACATTTCTGACTGAAAATGGCAGGTGTCTATCAGCTGTAAGTAAAAAAAATCAGAGCATATGGTGAATTTTTTAATCTGTGTTGCCATACAGTATCTTCTACCTGGAAAAATGGGTAAGAACAGAACAAACTGAAATTTCTATAGGCTTTCCACAGAAGCATTCATTTCACAGCCTAAGCATACAGATTATTCCAACTGGTTTCACAAAACTAATAATTCTGAGAATAAACTGAGTAATATTGTTTTATTTGGAATTGCAAAAGAGTTAAATGAGAAACAATTACCCTCTAATTCAAAAGATAAAATCTTAATTCCAATTGAAAAAAGAACTTGACTGTGAGGCACTGATGTAATTCTCATTCAAGGAGCAAAGTATTGAACAATCATGTTTTAATAAGCAGACCTGCACCATCTATTGGTCTGTCATTTCCCTAAATACCAAAGAAGCTGAACTTAGTTTGTGTAAGATGCTATGAAATAAGGTATAGTTTGTGCAGAGAAGAGGGTTAGTGCAGGGAGTGGGTCAATCTTAGCAGGTACCATTAAATAAAACAGCTTAACTATTTCAAACACAAACTACAACTTCATCGCTGTACCTATAACTTGCTCTGAAAGGCTTTTTTAGTGAACATGAAAAAGGAATTTATAAGTAAGTACATAATGACATGGCATCAGCTAAATCTACAATATATGATGAGCCTCATATAAGATTTGTGTTTCTTAATGTCTGTAGAAAGCATCTTTAACCAGACTATACAATTTCCTATAATGTGACATGGGTGCCATTTTTAAGATCTGACAAGCAGAAATTTATGTACTGAAGCAAAGAAAAAGATTCCTGCTAAAACCCTAGTAGATATAATTGTTAGGAAAAAGGCAAGAAACTTTGAGAGCCAAAAGAAGCATGAGAAGTCAAAAATGAAACCAGTCAAACTGACAATTTTATATTGATCTACAGGAGTTCTCTGTTATTATCTACTAATAAATCCTCCTGTAAGTAAATAAAATGCCTCTCTACTACTGTAACATTTGCAGCCCACCAAGATTGATCCACTGGAGCCAGCCTGCACATATCTGGGCTTTCAGAGAGACAAAGAAAAACACAGGACCATCTAAGAAGGCCAACTGTCTGTAAAAACATTCAGCCGTTCCTGTGAGTCATTTAACTGAGAAAGGTGAAAAGATAGGATACAAGAAAAGAAAATGCTTCTGTACTCAATTAAAATTTTCTTTGAGTTCTAAAAGAGGATTTATTTTTAATTTTTAATTTGACCCAATGATGGAATTTCACACTACTGACCATGATTTTGTAAGTTCTCATGGAAAACCCTACAGTTCCCATGGTTTGTAACACCATCATCACATTCCCATCAGTTTTAAAAACTAAAGACATGGTAATAGATATAATTTTGAATTTATTTCTAAGGGGGTTTATTTTTGTATTTTCCCACAGTACTTTAAAGGAACCTTTTTCATTTCACTAATTTCAGTAAAATACCCATTGTCTTAAAATATCTTATTGCCTCTAATTACAAAGCAGAATAATTAAAACATTGATAGAAATAAAACGATGTTTTTGTATGAAAATACACTGGTTGCTCACGAGAAATAATGCATATTATTATAACAATATGTTATGTAAGTACTACCCAATTCAATTTTGGATAAGCCAAGAGAGATCACTAAAAAATCACGCTGCTCAAACAAGTAAGTTAGTTTGCAAAGCAGCAAGAAAAAAAAAAATAATAATTTCATCTTTCGCTATACAGGCCTAAGTCTGTACCTCGTTTGCTGTCACCCCCTTGGAGAAGTAGATATACTCCCTTAATTACTGAGATTTTGAAATAAAAAGGCAACTACTTATGCATATTAATTCCCCATTAAAGTTACAGAGATTAAATTCTTCAAAGTTCTTTAGAAACCTGTATTTCCTATTACATAATCCTTTCTGAAAAAAGGTAAATTAATGAAATGTAAAAATAAATATTAGAAAGAAGGTGTAAGATATGTGAACTAATTGAATTTATGGATACAGCTGCTGCTATGTATCACATTCACTTCAAGCATTTGTCAAGTAAAATATATCAAAATATTTTTCACAGGGATGTTCATGCCCAATGTCAGTCTAATATTTGAAGGACTGTAACTATTATTTCTTTGGTGTGCATTTACAAATGCCAGTATGTCCCCATCCAGGCCCCATTTTAAATTATTTACTTTTTGCATCACATGAATTTGAGTTCTATAAATTCTACAGCCTTACTGATACTTCTCATAAGCTGCTGCATTAAGATACAATACAGGGAATTTATGATGAAAGATGTTCTTAAAGATCTGAAAGCCCTAACATGTTTCACACTCTATGTATTATAAAATTGAAGCTAGCAAGCACAGCTCACATGCAAAGTGCCCTCTTGTGGTTCCAAGCAGGTCAACTCAAAGAGATTTAAAACACAATAAATGTTTCAGTAGTTTCTGACGTGTAATCACACTGTTTTAGGAAAACAGTATTGATTATTGTTCAGACCAGAATTTTTCTGGCAGTAAATACTACTAATGGCATTTGTTTTTCCCATCTGCACATCCCAATTGGCAAGTGCCAGCTGCCTCTGTAATGGATCATGTCTAAATGCTACAGCAATGACACAGCTACTGCATGTAGCTTTGGCCATCGAAGACATGATTGTCCTGCCCCTTCCTGACACAACTCCTTAGCTATATTGGAAAAAAAATGGCATTCCTTATTTAAAATTTTGTTTTAAATTTTATTTTTCTAACAAAATTAATCTCAGTGGAAGAGAGATCTGCTGGAGTAACTAAATACAGGCATTAATTATACATCAGCTCAAGGGCAAATAATAATTGTCATATTTGAAATATGACACAATTATACTGTCACTTTCAGATATTAATTAGAACTTCAATTCTGTTCTCCTTTACAGTATTTTTTCTACCTCACTAGGATGTGGAACTTTCATTAGCAAAGGTAAAAGATTTTCCAAGGTAAATAACAGCCCTGCATTCTCAAGCAAGAGATTTAGATTGAATCAGCAATCCATAGTTTTCTTTCTTGCTCATTCACAAAAAATGCAAAACTTAAAAGGGGGTTTTCTCAAAATGAAAGACTAAACAGTACCACACACAAAAAAAACCCCAATAAATACCTTTTTGGCCTTGGTTTTTTTTTCGTAAGTCTCTGATAATGGTTTTCTTTTTTCCTGAGTGGTGTCTTTGGAGAATAAATATTCAAACTCAGTAGTGTCAAGTATATCAGGTTCTTCCAGTGATTCCCACAATGTTGGCATAGCAGTTTTCCTATAAAGGGAAAGGTAATAATAAAATTTCTAAACATTATGAGAAACTATAATAGATCTAACCATAATAGATGAAAATCATAACTTTATAGATTTAAACTCAAAGCAACATAAAGAGCATTCCTTTCCTATACCTTGCTCCTGTAAGGAGTCAAAAGTTTTCCAATGAGTTTCAGTTATTAGTTTGAGCTACTTAGTCCATGCCTGCTAGACTATGCATCATTCATATTGTACGGTTCTGGGTGCAACAACGGCAGCTTGTGCAAATACATGTCAAGAGATTTCTGCCACTTCAACTAGGATTAGAAGTACTCCAATGTCAGCTTTTTTGAGAAATTCCCAATAATCTATCTAGTCCTATAAAAACAAACAATATCAACAAATAGTGAACAAACTTTATTCAAGCATATTTTAAGTGTTTGGGGAAATTTGTATAGGACCTGATTTACTGTATGTTATCCACAGATGTTGTATGCTCATATTTATCCTTGTAGTTCTGAGAAACTAGAGTAATTATGTGGCTTATATTTTGGGAGACTAGCCAGCATTTTTCTCCATTCAACCAACTGCAAATTTTAAATGTGGATTATCTTTCTTTCTTTCTTTGCCTTCCAAGACCAGATTTAGTTTTTGATCAGCTGGGAGCTTGTTTACACAATCCGCCAGTTTTATCTGGATTAGGGGAAAATAATATGTAGTGCTACAAACAATGTACATCAATTCTGAAAGCGCCTTGTTTCAAAAATTTCAATGTTTCAAGAAAATATGTGGGACAAAAATTCTGAGTGTTCTTGTCTGTTTATCAGTAGAAGGTGGGACCACATCTTCCAGCAGATGTCACTAAAAGGCAGTGAAATTATTCGCAATTTAAAAAAAGTGAAGAAAACCACTACAAAATACAAATGGCTGATGTCACTAAACATAGATGTAATATGCAACAAAAACGAATACCTACAAATTTAAAAGGAGCCAAATTTTTTTTTTCAAATTTAGCATTTTTTTTCTACTTAATACTCAACTGTCTAGTATCATGAATGTTTAAGGAACTTTTAATTTTTTTTATTAGCATCTGCTGATGCAGCATATTCTATGTCACAGGACATGTTTAGAGCTCCACAGCTTCACTCTTCCTGATATTAGTTGTTGTCCCTGAAACAGGATAGTTGTGTTAGCAATACTGAAAAATGAAGGATTCTTTCTGGCTCTGCAACCAGAAGTCCTGGACAGCTTCCGATCTGAGCAGCAAACCCTTGAAGAAATTTCCAGTTCTAATACAGACAATGAAAATGCTGGACCATTACATCTGGCGACCAGCAGTTCATCAGAATGCAAAAACTTGGTGAACCAGCACTGCCTCAGAAAGAAAACTTTTATTTAATTGATTCAGTTGGAAGAATTTCAATAAAGTTTATTTATGGACCAACTATTTATTCACTATGAAACAATTATGCCAAAGAAATACTGGGAAAGTAAAACTGAAATGTTCAGGATTCCTGCTCCAAAATATTTCAATTCTGAAAAATTTTAGTTCTTTTTAATTCTGAAAAACTAAGACTATACAACTGACATTTCAGTAATTTCTTTGTTCTTGTCAAATATTTTATATAAAATATTGACATCTTACAATTTTTACTACACCAGAATAATGGTACTTTCTCATCAAAATAAATTCAGAGCTGTAAAGTAAAATAAAACTCATATTTAAATTCACTTAATTGCAGATATTTACTTCAAGCGTGTTTAAATATAATAGAGAAACCTGAAAATAAAATATAATACTAAATATTTTAAATAAATACATAATTTATAAAAATCATTGTTACAGGATAAAAAAACAATAACAATTTCTAAGAATAACAGTATATTATATAAATAAAATGTAACAATAATAATAATAATGTAATGACAATAAGTAATATTCTGTGTGTATATATTTTATAGCACATATGATGCATTATGGCTATAGTAATATAATTTAGCTAATTAAAATATTTAAATGTAGCATCTTGGTAACTGCTGCTAGGCTAACATAATTTTGAACACAGATAATAATGGTTTGAACTTTAAGATCCCAATAATAATGTAATTTTATTACTTGCATTAATACAGGACCTGAATTAAGGAACAACTCTTCATTAAGATAAAATAGTCTGTGTCACTTAAGCATCCCCCGAAAATCCTTTTTGATCCATGCCTCCTAATAAGCTCTATATTACAGTAATAAACACAAGAAGGAAAGTCAGCATCAGCCAAATCCAAAAAGAGCAGCTGAGTAACTGCAGCAGTAAGGTACTAATCCTGGTTCAGAAAGTGTGATTGGGAGAATTGCTTTTCTCCTGTCAGCTAAATAAACAGGGAGCATAAACAAAGACTGTAGGATAATTTTAAAAAAAAAACATGGCCAAAAATTGTGTATTTATGCCTATTCACCAAATGACTCCTTCCAAACTAATTGACAAAACAGTGTATTTTGTAGTAACTTTGGATTTGATGTATTCTACTAGAATACTGTTATAGAACCACAGAATTACCTGGGTTGAAAGAACCTTGAATGAAGATCATCTCATTCCAGCCCCTGGCCACAACAACCTCCACTAGACCAGCCTGCACAGGGCCCCATCCAATCTGGCCTTGAACACTTTCAGGAGAAAGAGGCACCTGCAGCTCCTCTTGGAAACCTTTCAGTGCCTCACCATTCCCACAGTAAAGAATTTCTTCCTTATATTCTACCTAAATCTACCTCCTCTAATCCACAGATTTTACCGATACTGGGAGTTGCCCCAACTCAGGTACAAGATCTTGCACTTGGATTTGTTTGCAGTACCGCTACTCAAGCATATCAGGGTCCCTCTGAATGACATCCCTCCCTCAAACACATCTGGGATTCTATTCCTGCACTAAATCACAGTAAGGGGGATATTCTTTTAAAAATTTTATATCTTATTTTTGTTAAAGCTGTAGAGGTCTCCATCAGTACTGAGACCTGTCCATAATGGACACTTCATGCTGCAGGTTGCTGAGCTGCATATGTTTACACATATGCTTTATTCTTCCTGCTCTGACAGAATGATGCACAGAGGTTAGGTTCCAGTTTAACTGTTTCCAGTTTCTAGAACTGGAATCACAGAGGATGACACAATATAGTTCTCTGGAGAATGGATCACAAAGTGACTGGAAAACAAAAATGAAACTAAATTCTCACCTGACCAAACTTTAACATTTCAATTCTAATGCAAACACAGACTTAATTTTAAGGAAAAAAAATCTTTCTAATGTCTTGGCTACCCTTTTACATTTTAGTGCTAAATCTGGGAAGCACTCTGTCACTATAGTTATCCATGCAGTGCTTGAATTATTGGGAGAAAAAGCCCAAATAAAACATGTTTTTGTTATGATGCAAAACGTTTTCATTTATAATACATGTAATTTTAATTTAAATATGATGTTTTAAAACAACTTATTTTTTCAGAGTTCTAGAATTGATTCAGGTTTTTTTCTAGAATTATGTAAATTCCATGTCTCTACACTGCCCTGTAAGCAGCAGCTCAAGTCCAAGTAAGTATATTTTACCTGTTATCTTGCAACTGTATTCGTGTCCAGTACAAAGGCTTCATGGGACGGCCAGGTTCAATGGCAGGTTTTCGAGGACCTTGGTTTGAAGATAAAGTGCTATTAAAAAA
Organism: Emberiza elegans; assembly: GCA_024865655.1. NCBI lineage: Eukaryota > Metazoa > Chordata > Aves > Passeriformes > Fringillidae > Emberiza > Emberiza elegans. Next base: position 23,046,755 of record JALJVW010000139.1, on the reverse strand, counting down.
GAACCCAGGCCCAGGAGGTGGAGGGGGTGGAGGTAACCCAGATCCAGGCAGTGGAGGAGGAACAGGAGGTCCCAGCCCCGGAAGTGGTGGGGGTGGCGGTGGTGGTGGTGCTTGAAAATTCCTACAGCCTTCAGAAAGTGGAGGTGGCAGCGGCGGACCAGATCCAAACTGAGATGTCAGTGAAGCTGGACCCATTGGCAAAGGTGGTGGTGGAGGAACTACAGCAGACAGTGAAGAATCAGGAAGGGGAGGAGGTGGTGGTGGTGGAGGCAGCATTTGTTTTGGTTGACAACACAAAACACTTTCTGATGACTGTACATTATAATTGTCCTTATTTTCACTTTGGGCAGATATACTATGTGTCAAAGAAGAAATATTAAGCTTTTTGGGTACTATTTGGTTATTTTTCACAGCTCTGTTTTCCTCTTCACTAGGCTTTATAAAAGTTTCTCTGTCAGTCTGTATACATACATTTCGGTATGCCTTTGGTGGGTTATCATCTTCAGTAGAAACACCAATATCCTTTGCTTTTTCATTTCTTCTGTTTAATTTATTATCAAGTTCATTCTTCAGATGTGCAATGGTTTCCTCAAGCTGAGCAGTTGAGACAGCATGTTCTCCACGAATATGGAATACCCTGAGTTCAAACTGAGACTGCAGAGCAACAAGACAAAAACACCCTTAGTGCAAATATTTTTCTGAAGTGTTTATTTCATAGTCTGTTAAAAATCTTCACATTTAAACTATGTTCTTAATTAAAGTGGGAAACACTTCTCTTTCCCAGTTCTAAATGGCTTTATTGCAAGATATTATATAACTGGATAATTACTAATCTTCAAAGAAATGTAAACAGGGTGTGTTTCAACAAAATATATTTTGTAAGGAAAAATCCAGAACATCAATTTGGGCAAATTTTTAAGTTGTACCTTATTTTAAGCAGACTTACCAGTTTTTAACTGAATGCAATAATTAATGGTATATAATGGAAAAAAAGTAGCTTTTTCAAATGTTATTCTATTTAATGACATGAGTTTATTGCTTATTTCATTTCATATATATGTCATATATACATATATAGAGAGATAACATGTTAGGAAGTAAAAAAATAGATTAAACACAACAGAGATTGAAATTCATTGAAGATAAGACATAAAATAAAGTAATATCTTAATCTACTAAGTGTTATCACCAATAAAATTCACAGAGATACACATAAATTCTTCAAGTTTATCTCTGTGATTAGATTAAAATTTCATTTCTTCCAGATATATTTTAATGTACAATTCAGGAAAATAAACACTAGAACCAAGAGAATAAAGACGATTTCACTGGATAACTAAGTAAGTAAGGAAAAAACCCCACTTTTCTTATTATATGTCAGAAAGGTACAGAACATTTGGCACAGAAATATCTCCTTTAAAAAATCCAATACAATCCAATACTGCTATTACAGGTCATTAGGTCCCTACAAGCTATTTTCTGTTACGCCATGATACTATCAGACAGCTGGCTGATATTACCGTGATTCTTTGCAAGGCAATGACTCCTGAAAGAGAGTTTTTCATGGTTCTTTCAGGATCCCTCTACAAAAGGGAAGCCAACTTTATAACAGAAACAGCTAATGAACTGTGATTTTCCCAAATTCCTACAGGCACAGGAATTTACACTTAAAATTCCCATGAAGTGCTTGTCAGATATGGCAACATAGGACTCCCTATTTACCATTCCAACTTGAGTATTAGGGCAGAGCTACTAGTTTACAGCATTAAGAAATGTGCATCCAAGTCATGTATCTGTGGCAACGTGGCAAATACAACGTAATAGTTGTGGGTTTATAATGTGAAATTAAGTTTGACTAGATATGCAAACAAGATACTTGTACTTACAGGAGTATCATCAGCTTGGATTCTAATCAATTTTGTAGGATAAAATCCAAAGTAAACAATCTGAACAAACTGGGTATAAAATGCTTCTTTACACTGGCAAGTGTAAAGGTGGGAAATCAAGTTTGAAATCTTACAGAGAGAATCAAACAGATTTGCATTGGAAACAACCCCATTTTGGTTAGTTTTATAGATGACTCAGAACAAATATGTATAACAATACATTTACTTAGCTTTCTTCCTTTTCCTACTATTACTCTATTAGCACTCATCTTTATTATTAGTTCAATTCAACTATCGCAAGATTTTCTGCCATTTGAATTGCTCCAAAGAAATTGCCTTTCTTTTTAAACTTGGCCTACTGATCCATAAATGAAGTAGTGAAGTAAGTTTGCCTTAAGGAATTTACCTGGAGTTTTTTTATCATAGTACTTTGCTCCTATTGGACATCAAAAACAGATGTCCAATAGGACACAGAACAATTTACTTGGAACGTTAAAGATTTTCCCAGCAGTAAATCTGAAGCCACCTTAAAAACACACTGTAAAAGAAGCACAGTATCTAACAAAACTATTTATTAGATTTAAATGGGCATAAAAGCAACTGTGTTAGTATTATAAGACCCTCCAAATACAGATCTCCAGTTTTAATTTACAATATAAAATTGGTAGTTTAAAGTCAAAATTATATTTGAGGTGAAAGCATGAAAAGCAAGAAAAAACATAAAACTTGCATGTTTTCAGAATTATTTTCTGTAACTTGAAAAAACCCTATAAACAAGAATTAAAGCTAAAAATACTAAGCATTAGTAATAACAAAAAATAAGTAATACATCTATTTAGTAATAATTAAGAAGCCAATTTTATTTTAATTACTTTGCATCTCCAAGTAAGTCTTCTTCACCAAAGTAAGATTACCTTATATACCTATGATAATACTTTCAACAAGTGTCAAGAATATGAATATTAATTTGTGCTATTTTTATATATATGCATAAATAATACATACATATTCTTAATAAAGCTCTGCTTCCTGGAAAATATTTCTTAAAATGAGATAAAACGCTCTAAAGTCATATGATAAAACAAATGGAGAGCAAACATCATCAAAATGCAGTAGTTTGGTCACAACTATCTTAGGCAAGACGAAATGTAAAAATATTTCAGCAGGAAACAAGGTATTTGATGGAGGGAAGTTATGGGAGGAAGGCTAGTGGAGCAGAAGATAATAGAGGGCAGCTGAAACTAAAGCTTATATACATGAATGAACATGATTTATTTCTGAAGAAGGGTAGAGGATTTTGAATCCTATCAAAGAAAATTTCTGTAAAAATTGCTGTATAAAATGAAAGCAAGACTACAAAGAACAATGTGGGAGATGTTCACCAGTAAGCTCTAGATATATTTCTTTTCATTTGAAAACTGCATTTGCTACTTTGCTGACTGGTACAGAAGCCTGGTTGCTTGCTTCCCAGCAGCACTCATTTGAGAAATCTGGATTGTATAGCTACATTCAATACCAAATAAACTATTGCAAGGAACATATTTCTATTCCCCTGACCATTTCATTTTCTTGCAGCAATAATCTGCTTTTTCAGAGAGTATCAAATTAAGCCCTCAAGCCCTGGTCTATTGAGGTTCTCTGGCTTTCCATTGTATCAGTGACTCTTGCCAGTCAGCCATTGACATATTACACCCTCTCCTGTACACACACACTTAGAATTGATACAGCTGCCTATATTTCCATGAAAGTAGATATATATTTTTCCCAGATTACTTCTACAAATACCATACTTAAAGCATGAATGTTTCAATAAAGCCTTATTACTATTTTTTCTTCATACTGCTAGCTTAAAAGAAAAAGGCCTAATGTGCTGAAATCAGATTTCAATCAAAATTTGAAAGTACCTCGTGAGTATCTTCAGTCTAATTCACACAGCAATGTGCTACTGAAAAAAAGTTTCCTTACTTTGGCAAACCTTTCTTGCATTAATTGTCAATAATAAATAGGCAAATAATATTATGCTATTAAGCTAAAGTACACAGTTAAAATTCAGAATTCATAATAATTTTATCAGACAAGGAAACAGTATGAAAATACATGCTGCAGTTCAAGAAAGAGGGCTGCAGTGTACATAGCCACAGAAGGAATTGATCAGTGGTATGGCAATTCTATGGGGAAAGGATCTGCAAAGGACAGCACATCACAGACTCATTGAGTAAACCCTGTATTAGGATAAAAAGAATTGTCATATGCAAAGAAGGTAATCTTTGTGCTTTATTCAGTAGTAAAAGCTGTGTGTTTTTTCAGTTTAAGAGAAATTCTGTCCCTGTGTTCATGACCACTGCTATTGAAATTCAGGGCAGCTCATTTGGTCTTAATTTTCTAGGTTAAATCAACAATGCCTTTTGTCTCCACCTCACCCTTACTGGATAATGCTCCCCTTGTTTCCTTAGTTTCTTTCTGTATTTTTAGTTTTTTAGTTTCTTTCTAGTATTTTTCTATGCTGAAAAATACTTTCAGTGAACCCTTAAGTTTCCTTTGCAAGACGTGATTCAGCTTGAGTATTGTCAAATGCCCTTTTCTATTCTGAATTCTAAAACTGGCCTTCCTGGCTAATGCACCTCATCTTCCTTTCTTCCATGGCTCTCTGCTTCCACCCAATACCCATTCTGAAGAGGCTGAATAAACAGGCAGTTCTGTCTATCCTTCCTGATAAAATGTCTTTTGCTGCCATATCTGCTCTTGCTTGAAATGCAGGCTTTTTTGCACCTCTGATTCTAACTAACGAAGGTTCTTGCCTATTTTGCTTTTCAAGACTTAGTAGTGCAGTTGTACTTAGAAATCAGTTTCTTTAATTTGTCGAGATTTGTCTGGTATCTGCCATAGAAATGGACAGGATCCATTTTCCTTGGGTAAAACCAATTCACCAAGCAAGTGATCCCAGCTGACTCAGATCCCTCAAACACAGGCATTTATATTTAAGCTTAGAAGGCCTGTGTTACCCTCTGCCTAAAAAAATTATTTCTGTTAATGGGTAAAATAAAAGCCATCCCTAAAAAAATAAAGACCCCTCTTTACTAAAATACATGTAAGAGGATTATGTAAATATCCAAAAATACTGATACACTGTAACCTGGAAAACAAGAGGAGTGCTTGGATTGGCTTTCTAGTGTCTTCCTGTTTTCTCCCTTTACACCCATCCCTCTGGTGTATGTCTCCAGTGCCTCCTTTTGACACCTGCTAAGTGACTTGACACAACAACAGAGAAAAAAAAGGCAAATTGTATTTTCTGACAATGTCAACAACTCAGCCTTGGTCACACAGGACCTAAGAAATTATGAAATATATGCTCAAGGAAGAAAAATTCCAAATATTGAATCCATGCACAATACTGTCATTAACTATTACAGCATCAGATGACAAATCATAAATTAATCACCAAAGAAAAAGACTAAATCCTCTCATTCATGTAACCAACAGGTTGTCTAAATGTCTTTGAAATGATAATGTGGATTGACATGCACAAATCTCAATACCAATGTGACAGCTTTTTGCTGTGCTCTGTTATGTGTGAGAAAGATTACAGTCTCATTTCATATGGTCAATACAGTAAATTACAGTCAATTAAATGCAATCAACTGAAGTACATTTTTTGTTGTTTCACTGCTTTATATAATGTGATTTTATGTGAACAAAAACTTTTAACCGTGACACAGAGCTGCTCTAATATGAAAAGCTGTAGAACAATTTGTATGTATGAACACAAGGAATGTATAAATTTACAGCCATCTACATTCAAAAAACAGTTGCTAACTTATTACTCCAGACTTATTTGCACCAAAAATGTTTAAAAATCCTGAGAATTTTAATAGTAAATCATAAAAAAAAGTTCCCTAAAATACTGTTCAGAGCAAGCAATATGCAGAACTTTTGCTTTGAAACTAGCAAGTTCATGCTCACTGTCAATACCTAATACTTTTTCCGAAGCGTTTACAGTGTAATTCTACTCTGAAAAGTGACTGTGTAAAAATGACACATATTTAATGAACAAAGCTGTGCTAGGTATATCAGAGACAGACCTCTTCTTTAACTGAGAAACACACACTTTTACAAGTTTTTACTCTAATTAGAGTGGAAAAATAACATGTTAGGGAGAAAGTGAGCTTGATTTTATTCCCTTCTCTGACTTTTATACAGTGATTGTTACATCTAATTAGCTACTTATGCCAAGCCACGAAAATAAAAAAAAAGTGGGAACAAAGAAGACACAAAGTATTGAGGGATATAGTTAGGATATGTGGCTATTTTCTAGAGAGAAGGATATTAAAAAAGGAAAAATGAAAAAAAAAAAAAAAGACAAGAATTACTGAGTTGCCAATTAAAAGCTTTTTTTAATATACTTTACAGCTTTTTTTCTTAATAGTATTTTGGCCATTAAAGTAGTGTGCACAGAAAAGAGAGGAAAAACAAATTTTTCAGAGAGAGCCTCTAACTTGGTTTTGTTCATTCTAAGTAATTTAATCTTCAGTTTTTGGAAGAGTTCACACTTTTTTATTCTTCTATTGTGTTTACAAAAGAAAAGAAGCTCTTTTTGTTGAATCTGTGTCCTTGAAAAAACATACATTTGTTTTAAATTTTAACAACAATCAGAGATTTAGCAAAGGATTTCTCCACAGGGAAAAAAAAAGTTAAACCCATGCCAGTTTACATAAAAATCAAAATTCCTCTCTAAAAAATACCTCAACAAACATAACAGTTACATATGGTGTATCATCACTGTCAAGGGTACACAATAAGAATTGTTCCTACACCTTACAATAAAAAAGTAATGACTGAACTCTTTCAAACAATCCCAGATCTCTAAATATTAATGTAGCCAATGCATACAGAGTCCAATTCTCTTTCCAATTTAAAAATAATAAATACATAGCTTTATAGAGGAAATGTAGCAAAAGTAGTTGGGACAACAAACAAACAAAACCCCCGGCTATTTCCTACTCATTGTCCTTATAGATCCACTAGACTCAATACAAAGGCTGACAGTAGAATACAGTGGGAACAGGAATTGAATCAGGCACATGGAATGACCCTTGGGTGTTCTAGGCAGGGCCAGGAGCTGAATCTGATGACGCTCATAGGTCCCTACAACTCAGCATATCCTATGACTCTGGGATTCTGATTCTTTCTCACTAGTGATAAGTTTCCAGTGACCTCTTAAGTATAAGGTAACAAACACATTTCCAATTTTATCACTGTCCAAAGAGTATGAACAGCCATGCAAAGCAGATCTATGTGACAAGGACACTCTAGATATTTGCTGACCAGGACTATGTATTTTAAGAGACTATTCTGTACAAGATACAAACTGCCCCTTTCATTACGGGCTGCAGAAAGTCCTGTATTCTTTTAAGCTCCAGCATCTTCTCTTACTGCTCTCTGTGGACCTTCCATTATTTCTTAATGTTCTATGCTCTTTTCCATGCTCTTCACAGAGTTATCTCCAGGATGCCATAAATTTGTGCTCCTCACCCTTATTACCTTGTCTGCTCTCTAAATGTTTCTGTTGAGTAACATTATTCTAGGTATTGTTTCCTGCACATATACGCATCCTTCCTTCAGTCCTTTCATGGTTAAGAACCACCATCTAACAATTTAAGATCACACAAATTAAATCACTTGGAGAACTTTGTTATACAACACATAGCTCACAGCAGCTCATCTCCAGTTCTTTTTCTACAGCTGTCCTACATACACATGACTTTACTCAGATCAACCCTGTTAAAAAGGGTACATAACTTCTCCATAACTTCTAATGAAATAATCAGATAGAGCCCTTGATGTGCCCCTGTAACTTCCTGATAAACTTTCAAGATCCCGCAAGCATTATGAATCCAAATATATGGAAAAATATCTCTAATGATGTTCATCATATTCCACAGCACATGCCATATTTAAGAATCCTATCATGTGCACTTCACCACCCAGTAAGTGATGTACTCTACTGTGGAATCTTTGTGCCTACAGAGAAATCTCACTGGAATCTAAATTCTTCTTGATTTATATTAAACAGAAAATTGTCAATGCCTTGGATTCACTAACTTCTTACCACAGGCACGTTTGCTTAACAATGTAATTTCTTGAGACAAATGACAAAAAACTCTAAAAAACTAGATTAAATAATACATAATACAGCCAACTGTTAATAACGTATGCTTAAATGGGTAAATTTCAGGTTATTAATAAATAAATATTAACAAAAGATAATTTAACATTTTATACAGATTTTTAAATGTTCAGTAGGTAACCTATAAAATTCCCACCAATAAAGTTTCTCATTTGAATGAATGCTTTTAAAAACAATCAACCCATGAAAATATTCACTGACAAAATCCACTTTAAGCATGCATGTATCTCAGACAGCAGTGAATTCCCAGACAATGGAATACCACACCCACCAGAATTTGCCAAAAAGTAGCAGCTACCTGTCATGCCATTCAAAAGCTAACAATCCTTATAGAAAGTGACTATGTGTTGATTCTTCCTAAATGCAAGATAGCTTATGCTAGGAAAAAGAAATCCTACATAATATGCAAAAAATGGGTACCCAGCTAAATTGAGACCAACCTATAAATTTATAGGAAAACTTAATTTTGTGGACAATTTAATTGGCAAAATATCTAAATATTGTTAAACTCTGCTAAACATTTAAATTCTGCAGAATAGAATGAGGTGAGTCAGCATGCAAGATGCCAATAAATGTAAATGATACATTGCATGCAATTTCTCTAAGGCGAAGGTAATCAAAGTATGAAACCACACCATAAACTAAAAATTAATTTCAAACTTTTGTTGAACTAGGACCATGACCAGTTAACAAGCAAAATCTAAACATTCCCTTCCTATCACAAACTTTGTAGTTACTATCTTACTCTACTTCTCACTTGCAGCTGTTACCAACTGCAGGCTCAGTTACTATGCACACAAAAATACTGATACCTATTCTCTGTGGTGGTGTTCAGAAGATTACATGCAATGAGGAAAAATACCCTGAACATTGGTAATAAAATACTTTAAAATACAATATGTAGAAATATAGACTGATAATTAAAATTCTATATTAATTATTTGTTTTGATGATAATTTACTTGAGATAAGCGACAGTATTTCTCAATTGCCAGGGAATTGCATAATGATGTGGCGTATTTTACATCTGGCATGAAAAATGTGAAAACAATGCAAAAAATGGCTGAAAACAAGTTGAAGTTTCAGTGACAAAAACTACAGAGGCAGTATGGATCCAATAAGAAAACTGATTGTAGTAGAGAGCAAGTTGTCTCTGATCTTAGGAGAATGTTTTTGGACACCTAACAGCTTTTTTATTACTGTGGCTGATTAAAATGAAAAGCCCTACTACTAAAATGTTCTTTTTGATGAGGTTTTTTGCCATGAACTATAGACCTTGCAGTCCAGTGGGATACAAATCCTTTGATCCTGTGCAGTCACATAAATTCAAAGTCGTAAACCAACATTGAATTTGATTTTATTAGTGTGGCTGATGTTGCCAGAATTGTAATGCAACCTTGTTTTTCTTCGCTTTTCTTCCTTTTTTTTGGGAAGGAGATGGAAAGGAGAGTTTACTGTCAACATTGCTTCACCATATAAAGGGCTAATTTCTTTGGCAACCAGGCTACAAGATAAGCCATTACAACAAAGCTTTGTAACCATATAGGAAAGCAAAGATATATGTTGCTAAGTTGCAACCAATTATTTGATTTAAGGAAAAGCTGAAGCAAAAAGCATTATTAGTAAAGCACATGGAAAACAGCAACCAAAGATAAAATTACATATCTATAGAAAGAAAATGAGCAGCAAAGAATACTTCTCAACAGGAATTACTCAGTCAAATAGTGCCATGAGAAGAAAAAAAAAGTAACTACACTTTTACAAACTAACAATTTTCATTCTTCATAATGAATGTAACTTTTGTCTAAAAGTTTTGAGAATTGTTAGAGATGATTAGTGTCGCTACCAAAATAGTGCTCTCATGTGCAATCAAAACAAAAAAAAGAGATTCTACATGGATAAAGAGAAGTATAACATCAATTATGGAAATTACTCTGTATTTGTGTAAAAGACACACCTATTTTAAACTAACATATACTGCACACTAATTATGCATCACCACACTACTCTAAACATTCCAATTATAAAATTTGAAGAAAATATTGCAGAGGAAAAAGTCTCAAAAAACCCAGCCTTTGTCGATTACTCAAAAGGGAGCAATCAGAACAATCTTAAATTTTATCCCTTTCCACCAATGCTTCCATGTTGTGCAGCTATGCAGAAACTTTCTCTTCAACAGAACTAGTACCTCATTCAGTGAACACAATGGGAGATATTCCTGACAAAAGTGAAAAATTCAATAATGAAAAGCAGCAAGCTTTTAAGACTTTTGCATTGTGTGTGCTGAAGTTGAAAGGTATGTAAGAACAAAGTGTGGACCCTCAGAAAGAGAAACAATACCAGTATAGTAAAGGCATGATAATGCTGACCTGGAAAAACAGATTCGACACTTGCTCAAACTGCAAAATTCCTGCAAGATGAGTCACAGGTCATTTTAGTCAGGTTTCCTCAAGCTGTCACCAATGATTCACCTTCTTTTACAAAAAACTATCTTAAGATTCTGGGACTCAACATGTAGTTGCAAAGTAAGTTAAAAAGGAACTGTGATTGAACATTTTTGCAAATGTAAGCATCCAAATAAACCCTAGGTCCATGAATAATAAGATTACATGCCTATCCTAATGCATATTGTAAAGTCCAGTTTATACTTAAACATCCTAAAGTTAAAACTAATGACAGAAGAAAAACCTGTAATGAAATGACTTACATTCAGATCAAATCTTGACTAATACAGCAAGGGAGGGTATTGCTTACTGAAACAAAATTAAAATCAAATACTGAATGGACTGTATTTATTCCAGGACACATATTCTGGAGAATACTGCCCACATATAAGTAAAACTTGTATTGTGATGCCCAGACCAAAGTCTTTGCAATGTATTTCCTACTGTTTTCTGTCCTAATTTCCAGGCTACCTCTTTTGTCCTTCATCTTGCCAGTGTAGTGCCTCTAGTACAGTGTATGCTATAAGGACTGCCAGTCCTAGTATCTCTACTCACTGTTTTTTATCTGAAATTGCACCTTTCACATCTCCATACATATGTCCAGCTCTTGTTGCCTGCTTTGCCTTCCAGGGGGTTTTCTTTCATTGCCTAACCACCAATAAGAGGGTTGGGAGACAGACTTTCATTTTGAAAGCATTCTCTGAAGGGTGATCCTCACCTAATCAAGAGTAACTTGTGTCAACCATTAATCAGTGGAACTTAGTTTTGACCCAGTGTTATTTTATAACAACCTTGGTGGCTTTGTGGAAATGGCAATTGAATGACAGAAGATGCAATCACTGATCACTAGATTTGCAAAGTCAAAACCTGCTAAAATCAGGTCTTTACTGAACATGAGAAAAAATAGTTTTATTTTAAAAAATTTAACCTCCAATTTCAGACACATTTTCCCTTATCAGCAAAATGCTCATCCTTGACAAATCTGTCCCTGTTCCTGTTAAAATCAGGAATATTAGAGCCAGATTTTTTCAAGAACAGAATATTACACTTTTAATTTAAAATATACTATACAACTACTAGATTTAAACAAATATCTGGTGTAATAAATTTCAAAGTGCAGATAATTTTGGCAAGAAAGCATGGGGTACATGTTTTCAAAACTAAAATGGTAACTTTGATACTACTTAATTTTTAATGGCTTTTATAATTCCATTATGACACTTCAGTTAATTTCTCTTGTATGCAATTGTTTCCTATGTTACAGAGATCTTCAATATCTGTGAAAATAAAATGTCCTCTTGTTCAAAGTGTGTGCTCCACTTGATTCTCCTGAGTATATAACATGTTTATTCAAGGCAAGGTGATGGGACAAATTAATTTCCATAAACTATGAAAAATGCAGCATGTTATAAGGAATGTTAAGTTTTGTTTTAGCCCTAACTAAGCAGAATTTTTTGTAATGTGTCTAAATTTGAGCAGGAACTCATTCTTGCTGATGTTCAAATGCTATAAATTGTCCTGCTCTATGCACATTTTAACTATGTACTACCATGTCCACGTGCTGAAATAGAATTAAATAGATTTTCACTGTTTTCAATCTAGGGAATATGGTCTGTGGTAATTTCTTAAATAAACAGGAGAATCCTTGGATCAACATGGGAATTAACAGCATTCTGCAGCTGACATGAAGTTTAAACAATCCAAGTCTCACAGGGAAATTGCATTGAAAATAACAGAATGGCAATATGGCAAGCGGCCACATTGAAAAAAAACCACAACAAAATGAAAGAAGAATCTTCTGGGATATTCAAACTATCTGATAAGAAAATATTGACAATGTAAACATACTGTTAAAGGAAAATAAGGATGAAAAGCATATATTGCATCAAAAATAGGACAAATGGAGGAGAAGAATAGGAAAATTTTGTTTACTGTAAGTATCAGAGCACAGCAAGAATGCTTAAAATTTCATCAATAATTTTATTATAGAAAGTGATTTGAATATAGAAATTGCAATGTGTAGATTTTTATAATATTAACTGGAGAATATCTTCACACAACATGAAGAATCATTCCAAGCTTCATTTCTGAATGAAGATGAAATTGTCAAGTGGTTCCAAAGAGACTAAGTGCTGTAGAAAGCTACTGTTTTATTGCTCCTGTCCTTTGTTCCCTACTCTGCCACTTTACCTTCTATAGCAATGGCTATGCAAATTTTTCAGTTCAGGAAATTTTTTTTCCTGCAGGAATTTTACTATTTTAGGAAATGCAAACTTCAAAGATAATGTTGCTGTCATTGTCTGGCAGCCTTAGGAGTTCTGAAATTGGTATTTTAATACAATTTCATAGGAGTTCAGTCTCTTTTTTCTCATAACTTTTATGCTTTTTTTTTAATCTTGACATTTTTTTCCTTTCTTGCATCGCAGAGAGTCTCTGCAGTGAACAGGGAGAATTCCTCCAAGAGGACCAAGAAGAAGATTCATAAAGGCACGCAGTACACACACAGTGGTGCAACCATACATTTAGCAGTTGAAAGACTGAAACATTTCAAGTTAGGCAAGCTTAGTATCAATAATTAACCACAAGCTGGGAGACCTTCATCAGTTCACCACATGGAAATGCTGAAAAGCCTGAACAGCTCATTAGGAAAGACTGACTAATAAACCCTTGCTGACCTTGGCTGCTCCTTTGAGCTGCAGCACCACCAGAGAGAGAAGCATACATGATACAGATTTTCTTCTGTATGTGCATGCTGGAATACAAAAATATAACAGAGAACACTCAAAGCAACCAGCCACATTATGGATGCATTTCATCTTGTAAAATTAAAACAACAATCTCATCCTGAAGCAAAACCTTATTACCAAAAGTCAGCATATATCCACATATATTAAAAAGTTGTGGGTTTTATAAGTACTGTGGCATATTAAAGCTTTCAACACTATTAATCATTGGACCCCATATCGTAGTAGCAGATTTCAAAACATAGTGACTTTTGACAAATCATGATATCCCTATCCCATACAAGAATTCACATATGCACAAACAAAACTGAGGGGGGGTGAAATTCTTTTTCTCTAGAAAGGAGTAATAAAAATCCTTAAGAGCATCCAGGTCTGATTTCTTTCAATTTAATCTGCTCAAAAGTATTCCTGTTTGTTATAATAGTCTACCTATAGAAAAAGAATAAGATTTAGGCAAATTTAAATAGTGTAAAATGTTTTTTGGTGTTAAAACATCCAATTTGTGATGTATGTTCTGAAGCTGAAATTAAATTTTACTTTGACATCTAAGTAAAAGACATTTTAAACTGGCAAAATAAAACTGAGATCACCCACTTCTATAAAGAGATATTTTGAAAAGCATTTTGGCATACAAGAGATTTCAACACTATTCACCATTGCCTCCCACAGCTGAATTAAAAATTCCAAAATGTTGCAGAGAGAAGCAGCACTTTTTGTTATATTCATGTCATAATTAAAGAGCAATGGAAGCATTCATAAATGGGAAGGTGAAAAGACAATGAGACAAGAAAGAACTTAGGGAGCATCAGACATGAAAAACCAGAATTTTAAAAGAATGAAATGCTCATAATAGAGCTAGAGTTTTATTAATTAATAAAACCATAAATGTTTTTATGCCTTTGTGTTCTCACTACAAAATAAAAATAAATTAAATTATCATATAATTTTGACTGGTGCTATGACTTTTCCTTTCACATTCCTTTTTCTTCCACATATTTTAATGTTTTCTGGGGCACTTTGAGGCACTGGTCTTTAACCTCAATTTATGATATGAAATAGTTTTCAAAGTTAAGGAAGTTCTGTGAAAAGGAAATTACTTTCTACCCATTTCTACATTTCAGCTCTTGTAACCTTCACAAAAAAAGCTAAAATGCAAACATTACCATGGAGGCCACAAAGGTCACTATGAACACCTCATGATACATTCTTCCCTAAATGAGGCCAGCTTGCTCTTTTGTCATGTCACGTGCAGCTTTATACCAACTGCATTGACATTCACTATTTCTTAAGTTTCAGTAATATGTTCATAACTGTGATAGTTGCAACTATACAGGTATTTCTTTCTAAAATTTGACATGAGATATGTTAAGCGATGAAAAAACAGGATTTTATTATATGATATTTACTGAATAATTTATAAGCTAGCTATAGTTAACTTTTTATCAAATACCTATTAATATTTCTTACACTATAATATATGACATACATTATGTAGTACTATTATGTAATAGAAATACCTGAAGATACTAATATTCTCAGTTTGGAAATATATAAAAGATCTAGCAAGCTGGTGGAAGCCTAACAATCTATGTTGGAGAAAAACACCCATGCATACAGTACAGGGTTACAGGACAGCTAAGGACTTTCCTTCCATGCTCAACAAGCAGCCTTAAACTCCCACCTAACTAAAGATGGAGGATTATTTGGTAGGTTTGTTCCACAGGGAACACGGAGTCATTAGGGAAAAACTTGGAGTTTTACTCATTTTATCAATTTAACTTATGGGGAAAAAAAGCACAGCGCACCCTTGTGCAGCTATGTGTTGGGTTAAATATTAAGCACTGCAGACAGAATATTGCCTTCAATTAAATTCCTTTCTTTCAGAAGTCAGCAGTCCATTTACATTATTTTGATTTATATTGTTGTCATCTACTTAGTTGGTTATTAGATACGCAAGATTTGGTTCTGCTGGACAAACATGATGAAGGTGTTGACAGCTACGACTTATTGATTGAGCAACTTCAATTTAGTTTCATAATGTGCAAGATAATTTCTTACCTAAAACTATAACAGATACACAAACAGTGGGCAGGATGTCATCACACTCAGTTTAGAAGGAAGTATGAAATATGCACACGGTTTTTGGGAACTTTTTCAGAAAGACTCAGCTGACATCTAGTGGCAAAAGCAGGGAAAGCAAAGTACTTAACAGTATAGAACAGAAATCGTTCCATGCCTTTAAACTATATTATTCAGTATTTTGTAAAGATTAGGTGAAAAATTCAAGAAATCCTTTGAATGCAGCAACAGCATTACCCTTTTTAGATATTACTTTCATGTGGATAATTCAGTTGAATTATATACATTAATTAACCCTTCAAGAGTTAAGTGCTATGCAGATTGCCATGCAATAAGAGATGGTGCAGATTCTTAAGTAATTGACTTGGTTTAATAGATGTTATAATCTTAATAAGTATACACACTACATGAAAAAAACTGAATTCAAGTGACATCAAAAAAAGGAACAAAGCTTCAAGTTTTGGTGATAACACAAAGACCGCAAAATAAAATACAGTTCAGTCATTTGCCCTCCCTACCCAGTGATTGCTGTGCATCTTTCAAGACTGCTGCATTCACTGAAACTTCAGTCTCATAGCCTCAGCACCAACCCCCAAAAACTAGTGGTATGGGTAAAGCCCTGGCTGCACTCTGGGTATTCTGTATAAAGTTTATAGGAACTTAACACAATGATAACAAATATTAAAGAATTAAAAACAATCTGGAATTCCTGTTCACATACTCAAGAAAAAAACTCCTACAATTAGAAACAGAACAAAAGTACTGGGCACTTTCTAATGCTAAAGAATAAATGTATCACTCACTTATAAGCCACTATATACAGGTTTCAAGGAACAGAATCTAGATAATGCTGCTTACTTTCACCTTCAGAGGACAAATCAATAATATTTTGAGAACTTTCCCATACATATACCTTCCATAACTACTTAATATTTCTCTTTTATTCCTTTTAGGAATAAAAAAGACCAAGGGTCTACTCCTAAACTTTTGCAGAGAAAGTATGTTAATCAAACCTTCTTCATAAACACCACATAAGGAATTTGGATCCATTTGCAAAAGAGCTGCTTAAAAGAAATTCCTGTCTGTAAGTTCCTTCAGTGCATAGCACAAAATCAAATTAAACCCAAGAATTTCCCATAGTTGGGATACTAACAATCATATTTTTCTGTTATACCATTAAAGAATAAAATGCAACAAAGTATTATATTAAACCATGACACCATTTTACTCCCCCTTTCCCACTTCCCACTGAATTTTACAATGTAAATTTCAATACGTCACATTATACAATGTGATCTGCCTAATGACACAGCTAATGTATCAATGTACTGGATTATCAGAATTCCCATGTTAGTAAATCTGTTTATTTTCCATTCTATTTGCTTTAATGATGATGAAGGAAATACTGACTGTTTTGTAATTGATGACCTGTACACTAATGATTTAGCATATGAACCTGTATTAGAACACAGTGCATTTATACTTAAGAATATATCATAACTGGTGAGAAAAAGAAGATGCTGTATATTTTAACTAGGGGTTATAGTTATAGTGCCATTTAAATTCTTGCTTTTATGATAAAAACAAGAATTGTAATATTTCACTTTACTTACCACAGCCAAGGGAAAATGAGTTCTAATACGAAACTGTGTCATTTCTGATTTTGATAACTAGCTGGTCAAGTTTACACTTTAAAAGAGGAGACATCAATACAGAGTGCTCAATACTAAACTTCAGAAAGTCTCACACATGCTTATTTTCCTGTTAAAATTACAGAAAATTGCTTCTACAGAAGAATGTTTCACCGAGAAAGAGTAAGTAGTTAAACACCAGTGCCAATACTGCACTGCTGTGTTAGCAGAAAGAATTTAACAGAACAACAATAAGGAGAACTACAAAGAGGAAACAAATAAAACTGCTTTCAGACATCATTTATGAGAGCAGGTATAGATTTTAACAGAATTAATTTTAGTTGAGCTGGCAGTCAACTGAAAACAACGAAAAAAAGAATTAAATTCTTAACATTTGATAGAAAGTATATGTTTGCACCTGTAAAATCTGCAAAATGCACTAGACAGGGAAATAAATAATTACAAAGCTATACCTTTAATGTCTCAATTTCTTCTTTGTGTTCCCTCTTTAGATGCAGAATGGCAGCTTGGTACTCTGTAGAAATAAAAAAAGTACATTCCCTTAGAGTCAGAAAACAATGTGCCACCTTCAGCATAGAATATTTCATACAACACCACTGGGTACAAAATGCAGGTGTAGGCTCTCAAATAAATGACCTTTTGTGGTGGTAATGGAAAAGAAAATCTGAACACAGTAATTAGCATTTTTTTCTAAAGGCCACATGACCAGATTTTCCATGGTGTTTCTGAGAGAAGAGGATAAAGCAGAGGTCTTCCATGCTGAGAAGGGAAAATGGGGGAAAAAATATGACAGACTGAAATAACAAAAGGAAACTACAGTTTTGCCTTATTTTGCAAATAAATGTGGAACTGATAGGATATTTGACATGCACATGCATGCATACACACACCCTCACCTGAATTCTAGAACAACATGCATCAAGTACAGTGATTTAAATGGACAAACATACAATCACTATAGACGGTCAAACTGAATAAAATAGCAATCACAAATACAAATGAAGACCTCAGAAGGTACCAAAACAGAGAGATACAAAGAATTCTTTCTCTTAATTCTGTCCTATGAAGAATAATTACAGAGTTTAAGTACAGAATACTGTGAATGAGATATAGGATAGCTCTGCCATTTAGCAAGAATATAACAAAATTCAAAGGCTGAAAGCATGAAACTAAACGCCAGAGAAATTTGGATCAGCTGTGAAAAAATGAGGAGGCCAGGCATTGATCATGCAGGTTTAGTGATGGCATAGATTTACCAAACACACCTCTAGGACCACTAATACTATGGTTCCCCTTAATCTGCACCATGCCTGCATTTGGCCAGATGAAGAAACAGAAACCCCTTCAAAACACTGGTAAGGGTTTAAGAGATCTTGAGAGAGTCTTTTGTAAGACACTGGCCCAGAAGCTACAGCCCTCTAAACAAGCGACTGGAGTTTGTTGTTAGATGACCAGAGTCCCACTTCCATCTGCTTTCAAATCAAAATTTATCCAAAAGCGTTTTCTGGCTTGGCTTCTGCCTCCTCAACTACATCCTAATTTAAACAAGCTTTGAAAATAGGCCAAAGAATTTAAATTTTATTGACAATGGTCCCTAAGACTAAGGAGTCTGTGTGACCCATTCAACAGAAGAACTAACAAAATAGCATTAAAGTATCCAAGTATGGACCAAAGTACCAGATAAATAAAACATTACAGTGCTTATCTGCTCTTTATTTTTTCTTCCCTTTTCCCTTCAGAGCACATGAAGGAAAGAGGAAAGAAAAGGTAACTTGATCATCACCATGAATTCCACATAACATGGAAGCTTCACATGCATGCATACACACACCCTCACCTGAATTCTAGAACAACATGCATCAAGTACAGTGATTTAAATGGACAAACATACAATCACTATAGACGGTCAAACTGAATAAAATAGCAATCACAAATACAAATGAAGACCTCAGAAGGTACAAAACAGAGAGATACAAAGAATTCTTTCTCTTAATTCTGTCCTATGAAGAATAATTACAGAGTTTAAGTACAGAATACTGTGAATGAGATATAGGATAGCTCTGCCATTTAGCAAGAATATAACAAAATTCAAAGGCTGAAAGCATGAAACTAAACGCCAGAGAAATTTGGATCAGCTGTGAAAAAATGAGGAGGCCAGGCATTGATCATGCAGGTTTAGTGATGGCATAGATTCACCAAACACACCTCTAGGACCACTAATACTATGGTTCCCCTTAATCTGCACCATGCCTGCATTTGGCCAGATGAAGAAACAGAAACCCCTTCAAAACACTGGTAAGGGTTTAAGCGATCTTGAGAGAGTCTTTTGTAAGACACTGGCCCAGAAGCTACAGCCCTCTAAACAAGCGACTGGAGTTTGTTGTTAGATGACCAGAGTCCCACTTCCATCTGCTTTCAAATCAAAATTTATCCAAAAGCGTTTTCTGGCTTGGCTTCTGCCTCCTCAACTACATCCTAATTTAAACAAGGTTTGAAAATAGGCCAAAGAATTTAAATTTTATTGTCAATGGTCCCTAAGACTAAGGAGTCTGTGTGACCCATTCAACAGAAGAACTAACAAAATAGCATTAAAGTATCCAAGTATGGACCAAAGTACCAGATAAATAAAACATTACAGTGCTTATCTGCTCTTTATTTTTTCTTCCCTTTTCCCTTCAGAGCACATGAAGGAAAGAGGAAAGAAAAGGTAACTTGATCATCACCATGAATTCCACATAACATGGAAGCTTTTAATATAAAAAAAGCTTCCATGTTATGGAATTTTTTCCAAACACAGGTGAAGTTATAATCAAGCAGCTGAACTGATACATAAAATCAAAAGTAAAAGGGATCAATATTTTATCCAGCAAAAAATAAAAACCTTGATGATTCCAGCCAGCTATAGTATCTATCTAAACTTCTCCTTGCCTTCTAACAGGTCTCTACTTAGAGCTTTCAGGCATAAGAAAATTGCCTGAGTGCTCTGCTGGAATAACAACTGGTGAGGTCTACAAACTTTTAGATTTTCTGCTGTTAATTTCTTTGACTGGTTGATATTCCCTATGGATGCAGGCTCTGCATACCCATTCACCTAAACAGGATATAAAACAGTTGCCTCAGGTCCCCAGAAAAAGTTGTGACCCTTCTGGCACCTCAGCTGCCTTAAGCACTCAGTGTGCAGGGCATGAACCTTATGAATGTCCTAACTTGAAGGTTAGCTCTTTAGGGTCACATGATAACTGCAGAAAATAACAGGCTTTGAAAATGCTCCTAACAATCAGTTCTTAGTTTAGCTAACAGAAGGATACAGATTTATCTTAACAAAAGATCTACTTTCTATGTGGGATTGCCCAATGATTAAAATTCTTTGAGATTTGGGTAAGAGAGTCATAATTCACCTATGATGACACAGATCTGCACTAGCACCAGAAGCAGATTTTTCACCATGTCTACCCATCCCCAACCCTCTGTTGCTTATTTTTCTATCTTGGCACAAATGTTTGCGCAATCAGAGAATGATGGAAGAACGCCTATGAATGAAATCTAACACAGCACAAGAATTAAATTTTTTTCTTAACAACAATTAAGTATATGTCATTGTTGGCACGTGTTTTTCATTGCTTCTAGCTGAAAGCTCTTAAACAAGTTCTAGAGATTGTTTTGTTTAAGCTTTGTTCTAAAGCAGAAGTAAGACAGAGAGTAACAATTCTTTTACCATTTAGTTATTCCTTAAATATATGCTTAGAAAGTACTAAGCTATGAGAATTAATAATAAAAACTACTTTCTTAAAACACTGCTATTGCATAAAAGCAAGTACATCATAAACTGATATACTGTAACGATTTAATAGATTGTCTGCTATGATATAAACTGACATTCAACAGCATAAGTTTCTAATTTTATTATTTTTAACTAGAAGAAACTATTTACTAGATAGAAGCTGACACCTAGAAAAGTACTTTAATTCTCAAGCAAATGTTTATTTTTCTGTACAAAATATTATAATGAAAATCACATCACAATTATATTGTCTTGCATAATATAAAGGAACTCATGACCATTCCTTTTCTATGTTTTGTGAGGTCACCTTAATTTAGTACAATTGTACACAGATAGTTAACATTTTAAGACAACAATCTGTATACAGAGATGGCAATCAGAATCATTAAAACGTTGAAGAATTTGAGTAGAAAAAAATCATTTCATTCAAGGAATTCCAAAAATCAGTTCCTTAACATACTGGCAACAGAATAATGAAATATAACTATGCAGTGGTGTTGGAATGCTGCTTAGGTTGGTAAAAATCAAAACAGCAAGTAAACAATAACGACATTTTAACAGAAGGAACTATAGGAGAAACAAAATATAAGTCAGGCTTTATAAACTACTTAATTCTTAAATTCCATTTAACTCAAAAAAAATCATGTAGACTACATATACAATCCAGAAATACCAAGGTATCACTGGATGATTTGTCTAGGTTAAAAATTAACAATGCCTGAGTTGAAGAAATCTGACACGGCTCTGTAGCCGGCCTGATTCTCACATAACCACTGTAACTCATTCAGCCTCACTAGCCAAACACACGAACACCTGAGGGCAGCTCTCCGAGCCAGCCCAGACACAAGGCTGCAGCTGAACTGCAGCACCTCCCACTTCCTGGTGCTGCTCACCTTAGGGACCTTCCAGACTGACAGGGAAAAAAGCTTCTAATCACAAGCCACAGAATGGCTGAGGCTGGAAGGGACCTCTGGTCTGCACCCCACCTCTCCCAGAGCTAGTTGCCCAGGATCATGTCCAAACAGCTTTCAAATTCTTCCAGGAATCTTCACCCTCCTCATCTTCTCTGGGCACCCTGTGCTAGTTTCTCAGTTACCTTCACAATGAGAAATCATTTCCTGATGTTTAGTCAGACCTTTCTGTGTTTCAATGTGTGCTCACACTGATCCTGATACCATGCACCACCCAGCTGTCTCATTTTTACACCCTACATTATAGGTCCAAGCTGATACTTGTATCACAAGGTGACTCTTTACCTAGTTTGTGCAATGTCAGGGGGTTGCATTTTCATAAAATCAAAGAATCATTAAGGTTGGAAAAGACCTCCAAGATCAAGTCCAACCTTTGAGCAAGTATCTCCATGACCATTAAACCATATCAAGAAGTGACACATTAACTTATTTTTTGAATACTTCCAGGGGTGACCTGTTTCAGTGCTTAACCACACTTTCCTAATACCCAAACTGAACCTCCCTGGTGCAACTTGAGGCCATTTCACCTTATCCTATCACTAGCTGACTGGGAGAAGAAACCAACCCCTGGCTACTACCCTCTTGCAGGTAATTAGCAATCAGTCTCCCCTGAGCCTTCTTTTCCCCAGAATAAACAACCCCAGCTACACTGTCTGCTTCTCATGGGACTTACATTCCAGATCCTTCATCAGCTTTGCTGCCCTGGACACGCTCAAACACCTCAATGTCAATTTGCTGAAGCTTTAAATTCTTTTATTATGACACATAACAGAAAGCTGATTGTACAAATATCCTGTTGTACTTGCCTGGTCTCCGATGTGCCTGCAAGAAGACAGTGGCTGTAGAGCATAAATTTAACTTCCCCTTAAGCAGATATTACTCCTAAGGACTTTTGAGACAAATCAGATAAAAATCAGATTGCAAGTGCTAAGTGCACCAATCCTGAAAAAATTACCACATGCAAATTAGGATTTTGTTACTGAGAAAATAATTTTAAAAGTCACACAGTTACAAAGGGCAAAAAAATAAACAATCACACTGCACAGATTCCACTCCAAACAGCTTGGAGTTTCAGTTTTTATTTACTACTAATTTACTACTTTTTTGTTTGCTTTCAGAGTATACCATCCCAAGAAAAATGTAATAGATCATGTAAGATGTTGCCTACTTGGACATATTCTTTATTTTTGAAACCTGATGCTACCTGCAATCAATAATTATAACCCACTGAAGCTAAAGCCAACTTTCGTAAAACTGATCATTTTTTCTAAGATAGTGAGATGAAGCAGAAATACATTAACAGGCCTTAAACAAATATTTGTTACATTTGCTGGTATCTAGCAACATAATGTCATGTCATTGTAATATGCTTCACTAAACATTTTTGAAAGTAATCTGAAAGTTGACAAAGTACATAGGAAGATGTATAGAGACCTCAGTGATGACTAAAGATATACAGTGACATGAAAATGCAAAATTTCCTTTTTCTATGTTGTTGTTGGAAAAATAAATCAACTATTCATTGTAAAAAAAAAATCTATTTCCATTTACTTGCCTGTTTTGCCATAGCCAGCAGATAACATTCTGATGACAGAATGCTAAATTTGTGTTCAGGTCTTCCCTACTTCTACTAACTTTGTATCAGCTGCAAATTCTCAAGTCTTACTTTTCCAGTTCAATCCTATTGTTTAATTACAGTTTTTTTGTCCTACTTTTTTCCTAATGAGTAGCTTGCTAAATGGTTTTGGATAGTAACATATATATTTCATATTTCTTTGTTCAACTGCATGTTCTTATAAGCTGCTTGGGAAAAAATAAACCACAATTTTTGAAGTGATGAACTACATCATTATCATGATCGTGTTCTGCCACCTGTTGATACAGTCAATATTAGAAAGTATCATAACTTCCAGTCATGCTATATTTGGTTCTGCTTACGTGCAACTGCAGGAAGAAGTAAATCTAATTAGTATTTTATCTTTATTTTAAAAAATTAATTTACCATTGAACATTGCAAAGACAGAACCAGTGCAAACAGGATAACCTTCCTTCCCTAACTGTCATGTTTGCTATCAGTCTGCTTCATGATTTTAAAGCATGTTGTCAATATGGATCATATAAAGATAACACTGACTAAAACAGTAACAGTCCATCCGGAAAATACTTTCTTTTCTTCATCATTAGGTACTACAACATTTGAAATACTCCAGTTAAAGCCTGGAATTAACATCTACACAAGTAATGGGCCGCAAGAAGGAAATAAAATTGTGTTTTAACTAACTACCAAGTACAAGGAGGAAGTGACTTTGTGTCCTGTAATTTCATCAAACATAGTATGTGAACAGATAAATAATTTTTGTTGAAGCACAATGGAAAAACTGAAGCTGCAACCCCAAACAGTTCAAAATGGTTGAATAAGGAAGATGGTCACGAATGTGAACAAAGGGCTTAAAGTGCTGTACAGCATCAGACATGAAATTTGTTATAGAATCACAAACATCTGCTGTGTGAAACAACAGAGTATTACGCATTGTGAAACAGTGGACAAATCCTATACCCTTATAGACACCAACATCAGCTAGAGCAAAAACTGTACAAATACACAGAGAGCATTAGGGGTATGGTATATAGGTATGGCACCAGAAGTTTTATTCATGTTCTCTTGAATAGCAATTTTTAAATTAAAAAGTACCTGGAACCCAGAAAGTTGACAGATACCAAAACTTACGTATAGGGAAAAAAGTAGTCCAATACAGGAAAGCTGCCATTAACGGACAGCTTATCCTGATTAAGCACAATCTTTTTAATAGTTATTGTACTCCATGAGTTTTAAATTTAAACACAAAATAACTTGAAACAAAGGAGTATACATTCAATATACTAGGCTAATTTTTAAAGCAGTGCATTTTCTGAAATTTTGGCCCTGAAAGCTTATCTTGCAAATAAAATGTGTAACACAGGACTGCTTGAATCTACCCTTAACAATCATAAAAGCTAAGTATCTAAACCAGTAGAATATTCTAGCATTCATAAGCTTTTGGTATCTGAATATGAACAAGTCCATCAATATTTATTGCCCCAACTGCTCAACGTTATTATTTTTCCTGACCTTTTAGGATAAACATGGTCTCCAGGCAACATACCTGTAATTTCTGTGAGCCCATTTGGGACCACGGTTTCTACAGGGAAAGCTGAGTTACAATACTGAAGTGCTAAGGATATTGAATGGACTGTTTAGTTTCAGCTGATTTCTTTAAAACACACTGAATTCCCAAATAAGTACACCTCTAATCCTCTTAGTTACAAATTCAGATGATATTCAAAATGTGAACTATCTGTATGATCAGTATTGTCAACTGTGTTCAAGAAGTTACATAGGAAGAGATGAGTGCTAGGATTTTCTTTTTCTGTTCCACAAACAAGTCTAAGATGATGTTTACTTATTTGTTTCATTAGGATGAAGGGAAAAACATGAGATTTTTATGGGACAGGCAAATACAATTTGTCCACTTGCCTGGTTTCCCAGCAGGCAGGAAATAACACAAGTGGCCTCTAACTTTAAGTACCTAAGAGTTTCTACAAAATTCTGCACCACCACCAGAGTCCTGTGAGGAAGAGCCCACTTTGAGTGAGATTTAGGAATGGCACTCCCCTGTTCAGTGCCCCCACCAAGACTCCCCCAAATGACACAATGCTCTCTTGTTCCTCCTTTCCCTCTCACTTCCCAATGAAGCAGGATGGAGTTGAGATTTGGAGATGTTAAAAATGAAGATTGCAGTTGAGATATGAACAGTTTACTGGGAACAGCAATGAGATAAGGAAATGAACAGTAATGGCAACAATATAAATAACAGAAGTATACAAGACTGAAGGTGATTCACATGCAAAAATGATCACCCTGGACCCTGAGACAATGAACAATGGAGCATGGCTTCCTGTCTCCTTTTTGACTGGAAGCTGGAATCCCTTTCTCCCTACCCCTAACAATGATATAAGGTGGTATCAAATAACTTTAGGGTCCTGGGTGAAACTAGGACACGAGGGAAATAGGAAATGCTTGCAATTGAATTGTGAAGGAAAAAGGTGTCTCAGACCAGACTGCTCAAAAGTCCACTTAATGGCAGTCTATACAGACAATATAACTTCCCTAACCTAAGATCACTAGTGGCATGTGCAGGGAAATTCTAACAAGTTCCAATACAAGTTGCTTTAATTAATGCAAAATTGTCTTAACACCGTCTTATTTCCTACGAAGTATCCATGCAGCTGTGACAAACATGATTGGACTGTCATTATGAAACTTCAAAGGGAACAGGAGGGCTTCAAAGCACTTTGGATTTATTTCTTCTAATATGATGTCTACTCACATCATCATCTAAATGGTGTTTCATAGTAGAATTAAGAAGTAGTTCTTCACTGACATAATGTAAGAAGAGTTTATTCTGGTCATAAGGTTTGTTTGTAAATCTTATAAGAATCACACTGAATCCTCACCAACGTCTAGTATTCCTAACTCAATTACAAAAAAAGATCAAGAAAAAAAACCAAAACCAAAACTTAATCCTGACAAAGTTTTAAGTCAGCAGATTGCTATTTTGTAATTCTATGAAAAGCATGACAACAGGAAATTACCCAATGAATAAACATACACAGAAAAATATAAATGCTTTGAAATATGCCTTATTCAGTACTGCCAGTTACTTCAGCAAACAATTGCAAAAGTGATAAGGCCAGTTGAATGAGTTATTGAGCTACCTGGGCTAGTGGGAAGTGTCCCTGGCCCTAACAGGGGAGTTGGAACTAGATGATCTTTAAGGTCCCTTCCAACCCAAACTAGTTCTATCATTCTATAATTTGATAATGCAAAAGAGTTGCTTAAAAGGAGCTTCTGAGTCATGAGCATTTGTTCAAAATGTCTTTCTTAAGCTTCACTTAATATCCAGAAATAGCCAACGCTCGGCATGTCCTGCTCTTGGTGGGTATAAAACTGAGTAAGAAAACAAAGACACAGCAGGGGTTGTAAGTGAAATAAACTTCCAAAAATCAGTTAATATAGTTAATTCTTTTTCTTAAAGGACAATTAAACCTCCTTTTCCTTCAAAAGACAACCCTACTGATTCATTACTGGGAGGCAGCCCTGCCCATGGCAGGGGTGTTGGTACTAGATGATCTTTAAGGTCTATTCCAATCCCTTAATATACTATGATTCTATGATTACTAATGACATTATCAGTTAGTATTTAATTAACCCTCAAATGGTTGTCAATGGGATTTTAATGTATTTCTTTGTCAGCCTTACATGTGCTGTTGTTCTGAATACGGATCAGTGTCTGACCAAATAGTTTTCCATAACTCTAATAAGATCTATGACCATGTTAATTTTCACTATTGTCTTTGCTCCAAAGACTTTAGGAAAAAAAAAAAACAAAAAAAATCACTGCCAAATCACAACATGTCTAATGCAAGAATAAGAGGAAATTAACCTAAATTCCACTCACTTTAGTGGGAGGGCAGCTACTGAAACTGAAGTTCCACAAGCTAGAATTCTGAAAACAGTTCCTGATGTCTTACAAAACTTCTGTAGTCTTACCAAGATTTTAGTTCTTAACAGTGGTAGACACAGCAGATGCAGACTTTACCACTTCAATTCCATCAGGGAAAGATAAATACTACCTTTTTGGTAACAAAAGAGACCAAAGACTAGACAGAGACAGACAACATTACACTGTTCCACCCACCTGGTGGTCCCTCCTTGTAAAGCTTTAGGTGAGCTAGAGACAAAAGCATAAGTAAGATTGTATTTAAGCTTCACTCAGAGAACTTGTACTTTATATTCTAGCAGGGAGTCTTGCACACCCTCTGATTTTCATTCATTACTAAAAATATGTAACTGAGCTGGTATTTGCAGCTCCCCCTTATGTTATTTTGTCTTGCAAAAAATTATGAACTGCTTGTGAACTGCCGTATTTCTGAAGTGTTGCTAAACACTAGCTCAGCCTATCAAATAAAACCAAAATCAAATAGCAAGTACTTAAATGAATTTCTACCATGTAAAAATATCCCATGGATGTTCCTTGGTTAACCATGGGACACATGCAACACTATGAAAACAAAGCCACCTCTGTAGTACCCCCCACTACCAAAAACAGGCCACACAAACCAAACGCACTTAGAAATATTTCTGTAAAGCTCTCAGCTTGATATATACACAGAATATCATATGCTGATTTTATTCATTCCTCAAGGCTTATAATTGGAAATAACAATCATGCTCACTCATTATGGTATTTTCATGTTGTGGGGTAAGGAGACCAAAGCTGATCAGAAAGCTTAGACTTTTCTAAGAGATTAATTCCTTACAATCTGATGAGGAGACAGAAGTTTGGGGCGGGAACACTTTGAAGAATTCCTCATTCTGTTTTTCATTTCCAAAACATGCATTTAAAAAATAAAGTTTAAGACTGTGCAACAGCAGTGACTGATATTGCTGACATATGTGACAGACAAAATATGCCACCAGGTGGCAGAAATAAAACATAAAACAAAAAAATGTTCCTCATGATTAGTAAATTATGAGACATGCTTCACTGTTCTGCAAAGAAAACACATGTGTGCTTTTCCTAATGCAGAGAAAACTGAACATGAAACAAAATTTGGATGTTTTGGACAACCTACATAATCAAAATGCCTAATGTATGTTCAGTTTTATCATCACACAGAACTTTTCTGAACACAAAGCAACGTTTACAAATGGACTCAATACATGCTCATGAAAATATTATAATACTGAGCATGCTGCACTCTTCACCAACATTTCTAAAAGGAAAGACACAAGCATTCACTGGTGAACTGAAAATTCAACCTACAACCCCAGAAATAGTGGATAGGGTGGGTCACAAATTTTCAAAGGGAAATTTTCACTCTTCAAAACTGTTGCAAAAAGCAAATACACACATTCAAATATTATTCAGTATTATACTATCATGTTCACAACTGTGCAATGCAAGAATTAACTTTTCTTCTTTGGTAATAAAACAACTAACTTTAATAATTTTAAATAAAATCTTACATGAAAACCTTTCTCACAGAAATCTCTGCAACTCACATTTCAATTAGATGGGTTCCTCCTCAAACTTTACACAGCAATTTATGAAACCTCTCTGCCATAATCCCAAAACTTCATGTAGAAAGCAGAAGCTTTGAAGTTAAATGAACTATATAGCCACTTCTGGTCAGTACACTCATTTTTGTAAAAAGCCATACATATTAAACTTGGTGTGTGGAGACATGCAAAATAGTGTTAACACAATTTAAAGGTAATTAGAGAACAAAGGCTAGAAAACTTGAGTGCAATCTACCTTTCTTGAGATGTACCACACCCTGTAGTATAAAAAAAATCATTAACTTATAATTGTACTGATTAATTAAATTTCAGAATAGTGAGGGCTTCTCAATGTTTTCTCCCTGCGTGGCAACTCTTGGTCCCACTTTCAATACTCCCCTTTACTATAGCATTTGTTTCCTCCTCTATTTCCCCAAGTAGTTCTCATCTTTAACCGCCGGGTGTCAGAAGGGAACCTACTCACCACAGCTACATTTTTAAATTACTTTTCATTTATTTTTACAGATATATTGATGCAACCTTCCAGGCTCTCTCAGGCTACATTCATAAAACAGCAGCAAATTTTCAGTCTTTCAATAAAAATACATATGAGCAACTTTCAAAATCTAATTTGTTCAGTCTTGGACTGGTTTTTAAAAAGCACAGCTGCATTTAAGCATCCTTTTATAACTAAGAAATTAAAATTTATTTATGTTCAAAGAAATTCATAAAATTACCTATTTTTTAGGGATAGAAGATTGGATAAAATAATACTGCATGTTGTTTGAAAAGATCATTCTAATCCTCCTTCCCTCAACCCCATTCTATCTACTCTTACCCATCCTCTCTTCTTCAGTTACAGTAAAATTGAACTGTTTTACAGACCCATAATTCCTTACATGTAAGAATGCCAAATCCACAGACTGGGAAATGAGCAGATATCCTTCACTTGAGCTTAATTTTTGTTTTGGTTTTGGGGTTTTTTTGTTCCATTTTTAAGACAAGGAAGAACCCTCCAAACGTAAAATTTCAAAAATTCTCAGCACTGTAAAGATTCCAGTATGGTGAAAATATGGCAGATGTGAGAAAAGGAAACAAATGAAGAGGGACGTGTGGAAAATAAACAGCCCAAAACAAGCCAATAGTCCAGTATCCAAATACTGTCCAGATATTTAAATAATACAAACACCAGAGTAAATCTAGTACAGGACATGAAGTATCTTAACAATAGCCACTGAATTCCCCAAGAATAATAGAACTGAATTCACAAAAAACTAGCTTCCTATGGAAAAACCAGCACCCCCTTGATGGTCTGTGATGGAAATGAGGAAAACAGTTACTCCTCTTTCTGATTGCAGAGCAGTATAAAGCACTATTCAAAAGCAGTCACCTGAGTAACTTATCTGCCTGACCATTGCTCAGCTGCGAGGGGTTACAGTTACAGCTCACTTACCTGATAGCACAGATGAATAGTTTCACTTGTCATTTCACCCTCCCAGGAAGGCAACACTAGAGGTACTGCTGCTGGGGGCATTCCACACTAATTCTTTCTCAACAAATGTCCAACTTTGTATTTACAAAACCAATCTATTTCAGGATCACGTGCACCAATGCAATATGGTAAACAAGTACCTCTTTTAACAGCACACATGAGGAACAGATTTACTACAGAATACATGTTTGTGCAACAGCAGAGGGAGCAAACCTGGCGGGCTTGATATTTATCTAAAAGGAAATCCAAACAACAGTTGCAAATGCAGGTGCAAATTTTCAGAAAGCATCATAACAAGCAAACAGTGAGACTGAAGAACAGGAAAGGAATTCAGTAAAACTCAGGCATTTCTGTTACACAAAGGGCTTCATATATTTCAAAATAGAACCATGGAAATAAAATACAAAGTCATTCTTCTTGTGTACACAATGGCTCTTTCACTGTGTTTCAATTACATAACAAGAATCATCTCATAAAACCCTGTGACTTTTGGGTCTTGGCAAAATTGGATTGCTCAGGTGCATAATGCAGTCTATATTTCAAAATTAAAACTACAGTAAAATAAATAATTCACATAATTTGGCTTCATTATATTCAGGCAACATTAATCTTCTCACTAGGAAAATATTAAACTTAGAAATCAGCTTTCTACTCCAAGTGGACTAAAGCTGTTCTGTATGTGAATCTTAAGCATGCTTGTATCATGGCTACACATGTATGTGTATCCAGACATGGCTTTGGATTCTGTAAAACCTGTCCTTTTTAGGCACCTGCTGCAAAACATGCACCCAAGCTCAAAAACAACAGGTCTCCTAAAATTACTACATTTCTACAAAGAGTATGCATAACAAAAATAAAGCAATGATTTTCATTGAAAAACTGCAGCATAACTCTTCTTCCCTCTCACCTTGTAAAAATATAATCCTCAGTGTATCGGAAGGCATGGACATTTTATCCCATGCCCTTAGGTACAGTTACCATTCTGGAACTGTGTGGCTGCTCTGGGCTTTGTTTTTTAGATTTACCTTTGAAAAGTCAATATTCTTTCCTATTCTGCATCTCTATCTAATGCTAAGAACCTATAAGCAGAAAAGGAATTTAATTTGACTTGAAAAATAGGTCAGAATTCTTATCCTAATTTTATGGATGGATAAACTGAAACTTGGAAATGTTCCCAAAACTTTCCTGAAGCCATTCCAGAAAGTAGCAAAAAGGACTGAAAATTGTACACAAACATCTTAACAACAAATATTCATCATCCATAGGTGCCTATCTTTTTGTTCCTGTCTCAAGAGGCACAGTATGAATGACTGTCAGCTGAGGTGGGGAGGGAAAAGTAAAGGGTATTTTTGTTGCTTGTTTTGGAGCATGGTTTTTGTTAGTTTTTTCAAAGTAAATCTTAGCCCAATACCTTCTGAATCCATCAAGTCATAGTTTTAGCTATCATAAGTAAGGGGGAAAAATGCCATTGTTATTCTAGAATACCGTATGTTTACCAAAATCTGGCTTGTAATAAAACTCTCAGCTTCTCAAAAACAGACGAGTGTATCTGTCTGATTATGAAACACTGAATTACATGCACCTGTCATACTACAAAATAATACTGCAGTAAAGTGTAGTAAAATAATTTACAAAAACTTTATGCACTCTGAGATCACATCAAATTGATCAATGATTCAATCACAAAAGCACTACCTTGAAGCAATGAAAATATCCTGTTTGCTATACTGCTGCTTGATCTAATTCACTACAGTAAAATTTATAACAGAATCCCAGAACGAACACCACACTGAAATGAAATAAACCTAAATTACTAAATTTTTTTTTTTTTTTTTTTTTACTTAGGATGAAACCAACTGTTGGCAGCCACTGTTACAACTTTCTTCAGGACACTTAACATCAAGCATTGTCTTTCTTTCAAAGACAAACTGTTCAAGGCCACAAAGGAAGCTTATGTTAAAGGAAGATAAGAAATCATGCTCTTATCTCTCATCCTTTTGTTCCAACCCTTATACCTCTCTTTCTCTCACATAAACTGGTTATTCCCTGCATTTGGGGCATATGGCTATACAGTGATTTTCTTGCTGGGAACTAAGAGTACAGGGGATCAAGGATTTGATTTATTTGAGACTTAGCATTAAACCTCTGCCACTATTTTGCATTTCATTCACCTAAGTATTTTTTGTCTAATAAGACCTTTATCAGGCACCTCCTGATTTTCTAATTTACCTTGAAACTGTGCTTACATCCTCACAGACTGTTCTACAAATTGTGGCACCATGGAGACAGAATTACCTCACTGCAGATTTAAAGATGATGAACAGACAGACTGTGAGAAAATTAGGTTTTTAAATGTTCGAATTTGAATTTAAAAGAAAACACAGAATGAAGAAATGAAAAAACCTCACTAAATGAATTAATTTTCCAACTGGCTTTTTTAACATTTTCTCCTGCAGGAATGTCAAATACTTCTCTCTTTCATTACTTTTTACACTTCTGGTTTGCTAAGCAAAAGACTAAACTCTCTCTGTTGTATATAAGAGAACCAGTTTGACCCTGAAGGCTAAAATGCTATTGCTAATAGGAATAACAGAATCTTTGTATCTATAGCACCTTAATGTGGAGACTGTTCTCCAAACATAGTTTCAGGAGCTGCAGAACCTGTGCCTGAACTCATTTTCTGGGACATGTGTTTGCAACTGCTGACCAAGTTGTACACAGTAGTTAGATATTCATTTTATGGGGATTCAATGTGATGCAGTATTACAGATGAATTTCTTCAGTATAGACATGAATTTGTCTCCTCTATCTGGCTAGATATTTTCACCACATGTAATGGCTGACTTATCTACCCTTCTGTCGCAGTTAATGTTTAAAAATGTGGGAAGTCTCTCCAAGAATTTTGGAGGAAAAAAAAAAAAAAAAAACCCTTAAAATGAAAGCAGAAGAACAGAAATTTAGGACCAAAAAAATATGCACAGGAATGTCTTTGATTCCATGGAAATTATTTCCATGCAATAACTATAAACTAAAGTACCCTTTTTCTAGTCTTCCAGGACATAAATGTACTACAGACTTTCTGGACTTCAGCTATTTTAGACACACTTCAAAGAAGTTCGAGTTTCTCTAGAGAACCATGCAAGCAGCTTGTGCTAATTACAGAGAGCCAGATGACAACACAGTCACTTGCTCTATGGAAACACATGCATTAAAGAATTAGGAAAACATAAATGAAACCAAAATATTGCAACATCATCCATTCAATTCAAAATTAACAACTCAATATTCGGATACTGCAGGAG
The DNA here is from genome assembly GCA_024865655.1 of Emberiza elegans. NCBI lineage: Eukaryota > Metazoa > Chordata > Aves > Passeriformes > Fringillidae > Emberiza > Emberiza elegans. Next base: position 23,013,119 of record JALJVW010000139.1, on the reverse strand, counting down.
ACAATATTAAAACTGCACAAGCAGTTACCAAATGCATGAAAAAAACCCTGGTGCTCAGTTGTATCCCCAACTTCTTTCACTCCTAATACTCCAAACAGACCTAGTCAGCCTCACACACGTGTTCCTTGTTATGTCCATTTGCTTTTCAGTTCCTTTCCCACACATCAAGCCAGACTATGAGCCTCAGGAGGGAGTTAGCCACTCCTCCAAGCTGCTGTGAGTCATTGTGATGTCTGCTGCATAGGCCAAATTAAGCCTGAATTTCTTGCTTCCACCAGGTAGCAAGAACAATGAGGAAAAACATGACAAGGAGGTGAGAAAAGATCAAAAAGACAGGAATACTCTCCCTCAATATCCCTACCTTCCTATCATAGTTGTCATAGTGCATGATGATGCAGAAAGTAAACCAAAGACACAGTGCAGAATTGCAAAAATGATTACTGTATTCAAACTTTCAAGTTTTCAGTCTTAAATCCTATGTTATCATGATAAATGAAAAAAACAAACATGCTACCTCATAATATAGGTATATATTTTTGCACCATGTTAGAAGTACAAAGATGAATGTTGACAAATTTATCTCTGGATATGAACATATATTTTGTCTAAGCCTAAAATAAAGCTGTGCTAAATGAATACTTACCTCATAATTCATCCTCTTATTATTGCTTTTATATACATTCCTATTGTTTTGGCAGATGAAACCCTTAATCACAGAAATTAAAATACTAACAGAAATTATTGATTGAAAATTAATAAAACAAACCACTTATGCATTTTTTATGATATGGATACAGGAATATCAGTAGAGGAAGACTGGAATCACAAACATCCCTGCCACACACAATTTTTGAACTCTATTCTGAGATCAAGAATTTTCATTTCATCTTAGAAGTCAAGACAAGACACTGAGGTAAGAAATAGGATTTTTGGTTTAGATGAGTCAATTTAAATAATGCAGATGATTAGCCTGCATCATAGATTATTTTCAAGAAACCCACTTCTTAAAAGGGGGTCAAGAAACTTCTAATGTATTGGTGGCTGGAAGGGAATTTTGGATGCAAAGGGTCATGAGGGGAAATGCCAGGATACACACGCACTTAAAGCAAGTAGAAAGGTATCTACTACTATCAGAGAGAAGATTGTGAATTTAGAAGTTTTGCTGTATTGCTACATTCATATTCATAAAAATCCCCACCAACCCCAGCAATAAGACCAGCATTGAATAGGAATCCTTTTCCTATAACTGTATCACCATGACTCATGGACAGCACCTTGCCTCACTTGTAGGAGACTCTATAATTTCATTTTCATGCTTTAGAACAGTGGCACAAGTCCTCAGATCAGCCAATCTAAGTGATCCATCATGTGCAACTTAAAACTGCTTTCTGGGCATCCCTGCATAGCTGAAAGAAACCAACCTGCCAATCTCTGCAGCACACCTATAACTTTACTGCAGACTTAACATAGCCTTAACATGCAAACACAGTCTTTGCCTATTTCCTTTAAAAGCACTGCTTACATCTCATCCCAGCTGAATCACCAGAGGTTTGTTTTCATTCAAATCCCTCTGCCAGACGCTGGAGCAACTAATGAACTGCAGAATCTGGTCTTTAAAAATTTGACTTAGCAAACAAACCATCAACATGTTGATGACACTACCACCCAAAATATCACAGTAACAAGAGTAACAATTTACATGGGCTCTAAGCCAGCCTGTCTTTCCTATTCAAATTTCAAGAAAGCATGACCTAATTCCTCTACAAGTAGTAGAATCTGGAGCTTTTGTTAATTCAGTTTTCTCTCTTTATTTAGCATATGTTTCACCACAGATTATTACAGTCATTAGAAGGAAAAATTTTTATTTGGGTAAAATTAAATATGGCAAGCATATAGCCTATAATAAAAATCTAAGAGTAACATCAGCTTGCCAACAGCTGAATACCTGTCCTGGTCATCTAAGTAATAGACTCCCAAATTCAGACCAATCAGATGAACCATAAATTCAATTATATCTATTTAATTTAATTCTATATATTAGAACCATGTTGTTTCTGTCAAGCCAAGTTTTCTCAATTTCCAAGAACTTTTACACTTCCATTATTATCCCCACATTACAACAAAGAAAGATTAATGCAGAGAAAACTGAAAAAAGAGGGAGAACAACTAAACAATAAAAAGCAGCAGACAACAAATAGGAGTACTGTTTCTCAAATATGTCAGATGGATATCCACTGGAATTAGAAAGAACCACACAGCATTACCCTGAACAATTTCTCACAGCATAGTATAAAAGTTTTTTTTTTTAGTTCCACTTAATACTTTCTAGGGTAGTATTTTCTAAAGTCTCCAGGTACCTGAATAAGAGATGGCCTATTGTCTTTCACTTTAATATTTCAGAGTATTCCTCAGTTTATGGTTAATTTCTGAATATCAAGGACTTCCTGTTTTACATTCAAGAACATAAATTTGAACCAGAGTTCTGGTGGCTAAAATAATCACTTTCTCCCTTGTAATTATGTTATGTAAATATCTAAATAACAAAAAACCCCAAGAAATAGTTTTCTGTGAAAAGCTAATCTGATACTTAGCATTGCACTTTGGACATACCCTTTCATGCACTTGCATAAGACAATATATGTGGCTAGCTACAGAAGTGGCCCAGCTGGATATGAGCACTCCTCTGTTCATACACATGTTGCAATAATGGTGTTGTTGTCATTCTGGACAGTACCTGAAGAAAATCTGCAGCCAGACCAGAGTTCAGCAGGGGGCTGCCCCCTGCACCCAGGCATCAGAAAAGGCAGACACTCCACTACTATCACCAATCTGTCACTCATTTCAACAAAATACCACTGGAAATGGATAACCTAATTTCCCAAGAAAACCCACTTCCTTACTCACAAATTTATACAGGCAATTTTGTGCAACATTCAGCCATTCACATTTAAAAATCAGATGTAGAATTAACAAATAGCAGTAAACCACACATACAAAACATAAGGTCTGTTTCTCTGGATAAGAAAATACTGTGACTTATCACCATCTCTGTATCGAACAAGATTAAAAATGTCAGAAACTAATTTCTGCAAATGCTTCACGTCTTTGTTTTACCTGCTTCTGTGTACTTCAATCCTACTTTTACTTCTTCATGATTTGCTTTTGGTGGTGGCCAGACAGTCTGGAGTCTCCCTGGAGTCTTGTCATCTTGCTCTGAGGGACTCAGGTCAGGCTGTTAAAATTACACAAGAAAAACTTAAACTCTGCAGTATCAATTGATTCCGAACAGCAACTGCCATGCTCAGCTCTACATGTGCCCCAGAAAGATTGTCTCATTCTACTGGTTGAAACAGTGCTCAGTTGGAAGGGACACAAATAAATCTGTGTAGAATAATATTTTTGAGGAGGAAAGTAGCATAATGCATGTGACATGCAGTGATTTGTTGAAACTGTTCACATCGCTGTGGAGAGCTGTCTATCATTTTGTGAACCACAAGGTGGTCATGAATGCTAGGGTTTTTCCTGTATCTTTCTTCCAGGGTTAAATATTCCATAGTGTGCTCCTCTTACAAGTAAACATTAGAGCAATTCACCTAAGAGATCATTTGACAATATAATTTTCTGGAAGCAGAGGTAGTTTATGAAATTCCTGCCCCACCCCCTGCAGATTGCTCAGTCCACATACCAGGTAATACCACCACATCAAAGTAATGCTGCAGCTGTTAATGGGACTGCATTGTCAACTGGAATGCTAAAATAACTCTTTAAATGGGGAAGGGGTGGAGGGGGAATGACCCACTAAACAAGCACTCTTTTAGAGGGATTTTTTTGTTTTTTTTTTATATCTCAAATATTTCTGTAATCTGATTTTTCAACATGTTACCACAAGTAATTGCACAGACACAACTGCAACAACAGTGCAACCCTGTAGGAACATGGCCCCATAAATGGCCCACAGGAGCAAGGGCAAGGAAAGGCTAGACCCCTAGGCTCTGGCTTTGCCCTGAGAAAATACACATTTGCACTAGAGCGGACATTAAGCAGACATTTGTAAAAGCCACTCCTGCTGACTGCTGTGCCTCCTCCCTCACTGTGTGTGATGACAGCTTCCCAAATAGGTTTGCTGAGAGCCACAGGAACGCTGACGCCAGCACAGCCACTGGTGTAAGCAGGAAGGAGCAAGCCAGGGATGGGAAGGGCACACTCAGACTGCACTTGCTGTACATTCCACAGCCAATGAATACCTGTTTTCTCCTCCCCACAGGTAATTTACTACAAACTGGTATTATCAGTTTACCCAAGTGTTGACCAGGATTTTTTACTTTTTTTTTTTCTATTATGTAAGAATAAAAATTTGAAAGAGAGTATAACCAACACAGAAAACTAACTTATGTAGCTTCAGGTTTAAAGTCCAATCCTGAAATCCTTCAAGCAATTCCCCCTTCAGCCAACAAGAGTCTCCTGGGCTGATTACATCTGCCAAAGATGTGGTTGTAAGAACTTTGGGTTGGGGGAATGTCAACCCAAAGGTTACTCATTTAATTAAAGAGTTCAATTATATTCAAAGCCATTTATGATTGTATGAAAACTTTGCATAGAGTTTTTTCATATAATAACTACATCTCCATATGCCTAAGAGCATTAACCTTGCAAATACTTATATTAATCAAAAACTTCAGTTGTCTAATTGAAATCACTAAGTTACACCCGGATAAGGTTAAATGCTTATCAATATTTGAAAGCCAGATATGTGCATGTAAACAAGAAAAAAACCTTCCTGTTCTATGTCTTGAGCTGAAAATCACCCATAACTTCTTGTAACAACCCTTATCATACAATTATTCCTACAGGTAAAATGAAATACTACTTATAAAAATAAAATACTCAATGAAAGAAAACAGAGCAAGATTCAGAAACTGTTAAATAATATTACAGTAAATATCTGCAGCATCAAAACGACTGAAAGCCATAATTAACATATGGAGAACTGTCATGTAGAGATCTTTTAATATCAGAAACTGAGAGTTCTCACTTCTAATTGAGAGGCTTTTACTGTTACCATCAGTTGTGGCTGAATTCTGGTTAACTGCAGATGATCAAAAATTCTGACGAATTAGCCCCAAGATTTCCTCAGCTGGGAATCCAAAATTTGAGATTTCCAAAAGAGAAGCAATTCTGACATTTTGACCTTAAGTCCCCACCAATAATATTTAAACAAGAATATTTAATCCTTCTACTTCCAGATCTTAGGAAAAAAAAAAGATAATTCAACCTACAGATTTGTCTGATGGTCCATCCCCAGGTTTAGATTTTGACCTTTCAAATACAGCTTTCAAGGACTCTTTTTCATTTCTCATTTTGCGTTTCAGGGCTTCCAGCTCTGAAGGATCTGCAGTTGTTTCTTTCTTGGGAGGTCGCGTGAATAAGGCTTTAAAGGCATCCAGTGCAGATTCAGCAGGGCTTGATTTTATCTCCTCAGAGGGAAATCGTGGTTCTCTTTTGCTGGAGGCTTTGTTCTCTTGAGCTTCATCACTGTCCTCAGTCTCCCCAGATATCTCAGCAGAGTCCTCAGTTCTATCTTCATTCTTGGAGACGTCTATGTTTAACAAGTGCGAGAGTTGTTCTAGGAAAGTGGGATTTGCTTTAGGTTCAGATGATTTTTTTTTAATGGTCAAACCTGATGCAATATTGGATTTCTTAACAGGCTGTCGTAATTTAAGCAGAGCTAAATCGTTCTCCCTTGGTTTAATTTCTGTAACAGTTTCCCCATCTTCTGTGGTTAGTCCCTTTTTCCTGACACGTAGTCCACTGAAGAAAGCAGGCAGCTGGAAAGTCTTTTCAGCCAGTGCTGTTTTTTGGAGTGATATATTATCAACGGAAGGTATTTGTTCTTCATCTGAAAGTTCTTGAGGGCATTCCCCTGTAGCAAGCAAATGAGTGAATTGCTCATCCATTAACATTTTGTCTTTTCCATTGGAGTCATACTGTAGAATACCATCCAGCTCTTTTGGGAGCTGGTTAGAGAATGGTGGGTGTAATTCAGTGTCGTCTGTATCTACAGTGCCATCACTGTTGCTGTGCCCTTCTGATTCTGACTCTTCCTTATTTTCATTGCTGTTGTCCAAGGCCTCAGCAGACAAAGCAGCATTTTTTAGCCCATATTTGCTTGCATTGTTCTCATCAGTGTCTAGGTCCTTATTCTCCGTGTCCGATTCTGTGTCACTTGTTGTATGAACCAAAGTGCCTTGTACGACAATAGCATCCTTGTCATCATTGTCAGATTCAGACAAAGAAGGCTGAACAAACCTCAAATGCTGAAGAAGTAATTCATTTTGGTCAGCAACCTCCAGCTCCAGGCCTGCCTGCCTGCCAGACATTGGGTCAGCCTGGCCACTGGTACTATCCACGCTGTGCTGATTTTCTGAGTCCTCATTACATCTATTATCATTCCTCTCATACCAGGTGTTAGCGTGAGTATTTATATTGCTGTGCAAAGGTTGAAATGCTTTAAGCACTGTTTCTTCTGCAGGAGCTGTAGATTCAAGCTTAGTTGTAAGTCCAAACAGTGTTTTCACAGAAAATGTAGTGAGTGGGTCAGAGTCGCTTTCTGCTGTGTTCTTCAGGTCTAAAAGCTGACTACAGTCAGGCATCCCATTATGTTCTTCCATGTTGCGCGAAGTAGAGAATAGTTTCGCTCGCAGCAGCGCTGCTGACTGCTGAGCCAACACTTACTTACTGCACGCATTCAGGCTGCCGGCGGGGCCGGCTGTCGGCGCTGCAACAGGCGGCCCGGCCGGCCCGGCTCGGCTCGGCTCGGCTCGGCCCGCGCAGGCCGCCGGCCTCCCGCGCTCCCGGCCGGGCCGCCCCGCCGCTCCTTCCGCCCCGGCCGTCGGGGCTCCCGCTCCGCCAAGGGAGCAGCACAGCGACCCACCGTAAAACCAGTTCTCGGCGGCGTCTGGAGCTTGTTCCCTCGCACAAGAGGGGTTTGTCCCAGCACTAACCTCGGCTGAAGCCTGGCCGATGGTCCCCCGGGGCTCCGCACCCCGACGGGCTGCGCGCCCCCGGCAGCTACAGCAGCCGTCCCGCCGGGCCGAGCGCGCCGCGGCTGCTCCCTACTTCCTTGTCCCGGTGCGCCAGCGCTGGGTGGTTTTCAAGAGAAAATTCCTGACGGTTTCCTTTGCATAGTCTTTCCACTAGGATAAATAACTTCTCTTGCAAATCCATAATCACCAAAAAATGTCAAATGGAAACGCCAGCTAACGACTCTGAAGCTTCCTGTGCCCCCTCCTGAAGCCCTTGGAGAGCCCCCAGTGCCCGGCCGGGCAGAGCCAACTCGGGTGAGCGCCCTTGAAGCAGAGGAAAGTAGGAAAAAAAGAGACTCTCTTCCGATTTGCTGGAGGTTTCATCTGGAATGCAGATTTCAGCCTCCAGGGCCATGAACAAAAACCAACGAGACTGGTTTCATGTTACCACTGTCCTTGCCCTGCACAGCTCCTGCTGAGAGGTGCACGCAGGTACTTATCAGAGACTGCGGCCGCGCCCAGGCACCGGGAGCGCCGGGCGGCGGGAGAGCGGCCAGCGCCCGGGAGGGCCGAATTAACTGTTAAGGAATCGGACAGCCTTGTCCATCCACGGCACCAGCCTTGAACCAGAACAATCTCTGCTGACATATTCTGTGATGATTTTCACAGACCTTACCGCTGTATGTGTGAGATTTGTTTAGTTGAAACGAACAAGAACACTTGAAATGTATAAAACTGTCTAACTAAACGTTAACAGAAACTACCAGGGATACTATGTATTTTTTTATCAATACAGATGGAGCAAGTACAAAATACTTTTAAGCACTGTTGATATTCAGAAAGTCAGTAACATCTGGAGCAGGTTTCCATCACAAGTCTCTGCTTTCCCTACTTTTTTTTTTTATTTACCCAAGTTAAAGGGTCGTTCTACAGTCATACATTTAGCTGTGATGAGTAATCTTAAGCAAGCAACATGGGGAAAACTGTTCTTCACAGGGAAATCAGCTGCAGATCACACTGCTGTATGTGATTACCAAAAAACATTTACTAAAAAGCTGAATAATGCAGCCAACTAGCAACAACAAAGTATCCCAACACATTTAGCTTTTGGTTTGATGTTTAAAAATATAGACTGTACAAAAAACATTTGTCAACAGCAAAAGCAAAAGCCATTGGTATCTCCTGCAGCAACAAAGTGTCCTGAAAATCAGATTGTAATACTGAGGGCTTGGATGAAGCTTACAGACACCTTTTCAATTAGAGGGTTGTGTGCATACCTATAGACAAAGGGCATTGGAATCATTCCCATCTTTATCTGTGATTTCACAAGGAGCAATGTCTTCTGCCCTGCTGCCTGGCATGTCCTTAGCAAGCCCTGGACTTGCTTCTCCGCTATGCTTAATCATCAGGTGCCAAGGTCAGAAACAACTGACAGGCTCCCCTGGTTTCTAGGCTTAATATCACAAAAGGAAGCTCTACATAAAGAAAGAGACGCCTTACCACCCCCTGTGCCAACCTATTCTTAAAATTCCAGGACTTATAAACAGGTGGAAGGAAGCTACCACAACACTAGTGACTTCCCCAAGACAAAATTTCTTCAAGGCAAATCTAAAGCAATTCTATATTCCTTTTTATGGCAAAATAAATGGGGCAAAGTGACAATACTGGGCCAAAATTTTCTACATTTAAATGCACATCTGTTTTTATGTTCAATTACATGATTAATTGTTCATTGTTCTGATAAATTGTATGGTTATGTCTTGCTTATTTATTTATGTGCCTACTTATTTGGGGTCATGATACCTTTTAAACTAAACATACTGATTCAGATTATGCCAAAATATTTATTCATCTGTTTATATTAACAATAGCCCATACTTAGAATAAAACCTCCCTGTAATAAAAAAGGTCACCAAGCTGTCACAATCCTATGAATAGAAGGTCAATGATTACAGCCACTATTTAAGGTTTTAATGGACTTATGAAAAGTTTCATTTATAAGTGAACTTAAAACAGGAATCTCACACTTTATGTCTAAACAACATCCCAACAAAATATAGCAGATCAGGATCAAATTAGAAGTGAAAAGAATGGTGGTTTTAGTGTAAAGCTTAAGTAATACAATATATTGAGGTGCTAGAAATCCCAGAGTTGAACAGTGAATAATTCAAATTTCAGAAGCTGAAATATACTCTATATAACCAGAGGTAATCCTACAAGCCTGCAGAAAATACTGCTTTATGTGTACCTTTTTTGTAGTAAACTCTAGGAAGTGTGGAGAAACTTTCAAGCTTTTTGAGCTCCAGGATTAACAAGGAAACTCATCTCTACACATATGCTTGGAGAAATACTCAAAAACTGAAAGTCATTGTGATGAATGAGTCAGCCAGTCTCTGAAATTCACCAGACAGTCCATAAACTCCCAGCCTAAAATATGGCTTTTGTAGAGACCTTCTTCCTGCATTCTGATGATCAGCCCAGTGGAGAGCCTTTTGAGGGACTGAATAGCTGACAATGAAATACATATTGGCTACTTACTCAAGGGTGTTTCTGGATAAAATACATACATCAGCATGTGGCCTTACAAATTTTGATATAAAAATGAGGTAATCATTGTGATGTAAAATGAGATGGAGTCAGTTTGTTGGCAGAAGTGTTTTAATGCTGGGTGGATCTATCTCATAAGGAAAGTCTCTCTGAACAGGCTGTAACACTGCATCTAAAGGAACGACTTCAAAATCTTTACAAAAAATCAGTTATAATTATGTTACAAGCCTCTTTACTTAATAAAACTGACAACTCTCTGGTGCTTCAAAAAAGCCTTTAAAACCTGTCATAGCAACTTTCAAGGCAGTCAATGCACTAATTACACAAAAGGACAACCATTCCTTACAGTTTAAAGCATATTTAACAATCCACACCCTTTTTGACCTACATTTCATCACAGACAGAAGTCACACCCACAACACACTCTAGTTCTGTTCTTGAGGTGTCTAAAAGCTCAGCTGGAGTAGGTTTTAAAACTGGCTTTGAAGACAACACACATTAAGCCAGAATAAGGTCATCTAATTTCTACCACTATCATATGGCGGGGCTCAATACTTCCTGACGCCTTATCTGTTCAGATTGCCTTTTCAGATCACTGTAGTAACAAACTAGATAAACACGAACAGGACAGAAAGACATTCTACAAAACAGCAAGGCTGCTAAACTGAAAACATATTTTCTACCTTTTTTTTCGAAATAAAGAATCCCAAATCTAGAAAATTTTGCATAACATCTTGAAAACAATCATGGAATCAAATATGGACCAATTGCATCAGGCTTCAGAAGGGCCATGAGAAGCAGCAGGCTCTGTTTGTAGCTCAGGTAGCTTGAACTGAATTCAGCCTACACAGTCTGCCCTCTGCCCTGTCCTCAGCCTAACCTTCACTGTGCAGGTTGATAATGGTCTTAACATTCCCCTGCTCTCCTACTGATTACCTCATTTTAAACTTAGTATTTTAACCTGTTAAATGCTCTAAAAGAGGAGAGGCAGGGAAGATAGAAGAAAAACTATAAGGCCTTGATTTTCATCATTATTCTCAGCCTTGTTACCTCACTTAGATCATTATGTGAGCAGCTTTCCTGAGTTTTGATGGAATTGGGTATCACCAACATAACTGCTTTAAATTTAATTAATTTAGATGTAGCAACAGAAACATAGACACGATAATTCTTATCAGAATTCAGCAATACATGATGTTAACAGAATGTGTGGACACCAGACAGATTTTGTGAAGATGTCTGTATAAAAATGCAAAGTGTTTTTTAACATTTTCATCTAAATTCTGATTGATATTGAGATATGGACTACTTTAGAGAATTTGAAAAAGCACTGTAATAGCTATACAGTTATAAAATCAGAAAGCACATTAAGAAACTCAGTTTACTATTTTGCATACTGTATCAATAAATGTATGGAATATTAACCTGTAAAACCTATCATATAAAAAAGCAGTGGTAGATCTGAGACAGAAATTCTAGAAAGATGTATTGATGGGTCTGGTTAATATGAGCAGACATACAAGTAAAAAAGACAGGGAACAGAAGATCACTGTAAACTGTGTAAATAAGCTAATGAAGGTCTTTGTACATTAAGGCACAAAGGCTGGCACTTAGTGTTACAAAGAATGGAGATGAATTTTTAATCCTTTTCCTTTTATAGTTTACTCTCTTTTCATCTTCTTTTCATTTCAACAGGCCTTTTGCTCCCCATCTACAATGTGATATTCTAGTTTAAAGCTTAAACAAAAAGCTTTATAAAATAAAATCTGCATAGTTGCATTAATTTATCATAATTTCTTAAGTAATTACTAACTGTTAATTGCAATTTTAGCTGCATTTTCACATCTCACTAATGTGCTTTTTTATCTGAGATTAAATGCTGTATAAAAATTAGAGTGGAGTTTCATTTCTATTTTGTTTCATTACCTTCCATATCTCTTTATCTTCTCCCCGCCTAAGGTTTAAAATCTGATGCAAGATCTTTTTTCATGCTTCTGGTGTAGATTGTGCATTTAAAAGTTCTGAGCAGAATTCATTCACTCTCTCTCTCATCTACATTATCTACCACCTTCCAACTAATAGGAACATAGAAACATCTTTTCAATAACATAATGGGCAAGCTGAAGAAGTGGGCCAATGGGGATATTATGGGGTTAAACATGACCAAGTGCAAGGTGCTGCAGCTGGCTCAGGGCAATCCCTGTTATCAACACAGGCTGGGGATGAACAGGTTGGGAGCAGCCGTGCTGGGAAGGACTTGGGGGTGCTGCTGGGGGAGAGGCTGGACATGAGCCAGCCATGGGCACTGCCAGCCCAGAGAGCCAAACGTGTCCTGGGCTGCATCCAGAGCAGCGTGGGCAGCAGGGCAGGGAGGGGATGCTGCCCTCTGCTCTGCTCTGCTGAGAGCCCACTGCAGAGCTGCATCAGCTCTGGGTGCCAGCACAGGAAGGACAGGGAGCTGCTGGAGTGACTCCAGAGGAGGGCCAGGAAGGTGATCAGAGGACTGGAGCACCTCTCCTATGACAACAGGCTGAGAGAGTTGGGGTTGTTCAGCCTGGAGAAGAGAATGGTCTGTGGAGATGTTACAGCACCTTTTGGTACCTGAAGGGAGCTACAAGAAAGCTGGAGAGAAACTTTTACAAGGGCTTGTATTGCTAGGACAAGGGATAATGACTTCAAACTAAAAGAGAGTAGGTTTAGATTAGATATTATAAAAAAATTATTTGCTTGTCATGGTCATGAGGCACTGGAACAGGCTTCTTGGAGAAGATCTGGATGCTCCATCCCTGGAAGTGTTCAAGGTGAAGTTGGATGGGGCCCTGTGCAACCTGCTCTAGTGACAGGTGTCCCTGCCCATGGCAGGGGAGCTGTAATTAGATGATTTATAATGTCTGTTAGATGATTTATAATGTCTGTTCCAACCTGACTCTATAATTCCATAAGCAAACACTAATGTATCTATAGATGCACATACACAATTATATTATACATTAATGTCAGGGTGTGCTTCTAATCCAGAGCAAGTAGACCTTTTCAATAAATAGCTTTTTCATATTGTTATTATTATGAGTATGAGTGAATTTTAAAACAATAGTGCCAAACTTTTGATCAGTCAGGCTAAAGGTTTTCTTCTAAAAGCAGAAAAGGGCCATAGATAACATGACAGGCTGTAGTGCAACTGAGAATAAAAAAATAAATTGGTCCATTTTAGATGCTATTTCCTGGGAACATGACCTTAGCTTCAGAATTGCTCTCCAGACACTGCTCCTCTTTTACCACAATTGTCTTGCTGTCCAGTCTGATGAGTGCACAGGGGAGACAATATCTGGGTGCAACGTCCCACCCTGAAAAGGAAGGGAACACCCAAGGGTGGTTGTCACCACAGCAACTCATGCAGCCTGGTTTTGGCCACTATCTTTCTTACAGGCTACTTCTAGCAGGGCTGCAGTTCAAAGAGATTCTGTTGGCAGCAACTGCTGCAGCAGCCTTCTCACTATTGTTCTTTTGGCAACTCCTCCTTCAATACCATGGACTCATCTTGAAGAAGAAAAATAATCTTGGAGATACAAGGGCTATGTAATTCAACTCAGAATTCTGTCCTGAAAGACAGTCACAAGGAGTGAGCTGAAGGATAAAGTGTCTTGGTGGGTCCCTAGCAGTCCATCAGCCCATGTTGAGCACCCTTTTTTAATAGAAATTAAGACTTTTGTTCTGAGTATTTTAAAAATAATGGAAAAATATTCTTCCTTTTTAACTACAAGAAACTGAAATTATTCCATTTTTTTATATATGCAATTATTTAGATTTTTAGACATAAAATATTTCTTTAAAAATAGTAAGAAAGATGGAAACAAACTGTTTACTAATCTCAGATATTTCTTATTTTACTCAAAATATTGTTCTTAAATGGCCTTCATTTGTAACTCCTCCTGCTCTATACAAGGACTTTTAAATGCAATCAGAGAATCCTCAAGGACTATATACTTCTTGTTGTAGCATATATTTCTAGTGATAACAGCTATGTCACTGTTCCTCTCAGTTCTGTTGTTTTCATCTTAGCAATTTATTACAAGGATAAACCTGTACCTTCACACTGATACAAGACTATTCTAAATAATTATTTTAAGAAAAGAAAGTTAGGACAAAAAAATCAATTTTATAACAAGCTCAAGAGAATACCAACAGTGATTGTAAGCATTAAAAAGCATTTTAAATATACTTCAAAGTCCACCAATAGATGTCACTCTTACACAAACTTTTTTTAGCGTTTCTTTGCACAAACTGTATTGTGCAAGCTAGTCTTTAAAGCAATTTCTTCCAACCATTCAATCCTTCCCATGTTTCTTTCCTCTTCTTCTACATTCTGTTCCCTTTCCTTCTGCCAAAACATGTCTCTGTAGGCTGCTTACTGCTCACCCTGGCAGCATGTAAGGATTTCCAGCTACATTAAGCTGGCCTGACCTTATGATGAACTCAGGTTGCCCTCTGAAGCTTCATTGTTTCATACCCCAGGAAGTTGAGAAACTTTTCATGTCAAGATCATGGCCAGTCTATCTCCAGTGCCAGTTCAGCTTCTCCAAAGCTCTGGGAAGCAGCAGCCTGGCTCCCAGTGCTGCACATGTGAACGTGAGCACACACACATGCGCTTGCACACAGGTGCACACACAGAGCTTGCTCCTGCAATGCATTTCCAGGAACCAACTAATTTAAACTAAACACCCATCAAGATTTTAGAAATGGCACATCATGTATCTTAATCTATTTATATAATTTCAAACATTTTCCATATGTATTGCTCTCAGCGCACAAAGACATATGGGCTCACAGACCATCTGGAAAACTGTATCCCATCCAAAACTTTGCAGTTTGTCAGATATTTTGGAACATGCTTTTAGACTGACCCAAAATAAATTCATACCAAAAATGTAATTGTATATAATAAATGCTTGTTGAAATCCAGTATAGCATGAATACAGTCCTACTCACATTCAGTTCCAGGCTCAGATGCAACACACTTCTGTTGATCTTCTCCTTCTCACTTGAATGAGGAAATGAGTTTGGCTGCCCCAGTCTGCAATCCAGAACCCATGTATCTTCATCTCTGCTTGCCACATCCAAACTAGTCAGCCGCTCAGTGAAGTCATCCTTTAAAGCAGACTCTGCTGGGAGGCCCAAGTGAAATTACATTAAATTAAATAATTCTATGCATCTGCACATAATCCCTGCATACAGAAATTTCTGTATCTTTTTGAAACTCTGGTACACACTACCAACACGTACAAATTCTCCTGTTTGTTTAAAGCACAACAGAATGCTATACAGGGGGTACCAACTTTGTTTTGACTCAGGAAAAATCTTTTTGTCTTTAAATTTTTTAGGTCAGATGTAGCATTAAAAAAATGGGCTGCTTGTCTTTCCCCCATATACAGACCCAGACTGTGTTTAAGATGCTTGAGTTTCTACCTCTGCCAAGGCAATCTTACAGGTCATCATAAATGTGCTCATTACATGCACATATTTCAGAGGTGTGTTTGAAGTGTAAAACCACACTAAGGAAGCTCCATAAACTGATTTGATGAGCTTTTTGACATTGGTTGAACACAGCGTTAGTAGGGACAGTGCCAATCCACCAAGTGCATAAAAAGCAGGGTCTTTCAATCAGAAATGATACTTAAGATTTTACCTTGCTCCAGTAAGCTTAAAACATAGTGTCAGCCTGGTTTTGGAATGGTTTAGGTACAAACAGCCAGATTTAATGGGAGAGGTAAGAACAAAACCCGTCAGCCATGGGTGTACTCCTGAATGCCAGGCTGTGCAACCACTCAGCACTGTCCCTCCTGCTCACAGCATTGCTGGCTTATTAGACCCCTCAAAAATTTCTGTTTCTGCATGATAGCCTCAACTTCAGCTATGAGAAAACCAATGAATTCCATGAAGTGAATGTGTTCTCTGAAGTGTAATATCTGACATGAGATACATAAAACCTCTTTTTATATTCTTTAGGATATACACATATATCTTCTTACATATATACACTCTTTCATATACAAAGACACATCCATCTTGGAACATTTTATGGGAAACTTCAGATATTAGCAGAATTCCTGGCTGCTGCAGGAATTACATTACATTACATTAGCATTACAAAAGCAGCCCTGGAAGACTTTAAAGCCAGATTTGATGGAGCTCTGAGAACCTGGTGAAAGATATCCCTGTCCATGACATGGGGGCTGGAACTAGATGATCTTTATGGTCCTGTTCAATCCAGGCCCTTCTCTGATTCTAAAAATGGCACTTAAAATTTTGTATTTTTTAAGAGTTTTATTTTTGCTTTTCCTAACTTTAAAGGACATTTTAAAAAGAGGCATTAGGATCAGAACCTGTATGCTTGCTTAAATATAGGATGATTTTCTAACTTTCTGATAGCTTACAGTTCCAAATAATTTAGGTGCCACCCTGTATCAATAAGCATAGTATAGTACTTGATAAAATGGCCAATAAGCCAAGGTGTAAGTGAATATACTCATCTTTCATCTTATTCAGATGAAATCTCAGAGTGAGATCCTATCAAAACACAGCATTTCTGCAGAAGAGCATCACACATACCTTTACACATTTTGAAATTATGCACTGCCTGTATTAAACTGTATCAAGATATTCAAACAGAAGACAGCATATTTTAAGACATTCTCAGGTCCAGATGTGATATCTTTTTGATCAGGGATCTAACGAGAGAATTGCTTTCTGACTTTTTGAGTCATTGGTTTTCTGTCTATTTTTACACACTTGATAAAATATTTCTTTTGTTGGCCCTTATGCCATTATGTAAGATTGTGGTTTAACCTCAGACAGCAACCAAATACCATGCAGCAACCATGTATCCAAACCCTAGGCCTGTACCAGCCACTGTGAAGAAAATTAAGTTTACCCCAACTAAAACCTATTCATTAAGTCATTCTGATATTTAGAAAGATTTAAGATCAGAAATACAGATATTATTCTTTTAATATTGAATACAAATATTGCACCTATAATAAGCTGAATAAAATGTACTGGTTGAATTTTGACCTCATTTTTGTTGCACCACACAATTAGTCCAGTTACCTCTAGCCAGTCCCCTTTACATGATTATGACATGGAAAATACAAAGGAAGTTCCTGGTGAGTGGAGAGGAGAAAGTAAAAATCACCATTTTTAAGACTGGACATTATTTGTATTATGTTCACAAACCTAACAAACAAACCAGATACCTCCCTCAGCTGCAGAGCATCAGTTTTTGTCCAAATGTAATTTTATAAACCATTATATTAATTTATGGTATTTTTTGCTGTTGGCTGACTCCTCCCAAGTCTGTTACCAAGCCTCTGTTCTCCACCCTCTATGAATTATTACTTAATGTTCTGTTCTGTATGCATTTATGCTGGTAGCTGATGATTGCTTTGCTCCCTGATCCGGTCCTCACCTGCACACACCATTAGCATACAACCACTTCCATGGTAAGGGACCCATCCAACCCAGCACACAGTGGAATATGAAAGGAGAACTTTAACAATCTCTCTGAGTATTCTATTTTAAGCAAATTCTTAAATGTTTGGCCATATTTTGCACTGAAGTTCACTGTTCTGTCAGCTCTGACAGATGGATTTTACTGCTACTTACACTTATCCAAGAAACTTTTCTTTTAAAACTAGCAACCTCCTGTAATCTGATTGTGAATTTTAAAAAAAAGTCATATATACTTTGCATGTATTTGCAAACACATGTATATATCATTGAATCACAGGCTAAATTTAGGCAGTTTTAAAATGCATATGTTTATCCTTTAGCCAACTTAAATCAATTGACATCAATTTTTTTTCCTCCTGAAAAAATAAGGCTTTCAAGAAAGTTCAATTGCTATTCAAACTGTCTTCCAAGTTTTAAAGTTTATACCACCTACGACTGCCTCCTGTGTGCACTGTATGTACAAAGACTGCCCAAATACAGATCTGCTGCCATCTGTTGTCATAAGGGAATGGAAGACACAGCAATGTAAATAAGGGAAGACTGAATATTTAATGCTTCTTTGGCAATTTTTACCATGCAGACTTTGTGAGTGTAAGGAAACAACTTTTTTATGTTGTCACAGGTAAGACAGATGAGGCACTCAAACTTGAGGGGTCCAGACAGGGTCACATCATCAGATTGTGACAATAAATGGTACATCCAGGATTTCCTAAGCCTTCTAGTCCTATGCTGAACATACATAATTATAAGGTAATTGCATCTGACTTTTTTTGTGCAAATTGTCATTCTTTTCATACAAAGTCTTTTAAACACAAATTGTTAAATTGGGAAACAGGCTCATTAGATACCACGTAGTTAGGACCATTTATGTTAGGTCACCGTTCTGGAATACGCAACTCTATGGAACAGTTTCTGTGGGCAGACTCTATCTATAGAAAACCTGTTGTCCGTTTGTGCTTCCTCAGCTGTCTGGGAAAAAGAATTTGGGGGGAAAATATCGCTTCTTAAACTTTTTTTTTTTCTTGTTCAAGGAATTAGGATGTCATGATATCCATTTCTTTCAGTACATGGTTTGCTTAACCACAACTCACTTAACTCTCAGGCCAATGTTTACACTGATTGCTTTTAGCTATGTTTCCTGACCACTATATATTAATATTTCAATCATACTCCATTCTTTCTAGATTGCTTTACCACATAGGATAAAAATAAAATGCTTGGTCTTTTTGTATGTTGATTGCTCTGTAATGTAATTCTGTTGCCTAGTTGATTGAATGTTATAAGTACTCTTATATGCATGAATAATGAAGTTGTGTTAATTAGATACTTGTATTCACTGCTTGCCTCTTGGAAGGAGTGCAAAGAAGGTAAATAAAATTTAAATATTTGTACACCATTTGGGAATGAGTCTCAGATTGCCAGGTTTTATGGACCTTTAGAGTTTTGGGTGTCTTACATTTTAGAAAAAGAAAACCCCAACAAACAAAATAAATGATCAAATAGGTTTTTCAGCAAGCGAACCACAAAACTGAAACAGTCTAACTCAGAAGCTGCCTATTTAAAGGCACCATTTTGACAGTAGAAATGAACACTCTAAGCATCAGAACTGCATTTAGAGGGTTTACAGTATTACTGACTTAAGAGAATGTTATTACTGCAGGGATTTAGCTCTTGCAAGATCATAAGTCAGCAAATCACAGCATGCTACAGAGTCTTTGGTACACTTCCTTATTCAAATAGGTGAGGCTTGACCACTGTTATTGAGAGCATTGGTGGAACATGAAGATAAACTGAGTCAACATATTTTTTTAAAATCATGAAAATACAAAATATGTAGATCCTACCATTTTTTTTTTGTTTTGCAGTGGGAACCTCAAATTTCATGATCCGTCCCTCTGATTTGGCCTTTTCCTTTTTAAGCAGTAAAAGCTTTTTGATTTTTCCTCTTTAAAATGCCTCTTTTATTTTTATTATAAGATACACTAATGTATCAAATCTCAATTTAAACCATCATTGGAAGTAGTCTCAGCAGTTTCAGATTCTCTGGTTAGATTATATTGCACAGCTCCATCCACACGCCATCTGTGGTACCTCATATCTGTTAGTATATAAAGACATTAATTCTGTATAAAATTGTAAGTTATGCAGTCAGTGTTCCTCTGCATGTAGCTGACACAGAGGAAAATAAGATTTGATTTTCTGGATTTAAAGCCTACTATGAAGTTGAAGAAATATGAATAAGTAAGGAAAAAATAAGAGAAGTAGAAAGGGGATTTAAAAACCTAGAGGAGGCTTGGGGATCAACCAAAGGGATAGAGTTCATGGGATGCTACAGAAGCAGTCCTCCCTCCCTTTTAAATTTACATATTTTCTTAATGGGAAAGAAGCAAATAGAAGAAACCTGTTTTCTGTTTTCTCCGAGACCCAAGAGAAGACTGAAATCTCAGCATCAATACAGTTCTTTCTGTTTTATTGGATAGAATGTAAGAAGTATGTAGCTGTCTGTGCAGAAAAGTGAACATTGTGCATTAGGTAGATGAATAAATCCTTTTTACATGAGGAAAACTCATAGTGCAAGGCTAGAGAAACTAGAAAATGACAGTAAATGCTGTCTCTGGGAATGAAGACATATGTCATCTTTCCCCCTAATTTATATAATTTTTATTTAATTTGTATTGTAGTATGGGCAATTCATAGTATAAGCAGTTTAACAAAATCCTTGCTGAAGATTGCCTGTTTCCACAGTACATTTAGAAATTCTTTTTGCATGATGACAAATTGTGCATTTTAAAAAGCAACTGTTAGGCCTGCTACTTGCTATATTGCTCTAACAAAGAAGCCTGAATGGCCCAGTCCTTAAATCAAATCTCTCAAAGTGGTGAGTGTGGGAATAAAGCCCTGGAGCACAACACCCTGCAGTGGCAGTTAAGGTCCCTGTACTGCTCAGAAAGCCAGAAACTCCTGAAGTACCAATATCCAAAACAATCAACCATTTAATGTCTTTTGCCTTGTCCTCTCTCTCCTTGTAAGTACAACTTAGTACAGCTAATAATGGAAAAAAAATGTACAAGTGGCTTCAAATCCATACAATTGCTAACAGAAAAATGTATTGCCAAGTAAATGTAAGACCTCCCTCCTCCCTTGCTAGCAAATAAAAATCAGTATGTTATTCTGAAGTGTGAACTTGAAGAAGGGTATCTTCCTGCAGGAGGTGAAAAACTGTACGTAGCTTGACATAAATGTCTATTGTTAAAAGAAAAGAACAACAAAAACAGTGAAAATAAAGCTCTCAGGCCTAGAAAGTTTGACTGAGCAACCACCAAACACAGACTTATGAAAATACTTATTTTCTTGTAAAAAACCTTTTGCAATTTCTCAATTCAGAGTATATCATCTACAAAAGCATGTGATACCACTCAAAACTTTTCAAAAATACTTCAGAATCATCAGAAATCGAATAAAGTTAGCAATATCTATCAAATCCTATAAATTCCTTATATAAATTTAAATGGTTTGTATTAAAGTATCTTTTCATTTATTCTCTTAATTTATTGACACTGAATGTGATTTATATTTTTTATTTACTAAGGGTTTACATTTACAGTACTTTATAGACTTTATACTGCTTTTTCTCCTTCACCTCAATCTATTTATTCTAGACAAAAATCTCCAATCCATAAGAGAGCAAACTCTAATAGAAAAAATAAGAATACTTATCACTAACTTAGTGTAAAAGAACTAGTACCATTTAGATTAGGGAAAAAAACAACAAAACAAGCAAAACAAAAACAAAACCAAAAAAAAAGGCAAGATCATCCGCAGAAAGATGAGAACCATATTCAAGATTCAATGCTGAATCATCTAACATGTGCTTGAGAAACCCGAGAAACAGGAACTCTAGTAGCAAGTACAAAATGTATTTTCTGAATTAGGATACAGACCTGAAAGGTGCTGAGCCAGTTTGGCCCCAGAAAGCCTACTGCTTTAGCATATACTGAAATTTAACAAGTTTAGTTAGTGTGCAAACCATGAGCAAGACCTGCCTTGTCACTTGCCAGCCCACTCTTGCTTTCAGATGCAAGCAAGAGGCCTCCAAGTGTTCCCAATTGGCTCGATAAACAAAGAGCCAAAGATACTGAAAACCCCAAGAGGATATAACACAGGAAGCAATTGGCACCTCAGTGCAAATTCTTCATCTTTTACTACTCCCAAAGAATGTTCACATGTCCACAGTCAAATGCCACAATCAATGTTCAGGCCAAGGTTTTGAGATGAAATGCCAGGACCTTTTAGTGAAAAGCTTATTTTTAATTCCAAAGATCTTCAGTGCTCACAGTAACTTCCAGATCGGGGTAATACCCAAAGTATCTAGTTAAATCTACTTAAATATCCAATCAACATGTATTAATTATACAATATTTCCAAGTGAGCCTTTTATGGACACACAAATACTAAATACTAAAAAAACTTTAAAATACCTGGTAATTCACATATGCTATGCTAAGTGTCTTGTGGGTCTATAAAATAGATAATTATTTTCCAAAACCAGTTTACATCTGTTTACAACTTCATTACCTGAAGTAATTTCTATGCAATCAGAGCACATGCCATATTTGTTATAGATTACACTCAAAGTAACTACCAAAAATGGAAGCATTCCTAATCCTGAAATGCTGTTAAGGGGAGTGTTTCACTGTGACTTTTCACAATTAGTTATTTCATCTGTGATGTTAGCCAGTTAGCTAAAAGGATGTAGAGAAGGACACTGATGTTTAAATTTTTTATTCCTTATTTTGTTTAGCAAGATTTGACCTTCCAAGCAGTTTTTGAAAAGATTAGAAATCTGTAGCCAGTGCAATAAGGAAAATGAAGAACCACATAGAAAAACTTTTCTCTTTTCTTATGTGCTTTTTATAATATTTCTCCTTATATACTGGTTCTCACTCTTAGTCATAAGAAAGGCAAAGTCACCACCAAAAAGATTTTATTTGGGCATTAGGTAAGTAAAAAGGTAATAACAATAGGATTGATTTTAAATAATTTACCTCTTTTACCGTACACTTCAAAATTTTATAAGTTGCCTAAAATAAGCTTTAACATCAATGCAACTACTGGTAGAGGTCACCTAGGCCAGCCACCTCTACATTGCATTAATGTCATTATATAAATATTTTAGTGCAAATATTAAGATTTGATAAAATGAAGTATGGATAGAAATATACAAAAGCGCCAGAAGCAATAATCAAAGAACAGCCTGTATAACCAGGGACATTATCGACAGCAACAAAATTAATTAACACTGAGCATGTTATTTATAACTAGACCATGATTCATCAGTGAAAGACTGCACTGTGATAACAGAAGAATGCACATGGCCTGCATGGCCTGTACTCTTCCTTCTCCTCTTGGAATAACATTGCATTGCATGGGACAGTCTTTTGCCTTTTATCCAACAGGAAGACACACAACAGCCCCAAATATACTGAAAATCAGGAAACCAGGAAAATGGGCAGCAACCTTGCTTAACATTAATTAAAAACAAAATACGTAAGTCTTTACAGGAAAAGGATTACCTGTTTTATGACCAGTCTAGCAGAACCTAAGAGATGTAGTCAGCATTTAACAGCTAGTGTCTCCTTTTCTCTCTAACCTCATTCCTAATGCTGTCCAGACTGCTTTAACATATGCATTATGTCGAGTGAGAATGGTAACATTTTGTGAATATGCAGAATCAACCTAGACTATACTAAAGCCTTTGGCACTGTATCCCACAGCATTCTCCTGGAAAAACTGGCAGCCCACGGCTTGGACAGGTGCACTCATCACGGGGTAAATAACCAGGCCCAGAGCGATCATGGAGGAATTACATCCAGCTGGTGGCTGGTGACAGTGGTATTCTCCCAGGCTCAGTATTGGGGCCAGTCCTGTAAATACATTTATAACAACCTGGATGAGGGGATGAAGTGTACTCTCAGACAGATTACAGGCAACACCAAGTTAGGCAGGAGTGCTGATCAGCTGAAGGGTAACAGGGCTCTGCAGAGGGATCTGGACAGGCTGGATCCATGGCCTGAGACCAACGGTATGGGGTTCAACAAGGCCAAGTGCCAGGTCCTGCACTTGGGTTCACAGGAACCCCAGGCAGCTCTATAGGCTGGGAGAAGAGTGACTGGAAAGCTGCCCAGCAGAAAAGGATTTTGGCCTACTGGTTGACAGCCATGATGAAGTGATGATGATGCACCCTGAACATGATCCAGCACTGTGCCCAGGTGGCCAAGA
This sequence comes from Emberiza elegans, assembly GCA_024865655.1. Taxonomy (NCBI): domain Eukaryota; kingdom Metazoa; phylum Chordata; class Aves; order Passeriformes; family Fringillidae; genus Emberiza; species Emberiza elegans. The sequence goes on along the minus strand of JALJVW010000139.1, from coordinate 22,989,765 downwards.
AGGCCAAAGGCATCCTGGCCTGTATCAGTAATAGTGTGGCCAGGAGGAGCAGGGCAGTGATTGTCCCCCTGTACTCCACATTACTGACATCGCACCGCGAGTCCTGTGTTCAGTATTGGGCACCTCACGACAAGAAGGACATTAAGGCTCTGGAAGGAATCCAGGAAAGGGCAAAAGAGCTGGTGAAGGGTCGGGAGTACAAGTCTTGTCAGGAGCAGCTGAGGGAATCGGGGTCATTTAACCTGGAAAATAGGGGAGACCTTCCTGCTCTCTACGACTCCCTGAAAGGTGGTACTGGCAGGGTGGCCCTTGTTCTCACAAGTAACCAGCAATAGGACAAGAGAAAATTACTAGAAGCTGTACCAGGAAAGATTTAGATTGGTTATTAGGAAAACGTTTTTCACTGAAAAGGCTGCTAAGCATCAGAACAGGCTGCCCAAGAAAGTGGTTGAGTCATCATCCCTGGAGGGTTTAAAAAATGTGTAGATGTGGTACTTACAGACATAATTTAGTGGTGGATTTGGCAGTGCTGGGTTGATGGTTGGACACAATGACCATAGTGGGGTTTTTTTTTCAACCTAACTGATTCTATAATTCTAAATTAGCAAGTGAAAAATTGCATCCAGGACAAGTAAAATGCATATTTGTAACTGTAGAATCACAGTTCTGAGTCATTAAGGAATTTCCATCCTCTTCTGCAAAAGCATCCACATAAATATTTACATCCAATCATAAAAGAAAAAAATAAGTCAGTCTGACACCTAAAATTTTTTGGTAATTCATGCCCCAAAGATCTACAGCTATGTTATTTCACATGTGCTGTAGCAACTTCTTCTGCTTTACTATGACAGGAAAAGAAAACAAGCAGTGGTCAGATTCTGAGTGGTAATATCTCAGCATGAGGACAGTAGCAAACAGAAAAAGATTACCTTAGTTCACACTCTTGCTAAGTCTGGCATCAGTACACCCCATGTCACTATTGACAGGGTCATGCTGCACCTAAATCAGTCAACATCACATGAATTTTCAAAAGATTCAGCTGACCTTTTTCTAATTCAAGTGTCTCTAAATGCCTTTTACTGCATCATGAGCTTACAGAAACTCCAAAGCCCTGCTATGCTTCTGTTAATGAAACACTATCCTTGTGATGTTTGAAGCACAATCAATTAATCTTATAGGCATAGACAGACACATACTGAACTTTACAGTCTTAGGAAAATTGGATGACTGAGCAAAGGGAACTGATCACCCATCCAGCAAATTTTCTGTTTTCACAAATGTCCAAGTCCTATTGCCAAGGAAAAAGATTCTGGATAGGATAAATTTTTTGTATGTACTCACAGTGAACTCTCAATAGGTTTTATCTTTACTATAGCATACCATGACTCACAAATGGGCATCAATTAGTCCAAAACCTGAGGAAAGCGTTATATAACCAAAGCATTAATATAACCATATTCATGGGGCAATGAGATGTGGTTTTCACTTTTGCAGTCAGCACTTGTATAAGAATTTATACAATAAGAAGAGCTGCGTCACTGACATTGCCTTGTATTTGTCTTACCTCTAAACTTAAATGGCAGTACTGAATGGCCTACTTTACTTTTTTTTCTTAAATATTATCCACTCTTTTATTTTATTTATGGCATTCCAAAGCTTCACTTGCCTCAGCTAATCACAAGCTCATTGTATTAGACATTGGACAAGAAATCAGTTTAAAAAAACCCAATCCATCAGCTTTTTTCTTAATTAATTATTTTTTTTTAATTCTTTATTCTTTTTCCTTGGTACTTAGGAAATTTTAAGTCAGATTTAGTTCACAACCACTGGTCAGTTTTTCCCATTTACAAAGCTGTTGAATATTCCTTACTTTCACAGATTTCACAAGAATTGAGAGGTGAACAGTAGTTCTGAAAATAAATTATGCCACCTATATAGATACTGTTACTTGTGAAAACATGGGGGTGTGGAAGTGGTAATAGATCGCTTAAAGTTTTTTAAACTTGCTTTGAAATAAATTAAGGGTTCAAACTATTTCTCTTTTACATTTATGCTTTTCCTGGCATCTTGAGTTTTTTTGTAAACATGTATTGAGATGTACCCTACATGAATAGCATGTGAGCTCAAGATTAAATTACAGTGGCATCCATGAATGACTTCCCTTCAACTGTTAAAAACTTTTGCCAACTGAAAATTCTGCATTCAAAAAAGATGGTGTATATTTAGCATTTTCATTCCATCGTCAACACTTTGGTGCACTTCAGTTGGTATACAGGAAAGAGAGAGAGAAAAATCCAACCCAATCAATCTTCCCAGCCACTCAGTTTTACAATCTCTATCATACATCTTGTCAGTTATCTTTAGTGCTTTTCTCCTAGGCTAAAGACAATATTTTTGTGCTTTAAAATATCCCATCGTCTTTTCCTGAATATGACCCAGTACTACCACATACTGTTTGAGACAGAGAATGAGAACTGCAAGATATTGGAAATGTGAGAGCACTAGATCTCATGAAGTTGAATAATGGTTTTGGGGTTACTTCTTCTCTAAAAATTTCCAATTTGCTTCTTTTGAAAGTTATTGAGTTTTCAACAAACATTTACATGGGACTATCTGTCAAGATTCAAAGCTCTCATTGGTGGAAGAAAATGGCCAGTTTCATTTTATATATGAGGTAAAATTATAAGGGGGTTTTGTGCATGGCTTCCTATTTATTTCCTTTAAGTTCACCTGCCTTTTTCTACTTAGTAAATGCTTTCTACAGTTCTTCACAGCACTTCTCCCCAAATATCATGATATGATATTCATTGACTAGAGCAGTATTCCTGATCCTCAAAGAGGTCAGGCTGGATATTAGGGTATGCATCCCCAGGGATAGAAACATTGATTTTACAGCTAGTGATGAAGACTGACTAGGACTTGGTTAACTCTTGGGATAAAGAGGGGAATGAAAGGCAAACAACACAGTGGAGGAGGTTTCCGAAGTCAGGAGGATATGTGCTACTTTGGAACAACTACCTCTCAACATCACTCATTTCCTTTATTTTACAGTGTGATTCAGTATAGGACTGGCTAATTATAGCAATCTTAAAATTGCAGAGCAGAAATGATGCAAAAAAATATAAAGAGCTAGAATGTTACTAGTTACCACCTACATTTCTTTTTAATACAGTCTGTATTTATTCATATTTTAACAAGTATCCGCCAAAATGTCAAGTAACATTTCACAGTCTCAACTCTGACACATCTAGGTGTTAAAACTAGTCAAATTTGGAGACAGCTTTTTATTTTCTTTAAAGTACTTTTTTGGGAAAGACATTTTTTCAGTGTATGGCTGTTTGCATAATGTCTGCAAGATAGTACATGCATGTTCAATAACACTTGTGTGTCAAAATAACTGTATAAACAACCAGAAGAAGCCACAAGCATCTCAGCTTTATCAAGGCTTTCTTGAACTCAAAGTGTTCTATTACAAAACAAAAGAAAACACTCTTCATTATGTAACCTAGACCTTTTGATTGGCCTCAGTTTGGTCAGGCAAAACAAAGCCTTAGATGTCTAAGTACCTAACAAGTGGTCTGCTTAATAGACTAGAACATATTTCTGTCATTCAATCCACTTTTGCAAGTGTTTTATGCAGTTAGATTACACTACTGAGGAAAAAATAAGCTGTATTCTTTTGAAAGTTCAGAGCCTAATTAAAAGGTGGCTCATTAGCCAAATGGATATTTGTCACATGAAATTCTTCACTGGGTTGCTAATGAACCAGATATAAATACCAGTCACTACTGCAATGCAGCAACCTCAAGGCTGTCAGTATTATTACATTTACTTTAAATATAAAATTACAACTTTGCAAGTGTGGGCCACCTAGCATATAATTCTGTTTTGGAAAGCATTCCTATTTAAATCAATCATAAGCATATGCTCTCTGTCATGCTTTGAGTTAAGCCTGCATTCTGTGCTGTTCTTGAAAAGGGTGGTTCTCCTTTCAAGGCACACTGATAACACACGCCATTCTGAAGAACATGCTATAGGAATGTGACAGCAAAATACTATTGGTCATTTTTCTGATTCATATGAAAGATACACTTCCTATTTTAAAATTCTTTCATCTTTGACATGTAGATGCCAAAGGAACCAAATGAAAAGCATAACTTCCTTTTATTTCTGTGCTCATAGTTCTGTTGTAACAGTAAACCTGTTATGCAAATTCTGCACACTGGCCAAAGACTTCTAAGGTTTGTCCTCCTGAACCCTATAGTAGTGTCACCAAGAAGTACAATTAGTTCCACTTCATCAATTTTTCTGCTAGGATTAAAAAAAAGGGGGTGCTGTATCTGTGGACTGAGGACCATAAAATCATTTTCCAGAAAATCCCAACATAGTCTGTTAAGTTTTATGGTTAAAAGTCAAATGAAATACTTTACTGCTGTGACACAGAGACAATGACTGAATTATACTTAAGTAGAAATGTAATACAGAAATAGAGGCAATTCCCAGGAGAAAGAATACAGAGTTAAATAAGAGTTCAATTTTTAGAACAATGAACAACAACTACAAAGCAGCAAAACGTATGATGAGAGTCTAGACTTAAATTCAAATGCATTTTTAAACTTTTTTCTGAAGGAATAAATCCATTTTTTAATAGTTTGGCTAGATGAAGTTCTGCAATAAAAAGCTGAAACATCATTTATAATACAATTAACTTGGACTCAGTTGCCTAAATGAATGTTAGATGCCAAAATTAATTTACCCCAGTCCACAAAGGTGTGGATCATTCCAGGTCAGATTTGCCAGCTCTGTGTCTGTGCCTCAGACAACCCTAGGGCACCTAAAACTGTGCTTTTTCCATTCTGCACAATTTTGCATCCATTCCAAAGATCTTGTGCAATAAGGAGGTAACATTCAGCATTCCTTCCTTTCATTTGTGAAATTATCTTACAGGTAATTGCCCAGCATATTGAAAAGGGTGGCAGAGATCATTTTGTGTGAACAAGCAAAGTATGAGCTTGTTTCAAAAGGTGCAGATAGGAGAGTGTAAGCCAGATGAAGGAGAAAAGTAATGGAAATGAAGGAGACATGATGAAGGGGTTGTGGGAGTGTTTTAAGGATGACTGCTGAGTAAGAAAGCAAAGCAGCATGCTACTATACAAGAGGATGGGTGGAAATATTTCCATGACTATTCAAAGTCATGACTATTTAAATATTAGTATCATTAGATGTTGTTTTTAGCAGCCAAAGCTGCTAAAGCAGACCTGAATTCCAAGAAACCTTTCATTTGTTCCACTGGAACACCCAGCTGTCATCTCCATTTGCACATTTAACATCCATTTTAATGAATTACACGTAAGAGAATTCAACCCTCTGATGACAGAGCTGCAACTTACTTTACAAAGTTAATTGAACCTCCTTTTATGCTCAGTCTCACTGGCCATCCACATTATTAATGCCTCAAGCCCAGGCCATGTCACAGCCTTGCTGGTAGCCTGGAATTCCCTTTGAGCCTGTAGTCACACCTAACCCACACCAGGAAAGCTTCAGGTCCTTCCAAGCTCTGCACCACAAGAGTGGAATGACTGCAACCCACTGGTGTGAGAGCAGCTCTGTAGCACCAGCCATGCCACAGGGATTCTGAGAGATGTATGAAGTCTGTGCAGACATCTTAGCAACTGCAACTCTGCAAGAATACTTCAGGCTTCTCTTTGAACTGCCTGAGTATCCATGCAATGAGTCTCATAAACTGGAAAAGCAGTGGGTGGCTAGTGTGGGCTAGACATGCCATGCAAACACACCCTATGTGACTCGTCTCATACAAAGCATCTGCATTACTATAAGTGAAATACAATTATGCAGAGGGGAAAAATAGGACTAGAAAGTCAATTTGTATGGTTAGAAATACCATGGATGATGGGGGGGGGAAAATTCTCACTTATTTAATTTACTTAAAAAACCCCAAGACTTCTGCCTGTTTTTGATAAAAAAACATGTCATTTTGGAGGAGTTACAAAAGAAAAGTCTTTCCACTGTACTTAGCTGTCTCAAAGGTATCTCTTCAACAGAAGAGAAATGTCTAGCAAAGTGTCACCCTGGAAATCTGAAATAGCTTCTAACTACAGCTCATTTTCTGCTAGCCTTTGAATAAAGCCTTTAAATTCAAAGTTCTTGCAGGGAACCAAAATCTGATAGAATGGAAACAAACCTTTTGTTTTGGTTTCAAGGTGAAATGGTTTAAATGTTATCCAATCACTTTGATGAAAAGGACTTGACAAATATTCAATGCCTGATGAGACGATAAATAGGGCTCTTTGGACTAATTAGGTCTAGCCTCTTTTACTAATCCACAGATTGGAGAAAAACTCTCAATGTGGATTAAGACTGACAAACCAAGCAACAAAATTAGATTTTTTTTCCCCCATGATATAACAAAAACATTCAAATGGAACACTGCCATTCATACTAAACATAACATGACAAGATAGAAGAAACCTGAAGGCTAAAAGGTAAAGAGATTTTTGAAAAGAGTGAAAACCTGAAAAAGTATGTCCTAACATTTTTCTTCTCATCTTTGGATGAAAAACATTTTTCATTTTTGCCTAAGTATAACTTGCATAAATAAGTATAACAGTAGAATACAAATTAACCACAAGAAAAAAACCATGTAAACAATTCCTGGGAATTTATGTAGTCCTATTTATCCTACTTATAATACTTAACACTATGGTTTCACTATTTGTCAGATTTAAAGAATAATCTGTTGTAATAAACTAGTACAAAAATTATTAGGTCCATATCCCATGAAAGAAGCATATGAAATGAAATTAGGTTTGAAAAGTATGATAAGTAAGTACTTAGATTTTGTACAAGACTGTTCTTTTGGCTTATGCAAAAAGATGCATTGCCACCTTCTGTTCTTGATCTATGAGTTGGAGTTTATTATTCGCCTGGAAAATAATTTTCAGAAGGCTGCTACTTCTGGGAAAAAAAAAATTGTTTCTTTGGGATTTTCTTTGTTTAAAATTTTGTTTCTATGAAAGCTGGCGTTTTCCAAAGGGAAGAAAAAATCTGTGTGGCATGACTTCGTATAACTGTCAAATACATGCTCAAGTTTAAACTGTAATGCCTATTGGAAAATGTACAGACAACTGTATATAAATTATATTACATCATATTATGCATGGCTGTAATTATATTTTAGTATGAATTTATTTAAAAACATATACTCTCAAAAATCGAGTCATTTTTATTTTAATAACTTTTTCAATATATTTTTCATATTTGAATAATATAATTTCTTAAAACAAATTTGACTTTGAAAAATCAGAAATTAGTGAGCATATGCCCAAGTTTACAATATATTGATAACTACATTACTCACAGAAATATATACTCTGGAAGAAAGAGAAGATAACGTCTAAATTTTAGTTGTTATTGTAAGATGATTGTTTAGTTGTTATTGTAAGATGAAATGGCTCAATGCCAGCTGCTTTACAGGTCATATACATATATGTCTTAAATAAAATTAACACAGAGAAAAACACTCCCAAAATTTAACTTTCTCCAACAAACTTAACAAAGATTTAGATTTCAGTTATGCAAGAGTAACTATCAGACTCAAGAATATGTTAACAAAATGTTAGTTGAGGGACTACAAAACCACTGACTTCAGTGCTACATAAATTAAAAGAAGCCATTTTTTGAGTAATTGCTCCAAAGATCTTGGAATGACTACTGTTGACCAATGCTCCAAATTTACCACAATATGCTTAAGAAAATTCTGCAGCTTTTAAATATGCCTGCCTTAGCAGCTGTAGTGTTCAGTTTCTCTGGGCATGAAAATCAAGCTATTTGTTCTAAGTGCACAGACAATATGAATCAGTTGCCATACACAAATTATGTATATGAGCTAAGTGTGATTAACATCTTAGGTCACGGAGAGCACCTGGTATTTTGCAAATAGCAACAATCAAACCTGCTGGGAGCAGGCTGGGAGCTGAGGGTGTGCCCTCCAGCCCTGGCAGCTCCAAGGGCTACTAGCCTGGCTGCTGAAAAATGTGAAGTGTTAGGGAGCAAAAGGATGGGAACAACCAGTTTTAGCTTTTCTACAACTCAAAAATAAGTTCATGCACTCATAGAAAGAATAACTTTTTGTTTGCCAAACTCCCCTGTAATTCAGTTTTGTTAGTTTTACTTACGTTTCTGTAATAGAAACACGGAAGCTTAGAGAACAAGAATCACTTTACTTCATTTTGTACACATAATAAGAATTATTTTCTATTCATAAATATTTGGTGGTTTTGGTGACTTAAGAGGTTCAGATTTGCAGGGGTAATGATCAATAAACAGTTCTACTCATGAGATAGGCAAACAAATACTGAAATGACCGAAAATGTTAAACACTAGAAACTCAGAACACCTTCTCCCATAAAGTCAGATTTTTCTAGAACACATTTTCCCTCTTAATTTTCCAACATATTCAAGAAAAGCGTGACCAAACATGGTAACAGGTTGGCAAAATATTCATCACCATTAATCTTGGTACTTTTGAACTATCCAAGTCAAAAATCATTAAAATGTGTATTGATAGCAAAGAAATGCTAAGTGACTGCTTAGGACAATTTCAGAGAGACTCATTGTATTCAGAATGCAAAAATGTCCTACATGCCTCTTCACTATAAAAGCAAACCTTATAAGAAAAAAACACAGCACTTTCCATTTTAACACTTCCAAAATGTAAATGTGAAAAGAAAAGGTAGAAAATGACAAAGCACTGAAATCTTTATCACACAGGACATTACAAGTAGCAGTAAATAGAGACTGTCACTCAGGTGAGGGATTGTGAATTATTTCTATTTCCTTCTTTCCTCACCTTTTGTTCTGGTAAAGATCAACTTCCCATAGCCTTTAAAATTCCTCATATAAAACACATCCAACAGTTCTCAACATCTCACCTGTATTTTCTCTGTCCTATTTTTATCTTGCAGATCCCAGCAACTAAACAGACAAGCCTGAAGAGATCTTTGAATATAGTCCAGCAAAATCATAAACAGTGCAATTGAAAAGACACCATAATCTAAATGCAAGGGTACTCATAATTTAAGCCTGAAGAAAATTACTCTGACACACAATTAAATAAATCATTAAACCACTAGGTGTACTATTTTAATGCTATGACTCATAAATAATATTCACTACTTACAGGTATTATTCAAATGTATTATTATAGATTTATGTCACATCTAAAGAATGAAATATTATTAAAAATTATTTACTGGTATGGGACACCACAAGCACATAAATTGCATCTGTATTAATTTTCAGTATTTTAAAGTATATTTTTAGCAGGGAGTATGAAGAATTTTTAACCATTTTTACAAGTGGGATTTGGTGCTATGTCACTTTTTCAGACAAAATACCAAAGGGTAGCTATTAGACATTTTTAAAATTTCTAAATACATTATTAAATCATACTTACAGAGATAAATACCTGAATCTGATCTCAGTTTATAGATCATCCTGATCCATCAAGAAAATTTCAGCTGAGCCATTTCTATCACCTTGTTTATAGTGGCCAACAGAATAATAAAGATTTAAGAAACAACAACCAGCACATTATTCCAGTACTTTACTTCAAGAAATTCTTTTTATACTGATGAGAAAAGAAGTCCATTTCATTACAGTAAGTTTCTTAAACTGAGTGCACAAACTGTATGCCAGAAGGAATGTTTTGGCCTTTTCTCCCCCCATGAAACAGAAAATTGTTAATCTATGACCTGCATAAAACATTAAGCTGTCTCTGGTTTTCCATTCCAATTTAATTCACTTGGTTTCCCCTCACTGATTGCCTTTGACTGAAGAGTCACATGTTTCAAAGAGAGAAGAAAATATAACTGTTGCTTAAGTGTGTCATGCTGAGAAGTCATTCAACTAAAACAGGAGCTATTTGTTCACAGAATCTATCAAGGCCAGTCTTCAGAGGGTCTTTTTAACTCAGAGACCATGTCTTGGACTTCCAGTCCTGCCTACATTCATTTCAAACAGCCATAAGTCTGCCTTTCAATGCAGCATTGCCTTACTTTGTGTATTCTGGTACAAAAAGATTTTGGCTTTACTGGGATGAAGTATGAAGGATCTTTCATCATTACCATGTGTAATAAACCTCAACAGAGAATACAGGATGATGTCCTAGAAGGCAATCACAATATAGTGTACAATGAGTAACTGCACTGCATCTAACAGGAAAACAAAGATCAATTAAACAGCTATGTAGTGACTGTAATTTTACTTAGACATACAATTAGCAAACTTTTCAAGATTACATATTAAGAAAGAATATGTAAACTTAACAGGAAAAATTTTAGATATAGCTTGCAACTCTATCCAGAAGGAGCAAGAGAAATCCTTATCAAAGAGGCTATCTATCTTAAAGTCCTAAGTGACAGTCAGGATAGTGGTGTTACCACTCAGAAAGCCAATAGCTGGAAATATCTTCAGAAGTAATTAACTCTGTTTTAGCCACACTGAGTCTGTAGGTAACACAATTCCCATAGAATATTAGAGATACTCTGGGCTAAAAGAAGGAAGTTTAGAGTAGAAGTTAATGGTATTTATAACATTGAGATGGTAAATTGAAAATTTACATAGATCCACCTGCACTAAAGAAAACACACTTTTACTGTGAGAGTGACTAAATACTAACACAGGTTGCATAGACAGGTTGTTCAGTCATCATGCTTGGAGAAATTAAAAAATCTGCACACAGGCCAATGCAATTTGCTCTTGGTGATCCTGCCTGAGCAGAGGGTTGGACTAGATGATCTCAAGTGGTCCTTTCAGCCTAAATGATTCTGAGATTCTATGATTAATTCTCTCTTCTTTTTTATTTTAATTCTTTTCTTACACCAGTCTCTTAATTCTTAACTCCTTTATAGCATCTTCAAAGAACATTTATTCTGAATAAGATGGGTTTTGTGAAGCAACACACTCTTATTATTTTCATGTGAATTACCTGTGAGAAACTATGCATCATCTTTCCATGTGATCCATATGCAAACTTGCTTCATGAAGTGCATACCTACTGTGGACAGAACGCTATAGTGCTTTTAAAATGCTAATTAGCAACTCTCTGAACCACTTCAATTAGAAAAGATATTTATAAACCTTTCCCTTCCCTATAAAAGGAACATCAAAAACACTATAATATAATCTGTCTCCTGTTATAAGAGCCTTCAAACACAGTTTTGTTTATATGAAACTTCATTTTGCAAAACCATGGCTCAGGAACACATCATAAAGTCTTATTATTGAATTTCTCTTAACTGACTATCCCTTTTCACCTTAAAGAGTGAGTTAAGTTAGGAAAAGACAAAATGGTATTCCAATATTCTAATACCTTGATATTAATTATTTTTGCTACCTTCATTACATATCTGGAGTGAAAGGTTGCCTGTATTTTTCAATTACCGGTCTTGTGGCATGGCACTGCAATAGATTCATTATCATGTAGTTAATGATAATATATCCAACCAAAGCAAAACTAAAGTTTCTCACATTCTGCTACTTTAATGCTGGAAATTTAAACAGATGTGTAAAACTATAGGCTATAGAACTGCCATATTTGTAGAATCAGAGTGTTCTTCTTCACATGGAAGTAAGCCATGCTTACACTGCAAACAGAAATGAATGCAGGAAAACTGGGATAACCCAGTTTTAGCAGGCAGTTGAAAGGCCTAAGGAGTAGGGCAGCTCTTAGAGGACAGATATGGAACAGTGTTTCTCCAGCCACCAAGGAGTGAACCATCAAACTGAAAGTATCATTTTGGGCTTTTCACTCCCTTCAGATCTTTGAGGATTAAAATACAATCTTCCACCCATTTAATAATAATACTTATTCAAGTATTTATCTATATAGTAAACATTTCTTTATAGGTTAATGTACTTTTATACTTTGAGACTGCAAAGTCGATCTGCCAGGGATATCCATTAGCAATTGGCACGTCTCCAAATGGAGACATAATTTTTGACAACCATACAAAACTACCAGAATGTTTGTTTTCAATTCTTTCTAATGGAAAGTGAACTGCTGCCATAAAAATCTCATTGGCAGAAACAAGCAAACACAATATTCTCCATCTAATAACCAGCAGGGACAGGTATAGATGCATCTACAATTACATCCAGAATATATTGCAAATAACTCTTCGGTAAACATCAATCAAAGAAAATTATTTGAGAAATAACCTAAAAAACTTACATTCACCAACCTTTTCTAGCATTTAAGATTCCTTCCCTACAACACAGTAAGCATTATAATTTTGAAGACCTTAAATCCAGAAATCTACCTCACTTTTCTTTTTCTTCCTGCCTTGTTTTCTCTGCATCTCCAAAATTTCATGATACTGCACACTGACTTCATGAGACCTCAGCAAGCCAGATAGATTTATAGCCATAATGTACATTCTAAAGGTGAAAGTTCCTTGTACAGACTTTCCCAACAAAACAGAAAAAAAAAAATTATCTTGTCTCTTATCAGCCATGTTCTACTTGTTTTGTGATACTCCATAAATGCTCTCTATCACAGCCAAGGTAACACTCTCTACTCAGTCTTGGAGTTCCCCTTTCTCACTTGTCCTCCATCTCTTGTTCTTCCCACTTCAGTATTAATAGCACCCACTCAAAATATCACAGTCCCTCTGTATCTTTATCCAGCTTGATTCTTCTCATTTCCCACTACTAACAGCTTCTTGTTTAACCTGTCCCAGCCAGCCTTCTGGCTTCCAGTTTTTAGCTGCAGCTGAGATTTTTGGGAATCAAATGATTCCCTGCAGGAGGGGTGGTCTTGCCACTTGTCCTTTCTGCCATACTTGCATGTCCTCCCTCACCCTAGCTGTGGTTATCGTCAGCCCGCTGTGAGCTGTTCAGCTCACTCCACCAGCCAAAGCTACTCACCTCCCTCCTTGCTGGCTCAGTTTTCAGCATGCTTAGTTATTTGACTCAAATTACCAAAAAGCAAGAAAAACACCAAAGTTGTTGCAGAGAAGGGGAGGAAAAGTGAAGAGAGGAGGCCTTCAATAGAAGAAGGAAGAGAGTAAGAAGAGAATGGGCCTGTCTTTTCCGTCCCATAAGTCTCAGCCATTTTACCTGACACAAACCTTAATCATTCAGTTCTATTCCAAATTTGGTTTAGTTTCTCTACGGTCTTACTAAATTTGGATTTCTGTGTTTTCTGGATATCTTACTCCTTCACATCTACTAGATACCAAAAAAGGAGCATTATTCATTGGCTGGGGATGGGGTAATATCATCCTTCTCATTTGTTCCGTTTCTTGCTTTCACCATTCCCCCTTGGCAGATTTTTATCCTTTTTTTCCACATTAGGAGTAAAATATATATCAGAAAGTGTGGTGAATAACCCTTGCCAGTCACTGTCCTGGAAGCTATGTCATAACCAGTGATTTTTATTTATAAGTTTTCTGCTCTGAACCAAATTCACTTCAATAACTGCTAAAAATTCCCCTAATCTTCTTTCTCTTACAGGTAATATTTAGTAAAATAGTATATTGATGCCATTCAGTACTAAATTGATAGAATAGCTCTGAAAATTTTCTCCCTAGTTTTTTCTACTGCTGTAAATACTTGAGAGAGAAGCAGTGACAGGAACTAAAAAGTCTCAGAAAATGTTTCCCTGAGAAAAGGCATCTGATATTCAGATATGCATTGAAGATCTTTTCAAAGGCTTCTTCAAGACTACAAAAGCAGGATGTACTTCATATTAGAGTAGAAAAAAATTCATACAGAAATGCAGGAATTATGTTTTTGAGGATTTAATAAATGTCATTCTATGATAAATTTTAGTGCTTGCACTTCTGGTTTTGCTGCTTGTAACTGAGCAGTTTATCATTTGGAAGCCCTAAGTTAAGCTTTTTCTTAGAATTTTGATAATTCAAATAGAACTTTTGCATGCTAATACAGAAATTTTGATTCCCAGTCCCACCTACAGAGAAAATTGTCAAGTAATTATTGTTGAACTATAAATTATTCCCAGTTAACTATTAACTTACTAAGATGAAAGCTGTGGCCTATTCCCATGGCCAATAGTTGCACTTCAACAAGAAGATCCAGTAAACTGTACTTTCAAATTAACTACTAATAGAGCTTTGGGTATTGAAACTATTATATATGAGCCATATACGCATCTATATATCTATAAAGAAACTGAATTTGAGAAAAAGTGGAAGTCAGGCACTCTGCCTTAGGCGCTTCAGTTTTGACTAAAGGAATATTCGCCAATTATTGAGAAAGTCTGTGAAGAGTCATGATTACAAATGACAAGAAAAGAGAATTAAAATTATGTGTAGAGCTGTATGATGAGTCCAACTTGTAATTTAAACTAATAAATTAGAATATCTAACTAATTAATGAAATTTTCCAAATACAAAGTTACATGGGTAACAACAGGCTCAAAAAGTTTTTCAGGAAGAAGTAGTGCATACTATGACAGCAATGGAACTTCGAAAAGATATACAGAAGGCCATTATTTTGCCATGAAGCAAATCTTTCAATCAACCTGACTGACAAAAAGTTGACCAAAATTATCCATAATTCTTAGAGTCATTGTAGATACTTACATAATTTAATAACTGACTGGAATTGAAAGAAAACATTTCACCCACTGAATAACACCCCACTGAATACAAATCTGAAAAATAGTCTTGAACTCTCCTCTTCACACATGGGAGGAATTTGATAAGAATCAATCTGATAAGAATCAAAGGAGTGCAGGTTTATAACTGTAAATCTTAATATAATTTAAATTAACTAAAATTGGAGGTACATCATTTGTCTCACTGAACTATAGTCAGTTAGTTATTATTCATGTATGATTACAGAAGAGTGGTATTCCACCCAAATGCTCTGTCAAGATGAATGATTCCACCCCTGTCTCAGATGGAAATGGAAGTCATTATCCCAGATCCAGAGACATATCTACAGTATTATATATGCCAGCAAAATAGGGAATTTTTCCTTAAAGTCATGGATTTTTCTGACACACGCTGGCATGCAATCATACTTGAAAATGAAAAAAAAAAACAAAAAACCTTGTGATATTTTCTGTCTGTATTAATGTTGCCAGGTAAATGTAAACAAGAACTAAAATAGGGCTTGTTTGTTTTTCTTCTTTTCACAAAGATGTTTCTGCTTAATAGCCAGGATTTTCAGCCAACAGATGCCATTAGTATGTATGTGTGTTGTTTTGTTTCTTGTAAAACCATTGTGGGTTAAGCCCAGTGGGAAAAAAAGCACCACACAGACTCATTCCCTTCCTCCTCCCATTCCCCAAATGGCATGGGGGAAGAGGTATGGAAAAACCCCAACAACTGGCAGTCAAGATGACAAACAAAAGTTTTGTTTAATAAGTCAAAGATAAGTAGAAAAAGAGGGAAGAAAAAAATTAAACAAGTGATGTTACAGTAATCACTCACCGCCTCCCATGGATAGACTGAAGCCCTGCCAGGTCCCAGGCAAAAGATGGCTAGCCCCTCTAAAGCCCCCCTCTTTGCACTTTTACTCCTGAGCATGACGTTACGTGGCAGGGAATTTCTCTTTAGTTAGTCTGGGTCATCTGTCTGGTTGTGTCCCCTCCCAGCCCATTGTGCAGCCCCTGGTCTATTCACTGGGGGGATGCAGGGTGAGAAACAGAGAAGGGATTGATGCTGTGCAAACACTGCTCAGCACAAGCTAGAACATCCCTGTGTTATCGAGACCGTTTTCATCACAAATCCAAAACACTGCTCCATACAAGCTGCTGTAAAGAAAATTAACCCCATCCCAGCCAATGGCAGTACAAGAGTACAGCATTATAGCTACAGTTCCACATCCAACAATTCTAAATGGTACAATAAGTTAAAAAAATGATGTAAAACAGAGAGAAAAAGATTTTCTGTGCTACTTTATTCTTATAAAGGGGTGAAATTGCTGGTTTTGTAAGTTAAACCAGCTCACCATAAGGTACAATGAGTACAAGATGTAATGAGAGGGGTAGGACAGCACAGCACAACAGGAACCAAGAAAGGAATGAAAGAAGAGCATAGCACCCATCTTTTCAGCCTTGTCAACTCACCAAACAACACCTTAAATTTGATTAAGTCTTGAGTGGAACTAGCACAAGTTCTAGAAGTAGCAGGTATAAATGCAAACCTCATAGGCAGTATTAAACACCCTCTGGCTAAGGTAATGGTTTCATATCCCTACACACCTCCCCTTTTGGAATCCCCCTTTTGTGTCACTTTGCTCTGCCAGCCCCCCTATAAGACAGAGGGACCAGTCTGAGCCACACCTAGATCACTGCAGAATTAGGTCCTTCAGCCTTCCCTCTCCTTAAGTTAAAAATGAAGAGTATAGATGCTGATGTTCTAGCTAACAAAAATAATTATGCATTTTTACACAGTATATCTTTATAAATAAACCCCTGCACTGTACTCAAATGCATTGTAACATGACGCCTGCATGCAATCATTCTAAAAACAAGCCTTTTCTTACAGAATTTACATCAACCTTGTAGCTAAATGGTCAAAGTACCAGTCCTATACTTTAAGGCACTGTAGAAAATATTCAGAAAATATTCTATCAGTTAGGCCAAACAAGCAAAAAGAACATATTGGAGAATAAATGTTACCATAACACTATGAAAGACTAGAACTCAGCACAGGAAAAGCAGGAAAATAAGCATGTGTGCTTTTTTCATTTCATACAGAAAAGATTTTCCCTTAACTTTGGCTAAGAGGTCATTTAGTAACAACAGGACTAAAAATAAGCTGTCAGAAAAATCTATCTTGAAACCTTTTATAGCTGTAACCCAGTCTGTAAGTAGTGAAAAATAGTTTTTTTAAGTTAACATAGTATTTATTATTACTAGCTAGTATTAAAAAAACCCAAGCCAAACAAACCCAGAAAACCCTCCAAGACTTTCTCACTTGGTTGATTCTATAAGTTTAAAAATGTGTGAAATAGGACTGACCTGGACAGAAATTCTGCTGTGTCCGAGTAGTTAATTTTTCTTGCACAGCACACTTTTCAAAATGTCCTGCAGATGCATTCTGATGTAGGCCCCATTGTCTGCTGGCAAATCCCAATTCTCCAGGATCAGAAAACTTCCGATAAAACGGTGGCTCCAAATCACTGAAAGAGAAGTTTATAGCACTGTGCCTTCCATGGCCACAGTCACTGAGCATGGATTCATCCTCGGTGTTCTGCGTTGGCAGCGGGAGGATCCGGTGGTGCAGCTGCGGGCTGGGCAGTCTCGAAGATAATGGAGAAGGAATAGGTGACATTTGTTTGTGTGTATTAGATAGCGGATATAAATTGCTAAAAACATTACTCACTGCTGCTAATGGGGGTGAATGCAGCCTTTTCTCTTCCAGTTTAAGGTTATTATTTGTCTGAGGAATATCAGGACTTTCATTTACAGGCAGGTTCAAAAATAAATGCTTGCTGTTTCCCTGGGATACCGTGGTCCTTTTCTCATATACTGATCCTGGCAGGTTTCTGTCTACTCTTGTAATTTGTTGCAGTCTCTTCCATTCTGCAGCTTCATCTAAACTGTCGCTCCGGATAACTTTCAGAAGAGCTTTATTAACTGCTCCCACAAGGTTGCATGACTCATCAGTAATGTGCACTCTCTCTGCTTTGTACTGCAAACCAGAGCCGTCTTCCTCCTTTTCCTGCAGCACACTGTTATTAGAGTCTCCAGCAGCTTCATCTACAGAGTATACATCACTTCTTGATATAACCTCGTTATGTGCTCTTGTGAGAGCAGGAGAAATGGTTTTGTTATCTCTATGAGAGTCAGGCAAAGACTCTGCAGGGGGGTTGGTAACTTTTTTAATACAATTGTCAAAATCCCGGACTTCAGCAAGAACTGTGATTCCTGGTTTCTCCTTGCATACTGGCTCAGCATACTTGCTACTTTTCAAGATTTTAGCAGCTGCAGATTTACTTAATGTCTCCAGTTTGTTAGACTGACTGTAGTGAGATGAATTCACCAAAGGGGTCCTCTGTTGTACCTTGGTAACTTCAGGAATGCATTCGCCATTATCCACTGGTTCAACTGCAATGACATCTTTGATGTCTTTTGAGCTAGAACTTGGTAAGTCAGCATCCAATTTCACAGCTTTGTTACTCCTAAAAAAATACCCCTCTTCTATCCACCTTTCTGGTTGTATTCTATTGTCTACTGGTAAATTATCCTTACCTTTTACTGTTAGCCAGCTGGAGGGAGAAAAGGAGCTGGGATAAGTCCTGGTAGAAAGTCTTGTGGAAACCATCTTATTTTTCTGTTGCATGTCTTGTGTACTCAGTAAAAAGAGATGTTCATGTATCTTTTTTTCCTCTTTATGATGTCTGATCTCCTCAAAGCTCTCTTTTCTTTTGTATTTCCTCATTTTTTTGTGATTCAAATTGTCTCTCTTTGTAGAATCCAGTGGTAACTCCTGCTGATGTGTAAGAATGGAGTAATTATCACCTTTAAGTTTCGGGACTCCGGAAACATCCTGTCGCTCTTCCTCCTGATGTCCTGCCTTAAGGTCTGGAATATGATGAGAACTCAAAACACTGGATAACAGGTTTTCCTTTTCAGCAGTTAGTTTGTACATTTCATTGAGAAGGTCTTTTGTGGGAGTTTGCTTGAAAATAATAACTCCACGGTCTTTATACGGCCGTTCTCTCAGGGCCATATCTAACCTCTCCCTCCCTTGATAGCAGCCACCACAGAAACTCTCACTGGTTCTATCCAGAGTTCCAGAGCCTATGTAAGTAAATCCTGTGACTTTCCCCTCTGGATGATAGAAGCTGATGTAACAAAGCTCTGTAATGGGTTTGTGCAACAGGAGGATGGTATGTGTGCCTTCCATTATGCTTGCCAAATTAGTCATTCATTTAAATTGCGTTCTAAGTGTTCCAAAGCTTGCATGACATAGCATGTGAGGCAGAGAATGGACGGAAGGCATCTGACTAATCTTCAACAATAATATTGTCTGCTGGAAAAAATAAAGAGAAGCCTGTCAAACTTGATTATGGCAAATTTAATATGACAAATAACAAGCCTGCAGAAGCACAATTTTCTCTCAGTATTTTCTGATACAAATCTTTTACCTTGAAAATCTGACACAAAAACAATGACACTGCTAACACTCATAGTTGGAGTCATGATCTTTCTCTCTCATACATCACTCCTCTGTCTCCAGGGTTCTCAGTCAATGCTATTCCATCAGGTCACAAGATGGTCACTAAAACACCCATTTCAAAGAGACCTTACTTCTGGTGGAATCTCTTGCCCTCTCTCTGTTAAAAGTTAACTTGCTGTTGAACATTTACTAAAAAGAACCATTCAAGCATGCCTGTTGCCTTTTTACTCAGCACAAGAACCAGCATAACACCATCACAAAGTAATTAGGTCTCGCTGCTTTATTTATCAAGAAAACATTTAGACACTAAAAAAGTTTGGATATTTTATTCTTGTACTATTTTGTGGAATTCCAAAGACATCAAGAAAACTTGGAATAACAAAAAAAATATAGGTTCGGCTGTGTGCTGGACATTTTGTCCAGAAGGATATTGTATTTTGAGACACAATATTGAAAGCTTTGCTGAGGTCCAAAAATTTACAAGTTTTGTATCAGTTTTTATTATGCATACTTAGATATCATTTTATAATGATGTCCATAAATTATTATAAGTAATTAGTGAAGCCCAGCTGTAAGAATCAAGCACCATTTACCCAAAACATCTTATCAACAGGCAGTCATTTATTGTAGTAATTTAATTGCATCTGTTTATAATGTTCTTTAAACAGTTTCAGACTTTCTATTTACTTTGAGTAGTATCATTCTTCATGCCAGGAAAATTCTTAAAATGTACACAAAATCCTTAAAGACAGAGGAGATATCCTAAGGAGAGAGACTATAGTAAGAGCAATGGTCCATTAGAGCCATATGAGCTCCTTAATTCTGTTCACCAGGAGTTAACTGTTGAGTGGCATAATTCAGAAAACTGCTCAAGTATAGGAAGTGGTAGGAAATGTGCAAAACCTTTAGTCACTACTTTCGTTGAAGACTGGCTTGTTGTTTCATAACTTGTAAGAGCATCTGAAAAAAATATGCCATTCTGTTTCCTCCTTCATTCATGTTTTAACTCATTGTGCAAGTCTGGAGTTCGAGACACAGGCAAGGCTGAGGACCACCTAAGAGAGCAGCCTCACCAGTCTTCCTTGTTTCCAGCAGTGCACACCTGCTGCTCTCTAGCATAGAGTGATTGTGCAGTCACAGGGGGCGTGTGCCATCAGCAGATGCAGCCAAGAGTGGCTCTGCATACAGAAGTATTAGGAGTTGTCTTAACCTTGCTCATTCTTCAGTCAAGCAGTAGTGAACACCCCTTAGGAAACAGCATCATGAAAACTACAGACCCAGACATTATGATCAAATTCACTATCCTCAAATGACATCTCTGATATGATCAGGTTCAAAGTCACCCCTATTCTGTAGAGCACATTACTTTTGGTACATGCATGGGTTTGGGTGGGGTTCTTTCTGTGACAAAAGATGATACATGTAAATAAGAGAACTAGCTAGCCATTGTCTCAGCTGCACAGATTTGCTGAGCTATGCCCCTCCAAAAAACCAAGCAGCTCCTCCAATCTGAGTTCTGAATCATTACATTATTGAAACAAGACCTACAGCTCTCATTGAATCATATTGCAAAACTGATTAAAATTAAAAGCTCTTTTCCACCTAGAAATAGACAAATCTACTGAGGCTTTTTAAATGGTAATATCTTTGAATAACAAATTTATGCCAGTTTGAACCTAGTATAAAAACTACATCCTATTAGTTATCTTCTTAGTTACACCAAATAAAACAATGAGTTTGGTACACACACATTGACACATTAAAATGTAGAATCACTGTGAGTAGAGCATAACTCCTTGTTAGGAAAAAAATTACTCAGGCTTTGAAATTAAGTATTAAAAGTCAGTTATTAGAAAAAAACCAGTAATAGTAACAAGAGCAATAACAGAAAGGGAACTTTGTTACTATTAGGCCAATGCCATATTCTGTATCAAAACTTCCATGGATTTAAAAGATAATTTGATACCATGCACAGCACTGTTTACTGGAATTTTGAAGCTTATTTCTACTAGTAGATATATTTATGACCAAGAAAACATTTTAACTTCATCGCCTTCAGCATCTTATTCTACCTTTTTTCCCATCAGAAAACAAAGAAAGAAGTGAACTCCCTGCTCTATAAGCAGAAGCATTATAAGAAACTATCAGGAAAATTATGTCAAGGAAAGAAACTGGTAAAGGACTTTAAAATGTTATTACAACAGTCATCCTCAACTTTTTTGTTCATTTTGCAATCTGTTTATAAAACTTTATCTATTGCAAACTTTACCATAGGGGATGAAATGTTGCTAAATAAAGTCACATTCAGGCAAAGCATACACGTTAATTGAAATGCCCATTATTCCAAGAAAACTTAAAATTCTAGCTACAGAACATATAATGATGAAAACATGGAGCGATGAAAACAACCTTCAGCATCATTGCTAAGTTTCTCTACACAGCTTTCCAATGCATAGTAGCAGAGCAGTGGGATTCAGGTTGTGAGGAATACTGTTTCAAGAGAAAAAACCATCTACTTAGAAAAAGCTCATAATTGGAAAGAACAGCTAAAGTTGTTAAATAGGCAGCTGAAAAGCAAACCTGCCCTGCTGATGGATTTTCTTTCAGTTTAACAATAACAAAAAATGTCACCATGGTCTTCCAAGTCTAATGCCAACACATCCATTCATTATGCTGTTCAAAATGTGCGCTTAAAAACCCACAACCCCATTCATACAGCTCCTTTTCTCTAGCAGGGCACATCATTCCCTTCTCAGCATGACAGATGGTCTTCCTCCTTTCTCTGATACTTAAGTAAGCCAGAATTGAAATTCCTCACTTTCCCACATCTCCCTAATACCTGATTGTTACTAGGTGACAACCTGTCTCTGAGCACACTATGACTAACGTTCTGAGGTATGTAGCTAATTAACACATCATGACAGCAAAAGCATGGTAGAGGAAAGGTAGTAAAAATGTGAACAGACCAAGGCTTCACATCACAAGCTTGAAGAAAATGAAATGAAATTACCATAATATTTGTTTACTGAACACAAGTGTTTGATAGAGACAAATAGAGATAAGCACCATAATTTTCTTCTCTTGCCTAAAATCTCAAGTTTCTCTGAGATTCTTTCAAATTTTCATTAGACTTAAAGATATTGTCATTAGAAAGAGAAAGGTTATAATAGCTTAATGAAGACAAAATATTACAGCTCCTTCCAGCAGCTTTAACATAAATTAAAGAATTCCATAAAGAACTTTCCAACTCGAAGTCTACATTGTGTTTATTGGATTGTGGCAAAACCAAAAAAAAAAACCCCAAACCAAACACCACACACAAAAATACCAACCAAATTTAGAGTATTTAATTATTTGTATAATAGTTTGAATGATACTGCTTACTGTTAGCAATAGTAGTTTAAAATACTGCTCTTCTCAACTTCACAAGTACTGAATTACACCAGCAAAGACAGCATTAAGGAAAATAAAACAGAGTCTATGCCAGACAGGAAGCTGTCTTTATTAAATTTCAGATCTCACCCAATGGCACAAGGGAAGTATTAAAGCATATTAGAGTCCTGCCAACAAATTCAGATGAAACAGAAATAACTCAAAACATAGCGTGGAAAGTCAATAAGTCAATCCACAGCGCAGACCTTTGTATACCAAAACTAATTTCTAACCATAAATACAGCCTTTGGCTGTGTCATTCTGTTCAATCTAATCCAACACCGTGAACCACAAAATCAAGGACAGAGTCCATGAAACAAAAAATCTGAAACCCAGATGTCTGAATACATCATCCTTGAAAGATGAGGAAATCTTTGGATTTCCTCAAAACTTCTTGAAACCAAAAACCATGATTTAACAAAAAGATAATTTACATGAGGCATGTAAAGTTAATTAAAATCGGGTTTAAAAGTTTCTGGCTGGAGTGCATAATATGATGATGGCTCACTAGGAGCAAATACATTCTCAGTAGCCAGAGTGCCCCATACTTGTTCAGGTCTTTTGTAGATCACAGTCTCATTTGACATAGTTGCAAACATGCATATTATCTTCTTAGTGTACAGAAGATGGATAAAAACAGCAATGGTACTTTGGGGTTTAGAACTAAAATTCACCATTTACACACAAAAAAGTATATAATGTTTGGCTAGTCAAATATAAAATAATAGATGTATTATTTGCACCACCAGGTCTCAAAAATACGTTCTCGAAAGGACTCTGACATGAAAGTTCTCATCCCTCTGTAGCCTACTTCAGTTTAGCAAAGCAATATCTATCTTTTTCTGGCACAACTGCATCAGCAAGTTAAAACAAAAAGTTGTCACACAACATGTCCTCATGAAATTGTTTTTGGAGTCAACCATACCACAAAAATGTCCAAAATCTGTTTGTCAAAGATAACTAATTTGCAAGAATTAGTTTCCAAATCAGATTTCCATCACAAACTCACTGATCTGACTGTATAAGAGGTTGCTAATAAAAAAGTTTGCAATGGATATTACAAATATGAAAAGTCTTTAATGTAGGAAGTACATTAAGTAGCAAACCAGCAAACACTAAAGCAGAGAATGAGCAAAGGCAATCTGTGCACCTATCTCAAAGAAATAACACAGTAACGGCCTGTTTGAAACAGACTATTTCAAGAAGTACAGCATTTAAAAAAAACAAACAAATTTCTTCTGCACTTCAGTCAGGCTTTTACACTCTCCACCTTGTTCTTAGACATTTGGTATGGAAAGAACTAAAAGAGCAGATGAGTCAATCATCTTACTTCTAGGTTGTTTTTTCTTGACTAGAACAGAGTTTTCTGACTGCTGAAGAGGCAAACTGAAAGGTAAGTATCACTAAAAACATTCCTCATACTCTTACCATATGTAGAAGCCCAAACTTATGATTCAAAGTGATGCAAAAGATGCTTATGAACCAGCAAACAAACATTACCCCAAACTCTCTTTGATGGTAAGAAAACCTGTAATTAGCTCAGCTGGTTAGAGCATGGTGCTAATAATGACAAAGTTGTGAGTTCCAGCCCTGTATGTGCCATTCACTTCAGAGTTAGACTCCATGATCATTGTGGGTCTCTTGTAGTTCAGAAAAGCCTGTGAAAAGAGTATTCTGCCAAATCTGGAAATTAAAAAAAATGTTACAATTATTTTGTCTATTTTAAAATAATGACAGGGTTTATTCCTCAACAGCAATCACATGGTATACTGTACTTCACTAATTTTACATCAACATATATACCTCATTCAGACAAATAACTCTCCCCTACAACATCCCTACATCCCTAACACCTTCCCCATACCCTTTGTACCTAAGATGAACACTCACTATGAAGTCTTAAAACTTAAAATAGAAAACTACTCGATATGTGTACAGGGGATAGTGGCTAACATTCAGCTGAACTCATATAGTGATGCAAAAAGTAATTAGAGGCAAGAGGAAAATATCTTTTGCCTCAGGTCACAGATGTCTTAATGAAAAGCTGCACTTATTAATTGTCAGCTGATTTTCAGGCAACAAAGAAACAAACAAACAAAAAGCCATACTAGACCAGAACAGCTACTAGAGACAAACTATTCACATTATCTAGAACATAACGTTTACATATTCCAGCACAAAAATATTATTGATAAATAAATATTCTGATAAAATGTATTATCAGAAAAAGTAAGATAAAAAATTACATTTACAGTGAACAAAAAGACACAAACTTGCAATATCATATTTGTACATGTCAGGCTTGAGTCATAAACTGTACACATGACTTTTTCCAGTTTTAATCCAGATAAATATTACCCCTTACAATAAAACATTTTTTCTCAATACTTTATCCATGGGAAAATGTTACAGGATATACAGTAACTTGTTTCCACTTCTGGCAGCAAGTATAGGATATTTCTACAGGAAAATAACATGAATTAAATAAGTATTTTCTAAATAAAATTATCATCTTCTTGTTAATCTTTGTCCAAAAGCTTTAATGTTGCTTGTTCAAGTAGCCAACTCTTCAGCCAGCTCTTCAGCAAGAGCTGCATCTTGTTCTGTATTGTATTTATAACATCTTTAATTTCCCAAAACCGAAGAAATAACATATTTATTTATTTAATTATTGAATGGCCCGTGCTTGTTAGTTTCATGGTGATATTTAAATGAGGCATTTAGTGAACAGCCTTTTAGATCAGAGGTGTTTCACTTCCAGAGACTTATCTGGCCATATATCCTGAACTTTAAACCCTGTAGAGTATTCAAGGAAAGCAAAGAAGGTAAAAAAAAAGGCTACACTGCAGCAAATGGTTGAGCTACTTCATCAGCAAGGGAAGAAAATACAGCTGCAAAAAGTTTGGACTTAGCACAAAATGAGGTGCAAATCATAAGGACGCTTCAGTGGTGAAAACACGAGAGAAATGGAATTTAAAGAATAATAACAGCAATTAAAACCTCTCCCATAACAACATTTTATACCTATAGAAGGACTCCTTCACAAAATAGGAGGTTTTGAATATATCTTTCTATAGTTAAAGGTCAAAGACTCTATCCCACATTAAGTTCCTAAGAATCAAGAAAAATTTTCTAAAATAATATATTTGACAAGTTACAAAACTATTTTTAATTATGCATCTTTTTCCAAAAATTAAGCAATGGTTGAGAATAAACTCAGTAATACTTTAAACTTTTCTCCCTTCAGAAATTTTAGTGGTCTTGAAATTACTTTAGCCTTAAGGAATGTTGGGCGGTTTCAAAAATTCTATCATTAATTCAAGTTTTAAAAACCTTGGCTGTACGAGATAAAATGGGATGTAATGACTTGGGATGATAATATTAACACTTCAAAGCAGAAAGTATTCAATCAGAGAACTATGGTCACCTTTGTTTTCTTCATTCCAACTTTTTGCTAGTAGCATTTCATACATAGCTAAATAGTTTTAAAATATAACTACAACTAAGAAAAAATTATAAACCAAATTGCTAGGAGAGATAATAGGTTTCAAAAGGCATGGTAAAGAAGTAAGCACTGAGTTTTAGATATACATTTAGTTTGTTTTATCAGTCCCAAGTTCATATCATTAACATTTTTAAAATGTCTTGAAAATGGTTAATTGCTTATATGTCATTGTCGTTTTCTTGGTCTGATCCCTATCATGGAAGATTGAACACAGAATTTTTATTAAATTCAGCAAGTCTGTCAACAGCAAATGCATTTTTACTAATAAAAATATTTTAAAATATTGATAAAACACAAATTAGTTTAAGATTAAACAGCTTACATAAATCCCTCATGGAAGTTCTAACTTATCAACAATACAACCCTCATTGGGAAAAGAAGCAATAAGATTAAAACATGAAGAAAACAGTATTTCAATATAATATGCTTAAAATACCACACCAAGAGAATGACCAAGAAAAATCTCCACTTAAATCTTGACATAAGAAATGCCCATTTTACTTCAAGATTTCAGTAGTGCCATTTAAATTAATCTATAAGACTTGATGACTCTTTAAATGGGGGACATTAGCAATTCAATATAAAGAATTTAAATGTCTACTGTAGTTTTCTAAAGGCCCAACTCAACAAAATGTATATGGTATTGTGGAGATAATCAGCTCTCAACTATAGCATCATAGAACTGGATTTAAAGTCAAGCTGAAGGTCCAAAGTAGTGATTGGAGGTTCAATCTTCCATGGAAAGAGAAGAAATGGTAGTATCTGCCTGGCTGGCTAGGAGACAGCGACTTGGATAAGAGCTCATGCATCACATTTTGTGTGCTTTCTTTCCAGCTTCTCAGCCAGAAGTGCTGAGATATACATACTGCATATTTAGCTATACATACTGTATCTCTAGTCTGGCAACACTCACAGGAAAGAAAAATGATAAATGATTATCTGGAAAGATGCAATGAAATTGCATAAGACTAAATGATGATTGCAAAAAGAACCCTTCCCTTGGGTTTCTTGTTACAGGCAGATCTAAGCTCTATAGGCTCCACTGTCTCAGAGGAGGTTTGAACTACTCTGGCCACTAGACATTAAACCAGATTTTTAAAAAAACAAGAACCAGCTTGGGATTTGTCATGAAAATATTATTGCAGTTTTTGCACTACTGTCTCTAAGTATGGGGAAATAAACATTAATGGTCATAACCAGCAACTATAGCAGTGACATGACTATTAACTAAAAAATGAGGGGTTGTCATCAAGGAATAATGTATAAATATAATGTATAATACATTATATTTAATAATTTATACATTATTTATACATAATGTACAAATATTCTGTATATTTATACATTATTTATACATAATAATGTACAAATAATGTGTATATATATATAATGTATATATCTATTATTTATACATAATAATGTATAAAACGTACTGAAACAGTAGAAACAATTGACACTTGGTTAAGGTTCAGATTCCATTGAGTTATATCTATTTGTTTACTCCATGATGGCCAGTTTCCTGCATTTTGATATTCCTCCTGATATCTAAACCCTAATGGAAGATACATTCAGATTGTGTATCTTTTTAAGTCATATCAGATGCAAGCTAAAAGAGGAAGTAATTTCATGCTAAAATAGCTAAAGAAAAATTAAAAGGTGAGAGATTTAGATTACAGGAAGATTGCGTGGAGAAAGGGACACAAACTTATTTTTTGAAACAGCATCATAAAGGCACATAGAAAAGTTGGGTGGTTTTAAGACTAGAACTCATTCAGTTCTTAAATACTATACTCTAGGAGCAAAAAGCCATTCAACCCTTGAGCCTTAATGAAGACCTCTGTGATTATTCTTGCTTTTTTTTTCTCTACTCTTGACTACTGTCTGGAAAGTATTATTTGGATTTAATTGCAAAGGCTGTTTTGACTTTTGGTTCAATTTTAAAACATTTTATATGTGCAAGTTAAAGCAGGAGCAAAGCTTCAGAAAGGATGACCTTGTTAAATGATAGTGTGAAGGCCCTAGGCCTTTTCCTAGGTAAACATCAAACAAACAAACAAACACAACAAAAAAAATCCAAACCCAAACCCCCAATGAAAGACCAAAAACACAAAAGGCCCAATGTCCACCCCCTGCCAAGTAGTTCTTCATGTCCCAGGCAGAACTGTTTCTTCACCACCTTTTTATATCCTGACAAATGTCAGTATAAAGCTGAATTCATTACCTTGGCATTTATTTTGAAGCCCAGACATTTCCCATTTTTCTACTTCATATATGCCTATAGCTTTCACTTTACGGACACAAAAATCTGAAAACAGAAATTGAAAGGAAAAGTTCCAATTTCCTGGAAATACCTGTATATGTAAGAAAACTTCTGTAGAGATAATAATCTTTTACCTATGCCTCTATTTCAATCTTACCTTCACAAAATGCAAAATATTAGAGAAACTTTGTCCTTTTGTTTACTACTTGCTACATGATTAAGTCACCCATGCCCATGTAGCTGTACCCCCTACACATACATCCATTAAAAAACCACAGAGGAACATGCATGTCAATGCCGCTTGGCTTTCAGTGAGACAGGTTCAGCTCAAGTGAAAACTTATTTCCTTTGCTCACAACACCAACATGTTGGATTTCATACCAAACTGCAACTTTCTGTCTTCAGAACAGTTTTTCAAATTAAGTTGATGTTATGCGTTGACAGTTTTTTTATAGTAACATAAAAAAGCAGTTCTTCTTTCTTTCACTCTCTATTTAACCCAACGTTGCTGAACTGCTTCTGCTAAAACTTACCAAAACAAGCCTATTTCACCTGCAAGCACAGTCCAAGCTACTGGAAAGATGAAAGTTTCACAGCGTTACATGGAATTGATTTACCTAAACTTCACAGGAATACTACTGATATACTTGTAGAAATAACTTTAAATGTGTATATATTAGTTTAATGATAATGCCTGCAAGATATTTCTACAAGTAAAATGATCATTAAAGCCATCATGAATGATTCAAAGGATAGGTGTAAAAAATAACTAAAATTAGGAACGTATTCAAAATTCCTTCCTCTGCAATTTCTCAGCAATTTTTAAAAATTGGTTGATTTTCTGTGAAGCTACAAGAAAAGAACTCATTATGATTCTTGCTACACACTTGAGAAAACAAGTATCACAAGACAAGACTAGGACAGCCGGAAGGACTAAATATATACAGTTCCCAGACCAACTCTGTCTGTAGTATCATGATGTGATTTAATATTGCAGCTGAGGACAGGAGGCTGTGCAAAGCAGCAAGAGAAAGGTTTCTCCAGAATGTCAGTATCTGTCTTTTTCCTACATGTAAAAGACATTAGCAGATGTCAGCATACAAATGCACTCTAATTCAGTTCATCAGTAACAGTTCATCAGCCTCATCTGCAATGGTGACCCCTATAAGCTTCACAACCCAGAGTAACAGATTGTCTCAACGCTGTAAATATTTGT
Source organism: Emberiza elegans (assembly GCA_024865655.1). NCBI lineage: Eukaryota > Metazoa > Chordata > Aves > Passeriformes > Fringillidae > Emberiza > Emberiza elegans. The sequence goes on along the minus strand of JALJVW010000139.1, from coordinate 22,960,171 downwards.
CACGTGTTTCCCACCCATCTGCCCTCCCGAGTGCCCGACGGTATTTGCACACATCAAACGCCACAGAATTATAACAATCTGCGTTCCCCGCTTCACTGCAGCTACCCCGCACACCGGACTAGAAGAAATCGAGGATAGTTTTAAGAGTCGTTTTGGGGGGGGAAGTAGTCCAGTTAAATTTACTTTAATAGCGCTGTCAAGAAAGGGTAAGGGAGGAAATCTACGGACTTTCTTGGGACCGCAAGAGAAACTAAGAGATCGCAGCTCTCGTGATCCCCCAGAAGCTATTTATAAATAAGCAGCCAGAGAGAAGACGAGATGCTAATGACGACCAAACAGATCCCTTCCCTGCAATCCTGAGTTAGTGGTTTTATTTTGTAATCCACTCGATTGCGGCAGAGCCACTGCGGGGAACCGAGCAGATGGGCAGACCGGTGGGCAAGCGAACGAAAGAACATTCATTACCTTGCGAGAGGCAGCGCGCCGGGCGGCGATGCTCCTGCTGCTGTTTCGGGTGCCGGGAAGGACGCGGGATGCCGGGCGGCCGCGGGGCTGCCCCGCGCTATTCCGGCCGCCCCCGCTCCCGCCTCCTCCTCCCCCGGGGCCGCCGCCGCCTCCCGGGGCGCTCCCGTTGCGGGGCGCGCGCCGCACCGCTCCCTCCCGCGGGGCGGGACTGACGGCGCGGCTGGCCAATGGGCGGGCCGCGTTGCCGGGCACTGACCAATCGGCGGGCTGCGCGGCTGGCGCGCGCCGGCTCCGCGCGCGGTCCGGCGGCGGCCGCGGGGTCCGTCCGGCGCGCGCGGGGCTGCGCCGGTCCCGGGGCCGGGACTGCCGCCCCTGGAGGCGTCAGAAACGGGCGCTGGGCAAAGCGTGCGGCTGAGGGAAGCTAACGCATCGCGGCGGCAGCCTGCTTATTTTCGTCGTTAACTGCCGTTGCATAATCCGTCAAATCTGTTCTCCTCCTGGATGAGCATCGCTGCCAATCATGTCGCTACCGCTCACCACAGTAATTGCAATGCAGCCCTCAAGCGAACCAGACGTGATTCCGGACTGCAACGTTAGAGGACAAGAAATTCTCACCTCTACTGCTAACACTGCTAGAAGAGGAAAATCAGAATACAAGCTGCCGTCCTAAACCACCTCATGAAATACCTTGGTATTTCAAGGGACAGAATTTTAGGTGGAGCAAGGATCTAGTTCATTGGTCTGAATCTCACTTTTCCATAAGTAATCTTCCTGCTACTATTCCCTGGAAGTTCTCCATTCTTCAGAATGGAGAAAAAGGCTTTTAGAATAACTGATTTAGGTAAAAATAATAGCGACAATTCAGTAGTAACACAGTTAAGGTTAAAATATTTCCAGTAACAGACACAACTAGGAGAAAGAAATTATCTTGTAATTTCCATAGGCATTTAAGACCCTTGCCCGTGTAGTCAAATATTGCAACAAAATACTTTTCTCACTGTGACTTGCAGGCTCCTGAAAATGTCACATTTCATTCTGCTTCATGAATTAGTTTATTAAATTCTTTATCCCATTGTGCAGATCTTTCATAAATAATTATGATCTTACTGAACTTAAACAGAAAACATCCACCTCTATTGGAAACACTAGAGATTATCAGATTCTTATCACTTTAGACCACTCACATCTTCCTTTCCTTTTGAAAACTTACCAAAATGTGTTTTTCTACTTTTTACCTGATATTTTTTGACGGTCAGCTGGTCACCTATACATGTACTAGCTCATACTCTGCATATTGAGACATGTCCGCAGACTAGGACATGGAAAAACCCGTCTGAAAATAAGTCTTGCTCTTCTACTGTCTAGCGCTTTGAAACAAAGATTAACAATTACTTTCTTAGTAACTTCATTTTGCAAACATGTGATTTGTGTGGAAACAAGAGCTCACAGAAAGCAACCAACATGAAATGATTATGTCAGGCTGGGCTGCAATGTAGGGCACAGTGAGAGCAAAACCTAATCTCTGAGAGGTTTCCACTTCATCTGCACTCATCTGCGTAATCAGCTTTTCATCTTGTCATAGGATAAATGCAACCTGCCTTCTGCTTCATTTACCCCATATAGAACACTGCTATGGATTGCTATGAAGCAGCCAGTAAGAGCTCGTGTAGAAACATGCTTGGAAAGGAACTCAAAACCATTCCATTTTTAAAGGAAATTAAACTTGGAAGTCTTCTATTTGCTAAGTTAATACACTAATTAGAGCTGAAAGCTATTCACTACATCCAGTATGCAAACTGACCCTGCTTTAGAAGAAACAACCCTTACTTCCAGCTACCATTGCATTTCTTAATCTGTGAATTTGTGTATGGTAATAAACAATAGCTGTTGTTTAAACCTTTCAGGAGCTTTTACAAACTGCTAAATTCCAGTGAATAACCCAAGTTTTTGAATTGAACTAGTGTTATTATCACTTTTTTTAGTCTCAGTTCGTCTGAGTGTGGAAGGTAAAGGCCTTCATGGAGCAAAGCATTGAGTGACAGCCTCCTGTTCAGGCTGCCCCTTTATTTGGAAAGGTTGAAAATCACCAGAAGTTATAGCAAACAATCAATTAAACACTACCAGCAGTGTTCTCAGAAGTAATGTCTGATGGGCTTTGGTGTCTGACAACCTAACTCTAAACTAAGTTCTAAGGACTAACAATGAGGATACAGGCTGGCCAACTACTTATTTATAATTCTTTGTGCTCTTCTCTCAAAGGAGGAATTTTTTTTTTTTTTATTATTGTCAGAAACATGTTCATGTAGATATATGGTAATCTAAACATGAAGATGTATGCGTAATCTACAGGTACATGAGAGAGACATGAACTGCATAATGCAAAAAGGGGAGTAGGAAATAAATCACAGTTTGCTGCCAAAGCACTTGAAGATCTAAAAATCAAAGAGCTATCATGCATAAAACAACTTTATTTTCCATTTTTTCCCCCCATACCTGCATCAAATTCTCATCCCTGAACAGGTATTTCAGTCTTTTAATACATTTATTCTCTTGTCTTAAAATTGACTTAAAACATCAGAGCCGACACTGCCACACAGCAAGGATATAAGATTTAATATTTTAATCTTAAAATTAATGCTTTGAATTCCTAATAAATGCAGCAATTCTTTGTCTACTTAAATTTACCTGGCTGCTTTTGCACCAAAAAGATTTAAATCTATTCTTGAACTTGTTTAGAAACAAGAATTGAATATATTGATGTCATAGGAAATACACCCAGAACTCTTTATTCTTCATTTCCTCCTCCTGCACACTCTCAAATCTCACTAGTGTCATCATCCCATATTCTTCAATCCAAAACATCCCATGCCTTGGAACAGCAGTATCGGTTGTCATTCCAGGAATACTAGGTGCTAACTACTGCTTCAGATTCTGATCCCCTCTGTCCCAGCTGCCAGTTTTATTCTCATATCTAAAACTCAGAGATTCTGCTCAATAATGAAATTGTGAAATTTTATAGAATCCTTAACAGGACCTACAGTCCTGTTAAGAACTACAGTTCTGGTATTATTGTCTGATGTAAGGGATAGACTTAGAAAAAAACAAACATAAACCCACCCATTCAGTTAAGTGTAAGAAACCATCTGCTTTCTTAAAAATTATTAAAATAAACAGAATTGGAATTATAGGACCTTGATTAATTTCTATCTTCTTATATGAAAAAAACAATAACACAGTTTATATGAACAGCATAAATGCAAATATATTTAAATGCATGTTTAAAATCGATTGGATGGAGGGGTTTTAAACAGTGATTTTTTTTTTGCCTCTGCAACATATACTGCATTGTGTTAATTTAGTTTATTCATAAATTTTTGACCTAAAACTGTCTAATACAGGAATATAACGGTTTACATTAGTAATCCATTACATACATCAATATCAAACATTTTATCCTAATAAGAAATACAGGTTTGCCCATTTCAAATTATACTAAATCACCCAAATGATTAAGTAACTTTGGCCAAAATGGCTTTTTCTCTGATTAATAAAATGGAACTTCAAAAGACAGCAGAAGAGAATCTTTGTAATTTTTAAAATACTGGATGTATGACTTTGAAGTGCTGCCAACTCTTGTTATTAAATGACCTGATTTTGGACAGGGAGGAAACCAGTCTTACAACAAATACAAGTATGTGTATGCAAAATTCTGAAAGCAGGCTGAAAAATTACTCATTTTTATGGGAAAAAAAGGATAATCAGGATTGTTACAGAAAGCAGACAGAATGTTTCAGAATACAATGTGGAAGACCTCTCTGGAAATGAGTCTGTGTTTAAGTGGCTAAAACACTAAAGGTGAAGTGGTAGGATCCATTTCATCAGTACTTTGAAATTGAGGTATTCTCTGCCAGGCTTAAGTATAAGAAGAAAATTAAGGGAACTGGTGACAGTTAAAATTTCAAAAGAAAATTAAACTAAGAAAAAGCTCTCTTTATTTATATATTGCATTCTGTAAATAAATGCATGGAAACATCAAACATTCTATGAAGATTATAAACACCAACTACTTGTCTGTTACTTGAAAAAGGAGGAGTTTACTGTTTGGCATATGCTACATACCAACAGATTTAGATTAAGTTATTACACCATCACATCTTATAAAATCAATAAAATTGGCACAACTTCTCCTCATGCAAACTAAACACTTTAGGATAATGAAAAAAAGTGTGTGTGTTTGTGTATGGCATTAAATACCTCCTGGGAAAGATTAACAGCTGTATATACAGCCATTTATTTAGGTCAGTAGTGAAATTCTGTGTCCAGAAAAAATAAATGGGAAAAGAAAAAAAAGGTTGAGTATAATGACCAGTTGTACTGGTTGAGAGATTGTGGAGAAAAACTGCTCTCAGAAATGGTCTTAAGAATAAAAGAATCTTGGGACAGCAGAAAATCATTACCATTCCTCTCTCTTTCTCTGGTACATGCCCTATTTTACAGTCACCTGTGAATCTAGAATCAAATGTAACAATACAGGTACATTTCCTTAAGCAGAATGGATTCAGTTTGTGCAGAGATATTAAAAGTTATAACTAAGAGGCCAGTTTCAGTATGCTGAAAGGTTACATTCAAAATACAGGATTAATGGAAAACTACAGAGCATGCTTGGTGTCCATGTCACACTCAGCACACTATTCTATATGCTGATAACAGCAATTCAGACTTCTCTCTCCAGGATTCACTTTAACATTTTTATCCATGATACATATGTTACAGTTTAATATTGAAAAAGTCAGAGAGAAAATAAAGAGACCAAGATAATAACAAAAGCTTGTTTAACAGATACAGCATATCTTAAAAAATGCCAACTTAAGAAAAAACCAAACCAACACTCGATGATCCAATGTTTTTAATACAAAACATCCAGTAGTTCTGCACAATAAATAGAAACAAAGGAAAACAATGTTTCAGTGTAGGAAATCAATGTTTTTCTATCTATATCAGAGGATTTATACACCTTTCAACCAGAAGCAGTCAAACAAGAGTAGAATTAATTAGATGCAAAATTATAATTTCTCAGGCCTAGTAGTCTGAAGAAAAAGGTATAGAAGAAGAAAAGAAATCTATGTACAAAAAAGTCACACCTTCTTTAAAATGTGAATGTTTAGCACCACTGTCTGAAAATATTTGCAAAATAAGTTCAGAACCATACAATGGCCCTTACAACCTCTCTGAACTTACTTCAACTGTTTTCGGAAATATGAAGGTGTTTTGCAAAATTTAATTAAGTTGTTACCTTGTGCGAATCTCACTTTCACACTTTGATAAGTCAAAGAACATTCTAAGAGAATATCTAAAGTCACCACAAATAAGGAACTGAGACAAAAAAACCCAATTCTCTTCATATTTTGCAAAGACAGACTATTACTTCTTCCTATAAAATGCAGACAAATACCTGTTATCCCAAACAGTGACAGGAGTAGACCATGATGCAGTACTGTCAGATCACCATTAGCTACTAAGCTTAGATATAGTCTTTATGAAAAAAACTTTATTTCAAACAATTTTCTCTTTATGTCTGTGGGATTTTTTCCTCAGTTTATTCAGGAAAAAATATAATCACACATTCAGCTGCTCTTCAAGCACAACACATGTATGGAAGGAGAAAAACAGATAACCTTGCATGGTTTAATCACATAAGCCACTTCATAAATTGATCATGTGAGTTTGACATTTCACATAAGAATATCTAGCTTAGAACAGAAGCAGTTTTTTTCAGATGAAAGTTACTAAGAAATTTTATTTACAGTCATCGTTTATGTAATCTCACCAAAATGAATCCCAGAGTTCAAATGCTTCAGATGTGTAATGACTGCATTTCTTGAAATTATGTCTCCAATTTGAACTTTTTGTAACTGTCTGATGCTGACCAGACTTGGCATGCACACTGTCTACAAAAAAGTAGAGCCTGCCAAGTCTAAGGCAGCAGAGAGCAACACAATTTATATTCCCAATTATTCCAGGAAGAGGACTCATGTAGCAGTGGTGCTTGTCATTCAAACGTTATTTAATTTACCTTCAGATTCTAAGCAGTTGGAAGCTTTGCAATCCTAAAAGAGTCAAACACAGTGGTTACAGTGTTAAATAGGATAACCAGCTGACAGTCATCAGCCTGACCACATTAAAATTTTAGTTTAACTTTAGTATAATATTTCCATGGCCTTGAATGCCACGGAATTCCCCATTCCCCCAGCTATACACTTGGGTAAATTTTGTATCTTTCTGAAGTCATATTGATCTTTGGATGTAGAAGGCATGAAAATGTATAGTTCCAGTTATTTAAGTAAAATTCTTATTTTGAAAAAAGCTTCTACATTTTTTACATTTAAAATATACTCTTTTAAGCAATGTTACATCGATGTATTTCAACATACAATATGAAATAAGATACAGACATATCTTGAAATAGGCTCAGTGACCAAAAGATTAAAAGATATTAAAAAGCTGAAAGATTTATTTACATGGTATTCGCACAGGGGAAAAAAGCAAACTAAGATGCCTTGCTTTGACGATTGGGAAAAGATAGTCAGTATAGAATTCAGCCTCTGCAACAGGATTTAATCATTGAGCTTTGAGGTAAGCTGTGTTTGGCTGGTAAGGGTATATGTAGTTTACTAGCAGGTAAAATGAAAGAAGAAACTGCAGTTTCTTGAAATTAATTGTCATGGGCAAATGGTCTCTCATTCAGAAACATTCCTCATAGCTGCTCTTTCTTAAGGATTTGAAAAGATCACAATGATAATATTGATAAAAGGCACACTCTGAAAGGGAAACAATAACCTATTCTACTCATACAAGCCAGTTATTTCCTCAAAGTTCATGGTGTAATATTTATGCACTCAAAAGCAGATGACAGTAAGGGACTGGCCATTAGGTGTATCCACTCAGCAGTGGTTTCATCATGTAAATATATTAGCATAGCAAAATTTTGGGCAAAGATATTCAGCTTAGTGGTCCTAATATCCAACTTGGTCCCCTGAACATAGGATTTAAAACCAGTATGTGTTATAACAGCAATCTAACTTTTTTATCCAAAGCTACTTTCCAGGATAAAGCACAAACATGCCAAAAGTGTATATGTTATAAAATCACTGGAAGACAGATCTTGCAGCAGCTACAGAGATACAAAAGATGCCTTCTGTTATTAAAAACTGCCACATAGTAACCCAATTTCACTAAAGTCTACTTGACAGGAAATGCAATGGTTAGCTGTGTGTAATCTTCCTAGGTTAACAAAATAATTGAAAGATGCCCCCCACCACTGCCTAAATGTGCAAGAAGCTTTTAGAAGAATACAATAAACTATTGGAATTTTGAATATATTTTTCCTCTGTTACATGCACAAAAAACTTCTTCATGCATTTTTCAGAATATTTTCATATATTAATTGCACAGTTGCAATTTGATACTCTAGAATATTCTACAAGTTTGCCTCTGGGACAAAGATATTCAAATACTCATAGCAGAAGCAGGATACCAAAAGTGGTTATTTCTCTAAGCACATTATACAGATGTAAATACCACAGTATTTGAGAGGAAGATCTTTTCTACAAGGAAGTTCTGCATGGAATTAGATTGGCCAGATAAATAAGGCCCTTACACCTTACTTTGAGAACGGCACACGTCAGAGGAGCAGGCAAGGAAGATTACTGAAATGCCATTTGCTGCTTTCATGTTGGAGAGAGATTTAGGCATCTCCTGAAAGATTTTTTTTAAAATTCAAGTATTTTCAAATTAATTACATCTTGCAGACTCTGACCATTGCATTAAACCAACCATCTAGAAAGTGAGCTACTGCTTGGAGCAGACAAATTACCTTCAAAAAGCTCTGGCTGGTTGTTTAAAGACAGAGTCAGGATGAGGAGCACAACAGATTTTAGATTTGAAGTGCTCAATTGCCCTAGTTACTGTTGAAAAACCCTTTCAGTTGAAGTACCAACACAAATTATGACAACAGAATAGACAAAAACTTAAAATTTAAACATAATCTTGTCACAGCATATGTCCCAGTCAAGACAGCCATGATACAGAGTGTCACCATACAATTTCAGAAGGCTTCAACACATGCAGAGTAACACCAGACCACTTGAGAAAGCTTCAGGTATCTACCCATACAGAGTTAACAGACTATCACAACAGAGGGCTGCAAGCATCTGCCCTTCTTGTTCTTTAGCCCAACATTTTATATCCCTGATGTTGATGCATTGCACCTGTGTGCCTCTGTTCCCTCTGGTGGTTGGTCAGTGCCCCTGGGCACTCCATGGCCCATTCCTGCTCACCTGCTGCTCACAGCTGTGCCCACTGGGGATGAAGGCTCGGCCCCAGCCCCACTCCCAATCACCACAAACTCTATACCTGTGTACGCTGAAATAGAGATAGCAGCTTTGCAAAACTAGAGTGTGAAAGTATGGTTTCCCCACACACTTTCAGGAGAGAGGAAGGTAATTCAAGCTTGTATTTGATCAGAACAGCTAAGACAATGTAAGAAGCAAAAAAGTCAAAGTTTGCATCATCACTGAATTCTCAACAAGGAGAGAGATTACCTTCAGATATGCTGTGGAGGAGTTGTAATAGAACTACTCATACAATAATACACCTGTTTCAAAGAGATGTATGGAAAAATGACAAATATTCATGACAAAAAAAATTCAGAGCAAAAGATATGATTGAATGTGTGAAGCTGAATTGAGGCTTAAGGAAGCGCGTTTGAAGGTGGAATTGACATAAGGTTCTGGAAATAATGTTAAGCAATGGTATGTACATTGAGGACAGAAAAAAGAAAGATGAACTTTATAGCTGCTTCATAAGATGGTGTTGTTCATGGTTATGAAGCTTCAGATCAAGTTATTTTTCAGTTTCATTGAACTACAAATTATTGTTAGGTTTTAACCTCATAAATTACCAAGCCACTTTCAAACCACAAAAAAGGTATTTACAGTTTTCCACATCAGATGTTACACTGACCCTATTTCTGACAGCCTTTTAGTTTCATATTCATCCTAATTCAGTATGTTTATTAATATTAATATGAAATTTAATCTCATTTTCCAAATTTATTATAAATGTTAAATAAATGTACATTTTTCATGTTTTCCCCTTAGAAACCACTTCCAGCTTGCTTGATACTTTACCAAAATCTTTAAAAGAAAATTTCTGAAATATCTATAATGTATGTACAGAATTCTGGTAGTGGTTCTAAAGGGAAAAAATTTTTTAATGTGACATTTTGCCCAGAAAAACATTGTTAAGATCATTTAAATGCAGTTTTGATAACACTTCCAGGCATTAAGAAAGAGACAATTGTCCAAAAAACAAGGTTCTCAAGAAAAAAAACCCAAATTAAATGTGTGTATTTTATGACAATCCAGGTTAAAGCCATCAAATTATTTATGGAAGAAATGCAAATAAGAAAAAATTAAGATAATGTAAGATATCAAAATATGCTATTTAAATGGCTGTAATAGTATATAAGCTTTTATGAAATTTAAGATATGCATATGCTCATTCAAATTTACATGTCATTTTTTTATTTTGTTAATTTCAAAGTAGAAGTATAACTTCATCTGCAATTTCTTTTAATAATTTTTAAAGCAGCAGAATATTCCAATCAGGTTTTTATATCTTTTATAGACTTGTCCCATAATTAAAAAGAAAAGTTACATAGATAAATAATGGAAAGAACCTTCCAAATGTCTTCTAATATGTAAAATATGATAGATATAGTTCTAGTAGCACCAAACAAGAGGTGACCACAAATATCCAGGACTTAGTCATTTAGGATTTTATGGATTAAAACTAACTGCATAAGCTCAGCCACAGCCCTAGCAGGAAACAAGTGCAGATGGTGTGCTACTCAGCCCATAAACCTGTTAGAAAGATGGTATTCCACCAGTGTCTCTTACTCATGTGACCTATTGGACAGGCTGTGTGATACAACTAGAACTAGAGAGATGTAAATGTTCTTGAATTCCTTCATTCATTGTCAAAAAGGCTTGTTAATAAATTTTCTACTGTTGGTAGAAATTAGGTACCTTATTCTTTTAAATATTCTAATGATTTGTGACCTTGGAAGAACTTAGACATGTGACAAAAGCAATACTAGGCAGGGGGTGTTATCTGTCTGAACAGAATAATAACAGGCAGTCTCTGACTTTATCTTCTGCATTGTCTGGAAGAAAGAGAAGCAATTCTGCTTGAATAATGTTCTGTCAATTACTACTACAAATCAGCATTCTGGGGTCAAAACTGACAACTTCCAGAAATTAAGGGGGGTAAAGATTATGAGACAGAGCAAATTAGAGGAATAGAAACACAACCATATATAGAGTCAGACATGGTGACTCACAACTATCTACATTTTCACAATTTGGTAGTGTAAAATGGAATTTCTTAATAGGTAACTGTAAGATGAAGTTATGGGAAAATAATAACGTTTGTCTTTTGACAAAATTATTCAGCATGTCTCTAATCTATGAAACTTTCAGTGCAACTGGCCACTGAGATACAAATCCTACAAATAGAGATGCACCTGTATTTTTAACACAATTCTAAAAGACAAAATGGTAAATGAAATATAAGTATTTTCAAATAACACTTGCTCACTATGTTTTGGAAAAACCTAGGATGTCAACCTAAGAATGTTAGAGTAACTGATAATATTTTAAAAATACTGTAGTCTAAAAAATAATTTGATGGTGCCTCAGCAGATTTTTGGAATTGTTTTTAGATTGGGAGGAAGGATATTTCTGCTGTAAATTCTTCTGTAAAAAGAGCTGAAAACTTTAATCTTGTATAAAAATAAATTTGAAATTCTCATAAAACATAAATCTAGAAAGAGTAATATTGATCTAGAAATGGAAAAATGAAAGAAAAATTAATCTTTGCCCCTTGACTGAAGAAATTTGAACATGCTAAGACTGAAATAGGTGTAAATCTAGCATGAGGATAATTTAAAAACCCAGCAAATACTGTATAAAAGAAAAAGGCAAAAATTAATGCCCAGATTTACAGGGTCAGGTATGCATGACTTTATATATTTAACTATAAGAATGTGCCAAAAATTCCTACATGTTTGTAAATGTAAAAATATATGTGCATTGAGGTCAAGAGGCAATTAAATAGGGTCCACATTTTTGTGAATGCAACTCTTTTGAACATATATTTTTGAAAAAGGAAGAGTTAAAAACATTAGGACCAATACTGTGTGGCACCTTCCTTGGCTGCAAGTTGAAGTAAATCCACATGACAGTTTACACTATTTAGCCATATTCATTAACTCAAGAACAATTACTATGCAATATCTGTGCAAAGCATTACCCTTATTTATTGTTAGTTTTATTTTTGCTCACAAAGAAAATTGTTGATTCTCCTGTGTCAATTATTATTGTTCTTTCACAACAAGTTTTTAAACACTGACCATACTTTAAATGGTAAACAAAATAATTAATTTTATTTTTGAAGAATTTGCTAGGATAGTTGGACACCATAGGGTTTTTTTTTCTGAAAAGGCACTAATACATTAATCAAAGGTTGCTTGAATTTCATTGTAACTCACTTTCTTTGTAAAGCCATATTTAGTTTACACTTGAGGTTTTTTTGGGGTTGGTTGGGGTTTTTTTTTTGTATTTTTATTAGAAATACTCATTGGAAACACTCTCTAGAGCAAAAACTATATTTATTATAACGTTCTGCCCACACTATACAGCATAATGACCTACGCATAATTAATAAAAACCACAAAGTTAACTCCATAATGGTTTTCAGAACTACATGAAACTTTAGTACCTGCTAGTTAAAGGACTGAGGAGCTATAAAGGTAAACACAAAGCTATAAAACTAACTCCTCAATCCAAGGCACTCAGGTACACTAATACTACATGAAAATATCATAAGGCTTACTTACTGTAATTTGAGTTTAGGGGTGAGAAGATGATCCTAAATTTTGATTGAACTTTTCTTTGCATTTTTAAAAGCTGTTTGGACAGATCTCCTTCACATGTAATAACTTTCCATTATTATACACAGTGTGCTAAAAGAAAATACGCACAATTAACTGCTGAGGGGTGATAAAGGCAAGTCCTGCACCCCTAGTTTGTGGTCAGCTTTACCTTTGCAGTTTCTTACAGTTGTTACAAATTGCAGCAGCTACCTTTATTTCATCTGCAAAAGCCACAGCCTTTCTTTGCCTGTAAAACTGATTCATTAGAGTCCAGGCAAAATTTTGTGGCATTTTGAAAGCTAAATTCTATTTCCCACCAATTTCTCATTTCAGCCTGCAGTGTTTTTGAACCCATCTGTACAGGGCTCAGGAGACTGAAGCCAATTTGAAAAAAGTGAGGCAGCACAAGCATCAACTACTCCAGATTTGCTTCCTCTGTCCTGTGAGATGACTCAGGGGGGCAAGTAGCATTTTATTATGGTTACAAAAGTCAAGTAACAAAGAACTGATTACTTTTTGGGTTATTTCTATTATTAGATATTGGTAGATGGCAGGACAACCTACCTTCAGTGAAGCCACATCTCCCCAGGGCTGCCTGGCCCTGCAGCTGGGGCCTGTAGGCCCAGTTTGTGGCTGTGAAAGCTGGTGAGCAGCATTGAAGGTAATAAGACATGGAATGCCCAGGTGCACTGAGCCTCATCCCAATGGGCTACAGCTGTGTGGGCCAGGTGAACAGCATGGAAGGTAATGAATCACAACTGCCCAGGTGCACTGATCAATCACAAAGGGAACAGGGAGCACGCAGGTGCAATGCATGAACCATGACGGGTATAAAAGGTTGGGCTAAAGAACAAGAAAGGTGGATGCCTGTAGACTTCTGAGGTGGTGTGATGGTGCTCTGTATGGGAAGAGGCCTGAAGCCTTCTGAGGTGGTGTGATGGTGCTCTGTATGGGAAAAGGCCTCAAGCCTTCTGAGGTGGTGTGGTGTTACTCTGCATGGATGAGCACTCAAAGCCTTCTGGTGTTGTATGGTGATACTCTATGCATTGTAGCCATCTTAGCTGTGCTGTAGGCTGTGACAGGAGCCCCCTGCAGAATGGCACCCCAGGACAGCAGCACTGGGAGTAGCAGGATTTCTTCATGCAATTATGACTAACTAGGCCAAGACCAACACTGCAATAACACAGAGATGTGGCAGACCCAAGTATATCTATTCATGCATATTCTCAAGCATTTTTTGGAGACCTGTTGAGACCTGTGATGAGGGCAGTCACTCCTTGGCTCTGCTAGACAGTCTGTGCCTCCTAAGTGCTCCTGGTTCCATGGCAGCCACATGGAACTGGGCTCTGGGCCCACATCCTCCCCGCCACCATGCCTGGGAAATGGCTGTGCTCCTGCTCTGAGCCCGGCCTGCAAGCCCTACTGCTTGGTGGATGGAGAGGAGGTGACTGCTACATGCTCCATCTGGGAGCAGAGATGATTCTGCTTTCCTGCAGGGAACGGGAAGACAGGCTGTCCCAAGTCTCATCGCTTTTCAGTTAACAGGACTGCCAGGGTTCCCTCTGTGTGACCACTGCACAACCAGTTAGGATGGCTCGTGATGTAGCACAGGATCCGCTGAAGGTGAGAGGGGTTTAACAAAAACAATCTATGGTCAGATTCAGGTACACTGAACCTAAGTAATTTATTGGGCTTGGTAGAATAGTGCACTAATTGAAACAGCATTGAACAACATATGCTACCCCTATTTTTAAATTTTACTTCTTTATTAAGTGAGTTAATGCAATTTTTGAACAGTTTTCTTTGTTAGAGCTGGTTAGACCCTCTAATAGTCTGAGTGATCACAATTTTATCTATCTAGGCTAATATGTTTTCTTACTTAAGCTTGGACTAGGACTGCTTTATCTAGAGACCAATATCTCTTCATAGTTGATTAAAGTAAATATATTCCTTTTCTTGTATCTAGTAGATGAAAGCAAATAATTATGCTACACAGTTCAAGAAGAACTCTTGAACCTGAATTATTCCAAGATAGATTATGAAAGCAGACTTTTTTTATTGTTTTTTAATTGATTTTTTCCAGGTTTAGGCTCCTTTATCTTGGGAATATTTGGAAGAACTAGTCCCATAATTGGTTTCTACATTTTCCCAAGAGATCATAGTTAATATTTTCAGAATCTTGTTACAAAAGTTAATTAAAGCATCTCCAGCACATTTTCGTTTGCTGCAACACAAGAAAGATTAATACATTCACAGTGTCTATGCTCAAGTTGAGAAAAAGCATTTGATTGACAAGACATTACAAAAGTCTTACATTTGGATATTAAATTGCCTATTTAAAGCTGTATAAAATTGACAAAAAAACTTAAAAGTAAAACTAAGTAAGCAAAGATGTGAATAAATAGGAATATGCATAAAACTAAAAATGCAAATGGCTACTTTTTCTAAAGCACCCAGCAATACATATTGATAAGTCTGTACTACACCAAGGAGCACTCAGTACCACACAAGTAACTGTATGAGAAAAAATTTTAGACTTCTTGGTTTTTAGTAATTGAGAAGTGAGGAAAAATAGGTGGTTTTAAAAAAAACATAGTGTCTTAAAATAGAAGTTAGAATTCCTTATTGAATGAAATACAAATTCTGTTCAATTTTTACTTTTTTTACATATTTTTCTTATTAGTTATGCTAAATCAATTATTTTTAAAATGCTGTTTTCTACAATTGATTTGTAGTTACTACATTCAACTGTTCCAATACAATGGGATTTTAAAATCCCATATTATAGGTTTTGCAGAAAGTGGAAGATTTTGTGACACTATTATAGCAGATTTGCTCTTTTCTTCCTGCTTTTTTCTGAAGTATTCACAAATGGGCAATGCCAGAAATGGGCTGAAATGTCACTTTACTTTGACTTAGCAGTCCTTATGTAACTTTTAAATTATTTTTGTAAGTTTAAGTGTTTATGTAAATTTTGAATTAATATGGCTGCTCAATTTAAATTATGTCTAACCCAAACTGATGAGATGAAGATCATTATGGTTTGAATAGGTATGGTTGTGTACTAGGTATCTGTAGAAACAGTGACTTGTTTATGTGATACAGTCTAATTATAACATTTGTAATAAGCTAGAGTAAGTTTATGGACGTTTTTCTCTGTACGACTGTAGTATCAGCATGATATGTAGAGCAATTTTAATTGTGTAGTAATATTCAGAATGGAGTTTAGTGTAGAGTGTAGTCAAAGTTAGTTTTGACTACTCCTTTATCTGCTGGAGAAGCAGCACAGCGAAGCGCAGTCCAGGAGGTTCATGAAAAGCACTGATGGCAACTTCCTGCCACAGGTAGTGGAGGATCCCACAAAGAAGGGATTTTGACCTTGTTAGCTTGACCTAATGCTAACAACCAGGGAAGGCCTCTTTGGAGATGGGGAGGTGGAGGACAGTCTTGGCTATGAGACTGTGGAGTTCAGTATTGGGTGAGGGTGAAGCAGGGCAACAAATAAGGTTGCAACCATGGATTTTAGGAGAGCTGACTTTAGTGCCTCTTCAGGGATCTTGCTGGGAGAATCCTGTGACTACAGGCTCTGCAGGAAAGAGGGGTCCAAGGGAGATGGTTGATACTTGAGTATCACTTCGTCCAGGCTCAAGAATTATGCATCCCAATGGGCATGAAATTGGGCAAAGGGGGCAAAAGACCTGTGTGGATAAGTAAGGAATGTAGTCCAGACATTTCTCAAATGTAAGTAAGAAATACGTAAGAGAGGGAAGCAAGGTTAGGCCACTTGGAATGAATGCAGATAGCTTAGCAAAAATGACAAAAGAAAGACAAAGGCCATTCTGGAATTAAATCTGACAAGAAGAAACACATCAGTAGCAACAGGAAAACCAAGCACACTGTGGAGGATGCTGGTAACTGAACACAGAGCAGGCAGAGTTGCTGAATGCCTTCTTTGTATTGGTCTTTACCAACAAGACCAACCCTCAGGAATCTCTCACCCAGGAGAGCAGAGTAAAGGAATGCTGGAAGGAGGACTCCTTTGGCCAAGAAAGCTTGGGTTAGAGAACATCTAGACAAAATTGAGGTCCACGTGAGTCCTGATGGGATGTATCCACAAGTGCTGAGAGAACTGGCAGATGAAATACCTAAGATACTTATGATTATCTTTGAAAGGTTGTATGGATTAGCAGAGGTTCCTAAGGATTGTAAGAAAGCAAATTTCACCCCAGTCTTCAGAAAGGCAAAAAAAAACCACCCAGGGAATTGTTGGAGAGTCAGCCTCACATCAGTTCCTGGAAGATGATGGAGCACCTCATTCTGCAGGCCATCTCTATCCACAAGGATGACAAACAGGTGATGAGAAGTATTCATCATGGATTCACTAAAGGTTCATGCTTGACCAGCCTGACTACCTTGTATGATCAAACAACTGTCTGGATGGATAAAGGAAGAGCAGTGGATGTTGTCTACCTCGACTTCAGCAAGACTTTCGACATTGCTGTCATGGTATCCTCATAGGTAACCTCTGGAAGTGTCGACTGGATAAGTGGACAGTGAGGTGGATTGAGAACTGGCCAAACAGCAGATTCCAGAGTGTTGTGGTCAGTGAGTGGCACAGGGTCTTTTTGTGGTTTTCCTAGTGGTTTTCCCCGAGGTTCACTTTTGTGAATTCTTTACCTGAATTCATTGATTTCTTGGATAAAGGGCAGATGCATCCTCAGCAAGTCCACTGACCACACAAAGCTGGGAGGAGTGACTGATACCCCAGAGGGCTGTGCAGGTGATCAAGCAGTGGAACAGGTTGCCCAGAGGGCTTGTGAAGTCTCCCTCCCTGGAGATATTCAGGAACTGTCTGGACACAAATCCTGTGCCATGTGCCTTGAGATCACCTTGCTTGAGCAGGGAGATTGGTCCACTGTGGATAAATGTACTGCATAATAAAATTGGAAATAAGACTCCCAATATCTTCGGCTAAAATAATATTGACTGTTATGTTTACCTGGTCGCAGAATCTTTTTTAAACTTTACCACCAGATGGCAATCTAACATAAAAGTTTGATCATGAGGCGAATGAGATTTTGAGTCTCTGGTTTGAGATACTCTTCTTTCCTCATTTTGCTTTAAGTAGTGCTGAATTTGCTTAAAAAGCCACTGAATTAGGCCTTACAAGCAATATTGATACCGTGTTATGAATTCTGAAACATTACATAGTATACTTTACACTTTCACATAAAAATGGCATCAGAGGTTTATTTAGTTTTTAAAATTTGAGGACAACTTTGACTGAGATCTTATATTTTCCACATGAAAATTAAATGCAATTCCTCCAGATTAAATTAAAAAAAAGCTTCCCCACCCCTGCTCCATCCCCTCCAAAAAAAAACCCCCAGAAAACTCCAAGTAACAAGACAAAATGACAACAAAAAACCCCAAACCCCTGGATAGTCACAGAAGTAGTTTTCTCTTTGGTGAATGACATGTTCACCTGTTAAACATGCTTAACATTAATGAACTGAACAAGGAGCTGACTGCTGAAGATAGTCAACATAATGAATTTGAATACTTTTGTGATGCTTTTGTAAAGAAAACAAATTTTTTTTACTATTAATGGCGTTTTAAAGCCTGTATTTGTTTTGATTTTTTTTTTGTACTTGAGGCACATAAGCAGATGCAGAGACATGACAGTCTTTTAAGCAGCACCTAACTCTTGCCATTATGGGCTGTAATTATCAGTGGAAAATTTAATTTTGATTCCTCACCCAACTGACTTTTTAGTAACTGATATTACCTGTACTTTTTAAAATGTCAGTGTGTATGTATTACCATTGCAGGTTTTGCAAATGTCTTCTACTTGGTACTTGATTCATTTTTGATTGGGTGTATTAAGTCAATCTTCATAAAGGTAAAATACACACAACAAAAGTTGTGTACACATTATTCAGGTAATCATTCTCTACAGAGTGATTTTTAAAACTTTATTTTGTAATATCCATCTTGCTATTTTATTGTCAGGCTACTGCTACTATAAAAATTCTATCTTACAATCAAGGACAAGTGAAGAGTCAGCCTGAATCCCGTGGTGAAAAGGGAGAGTTTATGTTGTAGGATAACCAGGCTGCATGTTTGTAATGAAAACTGAAAGGGAGTTTTCCTTAAATTTGATCTGTGGACATGTCCTTCTGATAGCTTTAAAGTACCATGAACTCTGTCCTGAGTGTGTTTAGGAGCAAAAGAGTTAAATTACAGATTGAGGATTGATTGGGATGAATAGAGTATCATAAAAAACACAAGTGGTCACAATTCAGGTTGTTGGACCTGTGTAGCTTTCACAGTGGAATGCTGCACTTTACAGTCATAGCTAGTAAAGCAGAGTGACTGTGTACGTATTTACACACACATCTACACATAGATATATACATATATATACCCTGTGTGCAATATGTGATCATTACAGCCAAATCTCAGTCTTGCAGCAATGGGGAAGTCCTAGACAGAAAATATGTCTTGAGAAGATGTGGATCTCATTATGCTGTAGTAGGTAAATAATTTTCTCCTTAAACATATAGGAGAAAAAAAAAATCTATGGAGCAGAAGTGCTGGGCAATGGTTTTGCATTACAGTTGACAATTTTAAAAAGAGGAAATCTAACAAAATATTTTGTTTATAATGGCAGGATATTGTTTGCCAAAACAATCCATGGGATATTTTGTGAGGATGAGTATTGAACCATAGAGAAACTTACAAACAAAAACCCAAACCTACTGGTTTGACATCAGAATCAGAATTTGAATCAGAATTTTACCTAGTCTCTGTTATAATGCTCAAGGTATTCCTAATATTTCTTTCTTCATATGCTTTGTCTGTTGTATAAAGAAATTCAAAGAAATATCCTAGCATGTTGATGTTTGCTTAAATGAAAAAATGTGGTATCCTTTCTATCTGCCTTATTAGGAGTTGCAGACATAGATATCCATAGCTATGTAAATTAACTGATATAAATATATTACT
Source organism: Emberiza elegans (assembly GCA_024865655.1). NCBI lineage: Eukaryota > Metazoa > Chordata > Aves > Passeriformes > Fringillidae > Emberiza > Emberiza elegans. The sequence continues at coordinate 22,940,703 of JALJVW010000139.1, read as the reverse complement.
TTACTGTAAATTTTCTTCATTTCCTAGAAAGCATTTTAATGGAATAACTCCAACACATGAGGAAAACTTAAGCTGAAAAGTTCTGTATTTTCCTTATTTTTATTTGACTCAAGTGGATTTATCTCAGCTTTGCATGTTCAGAACTTACTATCTGGAAATCATCTTGCATAACTGAAATAAAATTTGGCCGGCACATATACTAAGTGACATTGATTTCTATTTGTGAAGAAAATTCAGCACTTGTGCTTATTTTCCCAGGTTTTTATTTATTTCTTGCCTATACTCTTTCAAAGTAAAGTACTATGCTTGAAACATTGTTTTGTTTAAGATGATACAGAAAAAGTGTCCTTACATGTGTATTGTGTTTTCCATGCCATATCTGTATCAAATCCGTTGTGCAGATAATGGAATTATAGAATGTTTTGGGTTGGAAGGGTCCTTAAAAATCATCTAGTTCCAACACCCTTCACTTACTTTGCTCAAGGAAACCTTCTGCTAGAATGTAAATTAGGAAATAATATAAATGTATGGATAAGCATGTGTCATAGTAGGCCTCACTATCTACTCTTTTTAATAAAATCACTGAGTGGCAGCCTTTGTTTTTGGGCAAATTTTCCCCAATTCTCAGATTTTTTTTTTTTTTTTTTTTCTGGAATAACAGTATTCCATAAGGAAGATCTGCTGTGGTATGTTCTTTTTATTGATGAGGAATGAGATAAAGTTTTGATCCAAAGATGGCTAGAGTTAAAATAAACACCACAGAAAAGCCCCAAACACAAAAACGGATGTTCAAATGCCAACTATATCAGTTTTCTGGCACTTCAGAGAAACATTTTTCTGCCACATTGCCTTTGCCTTGCCTAGCAACCAATAAAACCTGCAGGGTGGGCAAAAGGAAGTGGACGGACTGGCAGGGAGAGCCAGTATGACTATGCCCACTAAAGGCTTCTGAGTTGCTTTTGACCTGAAATTGCCTGTTGCTGAGTAATGTGTTTGGCATTATTTTTTGGATGGATTTTCTCAGGGTAATAAGACAGAGTGTAATAAAACATTTTTCAAAGAATTTTGCCCATCATGGAGAGAAAATCTTGGGAATCTCATTTTTGGCTTGTGACTATGGTTATTTTAATTAGTGCAAAATGAGAATAGTATTAATTTGGGGGGGTGGAAGGGCAGTGTGCATTGGGTTCCACATCCAGAGGACAGTTGTCCAGAAATTATTAGCTTGTGGGCACAGAGTATGCAGTTTCAGTTTTCAGTGTGCTACATTCATCCTTGTGACCCCAGGAAAGCTTTTGTTCCCTTATTGTACTTACGTTTTCCTTTGTAAACCATAAATATGTTCTTATTGAGAAAAAGTATGCCTATGGTAGTCTGTGAGAGAATGTGTCAAGTTAAAGAAGGACTGCACAAAGTTTGGGTAATTCTCAAGGGTTGAATGTAGGGGTAAGCTGTGGTTGCAATCTTATCACAAGATTCAAGATTACACAGTGAATTGGCTGGCTAGAGCCTCCTTGGCAGTTTCCTCTGTTTCATTGTGTCATTTTTTTCCTCCCTTCACTTAATTAATTTTTGTTCTAGTGTTGATCTATTTTCTTCCCTTCATTGTTTGCTCTTATTCAAGTGATAAATAGCAATTTTCATTAATTACAAATTTCTTCATTGTTGAACTAGAATTTAAAGTTATTTTAAGTTTTATTTTAACATAAATGTGTTTTATGGATTCTGAAGCAAATATGCACCATCTTCTATAAATACTCAGGTGTAGTTCTGAAAAGATACAGATAAAGCCCTTGAAGTTCCTAGGATAGAGTATAAATACCATGTAAAGGGATAGCACAAATAACTACACATAGTTGGTTCAGATCATAAAGTCATCTTGGAAATCAGATTTGCAGCTGCTTATGCAGAGAAGCAAGAAATGGAAATTATTGTAAGCAAGCTGAAAATACCTGCTGTCAAAATCCGTTTGTCCTGTGATCATCAGGATTGCATCCTTCTGCTGCATAATCAGTAGGTTCAAAATTGTTGAATTTGATACATTTCAGTGCAAAATTTGCTATCCTGATCTGTGGAAATGGAAGCTCAAGCTCTGCTTTTATTAACGCTTCACCATTTTTGTTGTTCTGCCCAGACAGTATCTGGAGGGAAAAAAATCAACACCTAGTGATGCATATAATGCTTCCCGCAATACCTTAGCAGTAGGGGGTTTTGCCTCCAGGGTAGAGAGAAAAGGGAGAGAATTGCTTGCTATGAGCTGGAAAAGCAGCAGCGCAGTTGGCTCTGGCAGTGAGGGGGTTGACTGACAGTCTGCAGTGCAGTGGAGTTAGCTGAGCTCCCTATATGGCTGTGGATTAGCTATATGCTAATACTGATAGGAGAGGAGCAGTACAGAGCGCAGTGAGCTGACGGTGGAGGCGATCAGCCTCAGCAGAGCTGACTCCTCAAGAGCCATGGCTGAAGGGGGTGAAGGAGGGGAAGATGAAATACAGTTCCTTCGAACTGTAAGTATCTGCTTTTTATAGGTCATGTAGTACATGATTTTATGTCTCACGTCTATTTCTTTTCTGTTGTATTAAAAATAAAGTGTTATTTCTGTGCTGGGCTTTGCCAAATGGCAGAATTGATTTAGTCAGTGGATAAAATAAAGCAAGAATAAGAGCTCTAATAGCATCATGCAGTCTCAGTGTGTTCTTCCCTGAATCTGCTCAATAGCCAGTTTGGTATAAGGAGACCTATTTCCGCTGTAATCCCCTGTGTTTGAAGCGTCCCCGTCAACTTTGTACTGGGGTTTCTAAATGCAGCATGCCAAATATGTGACCTCTGAAACTTCTGTCTGGGTTAAATTTCACTGACATTAACAGAAGCTTTGCAAATAGGAGTGCCTTAAAATGATGAATAAACCAAGCAAGCCCCTGATGACCTCTTCTGATAAACATGCACACAGAAGCACACTTGTGTGCAGGGAATACCAACAGATGTTGAAGTCAGGGCTCTGTAAATGTTTGAGGTCTTTTCTCTACTTAAAAGAAGCTTATCTTTAAAGGACATAAGCATTTCTTTGGGAAGGGGTGTTAATTAGTGAAATACCCTCCACTTGGTGTAATTTTCTATAAAGATCCCTCACACCATTCTTTCCTAAAGCTTTACGCAAATCTATTATGACAACTAATTTAGACTTTTAAGCAAGTAGTGTACATGCATTAATTTTTGGGAAGAGGATAACATCCTTTTCATGTCTCACCTTGTGTCTCCTTATATTTACCCTGCATGACTAAGAGTGTGTTGTTGTGTAACTAGCGTGGAAAAACTGCTTTTAGATGTATATATTCCCTTCCCTTTCCATGCTATCTTTACTTTGCATTTATCACAAATAATGTTCTAGAAACAAGCTCTTCTAGAGCTAATTCAACTTTGAAAGGACAAGTCACTAAAAGAAAAAATTGCTAACTTTCCAAAGTAAGAAATTACAAGACTGATTTTTGAGAAGCTGGGGTGAATTATTTATGGGAAATAAAGGTTGGAGCGAGGTGATGGCTGCTGCTGTAAGTTGTTTAGGTGTGATGAAGCATCATTAGTACTTTTAAGCCTCAGAGAATTTCATGGGGGGGGGCAGGGGGGATGAATAATGACAATGAAAAATCTTTTCCAACATTCATCCCCTCCACTACACTTTTTAAAGGTACATATTTTAGAAGATTACTCCAGCCTTTAAACTGAGACTGGAGCACTAAATGTGTATCCTTCATCCTCTCACTTTCTAGGATGTTGCCTTGACTGAACAGCCATCCTCAGGGATGGAGTGAGAAGCTTTGCCCTTTCATAGGTGTAGCCTGTGTGCGCTATATGAGATGGCAATTTCTGCTGCTGTGATACATTCTCATGCTAGAGTAACTCTGTTGCACTTCTTCCAATGATTAAAATGAAGTTATCAATAGCGGTGCGGGCCAAAACTAGCAATAGCAAAAGAGAGACTATGCAGAATTGTTCCTTCCACATACTGCAAGGAAATCTACAGGGGAGAGAATGAACTAGATTTTTCTCTTGCAAGTTCTAGCTACTTCTTGCTCTAAACAACCACTTACTGCTGTCTCCTCTACATTATGAATCTTCCTTCACCTTCGTGGGCAAGGGATGTATTGTTTGTTTCTTAGTATACTAAGAAAGGAAACATACATTAGACACTGAGTGCTACAGTGAGATACTCCTTCAGTACTGATTTCTTACAGCTTTTATTTCTGCACAAGCAGTGTTTGTGCTTACAAACAAATAGTACAGTAGTCTTTAAGAAGTCTTGCAGTGAAATTGTTAATCAATTAGAATCTTCTCTGAATCAAAACATTTTCTGGATTTTTGGATTGCTGCTGAATCTTCCTTTGAAAATGTTGATGCCCATTTTTTTATTTTTGAGTCCTTAGAGAGAAGGATATTTTAGGGTCTTGGGGATGGCTCTTTCTTGTTTAGGTATAAAATAAGATTATATGTCTTTTGATTCAAAGATATCATATAGCATTTTTTTAAAAAGCAAGAGAACCAACTCTTAAAAATCTGCTTAAATTATTTTTTGCTATCTTAAAGACAAATGTCCTTTTGTCCTCAATTTTTTGTTGGTTATGACTTTTTTTGTCTTCCAGATCTAATTCCTTTAGTTTTATGTCTCTCTTTTATGTTCTCTCCTCATATAAAAGGTCAAGAAGCTGGTAATGCATGATGATGAAATCTGTATTTGTTTCTATGGAGCAGCAACTTGTGGGCACATTTATAAGATTTGATGGAAAGCTTTTTACTGTCGTTTTCTGTTCCAAACATTCTTTATATTTAATTAGTTTGGCAGCAATGGGAATGAGAAACACCTAAAGAACAAATTCCAGAGAGGATAACAACATTATCATTGTTCTAGAAGTAGTATGTCTTCAGTACTCATTTCAAATATGCCCCAATGCTTGTGTAAAGCCTTTACATGCAATGGCAGCATTTCAAGGAATGTGTTCTTTATACAGTGTAATTTCTGTTCTGAATTTGTCCCTGACTTGTAAGTTCAGTATGAACATAAATAAATATATAAGCACACATATTTCTTTCTTACACTGCTACCATGTTGTTGTGTCTTTGTTATGAATTTTTTTGTGTTTTATTTATTGTAATTATGCTTAAAATTGTTTATCTATTTTTCTTGCTAGTGGTTTCCTTCTGGTTTTTGTTCTGGATTTTGTTCTGGATTCTGTGTGTCATGTTTGGAAGGGAGAAGCAAAGCACTTGTTGCATGTGTGTAACATGCAATATTGCTGTGGTTTAGTTTCCCTTTTGTTTAGATGATTTCCCCATATTGTTTATTTGTTACCCCCTCCTAAGGTGTGAATACACAAGAAATCCATGTAACTGACATTATGCAGCATTAGGTGAGAATACATATGGTTACCTGTGCTGTTTTGAGATAACATACTGAGGGATATAGAAGGAGACTTGTTGCCCTTAATGGGAATGACTGAGTGTAAGCCATTCTCATTTGAGCCTTTCCTATCTGCTGGGAATTTACTGCTATGATGAGTTGAAACCATTCTCTCCTCTCCAGAAATTATTCACAAGTTCCTGCTGCTGCTGAATTACTCAAATATGAGGTGGTCTCTGCCTTGGAGCAAAGAGCTTTTGCCTTCCTCCATTAGAAATACCTAAATAGTAACTTGCCAACAGTAACTGAGCACATGGTTGAGGAAGGAGGTGAAGTCCCACACCTGCCAAAGCACTTTAAATGTAATGAAGCATATCAAAGTCGTTTGCCATCTTAGAGTCCTAAATATGGTGGTAACACTAGTTGAAAGGTCTATTGCTTTGATATTTTTCCTGAAATTCGTGCTATTAATGGAAAGAGTTCCTCCTTATTTTAATAGAGATACCTTTTTTGGTTGGCTTTTTGTTGTTGTTGTGTTGTTGGGGTTTTTTTTGGGTTTTTTGTTTGGTGGTTTTTTGGTTTTTTTTGAAATTGTTCATTAGTCAACAAAATTTTGCCTCATTTTCTGTAAATCTAAATACTGTTTGTGCTGATGTGTCTGGGCATAAGTGTACGTATGCCTTTGTGCCTGTGTGTGTGATTCTTTCCCCAGCTGGTTACTAGTCCTTAATTTCTGTGAGTGACAAAGGCCTTACCAGTTGGTTCTTCTTGAACTTATGCTCTTTTAACAGCTTTTTTCAAAGACTTAACTTTATTTGTTCTCATAAACCTCTTCAATCATGATCTAAAAATTTACAGACAGGAGTGGGAAACTGTTTTCTTCCATTGACTGACTGTAATTATCTATTATGCTTAAATAGCAAAATACTGTTGTTACAAAGACCCAGAAAAGAAGATTTGATTTTTTTTCAAGACCTAGTCCACATATGCAAATTTACACAATGAGTTTACAGATTTTTTTAGGATCATTTGTGTATTGAGTTGCTGCTAAAAATCAAGAGGATTGAGCAGCTCATACACAAATTTATTTGTGGATACACATTTCTATCTATACTTCTTGAAAATGAGGTCTTCTACTGTTCAGATATTACAAATAAGATGGGAAGTAATCTGTTTTACAATATGAACTGTCAGGTATAGTGTAAATTAGATTTTCTTTTTTCCCCCCAATCATTTACACTGTTGCCAAATATAAATATAAAAAGTGATTAAATGATGATACTTCTTAAAAACTATTCTAAGGGTTGTACTGAACTATTTCAGTTTATCAGGGATCATCTTTTTAGATGCTTTTAATATATGTTGGTTCATCAAATCTGTGTTCCTAGTGGTGTGTCTCCAGTGACATAAAAAAGAACATATGAAGTGGAGATATGAAAATAATTTTTCCTTAATAGTCCAACTTTGTATCTAATAGTTATGTTACTAACTGCATGCTGATATTCTGGAGCACAGATCTCTGTGGCTTGATTCAATAAAGTACAGAGATCTCCTATAAAGCACCCACCAGGTCAACACTTGTAAACAAATATATCAGACAAATGTCCAAATACCAAACAATAATGGAAGATATTTCTAGGGAGAAGTCTTTATCAGTGCTTAATTAAAAAGTGGGAAAATCTGGAAACTGAGCACAGTGAACTGTGCATGAAATTATGGAAAACTATAGAAAGGATGGGAAATGCCTTGAGATTAAAATCAGTGGAATCTTCCTGATGCCCTTTTTAAGGGAGCTGGAACAAATTCTGTGTTCTTTTTTAACAGCTGTGTGTATTGCACTATATTGTTTTCAAATTAACTAGAACATTTTGTCTATTGTCACTGAAATGTGCTGCAATTCATGACACAGAAATTCATTAGTCAATTCCTTTCAAAAAAAGAGTAAAAATAATGAATAAGGTTATATAAATCTTGAATTACTTCTGAGAGCTGGTGTGTATTAGGAGTTCAGTTATTTTTGAGTTAAATATTTCTGTATCTGTTTATCTATTAATCTCTGTGCATTAAATCTCCCCCTTTTGATCCTATTGCTGCAGTTGTAGTTGTGTAGCAGTTCCATACTTCTAAGGCTTTTAAGTAGTACAACAAAAATCATGTGACAAACAAAACAAAATATGCACCATGTTTCTTCCTCTCTTTAAAAACAGTCTTTCAAATATACTTGTTTTTTGCTTCTTAAACTGCAGGCTATCACCAGTACAACTATTCACAATCACTCTTATTTTCCTTCATTTTCTACCATGGAAATCATACTTAATGTTGTAAATTTATCCTGAGTTGTGTTGCTAAGAACTTGTAGTGTTCTTCTCTGTAAATAATGTTGCTTAGTTTATTTTCGCTCATTCAGCTGTCACTTTTACTTCCTGCATGTGTTCTTAACTTTATGAATATTTTTGTCCAGTTTGTCACTATAGGCAAAACTACTCATGGTCATTCTTTGCTTAGGACTATTTCCCTGCAGAAAGTAGAATCATATTAAGGACAGATTTAGAATATGACAAAATTTCCAGTGCGTCATGTGCTGTGATATGCTGGGTTATTTTTTATAAAATAAGGAATAATTCTTGTGCTGTTAATTGCAACCTTTTTTCAAGCCAGAATTTTAAGCAAATGGTCTACCATAGTATAAAGACAACAGTCATTGCTTCAGACTGTAGTCTGTGTTTTAACCTCCAAACATATTGGAGTAGCTGCTTGATATCTATAACAGCCTTTCAATTAATTTGTAATAATTTCTCTTTTGGAATGAAATAAATGTAAGTGTCTATTTTAGGCCCCTGACATGAAAAAGTTCTTTCCACCATGTTTAGATGGAAAGGGAAATACTTCAGTACTTTGTTAAGTTTACTTTAATGAAAGTTGCTTGAAAATTTATAAAAACCTAACTGTAATAAACAATCTGGGAAAAATGCATTTTATGGGTGACGGTGTATTGGAAGACTAGAACAGGTAAAGGGGAGCAGAAAGAGGAAAAGGCAAATTGAATTTTTGCAGATAAAACAGTGAACAATGAAGAGTGGCATCATGATTAATCAAAGGTGAAGGTGGATTTCTTTCTGTCAAATTGAAGGTAGCTGAGGTACAAATACACTTCCAAAAGGTCCTGACATTGATCCTGAGATGGTACATTGTTTGCTTGGTTTCCTTGAGACATTTCTTGTGTTTTATTTAGCATGGATCTATAGAATAGGCAGCAATCCTACTTTTTTTCTACAAGAATTTAGATCAGTACAATTCAGAGATGCAATGTAAAACAATATACAACCATAGTACATGTATGTGTGGTATATGTAGGGATATATTGTATATCATATCAATAGAATATATGTAATTATATGTAACAAGTTGCAATTTAACAAGCTGCTTCATATTAGACCAGTCTACATCAGTTAAAATCAAAGTGACATTATACTGCATGAACTCAACATCATGCTTTTCTACTGCTTTTTTCTACAGCATAATTTTAAAAAATGCTATTAAAAAAAAAAGTGCATATACTACAACATCACAAATTCAGTGTATTGTTAGAAAATACTTGTGAGAGTGAATGTATTCATGATTGATTTGACTTCTGGGATAGATATAACTCATTGTTAGTTTCCTTTCCTCTTCTCCCCCCCCCAGTTATATTTCTGGGGGTATTTGATGTTGATGCAGTTCTACAGAAATAACAACAATTTTGTTATAGCCAAGCAAAACTCTTCAAACTTGCCTTAGAATGTTAGTGACAGAAAAGGCCTTTGGCAGGATTTGTGACCATGCAATAATCCTAAATTAATACCCAAGCATATATTTCCCTCTTTCTTCATAGCCACACTGGTGGTTGTTGTAGGGATTTATCTTCTGCTCATGGTCTGCTTTTTGGTGTCTAAATGGGAATGAATCACTTCAGTAATAAATAGTGAATTTGTTAGTGATGTTATGCATTTTATAGAATGCAGCAAGCTGGTTTTCTGATCTCTAGTCCCATGCTGTACTAACTGGGTATGATTCATATTGAAATCCAGCAGTGAATATTGCCTCTTCTCAGTTCCCATGGCAGTGCTGTGACCACACAGCCAAATGCTGCCAGGTGCATTAGCTACACATTCCAAAAATTAAAACAGAGTTGCAGGCATGGAGGAGACAAAAAATAAAATTGGCATGCTGTTATTTTGAAGATATTGAATTCAATAACAGGACACTAGCTAAAAGTTCTGTGTCTCTTGACTTCATACACAAAATGCACATTTTCCCAAATGACATAGTAACACTGCAGACACTGCAGACACATAATAAGCACAGATATCTAAAGGCATTAAAATTATCATCTCAATTAAAAAACAATTGGTAACATAAATACACTTTAAAAGATTCAGAAAGAAAATGTGATGTGTATATATATGCCTCAATGAGTATTTTGGTTTATTTTCTTAATATAGTTTTAAATTTATATTCTGTCTTTAATGTCATGACATCAGCAGACCATTCCTTATGTCTATAACTTAGTAGGATATAGTGGTTTTGGTGCTGGAAGATCTAAAATTGTGTACCAGATATTATTTAAGAGAATGTATGTTCTAATTTCAGCAGATATTTTCTACCCAAATACTTGATGTTCTTGGCTAGCTTTTGGAAACATGTTTTCTGAAAATTACAGTGATGTTCCGAAGTGCAAATGGCAAATATGTGACGCCTCAGGGTGGGTCTAAAGTAGTTCAAGGTTGGGATATGCATTGGAATTACAAAAGCCTATAGGGAAATTGAGATCTCCTCGATCTGCTTTTGGTGGTGTCTTGGTATGAGGTACCCAGAGCTGTTGAATGTCGGTCACTGCACACCTGCTGTCAGTCAAGGCTCAGTCTCCACAGACAAGGCCCAGCTGTGAATAGAAGCTGCTGAGCAGTCTGTAAGCGCCCTTTCCAGGTTCCCTCTTTTGGCACATCTCATCCATCCATGGGCAGGAGAGTCAGCTACGGTCAGCAGAAGTAACAGTAGAGATATCAGCAACATAAGGTGAAAGATTCAGTAGTAACATCAAGTTTGTTCTTTCTACTGGGCTTTTATCCAAATAAGCAAGTGCTAGTTCCTCAGTGAGCTGAGTAGTCAGCACACGCCTGAGCTGTTTTTAGTCCACAGCAAACATCTATGTCAGTCTTGAGTATTCCAGCTACTTCAGCACTCAACCATGTTCTCCAATACCTTGTGCCAGAAAACCAACTTCCCTTGACACAATTGCAACAATTTGAAATCTATTCAATAACAAAGTATTACAGAAGAATTGAAGCTTAAATAAAACATTTTAAAATTACTTGTACAAAAAATAGAATTTCAACTTGCAAATTGAAAAACCTTTTTAACAGAGGATGTGTAATTAATTTACAGCACTGGAAGTTTAACATGCTTTTGAACTACATCAGCAATACCACGTACAAATGGGAGTACAGGGACCATCAAACTTAGAATATATACCAGTGCTAAAGTCCCAGAGGATTCACTAGAACGCCCAAGGCCAAATGACTCCCATTTCCCGAGACTCCATCTGATGTTCATTGACTTCACTGCCTCATCTTTTCTGTACATGGGAAATTCTCAGAAGACTTATACACCTGATACATTTTAAAGATACTTAATGTCAGTAGTTTGTATAATTTGGAAGTTGATGAAGAATATATAGAAATATTGATACAGTAAGTTAACATTTTGACTAAAAGAAAATTAACCCCCAGTGCTCAGTATTAAGCTGCAAGTTACCAGCCTGTCTTCTCAAGTGTGTATACATTTCTGTTGCACTTTTCAAGAGATCAAAATCAATAGACATTATAGTTTCTATGTGCCCAAAGCTGGGAAAAGTAGAGTTTAGAATTTGGAAGCCCTCAGTCTGATCATGTATATTATGCTTGCATTTGTAGCTACAAGGCAACCTTTTCATGAAGAACATTCATGGGACAATAGATTCTTTGCTGCGTTCATATTGACCATTATAGGACTGAATACTAATAGGGTATTAAAAGATCTGATTTTCTGATTTGTCTGTGGAAAGTTAATGATGATTGTGTACCAAACCCTCATTAAAATCATTGCATTTACCCTTTATTTTATGAACTACTTAGATACAGTAGAATTAATAGAGTGAGGGTTTTTTAAATGCATAGGAAAATATTAACATTTATAATTTGCGGACACTAAACCTTTTATCTAAAAGTTGTAATTGCTTACTTGCTTCCCTAGTAAAGTTTTGCAGATCTGTTGGAAATCTTTGTTTCTTTTAATTATTTTGTTGCCATGTATGGAAATAGTTCCAGGTAATCTGGTATAGGTGAAGTTACAAGCGGCTGAGAGTGACTAGCACTTTTGATGGCTAAATAACTCATGTGTCAACATGAATTGTAGATTTAAAAAAAATGAATTGTTTGGTGATTCCTAAATTTTTTGTTACACAATATAACAAAAAAAAATTCTAGCTCAAAGCTTACAAAAAATGTCAATAACTTTCTCTTCGTACTATACTGGATCCTAGATGACTCTCTTAGGCAATGTCAAACTGCCCCCATCTTTAATGCATCTCTGTTGTGTGAGTGAATAAAAGAGCCGAGTGCTGGAATACCCAGTAGTACCTCAATAATAACTCTGCAAGCAAATCTTGATTATAAAGGATTGGTATTCTCACAGGATCACTTATCATTGATTATTATTTTAAAAGTTTCAATACAGCCTTGTTAAATCTATAAATTTTAGGAACATTTCTGGTGTTAAAACTCTTCAAAGTAATTCTGTCAATCTACACCTCTTCCTTCAGTCACTGTGAATGCCAATTATCCATATTTGCCTTAAGTATTTGGTTTTATTCAAGATTTATTTACTGTGTTTATTTTAGTTTTGCTCAAGATATCCCAAAATTTTTTAAAATTTCTTCCATGAAATGGAATGAGGTAAAATTTTTCATCTTGTACAGGTACAAATATTTCCACCTGTCCAATTAAGTGACATTGCATCTCATATTGTGCCAGGTACTGTAAGTTTATTGTACATACATAGTAAAACCAACATACATATTGTTGTACATACATAGTAAAACCAACTATAATAGAATCTACAAAAAACCCCCCAAACTTCAATAAGAGTAGTATGTTAATATAAATGTTTGCATCACAATAGAAAGAAAAGTCAGCAACTACTATGACTCTCTTTCAAGCCTAGTGGTTTTCTAATAATGATTTTAAGTTGCACTGCAAAGACAAGCTTACCGGACAAAGTTTCACAGAAGGGAATATGACAGTGTTATTCAATAGTACATGGGATTATATCCTTCACCAGAGATGTGAAAGTTTCCCATTGTTGCTTCAGTTTCATATGTGAAATAGTAAAAGGTTAGCATATCAAAGCTGGCCTGGAGAAGAATACCTTTGCTTTAATCACACAAATCATCCTGAGTTTCAGAATTCTTTAATTTATAGATTTTGCATCTGATCTCCTTTATGCATGAAATGAATGATTTTGCGTGGTATGCTTGTATCATGGTGAAAGTTAAGAGAAGTTAAATCAGTAATCAGCTAGCCCTAAATAAATAGTAAGGTCCAAGGAATGTGCTACGATGTATGTCATATGTTGCAAATATTGTTTATACAGCCAGATTGTTCTTCCAGTAGAGAAGACACACTGATTGCTAAGCTAGATAGTAAAGTGTTTCCCCAAAGAGGGAAAAAAGGACATGACCTGCATTAAAATATATTTTTATAAATATATGAAAATATATTGATAATGTTAAGAGAAACCTTTATTAAGGAAGATAAAGTTATCAGAAGGGAAAATGCTTTTCTTACTAAGGCTTTTGTCCATTTTTAAATTTGAAAAGCCAGTATTTGATGACTAATTGTGGGTGGCCTAGCTAGCCTAACTGCAGATAAGTTACAGAAGCTATTACTAATGACCTTTTACTACTAACCAGAGTAGAGTGAGTTGCTATTTCTTGTCGTAGTTGATATTTGCTTGTCATAAGCAATAAGCTGTAATAGTGTATCCACTGGTGCCTTGCTATTGAAAAAACACCAGCTTTGAGAGAAGCTGAACAAGGACATACAGATTTTTGTGATTTATTTGAAATTCAGGAAGCTTGGTGGTATATGGAAGATTCTACATTCGTTCAGAACATGTAAATTGAACTTCATGGCAGAAGTTTATTTTTGTTCGAAAGACACATTTTTTTTCTACCAGGGATCTTCCTAGGCCAGCTTCTGTCAAGGTTGACCTTAGGCTTAAATAACATCACTGACGACATAAGGGCCTGTTTATGAAGCTTAACTTGCTAATTAGAGTGGTAATATGACCTTTCTTTCCTTTGCCAATATGAAGACCATTTAGAATCATAAATCACAACATTCTAAAGGGTGAAATATGTTCACCATGATGTAAAAAATGGAGGGGGAGGGGGAGTAGAAATCTGCAAGGAAAAAAAAAGATGAAAAAGGGTGATATTCTGCTACAGAAAGTCCATCACATCCATAGAATATTTTTTGTGCTATTTAGAAAATTAATCAGATTATTACACAGTTCTATCATGTGTTCATGCAACTTAACTGTATCCTGATTACTACTTTTATCTTTTCACATCTCGGTCTCTTTTCTTTGTTTTTCTAAAATAAACTAGACAGAGAGCCAATGATAACATGGGAGTTGATGAAAGATTATCCTGACCTCAGGCTGCTTCCACGCAACATCAGTTAACAATACCCAGTCTCTTTACTCTGTGCATCCCTTAAATCTCCAGCACTACTGCTGTAGGGAAACACCCTCTCAGCTAGCTGCATAATGCAGCTATGTCAGAACCCCAGAACCAGATACCAGCCTCTGTGTACTCTGTTTTCTCTTTCTGTCGTTTCTTAAGCTAGGTGTTTTCACAACAACAGTAAGAACTGCTTGCTGTTGTTACAATAGAAGTCACAGAGCTATTCCTCTTAAATGCAACTGCAGAGGATGGAGGCAAAGACACAGCTGCTATCTTCTGGAAACTAGGAATAGGATATTAGGAAGAAGTTCTTCACAGAAAGGGTGTTTAGGCATGGGAATGGGATGCCCAGGGAGGTGGTGGAGTCATCATTCTTGGAGGTGCTTAAGGAAAGATTGGATGTGGCCCTTGGTGCCAGGGACCACTTGACAAGGCGGTGTTTGGTCATAGGCTGGACTCAATGATCTCAACCTAGTTAATTCTGTGATCCTGTAATATTGTATAAACATGGCAAAAGTTGTGAGCTTTTAGCAGTGCTGACTTAGCTCCCATCTGACCATGTCACCATGCAAGTGCAGTTTTCTTTTATTGAGATGGCATCCCAAAAATAACTTATACCTCCTTTTGTTCAAACAGAGATTTAAGTAGTCAGGATTCTTGGCGTACATGACCATTGTTTGTGTTTTTTAAGGTTGGTGGTTTTATTATAGGACAATTGCACATTGATTTGTCAGTGTTTGAGGGGTGGGGTGGGGATATGCAAGGTGAAGAGTTACAACACTTGCAGAAATGTTGTCTTAGACAATGCTGGGCAATGTGCATCTGTCCTAAAATAAAGGTCTGAAGCAATGGCAACACCTGCCTTCTTCCCAAGTATTTCTTCTCCTGTTACCATATTCTATATGCATATTCACTCTGGTTACTTTCTGTCTAGTTCATACATAGTTTTCAGGGCTCTTGTGTTTATTAGCTGTGCTTGAATCACTGGCTGCAGGTCTTGTCTTCAGCTATTTACAAGTTAGTGTAATGTTCATATGTAGCACTTGATAAAATGTTATAGCTATGTGTAAGAGTCAGTTGTTGGTAGTTATATGTGGTGAGAGTGCACTGTTGCTAAATAATAATTGAAAGGTAAATGTTCTAAATATGAGAGCCTGTAGATGCAGAAAGGGAGATCTACTGCATCTGTGATTCAATTTTAAAAAAAGTGGAAATTGAATTTCTATGAATTTTTTATTAAGATTTGACTCAGCATTAAAGAAGTAGAACAACCACTTCTCATTTTGCAACGAGAAGTAGTAATTTTAGTCCAGTTATCTAATGATGGTCAAATTGAAAGAATTATCTTAAACCATCTCAAGTGAGCCATGATTAAAACCCCTGTTTTAGCCTAATTAATGTGCTTTGAAGTACTCTCATGTTAATGTTTGCAGCTGTTATTCAAACTGTGGTTTTAATCTAAGTAAGCAAAATAGTACCTTTGCTATACCACAAATATACAGACTTTCTGGGCAAGAAACTCTTTGTTTTGCTTTTTTTTTTTTAATAGTTTTTGATCTTTATTCTGTTGCACCCAGATAAGGGCTAGGGTCTACTTGTGTACAAATGCAGGAAAACAATACATTCCCTGACACAAAGTGGGTGTATGGATAGACAGGCTGTACATGAGTGTACAAGGAATGGTCAGTATGAGCAGGAGCCATCACATATTTTAAATACTACAATGCAAAATGAAGGTATTAAATGAAAGTTAAATGAAACAGGTGAAAACACAATAGCAAATAAACAAATAAACACTAAAACAAATCAGAAAAGGCCAGTGGGTTACCTCTGCAGGGAATTACCATCTGTGCGAGATCATAGATCATTCCCCAACAAAAATCTAAAACAAACTCCTAACCTGAATACTTTGTAGATGGAAATTTGTGATTAGTACCACTAACTTAGCAGAAATGGAATTTGCTTGATTGAAGAGATGCATCTAAAGTAAGTGTTGCAAAATGTGGAATATGCCCTTAAGAAAGCATGTTCTTTCCTTTTTAAACTTTTTTTATGCTTTCAAGCCTAATCAACAAGAAGGGAGATTTAATCCGTGAAACAGACTGCAGCTAACAAGCAAGCTCCAAGCGATGTCCATGAGTTAGAAACACAAATTACTTGTTGGTAGAATTGCCTTGTTAAGGTACAGAGCTGGACATGCTTCAGCAATCTCAGACCTAGCAGGAGGTTAACAAGGCTTGGGAAGTAGGATTCCCACTGAAAGTGGACACAAAGAATGCAGAATTTATAGACCACCTGGCAGACGTCCCAAGATGAGGAAGAAACCAATAAGCCCAACCCAGCAACTGTGCTGAAACGGGCTCCAACTGCCTAAAAGGTAATTCCAGCAGGAGGAGATTGTGACCACTGCAAGAAGAAACACACCAACTCAAAAAAAGAGAAAGCCTGAGCATGGGGAGTAATCAGCGTGGGAAATGAGAGAATCATTAACCAACATTAGATAGAATGCTAATAAATAAGAAAACTATGCAACTTGTAGCCAAAGAACACTAATTCCTTAGTTTGCTAAAATGTACGAACAGTAAAAATTTTTAATAGATGCACTGCTTGATTTGTGGAATACCTCCAGAAACCCAGACTTGGACAGCTCTGAAATAAGTAATTAATGTCACTCTCAAACTGTGTAAACATTGGCTTGTTGCATCTGGAGAATGAATCTGATTTTTGAGGACAACAGAAGGATGAGTTGTAAAAGATGTCATTGGGATGGGATAAGAAGGAAAAGCCTAAGGTGCAATTATCCCACAGAGATGGATTTTTTTCTGTGACAAGAAGGGTAGCAAAATCATAGTGAAAAAAAAAAAAAGGAGGTCTGGGTATGGAGTTGAATGGGGAGACAAAGAATTTTATATTCAGTGACTGTGAGTACACATTAGTAGTGAAAATTCTCAGGGAGAGACTGACACACCAGTTCACACCCATTTCCTCTTTAGCTCTACCTGAGGGTGTAAAAAACAGTGAGAACAACTGTCCTGCTGTCTCTTGTTGTTTGATGTCATAAGAGATATCACAGTGTTATAACAAATTGCAGGCTTTTTATTAATTTTTGTATGCATGACTTGTCAAAATTCTGGGTATTACCAGGAGTTTTCTTGCTCTTAATGGAAAATTACAAATAGTTATGTGTTTTTCTTCTTCAGCTTCAAAGTGGAATCTACATTTAGTAATAAGCAAGGCTATATTTTCTTAAATATGGAACAAATACAACAAACAGTAAAGACACTTTGCTGATAATGCTGAAATTTTTCTGTCATTACTCCTCAAAGACCATCTTCACAGGCTCTTCAGACTTTTTAAGCCACTGAGACTTTCCAGTCTTTTTGTTCACCTTATTTTTATCACATAGAATCCATTAGAATTATCTTTTCTCAGATTGGTTTTGTATTTGCTTTCAATTAATGTGGAAATATTTATTTATGCATCACAAGAACAGAAGACTGAGAAGAACTTCTTGAGTCATTGAATTAATTTTGACCTGAAATTCAGTTTTAGAACTAATTATATCTTTCCTCCTGTTGCTTTTATCAAGTACCAGTCCACTAATCTAGCAATCCTCCTTCATTTTTTTCAGATTAAATATTTTTATGTATTTATAGATTCCTTTATGTGTCTCAACTGTAATTTATCAATAGATTTAGATAAGAAAAATTCTATTTCCTCTCCAGTTTGTCTTTTCTGAAGTAAATAAACTGAGTTTGTTTCGCTTGCTCTCATGTGACTGGATATTTGGTTTCCTTAAAATTTTATTGTCCCTTGTTTATACTCCCGTTGTCTCACTCTCCTTTAAAAACTGGTGACAACCACTTCTTGGACAGTGACATGGTAAATTCCTCTTTTTTGGCCAGGACTTGCTCACCTTTCATGACAAGGCCATACTGAAATATATTAAAGAATATAAATTCAACCTAGACACCAATCTAAAAAAAAGAAGACAGGCTATGTATCTAAACCTCTTCTGAAGGCTGTAAAATCTCTGACTATGTTAGGAAATTAAATAGCCACAGTTAATTCTCTAGCCTTGAGACAAAGTGGAGGTATACAGCCTGCATGCATACAGCTGAACAAATTCCTCAGGATATTAACTGTACTGCTTATTGGAAACAGTCCCTGGCCGGCCAAGGTATTTCTGGCAAGATTCTGGTAGGTACAGGGCAGTTTATTTCCTAGATTCATGCTGAGGGTGTTCTCCTGTCAGTGCGATCTCTCTGTACTGTCTAAGAGAAACTGATGAAGTGTCAGGTGCTCAGGTAGTCACAAGTCTTTATTTACATTGGCATCAGTCAGAGAGGACTGTAATACTGCTTTTCATGCTCTTAAGAGTGTTTTTTCCAATATCACATTTTACTTTTGAAAGAAATTTAATTTTAATTCAGAAGAAAGTAGTTCCAGAAATGTGCTTTCTCCTTAGAGCACCATAGGAAAGAACCATAGAATCATCAAGGTTGGAAAAGACCCTTAAAATTGAGTCCAGATGTTAAGCTAGAAAAGCTGTGTTCATCACTAAACCATGTTCCATCTATGAACATTTTAAATACGTCCAGTTGTGGTGTCACAGCCACCACTTCCATGGGCAGCATGTTTCAATGCTTGACAAACATTTCAGTGAAGAAATTCTTCCTGATATCTAAACCTGTATTGGTGCATCTTGGGACCACTACCTCTTGCCCTGTTGCTTGCTGCTTGGGACAAGAGACTGATTCCCACTCCTTTTAAGGAGTTGCCTCCTTTTAAGGAGGTGCAGAGGGTAATAAATTCTCCTCTGAAACCCCTTTTCTCCAGGCTAAATAACCCCAGCTTCCTCAGACACACCTCTAGTCCTTTCACCACCTTTTTGCCCTTCTCCAGCACCTCAGTGTCTTGTAGTGAGAGGCTCAAAAGTGAGCACAGTCTTCAAGGTGCAGCCTCCCCAGTGCCAAGGCCAGGGGCATGATCCTGCTGGCCACACTATTTCTGATACAAGGCAGGATGCCTTTGAGTGGCTTGGCTCTCTGAGCACACTGTCAGATCATGTTCAGACAGCTGTTGACCAACTCCCCCAGGTCCTTTTCCACAGGCAGCTTTCCAGCCACTCTTCCCCAAGCAGTTTGTTACACAGATTATGTGTTACCACTGAATGACTTAGTTCTAACAGTATTTTCTCACCCAGCTTAATATTTTATATGGTACAGTAATTTTTCAGAAGTGTGCCCTCTGAGACAGAATCAGCCAGAGAAAGAGCCCTTAGTACTAAGTCAGAAGGAAAAATTTAGGAATAGCACTGTAGTTGTCTATAAGCCAAAACTATCTAAACCAGGCTTACAGTCATAGCTGGATTTCTGTGAGAACTACCCTGGAGGAGTAGGAATGGCATTCCTGATTATTGAGTTTATGCAGCATCAAGTGTGATAGCCCTAAAGTTAATTGACTTGTGCTCATGAAGCCCATGGTGAAAACTTGTACTCAAGAACATGCAATCAGTGTGCATTAGAGTAGAAATAGAGCTATTGCTATACTTCAACAGATAATAAAATATTTTCTTTTAAAAATTCCCTAAAATTTTGACTATGTCCTTATTACCATGGCTTTAGAGCTGGAAACTCCTCTTTTCTTAGAGTATGTATTAATTAGGTCTGGGACAAAACACAAACATATTCACAAAAGTCAGTGTCGTGCCCAGCTACTGAGAGGTAATTTTTACAGCAGTAATCATCTCAGACATGGAATGCCTTTTACATAATCAAATTGAAGAGTAGAAATGCAGTTCCTACTAAGAAGGGGAAAGATTAAAGTCAGCATTCTTTAATATTTTTTATTGTTTGGTTGCTGTTGGGTTTTTTTACATTCTCAGTTAAACCAAGCCCCTCAGTTCACCTGGAACCATTGTTGATAATAAGGAAGTGCATTAACATGGAAGTGCATTAATATGGTCATTGCCCAAGAAACTTACCTGCAGTTCTCAGCCAAAGATTTCTAAATTAGAAAGGCTATGGCTGAAATAGTCAGTAAAAGCCTATAAAAATCCCTCCCTTGAGCTTCCACTTGCAGGTAGAATTTAAGTGACCTAATTAAGCCTGAAAGTGATGCAGTGTCACTTACTTGTCTGCCTGTGTGCTTCCAACAAATGTTTCAAAATGCTGTAATTTTTTTCTGTGGGAGTCTTAGCTCCATGGTAACCATATCCAGTTTAACTCTTTCAGAATCTGTAGAAAAATCTTCTTATTCAATATAAAATTTACTCCAGTCTCCTTTTAGCTGTCTTCCGTTTCTCCCTAAGTTCCCCCAAGCAAGGTTTTGTTAAGTGTGGATGCAATTGATCTTCTGGTGTAGGATGACAATCACTTCAGAATAATTCTTCATTTTTTCCTCATGAACAAGAAGAGAAATACAGAAAGAGAATTACTTTGTTAGGACAAAGTAATACTAAGATGGTGAATCAGACTGTAGTCTCACAATTTTCAGCAACAGTACCATTGCTACATTTGAAGTTCAGGATGTGGGAAAAAATTATTAGGAGTGTGAAAATATTCTTGCATGAATTGATGATGAAATAATTGTGACCTTTAGAAAAGAAACAATGCTGTGACAGAGATGCACTGTAAGTTACACAGGAGTGCCCGTTCTCTTTCTTAGCACAAAATAAATTTTGAAGAGAAAAGGTGACAAATTCTTATGAATCATATTGAAGTAAAAGTCTCACATTCAGAAAGAATAAAATACACTAGAGAATATAGGTTTTCTAATAAGAAATGCACAAGGGTTTTGCAAGGAGTTCTGCACTCCACCCTAGTAGAACAGACATAAAGTAACCTCTGTGCATTTGGAGATTATGAGGAAGTTTCCAGAATGGTTTTAAGACAAGTGACTTAGATTGGTATGGTAATTTGTGGAGTGTTCAAGGAGGGGGAAGGTTGGTTGTGAATATTACTGCTTTCTGCAAAGTAAAGGAGTTCATTTGAAACCACAGTCACATATCAGAAGCTATACCACTGATTTGACTGCTTCTGAAATAATTTGATCTTAAACCTAATGACACATATTTTTGTGGATTTCAGTTATTTGCAGTCAGCTGTCTGTGTATAACCAGGGAAAGAAAGTTCTGTCTCCTGTTGAATTCTGATGTCTGGTGCATACTGAATGTAGATTTTATTGTTTTCTTTCCATATATCTGTTCTCTCCTAAGCAGAAATCAAGTATTGACAGTCTAAGAGGACATTAATTTAATCTTATATTAGTCCTTCTGGTTATATTTCCATTTTATTTTCACTGTATTATTACTTACTCATTATTATGAAGCCATACTGAAGTCCTGGCAACTTGCCTGAGACCTTCACATTTATTTCTGTTGAAATAAACTCTATGCTGCTGTTCTGAGAGGAGTCACAATAGAGGGTATATTTTTTGTAGTATTTGTTATTCAGAATTATTTTTTTCTTAGTCAAAGACAAAGCTATGAAAAACTGGTACAGCTTGAAAACTGCACACATTTTGTTATAGCTGAAATTGTTTTGATGTTTGCTTGCATCACCAGTCTTCAATGGTACTGCATGTAGTACTCTGGATACTGCATCTTTACAATATGTCCCACTTCTGTTTACCTGGGGCTTACTAAACACACAAAAATTATTTCTTTGAATTATTGGTTGTCTTTGTCTCCCGTTACTTAGAGCATACTCAGAGAGCATGAATTGCCCTCCTAGTTGAAACTCTAAGTTAGGAAAATGTAGTATTCAATGTCTTCTAGAACTGAGGCATGAAGCATTTGCTAGTGCAGTGAAATTGATTGCATGTCCTACCAGACAAGCTCCACAAACTGATGGGCAGAATAAGAGTCTCCACTCTTCTGTTTGTCAGAAATAGCACATTTGAGGGAAGCTGAGGTTGCAGTACCAGGACCAGGGATGTATACATGTATTTAACAGTAAAATGTTAATACAATGTATACTATACTCTCTGTGGCCATCACTGACCAGAAAAGTGCAGGTTAATTTCACAGAATTGAGCCATGCTTCTGTTTTTTCAGGATCTCACTTTGTTAAATGAAGTAAAAAAAATTTGTGCTAAATACTCTAAGTATGCTTTTCTTTCTGAAATTATGAGATACATATTTGAGTCTGATTTTAAAATTTCCTTTATATTTTTAGTATTAGCTTTTGCTAAGCAGATCTCATTGGCAAAAATGAACATAATCAGAAATTGCTTCCATGCCACTGTGATTAATCTTTATCCAGGCTTTTAACAGTGTGAGAATTCATGTCTTAATGTGTGTGAAAACAGGTAACTTTTACTCCTCAGTGGGGTAAAATAGCTTTTGTGAATATTTTCAGGCATGCAAGGAGTAAACTGGGACCAGTTTTATTACCTCCCTTTTTTGTGGTACTAAAAATTTGACTTGTTCTTTGTATCCCAAAATTTGATATCTATTACACTGGCATACTAGAATTAATGATAATTGAACATGTGATTTATTGCAGTATTTTTTAAGTTTACTGAGCAAAGAATTTTATTTAAAATTGAGGTTATTAGAACCCCAAGGAAGAGGAGGGAAGAAAACTAGAACATGAAGTCTTCTGAGTATTAATTTTGGAATTGCCTTTAAAAAACCCAAAAAACATCTTTAAGAGATTCAGCCTAAGTGAGATAGTTTTGAGTTTGTTTTTTAAGTAATTGAAGCACAAAGTTTATATTCAATTTAACTACATTTCTCTTTCTCCTATCTCAGATAACACATAATCCACAATAGATTTGCAAATCATATCACTTCCTGTCTCCAATTCACTGATTTCCTAATTTAGAACAGAAAATTCAGTTCACTTATCCATATGTATTTTGTCAGTTGTATTTTTTTGTTGGCAGTGTTGGTGTTTGGATTTTGTTTTTATTTGTAATTACATCAAAGAGTTGTAATCTCAGAACAACATTTGATTATGTTTGGTGTGCTTGAATCTCAGACTACAGACAGTCTTATTTCAAAAATGCAGTCTTTCACATCTGTCTGGTAAATAGCTCTTATGACTTTAATCAAACTTTATGTGATAAAATTTAATATAATGCAAACACCATCATTATCTTGTTTATTAAATTCACTGCCTTGAATATTTATTATCAGTTTATTTATTTATTTGTCTGTGTTTTTTCCAAAATTGTCGGTGAAAGCCAAGAGGAGACTGACATCTGGAATATATTACCTTGAAGACAGGAAGTAGAAAAGAGAACATTAGTATGCTTGACCAATTCCAATACAGAAAAGAGATTTAGTGATAAAGAACATTGACTAAAGTAATACACTTACTCAGACCAAAGCACTGGCACTAAAATATGAGATTAGCACTGAAACTGTGGAGACACGTATAGTTATGTACATTTGATACAAAAAGCAGAAAAGTGCCCATCAAGCCACTGAATTTATGCTCTTAGGCAAATAAAAGAAATCTAAGTAAAATGTATTGTGAAATCTCTGCAAGGGAGACAAAGAGAAACAGGAGCTTGTACGAACAAGAGAGTCAGGAATATCTTCAAATGTAAAGCACTACAGACCTCTGTCATTGCCAAGTTGTTTCATCACATTGAGAACAGCCAGTTCAGTTCTGTAGTGCTAAGGTATTAATGTTTAATAAAAACTCTTAGGGGAAGCACTTATTTCAGGAGATGGGATTTATTTTAAATTCTCAGTATATGTTATCTAGCGCAGAATGAAATCTATATTGGGACAAAGTGTTTTATACTTTTATTTTTAAATTAAGGTTAACAAGAAGGCTACTCCATGAAGGCTGATGAAGTCACTAATGATTGCTTACTCTGAATGTGCTAAGGTTTGTGGAATGTAAGTTTTTTCCCAAATGTGAGGTTTAGAATAGACTTATGTGAAAAAATTAGTTGTGAATGTTTATCTTAAAAATCATAAAATGTTCACACATGTAACATACTGGAATTGTAGATTGTACTTTTACTAATGGTGTAGTCTCCCTGAAGAATGCTTCACTAAAAACATAGTAAGGTATTTTAAGTACCTTCAGGCTTAGAAACCTAAATGCCAGATTTTCATTATGTCCTAAATGATTTCCAGCTAATGCAATACATTTAATAATAAGTGCTATTTTAGAAATTTGAGTCAATTATTTCTATAAATTACATATAATCACCATGAGATTATAGTGCTAGCTGTAGCAGATGACTCTGTATTACTTAAATATTTTGTCTTTTTTCATTGAAGAATGTTAATCCTTTGATATAAAATTAGTTTTATTTGGAGTTATTAAATAATTCTCAAATTATTATATTCAGAAAATTTTCTCCTACAACTCCTCTGGCATGCACTAGAACCACCAAAGACTTTTTAAAACTTGAATTCAAACCAGTGACAAAAGAGTCGTGTGAAAAGACATCTGATGTCCCAACTACCGTGAGACAGGATTGGAAAGTTAGGGAGTCTCTAACTCCCTAAATTAGAGAGTTATATCAGGCTTGTATTACAAAATTAGTTCTTATCTTTCCAACATTCACAGCTCTGCTTTGTTTATGTTGATTTTACATATAAATCCATGTGCAACCTTCCTAGAATTTACAGAAATATTTATTGCATGTGTGACTATGTAAACCTTTTGAATTGTTCTTTATATAAAACACAGATTCTCTAATTTACTCAGTAAAAGCTGCAAAGCTTTGGCAACAGTTTTCTGATAACACTTATTTTCTGCAGGAGGAGAACTTTTTTTTCATGTTTTACCATATAAATTACTATATAATTTGGAGCTTCATGCACAAAACTACTGCTTTCTCAGCTTCCTTCTGATTTCTCATATAAAAACTATTGCTAATAAAATTAGTTTTATATGAAAATAATGTAGCAGTGTATTGGCTAGTGGATATACCAGGTATTCTTGCAGTATAACCAGAAATGCTTAGAGGTTTTCTCATATATATGCTGCACAAGAGTTCCACTCCAGGCAGGGAAAAGGCTCAGCTTTGCACCACATGACAACCATCAAGCCTGTGACTGGTTTCACTATGAGTCAGCAAAACTTGTCCTTCATCATATGATGAAGATATTTGATGTCATGTCATCACACACCATCGTGTCTCATAGTGTCTCAATGCCGTTGTCGAGAAAATATTAAGAACCAGGAATTTATAATATAATGGCCTCTTTAAAGTATTCCTAATTACTTTTGACAACTAAAAATCAACTCTGCTTTTTTTGGAGAATTGGATTTATAATTTATTTTATTTTTTGTTTTTTATTATGCCAGTGCAGGCTATAAGTACACTTGTGTATAATCTAAAGTACATTATAATATTATGTATAGCAAACTCCCTCATTTAGAATTTAAATTAATTTTAAATGAGCCTATTCATAAAAAGCAGAAAACACTGATACCTTATCAGATATTCAGAGAATTGTGGAATACTCTGATTGGAAGGGACCAAAAGAATCACCAAAGTCCAACTCCTGGCCTCGGACAGGACACCAGAATCACACCATGTGCCTGAGAACGTTGATGAAACATTACTTTAACTCTGTCAGGCTGGTGCTGTGACCACTTCCCTGGGGAGCCTATTCCAGTGCCCAAATACCGTCTGGGTGAAGAACATTTCCCTAATATCCAATGTAAATGTCCCCTGACACAGTTTCAGGCTACTCCCTTGGGTCCTGTCACTGGGCACCACAGAGAAGAGATCAGTGCCTGCCTCTCCTCTTCCCCTTGTGAGGAAGCTGTAACTGCAGTGAGCTCTCCCCTCAGTCTGCCCTTCTCCAGGCTGAACAGACCAAGGGACCTCAGCCATTCCCCATACAGTTGTCCCTCCAGATCTTTCACCATCTTTGTTGCCCTCCTTAGGATACTCTCTAACACTGTACATCTTTCTCATGCTGTGGCTCTGAGAACTGCCCCCAGCACTGGAGGTGAGGCTGCCCCAGCTCAGAGCAGAGGGGACAGTCCTCTCCCTTGCCTGGCTGTGATGCTGTGCCTGATGAACTCCAGGACACAGCTGACTCATGTTCAGCTTGCCACAGACCAGGACCACCAGGTTTCTTTCTGTGGCACTGCTGTCCAACCTGTCATCCCCCAGGCTACACCCGTAACCAGGGTTGCCCTATTCCAGCTCAGAATTCAGCACCTGCCCTTGTTAAGCTTCATACACTTGACTATTGTTCAGCTCCATAAGTAAGCTCTTCACTCTCTAATGGGATTTGAGGAAAAAAGTAAACTATATTTTGGGTTTTTAAATCAGATTATTCAATAATTTGATCTGATGCTTTTTGAGACACAATTTTTACACTACTATAACAGTTTTCTTTCATATATCAGTAGTTATTTCAGTTAGCAAAATACTGTACATGGTACTCTGGAAGAATTTTGTTATCAGTGGACAAGATATTAGGAAGGAATAGTACTTATCTTACTTCTGTAATTAATGTGCAGTATATGACGAATACTTAGAAGCTTTCCCAGGCTTAAGATTTCACATATTAAGAAAATGAAGCAACTTATGTGGCTTCTTGTATAGGTGCTGTGAGTACTTATTTTTTTCTGAAGTACTTAGACTCAATTATTTGCATGCTGGAAATGCATGGAGTGAAACATCTTGGTGATACAAGCCCTTCAAATTTAATTGAACCCTTGGCTTGTGCTATATATTTACTGAAATAACTGCTTACAAACTTTTTAAAAAAATCTCATTGTGCTTTGCCGGCTGTCAGGTTCTGTTACCTGATTTTCTGCTTCTATTTTATTTCTCACAAATTCAGATGGAATTTCATATTTTTCTTCAATTGTCTTTAGATTAATTTAGAAAAAATTAGAATCACCGTATTGAGGTAGAATCCTCAATCTGAAGACATTGGTAAAGAAGGAGAGGGTAAAAAGTTCCAGTGTGGCAAATGACTTGATGAAGGAGACAGATATGTAGCTTTTGAGATAAAAAAAAAAAGGTGCTGCTCTTTTGCAAATACATAATATTCACCCATTTGAATTTCCCATGCAAAATAAGAGATAAAAGAGATGAGAGAGGTGGAAACAAAGACCCTGCTAAGCATTATGGGGCTGTGTAATAAGATAGAGGAAGGCAGGGTGGCAGAGAAGTAGAGAAAACTGGAACATTTTGTCCCTTTGGACATTTGGGCTGGAGAAAGGGGCAGAGAAGAGGGGGTAAAAATCACTATTACAGACATTCTTTGTCAGTGGTGACCATGACACAGGCTGTTGTGGCTTAGATATATGTTTTATGCTGTGGAGGTCTTTCGTTGGTGTCTGCCTCTCAAACAGACGCTCTCAGACTCCTGTAGGCAAGCTGAGACCAACTTGTGGGAGACAAGTCTCTAACCTGCTACATTTCTACATTTTGCTGATCCTGAGAAGCCGTGATCAAACACGTATCTTTAACATATGTGAAATGAGGTCTGAATGGAATATATATGATGGCATACCTTGAGGAACAGACCTAATATACAGGTATTTGTGTTTTGATCACAAATAAGAAACAGATTCATTGAATTGATGGAGCCCTGTTAGCACCTTCCTGGTATAGAACATAGTTATATTTTTTTTCAGTAGAGACTCAGTTTAGTAACAGACCAACATTTTGTCATGCTTAAAAAAAGTGTTAATAGCTCTATTGTATATTAAATATTACACATTTGTTTATATGCTGCACTGTGTCTGGCTGGGATATTTGACAACTATCAAACCACAAAACTGTCACTGATTTAAAGTTTAGATTGGCTTCTTTCCTTGTATTCTTTTTAAAAAATTGTTTATGGTTGTGCTTTTTTTAGCTGGGTATTAAATTTTCATGCAAGATATGTCTGCATCAAGAAAGGGAGTTTACATCCTAAAAACAGTATCTGGGCATTTGGCATGCCCATACATATCAGGAGTAGCCAGAACTCTTCTTCAACTGAAATAGACACTTTGGGTGTGGAATGGAGAAGGCAGATAGAATAGGCAAACAGAGAGAAGAGGTTATAAGACTGATGTGCTAAATGAAGAGCGAAGAAAATCAATATATGACGAAAGACTGGTGAGAAATGATGCAAGGAATGGACATGAGGGATGTGCAAAATTGAAAAAGAGGAACTGGGCTAGGTAGGTTCAACTTTTTGAAAGTTGTTTTAGAATCTTCATGTCTAAGTCCAACTGTGAGAACACATTTAATTCACTAAGATTTTGCTGATTCTGTATAGGAATTCTGTCAGGTGGGGTCCAGTGAATCTTCAGAGACACCTTTAAAATTCCCATTAAAATAAAGACCAGTAAAAAATTATTAGTACAGACTTAAAGTTGATGTTCTGTGAACTTTACAGCTAGTGATGCAATCTTTTCAAAGAGGTAAAAATGACTGAAGTCTGTAGTGATGCATAAAACTTTATCTAGAAATAGAAGGATCCTCCAGGAGTGTTATTGTTCACATAAGCATATTTTCCTTTAGTGGACATGGGTCAAAATACAACAAGAAAATGGTTATGTAGGAGTCTCAGATGTCTTTGAACCCTGTACTAATGAATACAGATTAGAGACAGAAGATACAGAAGGAAGATTGTAGAATTGAGGCTTTTGCTAACTTTGGGAGTAGTAGGTTGTAGGTTTCCTATTATTCTAGCCAGTTTAAATTTGAACTAAAAATACCTGCTCTGTTAAAGATGGAGGAGAGAGTGTGAGACACTTGAATGAGGCAGAGAGCCTTTTTTAACTCTGACAACAGTACAAAACACTTGATAGTTAACATCTTATTCTCATATCTGCCTTTCTCCTAGTATAAAACTCTTCTCAAAGCTCAGCATTTAACCTTTTTAGGAGACTAAAACAATTGTTCTGAAAAGAGGTCTGAAATATTTGTATCTCAAAAAACGTTACTTGAAATAGCTTTTTCATTCTTGTTATAATTAAAATAATGTCAGCATTCTCATCTAAACATTTTAAGAAAGGATAATGAGTGGTGCCTTTGCAGTTCAATTGCCTTTTCTGCAGTATAAGAATATGTAATTTGTTTACAGTACATGTAAAAATACTATGTTATCTGACTGCATTAGTAAACAATAGATGGCCATAAAGTATGAAATCTGCCTCACTGTAAAATGTGGTTCCATAGGTAACAATATTTGGAAAGTATTTAATAATGATTATCAGATAAAGATTTAAGTCCCCTTTTTTGAGTTCTCCTATAGAACTCCAGAGAAGCAATTTTTGAGAATGATC
The DNA here is from genome assembly GCA_024865655.1 of Emberiza elegans. Classification (NCBI taxonomy): domain Eukaryota; kingdom Metazoa; phylum Chordata; class Aves; order Passeriformes; family Fringillidae; genus Emberiza; species Emberiza elegans. Next base: position 22,911,320 of record JALJVW010000139.1, on the reverse strand, counting down.
AGTATCTTCAGAATCTTTTTGGAACAAAAGTGCAGAAACATGTTTCTAATATATTTCATTCACTTAATAGTCAAAAGGGTCTGTATTCTAATTAGGGGTTTAATTATTTTAACATTCAGCCTGATATATTTATTATGCATTTTTCCGCTGTGTTTATGATTCAATTATTTGGCTCTTATCTCTGTGAAGGAAATGTTATTCCTAGCAATTAACTCAGGCTTATCCTTAGGGTTTTATCATAACAACCACACTCGAGAGATGTCATGCTGCTGAAGGTGACTGAAGATACTATGTAGCCTACTTTCAGTTTCATTGGTAGCTTTTTCTCACTTGAAATGTACCAGCGGATAGCATGAACAGTCAGCATTCAGTAAAAAACTGCTAAGTGAAAAGGCTCTTTGTTATTGTATGCTCAGTGAAAGCATGCTGAAGCACTGTGTGCTTGCATTGAACAACGTGCCTTTCTTAGGCAGCCTGATGGAAGGTGTGTACCTGAGGGCTACACTACCCTAAGCATGCCTGTAACTTTCTTAATACAATTAATTATCTTGGTGCTATCATTTAAAGAGAACATATCTTTGCATGCTCATTTAGCCACTAAGCAGTCAAGGAAGGGTGGAAGTTTTTCTGTACTTGTTATCCTACTGTTCTCTAGTTGTGCCTAAAAATCCTGTCAGAGGAGAAAGAGATGTTCCAAAAGATCTCCAACAGACAGCCAGTTTTTACCACCATGCATACAGATATACACGTAACATTTGATTAGAATTTGGATGATGACAAATAGGTTCAATTCCATCCTTTTATTGTGGCTCTATGACAGTTTCTCACAGATGTTGAAAAATATTTTGTAAGGCAGAGTATATTATTGACTATGGAGAATGAAGGATAATAGAAGGGTAATGGGGCTTGCTGACATATCAAATTATTTCTATCTGATTAATGTCACAGTAATAACTTCTGTGCCACTGCATAATTTTGGAGTGTGTATGGGGTTTGGGTTTTTTGTGGTTTTGGTTTTCTTTTCTAGCATTTTAATACACATTCATTGTTGTGTCACAGTTTTAATTTTGGCAGCCGATAATGTATTCATGTTAGATTGAAATATCAATGTTAACCAACTAACATGACATTCTGAACCTGGTTCAAGATCGATTCAGAGCCCCCTGGGCCCCAAAATAATTAGAAGTAAAATATTTAATCGATCTCAGATCAAAAAACACTTTACAAATTTCACTATATGAACAGGACTTTACACAAAACCTTAAGTGTTTTCTGTCCAGAAGATTTTCCACCCATTCCCCAAATAACAGGAGTAGAAAATTATCATGGCTCTCAATTTTCCCACAAATAAGTTAGTGGCAGGAAATTAAGATCCAGGTTCAGATTTTCAGGAACTTTATGTAAGGGATCCAAATTAAGTGGACCTCAACAAGAGTGTTCAGGCAAAAATCTGTCTTTGCTTCCTAGTATTTGTATCTGACACACACAGTGTGTACCATCAAGCCTTCATTTTTGACACTTGAATGAAGGAAATCAAGTCCAGTAAAGAGGTTTTTTATGTAATATCTGAATTTTCAAAAGATGGATATGACTGTTCAATGAGTGATAGTTTTCTGAAAGTTTCTCATGACTTCCAGGTCAAACCACTTGTAATTTTTAGACAAAAGCTACCAAGATGACAGTGTCAGAGAACATGTCAGTAGTAACTACTGGAACATCTCTTTATTATCTTACTTAAAAACTCAAATTTCTGTGCCTTACCACCAATGAAAAAAAAGCAGTATACTAATTTCATTTTGAGATAGTGGGGGACTTTAAATTAATAAATAAATTGGCCTATATTGTTTATTTAATCTTGAAGGAGCATCTAAAAAACTCAAAAAATTCCATGATTGCAAACATGTGGTGGTGGTAAAGTCTAGGCTAGGATTGGAATGGTATAACTGATACCAAAATGTGGATGTACAGACCTTTTTAAAAAAAATAAAAGAAAAAAAAGGAACAAAACTGATTAACTTTAAAGAGCTATGCTTTGGACTTCATCCTAATGATTACTGAACTTTTACAGAAATTATAGGCATTCTTTTCTACTGTGTTCTGTGATACAATTTATAGTAATCTTCATCATCCTGTTTTTTTTAATGGATCCAAGGTGATAATTAGAGATTACGTTTATAAGGAGACAATAAGAACTTTGTAGTAGAGACAGAATATTTATTAATCCAGGATAAGCTACAAAGGAAACAAGTACTGGATTTTACAAGATGTGATGCCAGGTAAATTTGTTTGAAGAGATTTTTCTCTATGCTAATGTTTCATAACTGTGTCTTCATTATTTAAGACCTGCACTAATTGCTCTAGTAATTTATTTCCAAGGTTTTGGTCATATCTGGACACAACTATGCAAAATCTCATCCATTCTCTAACTTCAGACACCTGATTTGTCACTGAATTAATTTTTAATCTGATCTCTTAAAATTATTCTATCAAACTCTGAACATGTAATTATCTTTCTACATTTTGTTTTAAAGTCTCTGCTTTTCTTGTGTAACTCATGATGAAGAGAAGGTCTAGCAGATGGACTCTAAATCTCTGTCTATCTCACTAATTCTTCTGTTTGAAGTACAAGTGGAATTGATATAACTTAGATCATTGATCTACCCAGTGGTAATAAAAATAGAAGGAGAGGTTTTGCTGGATATACTTTGCAGGTTTAGATTAACAGAAAGTTACAAGTTTTGTGTGAAGAAAAATGTGGTTCTAGATTTGCGGGGAAAAAAAAGAAAAAAAATCACAGAATACTTGAATATTCATATCTCTTGTAATTTTCTTTTCCCATATGAGTTTTGTAGACATGAACATTTTGAAATAATGGATGTCAGGCAGTAATTTCTGTGGCAGAAACTCACAGTGGGAATATAACAGTTTCCCTGTAAGACAGTTTGAAGTGGTGATAGATTTTGTAACTTTGTAATTTCCTTTTTCTTCATATGTCAAGAGAGAGATGAATCCAACTTAGCATATGTGCAAGCATAAAATCGGTCTCAGTATTCATGATAAGAAAATCTAATTTAGCTCTTAGTGATAACTAAGGTTTCATGGAAGCAGGCAGTATGAATTTTGAAAGTCCAAGCACACAGTAACTTGTAAGCTTGAGGAAGAAAATTTGTTATTCTGCAAGTGTCTGCATTTGAAACAGGATATCAGAGATAAAAAAAATGTTTTATTTGCTTGCTTACATCTCTGTGCTGTATTTGGTAATCAGTTGAACCAGATGTTTACGGTGGTGTCGCATAAAAAAAGCCTACAAGTGTTCTGTGCAGCTTGGGACATATGCCAACCTAACAATCTATGAAGACTTTACCTTTTTCTGCTGTATGAAGTTAAAAAGTTCAAGCATTTTATAGGTTCTTGCACATGATTTCCTTGCACAAGCAGCACTAAGATCTTTGCTGAATGTTTTTCCTTTTATTCTTAAAACAAGGTGTAATTGGAGAAGAAAGGATTAGGTGGGGCGGATTGCTAGATAAACAAAACCACACAGAGATACAAACATAGTAGACATGGGGAAATGGAGACAATGGCAAAGACCTGGGCTCTTCAGCTGTTAATTGATGGCCCATTAAGAACACACAGGAAACATTTGGAGAAGACCCATCTGGACTTTGTAACTGATAGGGCAGCAAATATGAATGTTTTTAAAATATTTGAAGGTTATCCCTATAAGACTGCAAAATTTAGGAAGAGCTGTTTAGTGGAAGGGGAGCGGGGAAGAGTAAAGTCATACTAGGGGATTGAGAGGTGGAGCTATAAAAAGGCTGGTTCTGCATAACAGTGCCCAGTCAGTGTGCTTGCCTGGCAGCCCTATGCCTGATCACAGCAGTTTCTCTTCCTACTTAACACTCACTATTTTCCCTGTGCATGAGTGCTGTAAGGAGTGATGCTAGCAACTGGGGAACCTGGAATTTGGAGCCAGCAACTGGAATCAAACCTCAAATGAAGCAGTCCTGTGTATGTCATGCCAGCAGCTGGAGGAAGTAAGAGCCAGCATCTTCATCAGTGGCTCTGGGCTCTGTGGATCTTAGAAGGATTGACGTTACTGAGTGAACTGGGGTGGGGTGAGTGAACTTGAGGCAGGAACTGGAATCAGACTTTGGGTGAAGGAACACACATTTTCTGTACCAGCATGCAGAGCAAGCAGGAGTTTCAGCATCAACTGCTGCTGAAGGACCTTGGGTCATTAGTCCTAGGTGCAAGCTGTAGGGGTCCGGGTGAAATGAAGTGAGGGTCTTAATGTGAATAGCATGGGAACTACAGTTCATAGGGCCCATGTGCCTAAGCACCAACTGCTGGGGGTGACACTGGAGTCAGCATTTTCCCCTCACCTGGAGCATGAGGGCCATGTGTGTGTAATTTGCAAAACAAACGTCAAGCTGGCAAGTAAGAGGCCCTATATTAGGCAGAGGGCCTAAGCTGATAATTGAGGGAACAGCAAATTTTTGTGTGCTTGTGAGTCTAGAGAGCTTCACTAACAAACTTCAAACCTGATCCTGAAAATAAAAAAAAAAAAAAAAATTTTCCTATTTTGGGATAGTCAAACACTGGAACAGGTAGTCCAGGAAGGCTCAGAAGTCTCAGGACATATAAATATGTCTCAGGACATATTTATAACTTAACTGGATATGGTTCTGAGCACCTCATTGATGTTGATGCTACTTTGAGCATAGGGCTAGAACTAGACAGTCCCTATAGGTCACTTCCAACTCAAGATAGAAACAGAATTTCTGAGGTTAGGAAAAACCTCTAAGATCACTGAGTTCCATATTGTTCATCACTGAGCACCGTATTGTTCACCACTAAATCACCCCAAGTGCCAAATCGCACGCAGAGATGGCAATTCCACCACTTGCCTGGGCAACATATTCCAGTGCCTGACCACTTTTTCAGTGAAGGTTTTCCTAAGATCCAATCTAAACTTCTATTGCAACTTCAAACCATTTCCTTTCATACCCTTCAACCTTCATTTCAACTTTCACTTGTTATCTGTGAGAAGGTGCTGACACCCACCAGGCTGTAATCTCCTTTCAGGTAGTTTTAGAAAGTGATAAAGTCCCTGATGTGCTACCCCCAGGTTTATCTCTAGCAAGCCTCGTTTTATCCCTTTCCCCCTTCAAATCTAACTTAAGGCGCTTTCATTGAGCCCTGCTAAAGCCTCTGTGAAGATCCTTTTCTGCTTTGGGACAGGTGTGCCCCATCTGTTGTCAACAGGCTTGATGTTTTATAAACTGATCTGTGATGAAAAACCACAAAATCCTGCTGGTAACACCAGGCTCAGAGCAGTTATTCATCTGTGTGATTTTCCTACTCCCACCTTCCCCTGCAACTGCCAAAGAGAGGACACTACTGCTGCTCCAGATCCCTCAATGAGTTACCCCAAAGCAGTGAGGTCCGTCTTGATATTCCTCAAGCTTCTTGGGACTACATTGCTGCCCACCTGAAAAACCAGTAATGGATGATAATTAGAGAGCTGTACCAGACTGGAGAGTTTCTTGGATACATCTTCAACCTGGACCCCAAGGAGGCAGATGACTTCTCTATGGCTTGGGTCCAGTCAGCATATTTATTCCTCTGTTTGTCTCAGAAGGGAATCATGGATGACTTTTTTTCCATAACTGAGGCAGTCATGGTGTGTCAGGTAGAGTAATTCACCCTGGACTATTCCCCAACCTGTCCATGTTGCCATGTGCCTGACCCTCACTCCCAGAGCCTCATTCCTACTGTACAAGGGCGCTTGGGAAAGTGAGGTAGGCTGGGAGGGGATTCACCAATTGCCTTGAGCAGAGACCTGGCTTCATTCTCCTCATCTCTTAGGTCTCCTCCTGCTCCCTGATGACAAAACAGTTGCATATTCTTTGCTTCTTGTGATGTGGCTGGCTGGTGAACATAATTTGGTGTGAATTTGTAAAGTGCAAAGTATGTAAGTGATTATTAACCACTTAAATTTTATGAACTTATCTGCTGAAAACATATCAAGGTTTGGCTCTCTAATTTGCTTGTGAATGTGTTGGCTGATTTTTGGTAGAGCAGGTGTTACAGAATACTTAAGTGAACCTTATGAAGTAAGCAAGCACTGCTAATGTGATCTGGAACAGGAGCAGTGGGGAATACAGCGATACCAACTTTTCTACAGAAATAAACTTAATTGCAAAATTAAGTGCACTTTCCTTTGGCACCATCTAATTTATGAAAAAAGCACAAAGCAAACGAATATGTCTTCATTATTCTTTGTAACATCAATAGTTATATACTGAGAAATATTCTTCCTAAGTTTATAGAAATCATTCTATTTCCAGCAGTTGTGTTTGCCCTCAATTATTGATCCAAGGTAATGACATCAGTGACTGACCATGTAGTTAACTCACATATTCCCACTCAGTTTGCTAGAGAGACTGATCTGTCATGTTTTTAGGACATTTCTACTGCTTGCAGATTTTTAGGTATCTCCTACTGGAGTGGCAATAATTGTAAGACTTAAACCACTATGCAGGGAAAACTGCCATGCAGCTGCTGGTTGGTGATTTGAATATTTTACTTTGGAGGGTATGGTTGATGAATATGATTCATTTATGCACTTTCAATCTCCTATTCCAGTCAGTTCTTGTCTAAACCTTGAGTATTTCACTTTCTATAGACCAGCTTTTTGAATATGTGTGAATGTTTGACATGGAATGGACGGCAGTTGAATGTACTTAAATTTTCCCATTTTATTTCTGTGTTAGCTCTCCTACTTTATTCAGTATTCTTTTTTCATGTATTTTGTATGAAGACTGCTAAAGTATCTGCTGTGTTTTTCAAATCCTATTTGAAAGATTTCTGTTGTAATTTTCCCTGCATCTGATGCATTTTCTCTTTTCAGCTGTAGCAGATGTGGATGATTACCGAGTATTGGTGAAGTTTTTGTTTAAAACAATTTCCAAAAATAGCAGAGAGTTCACTTCTGAAATAAATTTCAGAAGTCATAATTCAGGATTGTAACGGATAGTTAAGGTCAAATCTACATGACAGTAATTTATGGTTTTCAGAATTTTTGTTGAAATATGAATGTAATTAATCTTAGCAGACTTCTTTAAAAAGTTTTACAGATAGAAAAAACCCAACAAGTTAACACATGTGTGCATATACATAGTGCAGTATCAGCATAATGGAGTATGGATTAAGAAATGGAAGATACAGCTGGATTTCAAAGGTATTATATCCTCATATTGAGCATACTTTAAAATATTTGTTGGCACCATAGCTCTATAAACAATAAAGTTTCTTAAATTCTGTGGTTTAACATTGGGGAAGTAATTGTGGCTGATACTGAATCTTGTTTGTATATATATACACACCCACATAAAGGAATTTGCCATTGAAATGTATCCATTTTCTAGTCAATTTTAAAAACTATGCCCAGAATTCTTTTTGTCTAGGTAATATATACCACCATATATGTGATGTCACACTGTTCCAAAATTCTCTCAATAAGGATATTTTTGGAGAAGTTGAATTAATAGTTTGAGGAAGAGCAGTGCATGTAAAAGTTCTTCAATGTCCTCTACACCCCTTAGTATGCCTGTATATTGGGTGAATGGTCAAATATACATTATTATATCTGTATATTTGCTAGTACAGGATAACTGCAGGTATTGAACTTCCTTTACAATTCTTTCTCTAATTTGTGATCACCCATGTACACATATAAATTTGAACCTGTTTCATAGCTTTCCCATTCTTACCAATCTTTGTCTGCCTGGCAGCTCATCATTTTCATGTTCACAGCCTATTTATGTCATGTTTATAGAAGATTTGGAGAAGAAGCTTCAGCCTTAATCTAAGCCTCTGTTTTTTTGATTAAAATCTCTTTAAAACCCATCATTGTCTTTCCCAAGACATGAAATAGTTACAAAGAATCATTTAATAATTCTAGACCCTGTGATACCTTGCATTTCTGCTTCAGACCTATCTTATCTCATACTGATGTCATATCGTCTTTGGGTCATTGTCAAAAAAAATATTTATATGGCAACATTCCAGCTCTCGTGGCTTTTTCTTTCCCCCTTCCTCCTAAAATCTGGATAGGTGGCATGTAAATACTTATTGGCTATTCCCAGGCTCACTCTGGTTCTGAGAGCTGACGCAAAGTCCTGGGTCTTACAAACTCTCTGTATGTGTTTAAATGCTACTGTCTGTTTATCTGTGGTTCTGCTGCCTACACTTGACAAGCATGACTTAAATTCAGGTCACTGTGACATTGAAAATCTTCTCTGAGAATACTATTAAAAAAATAGTATCTGTAAAGGTTTCCTCTATCTTCATGTAGAAAGCAGCTAGCCTACAACTTCATATAGTGACTGAGTAAATTCTGCTTTGTTTATTTTTTTTAGGACTTTTCCAGTTTGTTTTGAGTTCCTGAAATTTAAAGAAGACTTTTTTTTGTCCCATTGTATGTCCCTTATTTTCAAAGCTGTATGCAAAGTATCCCTTTTGTCAACAGTTGATATAGACCGCGTTTAAAATCCTGAATGGTATTGGGTTCTGTAAAAAAATCCATATGATTTTTGACTTAAAGTCAACATTTAAGTTTCCTGCTAAAAACTTAGTCCAAAAGGGAAATTTTGCATCTTTAACAAAGTGTGATATTAAATAAATGTCTGAAATATTTATAGTTGATTGTTCAGAGAGACTAGTCATATACAGAATACATGATTTAAAGAATATGCTGAAAAAGTGCACACCCATTCTCATTTTGAAATAGATATGATCTAAATGTTTGTTGCTGCTGGTATCTTTACTAATCTGGTAGTGGTCATGCACTAAGATTCCAAAAGGCTGACGGCTTCTATTTGGATTCCTTCTTGCTGTCAGGTGTCAAGTTTTTTAAATTGGTTCATCTGTAATTGAGACAAGACACTGGCTATTTCATTAACATTTATGGTCATCTTTCAAGCAGTAAAAATTTCTAAGCTAAACCCTACAGATTGAGTTTATTACGCCAAAATGTCTTACATTTGTGAACTTCACTTATGAGTTAATTTCTGCAATTAAATTTATTGTGAATTTGTCAGAATGGGTGTTCTATGTTATATCTTCCCATTACTAACTGCTTCACTTGCACCACATGCAAAAGAAATGGGCAAAACAAACAAAATATATGCAACTATGTATATACACAACAATGTATCTTACATTCATTTCTCTCTCCAAAAGGATGTTCCATCAAAATGAACTATAACATCTTAATTTCCTAGCATATCTAGCATATTTCTTCATTTGATTATATAACCTTTACCAGAGGTTATGAATGTGAGAGTTGCAAAGCATGCCAGTTCTGATACCACAACTCATAGAATCATAGAATGTTTTGGGTCAGGAAGGAACTTTAAAGATCATCTAGTCTAGCCTCTGCCATGGGCAGAGACATTTTTCACTGGATCAGGTTGCTCAGAGACCTGTTCCAATGATGGGACATCCACAGCTTTCCTGGACAACGTGTTCTGGTGTCTTATCACCCGCATTCTGAAATAGTTCTTTCTTGAGTCCAACCTGAACTTACACTCCTTTAGTTTTAACCTGTTGTCCCTTATCCTCTCCTTACAAGCCCTGGTAAAAAGTCTCTCTTCATCTTTCTTATAAGTCCCCTTAAGTACTGAAGCACTTCATTGAGATCTCCCTGAAGCCTTCTCTTCTCCAGGATGTACAACCCCAGCTCTCTCAACCTTTTTGATGAGACCATTGTTCCTACCCTCTCAGCCTTTCTTGACAAAAGAGCTGCTCCAAACCTCTGACTGTTTGGGACCTGGTCTAACATGTCCATCCAGTAATAATGATAAGGTACTTAGGCAGGGTACACCTTGGATAATTCCGCTTCCTTGATCAACATGGTGTATATTTTCATGCTTTTAGTCAATCTGCCATTCTGTTAATTAACATGTATGCTTAATGTCACTTCCTTTCTGTTGTGGTTTAACCCCAGCCAGAACCCAAGCTCCATGCAGTCACTTGCTCTCTCCCACACCAGTGAGATCAGGGAGATAATCAGAAGGGTAAAAGTCAGAAAACTCCTGGATTAAGACAAAGACAGTTTAATAGGGAAAGCAAAAGCTGTGCAAAGCAAAACAAGGAATGAATTCAGTGCTGGCCGTGGGCAGGCAGGTGTTCAGCCATCCCCAGGAGAGCAGGGCCCCATCACCTGGAATGGTGAATGGGAAGACAAACATCATCAGTCCAAAAGTCCCCCCCTTCTTCCTCCAACTTTAAATACTGAGCATGATGTCATATGGTCTGGAATGTCCCTTTGGTCAGCTGGGGTCATCTGCCCTGGCTGTGTCATTTCCCATGCACACCCAGCTTCCCCACCAGCATGGTTGTATGAAAAGCAGGAAAGGCTTTGGCTCTTTGCAAGCCCAGCTCAGCAATAACAAAAACATCTCTGTATTATTAATCCTGTGTTCAGCACAAATCCAAAACATGGTCTTCTACTAGCCACTGTGAAGAAAATTAACTCCCTGATGAATCAGAATGCTTAAAGAATGACAGGGCTCTACCTGATAGGAGAGGACATATTTAGTTTGCCTGAGATGCGCCTCCCTGGTCTGCACAGCTAGTTTACCCCAACTCTATTAATGAGTCTTTTTCTCATGCATTACAGTTTAAAATCAAAGGAGTGATTTAAAAAGAATATTTAGTACTCAGCTTTAATGAAAGATGATAGATAAATATTTTGGATATTACACTTGGTCTTGGTATTTGGTGTGGATGTCCCTTTGTGGTCACTCTTTCATGCTATCTCATTTCCACAAAGAACTGCATAAAGGGAAAGGTGGGGAAAGCTGTGATACAAAGGGCAGCAAACTATCTAAATTCTTCTAAACTATACCACCTGGATTTGGATTAAAAATAAAAAAGAAATAAAATGGTCAATATTATGCTACTTGACTTTCTGAAACATTTTTTATTCAAAGAAGGGCTTTTTTCTGTTTTTGTTTGGGTTTTTTGGTGGAGTTTTGTGTGAGTGTGTGTGTGTTTTTTATTGCTGTATATTTGCTTATTATGCCTTGCTGATGCCTTGATATAAGATAGGGGAGTACGTTCCAGAGTTATGATTAGGCTTTTGTCCAACCACTATTGAAGGCGTAGACTGACAACGGAAACCCCAACTCTATTTTTAAAATCTTCTGAGAACTGTCAGAGGGTGCTGTGTGAATTTCCATTAAAGAACTCTGCTGTCATCATAAGGATCCATTTGCAGTGAACAGGCTGTAGTTACTGGGAGAAATTTGTATGTTTACTGGGGGAAGACAGTGTCAGACAGGTCTCACCCTCAGTACATTTCTACAAAGAAATAGAGGCTTTTAATTTACAAAAATATGTTAAAAACAACCAACAGCCAGTACTGGAAGTAAAACTAAATCTCCTGAGAATCCACCTCCCCCTGACCACCACTGATTTGAGATCTTCTCTGGATATTGGTTTCCTTCATTTCATTGTAGGTTTTGTGGTGATTTACAATATGAGGTGCCTAAGCACACCTCTTTTTCAGATGTTAACACATAAGCTTACTAGAAGATTTATTTATAGACATTTAAGCAAAGGAAAACCCAAGATATATTCATGTGAGCTCTTCCTGATTCAATTACATGACTGTGATGTTTGTATTTTGGGAACAAAATATTCATGCAGTATGCGCTTCTGTGTGGAGGTCCCAATGAATTTTATCATATTGCAGCAGACCCGTATAAGCTTTTCTAATTACAGAAGTGAAAAATATAATTTGAAACTTTTATGAACCTTTTTTTGTTCATAAGCTGACTCTGATATTAAACCTTGCTTTAGGTTATCCTTGGATACACCCTCTAGTAAACATTATTCCTAGTATAAATTTATGGAGAAAGTATGTTAGTATTTATTGAAAAATTTTGTCTTCACTATTATAAGTGGACAGTGTGGGGAAAATAAGTGTTTTCAAGAGGTATACAGAAGATTCATGTTTCTGGCAGACTGGCAAAATGTAACTGCTGTGAGACAAAATTGGTAGTTCTGTAAACAGGAAACATTTGCTTTGCTGGCATGTATGCAAGAGAAAAATCAATAAAAATGGTTAATGACTGGAAATGTACTTTGGGTATTTTTAAAAAAAGGTAATAATTAAATTTGTCTGGATAACTTATCTTTCTTAGCAGTTTACAGTTTTCTTTAAAATTTTTGCCATTATTATAATTTGTGATTTATGAATTTTTGATGAGCAGGCACAGGTTTTTTCTTCTGCTGCCTGATAATATGACTGAAACTCTTGAACATGAAATATGAATAGAATATGGCAATGTGAGTACATGTTACACAACCTTTTAAGCTGAATAGAGGCATAAAGTTACCTATAAGAGCATTTGAGCATTTGAATTAGGACAAAGAAGTATGTCCAAACATAAGTTTGAAAATAATTATTTAATTTCCAGAACTTTTTAAATCTTCACACAACTTCAACATGGATTATATACATTGCATATTGCCTCTTTGTTCTGTTTGTTTATAATTTTATAAGGAAGCATAGAATTAAAGTTCATATTACTCAAATTAACTTAAAAAGAGGGATTTGAGTTGTTGAAGAACTTGGTGACTTGTCATTGTTTTGATCAAAAGAAGAAAAGAGAATAAAAGAATACACACCGAAACTGTCCTGGAAGACACAACACACTTTCTTTCCCTATGTACACTCTTAGTTTATGTCCACAGAGGAGGCTCACAAGTTGTCCTCCCTGTCAGTCTGCAGGCTGAGGGTGATGGCTCCTGCTGCTTCACATCTCCATGTTGGTATCACACCTTTCCTCACGTGCTTGGTGAGGCAAAGTTGCCTCTAACAGCCACCCACTATTCAGGGGACCTCAGGACTCCACAGACATCTGTAATATTGTCTGGAGACTGCTGATCAATGCTGAGCCTTCCGTAAGGACCTGCTAGGTTGAATTTATAGTGTAACCTAGGTAAGTGTGTAAATCTAGTAGGGCGCAGTTAATTTTTGTTGGCTTCTTTGTTTCTATGTGTTTTGGGTTTGGGTCAGTTTTGAGACTTACAGGCTTTTGTTTTGAGGTTTTATTTGGTTTCCTCTTTTTTTTTTTCTCATGACTAGTCAAAAAGAAAGAAGTTGTTTTTTATCTTGACAGAGAGCAGGCAAAATGAAAAATTCATGTCATACACTAGCTTTGTAACTGTAATAAAAATTATTTTTCAAGTGAGAAATTTCTTCCAACAAAAAAAAAGTCCAAAATATTCAAAACTTCAATTAGTTAAATCTGTACTGCATACTATATATGAGCATGGATGCTGGGAGAAACAGTTTCCTAGGCATGATTCTGGGAAAAGCTGAGAGAAACTCAGAGAAAAGAATTATAAACAATTATCTTAAGTTGCTGCACCTGGTGTTTGTGAACATGTGGAATGTGTTATGGAAATATGTTTACCAAAGGGTGGTTTCTTAATTAACCACTCATGTGAAATGTATTGATTAAATGACCAATCAGGTTCACCCGTGTGGACTAAGATATAAAAGATGTCTCAATAAATGCAAGACCTTTTACCATTTTGCCTTCTAAAACAATTCTGTGTCATCTCTGACTCACCAGTGACACAGGAGTGTCAGTCACTGTGTAACAATGAACAATTATTTTCTTTATTTAGAATGGAATTGCTTTAGCAAATAAAGATTAATACTATTAATCTTAATCTACACTATTAATAAAGATTAATACTGGAGCTTTTGGAAATTTCCCCCAAGGAATTTTTTGTTGAGGGTTACAACTCAGTTATTTGGCAGAGGAAAATGATATGACAATGAAGCAAGACTTCTGATGTAGTTATGTACTTTGCTCTGAATCTGATGTCTGCGTACACATGTGATACACAGTTGTTCTTAATTGAAGGAAAATTACTTTATTTTTGCAGCACAGGAACCTAACCAAACTGAATTGTTCTAGCTAGATGGCAAATGAATACATTAAGTTATTTTTCTGGATCATAGCCTCAAACCCAAAACAACCCAAGCAAGATTTAATCAAAGAAGCTTTTAATTTTTATGAACTTAATTAGGAAGTCTAAATATTTAAGACTGTGTTGCCTTGGTAAATAATAAATTCACCAGCCATAATTTTTCCACATCCTTTATCTGAAGTAGAAGAGCAGTAGCAGAAATACTACACACCAGAATGGTTTTCTGTATCAGTTTTATGAGATTAATTTTTCACAGTGTAAAAGGGAGAAAAAAATACACATTTGTCAATTGTTACAGTATCAATAACTGAAGCAATAAATCCCAAAAATAGTGTATGAGTTTATAGGTTTTAAAAGTTTTGTTATTTTCAAATGTGGAAGTAATGGAATCCTTTAATGTGGTGTTTTATGAAGCTTCTGCTTTAGGATTAGTGAAATAATTGACTATATCTACTAAGCTGGAAACTAGTAAATTATGGACGCTTTTTTAATGGATCATTTAAATTGATTTATACAACAGAAACACATAGTTAACTCACTTTATTTTTATACTAGTATTTAAGAAGTCTTGGTATGCTTCATCATCTTGCTAATTTGAGTCACCTTTCTTCAATTACCTTCTTTAATGAGCAAACCAAGGAATGGGTGTCCCAGATGTTTCATATACATCATCAGCCTTATACCAGGTGTAAAATTTGACTACAGCACAGAGACTGATCACTCTACTAAAAAAAAAAAAAAATCAAGTGAAAAAGCACTTTAACTTACTTCTGTATTTTCACTGTATTTTCACTGTTGTCTGATAATTTAAGACTTGCTTCCCACAAAACACTGTCTAGACAATTAATGCCTAACCTACAGCTTTTATTGAAGCTGCTGTATTACCATGATGTAGGTGGATATTGACTATATAATCCTTTTTTTTTTTTCGTAAAAACTGGCTATGATGCTTTTTTTTTTTTGAGAATAAGACTTAAACTGTTCGTATAATTATTGTGGACATACATAATACAATTTAAAAAGAATTATTTCCTCTATCTAAGTGAAATATCTGTATGAATATGTATATGCTGAGCATGATGTTATATGGTCTGGAATGCCCCTTTGTCAGTTGGGGTCACCTGCCCTGGCTGTGGCACCTCCCAACCTCCCCATCTCCCCACAATTTCCCCAAATTCCTCGCCACTGTGGCCTTGGAAAAAGCAGAAAAGGCCTTGGCTCTGTGCAAGCCCTGCTCAGCAATAACGAGGAACTGGTGGGGACAAACAAATTTACCAAATCCATCTTTGGATAGAAGATTGTTAACTCTGCCTATAGTTCCTTACTTTGTGAAGAAAAAAGTAGATTGCTGTAGATTGCAATTTCTGGTGAACTTCACTGTTTTCCAAGATCATTCCAGAAAACTCTAAAGAAATGCAGTCCTATAGAAAAATAATTTTGTAGCCAGTGCTCAAATGCTATCAAGATGTTTATTTACATTCTGTGCTTTGTGATAGAGGGAGAGATGTGAGTAGAATGTTGTCTGTCAAAGAGTGAAGGTGGCTGTGGATTTTTACTTAGATTGTTTTTTTGCAGCACTGATCTATAATCAGCAAGTGTCTCACATTAATCAGGCCTGTATAGAGCATCAGCTCCATATGCCTGCTTGTTTTACCATGTTTTATTGATATGTGTTAGATTTTTTAAAGTAATATATATTTCTTGAATGAAAGGATGTATTATTATCATGGTTTTCCATGGTTTTACAGAAGAATCTACTTTTAAACAATCCTGTATCACTTTGCATTTAAGTTAGTTAATCCTGTGAAAGTACCTACCTGAATGTTTATTGTATCTGTGAGTAAATTATAGGCAAAATATGTAATTTTTTTGAGAAAACTCTTTCTTCTTGTATTATAATGAAAAAGTTGATTAATTATCTAAAACAGATTCTTTTTCAATGCCATGTCAATTTTATTTTATCAGTTTATTTTCAGCACTGAATATTATAGAGATTAGGTAGATGTTGACTCAGTAGGTAATAAACTAAATGTATGGTATCATTTTCCAGCAATATTTGCTTGTATATATTTACTGTATTCATGGTTCTGTGCTTGATAATATAAAATATATTGAATTGTGTCTATTTTTGAATACAACCCCTATTCAGATTTATGTGTACTATATAAATCACTACAACTCTAAATTATGGAATATACATGCAACACAAATGAAGAAGGAGTTTCACTAACTGTTGGAATTTCCTTATTCTCAAATTCTGTGTTGAAAAACTAGTGAACAGAGCAGGAGGAAGGTCATGTCAACAATACATTAATTCACCTTGATCACTGAATTCCTTTGCAGCAAATCAAGTAATTGAGTCATAAAAATCAATTTTCCTTATGTTTTGCCTTACTATTTTATCACAGAAAGCTCAGTTCAAGTTCACCATCACTTTATATTATGAAATCTGAGGATGAAAACAGCCTGAACATCAAGATTAAATAGTGTTTGGTGATGAAATAGTGTTTGGTAATGAACTACTGGACTGTGGTCCTTTAAAAATTAATTTTTAAAATTATATAGTATACTGCTTAATTCTGTATTGCTAAAGGCTAGGAATAAAAGTTTTCTGTTAAAAAAAATTAAATATTTAATGTATTAACTAAAGACATACTTTTGTGTAGAGTCAATTTCTATTTTTATAACTTGCTCATTCTTACAATTAGAATATATTGAATTTGTAACTCTTTTAGAAATACCTTTGTTTCTCAGTTTATATTGACATTATTATATAGTCAAATTTGGAATACAGCTTCATCTCTAGCCAAAGCAAGTAGAAATTTACTTTTGCAGTGCACAAAATTATGTGGTTACCTATTTTCAAAAAGAACCCCAAATCCTCCAAACTGTCTTTTTCCTTTTACCAAAAGTTATGCACGTGAATACACGAATGGACAATGGATGGTATTATGGTACATAATCTACATCACACTCAGTAAATTCTGCAGTATTTCAGACCATGTGAAATATATTTTAGCAATTTTGACATGTTTTAATGTATAAACCTTTCTTTGATTTGGGATGGAGTTGTTTTGTGTGTGTCCTTTTGCTAAAGGGATGACAGATGAATCTTAACCAGATAAAAGATTTGTGGACTGAAGGGGGAGAACTTCCTCTTCATTCAGAATAAAAAAGTTAAGAATTCCTATGCATCTGTATTTGTGAATAGATGGAATGATGGTAGTCTAGAATGTATCTCATGGTTAGCTTGATGATGCCACTGGTGGGAACAAGTTATTACTAAGTGATGTTTAGAATGTGTGCACTTTTTGAGGAAGAATAGCAAAAGCAGTTTCTTGTGCAAATGCCCATCTGTAGTGGACATTTTTTGGGTGTCCTTTCCTCCCTGTGATTCTCTGAACTCTAAGCCCGTTTTGTTAAAAATCAACCAACCAATGAACTAACCAACCAATACAAACAAGTAAACAAACCAAACAACAAACCCCTACAAAAATGCCTCATAAAAACCCCAAACCCCGCCCCCTAAAATAAATGGACTAGAAAATGGAAATGTCAGAGATGCTAGATGAAAAAAATTGCATTTTAAACACTTACTGAATCAAAACCATTTAAATTTGTTGAATTCATGGTTCAAAAACTAGGCACTGAGAACAAGGTACTGCTGAGACATGGTCTGTATTTTCATGATAGCCTAGCAATTCCATAAAAGTAATTTCTATCAGCATCTTCAGGCCAGAAAAGCAATTACAGACCTCAGCCAGAATAATGGTTTTTTCAGTGAGAATATGTTAATACTGAGTCATCTTAACAGGGAATAATTGTCTCATTTGCAGATTGTATTGGCTTTGCTAATTCTTTATGCTCAGTCATGAATGACTACTTTTTAAAACTTTTCTGCAAAACATTCTGAAATACCATATAATATAATATTCTTGCCACTTTAAAAAAACTGTTGAAGTTTTTTATCCTACATAGCAAATACCCAGCTTGTTAAATGTTGTAGCACAAAGGAAAGGGCACACTGGCCATTTAGGGGAATAGCATAAAACATCAGTGTTGAATGCTGCATAAATTTTTAAGACATTCCATGCTTGTAATTTGAGATTACTGCACTTAATGATTGATAGTTTTTCTGATGGTAGTGTAAATTCTAAGTGCTTATTTTTCTGAATTCTAGAGCATTCAAATATTAATTTCATGATATTAGGAACTCTTGCCCTTTTATGCATGTGGATTTAAAAAGAAAATAATCTATTTGATTAATTCCCATTTTAAGTTACTTTTACGTATGTTCATAGAGTCATACAACAGTTTGGATTGGAAGAGATGTTCAAGATCATCCAGTTCCACCCCAGTGCTGTGGGTGGGGAAACCTTCCACTAGACCAGATTAATCAGAGCCCCATCCAACCTGGCATTCACCACATCCAGGGATGGGGCATCCACAATTTTTCTGGGCAGCCTGTGCCTGTGTATATCTACTGTAAGCCTACATTCTTTCAGTTTGAAGCTGTTTCCGTTGTTCTTTAAAAGATAGGACCTGCCATTGTAAAAAGTCTGAAGACATAATTATATTTTTTAGGGAACTATTTAATTACAATATAGGCTACTAATGTACCCCTCTGTGGAATGATGAATACTATAGTGTAGTAGGGAAAATAAATACAATTTTAGTTATATAGAAGTAATTTAATGTAATGATAAGATTGCAAATCTCAATTTAATTCTAAATTTGGGTATTCATAAATTCATGTTTTAGTATTTTAAAATTTTTACCTCTAAAATATATATTTTCAAATATTGATACAGGAACTAGATAATGAAAAATGTTTTAAACATCTTTATTTTTATCTTACATAGAAATGGAAGCAGAAGCAACAGGAGGAAAGATAATTTTTTAGCATCAACTAATTCTGTCTAACTGCTAAATTTTTTAGAATTGTTTGCAAATATGTTTTGAATTCTTTTTATGTATGTTGAAACCACTATTGATTGTCATGCAAAGCTAGATAAGAAAAATACTGTCTATAACTGCTGATTTATCTGAAATGTAATAATTGCCTATTTCAGCAAGAAGTGGTAAGCAGGCAGGGAAGGGTTGCCTAAAAAAAAGACCTGTTACTTGCACTCACCTCTGAAATCACCCAAGTGAAAAACCTGCTTTTGATTTCCCTCTTTAAAGGGAAAGTGTGTCACTTAGTTCCTTTGGTGAAAATTGCTTTCCTTCTCCCAGCTTTTCTTTCAAGTGCCCAAAGCGGTGGCAGTGCCATAGCACTGCAGTTGCATAAGGGCAGTGTAAATAGCAGTGCTGCTTTTAGAACATAATTGTCCAAGTGATCTCAGCACTCAGCACAGGCGGCTGTTGTGTATCTGCTTTGATAATAATAAGTGACACCAGTAGGACTTTGTAGCTGGAGGGGACAGTGACATATCATATCACTCCTGTTTTATCAGCTTCTGCCCCCTTAAAAACTTGTCAGGGAGTGTCTTTTGGCAAACAGTGACATACATGCCTGTAACAAAAATAAGTGCTCCTACATGCTACTCTCTCAGAGATTTTTTCTTAGTGGACAAGTTTTGGAAAATAAAATTATTTTTAATTCTGTATATAGCTTTGACACAGTCAAACACTAAAATTAATCTCTTTTGGCTTGCTTATATCAGCTTTAGTGTCACATATTTTGAGGTGAAAAAGGGCTTGGCACTTTATGTGTTTGGCATTGTATTATGCAGCAATCTGTAAAAGTGCTTTTCTAGAGTGTTCTTATTCTTGGGATATGTCTTTTGAGGACCAAGCTCTTTTGACTGAACTTTCACCTGAAAAATGCCTCTTGGATCTTTGGTTGTACACTGAGATTTCTATATTACATGAAAACTTAAAAGTTAAGATTCTGCATTCTGAGGAATAGTGTTGATAGTTTACTGTGCTAACAAATAGTACTGTTTGCAAAATTGCTGTAAAGGTTTTTTATTGTAAGCATTAAAATATTTAGCTGAGTAAAGCTGAGTAACAGTGTGCTTACAGTTTGTTTCATATTGGTAAAGAAACAAAAGGAGACAACAATGGCAAAAGCCTTGGAGACAGTGTGCAGTCTTCATCACTGATGAAGTCTTCAATGTAAATCTCTAAAGAAATCTTTTCATGTTTGTAGATCTGTTATAGATATACATCAAAAGAATCTCTGCATATGTACATTATATGACTTAGAAGTATATTGCATTAATTTTAAAGAGATGTTGACGAATTTCTTAACATTATAATGTGCATATAATTTCAAAATAATTTTTTTCTTGTTCTTTGTATTGTGACAGGATGATGAAGTAGTACTTCAGTGTGTTGCCAGTATTCACAAAGAACAAAGGAAGTTTTGCTTGGCAGCTGAGGGACTTGGGAATCGCCTGTGCTTTTTGGAGCCAACATCAGAAGCTAAAGTAAGAAGCTGATACTCTCAACTGGTGTAACTGATCAGTGAATGTTAACCTACTTACTCACAAGCACATTTAATTATGGTTTCTTAAATATGATGCTAGAGGGACCTTATGTATACTTTTCTTCCTGACTGCATCTTAGAATTGTCTGCAAAAATTTCCCAGAGATTCCAAATAAATTTTGAGGCACACCTGAGAACAGTGTGAAGCTGCTATTCTTTATTTATGAAACTTCCTGTAACAGAAATACTACCTATTTTCAAGATTAGGTCTCCAGACTGTTATTAATATTTAAGTTCACTGAACTCCCATATTTCTGTTACTGCTGTAGGTTCAAATATATTGATACACTGGATTGATAATTTTAGAAGCATTGTCACCTGTCAGTTACTGGTGTTAAGTGTTACTCCTGACTTCATTATTGATCAGGAAGTTGAATGTACAGGGACAAGAATGATTAAGTAAAAGAGAATTTTAGAAGATTAAAAATGGAAAATTGAAAAAAGAAGCCAGAGAGATGTCAAGAAAAAAAAACCCCAAATCCCCCAGGGTAATTATCAGAAGTTGAGAAGGGAAAGGAGAGAAGGCATGAAACTGTAAACTTCTACTAAAGCATAATGTTAGGAATAAACCAAACAGAGGAAGACCTCCTCTTTCTCTTTGGTTCTCTCTGCATCTTTTTCCTTAATTGTTTTTATTTCCTCACTTTTCATCACCTTAAAATGCAGCATTATCAAGACTTTTATTCTCTCTTGTCACTCTGATTTTAAAAAAAAGAAATGCATATCCACTTTAAAGCTCCTCCTCGGCCATGATCTTTATCATGAATCACAGAACACAGAGCTGTTAAGGTTGGGAAGAGTCTCTGAAGGTCACCTAGTGCAAAATCTACTTAGAATATCTTCAGACAGAACAGATTGCTTAGGACACTCAGATCAGAGTTTGAGTATCTCCAAGGGTGGAGACTTTACAACCTCTCTGGGCAACCTGTTTTACTGTTTACCATGCTCACAGTAGGAGTAGGGGGGGGTTTGCCATATTTCAAAAGTATTGCCTGTATTTCACTTTGTATCAATTTACTCTTGTCCTCTCACTGGGTTCTGCTGTGTAGTCTCTGGATCTGTCTTTGTGCTTTCTGCCATGTATTTATGTACATTGTTGCTTCCCCTTGAGACTTTTTCTCTTGAACATACCTTTCTTTGGACATATCAGTGTCAAGAAATTGGAAAAAAAATAAAAGTCTGTTGTGAAATTTCATGTTTTATAAACAGCAGACATATGGATTCAAAAATTAGGATTTCCTTAAAGAGTTCATACTATTATGTCATAAGATTCTGAATCTCAGCCATCTAGTTACTGCTGTAAATATCTTCTATCAATCTCATGCATGATATAAGATCTTATACCTTCTCTTCTGTTTTGTCAGCAGCATTACAGAACAAATACAATATCCATGGTGTCATTCTAAAAGGCAGGAAAACAATAATACATAGGGGAAAAGTTTTTGCATTTGAACCTGAAGAAGCTTCATTTTACTGTGAGGAATACAGCTCAAGGAAAGTAAAATTGCTGTGTTGTCAATTCATGAAGAATGGATCTATATTGTTTTCATACAGGAGTAGCATCTACCTCAAAAACAAATGAATAGGCATAAAGTATAGTTTCAAAAATTAAAATAAACACACGTTCCAACATACCTTTCATCTTGTTTCACCTGTTCTGCTGATCTATTCTTGCACTGTTTAATTTATTTTTAGCAGTATGTCCCTCCAGACCTTTGTGTCTGTAATTTCGTCCTTGAACAGTCACTGTCTGTCAGAGCCCTTCAGGAAATGCTGGCCAGCACAGGGGAAAATTCTAGTGAAGGGGTAAGTAAATTCACCTCAAAGAACATTAAATCTGAATACAGATTTTCCTCATTTCTTTCCTTGCCCAGGATTTTCTACAAGAGGTTCCTGATGTCATAGTATTCTTGGGACATTATTGCTCCAGTTGTGTAATCACATTAATTTCTCTTTGGCAGTGAGGATCTGGTGCAACTCTTTTCCAATAATTGTAATCCACAAATCCAGAAACATCATCAATTTGATTGCTTTGACCCTAATCCTCCAATTTCAGCCGAATCAAACTGAACTTTCATTCTGTTACAAACAGAGAATGACAAAACTATGGCTTTGCTTATTTACAACCTAATGGCTTATTCTGTGCTTCAGATCTTTAACTGGGACATATCATTGCACAGATGTGAAAGATGGAGTTATGTCACCTTTGATCTTGCATTGTCAACCTTGGCATACATGGTTTCAGACTTCATTAATGCTGATCTTTTGTTTTCCACTGCATAAAAAAATTGTATTTTTTATTTTTGTAATCACATTGCATTCTATAAAATAAGTTTTGATGAAAATAAAAACATATGCTTAGGAAATCAAAATATCAATTTATACATTTCTAGAATTTCTAAGAAATTAAATAATTTTTAATATTTTCAATATATTCACCCTGAACTGCAGCTGAAAGATTTATTCTGAGGTTAATAATGATGTATGAATATTTTATTTGGGATTGGAAGTAGAAGACATATAATCTCTTTGATAAAAATGATCACACTGTTGCTTAAGGAGCAGTAGGCAATAAAAAAGAATGTCATCTGTTGTGTTGTATTTATTTTGAAATTATCTTGTCCTTCATTTATTTTAAATTTAGGTACAAACCATTGGGGAAACTGTAATAGGAACACAGCAGTTCATACTAAAAGCAAGGCTGAAATAAAAAATTATTTGCTTTTCATACTAAATTTAGTTTGAACCAGAGTTCTGCTGCTAGTTTCAGATTTTTTCTAGAGAAAGACAGTAGATTATTCAGTTTGGAGGTTTTGTTGTTTTGGTTTGGTTGTGTTGTTTTCTTCTTTTGTTTTTTATTTTTATAATAAGTCAAACTTACAAGTGATTCATTTAAAAACTTTCACTAATAAAATAGCAGAAGGGTTTCATTGCTTGTTCTCAGTATTCATGTACTTGTTGCAAACTGAATGCATGTAATTTCCTTTTGACAACTTGTTTGTAATTGCAATTGACTTTGCTGTGAAGGTTTTCCTTTTTCATTTAAAAAAGTTTTAATGTATAAAAGAGGTATTATAGTCACTGCTCCATGTTTTTTCAGTTTTCTTCACCAAACAGTGACAAGTTACTGCAGGATTAAAAGAAGTTTTTATGAATGGCAAGTTTGAAGAAGGTTGGCAGTAGTTTAATTTATGTATTGTTCACAGCATGTAAAACCATTTGCCTACACATGTATAACCATTATTTGAACTCTTGGAATATCCTTTAATTATCTTTGTCCCTTTCAAATGAATTCAAAGAAGAGAACTGACCTTAAATGCCATCCAAAAGGAGCTAAAAAGAAATTTGCTCTAAAGGAAGCAAATGGAAAATCCAGTTTTGCTTCTCTCTGTTTTGTCATAGTTTTACATATTCAAAATTTATAACTGTACTTGGTTGAAACTGTGGATGCAGTTGCTTTAATGAATCTGAATTATGTTAAAGATTAATATTAGCAAGTGGATATTCTCAGTATATGCTTAAACTATTCTGGGCAGTAAGTATGTTATTTTCTCTTTCAGATTTTAATTTCTGTATATATATATATATATATGTGTGTGTGTGTATGTATGTATTTATATTGTTATTTTTTTTTTAATGCCCACATGAAGTTTATAAGAAAGGTAAGTGGTATCTTATTTAACTTAAAATATGTTTTTGCAAATGCTGTGTTTTACTAAATAATAAAAAAATCAAGTAACAATAAAAGTCTTTGTCAAAGAACAACATTTTTTCCTTTTGCAGATATTTGGCTATTGCTGTATCTACTTCGTTATTATTATTATTTTTTCCCCAGTGTGTACATTTCATAATTTGTTGGAATATTTGCTCCTTCCTTGAACTGCCACAGCTCTTCATGTTGTTGTGTGGTTCTGATCATGGTGCACTCAGAGCCGTGGAGTTCTGACCTTGTCCGTCCTGTTCTGCAGGCAGCCCAAGGGGGTGGCCACCGGACGCTGCTGTACGGCCATGCCATACTGCTTCGACATTCCTTCAGTGAAATGGTAAGTGAGGGAGCACCTGCCACAATGAGTAGCATGAATAGGGAATGTCTTTTCACCAAAATAAAAAAAAAACTAAAAATTTGGAATAGTGCTCTTTCCAAGCTACCTTCTGTGCTAGATGAGAAAGAAGTTAATAACTTGTGGTGTCTCAACACAATAGAATTGTTTAAATTCAGATTCTGGATCTAACTCAGAACTGTAGTTGAAAAGCTCCTAAAATCTATTATTTCTATGTCTTTAAGGAATCTTTTAACTTCCATTAGCAAGAACTTCTACAGCAAATGGATTTGTTCTATGTTATTTTCTTCCCCATCATATTTTATAAGATAAAATATTCCATTTGACATCCCATAGTTTCCATGGATTATGTCCATGAAGATGCTGTCTTCAGGCTGCCTTGTATAAATTTCATCATACTATATTCTACAACTGAAAAATTTCAGCTGTTTTGAATCTTTGACCTACTAGGACCCATGTAAATACACCTAATTCAAGGCAGAAGAAATGAGAAGTCAGGAAAATGCTTTCCCTCCTTTTTCCTGTACTAGAAAATGCTACATTAATCTTGAAATGCTACATTAATCTTCTATGTTGCTTATGTTTATGAACCTTGAAAATTGTAGTTGCCCTGATATACCAGATCTGCAAGTATAATTAGTACCTTTTGGTATATTTTTTAATGTTTTCATGAATCAAACTCATTATGATAGGGATGTAATTAGATGTTTGCCTGTTCCTATCTGATGAGCTGTATGAAACTTCAGAAGGTAGAAGCTGAATTGCACAGCTGAAGTGGAAATATGCTGTAGTGGAAAAGGATTTTGATGTTTAAAGTTCAGGAAGAGCTTCTGTATGAATAACAACATCATCTTTAACTCATTAAGTATGATAGTAAGACAAAGTAATGTGAACGTATTAATTTGGCATGTATGTTAATGGATACTGTTGGGATTTTGTTTTCAATAATGCCACTGTTTTGCAGTATTTGACATGTTTAACATCATCAAGATCCCAGACAGATAAACTTGCATTTGATGTGGGATTACGAGAAAATGCAGCAGGTATGGCAAATTATTTTTGAAGGAGAATGAGTTGCCCATTTCTGGTTTTAGAAGAGACATTGTGTTTAATGTGACTGTAAGCTTATGAATGGGATCTTTCTGTGTTCATCAGAAAAAAAGATGACTGAAAGAAATGACTGTTAGTATTAATGTGAGAGAGTCTTGCAATTAAACTGACTTAACACAGCTGCAATAAAATGCATGATAATGGTCAAAGTAAAACATTTTTGTTGAATAAAACAAATTTGATGCTTTTGTTTAGTTTTTTTTTTGTTGTTTTGACACTTAGAGTACAGAAAAGCCATATACTGGTGCATTCACAAAATATGTTGTAACCAAGTAAGAAAAGAAATTTGCAACTTGTAGTGCAGGAAGCCAGAAAATATGTAGTGAACACACCGCTAAAAGAGCTGGATAGAAATACATTTGTAATATGGACAAACCAATAATGGGACAAAGTGAAGGAGATACAACACAAACATGACATTATGAGAAAGATTTAAAATCTAATTAGTGTGTTTCTGGGACTACTTCCATTACCATTACTGCTGATGGAAATATAGTGAAAAAAAAATTGTGCTTCCATGAAAACACATAAAAATTATGAGTTGCCACTGGAGCTATATTAAATAAATTTAAAGGTAACTTAGCCACAAAGAGCCAGAAATAGACTTTAATGCTGCTGTGTACACCGTGCTCATGGTTACTGAAAGTGATGAGTACTCCTCAGAAAGTAACAGGTGACTCTGTAATAATCAGGCCCAGACATATATCTTGAAGGGAAAATCTAAGTACCTGTATACACACTTCATTTGTGTAAAGCTCAAATAACAAAATACTGTTTGTATTAATATAAATCTGGGTTTTCTATTGTTTTTTCATAATTTTGAAAATTAAAATCAAATAGACTAATTCATGATGGAGAGGCACTGGCAGTGAAGCTGTTAAAACCTTTGTAAATAATAATCTCTGAATCTGTTCAGGTGGGTCTCTACAAAAGTTTGTCTTTTGAATGAGTGAAGTTTTTCTTTCAGTTGTTTATAGCCATACGGAAGATTGCTTTAGATAGATATTAGCAGCCTGCTACTTAGCTGTCTTTGATTGTTGCCTTAGATGGAGAACATTGTCTTTAGGCATATTGAGAAAAGGAATCCATGTGATAAAAGGAATATGTGTGTTTAATTGCTACTAAAATAGTTTCAGTGAAATCTGTTTTTAAAATTTTATAGCTTTTTTTTAGAATTATTCTACATATATCTCCTTCTATCTATGAGGTTTTATAACAAGTATATGTAGTTGTTTAATTGATATTTGCTTAACTGTACATACACAAGAAAACCCAGATACATATAGGGAAGATTAAAAAAAGCTTAATTGTGTTTCTGCACAGAGGGCTTGTCTGGAAACAACTGCTTGTCTGGAAAGATCATAAACTGAGTACCATAATATCACTTTCCCTTGCTCTATTCCCTCATCAATGAAACTGTGCTAATGAACCAGTTTCTGCTGCAGGAAGTATTCTTCATGTAACAGAGGGAAAAGCCATTGGCTATAAAAAATTATTCCCTTTGAAGATTTTGCATTTTACGCCTGTATGGATGTAACTTCCAATTATTGTCTTCACTATAACTAGTTTCATAATCTTCAGATTTTGTTTTAAGGAGGTTTTACATGAAATATCATAATCAATCAAACCAGTTTTTCTAATTTGATTCTGCCAAATTGCCCTTTTTTTTCCACTTTTACATTGTCTGGTAAGAAAGTTTTATTCAACTTGTTTTCTTCAAGGTCTTATCTTTCACACTCTGAAGAGTGTGAAATTGTGAAATGAGCTAGATAATCTTCTCAGAATGTCTGTGTGTGTGGTTCTCTCTCTCTCTGTGTGTGTGTGTGTGTGTGTGTGTGTGTGTGTAACCTGGAATCTTATATTTCATGTGTAGGAAACATTCTATGGTTGTCACCCTTAGGCTTGGCTATTTTGTAATATATGGTCTGTAGGGCTCGTGGAACTGCTTCTAGGTTTGTTATGCCATGTGATACAGAAGGTTGGGTATTAAATATGACAATTAAACCAAAGAAATGACAAAAGGTGATAAATAAGACCCAGATGGTGTCAGCAATTTCCTGGCAAGGAGAGTCTCCAAGGGAGAGCAGTTCTGAGTAGTGTTTTGTAAACAATCCCTTTAAAAGTACTTGAAAAGGGAAATATCATATATGGCAAAGATTATATGACAAAAAGTTTCAAGCAAAAAGAAAACACCAAAAATGATTGAAAATAGAAATGATGTGGTTTTATAAGGTGAATTCTCTTACAAGACAATTTTTATAATCATATTTTAGCACTGTATAAAGATATCCTTAGATTTCTTGGGAGTTGTCTGTTTTGTAGAACCTTGATTACTGCCTCTGTCATTTAGGTGAGGCATGCTGGTGGACAATACACCCTGCTTCTAAGCAAAGGTCAGAAGGAGAAAAAGTTCGAATAGGTGATGACCTTATCCTGGTCAGTGTGTCCTCTGAAAGATACCTGGTGAGTTTGCTTCTTTAGATAGCTGTCAAATGGTGGGAAAATACAAAGTTCTGTGGGGATATCAGGAGATTGGTTGGGATTCTCATGGATTATTTTTTTCTAATCTAGGGAGTAATGTCTCGTAATGCATTTTTATTTTTCCACACTGAAAGGGTTCTGTGTGTGTGGAGCAAGACTGCTTCCATGCCTTTTCCCCAAATTTTAGAAGAATACTAATTTTAGAAGAAATTTGTATATTTACTTTATGATACATTCTCTTCTGTTTATAAATTAACATACTAAATATTTTAAGTGCATAATTTTCATTGTTTCCTGTTACCATTGTCTTGTTTCAGCATCTTTCTGTGTCAAATGGAAATATTCAGGTGGATGCCTCCTTTATGCAGACACTATGGAATGTACATCCTATATGTTCAGGAAGCAATATTACAGAAGGTTTGCCATTTTATTTATTTAGACATGTATATAAATTAGACTAATTTGTATGCTTTTGACAAAGAGGAAAATTAAAAACACAAATTCCCCTCAAAATGTCAACCAAAAAGTTTAAAGAAAATAAAGAAAAGGACCTTAGGATAGAAGGATTCTTGAAGAGAAAACAGAAAAGTACAGATACATCAGCTGGATTTACTGGAGAAAAGCTAAATGAGTGCTGTACGGTTAGAACAACAACCTTTAAAAGCTGCATGAGCAATGAAGGCTTAGTTTAATTTGGGGGAGTAGGAGCTGCAGAATAACTAAAGCCAGAAAACTTAGGTTTTTGTGTACAATTTTCTTAAATACTGTTCTCCCACTACAGACAAAACAGAAGAGATAAAAAGGTACAGGCAAAATGAAAAGCAGTTTTCTCAAAGTTCCTATTTCAGTCTCTTAGTTCTGCTTTTTACAGACATTTCCCCAATATTCTTTCTGGATGTCACAGCCATGCATCCTTACTTTATTATCTTATTCAGCCTAAATCCTACACCACAGGGTTGGGATTTTTTTTGGGAAACTTTATGGCACTTCATGGTCATGTTTGAGTCATTGACCATGTTTGTCATGGTTGCCTTATTCTGAGCAATGTCTTGTTCTGTACTGAAAGTCTGGTCCACTCAGTATCACTCCTTATTTCAGCACCATAGTTTGTCATTAACACTGTTGTAGCAAACACTGTGCTTCACCTTTGCTGTTCTCTATTCAAAGTATCAGCACTCAACATCCACAAACAATGTCTTGAAGTTAGGATCATTTTGTGTCACTTATCTGCAAAACTTAGCATTTATGATATACTAGTATACAATAACATAGGACATTAATGGAGCTTTAAGGGAACTGAGAGAGATATCCCACTTCCCTGGGATCAGCTGCAGTAAGTCTTGCTAGAAGATGACTTACCCTAGTGTTAGACTTAATTTAGTAGTCTTTTTTGATCCATGGTTGGGTTTTTCTAACCCCAAGTGGTTTAAATCAGCATATCACAGTATTTCTGTGCACTGGCCCATAAGAAACCTGTCTCAGAGTGCTAGGTTTTAATTTTTAAATTATATGGGATATGGATTTTGCTTGTAATACTTTCTGATTGCTTTGGCAGGCTGGAATTTGATATTTAAAAATGGCTGTCTGGAGGCCTATCCTTGTGGGTCAGGAATAGAATAGGGGTTAACCCTTGAAAAGTCTGTGTTGGTTTTGGCCTTCACAGGTAAAACAAAAAGAAGCAAAGACAAAAGCCATCCTACAGCAAAGTTAAAACTTGTAACATATGAAAAACATAAGGAGCTACGCAGACAGATAATGGAAGACCAGTGGTACATTTTAGATTTTTCTGTACCTGAAGAGATTTGGCAGCTAAACTTCCTAGGAGCTTACAGAATTAGAGTCATTGAGGTTGGAAAGGATCTGGTCCAATCCACTGTCCAGTTGATCCACTAGAACATGTTGCCTAGGAATATATTTATACAGGTTTAGACTCTATTCAGGGATGGGAACTTCACAACATGCCTGGGCAACCTGTGCCAGTGCTCAGGCACATTCCCAATGAAAAAGTGTTTCTTGATGTTCAAACAGACCCTGCAATGTTTCATTGTGGGCCCATTGCCTCTGGTTCCACCACTGGGCACAGAAGAAGAGACTTTGATCTCATAGTCTTTACATTGATAAGATCCCTCCAGAGCCTCCTCTCCTCTCCTCTCCTCTCCTCTCCTCTCCTCTCCTCTCCTCTCCTCTCCTCTCCTCTCCTCTCTCTCCTCTCCTCTCCTCTCTCTCCTCTCCTCTCCCTCTCCTCTCCTCTCCTCTCCTCTCCTCTCCTCTCCTCTCCTCTCCTCTCCTCTCCTCTCCTCTCCTCTCCTCTCCTCTCCTCTCCTCTCCTCTCCTCTCCTCTCCTCTCCTCTCCTCTCCTCTCCTCTCCTCTCCTCTCCTCTCCTCTCCTCTCCTCTCCTCTCCTCTCCTCTCTCCTCTCCTCTCCTCCTCCTCTCCTCTCCTCTCCTCTCCTCTCCTCCCTCTCCTCTCCTCTCCTCTCCTCTCCTCTCTCCTCCTCTCTCCTCTCCTCTCCTCTCCTCTCCTCTCCTCTCCTCTCCTCTCCTCTCCTCTCCTCTCCTCTCCTCTCCTCCCCCTCCCTCCCTCCCTCCCTCCTCCCTCCTCCCCTCCCTCCCTCCCTCCCTCCCCTCCCTCCCTCCCCTCCCCTCCCCTCCCCCCCTCCCCTCCCTCCCTCCCCTCCCTCCCTCCCCTCCCCTCCCCTCCCTCCCTCCCCTCCCTCCCCTCCCCCTCCCCTCCCTCCCCCCCCCCCCTCCCCTCCCCTCCCCACCAGCTTCTTGATCATCTTGGTCGCCTTTTGCTGTATTTGGCACTCTTATCCTGAGTGGCCCAAAATTAGTTGCATAATCCAAAATACTGTAATTTTAAAAAAGTTTGGGTGGAATAAGAAGAGAAGTAGATTTTTCTGTGTGTCAATCAATTTTTTCTCAACTACTTAGGCTTTGGTTTTACATACATTCTGAGAATAGTTTATGTGAGAGATGGTCATATGTCAAAAGACATAGCAGTCTAGCTCAAGTGGAATGAAGAGAGAGTGGGATTTCCTGAGTCTAAAATTGGATTAGGAATTAGACAATGCTGTTTCTGTGATATTTGTAAAGCCATCAAGAAAACATAAATAACAGGAAAGTACATGTCCCCCATGATTTCTTTGCTTTGACTTTTATATTAATTGGCAAGATGGTAATTTTCACTTACAGTTTTCCACATTTACAAATTTATGTTGAATCAGCTGGACAGTATGAAAGCTTCCTTCTACCCTTCCTCCTTAATGTGTGCTCCTTTAAAAGGCAGTACCTTCACTTGAAGGGTCAGAATGGTTTGAACTAGGATCTGATGAGTCACCCTCCTACACCTTCTTTGTCTTTTCATTTTTAATGTGAGGCAGAGAGCCTGGTTTTGACCTGTACGCTTTGTGTTAAATGGGTTGGAAAGTTAGCTTCCATTAAACTTAATCTTCAGATCTGCAGAGTGTTTTTCTGTCCTCTGTTTCCTGCTGCTGCTGTGCACCTTTGATTTTGACAAAAAATGATAAATTCCAGGAAAAAATGATGAAAGCATGAAACTGCTTTGTATTGAAATCATTCAAACTGTATTAAGGGGGAGGAAACTATGGTCTTATCTGTTTGATTTGGCGTTAACCTAAAGCATTCAATTTTCAAAGCCATAATTGTTTTTGTTGTTTTAAAGACGTTTTTAACTTCCTTTTCTGTCTCAGAATCCTAATTTGAGTTTTAAATGTTAAAAGTTTGGGTGTTTTTGTTTTTGTTTTTATTTTCAGAAGAATTTTTTTTTAAAAGGTACTAAAATAGTAAATTAACACATTAAATTTTTTCTTGTTTGGGTTTAGTTATGAGTGAAAATTTGGAAAATAGATCTTATCTGGGTCTTGAATTTTTTAATCTTTCATGGTGGTGCTCATTCATTCATAGTCAATGTTTTAGCTTGTAAATGAGCATTTTTTTCAGGATATCTTCTTGGTGGGCATGTAGTACGTTTTTTCCATGGCCATGATGAGTGCTTGACAATTCCATCGACAGACCAGAATGATTCACAGCACAAGTAAGTGATGGTGCATTTTTTAGTATTTCCTTCTTTCAGAAAGGAAACAGAATGTCAGTTGAATTTGAGGTTAGGTAGATTTAACACCCTTTACATCAGTCTTTAATTAGGCAGTGACGTTGTCCAAGAAATTGAGACCTACTAAGCTGAAAATCAGTCATGAGTTCTTTCATTGTTGAAATTTAAGTAGTTGATTCTCACTGAGATTTCATCCTATTATGTTACTTGTTTCTAGTTCATACTGCTACAAGTAGAGGTAAGAAAGTGTTAGCAGGAAGATGGTAATGTGAAAAAAATCCCATGAAAAAGCTCTGTAAGTTTGGCCTCCGCAATGACTTTCATATTGTATATATTTTGCACTTTTTTTTGCAAATTTTAAGCTTTCTCAATTTTGATTAACATATAAAAAAATTAGATCATACTAGCTAGACTAAACTACTTTTTTATTAAACTTATATTTACAGATGTCATCTATTATGTTGATTCATTATTTGAATTTTTCTGTATTTTAAAATTTTTTGGTTAATCAGAAACAAAACAAACTAATAATTTTGCTGTGCAAACCTGCTAGCTTTAAAATCATCTTAAACAAAAAAGATCTTTCTACCTATTCTGGCAAATAAGTTATGCTTTATGTAATATGATACCACAAGTAACATTGAATTATGTCTGGTAAACTTGTCAGCTCTAAATTTGCCATGTTTACATTTCTGAGAAGTAAAAATGTCTCCAAGTCCTAAAGAGAACCCAAACTGAAAACCAGAAAAATTCACTGTGTGAATTTTTTGTGGCTGTTTTCTTCATATGTGTAAAGAAAAAGAAAAAAATGTTTTGACTGTGTATGAAAATGTACACACCTAGTATAAAAACAGTGGCAGATATGTTATGCTGCATTTAGACTTATTTTATAAAGGACATGTTTTAAATAGGTTAAAATAAATGCTGAGCTGTTTCAGTGTGTTCAGAAATGCTGCTCTTTGCTACTTCTCTTGCTTATCTAGAAGTCAGATATGGCTAATATTAAAACTAATTGTAGCATCGTATTCCCCAGTGTGATGCAATTCTTTATGTAGGGTTGATGTGTATTTTTACTGCCTTAAGATTTTCTTCCATGTTTTTTATGCTAAATAAATAAAAGGGTAAAATTAAAATGTATATTTGTATGAATGAAATCTATATATTTACGATCCTAAAATTGGAAAAATTGTGAATGTTATATTGAACATTTTCAAAAGTGTGATAGTGATAGATGGCTTGAAATTGTCCTGTCTTTTGGCTTTATGAGCTGTGTAACAGATATAAGGCCAAGTTTTTATTGTGTCATAGTTGTAAGAGTTATGTTTACATTATCAAAACAAAATGAAAATACAAAAAAACCCTGAATAGTAATAAGAAGAGCAGAGAGAGATGTAGATAATGGTTGTGTTTGTTTCCATCTCTTTATTTAATCAGTTCTATGCATTTCATTTGGAATGTTAAATTAGTTAAGTTAGATGAGAATAAAGATTTCTCTTCATAAAACAAAAATCTTATTTTTGAACATTTCTGTAAATAATGCTCTTTAACAATTCACATAGAGACTATTCTCTGACAAGAATCCTAAAGTCTTTTTTTACAGGCCAAATGGAAATACTTGGGGTGGACATATTGGACATCAAAAAGGTTAAATTGTCAAGAAGAAGCAGATGGATACATGGAATCAATTAGATGAAAAAAAATGTTGTTGGGAAAAGGCAGCAATTCTTTTTTACATGCAGCTCTGTTACGCAAAGAGCAGGTCACTAATTGTAGTCCAGCATTGCACATAGAGAAAGATGGACAAAGAGCTGAATTTTTTAAAAGTTTAGAAATCAATAGTATAAGAGATGAAGAGAGACTATGACTATATCAGGTGAACTGAGCTGTCTCTATGATACTGAACTACACCATGTCAGTCCTTTAGAGATAGAATGGTTGTGTTGGGCCAAGGAGACATGAAGGAGGCCAGAGAGAGTGGAAATGAATACATAGTTTTGAGCTTAGCTAGGATTTAGAGTCTGCCAAAAGTAAAATCAGTAAGGTCAGCGGGACCAGAGACATAGAATGAAAATAGAGAGCTCCAGATATTTATTGTGCATTCAGTATATTCATGTAATAGCCCAGGTTGGAAATGACCTTGAAAGATCAAATTCATAGAGACTGGAAATTAAGATGAGTTGAAAGGTAGGGATTTTTTTGTTTGTTTTTATTCTAGAGTACCAATACATTTTCATGCAAGATAATATGTGTAGGGAATTTTACTACCTTTACTATGAGGAATATTTATTCTTACTCTTCTGGTGAACTAACATTTTTGAAATATTTGATATCACGTCTGTGCCCTTAAATGTGACTCCTAAAGAAAGTAGAGGTGTAAATACAAGTCCATCATCTTATAAAGCTGTTGGGTGCAAATGATTAGTCAATGCTCCATTATGCTTCATGATTCGTCCAGGATTTAATTTGTTTTGCTCAGGAAAGAGACCCTTAAGTGTTCTCAGTAGAAGAAAATGTGTAAAAATACTTGCTCAGATATGAAAAACAAAACTTTTGTTTCAAAAGTTGATTTTCAGATCCATAGTCGCATAAGAACAATACTAAACAGATTTTTTTTAATTTTTGCCTACTTGCTGTCAAAAATAGGAAAATAATTTGACAATTTGAAAATCTGCATTTCAAACTTCAATTCAGCTACTTAACAGCTAGATTGTGACATCTTTATGGATGCATTTACTGTATTCAGACAAGTTTGCCAGGGCAGGAAGGCAGATTTTAAATTCCCTTGCTGCACATTTCTCAGACACTTAACTACAATAGCAGGTCCAGCTTCTGTGCATGCTAGGGTGGATTAGTCCTTCTCAGAGAAATAACATGTAAGAAAGCTTTTGGTAGGCATTCAGACCTTTCCTATTTTCCATTATATTTCCTATACTCATTATAAATGAGAAAGTATATACAAATTCTGGTGATTAGATGACAAGACATGAATGTTTATTAAAACATTGAAAACTTCCTGTTAACAGGACTAACCCACCATAGTTTTTCTTTGTTTGTACTTGATTATTGAGTGGAATATTATTTGCTGCACTAGAACACATTACCAATCCTTAGCTAATAGTTCAAGAAAACTAAATTATAGTAAAGGCTTAAGCCTCTCACTTCCTCTTTTTTATTTCTCTGAATGCATTATTGATTTTGTGAGGATTATAATACAGAATTTTTGTTATCACCACAATTTCTGGTCCTTTAATAAGAATTATAGAAATAATTTTTTGGAATGAAGTCTCTGATGTTGTGTTCTTGTTGTTTTCATCTGAAAATGTATATCTTTATTTTAAAATATTGTATGTATTTAAAACCATTGGCATTGTAGATTAATATCTTGAGAACTGTAGGAATTACATATTTTTATGGCTGATTAAATGACAGGGAAAGTTTTCCAGCCACTTTCAAGGCTAGGCATTTTGTCAGCTCCTGAGAGAGACTACCTTAATGGACATAATCTAATTTACCTGGGACATTTTGTTTATTTATCATAGTTTCACTGAGAAGTAGGAATCTTCTGTGCATTCAATGACATTTATTTACTGGGGGAAAAGCAGTGAGTCATGTACAGTTTCCAGAGAAGTTATAAATACTATATAAGCACAAATAAATGTAAGAAGATGGCCTTCTGAATCTTTTCTGTAGGAAAGTATTTTATGAAACTGGAGGAGCTGGCATTCGAGCAAGATCATTGTGGAGAGTAGAACCCCTTCGAATAAGGTACCGATATTTTAAAAACTTTTTTGGTTAGCAACTTTTGTTATATTAATAGAAATTTGATTGTTGCAGACCCTTAATACAGAATATTTACCACACTTTATGATCTGTGTTAGTAGGCTCTTTGTCAATAATAAAAAGCAATGTACTGTGATAGAATAGATTTTTTTCTGTCTCCCATATTAAAAGCAGCACTACCTATGAGATAGGTGTACTTAAAGCATTGCTTCTTTCCAAACGTAAAATGCATTCCTAGTTTTACTGGGAGTTTTATAAGCATGAGCAGAAATAAGAGCAATAATACCTACTCCTTCTGTATTTCTTGTTTTTTGGGGGTTTCTTAAAGGTTATCTCCTTCTGTGTGATTATCAGTCTGTTATTTCCCTGAAAGTGAAATTTCAATATATCTCATAAGAGTATGTGTGGCCTTTGATGGCCATCTGAACTATATGTTTGTTTTACCCTTAGTGTGTTTGTAAGTGAAATACCCTCATAACTAATACAGATGTAGGATAATTCTGTAGCATGTCAAGTCTCCACTTAGGTTTAATTTGTTTAGTCAATCAACTAAAATACAGTAGTTAATTTACACACATAGGATTTTTTTATGGACACTATACGTAACACCCTGAAAAGATGGAGAGAGGCTGTGGAAACAAGAAGATGGAAACCATACTCCTTTCCAGGGTTCCTTTTGCAAATGAATTAACAGTTTTGCATCTGATTTAATGCAAGTATTGTAATCAGAACCAAAAAAGGAATATATATATATATAACTTAAAGAAAAAATTCTAGTTCTACTCACTTCAACTATTTTTTGATGTCTCTTATGTTTAGCTGGAGTGGAAGTAACATCAGATGGGGGCAGCCTTTTCGTCTTCGACACATTACAACAGGAAAATACTTGGCTCTGAATGAGGATG
This sequence comes from Emberiza elegans, assembly GCA_024865655.1. Classification (NCBI taxonomy): domain Eukaryota; kingdom Metazoa; phylum Chordata; class Aves; order Passeriformes; family Fringillidae; genus Emberiza; species Emberiza elegans. Next base: position 22,874,394 of record JALJVW010000139.1, on the reverse strand, counting down.
AAGGAGTAGTTATATTAGACAGAGAAAAGTCAGACACAGCATCCACAGCCTTTTGTTTTAGAGCAACAAAGGTAAATAAAAACAATGCAAATTTGTTCTGAATGTGAAGCACTCAAACACTAAATCTGAATTGTTTCAAAAACAGTATAAATTACTTGTAATTTTTAAATTGAAGTTAATGCTAGGGATTGTGCATTTAAAATAAAATGTAAACAACCTGTGTCAAGAATAACAAAGGTTTCATGGAGGAAAAATAAGGGTGATTGACAAACTTTAGAATAAACTAAACTGCAACCAGTTTTAAAAAAGTAGATTAAAATCGAATACAGTGCAAGATATGGTGGTTTAATATGAATACTTTAATAATTATAGAATTATTTTAGTTGGATAGAATCTCATTAGAGTGTTACATGTTCCAGCTCTATCTGTCATAATTGAATTCAATTTAACTCATTTCAGTTGCTATTCTTTATGCAGTGTGCTGATAAGAACTGAACTCAATCAAATTTTTCCTAAATGTAACTGCAAATATGGCAGTGATTTCCAAACCATATGTTTTCAAATTATGCTCTTTAGTGAGCTGCTAATTCCATGTTATTAGCTTTTTCATTGTTTCCAGCTGGAAAAAACATTACAAGGGAGAGAAAATGAAGAATGATTATGGAGGTAGGCAAAATTAATAACTTTTTTTTCCTCCAGGATGTGAAATGTTTTACAATCAAAGATGATTAAAAGTTTTTATGTTCTTTCATGATTTTACCTATAGTTGCCATAGCTGTTACAATGGAATTTCTTATTAACTAAAAAAGCACTAAATTTTCCACATAATTCTGAATGCTATATGATCATTAAGAAAAAAGAAATCCCAAAGTGAAAAAGAATCTTTAAAACTAGCTATAGCTAGGTAAAATCTAACAGTAAGAGTCTTGACAAATGCTAGACTTTTGTTAGTATAATAAGTCAAATACTTCTTTTTAAGATCTTAAAAATGGCAATGTTTATTAGTGTGACTGCATGTGATATTTCATGAATTTTTATTTTAGACAATTAAAATAATTGAAAACTATCAAGAAATTTTATTAGATTGCTTAGATTTAGTTACAACATAGTTTTTCATTTTTTATTCAGTGTAAAGGCTATGCACTATAGATTGTACATATGATGTTATGCTGGAGCATTTATTACAGATGTAATTTTTTGCCATTATTGGAAAATCATTGGTAAGAATGGTGAGTATCACAGGAGTGCCACAGCTACTGGTTAAACATTGGGTTAAAATTCCTCTGATGTACTCACTGCCTAACTGGACACCAGCTGTCCTGCTGTTTTCCAATATTTTAATCTATGTGTACAAATGTATATGTAAGTTTACATGAGTAAATTTAAATGAGTATGTAAATTTAGTGGTTATGTATGCACATTCATAAAATTATTTATGTTATGTTGAGTAAACATGCCCTATTTTCTTACTCTTTTTGTTAAGGTGTGCCTCAAAGGCACACTAGTTAAATTAAGTGCAGTGCCCAAAATGACTAAGCTGAACTACAGTAGTAATTGATTATGCATGCCTACTGTGTTTATACATAATATAGTTGTTAATGTACATTTTTATATTAAATCCAAGCTCAGTGTCTCATCATCCTGTCTCATTTGTGCTGTCCTATACAGAAAATATTTTTTTTACCTCATGATGGGGTATGAATTTGATGCCAAGAATAAGAATTGTTTTTTACTGTCTGAGCACATAAGAGGTGCACTGTCCCATGGGTGGAGACATTAGTGTTTCCGAAGGTGAGGGGAACAAGCAGTGGTAATTTTTTCTGAAGAAAGAAAGGTGATGTTTGGGAAGGGAATAAACCCCAAAGATTGACTTGGACTGTAAGAAGAAAAGGGCTCTTACAGCAAAGTGCTGCTTGCACACAGATGGAAAAAAGGACCATAGATATAATAGATAGATTAGATATAGATGTATATATATGCAGGTGTTTTTATCTTAATTTCTGCATATATGTACTTGTAAACATTTTACTGGTTCATTATCTCAATGAAGAAAACTTGTCATTCGCATATACCTTAACATGGCAGGAATGCAGGGAAATTTCAAGGTATCTGTCTAATGTCTTCATTCCAGCTGGGTACAGATTCTTAAAAATAGGGTGCTGGATACCTGTCTGTTGACAGCACTCCATCCCTTAGACTAGTAGAATAATTCTGATTGAGAAGGACCCTGGGCAGCCATCTAGTCCAGCCTTTTGTTCTAAGTAGGGTCAACACCAGTTCAGACCAGATTGCTTACAGTAAGCATTGTTGCTGAGCATCTGAAAGGAAATGAAACATTTCTTAATCGTGGTATTCTTTCCAGTTTGGAAGACAGCAAAAGGGTTCTGTAAAAAAAAGGTATTATCTTAGCCAGAAAGCAGACCTTTGTGGATATACAAATCCTCATGGCTATCCAGGAGCCTGTAACACATGACTTAAATAAAGTCTTATTTTCTAGCAGTTTTTATAGAGACCCTCTTGTTGAAAAAGCACCTTCTTCCTCAATACTGTTATATTCCACTTCAGCAATTTTGTGTGTTCCTTGCTTGTCCAAACCCGTGATTGCATTCATAGTGTATTTTCTTTCACTGTTTTTTTTTTTTGATGCATAACACTGGAAATTGAAACACTAATTTTAAATTATAAAATTCACATTAGAGTTTTCCTTAACATGTTTTTACTAAATAAGAAAAGAAGGGAAGTTTTAAAAAGTTAAGGTATATGCTAAAGAACATTATGGTGCTAATTTCATTGAAAATAACATATGTAATACATGCCTATTTTGCTTCCTAATTGCTGCAAACTAATCTTACAAGCATCAGAAATTGATGGACCACCTCCCTCTCCAAATTATATCTTATATTGTTTTTAATATAGAGCTTACATTTGACCAAGTTTTAAAATGTCAACCTTTGTATTTTAAGGCAACAGATCTGTAATGCCTTGTGACAGCAGAGACAGCAGTTTCTCTACACCAGATGGAATCCTGTTTTGAAATGGGATGTTCTCATTCCAGCACAGTACTTGGCTCAGTATACACTGTTGAGGAGAATCTTGGGTCTGCTTACAAATTTCCTTGAGACTAAACACAGAGGAAACAAGAGCACGTTTAAAAAGAATTGTTTATTTTAATATGTGTAGCCCAGAATTAATATTTGAGATTTCATAATTTATTTTTGTGATGGTATGTACAATTGACAATTAACAAATTATTGCTATAGTCTTGGTAAGTAACATTCTGACACATTAAAAAGTCATAGATGACTCATGCAGAAGGATTTGATATCATTTTAATATTACTGCCAACATGTAGCTGTCTTAGGGACTTAACATGGCATTAGGATGTCGTAATAGTATGGTAGTAATCATAAAGTTTAATTTGGTTTTGTAATCATAGGTATTGCAAGGGCCTTTACCTATGTTTGTCTCTAAAAGTTCCAGTACTTATTTTTAAGTTAATATTTCATAATTATATTTTCCTAGTAAGCACTGCATTTCAAATGCAGTATTAAACCCTTTTTTCTACTTATTTTTTATGGGAAGAGAAAATAGAAGGTGAAATGAAAGTAATTTTTTTCTTGTCTACTGGAATGTACAAATGTATACAGCAAACTATACAGAGTACAATAATGCCACTAGCAAGCTCTTATATCTTTAGACCTTTTTTTTTCTTTAGTTGTGGCTATACTTTTAACACAATAACAGTGTGCAATATCAAAAGATAAAATTTTAATTAGCTCATGAAAGTTAGACTTAATAAGAGTTCAGCAGACAGGATTTTTTGCTATTCTTAGGACTATCTAAACAAGCCATTAAGCTGGCAAAAATGTTTCCCCTACTGTGTTCTTATTATTGTAAAATCTTTGTAAAGAAAGTTGAGCTTATTTGTTCTGTTCACATTGCCATGCCTCATATTCCTTTTATCACGTAGGAAACTATAATTCTTTCTCGCTTTCTAATTCTTGCCCTTCTCTAGTATACTAAATATCATTTGAAAATACCATCTTTGACAGCTATGCCCTCAAATTCCTTTGTTCATTCCATCGTTTTTGTCTGGTTGGTTTGGTTTGGGGTATTTTTTATCGTTGTTGTTGGCATTTTTTTCCTTTGCGACCTTCCAGGTCCATGATGTGATTTTTTTTTTCTTTGATTTAATTCATAGCCTGAGGGAGTTAAACTGAGACTAGGCTGCAAAGAGAGGATTTTAAAAGCCAAGTGTTTGGATATTTTACTGTTAAGATATGTACAAATATCTAGATAAGAAGGTTTTTTCCCTCTTCTCGTCCAGTAATCTTTATCTGACTAGACTTTTCAGCTGTTGTAAAATACACTGTGTCTTTGCACACTATGATCAAATTACTTGGCTGAAATCCTAGAGAAGCTGGACAGAGTGCAAATAGAGCAAAACATGATGAAGAGGAATTTGTGGTGTATTTTTCAGAGTGGAAACAGCTTTCAGGCCCCTGAAATAATTCTAAAAAATTATTTCTGAAATGAAAAAATTGGTTTTTTTCACTATGTTTAGTGTCGTCAAAAGGGATAAGTATCTCTCAATTTTTTTCAAAAAAAGTAACTTAATTAGGATTACTTCTTATCACACTATGATTTTGTTATGTGAAATGTTTTTTGATGCATGGTTGTTGATGCAGACACATGTGAAGAAAAAAGTTTTATCTTCAGGTTTCAATGTAAAGACAAACAATAAATTGCTGGCAGTGAATTTGTTCTATTTTATTGTATTTTTCACCTAATGTCCTCACTGCAAATGTGTATTGAAATAGTTCATCTTTTTCTGTAGTGACAGTGCAGTCCACACAAATATGATGTGACATGTTTTCTCTATAGTCTTGACATTGAAATGGTAGCTCCAAGGAATGTCATGTAATTTCATTCACCTTCATCTTGGCATTATGTTACCTGTTTCAAGTGAAATGATTGTTGAAATGTGACAGTTAAATTAAATATAAATAAAAGCAGATTAGCATAGATATAATACAACTCCTGTTTGCTCCCCAGATGTTGACCTTTATATAAACTGAAATGAAATAAAAAACTTGTCACACATATAAAACCAGTACAATCACATGTATCCATTACTTGCTGTTACAAAGTTTGCAGCTTAATTCTGTTCTTACTCCTGAATTAATTTTTTAAAGGACAGCTACTTTATTTTAAAGTGCTGAAGCTTTAAAATCCCCAGTTGTAAATGAAGAATAATGGGATTAAGAAAAAAATTTGGCTTAAAAAATGGGTGTTCCAGACAAGCATTGAACAATGCCTTTAAAAGAGGTTTGAAAGAATCCAAATCTTCTTGCAAAATGGAAAAATAAAAAGATTATTTATTTATTTATTTATATAAATAAATGTAAAAAATGGAGACATGCAGAAATATAAAAGCCAAATCGTCCTTTCAAAATAATGAATATTTTCTTTTCTTTTAGTTTTTCAATGCAGAGGCATTAGTATAAGCAAAGCGTGTACCTGTATATACAAATAATAAACAAAAAAAAAATTCAGCATAAAAATATTTTAACTACATTGCAAAACGGATTTATTTTTCTTTTTCATGTCTAAGCTAAAATTCAAAAATTTTGGCTACATAGAATTCTACAGACTGTTAAAATGTTATTAAATAGGATAAGATAACAATTTAAAGATTTTTTTATTAATCCATTGTAATGGATTTGACTTGATTTTTCTTGCTTCAGTGAAAATGATGCTTCAGATTTTATATTGTTTTTAATCACAGTCTGAAAGATTAATTGGATAGAAGCTGAAGTTATGTGAATTGAAATTTAGCTGCACCTTAAAAACATAAGTAGCATAAATATTGTTCAGTATTGTAATATGTATCAGAGTAGAATTCAATGCTTTATCCTATTCCAATACAGAGTTTAAATACCAATTTTATTCTATCCCCTTAGGAGCTGAAAGAAAAGCAGGAATCTAGTCTCAAACGTGACATTGATGGAATGGGAGTCCCAGAAATAAAGTATGGAGATTCAATCTGTTTTGTCCAACATGTGGCCACGGCCTTATGGTTGACTTACAAAGCACAGGATGCTAAATCAGCACGTTTAGGTCCCTTGAAAAGAAAGGTAATGTTTGGGGGTTTTTTAATTACTTGTGAAATCAATTTTTGGCTTTTTTTTAATATTGAAAATGTGAATATATCCATCTGAAAGTGAAAACAGTGCTGGATAGTAATGTAACCATGTAATTGAAGAAAAACCTTGTCATTAAGAAATGTATTTAACTACTTTTTTTCTCAGAAGAAAATATTAGTTTGTACACAATTTTAAATTTTTACACCCGTAAAAGACAGAAATTCCTTGTTTGGAAAATTATTTAAAATCTAAATATAACTGTTGCAAATGGTGTAAACTAATAAGTCATCTAACATTCACTGGTGTTTCAGATATTTTAGATTAGGTGTATTATGTGAAATGGCAGTTAAATTTTTCACTTGAGAAATGGCCTTAGAAAATAATCAAGTTTCTTAAGGGATATTAGAGAATAATTTCCTCCCAAAATGTTAGATGTAATTGTGATGTGACATCAAGAAGGTCTTTCTCTCAGTCTTTTGATTTTAAGGTTACAATTATATTCTTAATTAGTGCCATATGAGCTGTTATATCTTCAAATATTATGTTCATATATCATCCAGTGTTATGGGGTTTAGTACTAGCTTCACATAGCTTCATCATTACCATTATTCTCTATTTGTAGATTTTCACAACTTAAACCCAGTATTAGAACATGGAAAAGAAAAAGAATAAAAAATATCATTACTGAAAAGAAGCTGGAATTCTTCTTTAGTTCCTTGCACACATGTACATTCATAAGAGAGTAACTGTACACAAGCCCTGCAGTGCAGAACAATGAGGTGCTGCTCACACTCCACAGGCACATCACATTTCTTCATAGGCAGCACACGTGGCCATCATCAATGGGCAGTGAGTGCCCAACCCCTTCACTTCTCAGCAATCTGGCTGATCAGAGAAATTCTTTAAATGCCAGTCATTCAGAATTTTCTTGATAAAAAATTAAACCACGCAATGATGGCTTCTTCCTTTCCCATGCCACAGCTATGTCATTCTATTTCCTCAAAGGGTCCAATTTTACTTCTTGAAAAGGCAATGTGTAGATTCTTCCTTTGTATTCAATGAAGAATTTTACAATAGCTTCCTGTGGTGTTCAGTATTTTGTTTCTCCAATTTTTTGCTCAGCAGCAAGGGACTAAAAGAACCTCCATAATTGCCTGTCACTTTTATTCTCCTTTGAAACAGTTTCCTTCATGTTCAAAGACTTCAAATCTTTTGTTGCCCTCTCACCTGGGAAATTCTGTCTTGTTAAGTGCCTTCAAACAGAAGAAAATCCAAACCTTCTAGCTTCATGCAGTTGATATTCCTGTGAAGGCAAGAAACAGTTTTTCAACTCTGCATTATATGTCACTAGGCTATAATCTTGTAAGCAATTTGATATATACATCACTTTAGATTTCATATAAAATTAACTTTTCTACATTAGAACTGAAGTAATTGCTTGGTATCCATCCTCTGCCATCATGTCAGGTGATTTTCACTTTCACTCACTGTATTCCTTCTGAAGCTGGCCTGCACTTTATATAATATACTCATTAGCCCTAGGAAGATTGAGAAGTACCCTGGTTTTGCAAGAGGCAAAGGATGCTTTTCTGACATAACCTAGCTGTTGTCACCATCAGCTTCTGTAAAGCCATAGAGAGGAGAAAACAACTATAGGATTAGTTCTGTTATAAAATACTAAAAATTCCTGTAAAATAAAAATTTCTGTTGTTTGACTTTGGTGTAATTTCATGTATCTAATTATTATACTAAAAGATATGTAAGAAATTCTGGTATCATTTGTGAGGGTTTTTTGCATGATTTCAGCCAGAATTTTTATTTTTTGTCTCTCTCTGAGATTGTGGTAACCAAGGATTCAAGATTTTGCCAGGTAATTGTGATTACATCAGTATTGCAGTCAACATCACTCACCATCCAGTGAGTGATGAATGTCTATCTTTTCCGTTTGCTTTTGTGCAAGCAATGAACTCCTGCAGAGCTACAAAATGCAAAATGCTAGGGCTCAGGGATCAGAAAAACACATGCTACATGATTTGGCTCTGGAGCCCATTGCTCACAGTGTTGGTCAGTGCCTTGCTGTACTTCTCCAAGCAAGGCAGTGCCAAATGCTCCTTTCTATATGCAGAGAAGTGTTTCATCTGAGGAAGTGATGTAGCCAGTGCTGGATGCTTCTGCCTGTGATATATTTACTGGAATCCTAAATAGCACTTTCCTGTCATTGTGATGTTTCTGGATGATTTAGTTGAGGTTTGGGCTGTTTGTTGGTTCTCTGGTTAGTTTTGGGGGTTTTTGGTGGTTTTTTTGGGTTTTTTTGTTTTGTTTGTCAGAGAAACAGGAAAGATTAGTTCCTTCTAAAAGAATTTTCCTCATCCACACTGCATGCTTAGGGAGAAGAGTGCATATCTGCTCCACAATAATGAAGATGCAATTCTTTTGCAAGGCATGACAACTTTAATACCCTATCTATCAAATGTTTTCATTCCTGTAGCTCCAAAATCTGGAGCTACATACAATGGCCTGAGGACACATTCTTTAATTGTCAAATGTTTTTCGTACTAGTTTTGTGATGGGAAGAGTAGAACTTCACTTACTTTTCAGTTTCATGACCTCAGGACCTTCTCCATGGAAACAGTAATATTTAATCTAGCAAAGTCACCCACAGGCTGATTCTATATAAAGAAGTATCTGAAAAAAGAGGAAAAATGACCAAATTTTAAACTAATCTCCTTTAAAAAAATATAATTAATTTAATAATTCAAAATATATTCCAAATCTTCTCCATCCATATTTCCATGGACTCTGCTGTCCAGATAAACTTAACATATTTGAAGGAACAGAGCGCATGTGTAGGGTAGATTCTGCCAAGCACAGAAAAAAACAGTTTCTAGTGCTTTGATACACCTATGTGCTAGTATGTAAAAAAGCTGTTGGTAAATAACTTTCCCATTTCTGGCAGCAACCACCTGTATACCATTACTTGTTTCTTTGCTAACTATTCATGCCATCAGAATTACTCTGCTAACTGGGAAGGTGGGTTGCAAATTTTTATTAACTCAAAACTAAAAAGATACATTTTTTTGGTGGAGAATTCAGTAGGTTGCCGCTTGAGCAAAGAAGCAGGATAACTCACATTTACTTCAAACAAAATTGATGTAGGATTTTAATGACTCAAAATGTCTAAGACTTGTTTTTCTGACACCTAAAAGTGACGCTAGATTTCTGTGACTTTGTGTGTTTTTTTGAAGTGAAAGAATAAAATCCCACCACAGGATCTCTGTTATTGCTTGAAGTTCACATGATGTTCATATCTGGTTCAGATAAGAATACAACACACTGTGTAGAAATAGTTAAATTAATCAGAAGTTGCTCATAAACAGTATCGCTCCTTTAGCAGCATTCTAATATTTGTTGATTTATACATCCAGCTTGATTTTTCTCATCAATAGTCTTAAAGCATAAATTCTTTCATAAATGATGCTTAAGAAAGTGAAGTTCCTCTTTCCCTGAGAGCTAGAACATAGAAAAAATGACATTTTTTGTTACAATTTGAAAATGTTTTTTAAGAGTATCTTTTTATTGAATTGTGCAAGAATAAAAATACATTACATTGTCTTCTCTGAATAACTTATTTGAGACTGAAAATTTGTAGCTATTTAATGGGTGTCTAGATAAAGTGATTAACAAATCTGTATAAATGCAAATTATTTTTTTCAGGGCTGTCTTGAAATAAATTTCAAAATATTTAAAAGCAAAAAGTGTTATAAAGTAATCATTGTGATAATTCCTGACTCCCAATAGGTTATATTACACCAAGAAGGTCATATGGATGATGGTCTCACATTACAAAGATGCCAGCGTGAGGAATCCCAGGCTGCTCGAATCATTCGCAATACTACAAGCTTATTCAGCCACTTCATAAGGTAGTTGTACCCTGGTTTTAAAGTATTCTGAAATTATAAGAATTTCTCTAAAAGAATCCTTATCTCTGCATTCAAGTGTTTGAATTTAGAAGCTCTTAGAAATATATTTTTATTGATTGAAATTTGAAATTTTGATAAGTAGTGCCATTAAATAGATAGAACAGTTTATGTGAGATTATTTACATGAAATCTAATACCATGAAGCCAGAAGCAAACTGGATCATAATCCAGGTTGAAGAAAATGTGTTGACTGATCTTAACTCTCAGTAACTAACTCTGTTAGTGAGTATTCAATGATACCTAGAACTTTGTGCAAATAAATCTGTAAGAATGTATTTTGTACTGAAGAAACTATTTTTCGTAGTGCTTGGCAGAAGTTTTAATTATGATGATGAAGTGCTCACCTTTGTAATACTTGACACAATATTTGATGAAAAAATAAAAAAAAAGGAATTTTTAATTAATTATTATTTGCCCACCGTATGAGTCTGTGTTTAAAACATTACTTCAGTATCTCAAGATCCTGCATCACTTTCTTGGGCTGAGGATATAAAACAGAGACACGTTTGCCAGCAGTCAGTGCCTGCTAGATGTTGCTATTTATAGTAGTCAGGCTGTGCAAAACTGGATTATTGCACAAGGTTGAGAAAATACTTGAACAAGAAAAAGACATTATTTTACTGACAACAGAAATTCCTTGAAATGCTTTATATTTTAAATCCCACCCATATTTATTTACTGTATGGAATAGATACAGAAGATCTAATTCGTGGTTAGGACTGCCTGCTACTTTTGTGCTCTTTTTCCGGAAGGCTGTGGGTGTATAACTTCAATAACTGCTACTGTTATTGTGCCATCACACCTTTAGTGGGATTTAAGGTATCTAAACAAAATCAATTACTGTGGAAAAAGAACTTTAATCTCTTTTTCTTCTTTTTGCTGAATTACATTGCTGCTCCTTATTGTTTTTTTCCTTAAAAAAATTCTCTCTGTTTATATCAGCACAGAAAGAGAAATATGATTCCATTCAGGGAGCTCTGAGTGCTGGACAGCCAAATAATAGATAAATGAATGATGTTCAGTTTGGATCATCTGTTGCTTATACTCACATGTCATACGTATAACAAGACTTGATTTAGGTACCAAAAGAGAATAGGCTGCCACATAATACTGTAAATTACAGTGGGAAAAGGATTAATGCTGCCAGTCTTGTTGTTTTCCATAGTGGCAACAACAGAGCACTGTCACCCAGCGCCCTGCCTGTTGAGGAGATGGCTCAGACTCTGCAGGACCTGATCACTTACTTCCAGCTTCCCGAAGAAGACCTGCAACATGAAGACAAGCAAAACAAACTTCGCTCGCTCAAAAACAGACAAAATCTATTCAAAGAAGAGGTACAGAGAAAGGCATTTTTGCATTATTTTATGTGGATTGTCTCACAAACTTTGAGAGAAATTTAGATGCATGCATGTTATCATCTAAATATACATATATGATCTATAATATAATGTTCCTAGCTGATATATATATACATATATATATGTAGTATATATAAAAGTATATAAACTCGTCACAAGCCACACACTATGTCATAAAATTTGATCTTAATACTTCCAAGCATCTTTAAAAGGATCATACTTTACTAAAATTTCTTTTTCTCTCTGTGAAGTTATACAACCTGCATACCCCAAATGAATGATAAAACCTGGGTCAATAATGGATGTTATTTCTGATGTCTTTTCTGTCCTGTGAATCTGCCTGTAACTCTTTTACCTCTAGAAATTCTAAGAATGCCAGTTTTAGAGAAAGTTATGTATTATATAATTGTTGAATTGCTCCTCTCTGAAAATGAAATCACTGCATTTTTGTAGAATTACTAAACATATTTTATGATGTGTTTAGACACATTTCAATTGCTTCCAGGTTTTGAATGCTGTTTGAGTATGCAATCAAAATGAAGTTACAAATCCCTTGTAGTATTTACAAGTCTTTGGTTTATAGATATGTTATTGGATAACAAAATTTCCACCTTTTTTAACCAATGAAAATTCCTTTTTATCTAAATTTGGAGCATTTTTTCCTTATGCAAGGAAGATTTTATGCAAGAAGGAATGTCCTTAAAAATTGAAAAAGCCTTTATTTTCAGATTTTTTCCTTATTTTTCATACTACTTAGCTGAGTAAGGAACCATATGGAATAATTTTCTAAAATTAATTCTTTTTACACATTAAAATACATATTCCAATCTTTTAAGCACAATTGGTTTGTTGTTTGGTATTTTCTTAATTTAAGATAATGCAGCCTTCCAATTTATACAGGAAAAAGCCTTTAAAGAAACAATGACCAATGCTTTTTCATGTGCAGTTCATTTTCCTCTCTCATTTGTGTTTAGGGAATGCTGGCACTCGTTCTAAACTGCATTGATCGCCTAAATGACTACAACAGCGCAGCTCATTTTGCAGGAATTGCAAGAGAAGAACATGGTGGTACATCATGGAAAGAAATTTTGAATCTCCTTTACAAATTGTTAGGTAAGTTCTTCAAAAACCTTCTAAAGTAAAAAAAAAAAAAAAAAAAAAGAATACCCCAGTAGCATGGAATCCTACCTGCTGCTTTGCCACCAAAGAATACTTTGAGTATTATTCCATTTATTATGTAAATTACAGAATTTCTTACATATAGTTACTGCTAAATAGAGTTTCTTGAGCAATCATACATCAGAAAATTACATCTCAGCCAGGAAAAATTTCTGTGAAGCATGTCAAAACCTTTTTTTTAATTTAAATGTACCTGTGATATGCAAACAGGTGTGAATTATCATTTTAAAAATTAGAAAAACTGGAAAACAGTTTTTTTCAATATCAAGGCCAGATTTTCTAGAACACTGCTATTCAAGAGCAAACTACTTCTGTGTTGTAGAATGGCCAAAATTATAGAGCAGAGCAAGTATGTATATATGTATTTAAATTTCTTATTTGATACCTAGTTTACATTATTCCTCATTTAGGAGAGTCTTGTCTTCTGATGGAGATTAAATACATTCTATTTTCATCACAAATCAAGGTATTCCTTATCCATAGTGAAACAAGGAAGTTGAGAGTCAGGGCAAGAATAAAAGAAACCAGCAGAAGTGTTTTGAAGCATAAGGTTATTCACATAGAACAGACATGCAGGTGCTTCTAATGGAATCTCATTGCCTTAGAAACTAAAAAGTTACCACTGGCTCCATTTTACTACAGTCTTATGAGTTTAAAGAAAAATAGGATGAAAAGAAGCTCTCTCTAGTACTATGTGGACTTTTTTCACATTTTATCGTGATTTTCATCTGCCAGTACATTTTGAACACAGTGGTTCTGATGTAATATTTTTGTGCTTCATAATAAAAGTCATTGACAATTGAATACAAAAGATGGGGTTTTTTTGTTACTCTTTTTTCCCCTATGATCTATGACTTCTAGGAGGAAGAAAATAAACAGTATTTCTTGAAAGACTTGAATACTGATGAACTTTCAAAGTGCAGTCTGCACTATTGAAAGACTAAAAGCTGTGCATTCTACAACATTGTAATCAGAAAGGAGAACTAAACACCAGTATGCCTAATCTGCACTTGACCTCAAACTTCTGCATATGATCTTCCCACACTTAGTAGGAAGAAACAGAAAAAGAGAAGTTTCAGCCCCATGATCATGACTGTGTGTCCAGGTTTAGGGCAAATTTGGGGTGAGAATTCCCCAAAGGAGCTCCGGTAGTTCAGCAGATCCAATCAGCCCCTCCCCCCAACTGGTCCGGGAGAAAATACCTCCTTGGAGAAAGGTGGAAAAAACCCTGTTTATTAAACAGTAAAATCTACACAATATCAAACAATAAAATCTCTTGCCACTCCCAAAGAGATGACAAACTGAGAAAGTCCCTTCCCCGGGGTGCAGCTCGGCTCACTCAGTCTCTGATCAGTCCCTCCGGTGCTGGGAATGTCGCAGACCAGGCCCGGCCCGGTGGGCCACAGGTGCAGCTGCCGGTGCTCCCCTGGGTGTTCAGTCCAGAGCAGGTTTTTAAGAGGTCCAAAAGAGAAGGGAGAAAAGAAAACAAAGGTCCAGGGAACTTCTTTGCCCTAGCTAGCTAACTAAAAGCAAAGGAGAGCACTGTCCCGTTGCCGGTGCAGCCACAGACAGCACAGCCTGCAGCCGGAATGTGTAGGAGTGAGTACAGTTCTGAAAAAAACCTGCCGCTTCTTCTCTCCCCCCCTTCACTCTCTGGAACACCCTTAAAGGTGCAAACTTATTATTCAGCATGAACAGAACAAGACGATTGGGGATAAAAGCATCATATACTCAACCCAGGACACTGTGCTTGACATCAAGCAAGGGCGCTGGATAACTTCTATTTTTATTTAGCAACAAAATAAAACATAAACAAAACTTTTTTTTTCTGAGATTTTTGTTTATCCAGGAGACCCCCTTCAATTTCAAAAGCTATGTGCTCCTTAGAAATTATGTCAGTTGCTGATATTCATAGTGGAAATTTCAATTCTTTATTATGGTAACATAAATGGACTTGTCTGTTCATTATTTTACTGAGTTACTCTAAAAATTGTGTTAAAATACATATAATAAACTTTGTTGATTTAAAATCTCCTGTTATAAAAAATACCTGTTATAAAAGGATACCTTGTGTTTTTTTCCAGCTGCTCTCATTCATGGCAACAGAAATAACTGTGCTCAATTTTCCTGTAACCTTGATTGGCTAATCAGTAAATTGGACAGATTAGAATCTTCCTCAGGTGAGACTCCCTTTTACAATGTAAATTAACTATCAGTCAATGCCTGTTTTACATTATTTACATAGCAGTTTTCCTTGAAGCCAACACCTATTAGAAAACAAATACATTCTTGGGGTTTGATTGTTTTTTTTGTTTGTTTGTTTGGGGTTTTTGTGATTTTTTTTTTGTTTTGCTTTTTTCCTTATTTTGGGGGATTTTTTGTTGGTTGTTTTTTTTTACTTGGCTAAAGTAATATATTAAAAGAGACACTCATATGACATTGTTTTCCTTCAATACATGTGTTATGTGCAATACTATATCCAGTCAGTGCTGAATGTGACCCTGATGAATTAAGGGATTCATCATAAGAGTGGTGTACTATGAAATTACATATATTTGTGGCATGCATATAAACCCCATATAGATGTAGCTTATAGGATTTTTTTTTTTTACAGTGGACTATTCAACAAAATGTTAATATAGAATACAGTGCTCCCTTTACCTCTTCCATTGAAAAGAAGGAGCTAATCTAGTAAATTTCTCAAGTGGTTTTGAAGTTGTGACTATATTCAAAAGAAAAGAGAAATTTACATTTTTATTATGTATTTATTCCTAATCAACCATGTTCATATCATTACTCCTTAGAAGTTGTTTCATTCTCTTTTTAGGCCAGAGAAACCATACCATTTTGTAAGATACTCCTTTACTGAGCTTTTAGGTTGTGTTTAGTGGTGCAGGGGATTTAATGACTACATTATTTCTGTGGCCTTCATGTAGGTATTTTGGAAGTGTTGCACTGCATCTTGATTGAAAGCCCAGAAGCTTTAAATCTAATATCTGAGGAACACATCAAATCCATTATTTCACTGTTGGATAAACATGGGCGCAATTACAAGGTATGTTTGGAAAAACTAAGGATGTAATGTTAATCTGACAATAATTTGTGGGGAAAAAAATGAGAAATGTCTACAAGGAAGTATTTGATTCTAATACATTTAAAGGAATAAAATAACTTTAAAGTACACTTGCAAAATTTTTTTGTTGAGATTAAAAGAATGTTTAATATATAAATGCTTTTCAGCAATTTTCAAATACCAAAAATTTGTATGAGAAGTAAGCTGTTAAGAAATATTGGTAACCAGTCAGAACATTGGATTTGATGAGAAAATGAAGTATTCTGGTAGCTGTTAGAAAGTGGGCAGGGTAGCTTGCTTTGTGATTTAAGGCTCTGGAGAAATGGTGCACTACCTTTGCATCCACAGATATAGAGAACTATATCCTGCAAAATCATTCCTAAGTTGAGTAATAATAATAGCAGCAGAAAAGAAAAGAAATAAATTGAGAAATCAGAAAAATAATCCAAATATCTGAAAACACAGGTGTTCTGAAGAAAGAAAAAAACCCTGAGTTTCCAGAAGATATACTGGATGAAATTAATTTAGACACCCATATGCAATTTATTATGATAGAAGAAGGTGAACAGAGTTTCTGGCTGCGACCAGGATGACATCACAACACAGACGAAGATATAGGTTTTTGTGTGATTTTCTGATGTGAGTTTCCTTCCTCAATTAAAATTGTATTTGAAAGACTGATAACCTCGAGGAAGAACAGAGGAAGTTTTTGTGAGCTGAAATTACTTTCTCTTGTAAATCACCTATACAGAGAACCTAACCAGCTACAGATACAGTAAAGGAGAAAAGAATTTTTAAGCAGGGTTAAGGAGTATGAACTGATATAAGTAGGCATAGGAAAAAAAGTTGAAGTTATGGCAGGAAGTTTAGCTTACTATTTTTATCTCTTAACAAAATTACTGTGTTATGCCAGTCACCTAGAAAGAACCTTTTGTCTGAAACATTTCATTGTAGATCTTGTAGTGAGAACTTAGAGCAGAAACAGAAAATGTATACAGGAGAAGAATTATACTGGGCAATGGATTTGTGAATTTCCATTTGTAGTGTCTTTGGCTGTACCTCAGCAATTACTGAAGAGTGGGTGGGAAGAAATAAATTCATCTGTTATTCCACAAACAGTATATCTTGTTCTCCTGCTAGATTAGAGATTCTGTTGAGATTTAGGAAATAAGGAAAATAATGAGTAAAATAGTCCTGGAAATTATTGAGTTGAAGGCCTTTTTAAATTAGAAGCCTTCTGTGACAAATAGAGTTGGCATATTCACAGAGATTATTTAAACAATTTTCATGTAAAGTCTGGGCTGCTGGTAATCATTAATGTTACTAAGATTCTTTACAGCTGAGTACTGCTCAGAACTTATGTGGTTCTTTAAATGGTTATCCTTCTGCTAGATGGTTTCTGCCCAATAGCAGAGGTGGTAGAAAGGAAAATGCTGGGACATGGAAAAGCATTTAAGCAAATATATTAGCTTAAGCAGTGTAAGCTGTCAATGGTGGGTTTGTGTTCAGTTCACTAGTCAGACAACAGGAGTAGCTGAGTTTCATATTCTGCTGTTTCTGGAATTGTACAATAGTAATAACACAATCAGTTGTGTGAAGATGTGTTTTTGTTGTGGAGGTGGTGTGTAGCAATCTAGACCACTTGGGCTCCTTGCTCAAAGACTGTTTGTCAGAGGTCAAGTACACATTGAAGCTTCTCTGTTTGTTTGTGAAAGTGTGCAGATTTGTTCCTCAGCATTATGAAATATTATGTTACTGTGTTTTTTCTTCCAAAACCTCCTGCTCCAGTACTCTGTAAGAATGGTATCAATCTCTTTCAATTTTCAGACTCAAGGAAAAAAAAAAAAAGAAATCTTAAGTTTTAGAATAACATTTTTTTGAAATTCTGTTTTGCTTTATAGTGAGCTTTTAAAGCATCTTTAATTTTATAAAAAAGTGGAATATTTCTCAAATTGAAAACATTATTTCCAGAAGAGACTCAAAAGCAATCAGTCTTATTGCCTTTGAGAACTATCCACTTATTTTGCACAGTAATTTTTTTGGGCTGCAGAAAATTTATCAAGGAATTTAATTTTGTATTCAAATTTTTATTGAGATTTAATTAAAAGTCTTTAAGAATTGGCATAAAGCTGTTTTAACTGGTTTTTTTTTGATCAAAATGAGAATAAAGACTCTTAAAGGAAGGTTTCTGAAGCATTTTCTCAAACCCTGTGCTCAGATTTTATGTTCCACAAATGTTTGATATCCTCTATCAGTAGTACAGACTACACTTGGTCCTAATATGTGAAAAGTATATGGAAAACAACAATGTATATTATATCCCTTCCCTTAGGGCTATTCTGAATGTAAATTTAGCTGACAACTGAATAATAGTGTATGCTCCTAGCTGCCTTTGTCTTACTACTTCTGATTTTTCTTTTAAGGTTCTCGATGTGCTTTGCTCTCTCTGCGTCTGCAATGGAGTTGCAGTCCGTGCCAATCAAAATTTGATCTGTGACAATTTACTGCCCAGAAGAGACTTACTTTTGCAAACACGTTTGATTAATGATGTGACAAGGTATAGTTATATTAGAAAAAATTATTGCTGTTATATTAGAAAAAATTGAATTTCCATATCTTAAGTAAGTAATTGAATAAAAAAATGTAACCTAAGAAATATCCCAAAACTTTCAATATTGAGAAACACACCATGGGAGGTGATAATGTATTATGTATTAAGTTCTGAAAAAATACATTTTTACTGACAATACGGCATTTGTATGGAACCTGGGATCAAATAAAAATTGCTAATTCATAATCAGAGCTGCTCTAAAATGGAAACATGAAAGCTGCTTGTTTCTGAGTCATAACAGGAAACAGACTATGCAAACATACTCTGAAGTTCTTGTGTGTCTTAAGAGGGACTTGATTTCCTGGCAACCTCACTCCTGGTTTTGATTTTAGTAAATGATCTTGTAATTTCTCTTTTGACTGTAAGTTTTTCAAAGTGTGGAACCTCTATCTTAGAAGATGGTTCTACACCAGCTTTATTAATTTATGCAAAGTGGTTCACTTCAAAAAATATTACAAGCAAAGTGTGGGTACCTATACTTATATCATACTTGCAAAGAGAATTTGACAATTATACAGCAACATAACTCCTAATGTCACACTTTGTTTTACACTAACTGACTTGCATTTTCTTTCTTAGCATAAGACCAAACATATTTTTGGGTGTTGCTGAGGGCTCTGCACAATACAAGAAGTGGTACTTTGAGTTAATAATTGATCAGGTTGATCCATTCTTGACGGCTGAACCCACCCACTTGAGGGTTGGATGGGCCTCTACCTCAGGTTATGCCCCCTATCCTGGAGGTGGAGAAGGATGGGGAGGCAATGGTGTTGGTGATGACCTCTACTCTTTTGGGTTTGACGGCCTTCATCTGTGGTCTGGTGAGTACTTTGTGAGCTACCACTTATTCTTACAGTTAACATTTATCTATGTTTACCTTCCATTTTTTTATATATAAACACGCTATTTCATAGTGAGCTACATTTAGAAGTCCAGGTTATCAAGAAGATGTATAGAAGTTCACATCAGACTACTTGTCTGAGATGTTAGCCAATATTTAATTGTACCAATTAGGCTTTTTAGCAGATTGCCACTGTTTTCATGATTTTGACCGCAGAATGGCATTTTCCAGATCTAGATCAATACTGACTTAATTCTATCTGTCCAAAATAAATGGATGTATTGATGTCAGATAAATTAATTCTATACAAATTGACGTTTGTTTTATTATTTTACTTTTAATCTAGAGTTGGAGGAAAATGGGTTATTTTTAACCTGTTGAGAGATCTGACAAATTGAATTAAAATTTTTGTAAATAATTTCATGAATGTTTTATGAATAAAAAAAAAATTTTTTTACCAACTTCATTATTTTAGTATTTGTGCATAGAGTCTTTAATTATGAACTATCACATTATTTTTTCATCCAGATTTCTCTTGCATGCACAGTAAATGATGGTTACTTTTTAGCTTGCTCAATATGTGACCTATGTTTCAATGTGCAATTTTCAAGGCATCTAGACAAAATCCTTAGTTTCCCCATATTTCTCAGTGCCTTTAAATATATCTAGGTATTCTTTAATTGCTGTGAAAATAATACAGTGGGGCCATACAAATGAAAGATGTTTTAATGAGACTGTATACACTGAAGTAAATTTTATTACATTAAGTCCAATAATTCGTAATCTGAGAGTGTTCCCTTTGTCAATTTTATTAAAATTGTTCTAGCATTGGGTTTTGTATATAAAATATATGTGTGCAGACCTAAATAATTCAATATTTTATTCCAACACTATTGAACAATTATTCAAAGTCAGAAATTATCTTTTTTTGGAGAAGACTAGGAGACATCCATAACATGCTCCATTAAAAATGGCTGAATAAGTAATTTTTAAAAATTAAACCTGCCTAAATATTCTGATTCCTAAATACTTTTGTCCTAGGTCGGGTACCCAGAGCTGTAGCATCTGTCAATCAGCATTTATTGGCTTCTGACGATGTGGTTAGCTGCTGCTTGGATTTAGGTGTACCCAGCATTTCATTCCGCATTAATGGACAGCCTGTACAGGGAATGTTTGAGAACTTCAGTACAGAAGGGTTTTTCTTCCCTGTTGTAAGCTTGTCAGCAGGTGTAAAGTAAGTACAACATAATTTGTTTTCATCGCTGTCTTATCACACAAAATATTGTCCAAATTCTAGTATGATTTACTCTGTTTTGCTGCTTCAGTTCTGCCCAAATAGCAGTTGGAAGGAAGGCAGGGAAGTAATGATTTGGTCAGTGATGATTTCACTAAAAAGTGTCATGTGAGCCTGTAAACTGTTTCATCAAGTCACAATGTCTGGACAGTATTATTTTATGGGTATTTGGTGATCTAGAGGAAATTAATTTTGTTTCATTCCAATTAACAGTGAAAAAAGCATGTTAGACTTGCAGCACCATATTTTGCACTAATTATGGTTCTCACTGGCTTTCTCAGCAGGGAGTAAAAAAACTTAAATCATCATGAAAACTGATACTGTGTTCCCGGTAGGAAACTGAAATGATGAGAAGCAGTTTTGGAACCTCTTTACTAATATTCCCCATTTCTTACTCTTCTATAGTTAAAATACTGAGATTCAGACTTACTGTATTCAATTCATATGGTTGTCTATGTTCAATGAATTCAAAAAAATCTCCTGAAGAATCAAACAGAATAAAGGAGGGCTGACAAAGGTTTAGTAAATAAATTTCATTTATTCCCCTGGAGTGACCCTACTGTGTAGCTGCAATAATACAAAGCTTTTGAAAATATTAATTATTTTTTGCTGTAAGAAATCTGCCAAAATTGGTGTAATTATTTTCTTTTTTTATTCTTATTTGATGTTGCTTTTATATTTTGTAAGAGCATTTTTCTTTGTAGTTTATAATAACATTATAGCTGACGTTAACAGCAGATGCATGTCGTCACCTGTGTCTATTACTACCAGAGAAAACACTTTTACATGGGAATCCTGGGTTCATGAGTTAAGGAGGTCCCCTTTTCTGGGGTCTTTAATCTTTTTAAAAATGTGAAAAAAATATGATGACCTGTTCTAAAATGATCACTCCATCACAAAAAAATGTAGGGGCTACTCCTAGAGATAACAGGATTTTTTTCTTTTTTTTTTTTTTTTTTTTTTTTTTTTGCATTTTAGTGTTTATTTACCTCTAGAGTTTGCTCACTTGAGGACAAAAGTATGCAGCTGAAGAGTTTTTGTCTATGCTGTTTTTCCTGTTATATTCTTAAATTTATATGACTAATCTATATCTGAGGAGAAAAAGAACATTTGAGGAGTTTTCAAAGAATCTTATTTGTGCTTCTGGAACTTATTCCCTGTTGGAATATTCAGTAAAATATTGTCTGCTTTCTTAATATATTAAGGTTTTAGTGTTTTTGGGTTTTTTTAAAATTTCTCTCATATGCCAAACTGTCTGCATGTGTTCACTGAGATGTAACTTTAAAATTTTCAAGTTATGTATCAATAGTCCCAATAGGATTTTAGAGTAACAGTTCAATTTGAATTAGATTTGTGTTTCCAAAACCCTTAAATCCATTAAAAAATCACAACTTACAACCATTTGATTTTAAGTGAGAAATATTTCTATATGCCACTACGTTAAATAATTGAGTTTGTTTTGGCCAAAACAAATTTTCAAAATATAGTGGGTAGATGATGGTTTTCCTGACAATATCTGCTAGTATGAGTGCTTGGTAACACTTTGGCGTTTACCAAAACATAAGCACACATGCATTTTTGTAAATGGTAGTAAAACAAATGCTTTTCTACACTATTTATCTATAATGATAGTATATGCTGGTTATTTAAGAGTCTAATTGCTTCATTAAAAATTGAACAGAGTTCGTTTCTTGTTGGGCGGACGTCATGGAGAGTTTAAATTTCTGCCTCCTGCTGGCTATGCTCCCTGTTATGAGGCATTGCTTCCAAAAGAGAAGATGAAATTGGAACCAGTCAAAGAATATAAAAGAGATTTTGAAGGAGTGAGGGATTTGTTGGGTACAACACAATTTCTCTCGCAAGCTTCTTTCATCCCTTGTCCAATAGACACCAGTCAGGTATGTGAAGTTTGCAATAATGGGATCTATAACTTATTCCTATTAAAAACTTTAATTCACAATATAAACCCCTCCCTCTTTCTTAGCAATTCTTCAATTCCTTGTTGTAATGTACTATCAAAACTAAGTGATCTTGGATATGCAAGGTATAGTAACTGGAACTTCCTCTTATTTCTGAAATTGTTATACTCTTTCCTTAGATTGCTCTTCCTTTTCATCTTGAAAAGATCAGGGACAAACTAGCTGAAAATATCCATGAACTATGGGGAATGAATAAAATAGAACTGGGCTGGACATATGGCAAGGTATGTTTTGAATGACCTACCTACAGGTATAGTCATCTGTACTAGGTTATGTCTCCTACCAGCCCAAACCTTGACTTGGAATTTGAGTAGGGTATGCAATGGTGGTCTATGCATTACCAGCAACAGGTGACCATGTAAGCTGGAAGGAGACAGTAGAATTAACTTTTTGGTGACTTTTTTTAAACATTCAAATTCCTCAAATTTGTTTGTTTTGCTTATTTCATTAATTATGGAGGAGTATTTATAGTGTGCATTATAAGTAAATAATGGGAAAAGGAGATTTATGTAGTTACGAGTAGCTGTCACTGAACAAAGACAAATGTTATCACTTACATTGACTTCATTACTGCAAAGAATTTACTGGGTTTTTACTGTGATTCTTGATTCCATCAGGACAGTACTCTTTTCTGCTATTCTTTTGCAGATACGGGATGATAATAAAAGGCATCATCCTTGTCTTGTGGAATTCTCAAAACTGCCTGAGACGGAGAAGAATTATAATTTACAAATGTCAACTGAAACCCTCAAGTGAGCTTTAAATAGAAAAGAAAATAAAGTTTTAAAATTTTATTTTTTTTCAAGTGCATCTACTGTTGTAAGATATAAAAACCATTAAAATATCTCCTTCAAAGATATTCTGCTAACTTTACTAGAAGTCCCAGGAACCGAATCAGACTGATATAGAAAAACTTTGTCTCTACAGAGACCAAATCCTGTTGGTTTTAATAAAGTGGTAGAAATCTCAAGCCATAGATTTGTGCCTTTTTTGTTTTTAAAGGGCTTGTTTATAAATGAAAATATTTGGGTTTTTAAATAGCATTATTTTTGATTACTTCCATGCTTTAAAATATAATTTCTTCTGCTTATTTTTACAATGCATGACAACTATAATGTTTTGTTTAACTAATGCCATTTTTATGCCAGAACCCTTTTGGCCCTTGGATGTCACATTGTTCATGCTCATCCAGCAGCTGAGGAAGATCTTAAAAAAGTCAAACTTCCTAAAAAGTATGTACCTTATGGTAACAGTTACATATTATAATATTTATTATAAATATAAAATATTTTAAGTTCATTATAAGTATACTGGATATGAACCCCATACATGATAAGGTCTTACAGATCTCTGGGTAGGCCTTTACTTGGCTGTGATGATGTTGGAATGTGAATACTGCTGTGCTACATCACCTCCTGAGGTTGTTGAGAGGCAGAAACAGTCACACAGAGGCAGCTGTAGCAGTGCTACATCACCCTAGAACAGAGACTCCAAAGTTAAACACAACGTTGCAGTGCTTTTCTGTCTGGTAGTAAAGAACAGTCTATTAATATGATGGTAAATCTATTTACTTGAAAGAGAGTTTACCACTTTGTCACAGGAGACAGAAACAGCAAGTTGGACATTTGCCATTTTGCTTCAGTTTATCAACTCACCATATGTCTTTTTGTCCTGAAAGAAACTTATCCATGAGAACAAAGTCAATTGTTTCAAGTGAACAGTAAAATACATAGTTTTGTGATATGAGAGATGGTAATCTTGATCCAGTTGATGGCCTCAATCCAAAAAAGTAAAATAAAGCTTTTCTCAAGATTCATACTGCAGAGGGTCTATCATAATACTGGTTTGCTATTACTCTTGTTAAAATACCTATTGCCTATATGAAACATCCTAATGAATGGAAACTACCTGACTTGAGCAAAAGAGAATCTGAATATGACTAAAAGGGTAGGTTGTCCTTATACAATATGGAAGGGTTGGAGAAGGTAATGGCTACTGCTGAAAAATTAGTAAATTTTTATTCAGTCAAAAAGTGGTAAGAACAATAGTTAAAAATTTTTCTTCTGTTGGAAAAAATGGTAATGCAGTCCTTATAAAATAGTTAATTAAAATACCATACTTAATGATACATAAGACATTTTCGTAAGAAGTCATCATACAGATCTTTAAAATAGAAATTACTTGAAATGTTTAAATTACAAATATATATAAACATAAAAAGTAATCATTCAGTAAAAAATTTTGTTGCTTTATAGCAACCATTTAGGCATGTGATCTGAGTCACGTTTAATTAATTATTGTTTAAGTAGGTGGAAAATGAGATGGTCTAGATGGCTAGAATCCAATTTATATCCTAGTCAATAACCAAGTGCAATGGAAGATTTTTGCAAAGGAACAGGGAGAGTAGGAGATTAAAAAGTGGAGAGAGTGATTTCCACCCTATGAATGCTTCACAGAAAGAAAGATTTAAATCACAGAAAGATTTAAATATAAATATAAACTGGGATATCTTGACTCTCTGTTTTGCTTTGTTGACTTACAGTTACGTGATGTCAAATGGATATAAACCTGCCCCTCTTGATCTTTCTGAAGTGAAATTGTTACCTTCTCAGGAATTTCTAGTTGACAAACTAGCAGAAAATGCTCATAATGTCTGGGCAAAAGATAGAATAAAGCAAGGATGGACCTATGGCATTCAACAGGTAGGAATTTCTTTACATGCATTTGGAATAAGTAAAGAATGTGAGATTTCTTTATTCCAGAACATCATTTGGGAGGGAGTGATGACAAATACCGACTGTCCTGTAATAATTGGAAAAGCCAGAGGGGATTGGGAGCAGGAAAAGAGGCCCTACATATAAAAGTCTGGATTGTCAGACCTGTATGTTTGCAGCTGCTGGATGCATGAGAATATATTTCCACCCTTCTCCTTCATTCTTGTATTTAAGTTTTCAGTATTATTAACAGGTAATTAATTGAGCTTGCATTCATAAACTCTTCTTTATTAATGCTGCTTCTATTCTGTAATCATTACATGATGCCAAAGTACACTCTGTCTCCTTATTCAAAGTCTTTGTGATGTCTAAACAGACTTTTCTTCTTCTTTTTTTTTATTATCCCTTTCAGGATCTTAAGAACAAACGTAATCCTCGGCTAGTGCCATATGCATTATTAGATGAACGTACTAAAAAATCAAACAGAGACAGCCTCCGTGAAGCTGTCAGGACATTTGCAGGCTATGGCTATAGTATTGAACCACCTGACCAAGAGATAGGTATGTATTTTCGATAAGAATCATGGCCTTTTTAGTGACATTTATCATTATGTTTTATTATTAAAAGAGGTTTTTTTCCTCTGTTTATTTTTGCAGCTGACCAAACAGTGGAAAAAGTCAGCATTGACAAGATACGATTTTTCAGAGTAGAACAATCCTATGCGGTGAAGTCTGGAAAGTGGTACTTTGAGTTTGAAGCTGTGACAGGTGGAGACATGCGTGTTGGCTGGGCCAGGCCAGGCTGTCGACCTGACATAGAGTTGGGAGCTGATGACCAAGCATTTGTGTTTGAAGGAAGCAAAGTCAGTGTGCCTTTACCTCTTTTGAGCTACAAACAGACTAGACAGAGGGCTACAACATAGGTTTCCTCTCTGTACTCCACATCAACTACCAGCATGTTTTAGATTCGTATAAAGATATCTCTGAGCTCTGTTTCACAGTGGACAGTACCTCCATTTTGGTTCTGTCATGAGATTATGGTAACAAAGAAGTGTTGATTTAAATGTATATTCCTAGGCTATACCCATCTAAGTACTGAAGTCTGTCATGATTATAAACAAGATACAGCATTCAGTTCCATTTTTTATAAGTGGTGTTTTACAAAAATCAGGAAAATGTTCTTCATTAACTGAGAGAACCACAGTCTGTTTTCCTTTTTCTGTTTTTTCTGCTTTCTGAATGTACTTTCTTCCCAAGCTTGACTCCTAAAGACCAGAAGGATGACCCTACATGTAAGAAGTTGAATCCAGTAAAGAGTAGTTATCAGGTTCCAAATTGCTGAAGTTAGGGTGCTTTAGTCCCTCTATGTCCCTGTTATCTCTAAGGCAAAAGTCATGATCAGTACTGTTTGCAAATTACTTTAAGATCCTGGAAAATAAAATATCTGGGTTTCTTCATTTATTTTGTATTTAATTTTTAATTTTAGTGCTGTATTTATTTCCTTGGTTTAACATTTAGGGCCAGTGTTGGCATCAAGGCAGTGGATTCTTTGGACGAAGCTGGCAACCAGGAGATGTGGTTGGTTGTATGATAAACTTGGATGACAAGTCCATCATCTTTACTCTGAATGGAGAGTTGCTAATAACCAGTAAAGGTTCAGAACTCGCATTTGCTGACTTCGGAATAGAAAATGGTAACTTCCCCTTTAAAGTCACATGGTTATTGGAAGACAAAATAATAAACAGAAAAACTAGTCTGTCGTGGTTCAGTGAGCTGAGAAATCATATTCCACTGATATGAGCCTTCAGTCTGTGCTATACATTAGCTTCATAAAAATTTATTTTGAGAGTGCTTGTGTGGCACAAACTGAATTTCTTTTCTCCTTTAGCCACATTAATGGGATTTCAGAAGTCAGAGTGGATAAATTTCTCACTGTTGCTAGTCTCTCTCTCTCAGGACTCCAGTGCTAAGAAGAGGTAATAATAAGCATCCTGAAAAATTTCCAAAACCTGAAAATGTAGTCTCTGATAGTCTCACTGGAGTATAATATACTATGTTCATGTCTGTGAAGGACAAAATGGGTACTGTGCGGTGAGAGCCTACGTCAAAAGAAAGATCTTTGCAACATGAGTCTAATCTTTATTTTCTTTCTCTCTCCTATTTATAACTTATCCAAATATCCTATTTTCCTGGGATATTTTTCCTCTTCTGCTTTTGGCCTTTGGTTTTTCAAGAAAGTAGTATCTACATGACTGTAGTAAAAGAGTTGGGGAATATTTTCAAACTGGTTTGCTTTATGTTTTTATTTGCTTTTCCTTTGTAAGTGTATCTCCTCCAACCAGTAATAGCTTCATAACTGTTAGTAATTGCCAGAAAACTTTGCAGTTGCTCACTGCTCTTCTTTAATCTTTCCATTGATAGGTTTTTATAAAGGTAAAGAATGAGAGACTGCCTTAACAAACTGTACTGAAGTCTCAAAATTTAGGAGAGAAAATCTGTCCTTTAGAGGTTGAACTGTTGGCTTTTCCCCAGTCTTGCTCCAAATTCTGTTTTTTTAGGAAAATGGTGAAATAAGTCAACAGCCTTTCATCCCTGTCTAAATGTACATGGAGATCAAAGAGTTGTCATAACAAATGCTAGCATTAAAGGAGTGTGTATTTGTCCATTGTGAATGATGGAGGAATGAAGGCTGGCAAAAAAAGAATTGTACCTACTGATGATAAAGTAAATTTTAAACAAATGTACTGAGATACTTGAACCTCATCTCAAATTCCTTTTGAAAATTTTGTGCTGTCAGAAACCATACTTAACTTCTGTTAATAATTTTTGTCTAGGCAAGGTTGGCTTCCAGTGACCAGCTTGTTGTATAAAGCCATGTTTATTAGTCTAAAAATGAGAAAGATTAATATAAATGTGATGGTGCCTAAGTTCTCAGGGGTTTTGGTAGCAATTATATTGAACTTAGACATTAGTATTTAAGGTGGCTTTAAATTCTTGCTTCTGGCATCACTTCATGTGCATTACTTGTAGGAGCTAAAGTTTAGTTCACATTAGATGGATCGAAAATAAAGAATGTCTGGTTTTAAACTAAGTTATTAAGTTTTGTTGGTTTTTTTCCTTAGGTTTTGTTCCAATTTGTGCACTGGGCCTATCTCAGATTGGTCGCATGAACCTTGGAATGGATGCCAGTACATTCAAGTATTATACGATGTGTGGCCTCCAAGAAGGTTTTGAACCTTTTGCTGTTAACATGAACCGAGATGTTGCTATGTGGTTTAGTAAACGCTTACCAACATTTGTCAATGTGCCAAAAAATCATCCTCACATTAAGGTAACATTACATGTCAAGGAGACACCTGTTCAGTGACTGTTTGTTTAGCAAGCTGAGACATTAAACCCTTACTAATGCTTACTGTCATCAGATAGTTTGTCATATTACTCTATTAAGTAACGTAGATAATTCCAGATGATCTTGTCCTTCTTCTTTTTCATTTATGGTAGTATGGATTCCTATCGATATACCTATCTGGTTTATTATATGACTTAATTTATGTTGGGGTTAGCTACTGGAAGCATGTTAGCTATGGGGGTTTTTTATAATCTATCTTACATGCATTTTGACTTTCTAAACCTTCTCTACTGTAAATTTTTCTTAAATATCTGCAAATTGTTCAGCTGAAGTCTGAGGACATTTAAGTGCGCCTGTGGTGTCACAGATTCTTTCATTGTGATGCACCAGTGATAAGAATTCCAAAACTCCCTAACTAATCTGTCCTAGAGCAGAGTAATATGTTCTGCCTTTTCTATAAATTTTTTCAAATTAATATATTCCAAAATGATATGTTTGAGTTCCTGAGGAGATTTTTTACTACAATCTCTCTAGGCCATTTACTTTAATTTAGGTATAGCCAATAATTCTGTAATGATTGTCTCTGAAAATTCCACTGAATTCCAACTAAATTATTTTGGCATTTTTTTTTTTATTTTATCAGGATTATTTCATGATTATCACTGTCTTTAAAATATTCCTGTCACTGCATTTGAAAATGCACTTTTTCAGCTCAAGGGAAAGTAATATCGAACGCAAAGTCCATAATGACCCTCTGAACAATTCTACTTGATTTTTCTTCTCATTGTGATGGAAAATTACTGATTCTTGTGATGCAGTTTTTTAATGACTCGTGTACTCAAAGTGAATTAGTTTAATAAACTATATTTTTAAAATTTTTTTTACTCCTGAATGGAACATTTTGAAAATATTTTTTGTAGTCAGGAATCATACAGAATCTGTTGAATCCCTTGCTATTTAGGTTAAATTCAGTGTCAGAGAACAAAGCTGCATACTTTTGAAGATAATTAATTATGAAAAATTTAAGTTTGCTCTTTCAATTTTCTCATCCTCTAGTTGCTTAATGGAAGTTTTCAGCATTTTTCATGGACTTATTTAAAAATATTTCTGTTATTTTTAGATATGGAGAATTGATGGGACCATTGAGAGTCCACCTCGGTTAAAAGTTACTCACAAAACATTTGGCACACAGAACAGCAATTCAGACATGATATATTGTCGTTTGAGTATGCCCATTGAGTTCCACTCATCATTCAACTTCGGCATGGGTGTGGAAAATGCCTCCTCAGATGTTTTCCAAAAACGGTTAGACTTGGGTTTGGTTATCCTACTTCATGCTTTCAGTGTAAATGTATTGTTATATTACTCTTTTTTTATTGTATACTCAAAATTTCTGTGCACTAGAAACAGATTACCATGAAATACTGTGTCCAGAAGGGAGAACCTTTTCTAAATAGGTGCATCACAAGGTCTATAGATCTTTGCCTAAGCAGCTCCATTTTTTTCTGAATTATTATGATTTGCAAAAGCTAGGCTGGAAAACCAGCTTAGAGTCTTTTGCCCTTTGGATTATTGCTCATCAACATCATTGTTCAACAGCTCATTGCTACCAGAAAAATGCCTAATTCATTAAATGAAAAAAGATTGTGGGAAAGGTTTTTAAAGATATCAGGTATTAATGGGTGCTGCACCTTTCAGAGTTACCTCTATCTTTATTTAACTGCTGCAAATCTGCTTCTTCTCCCACTCTCTACCATAATTGCAATCAACTATTTTACTTGTATATTTGTATCCTGTACAGTCTTTGCTAACGCATACTCAGTACCAAGCAAAGCTGGTTAGCTAGTAAGCTGACTTACAGTAGCTAGCTTTTAAGTATACTTAGCCTAATAATGACTAATTTTTTCACTACTTTTTTTTTTTTAATTATTCACTGATTTTCCTTTATCTGTAGAAAACACAGCCAAGAAATTGGTCCTCCTTCTACTACAGTAAGTAAATATGTTGAGATGCTTAGTTCTTCTGAAGTTTTGAAGTAGATTTATTTGTGGCAACATGTCCATTAGAAATCAATGTTCATTAGAAATCAATCTGTTTAAAGAAGCCTTTTAAATAATTTTTTATGATATAACACTATTTATAAATAATGATGTCCAGAGCTGCATTATTTGCAACTTGTATAAACATAAACCTCATCAAAATTAAAACACTAGTCTGTTTTTTTTTAAATTAAGAGTATTTAAAAGTACTTATTAGAAGAATGTGAATTACTATTATTGAAGTGTGATATATAGGAGATTTGATTATTCCTTGATAAAATACTTTAAATTTCTATTACTAATATGCTCTTTTCTTCCTTTCAGTATTTTTACTCACTACGGATATTTGCTGGCCAAGACCCATCCTCTGTCTGGGTTGGCTGGGTAACACCAGACTATCATTTTTACAGTGAGAATTTTGACCTAAATAAAAATTGTACAGTGACAGTTACTTTAGGCGATGAGAGAGGCAGGGTTCATGAAAGGTAAAAAATTATTTATAGTGTATTAAAGTTTTTATTTTAAACCTGTTGTTTAAAAGTCAGATGTTCATAAGCTTGATGCTATTTTAAATATTAATTTAAACTAATAAGAAAATTGATTATGGAGTATGAGTTTTCTGTGCTCATTTATATATGAATGTGTTTTAGATAGACATGTTAAAGTGAATTTATCATTAATGTTCTCTTGCAAACAAAATTTCTTTTGGAATTTTAAATGAAAGATGCTTCTTAAATATCTGTATTTACTCCCTATTAATGAAACAATTTGTTTAACTGTAACTAACAAGTTCAAGCAGAAGCCTGTGAAATTTTTTCATAACTATGAAAAGGAAAAAAAGTATTCCTCCACTGAAAAGTGCATGTCCACCAAGTTCAGTGTGACCTATGCTTTGTTCTTGTTGCTCTTTCAGTGTGAAGCGCAGCAACTGCTACATGGTTTGGGGAGGAGATGCAATTGCTAATTCCCAGAGATCAGGTCGCAGTAATGTTGATATAGAAATTGGGTGCTTTGTTGACCTGGCTACTGGAATGGTGTCATTCACAGCCAATGGAAGAGAGCTTGGCACTTGTTATC
Organism: Emberiza elegans; assembly: GCA_024865655.1. Taxonomy (NCBI): domain Eukaryota; kingdom Metazoa; phylum Chordata; class Aves; order Passeriformes; family Fringillidae; genus Emberiza; species Emberiza elegans. Next base: position 22,842,755 of record JALJVW010000139.1, on the reverse strand, counting down.
AGGTATTAGCAGATTTTCAGGAAGCTATCTAGTAAGATTCTTGTTTTTATGCTACTTTTCTTTTCCAGAAATCTAACTGGATATCATTTGTGTGATGATAAAATGTTTTCCTGTATCATTCTGGTTTATCCCTCTTTTTGTCACTCCTCGCAAGGCTATGTTTTTTGAGTTGTTTCAGTATGTTTGGATAATTTTTTTTTTACATCTCTGTACTGTTCAGAATCTTGATTAATAAAGTTAATTCTTTAAATTGTTTTTTCAACTGAATCTGTTATACCATAAAAGGGAAATAAATATTTAAACTAGCAGGAGGTCAAAATTAGACTTTATATATAATTTTTGATATGAATTAAGAAGAAAAATTTAGTTCATTATTACCAGGGTTTGTATCTTCTGCAGATAGCTGTGATTTGGTGACCTTGTGATTTGATAAATTTCAAAACCTAAAATTCAAATATGCATTAATGCAGAAAGCCAAAACAAGTAGGGTGAGCCCAAAATGTTATTAATGCCACCAAAACATTATGCCATTTTAAAAATGAATCAGTGGTTGACAGGAGTTTTCAGCACCAGATTGCTGAGATTTCCTCTCAGTCAGATCAGTTGTTCATAGTAAAGCACTTACTGTGGAAGAGGCTATCCAATATTAGCAACAATTCATTGCTTTCTTCTACGTCAGCCCCTCAAATGTGTACTACAGACAAAACTCAAATGTTTTTTAACTAGATTTAATAGAACTTTTGTACTGACTCCATTGAAAACCAATGTGGCAGGGCTGCACACAGCCTGTAAGGGCTGGGGTGGGAGGTTATCTAGTAATTTTGATTTTGGAATATTTTGTAATAGTGGCCAGTAACTTCAGTGCCATGCTGGGAGAATATTGAATGTCAGTACACTGGCAAAAGAAAACAGGTGGTTAAAGTGCTTAAGCACTGCTTTGTTGTTTTTCTAACCAGATACAAATCAATACGAAAGCTGCTGAGCAAACCCATGAAAATGGTGTGTTCCTTTGCAGTGGATGTTTGTGGGGTTTTCTTCATTGACAGCCTTTGGCTGTTCTTATCTTGCTAGGAGATGTTTGAAAAGACAGATGTGAAAGATGCATGTTATTGAATTTAGTGTAACTAACACTTTCAGGTTTTTCCTTATAGTGTTTACAATTAATATAATCATGTTCTATGTACTAAATGTAAAACTGTCTCACTAAATACCATTTTTTTTCCTCTGTTTCTTCTCTTTTTCATGGAAAAACGCCAGAAGTTCTTTTAGGAAATATTTTTTCAATAAACCTGTTACACCTGGTCTGCTGAAAATGAGCATATCCAGCATTTTCTGTAGATATAAATAGTATAACCCAACAAGATTGTTGCAAATAAGGGTGAAATATTTTTAAATTTTAGCTTACTTTGCGTAATTTAATTATTTTCTCTCTTTTTGAAAGTAATGAAAATTATATTATGTAGTTTTCATTTCCATGCCTTGAATATTTTTACAATAAAGTAAGACCTTTACAGTATTTTGAGAAATCAAATCTCTCACTCCAGCTGCCACAAATAATTTATATTTGTCTGGTCTAGGTAATCTAGTCTTATAGAGTTTGCATATACTTTTCAGTTTTCTTAACTGAAATAGAAGGACAATATTTGTTTGTTGTTTTCATTTTGAAAAGGCCTACAGGTCAACATATTTAAGAGAGGAAATTAATTTTTCTGTAGTTCTTGATCTAACTATTGAATGCCATGGTGATATTCAGGAAAAAACCCAACACAACAATCAGAACAGAATGCCTTTTTTTCTGCATTTGGGGTAGTGGTTTTTTTAAATTACCAAAAAGTTTGGAATGTTAATACCTACCCCTATATTATTTTATCTATGTCCATAGTCATAGTTTTGATAGCTTGTTGTCCTCAAAGTTAGGAGTTGTACTCCTTCACAGCACAAATATTGTAGTCGTGCTTATTATGTACAGCGTCTGTACATGATGCACAAAATTCACCATGATGTGATCAATGTATTTAATTGAACTTCTGAAACTTTGACTTAATTGCAGAGATGTGCTTTTTTCAGCCATCCTGGAGCACTGAATTTTTAAAAATATACTGTTCTGTAATTATATTTTTAATTCTTTATTTCATGGCAGTGGTTCCTCCCCAGGTGTTGAGAGGACATAAGGCTACAAAACACCTGTCTCAAAAACCAGGTGGTCCTATGATGATAACTGCAAATACTTTACTATATTATAGGTAGACACCATTCAGCACTTTATTTAGTAAATTATATAAATTATTTGATAATGAAGTGTAAGGTATACAATATTTATTTTATATCATATTCAGAGAGATGATTTTTTTTCCACTTTTAATTTCTAAAAAAATTTAATCTCATTTCACTTCTAGGTTGAACCAAATACCAAGCTTTTTCCAGCAACTTTTTTACAGCCTACAAGCACTAACTTGATTCAGTTTGAACTTGGTAAATTAAAGGTAGGAAGTATTTTTATATTCTGTAGAAAGACAACCTTTATGTAAATGTGCTCTTTTAAATCTGTTTATTTCCATGTAAATTCCTGCTCAGTTAAATTTGTTTAGGAAGGTTGAATCAAAGACGTGACTTGTAATTTGACTTCTACGCTTACTTCTGTAAATGTTGTTATTATATGCAGTTAATTGATTATCTGAAATTGTCAAAATAAACTAATATTGTTTGAGGATAGCACTATTAACGTTGGGGGATTTTAATGGATTTTTTATGTTGCAATAACTTCTACCTTTCTATGATTTCCTTTTTATTTAAAAGTTATACTTCCTTTTGGTGTTATGGGTTCATTAATAATTATGTGTTTCAAAAATAATTAATACATATGTTTGTTTCAGAACACCATGCCTTTATCAGCAGCAATTTTTAAAAGTGAAGAAAGAAATCCTATTCCTCAGTGTCCCCCTCGACTTGATGTACAAACAATCACACCAGTTTTATGGAGCCGGATGCCAAACAGCTTCCTCAGAGTAGAAACTGAGCGTGTCAGTGAGCGTCATGGCTGGGTTGTGCAGTGCTTGGAACCTCTGCAGATGATGGCCCTTCATATCCCAGAAGAAAACAGGTACGCTGATAATGAGATAAAAGTACTTGATGTGGACAAAATACACTGAAAAAATGTGCCAGTGTATTGATTAAACCTGCTTTGCTGAATATTTACCTTATAGCTGTTGAGAATTTCTGATCTTACCTGATATTATTGTATTCATGAAACTTAAGTCAATACAGGAGACTGAACTTTAATACCGTGTTCCAAGTTTTGCATGCATAAAAGAAAGCATGACTGTTCCGTTTTATTTAAATTTAAATTGAAATAGCATCTCTTAAATCTGTATGTCTTTAAACATGGAGATTTTTCTCAGCTTGAGAAAAACAAGCATAAAGAACATGCAAGTACTGTTTTGCCATTTTTTCTGTAATAGAAACCTGTAATCTCTTCCTGTTTCACCAGCACTGAATTTACATGAATTAAGTTCACTTGATGTACAAACAATCACACCAGTTTTATGGAGCCGGATGCCAAACAGCTTCCTCAGAGTAGAAACTGAGCGTGTCAGTGAGCGTCATGGCTGGGTTGTGCAGTGCTTGGAACCTCTGCAGATGATGGCCCTTCATATCCCAGAAGAAAACAGGTACGCTGATAATGAGATAAAATGACTTGATGTGGACAAAATATACTGAAAAAATGTGCCAGTGTATTGATTAAACCTGCTTTGCTGAATATTTACCTTATAGCTGTTGAGAATTTCTGATCTTACCTGATATTATTGTATTCATGAAACTTAATACAGGAGACGGAACTTTAATACCGTGTTCCAAGTTTTGCATGCATAAAAGAAAGCATGACTGTTCAGTTTTATTAAAATATAAATTGAAATAGCATCTCTTAAATCTGTATGTCTTTAAACATGGAGATTTTTCTCAGCTTGAGAAAAACAAGCATAAAGAACATGCAAGTACTGTTTTGCCAATTTTTCTGTAATAGAAACCTGTAATCTCTTCCTGTTTCACCAGCACTGAATTTACATGAATTAAGTTCTTATGTTCTTAGTGACAAGATTATGCCTTGCTTTGATTTTTATTAGGTTTTATCTTCAGAGTGAGGATAATAAATATCTATCCAATTGTGAATGTCATTACCAGTGAAAAATCAAACTATCAGCAAAAGCATAGCAGAAAGACCATTTACCACCTCTACTTTTATTAGTAATTATTAAATGTCTTTTAATGATTCAAAACTCAATTTTATTTATTGTTAATAAAAGTGAATTCAAGGAAAGAGTGGAAAACACTGGGTCTTGTGGAAAAAATGAACCAGCAATCCTGAGTAAACTACAAAGGCACTGTTTAGGAATGGTAGTAATGCAGATTTTCAGCAAGCCTAATATGTCTGTTTTAAAAACAAATTCTAATTTACAATAGAGTCCAAAGATGTGCCTCCATCTTAGATTTTTTTCCTATGGAGTAATAATTTTAAACAGTCTCAAAAAATTATTCCCACCATTTACTGTGTTTTAATGATGCACACATTAAGATTAATTAGTATCAACCTTTACATTAGTGGTTTGAAGAGGAACTGAGAAAATGTTCCTCTTCAAACCACTAATATAAAAGTTGATACTAACTAATCTTAGTATCAGAATGTTCAGCGATTATAGAACTTTCCTTTTTCAAAGTCTTTATTTATGGAATTGACTGGTGTTCTGTTTCTTTATTTCACAACAGATGTGTTGATATTTTGGAACTATGTGAACAAGAAGATTTGATGATGTTTCACTACCACACTTTAAAGCTCTATAGCTCAGTTAGTGCTCTAGGTAACACTAGAGTTGCTTATGCACTTTGTAGCCATGTGGATGTATCTCAGCTATTTTTCACAATAGATAATCAATACTTACCTGGACTTTTACGTTCCGGATTCTACGACTTGCTCATTAGTATTCACTTGGAGCATGCCAAGCAAGCCAAGCTCATGATGAGCAATGAGTTTATCATTCCAGTTACAGATGAAACTCGAAATATTAAATTATATCCTGATGAAACAAAGAAGCATGGTTTACCTGGAGTAGGACTTAGCACTTGTCTTAAACCAGCCTTTAATTTTTCTACTCCATGCTTTATTGCGACCAGCGAAGATCATCAGACATCCATCCCAGAGATACCCCTGGAGATACTTAAATCCAAGGCCATAAGTATGTTGACAGAGGCAGTGCAGTGCAGTGGCAGTCACATACGAGACCCTGTTGGAGGACAGGTTGCATTCCAGTTTGTTCCTGTTCTTAAACTGATAGCAACATTGCTTGTAATGGGTGTTTTTGACGACGATGATGTGAAGCAGGTGTTACTCCTCATTGACCCCACTGTGTTTGGAGACCACAAGGAAGAAACAGAAGAGAGGATAGAGAAGGAAGAAGTGACACAAGTTGAAGAAAAAGCTGTAGAAGCTGGGGAGAAAGCAATCAAACAAACAAAAGCTCCTGCAAAGGGCTTGTTGCAGACAAGATTACCAGAATCTGTTAAGCTTCAGGTGACCATTTATTATAAATATGTTACTTATATTCTACTCTTGATGAAAAAAGGATTGTTTCTTGTCTGTTCTCTACTTAATAAGATTTGAAATTCTGAAGGTCTTTAATTCCACTTTGCCTTAAAACCTCAAATTCATTTTAAAAAAAATTGATGATGATGCAGTTCTTTCTACATCTATCTACACTTAAATAGATATGTAAATACATACTTATGAAATAAGAACCAGAGGGTTAGGCCAGGTAATCTTTAAAGGACCCTTCCGAGCCAAACTAGTGTGTGATTTCTAGATAGTTTGGGTGCATGGAGTGATAGATTGTGTGTGCAATATATTATCAATCAGATAATGAAACCACCATTTTTTTATCCTTCACAGTGTTGAAATAAAAATATGGGAAAAATGTCTCTCATTTTTACAGTCTGATGCAGTGTATAGTATGTGCTCAAGTTCTCCCCCAGAGTTTGTAAATCTGTTGAGATTGTCTATTTTCTCTACTCTAGATGTGTCATTTACTCAATTATTTTTGTGACTGTGAACTACAACATAGAGTTGAAGCAATTGTATCCTTTGCGGACCGTTATGTATCAAAACTGCAGTATAACCAGAAATACAGGTACAATGAACTCATGCAAGCCTTGAACATGTCTGCTGCATTGACTGCCAAGAAGACTAAAGAATTTCGGTCTCCTCCTCAAGAGCAGGTAATATTAAAAAAAAGAAAAGATTGAATTAAAGATTAATAAAACTCTTTATGATGACAAAATAAAATCCTGACTCACTGGAGAACCAAAATGAATTTGAAAATGAATTTATTCCATGCCACAAAATACTGAATGTCAGAATGTTGAAATTTTGTTCTAGAACTTATGCTGTAAACCAAAGTTATAACCAGGTAAAGTATGACTATATACTGGAATATGTCCTAGGCCATTCCAGTATTTTAACTGTGTTTTAAATCCCTTAAAGATTAATATGTTGCTGAATTTTCAACTGGGAGAGGATTGTCCCTGTCCAGAGGAGATTCGGGAGGAGCTATATGAATTTCATGATGATCTTCTAATTCACTGTGGTGAGTGGCAAGTTGTTGATACAAGTTTTGTTTGTGTTTTTGGCACTCTACAGATCAGTTGAAAAATATACTAGCATGAGAGGTTTTTTTATTAGATATGCTACTGCCTACAAAATTACTTTAGTGACAAACTTCGGTGTATATTACAAAAATGCCTGTGCATGGTTTTAAGTTTCGCTGTTAAATCTCTATTAAATATTTTCTCATATTATTCTGTTTATATGCCAGTTTTAGATTTACTGGGGAAAAAATAATCCAAACAAGTAGGTTGGCTTACCTTAAAAAAATTATATAAGCACATGTATGAGTACATGCAGATAAAAGGTATTGAGGGAAAAATTGCTGCAAAGCTGAGCATCAGAAATTAAATTTTAAAAAAAGCAGATGTGGAGTTCTCTGCCTGCTTTAACTTAGTTTTCTCTTATATGCATAACTTTGAGAGTCAGTCATTATAAAACACTCTTGCACTGTATGCTTGAACTGTCCCCACTCATTTAATTTGGTTTCCTGTACAATTTTATGTGGGGTTTTTGATGTCTATTTTTTTGTTAGTTTATTGAGTTTGTTGAGATCTTAGTCTAATTCAGACAATCATGAAATTATTAACATTTGTAGTCTGAGTCATCTAATTATTACTGTTCATTGTAAGCAATTATGCAGTTAAAACTGAAATAAACAAGCTTTTTCCATCAACCTACTTGTTAGATATATTTAGTTACTCTTCCAGTATATTGCTTAATTCTATGGGTTTTGGCATCCATCTTGTCCAAAAAGAGGGGCCGATGTTATTACAGTGAGTTGACAGCATCTCAATCTCTTCTCCAGGAAGAACATGATATTCCTAATGGTTAGTTCTTCCTCATCCACCTGCTTGCTTGAGGTCATTATCAAATGTTTACCAATGCAGTCTGATATATCTTCCTGTGCTGGTTGTCCCTAAAACCAGGTTACCTGGTTCATGGAATTGTACTGTTTTAATGACCTGTAATTACTTTCTGTTTTCTGTTTGGAGGCATGGTGCTTCCTATACCATTCTTGCTTGTACTGTTAAGGCTTCTGATGTTATTTTGCACTGCTATATCTGAGTACCCTCTTAGAATCCCAAGCAACCAGCAAGCTGTGATTTCATGATAAGTCAATTATAATTTTTCAACTACCTCAGCCTTAGCCTCAGCCAAAGATGAGTAGGTCTGCAGGTAACTAAGCTGTGCTCCATCTGTTTACTTCTGAGGGTGTTGTACAAGACAGTATTAGAAGTCTTAAAATCAAGATTTGTGTCTGTAAGGCAGAAATTTAGTTGGTTTATCATTACTTGTTTTTCATCATTTCTTCTGAGTGCTTACCGAAAACTGTTTCTTTCATTCCGTAATTTTTCTTTCAACTGTTAAAGTGAATAGTTAGTATCTTCCTATTTACTCCTCTTTCTCTGTTTTTATTACATCTATTATAATAAATTTTTAGAGCCACCTCCATTGTTCAGTCACTTAGCCCTTGATCTGACCTCTGGTTTCCAAGGGTAATGCCCATTTGGCAGCACAGAGTACTTTAAGACACCAGGATGGAGATTATGAAAGCTCTACAACTTGGAAATGTCTTAACTCCACAATCAATTAATTTTAGTTTAAAACCTTGGGGCTACTATGATCATTGAGTTATTTTAACTTCTGATCATTCTTCATATTTCATGAAGTGAAACACTATTTATTGTATGCGTTGAGATTTTGCTTTTTAGGGATGCACTTTTATTATTTGTTTACTACATTTTACATGTGTATTTTGAATGAGAGTTCAAGATAGACAAAACACTGTCTCATTATTAAAATAGTTTAAAGATCCTCTGGATTCTATGCAAAACCATGTTCATTACTTTGTACAGATTTATCAGAGGTGGTTGCTGTGGATAAATGCTCCTCATTATCTGTGTCCTGACTTGGTCCTGAAAATCAGTACTGAGCAATCACAGCTGCAGATTAAATGAATAGGAGTTCTGCTTGGAATGTTTAATCAGCTTTTTAGTACTAAGCATACTTTGCCATCTAAGTGGAAAACTATGTATGCAATCAAGTAATTAAAGGCTTCTTCATAATGAATATAAGCAAATAGTTACTCAGGCAGTCTTAATCCTAGCACGTTGTAACTGGGAGTGGTTAATTTTGCTGGCAAAATAATGATCCTCAATCATATTTTTTATGTGCAATTTCTTGCTTATAAAAAAACAAGCAAATTTACAGCATATTTGGTAGCATCATATCAAACTGACAGTTACCTGGGTGGAAACCATGACAATGCGCAGACCTCTGCTACTTGAAGGAAGCAATTAGCCAGTAGCAACATCAGACTGTCAGCTTCTGAATGGGTTGCATCTCTAAGATGATGCAGGATGAGTGACATGGAAGAGTAGATGAGATCCCACCTGGAGCAGTCACAGACCTCATCAACCCCAGTCCAACACTGTTTTAACTCATGATCCCAGTGCATTTCCTTCTGTCTGTCCATTTCAACTTCTTCAGAGTTCCTCTCCCAGTGTCCTTCTCTTGTGTCCAGAACCCAGGTTTTATTTCATTGCCAGATATTTGTTCCTTTAATATCCTTGTCTGCTTTCTCTTTCCTTTCATTGCTGGTGACATTTCGTGTTCTTACTTTCTTTCAGACTGACTGTATCCCTTCTTAACTTTTCATTTTGCCAAGCCAGTTCCATTTATCGTATTTCTTAAATTCTGTACGTACTGTCCAATTTGAATTTTGACTTCCTTCATTCCCTCTCTGTGCCGTTGAATTTTAACACTTAGTCACTCCTAGTCATAATGTCCCCTCCTCTTTTTGTAGCTGCCAGCAGCAAAGTTTCTCCAGCTTGATAGCATGTTCTATTTTCTTTCTTAGTTAACTGTTTAGGACCAGTTTTAGCTACTGCAGTTTCTTCTTTTCCCCCCTGCTTCAGGTTCTAGGTCTAGTATCCTGTCTGAAAAACTTTTCCTTTTCTCAATTTCTCTTTGACAAGCAAACTGCAAAAGCTTACATTTCAGCTGGCACAATCTCTGATCTGGAGAGAGCCTGCTTAGCTGTTCTTTGCTTCTGTACATAACATATGTGTTGTCTGATGATCACTAGGAGGTGTGAGATGCAGTCCGGACGGTCAGTTGGGCCCCACGTTGGGCGCCAAACTGCAGCGGGGTCAGCGGCCTTAAATCCAAATGCGTCCGGCTAGCAGGGCGGCCAGCTGCCACTGCAGCAGTTGGGAGTCAGTCCCGGTGGCAGGGCCCCAGAACTGCTCCTACGAACACCCTTTGGCGTCAAGGGCCTCAGGCTGTGTTCGTGGGGACGAGATCGTGTTGCTCTAGATAGAGCTTGGCTGCAGGAGAGGCGAGACAGAGAGCCGGACACTCACTGGGGACTGTCAGGTTTATTGCCTGCTCAGAGTCAACCAGGGAGTGACAAAGTAACATTGGGGCTTACAGTTTTTATAGTATCAGAGGGTCGGGGGAGGAGTACACAAAGTAACCAATAGAGGATGGAAACCATCAAAAATGACAAGGGGGGAGTCCAGTAAGGATATCGGGAAGGTGGGGCCCTGGTCCCACAGCCAATCATGGCTCCCAAGAGAGGGAACTTTCTGGATAATAGGGAGGAGTAGGGAGTGATTGACTGGGGCCAGGGGAGGGGAAATGGGAGGAGAGTACAACTACATAAGGAAGCTGGAGGGAGGGGAACCAAAGGATACATAATATGACAGGAGGATTGGCAGAACTATAGGCAGGAAAATGAACTTGGGCAGAACCATTTTACAAACAGAGGGGAAACTGGGGCAAACCAATTGAACACAACACAACAGTGAGAGACTTTGAATGGTTGTGAAGCCTGGTAAAATGACATCCTGCTTCACTGTATACATTTTCATGAAAAGCATGCAGTATCCACATAATCTCTGAATGCCTTCTTACAGCTATAAATTCAGTTAATATATTTGTTTATGGCTGCTAAATATCTCAACTTAAAACTGTACTCTATTGTAAGATGCAGCCATACACTTCTTTCTTTAGCCTACATTCTGCAATATGAAACAAAGGATCACATATTCAATCAAATATGACCGTGAGTCATACTTAATTGCCATAGTAGACTCTTTAACAGGTACCACCTCTTTGGTCATAATAGCGAAAAATGAATACTATAAATCTGGATGTAAGAAGTATGTGTACTAAAATGAACATAATTTGAGGAGTGCTTCTGGTACTGTGTGTTAAAGCTGCTGGCCTTACTACTACTTCTTTTATCCTGTATGAAATTTGCTGGTGAAAAAAAAAATTCCTATAGCAATTTTAATATTGTTTAAATATTGAGGGAGTTAAACTTTAAACAAGTTTTGTTTCTAATCAGTTTTATTTTATGCTAAGGTATTCCACTAGAAGAAGAGGAAGAGGAGGAAGAAGATTCCTCCTTGACTGGCAAACTCCGTTCATTAATGTACAAAATCAAAGGTCCACCAAAAGCAGAAAAATTGGAGCCTAAGGAAGAAGAAGAGAAAGCTCCTAGTAAGTTTTCTTTCCCTATAAATACTTTCATGGTGCAAATGTTAAAGTTTTACACAGTCAACAGGAGTGTATTTTCTAATAAAATTTTATAAGGGGCTTAAGAAGGACACTGCCAGTTTAAGTTTCTTCTGCCTCTTAGAACTATTATTCTGCATATGGAACACCTCAGATGCATTTTTAAACAAGAAATTAAAATGAGTGGAAGATTTTAGATCCAGATCATCAGCTCTAGGGTTGAAAATTTATATATTCTTTACAAAGAACTGTGAAAAGCTGATTATGGCACAATAATCTAGACTCCAGCATTCTAAACTTGGGAAGATCTAATTTTCATGGGGTTTTTTAACCTAAAAATTATTCTTTAGAGCTTATCTCCATTTCCTTCTGTTACCTTTTCATATAGATGCAAATACAGACAAGCACATAACCCCCCCAAAACACTTGTAATCACAAACTTCTTATTCTTAGCAATATTCCTGTACATATCCATTCTCATACCCTCTTCCATAAGATGCGAGGGGTGTTCATGGTCTATGCAGTTGAGATTGGTTCTGTGCTTGCAATTCCTCAACTATTTGCATAAGCTTTTAGTTGAGCATCTTTCAACAACTCACCTGATTCTCATTGCCATTGTGCTCCCAGGCCACATGAGAATTCATCCCAGTGTGGGTGATGTATGGTCTGAATCTCACAAACTTTGTCTTTGCTGTTGATATGAGTTTTCAAACCTTAGTAGTGACCAGGGATGGTAAGGAACAAGTAAGGCAAAAAGCAAAATTCCTCCAGGTCTTCCTTTAGGACACTTTTTTTTTGAGGTTTCTTCTTGCCTTTCTGAATCAAGATTGGGGCTCTAGCTCGAAATTTCTGTAACACCATACAGATATCATGTGCAGGATTCTCCAAGTGACTTCAGGTTGGTCAACCAGTAACGGTTCTCTTTTTTTCCCAAGTTGTTCAGTTTGTCAATAGGCCCTTGTACAGATGTGGAATGGTTAATTTATTTCAGGCTCAATAATTAACAGTTTTGTGGAGATTAGACAGCAAAATTATTTTATAACTGGTCTGAAAGCATATTCTGGTCTGTTAAGCTTGTTAATGTGTTTTAAGTACATTAAATCTTGTAACAATCTGATATGCTGCATGAAGCAGGGCTTCATTCTCCAGTGACTCATCTGTTAGCATCTGCTTTCTCTTTAATGGTAGCAGGAACTACTCAGTATCTGGTACTATCATTTCTTCTCCAGGTTTCATGTAGATTCTATTGTCCTGAGTCAGGACGTATTCACTCATAAAGCCTCAGGGCACATGGTGTTTTGTCCTTGGAGCAAAGCAGTTCACTTATTTCATGTACCAGAACTTTGAGTTGCAAGAAATGTGTGTTGGAAAATGATCCTACAGTGTCTATTTTTCTGGAAATTTCAGATGATTTCTTTAGGCTTGGGCCCAAAGAGTGGCCCTGGAGTGATGCACAGTAGAAATATGCACATGGATTAAGTCATTCAAAGCATGATGAAAAATAATATAGATATATTATATTATATTATATACTTGACTGTAGCTGGACACTCTGAGGTTTTTAGTCCATGTGTGCACTTCCCCTTTATGCATAAGGAAATGGATGTCAGAGGTATCCCCAATCCTCTTATGTGCATGAAGAGGTGTGGTGGTGCGCCTATTTCTAAGATTAAAATCTCTGGCCTTGAGTGTCTTGGTTTTAGTCATACATACTCAGTGTGAATATTCATAAAAAGGAACTATTTGCTACAAATAAATCTTCCTTTACTCTAAGCTTACATTCATTTCTTGTCACAAACAATCTTTCACCCAAGTGAGGAGTCAGCAATTTCAACCTAGTATTAACTATGAATCAGTAAATTTTGTATTTAAAAACAAGTTAGAACTCTGAAAATAAATACATAGAGGCCAATAATTGTTATTAATAATGATTATAGCATTTTGTAACCATCAAGTAAAAACTGAGATAAGCCATGACATGCCACTAAGAGTAGGGCTATCTCTGTGAAGTGCAGAATTTCTTCCCACAGGTTGAAAGCCTAATTATGGAACAGAACCTCAGAACTAATGATAGGTTTGCATAAATACCATATTAAATAAGCTAAGAAAGAAATGTTAGCAAGTGAAAGAATAGCATACACACAAACCCCAATGCATCTACACTATCTATAAAGACTTTAGTGATGGAAAGTGGGAGTGTTCATGCCATTAGAAGAATTTTGGGAAAGTCAAGGGGTATGTTTGCTGGTGATAGAAGAAAGACATTTGCATTGTTTTGAGGTAGGGTGGTTATTCCTGTTCTGCTTGATATCAAACGTGAACATTTGTTGGAACAAGGACTGGAACATGTGTCCAGTTTTCAGGTAAATTCCCTAAACTTTGGGCTTAGCAAAACTGTTTTCAGTATCCCTGAATTTGCAATGTCTACAATACAGGTGCATCAAGCAATTTTTATTCTGTAGTTACAAGCAATACAATATTTTTAGAAAATGCATTAACAAGTGACAGTGACTTGATCTAGAAATAAGGAATAAATTGAAAGTCTAATGCAACATTTACTTTACAAGGATGATTCTCAAAATCATGGTCAAATTAAAGGTTTTCATTGTGAGCAGTGCTGGTGTCGACTTGAACCCTAAGCAGATGTTTATTGTTTTCTATCTCTCAAGAGCATTACATTTATCTTGAAAAATCTGAAAGTTGCTTTTCCAATTTAAAACCCTGTTCAGTCTGCTTGTGGTTTTTACAACCTCTTTGTTGCCTCCTGTTACATATTTTACAATAATAAATGTTTTTGATGTTTTCTGTTGGAAGAGCTAGTAACATGTAATGTATTTTGCTTTTAGCTACACTGAAAGAACTCATATCGCAGACAATGGTGCGCTGGTCCCAGGAAGATCAGATCCAAGATCCCGAATTAGTTCGGATTATGTACAGCCTCCTTCGTAGGCAGTATGACAGCATTGGGGAGCTCCTGCAAGCCCTGAGGAAAGCGTACACCATTAGTGCGGCCTCTGTCAAGGACACCATTAATCTGCTTGCAGCACTGGGCCAGATCCGCTCACTGCTCAGTGTGAGGATGGGAAAAGAGGAGGAATTGCTAATGATTAATGGATTAGGGTATGGAATCAATTGAATTTTGTTTTTAAGTTGGTGTGAAGCTTTTTGTTATCCTAGTAAGTCCTGTAATTTTTGTTCCTAAATTAAAATTAATGCTGTACTGAAGTGTAAATATGTACCAGTGATTTACACTTTCACATATATTTCCAAGGTGGCTCCAACTATCCCTCTAACAGTATCAAAAGGGTCAAATTTTCTGTGAACTAAAGTATTATCTAAAGAAAATAGACTCCTTTTACTAGAGTTAAACCTGATGCTTAAACCTTAATCAAAGTACATGTTTTAGCAGCTCTGGAGAAAAAGATCACAAACATTTTTGCTAATGTCTATCTATAATGCATTTTTCTCAAACTTAAAGCCCATTTTATATTTCATGTGAGTGGATAAACTTGCTGATGTCTTTTCAATTTGAAATTCAGAAGAAATTTCTTTTATCTAGCACCAGATGATGTGAGAATATTTTCTGCATCTTTGCTATAAAATTACCTCTGTTGAGCAGTGGTATTGCAGTGCATTCTTTCATGTTTTTTATTCGTCTTGAGTGACTGAATGATGGTTGGGCCATTTAATGTTGGAAGGAGAAAACAATACAGAAAGTAAATTATTTCAATTAAAATGGTGCATTTAGAGAGAAAATTATAGTATTGTTACCTGAGAACTATATTTATTTGTCTTTCTTCAGGAATATTGAAAAAAATTTGTCCTTTACAGCAACTGTAAGAAAGTTCCATTATTTTTACTATTTCAATGTAAAATTTATACTGTTTTTGTATAAATTACAAAGACTAATCTCTTTACTTGAATTGATCTGTTCATGGCAATGACTCATTAGACAGTGTGCAACTGTCCAATTTGTCCTTGATGCTGAGTTTGTAAATTTGCTGAGAATTACATGAGGGATAAAGGATAAATTTTGCCTATACATGGTATGGATATAAGCACCTTCCAAGATGTGCTGTATTGAGACTCACACATGCTCAGTTTTCTGTATTTCTTTAAAGCAGGAATGATGCCTATTATTTGCCATGTGTTTTTAAAAGGTTGTCCTAAAATGTTAGAAATCCCTGGATTCTGTTGAAATCTAGTTCCTGGGTTATTTTGAAACAGATAAATTGTCTTTTGGATTATGAAACCAATACAGCTGATTCTAGAAATGTTGAGAGAATGGTGGGCAGACTGAAAAAGTTAAAATAGTCCTTCATAATGGACCTGTATGCCACTTCTGACAGAATTTGAAAATAGTGGTGAAATACATATAATAGATTACCTTAAATGCTAAGTCTACTTACTGTCTTTACTTGGTGAACTGAGGAAATTAATTAATAGGTTACTACAGAAATATGATTCATTAGATTTCATTTTCTTGAACTCTGTTCTCAACTTAAAACCTAACAAAACATATTCTTTTGCACTTAGATCATCACAGATTTTTTTTTAAATTTAAACAGAACAGATGGTAAGAGCAATTTTGAGATGAAGAATTGCCATCTCAAAATAATTTTGAGGTTAATATTCTTATGAAGAATCTACAAGAATTAGAGGAATGACAACATATTGAAATGTGAAACATTTTGTTCACAGATGCTTTTGTATTCTGCTGAATTCTAAGAATTGTAAATGATATTAATACAATGAATGCATACTTCTGAAATCTCAATGCTTCAACTTAAACTAATTTGGGATTTCTTAAAAGCAAATTGTCTTTTCTTTTATTTTAGGGATATAATGAACAACAAGGTGTTTTATCAGCATCCTAACTTAATGAGAGTCTTGGGCATGCATGAGACTGTTATGGATGTGATGGTAAATGTGCTTGGAGGAGATAAATCTCAGGTAATTTCACCACAATTTGTTATGTGTTTTGCATTTTGAACCTTCCCAAAAATATATTAGGATGTTTCAGAAGTGAACAAAAATATATCCCATGTAAACTAGATTTTGCTCTTCCAAATTAAAGTATTCATTAATGAAAAAAGTAGAATCTTTTATTTTACTAGAGGGAGAAGCCCAGTAGCTGAGCCTTGATTTTTAAAACCTGAGTTATTTTAGGTGTTTCATTTTTCTTTTAATAGGATAGTAAAATGTTTTGTTATTAAATATATACTTAACTGCATTTATTGAGGTGTAGCTCTGGTAGGAAAATTTACCTCTTCATCTTAAATGAAGTGTTACTACCAATAAATTATAATAATAGACTAAGCCTGGATTATATTTTAATGCTCAAATTCATGTACTTGAATTGAGCAAAAATTTTCTTGCAGTGTTGTGTTCTCCCTTTTCTCTGTGCCGTGCTGGAATATATATATACATGTTATTTTAAAGGCAGAGTGGCATAAATTTTGAGAAGCCTAACTGAAAATCTTCACTCCTGAAGAAAGTGAGAAATGAAGTGCGCATATTTTCATTCCTCTCTTTGCTCATGTCTGATGTTTTTATGCTGTTGCCTTCATCCCAAAAAGAGATGTCTTGTCTGATCCCAGTATTCCTTAGCTAATATCTTTTGCCTGGCTACTCATTTTTCTTATGTATCTGGAACAATTTTCAGCCCAGTATTCTACCTTTTGCTTATCTTTTCTCTGTCTTTCAATTTTTCATAACTTGAATGGCTTCAATGAGCAGCGGCGCCACTCTTTACCTCTTTAATCAATAATTTTCTTAAATGCTTATCCATTGAATCTGCCTATACCATTGCAGTTTTGCAAAGTATTCACATACCAGTTTTACTATTTCTGTTGCATTTCAAAGCAAGTTACAATTAATTATAAAATTATTATTACTTTGCTAATTTATAGGTATTACAACACCCTGGTTTTGCTATAACTTGTACATAGAGCCGAAGGTGATAAAAACCCCCTGAAACTCAAAATAATGTCAAGCCCCAATGCCTTCTAATTTTATTAAAAATGTTTTCCTAGAAAATTTTAATAACACAGATCTACAAAAATGCTTTACAGAAATTACCATGATATCCTTCAAAGGAAATGCAGACTTAGAAAACTGCTTAGCAACCTGATGTTTTGTCATTAAATGGCTTGGCCACCCAAAATAACCCATTTTATGTCTCTGTCTTTATGAATTGTATGTAGACAGTAGGTACCTCATACCTCATTAATATTTCTTTCTGTTCAGTGTTGTAGCTTCAAGAGATGGAATGAGCAATCATGAAATGTAGTCTGTGGCTTAGGAACTGGGCATTTTTCTAGATTGTGGCAGCAGATTGTTTAAGCTAGATCTCCAGCTTCTTGGAATAAATGGTTAATCATGGGGCTGTATTGAGACATATACTGTCCCTGAAGGAATGGTGGGAATGTTAAAACTTTTCAGTTCAAACTGGTATGTCATCTATAGTTCTCTGAAAAATGTTTTTTCAACACCTTAATGGCCTAATGAATGTGAAAGTTAAAAGGAAATGTGGGTCCCTTCCTAAGTTAGAGCCAAAGTAACTGTCAGTTGCTTATCACCTTGGTAACTTCACTGTACTTTCCTTGCAAGGAGCGCAAGAAGAAGAACTGGAACAGATTGGTAATTAACATATTTCACTGCTTTGTCAACTTTCCTCTTCAGCAGATCGCCTTCCCGAAGATGGTGGCAAGCTGCTGTCGGTTTCTGTGCTACTTCTGCCGCATTAGCCGGCAAAACCAAAAGGCCATGTTTGAGCATCTCAGCTACTTACTGGAAAACAGCAGTGTTGGACTGGGTACGCCATGTAGCTGCAACACCTAAAAGCAAGAGTAGGAGAAACTGTGATATCAAAAGACTGGTGTCTAATTTATATAGCAGGCTGAAACATGCTTAAACCACCTTGTGGTTTCACCTTTAATTATTTTTCTTTTATTTTTTTCACTTTTGTTTCCTGCTAATGTGTCTATGAATTGTATTAGGAACAGAATAGTCTGAATCTGTGTTTTTAAACACCTTGAAAAAATTAGTATTAAACACATGGTTTGACATTTTTCTGTTCAAAATAGTTGTGGTTTGAAACCTAAGATTAAATTGACTCCTTATGGTGCTTGCCTGTTTCATCTGGTTTAAATTTCCTTGCCTCTACAGTTTAGGCTACTGAAGTAAATTTCATATTTTTCTTTTGAACACTGACTATGCTTTTTTAATGCATGTGCATTAGATTTTGTAACAGAGGGAAAAAATTATTAGCTCAATAGATGGCTTTAATAACAAGATATGTCAAGACAAAATAGCCTGTGATGGCACAGTGATTTAGCTGTTCATGCATGCATTTGGCCATAAAAATCACAGAAAACTGGAAAATATTAAAGAAAGAAAAAAGGTAATTGAAGCTTTAAATGTCCCTTTTTTGCTAAAGATAGGCATGTTTTAAAATCTTGACTTGATAAGGCTGTGCAGAATTATGTAGTTAACATGTGGGTCTCCTAAGGAAATAGTATTCCTCCAATTTGCTATATTGCTAATACTGATTTTTTTTTCATCTGTGTTTAAAACCACTGTATTTGAGTATGCTTACAGATATGGATGTGAAGCCAGAAAAAATGTCAGCATTTCCATATTATTAAAAACAGTTGACTGTGTTCTTGGATGAAGAACTGCCCTAAAATGTTCTATGAATTTATTTGCGTTCTAGATTCCAGCGTGATTGCTGCCCTCTGCTGCGTGAATGCAATTACTGCAAACTCCCTTTAGTCATTATGTATTAACTTTTCTCTGCAGCGTTTCCTTCAATGAGGGGTTCGACACCACTCGATGTGGCAGCAGCCTCTGTGATGGACAACAACGAGCTTGCACTTGCATTGGAGGAGCCAGATCTTGATAAGGTGGCCATTCTCACCTATTTACCCATTTATTAAATGATGTACTTGTGCTGAAAGGGCTTAAAAGGGCAAGCTTGATCACAATAGTTTTTGAATATGTTGTCCTCAAAAATACCCACTCTAGGTACATGTTGTTTCAAGGTAAGGTTGACTGAACAGTATTTTCCCTGATTTTGCCTTATGCTTATTGGGAGGCAGAGCAAAAGAGATTTATTTCTATCTTCTGCATCCTTTCACTATTGCTATCATTTAGAAAGGATGACAAGAAAAAAGACATGAAACAGGAATATCAAGAAGTGTTTTTTTGGGGACGAAAAAATTGAGAATTAAGAGGAGAATATTGAGACAAGGACACAGGTATTTTGGCTTAAATCATAGAGATTAGTGGCCATGGTGGTTAGAATTAAGATAATTGAAGGACAGGTATTTCAAGTTGAAAGGTGAAACAGGATTTTAAGGGTAGGGTCAATGGGAGACTGAATCCAGAATTCAAGTAATTGGCAATAGTTAGGAATAAAGGAAAATGTGAGGAGAGGCAGGATGAGCTAGGAAATATGTTAAAATGTAAAAAATGGCATGAAAGTTGTATATCATAGGAGGAAAACAGATTTAGAGATGGAAGTGCATGGTCAGAAGAGGAAGAAAGCAGATAAAGGAAGTTAGACATGCTAGCAGAGCATTGGGGTGCAGAAAACAGCAAGCAGGGTTTAATATGAATGGAGAGAGTAGTTAAACACCTAAATGATAGCTTAGCACAGGGAAAATCTCTGTGCAGGATGGCAGGATCCTGTGATGACAGTGGAACTCGTGGGACTGTTTGTGATTAGTACGTGGTGTGGGAGAGGAAAAGTTGTGAAATTGAAATAAACGGGCATATTACAGTGATAGCTGGGGGAAGAAGGCAAGAAATGAATGGAAAGGGTGTGAGACAGCGCAGCAATATACATATACTTACCAGGCAATATGCTCTTGAGAAGTATTAGCAATTCTCAATCACCTGCAAAATTGCTGAGTGCACTCTGTTCTGCCATTAATAAAAAATTAAATGGCATTGACTTCAATCCTTTGGATACAACACTAGTGACTGGAACACAAGTATGTATTCACTTTATCTTCTGAATAAATGCTTGAAAACTATCAAGTCCTGTTAAGAATTATATACTTTTTCCTCAGAGCACTCAGAGTAACTTCCTTACTTTGTACTGCGATACACATCAACCCATTTTTCCACTGTTGCAGCCTTTTGCAGGCAATTTGTGTACTGTGTCAGCTGACATATAATTCTTCCTAAATTCACAACTTTTTCTATCTTAGGACACTGGATAATGACTAAATATAATCTCTTCATCTATGTCCCTTTTGCCATCTATTTTGGCTGCCTGCCATTTTAAGAAATTATAATTTGTATCTTCTTTTACAAGTTCACAGAAAATTCATGGTCATTACCCATTTTAAGTGCTATAATCATGCTCATGTGTTGTCCTTTGCACAACCATATGATTATTTCTTTTATTTGAAATGCACAGTTATCTGCAAATTTCCTTTTAGATGAATGAGGAATTTATTCTGTATATATTTCTGAAAATCAGATTAATATAATTTAAAAAATTAATCATAATTTCTCAAAGATTTCCTTTAATTAAAGATAATCATTTTGATAAGAAATGTTGTGTTAGAAATTTTTGTTTTACCAAAATTTTTTAGTCTTTCTGATTTCAGACTCTTAAAACTGTTCATTGATATTTATAATTCTGAAAAATTGTGATGGTTTTCATATCCATTAAAATTGGAATTACACTATATAAACTTTTTGTGCAATCTTTATTTTGCTATTGTAGCAAATAAATCATACATGGTTATTGATCTGATTTTAAAGCTGTTCAGTATTTCAGTTGCCGTGTATGTACTGTCAAAAATATCTGGATTATACAAGATTTTATTCTATTTTTCACATTCCACATTTGTTCATGTTGTTGTATTTTTGTGTCATCATATAATTAATCTTCAGAAACAGAGTGCGCTAACCTTTTTTCATTAAAAATACCCCTATGACTGATAAAATAATGAGCTATGTTCTTAGATTCTTAGGTTAATTGCCCAGAACATAAAAAATCTTAAAAAAAAATACTGTTCTCATTCTGGTTTATAGCTATTTTTAGAAACATATTTCTAAGCATATGAATAAATTATTACTTCTGTATTGCAGGTTGTTACCTACCTGGCGGGTTGTGGCCTGCAGAGCTGTCCAGTATTGCTGGCTAAAGGATATCCAGACATTGGATGGAACCCAATAGAGGGTGAACGTTACCTGTCATTTTTACGATTTGCAGTTTTTGCTAACAGTAAGTCTAATTTCTTGGCATCCAGATTCCATCAAAAGGTTTCCTTTAAATCAATTTCCTAACCATCAAAATATGTTAAATCTGAAGAGACGTTAATGCATACTCTCCTCATTACAAACACAAAACTATTGGTGTATGCTCATTATTGTAAATTTTTTGAATCTTCATAGTTAGATGTATTTTTTTCTTAATTTTTTTTTTTTTTTGCAAATCACATAACTGAGTATATTAATCTGCAGCCATGATAGTGAATCATGTTAGGAATTCCTTGGAACAGGAAGACCAGGAATAGGGGTTACATCAATATATTCTTGTCACTTCTCTGTGAGAAAAGTCTTTCCCGTGCTCTAGCATGTGATTCCTCCCATGGGAGACAATCCTCCATAACCTTCTCCAATGTGAGTCCATCCCATAGGCAAAAATTCTCCACAAACTGCTACAATGTGGGACATTTTTCCATGGGGTGCAGTCCTTCCAGGACAGACTGTGAGTTCCCCTACAAGGAAACCTGACCAGTGTGGGCTCCACTCTCCACAGGTCTGCAGGTTCCTGGCAGGAGCCTTCTCCAGCACAGGTCTCCCAGGGGTTCACAGCCTCCTCTCAGGCATCCCTGTGCTGCAGTGCAGGTCTCCTCCATGGAGCCTCCTCCATGGGCTGCAGGTGGATCTCTGCATCCTTGTGGATCTCCATGGGCTGAAGGAGCACAGCTGCCTCACCGTGGTCTGCACCACGGGCTGCTGGGGAATCTTAGCTCTGTCACCTTAGGATGAGGACTTGATTTCTATTTTGCAACAATTAGGAGAAAATGCAGTTTTGTTCTGGCTCAAGAATACCTTTCAGGAGAAAATATGTATAGTGCTTTTTGGTCCTCAGGTGAAAGTGTTGAGGAAAATGCAAGTGTTGTTGTCAAGCTCCTCATTCGACGGCCAGAATGCTTTGGGCCAGACCTTAGGGGAGAAGGAGGAAATGGTTTGCTGGCTGCCATGCAGGAAGCCATCAGGATCTCAGAGAATCCCAGTCGTGACCTTCCTTCCCAGGCATATAAAAGAGAAGGGTAAGTAAATGTGAATGCTTGTTTGGCAAATGACAATTTAATAGCTGGTTCAGTCATGCTTGCAGTATGTGGTTAATAGACCCTGTTGAGTAAGACATTAGACAAACAGGGAGAATTAGAGATTCACATCCACAAGCAGTTGTCATATGGTATTCATAAAGCATTAGCTAGATAAAAGTGGAATATGAGTTATAGAGAGAAAAAGCCTGCAGGACAGAAAAAATGAGAAGACTGCTATGGAATGAAGCTAAAGTTAAACTAAAGTAAAAGAGGAAGGTAGAAGGCTCATGTGAAGTCAGCTATTATCATTAGCCTGCATGCTTACCCTAGGGACAAAAACCCTTTAGTCTGGAGCCAAAGGGATGAGTATGTCTGGTGAATAGTCTCTGGATCATGTATCTAGCTCTAGAGAAGAGCTATAAAATGTAGATCAGCAAAAATGCTTACTGTTATTTTAAACTTTTTAGTGATGAGGAGGAAGATGAAGAGGAGATTGTGCACATGGGAAATGCAATCATGTCCTTTTACTCAGCTCTCATAGATTTACTTGGACGCTGTGCACCAGAAATGCATGTAAGTTCATTCTACCACTTGCTCAGAAAATGTAAGATTTATTAACAGAATTGTAAACAATTTGTAAACATGGCTCACTAAACCTTTCTCTGTTCAAAGCCTTCTTCCCTTCAAAAGATAGACTTTATGGTTTCTTGCTGTATCTAAGTAGACACCAGCTGCAAGCTGTTTATGAAGAACCATGGTCTTTTGATTCCTTTATGCTTTTTTACTTATCTAAAATTTTGGTAATTTTTACATGACTATGAAATCAAAGCAAATATGAACTACAAGTCTTGCACAACCAAGTGACCAGTAGAATAACTTGTGAAATTGACCCTTTATTATTCTCTAGAAAGCCATAAAATAATTTTTATAAGAATGTGATAGAGGGCTGCTTTTTGTGTGCATTGATGAAATATGGTGCCCACACCTCGTGAATATATAGAAAAATATGTAAAATAACTGTTTCAACTGTAACGCCTGTAACAGCCACATGCAAGACTTGGTTTTAATTAGACTGACTGTTGCTTGTTGGTGCTTAAAATTCTTTAGTAGTTTAAAATCTTCTATTTATCTCAATGCAATAAGAGTAAGAAGTTTGGCTTGCAGCCTCTCTATTTACACTTACAAAAGCTATTAAGTTTGTTCGCTGTATGTGGCTCTCTAGAGCCAGACACAGCAATTTCATGTTATGAAAATTACTTGTAGAGATTTTCAGACACAGGTTATGAGTACGTAATTTCTGCTAGAAGTTGAAAGGAATTGCTCACCTCATTGTTGTAAATGCCTTTTGAAGATTTTTACAGCATAGAAATACCAGAAAAATGCATGGACACATCACACGGGTCTGTTTCCATTTGTAGTGTAAAAAAGCAAGCTCAAAACTTGTCACCATGGGTTCTCTAGGTAACATGGACATTTCATAAGTTTTGGTTTTATCACCATATCTGGTTGGTTTAGGAATCTTACCAATGTGGAGATTTTTGTCTTATTGATAATTCATAATATTGTAGAATCATTTATGTAAATGTAAGGCCAGATACAAATGTAGGAACTGCTGAATTTGGCAACTTCATTAATTCTTGGAAAAATTTAATTTCTGTACATTTTTTCCCAGTGTTTGAAAAAAAAATCATATTAATACAAATATTTTGAGGCAAAATTTCTTGTGTCCCTCAATACTAAATTTGTTAACTGATAAATTTTTCTAACAGCTTATTCAAAGTGGAAAAGGGGAAGCTATTCGAATCAGGTCAATTCTTCGATCCCTAGTGCCAACTGAAGATTTGGTGGGGATTATAAGTATACCACTAAAGTTGTCCACAGTTAACAAAGGTAACTTCAATACTTTTATTAGACCATTTATTTTTTATGAAAGTCTTTTGCCACATTAGCCTTCAGATGAAAAATAGACCAGTTTTGTTAGTTGAATGTAAGCAGAGAACTGTTCAAATATTAATTAGTGCATCAATTAGACCTGCTCCAGTGGCACAGATATTTGCTCCTGTAGAGCAGAGAATGTAAGAATGTAAGAAATACTTTAAAGGATCACACCAATGAGCCAATACTTTGTCTCCAGCAGTGGCTTTAGAGACACTACCTCCTTAGGTAAAATATTTAAGCTTGGGCTCAGTCCCTTTGTATTTCCACAATATCCAGTCATCTGTAGAATATTCTACCATTAATTTCTAAGCTTTCATTTAAGAGTGAAAGATAATTAAATTGCAAAATAATAGGCATTTCTAAAGAAGAAAACTTTCTATTCTACATGATTTTTTTTCAGCATAGAACAAAACTGAAAAAGAATGTAATTTTCTTTCAGTATGTGATTTTTACATATTAAATGTAATTGTGATGGGTTTCATTGCCTTGGTGTTTCTCGTTTTATCAGTTATCTACTATTAAAAAGTGCATTGTATGTTTGTGTAGATGGCACAGTAAATGAGCCAGACATGTCTGCCAGTTTCTGTCCTGATCATAAAGCACCCATGGTACTCTTCTTGGACCGTGTCTATGGTATTAAGGACCAAAGCTTCCTCCTTCACCTTCTGGAAGTTGGATTTTTACCAGATTTAAGGGCTTCTGCCTCTTTGGATACAGTACGTATTTCACTATTGATTTTAGGTGCAGTGGCTGGATATGGTGGCTCTGTAAGTAAGAAAGCTGGAATTTCAAGTCAAAACAATATTTAGAAAAGGTATTGTAGGCTCACTATAAAACAAAATCAATATGAATTCACTATTAATTTGTGGTGCATAAATCTGATTTAAGCATTCAGTGTACAAAGTGTAAAAGTAGTTTAAAATCTTTTGGTACAGGTTGTACAGTAATTCAATAAGTACATTGAGTATACTGCAATAGGCCTAATTATTGCTTTTATTTCATGTTTATTTTCAATAATTACACTGAAAATCCAGGTGTGTGAAGAAATTGAGATGCTGAGTGTTATTTAAAGCCTAGTGGGATTTTCTAACTTCTTTCAAGATAGGGGCTACATATTCATTTCTGCTGCTATTTCTTCAGAGTGCAGGGGTGCAAGGGATGGAACATAAATGGATGGCTTGAATTTTCTCTAGCTGAAAAAGAAACTACTTTAGTCCTCGTGTGTAAACTGGAAACAGCATTAGCACCCAGCCACTCAGGAGACTTAAGGACTATTACATTTTTTTATGTTTTATAGCCTTCATATATAGTGACCTTTATCCAGTGTGATGGTAACACTCATTTGCTCCTTCATACAGGTTTCTCTAAGCACCACAGAGGCAGCTCTCGCCCTAAATAGATACATTTGCTCAGCTGTGTTTCCACTACTCAAGAGGTGTGCTCCCCTCTTTTCTGGAACAGAGCATCACGCCTCTCTGGTTGACTCCATGCTTCACACCATATATCGGTTATCCAAGGGACGGTCCCTCACAAAAGCACAAAGAGATGCTATTGAGGAATGCCTGCTTGCTATTTGCCAGTACGTATGATACCTGGGTACAAATTCATTTCTTTTCTGCAGGATAGGTATTTTAACAGCTTCTTTCATTGCCTGTAGTGTCGACCTTTTACTATTTTATTCTTACATAAAATAAATGACCAGTGTTATCTCAGGAACTGAAATGTAGATTTGTCTGTTCACTTAAGAGGGTTCAGAAGTAGCACAATTTCTGTGCTATATCCTTAGATAGTGAGATTCCTTGAGCACCTAGCACTGTTTTTTCCCAATACTTTTAATGAGCGTTTTGTCTCCCAATATGTAAATTGACTTCAATTTTTATTTCATTTACATTGAACTCTATGAATTTTGCTGATAACATTTTTTTTTTAATTAAAGCCATTTGCGTCCCTCTATGCTACAACAGCTGTTGAGAAGGCTGGTTTTTGATGTGCCCTTGCTCAATGAATACTGTAAAATGCCTCTCAAGGTAAATACTTTATTTTCTGTACATGCATCCAGCATAAAACTTCAAAACAAAATGATGTTGTCTTGTTTTTAAAAACAGAATGTGAAGGCTAAAGCTATGTAAAATTACTTCTAAATTGAAAATAATGTTATTCTTTTGTAGTCTCTCAAGTTAAATGTAATGTTTGCAAAATTTTAGAAATCCTGCCTAACGTAAAGAGTAAGGTGATTATGATATTTTGTATAGTGAGCTGTTGACTTTCCTGCTGCTTCAGCAAAAGAGTATTTCAATGTATCAATTTAAATGTCAGTGTTATCTTGAGATTTCTTCTTCTGCTATATGAACTAAAATAACTCTTGGTGGGATACATGGTCCAGGAATGAATTTTGAGTGAAATCTAAGAGACAACATGCAGGGAAGAAAATTCACTTTTATTTTTGAGTAATCTGTAACTGAAGCTTTATCTAGTTTTATCTAGTTTTTCTTTTGTTTCCTTTTTATTTTGTTCTGTAAAAATAGAATTGCAATTGTTAGATGGTAAATGAATCTTATTTAGAACTGATGCCGGCCGGGGGGGGCTATTTACAGACGCAAACAAGATGGGGCTGCTATGGAAAGTGTCTCGAGCTGTTTATTTCTTCAGCATCAGTCTCATTACATGATTATGACAATGGGAAACTGCTAACAGCTTACAATCCAGGCAGCAGACCAGAAAACCTAATGTTACAACATACTTAATAAGCTTCTTGACCAATCACACAAAGCAAAAGCATATTGATAGTAGTTCTACCCAATCATCATAAACACATGTAGCTTTGGTTAAAACAATGCTTGCTTATTTCAAATACAATACCCGTTTGTAAGAGACAACGCAGAGAGCTCCATTATAAAGTTTTAACCTTCCCAATATCTGGCTAGATAAACTTTCTGCAGATTAGAAAGCTATTCAGACAAGCATTAATACATAAGCTTATTGTTCTATTTGCCGTTGCCTATTCTACAGTTTAAATAATTTTTCTGCTGACCTATCTCATGACTGTTGCTTTTAGCTCTACTGACAATTCTGCTGTATCTGAGGCCTGCCTTTTGCAGCTTTCCTAAAACCCTCTAATTTTATAGATTCCCACAATAACCATTCTGTTGGGTTTGTTTCTCCTTTTTTTGGGATAAAACAACCTGATCTAAGGTCTGCATCTTTTTCTGAAAGAACTGAAATTTTATCATATGTTAAAGCAGAGCTGCCATATTCACAAACATACTCTGGAGCATCATTAATTTTTGATTAAAAGTGTGGTGTAGAGGGAGTGTTTGGTCTGGATTTTAACAATTATTTTCCTTTCTTACGCAGAATTGCAATAAAAAATAAAATGTCAAGATTCTAATCTGATACTAAATGTGATTTAAAATTTCCATGGAATAAGAATTTTTAGTTCTACAGAAGAAACTGGTAGAAATTTGGAATTACATGGAAAGTGCATATAAATAATAATCTAGCTCTAACTGTACGGATTTCCTGTATGATAGATTTTCTGTCAATTTTTCCAGAGCTGAGCCAAGAGGGTGTACTGCAGGTGTCTTTTGCAGTGTTTTGAGTAACACTAAAGCAACTACAAATGCCAGGGGTTAAATCAATGTGAATTTGTAAAACTTTTCATGAGAACCTACATGTCTCGCCTTATACCCATTTCATTGTCTGTGTTTTTGTCCTGTGAGCTAGTCTGTACTCCAGTGGTGACAATTCTGGAAGTTTGCTACTTCCTGTAATCATTGAGAATCCCACAGCCAGAGCTGGAGATAATACAAGCTTTCTACTTTCACGATATGAGCTCTGCTGCTCTTCCAAAAAGAAAAAGAAAAAAGAGACCATTATTCTGAGCCATTGGAAATGAAGAGACAGACATGAATAATACTACTCCTGTAACTGTTTAGCATAGCCGTGCTTTATTTTGTTAAATAGCAATGTTTCACAAGCATTTTTATTTCTTGAAAATCTAGCTTCTGACAAATCACTATGAGCAGTGCTGGAAATACTACTGTCTGCCTTCTGGAATGGGAAGTTATGGAATTGCAGCAGAAGAGGAGTTGCATTTAACAGAAAAACTTTTCTGGGGAATATTTGATTCCTTGTCTCATAAGGTAATGACTGCAATTCACATTACATTATGGGGTGGGTATAAAAGCATTACAGTGATAATTTGCTGTGCCAAGATGAAAAAGTTCCTGTTTTATTGGTTGTTTCATCTAATATGGGAGATACAGTAATGAATGCTTTTAATGAAGTGGAAAGTTGAGCACTGAATCTTGAAAGATTCTCTCCAAGATAATGAAATTTCACATCTTTGCTTGATACTTGTAAGCTTTACACTACTAATAAGGAGATCCGTATGTGTGTGTGTGTGTGTGTATATATATATACGCACACACGCACACGTAATGCTTAGTTCTCCCTGCACTAACATACTAACATGTCAGTGTTGTCTGCTCTCCTATCTTGGATCTACTAAAAATTTCAACTTCCTTTTTAATGACATAAAATTAATTCTAACAAATATATATACATGTTTCTCAAATTGTCAGTATATGCATAATAAATTTACATTGCCTGTCTTCAAATATATATCTGTATTTCTTTAGTTTTGCAGCTATTGCCCAGCTGAAGAGATATGATGCAATATACTATGAAATAAGCACTTTTCCATTTTTCTGTTGCAAAATGTGATATTGGGACTTTTAAACTTAGTTTTTCTTTCAGTAAGAAAAAGTTGCATTTCTAATACAAGAAATGTCTTCCTGAGTAAACACTTTTTGTGCTTGCTTGGGATCAACATTTAGCCCAATGAAAAATCAGTTTTTCTTTTAGGACAATAAAAAATCATATTCATTGTGTCTCACTGAATTTATGTTCTCTTTCTAAGCTAAAGTTTTAGATGATTGCTCCTCTAGGCATTCTTATTTATAATATGGAATAAAAATGGTCTCTACATTATTCTGAAATGGCTTTTTAAACTTTATTTGATTTTAGTAACATTTACACATCTCTTAGTGCTTTCACAAGTGTGAAGAGTGTCAAGAGTGCCTAATGCACTCAAATGTTTCCAATTAGTGAATCTTAGATTTTAACAGATAAAGTAACATTATATGTTTCTGTCAATACTAGTGGCTCTCTATAACAACATTTTTATTTTTCTGTAAATGGTTGTTAGCCCAATGGTGGTTATGGAGAGTTGTGTAAATCTGATCGGCTGACCTACAGTATTCTCCACCATTCTTTTTTGTTCTGAGCTATTTACAGGTCTGATGTTATTAAAAATAATGTAATCAATTTGCTACAGTAAATAAAAATTTCCTTTAATGAGCATATTTTAAAATGAAACACTGCAGGGTGAAAAGGAGGCAAAATGGCAATGGCTTCTGCTAATTCTTCAGGAATTAGTAATTTGAGAACTAAGGCAGGGTTTTGCAGATTATCATGCTCTGTAACTAGTCAGACAAGCTTTCATCCTACCTGTACAGACCTTCACGGCCTGAAGGAAGCTCTAGTTGAACTCACATTGCATACACATACAAAATGTCAGCACACTCTTATGTCAATCTGAGTAGTCTTAAGAATATATCATGTTGATATAATGGAAAATACATGTCTTGCAAAAATAATTTTACTCTATGTTTGAATTTTAAATGTGACTTACTGTTTGTTTGCATCTTCTAATATTTGTACATGGCTATGGCTGCTTGGATTTCACTAACATTTTGCATGTTTTTCTATTGGGTTTTCCAACCAGTTCCTATCTCTCCTGCAGAAGTATGACCCAGAGCTCTTTCGAATGGCTTTGCCTTGTCTAAGTGCTATAGCAGGTGCCTTGCCCCCAGATTATTTAGATACACGTATTATGTCAACTTTGGAAAAGCAGACTTCAGTGGATCCAGAAGGAAATTTTGATCCCAAACCTGTCAGCACATCCAAGTGAGTCATGTAATTCATAATGGTTTGCTTCCCTTAAATATTTTGATACTATTCCTTATTAACATTTTTATCTTCTCTAGGGAGAGTTGGCTGGTGACTGACATGTTAGTGGTATTAGGACTTTCAGAAGTAGTACAGGGATTTTTGCTTCCTCCTGCTAAATACTTCACTGAAACCTGTCCTGTTTACTAGACATAAACCTTATTCTTCTCAGCCCTGAAGAGATGTTGAATATTTCCATCTCATAAGTGCAGAGGAAATAGTAAATTCTATATTTATTATGTACCTGTTATCTAAAAGTTCAAATGTTTGGGATAGATAAATTAGAAACCATCATTATTTTGCATGTGCTTATGACAATTTGTACAAGGTCACAAAAATCTGGTGATTCAATTGGTCTGTAGCCCAATTTTTTATAAAATTTTCACTTAATTTTGAGACTTGATCTGTAGAAACATAATATGGCAAAATAAGCAGATCACGTAGAATGATTAAATAGAGATTTGGCTTTCCTAGTAATTTTTTGCTTTTAAAATGCAGATTTTGTATTCAAGAACTGAGGATCAATAGCTCAGCCTTGCTATTAAAATCTTACACTTCCATCATTATGCATTGTGAAACATCCATGTTAAAATTATTCTTTATTAAGAATTAGCAACAAATTTACCCATGGACTATGCAGGTTTTTGTTTCTTTGCAATTTCAGTTTCTAAAGTGTGACTGTTATGTACTTTAAGGTTCTCTGCAAATGCCATTATAGCTATGCCTTTTTGTGGCATTTCTTTTAAAGAACAGGGAATTACCATGCCAAATGCTTTGCCTTCATTTGAAGGTGAAGCATTTTTGATTTGTGCTATCTTTTGCTGACATTTTTTTCATAAATCACACTGCAGTAACTTATGATTGAATGACCACAGCCCTCTCTGCTTACAGCCTTGTACTTCCTGAGAAGCTGGAGTATATTGTAGGCAAGTATGCAGAACATTCCCACGATAAATGGGCCTTTGAAAAGGTAAGAGTTGTTTTAAGACTGGCAACTGTCCAGGACTAGTAAATAATTCCTATGGTGAATATTGAAATTGAAACTGGACAGTTTAACTGTTCAGATTGTATGGATGTCTGCATATTTATTTTGGGATATTTGGAAGAAATCTCTTGCTTAGGAAAATGTATTGTAATTACTTACTTTTTCAAAGAATTTATTATGAGAGACTTGAGGGGACTGAAAAAGA
Organism: Emberiza elegans; assembly: GCA_024865655.1. Lineage (NCBI taxonomy): Eukaryota > Metazoa > Chordata > Aves > Passeriformes > Fringillidae > Emberiza > Emberiza elegans. Next base: position 22,811,139 of record JALJVW010000139.1, on the reverse strand, counting down.
GGGAATTTGGTTTGGGTTTGCAGGGGTTTTTTGTTTGTTTGGGGGCTTGGTGGGTTTTTTTTTTTGTTCTTTGGGGTCTTTAAAAGAAGTTTAGGTAAGGATATACAGCTCTTTATGCGTCACTTTGCCTGGTAAATGGTGCTTTTTGACTGGGAGTCAGAGATTCAGTTTTACTGCAGCAGCTCAGCTCTGTGAGCTAAGAAAGTTTAGCCTTGCAGTAGTTGTAGATTTTCTTTCTTGTTAGCTTTAAGAAGTCTCTTATATATTGAATTTCTCTATAATTTTCGAAATAATCTGTCACTATGTTGTGTTTCTGTTTCATTGTTTCTAGAAAGCTACAAGAAAAGACAATGACTTCGTCAATAATTTATTATAGCAATTAATAACAAATGAATAGCAATTTAATGGAAGAATTGTATAAAATAATTCTCTTGTTTGGGGGGGCTATGTATTCAAATTTGTATAGGAAGTTACACATACACATGCATATGTAAATATACACAGAATCATTTCAAACCATAAATTTCTGTTACTTTTGTTCAAGGCAAAGGATTCATTAGTTACATTCTTCATTTCTCGATCTGTTAATGTTACATATTCTTCTCTGTGTTTCTGACTTTGGCCTCCCAGAGAACTGGGACAGCCCATTTATTATATTTTGGGACAGTCAGTGCTGTCTCAATGCATGAGTCCACTTGAGAGGGGCCCATGTAAGTTGGACTCAGGACTGGTGTGGTGAGACCCACTGCTCACAGGTGGCATCCTTTCTGTCACAGTCATGTTTTGTTCCTGCATGTCCACAGATCCTCCCCTGTGGCACTGAGTGGCTCTTGGAGTGGGTTAGCAGCTTGATGTGACAAAGGAAACTGCCTAATTTGCTCTCAGTCATCAGTGTTGTTCTCATCTTACTTCAGTGGAGTTTGTGGTTGTTTTTTTCTCTTTTTCAGACTAACAGTGGATGGAAATATGGTGTTTCACTGGATGAAAATATGAAGACTCACCCATTAATAAGGCCTTTCAAAACTTTAGCTGAAAAGGTAATAGAGGAAATTTCAGCTGCATCAATATGAAGTAGATTAATTTGTGTGCTTTTAAAAATCCATTTCAAATATATTCTGTTAAATGTCAGGCAGAGGAAGCAGCAAGAATTCTTACAGTTAAAAGGCACAACTTTATGCTGAAGTGATGTTTTCAGTTAATTTTACACTGAGTCTTGTATAATTTACTTACATTAGGTATAATGTTAATTGTTTCTTCACAGGCCTGGGCAAATTTGAATTCAGAAGTATCAGTAGCACAGTTTTTTCAGGCTTCCATGGATGAGGAATGACTGGCAGAAACTCCTGGACCTTAATGAAAGTGTAATTTAAAATATATGAAGGCAATTTTATTTTCCAGAAAGATGGTAGAAAAATGTAAAAAGTGTGTAGGAGATGATTCAGTTGAAAATGCAGAAAAACATTTAAAGTATTTTGAATTTCTTGACTAGGCACAAATGTCTTGTAGTTGTCAGAACAGCAAAGCAAATTCAAATTCTGTTACTTATTTTTGTAATGATTCATTGGGAGACACAAGTCAATTACATATGTCCCTCTTCACCACATATTTCCTGTTCAGAAAATAGACATGACAAGAACCAAGAGAGATTAAAGAGGCTGAGTTTCCTAAAGTTTGTAAATTGCTTTGGAATCTTCGGAGAGGAGCCAAAGCATTGTTGGTTGCTATTTCACCAGTTCAAAGAGAATTTTCTGATTTGTCTGAAATTAGAACTTTTCAACATAAAAATCAGATCTATCCCTAAAAGCTGTCATTTTGAGCAACTGGTTTATGATACAACCTGAAATACTGTTACTTAATTGATTTGAAAAGTCTTAGTATAGCATACTCAGAATTTTGCCACAAATTTTCAGACTTTTTCTAACACTTTTACTTTTAAAAGGAGAGTTGGAATATGGGCTATTGCCTATTTTTTGATTGGTAACTGTGTTTATATGAAGATGTGTGTAGTTCAGTAACCTTCTGTATCTGTGAGTGGATATAAATACAGGAAGACTAAAAAAAGGTCTTGAGTGCTTGATGCATTTCAAGATACATACTTGTTTAACTAATTTTTAGCACTCACAGTACCATCGTTTCTTTTATTATTTTGTGCTGGTGGAATTAATGAATAAGTTTCCAGGTCCTATCTTCATTATTGCTCCAGGGCTCATTGCAGTGCTGTTCGTTTCTGACACTTATCCCAGCAATAAATGCCACTAAGAATATATTTTTTTAATTGTAGGTATTTCAAAGCTTTTCTCTCATGTAAAAAGAACTTTATTTTGTGTTCTCATACAATATACAAATTTTCTATAATTTGGTGGTACATGACACTTAGTAGAGAAGGACAGAATATTTTAATTCTGCTTTTGCTACTTACTAAATGCAGAAAAAAATTTGCATTATTTCTTCAAAGGAAAAGGAAATTTATCGTTGGCCTGCCAGAGAATCATTGAAAACCATGTTGGCCTTGGGATGGAGCCTAGAAAGGACCAAGGAGGGAGGAGAAGCAATGATACATCAACGTGAAAATGAAAAGCTTCGTAGCATATCTCAGTCTAGTCAGGTAAGGTAGAGCACCTTGATTTTAGAAAACAAAAGGCCTGTTAATTATTTTACCAATAAGTTATAAACAATTCTGCCAATTTTATATTCTTTTAATGAAAAGAAACTTTTAATGGTAGAGTTCTAAGATGAGAAGTCATATCACTATAATGAACACTGTGCCACACTAAAGAGGGGATTCCAAAAAGCTTAAGACAATGAGGCTGTAAGAGTCCATAGACATTAATTTTTTTAGAAGAACTGAGAAGCTTTTTAATACAGTCAGTCAAAGAAAACAGACAAAGCATTTAAAGTCTTTAATTTTATAAAAACTAAAGATAGCAATTTTTTTTGTTTGGTAAAACAGAAGAGCCTAAGTTGGGATTTTGTTAAGATTATAATCATGACTGACAAATTAGATTGCGCATTTGCTACAGTTTGTTTTCGTTTTTTTAAACAACAGGCAAAATTTTCAGGTGATGATAGATTATTTTTTCCGTTTGTAGATTTTTATAATCACATGTTGAGACTGCTGGTCAATATGTCTTGGAGGAGGGAAGCTGTTTAAAATTATGACGAGTATTGGAGAATTGTTATTGTACCCCTCAAGGTGAATTACATAAATAATTGTACATAAATATAGTGGGAGTTCAGAAGCAGTGTATTGGGCACAAGTCCTGGATGGAGTGTGCAAAGCTGTGTCACAAGCTAATTCCTTATGTACACTTGTACCAGCACTGATCCTGTGAGCATCCGCACCTGGCACCTGCCTGTGTTGGGTTCCTTCTCCAGGCCCACTATTTGCTCACCAAAAGGGGCCCCTGAGCACTCATTTACAACATAATACTTCAGTATTTCTTATCCCTTCAGCAAACCTCACTCCCTTATAGGAAATTCTGCTGTCTCTGGAATCTCTGCTTCCAGCCAGTTGAACTTGTTCTGCAGTTGGGCCTTCTTGGCCAATAAGATGCATAACAAAGACATGACAGAGTAGAGGTTTTCAGTGCATAATTAACTTGAGAAGACATTTGAAATCACTGATTTATATATAAACCATTCACATTTACATGCACCTCTGACAGGTTTTTGAACTGGAGCTTTCTCACTTAAAACAGTTGAAGATTGTGTTCATATATTACTCACCTGATTTTTCTTAGTCTAGTGAGCACAGGGCTCACTCAGGCTGTTCCCACATGGTTCTGTCATGGTTTGAAGGCACATCTTGTATGTCTCATGATTGGTTTCCTCTTAGGCTAAAAGCTTAGCTCTTTGCAGCTTGCCACCTATTGTGAATAGAGAGATCTAAGTATCTGCAGCAACTTGCATGCTTTCACACTAGCAAACCCATTCCCTTGATCATTCAGTGCCTTCAGTACATTGCAAAATAGGTGAACAGTTTCCACAAGAAAGCATAAAATTGGGAACGGTATTTGTCTAATCAAGTCAATAACAGAGATGTTGTAATTGAATATTTGGTTCTTTTATCTGAAATTATTTTATGTGAGGCTAATTTTCTTTTCCCCTGCAGGGAAATGGGTATAGCCCAACACCACTTGATCTCTCTAATGTGGCACTTTCTAGGGAGCTTCAGGTTCGTATTTGTGTTTTACATATATTATGCTGAAAGGAATGGATGTATTTAGTTTCATTATTATTTTAATTAGTTGAATTTTGATAGGTTTTATGAGTGTATTTGTGACTGTCGTTATGATAAGCTGTTGTAGAAAGGGTGCAAGCTATTTACATAGTGAAACATGAAATTTCCACTGTTCATGCCATTGGTACTTCCTGAGTTCCCAGAAAAAATTAAGCATGAAGCTAGCGAAGGGGCTGTCCATAGCATGTTATAATATGTGTATCCTGTGCTTGTGCTGACTTCAAAGAACAGATTAATATAGAAATTCCACTTAACTATGATGTTTCTGTATCACAAGAGCATAGACTTAAGACTGTGTGGAGTAGAGTTGTAGAATAGAGTTACAGAATTCTAATCATCACCAAATATTACATATTGTTTTTTCTGATGCTAATGTAGGGAATGGTTGAGGTAATGGCAGAAAACTACCATAATATATGGGCCAAAAAGAAGAAAATGGAGTTGGAAAGCAAAGGTAAGCCACAATCCTGCAAATCACACCAAAAAAGACAAGGAGAATGAGGGAAAAGTAACAATCTGAAAGATGACAGTGTAAGACAATAAAAAATTAATTGTTCCTTTTGTACATGAAGCAGAATAAATCTTAGAGTAGAAAAACTTACAGTTCTTTCAACTTACTAAAGGTGGAGGTAGTCATCCTTTACTGGTACCTTATGACACATTGACAGCCAAGGAGAAATCGCGGGACCGTGAAAAGGCACAAGAGCTGTTTAAATTCCTTCAAGTCAATGGTATAATCATATCTCGGTAAGTTGCACATTTTTTCAGATGCTTGCTTGCATTCAGTGCCCAAACCAGCATGTTAATCTTATCTTCCTGCAGACTGGCAGTTATTAACATAATTACTGTTCAGCGTGTCTTCTATCAATCAGAGTTATTTTCACGTTCAGAAAGACTCTTCTAAAACAGCATGTTCAGGCAACATTTTTAATAAGTATGTGATCATAGTAAATAAAAAGTGCAACAGTAGGGTAATTAAACAAGAGGATAATTTAAAATGTCTAAGTTAGCAGCCAGCAGTGTCAGTAAGGATCATGGAAAAATTAATCTGAGGTCTGATACTGAAACATATCTATGTAAAACTGCTTTTAAATAAAGTATTTGAAAAAAAATATTGCTTTGAGTTCTGTAAAGTAATAAGACAAAGTGGCTGTATTTTGTGGGCACTAACTTCTACTCTAGCAAAAGCACAGACATCCTTAGTTTTACTGCAACTTGAATTGATGTGTAAGCTGGTCTCAAAGTAAGCTGGTCTGTGAGGACTTCTTACTGTAGTATGTTGCTTTATATGATGGAATTGTGAATTACTATACTATAACTCTCCTCTTTTTTTTATGTGAAACACCTGAACACACAGGGAACCTCAATTTTCTGGCATTAAGCATTTTTGTGAACTAAATTGTGTCCATGAACAAATTTTTCTGTACATGCAGTCAGATCTTTCCTATTTTCGTTTATATCTACCTTTCAAGTCTTTGACTCTATTGAAAGTATACTCAGAAATTTATAAAAACCCATTTTTAGGATCTTCAAAATGTAACTTTGTTCACTTCAAGAATTAATAATATTTCTAAGAGATGAGAAAACAGTTCTAAATACATTTCTGTAGTGCTACAGAGAAAAATTCCTTCCTGCCAAATATGTAGGTTCTCAGCCTGTACCCAAAATGTAGGTATGCCACCAAATATTTTTATAACCTCCATAGTTGCTTCAGAGCCATTGAATAAGAAAAGCTGGTCTACTTAGTGCAAATGGATGATCTTCTGAAACACCAATGGAAATGCTCAAATTTTGCAGCTGCATGTGTTTGGGTCAGGAAATAAATTTTTTCAGTGTTACATCATGGGACAAATCAACTTGAAAAAGCATGTTCAAACAATTCATTGATAGGGCCAAGAGTTTGCAGTGATTGTCTGCATCAGGTTGAATCAAAATTATCATCTTTTCAGTGTTTTCTTCAGATGAATATATGCATATATATATATAAAAATCTTTTGAAGTACTCATTACAATTATCACATTTCAAGATGTCATTCTTGAAAATGTTGGACTAATCATTAAAACACAGGAATTGTTTATAATTGGAAATGTATAGGCGGAACAGCATGTGTACTTCACATATACCATCTGCCTCTGTTTTTGGGTTTTTTGCTCTTTGCTAAGAACATTTTTGAAACACTTAGTGTGTTTATGACATGCAGATAAATCTTTCAGGCCTTACTCATGTATGTATTAGAAACAACACAGTATTTTGTTCCACATTTTAAATCTCTGCAAGCTCTTTGGATACTCTTTTTTATATTTCACAGACCAATCAACATCTTTCAATATTTAGGAAAGTATGTGTAAGCTCTTAGGAGCCAGGACTTCTTATAAACTGAAAAAGAAAATATTTACAGTGATGTCACTGAAAATACAGATAAGTACTTAGTCTCCTTAGTGAAAGTGAGGCAGCAGAAGATGCCTTTCATGCATACATGGCTGTTAATTCATACTAAATAATTTGATTGCACAGGTGATAAATTGATAGAGAGTCATCAAAGTATACAAACTAGAACTCTTAAAATAATTTTTTTTCACAAATTAAACCAAGATAGGAGGTTAGAGTCCTACTTAGAGTCCTAAGTTTTTCTTTAAAATGAGATTGAAATGTCTTCCTTGGTTCTCTGGCTTTGTTCCCCTAGACTATAACCATTTCTTTCCTCTTAACTGTGTTCTGACATGGTCAAGAGCATATATTTTTTTTGTTAGAATTTTTTTCTTGTTAAAATTTCTGCTGCATCAACCTTCTCTCGGACTTACTTTTTTTGTTTGGATTTCTCTCACAGCTGTTTTTAAACTGCTAATCTAATATTCTATTTTACCTCCCTAATTTACTCCCATACCAGTGGTAAGGACTCTCAGTACAAATGACCATTTTCTTATACCACAGAAGTGAGTTCAGCGACTTTCTTTTTTTCTTGTTCCTTTCTTTCTTCTGCCTCAGTGCCACAAACTACCAGTTGCTTCCTTCTTCCCTACTTCTGACACACTGGTCAGCCCCTCTGTAGTCTGCATGTCCTTTGGCAAGGTTATTTTCTCTTGATTTATAAAGGCTGAGTTTTCCTATCTGCTACTGCTTGAAGAGGCTGTAAAGAATCAGATGAAGTAGCCATTTATAACCAGAGGTTTTCCTTAATGTCACTCAGTCACTTCCTCATTTGATAAAGCAGTTAGATGTCCTGGGTGTCACCCACTATCTACCAATAGCAAATCTCAATCAGAGTTTAGTTCTTTTGATATTGGAATAAAGAGACTATGAAGAAGTTGCAAACTAAACAAAAGTACAAGAGAACCTCAAGGAAATGAGGATGAAAGAATTAATGACTTGAGAAAGCAAGTACATTTGGAAAAAGAATGAATTTTAAAATGTTTTAAATTAAGTGACTTTAAAAGGGTAATGAAAAAAATCCCTGTTCTTATCCTGGATGCCAAGATAGAAAGCATTGTTTGCAGATTTGTGGAATGAACCCTTAGCAATGAATTGGAGAGTCTGGCTACCCTTCAGAGGTGCTTTGATAGTCTGGAGAAATGGGCTGACAGAAATCTTATGAGGCTGAGCAAAGGTAAATGCAAAGTCCTATACCTGGGATGGAGTAATCCCAGAAATAGGGGAGCCAAGCCTTAGAGCAGATGTGCAGAAAAGTTCTTTGAATTGTGCAAGCTGAACATGAATCAGGAATGTGTCCCTGTGATGATGAAAGCTGACTGTGTACTCAGCATTATCAGTGAGTGTGTTCTGCAGGTTGATGGCTCATGAGATTCTCCCAGGATATGTTATCCCAGTTTTGGTTCTCCAGCACTAAGGAAGACATTGAGAACAAAGTCACTCAAGTGGGAGGCCACTGAGATGCTCTGTGGATGAATGCCAATGTCATGCCAGGAGAGGCTCTGAGGAGTGGTTGGATTTTTTAAAACAGAAGTCTACAATAGGATTTATGTCTATCTTCAACTTCATGCAAGGTTATAGAGAAAATGAGGTCAAACACTAACTCCTCTAAAGTAATAAGTGGTTAAAAGGAAAATACCAGTTAGATATAAGAGTCTTTTACTATTATTTTTTCATGGTGAGAGTGTACAAATATTATAGGATCTCCAGGGTCATTATGAGATTTTGATCCTTGAACCTACTCCTTCCTCACCTTAATTTGTGTGTGAACCTAAAGAATTTTAGAATTTTGGTCATGTAATTTCATTTGTACTTAAAATCAAATCTATTACTTTAAATCTAGGCCCAGACAACCACACGTATTTTTATGCCTCTTTAATATCTTGTATGATCAGCCATGATTTATGCATATGAATTTATCTTAAAGAATAAACAATACATGCCTCTTTAGAAATTATTATATTCTGTTGAAATTTTTCAAATATTTTAATAATATAATAGTTTGTTACCATAGTCAAGTGTTGCCATAGTCATTTTCCCCTTCTCATGACAATTTACCATAATAAAAAAATAAGGCATTAAATGCTTCATAGTACTGTCACCATTTGTACTACTGTCATCATCAATGCTACTTTTCTTAATCCTTTTCAAAACAGGGGCCTGAATGACATGGAGTTGGATGCTTCATCCATGGAAAAGAGGTTTGCCTTTAAGTTTCTGAAGAAAATTTTAAAATATGTTGATTCTGCTCAAGAGTTTATTGCACATTTGGGTAAGTTGCAGATTTTATTTTTAAAATAGTTAGAATTGTTGAAATTTAAATATTTGATTGCTAGGTTTACATTTTTAGTGATCACTATTTTTATTGCATTTAAGAAACTTAAATAATGTCTTTTAATTTTCAGATTAAATTATTGAACATTTATAACTAGCTAAACAGTTGCTGCTCTTTTTTTTTTGAGTAAAACTAATTTTTCAAGTCTATCTGAAAGATCTATTGTGTTTATTATTAGACAGCTTCTTATTTGTGTCTGCCTTTATTTATCCTTGCAGAAGCCATTGTAACCAGTGGAAAAACTGAAAAATCTCCACATGACCAAGAAATAAAATTCTTTGCTAAAGTGAGTAATTATTTCGTGTTCATGTATGTTCCACTATACTTAATATGTAAATTAATAATGTAAGACTGCTTTTCACATAATGAAAAATATACATTTTCCATTTTTTATTATAAATAATCAAACTGTTATCAAATATTTTGAAATATCTTCAAAATATCTCAGTATATTTGCTGGATTCAAATATTTCAAAATACTTCGATATATTTCTTTCTGTATGAGAAAGAACATAAAATTTAAAATTCAGATTATTCATTATATAATATTAAATACTCTCACTGAATATATATACATTTAATATGATTTTTTTACCACAAGATATTACTGAAGTGCATATCATCTAATTAGGAGAATGAAATACTCCTATGCAGTATTAGACCCAAAAGAGATATCTCTGTGGAAGTCTGTTTATTATTTATGTAATTTTGAATAAAATGTTAAGACTCCAGTTTTTCATTTACATGAGTTTTTGTTTGAAATAAAAAAATACAGTTGTTAAACAACTAAAAGTATTTTTATGAACTTTGACCAATCAAAGCATTGTTGTTACATTTACCATTGTGCTCGGCAAAAAAAAACCAACATTTTGTGTCTACATTTCTTAGGTTCTTTTACCATTAGTTGATCAATACTTTACAAATCACTGCCTCTACTTCCTGTCTTCTCCATCAAAAATCCTCAGTAGCAGTGGATATGCATCAAATAAGGAAAAGGAAATGGTAGCAAGGTAAGAAAAAAAAATTATCCATAGCAGGGTTTTATTCAGATAACCAAAGGTCTCTTCTTAGATTGTAGAGAAAGACAGAGAGTTCAAAAGCTTATTTTCTTTACCTGGAAAGTGAATATTTTATTCTACATGAGAATGGCAGTGAGTGAATAAAATTCCTCATCTTTGTATTCTTCATTTTTATATATATATATATATATATATACACACATATATACACACATATATACACACACACACAATTAAAGAGTTCAGTATATATAATAACTATTTTTTTTACAATATGTAATTGTAGATGATAACATCAAAATACTAAAACACCATTCTGTGAGCAGTTGAATTACTTAGTTTCTTACAGGGTTCTGTTTCATTGTGGGTGGCAGTTTCTGGTTAAAACTCTCTCCACTGTTGGTTCATTTAAATGGTCTCACACTTATTTAAATTTTCAACTACTAAAAAAGTGTTAAAAATACCACAAGACAGCTTTTTAGGGGGAAATACAAATTCCACACAAAATTACTTCTTCCCCTGCACACATGTTACTGGATTTTCATAATTTTTGCATGTCTTCACTGTTTGGATGGAATCATTTGACACAAAGTTATTCTAGAAAATTCTGTTTAAAATAAATGCTTTTTAATTTAGAATGTGCTGCCTATATGAAAATAGGAATTTCTCCTGTGACTAAAATTTGAAAATAGTATTAAATAATATTTAATTGTGTTTTAACTATGACTTCAATAATTTGCCAGGTTTTTTCCTTCTCCTTGAGGTATGCTACCAGTTACTTTCTTTTGGAAATTTTTGTATCATAGTATTTCAAACTGTTCTACTCTCTTGCTTTCTTAGTCTAGCTGTCAGTTTCTCAGATTTCTTTAACTTTCCTTTACTGTGTTGACCAGAGTTAACTGCTTTTTCAGGAAGAAAGTAGATATAAAATTTGTAAGTGAAGGTTATGTGTTATTACATAAGCAGGCCTAGGACTCAGCTTCCTAGATTCCACTCTTCAGTTTATCTTTCAACACATTTTTGCGTTTCTCTAAATTATTATTACCCTCTGTCTCCATCTTCTTTTTTTGTGGCAGTCCTTATAGAGCAGTTGTGTGTAAGAGTGGAAAGTCCCCAAGACTCTGCTTTACTCAGCTCTCAGACATTTACAGTCCTCCAGGAGCTGGGAAAGACAGCTCAGACTCAGGAGGATGGAAGTGTCACTTCATTTCATTTCAATTTCAGGCTTCCTCTCTGAGTACTCCTGTTACTTCTCTAAAGTCAGTCAGGTCTTAATGAAGGTAGGAGGATGTGTTCTAGGGCTATAAAAGTGGTTTTTCAAAGGCACATGTAGAAGTTAGATGTCTAGCACAAGTACCTGCTAGCACAACTGCAGAAATATCTTATAATTCTTTGTGCATCCTTCACTGAGAGAAGTGACTATCTGCCATTTCCATCTTATAGAAAGTATAGTATCTCCTTACCACTGTGAAGATAACAATAAAAATCTGTGGTTAGTATGAGACCACACCAAGTCCTGAGGTATATGCTTTTTTTTCTTATGCCCTAATTCCACCTGTAAAGTATGGCTAAATGATATGTCAGTCTGTCAGCTGTCTTTGTTGAAGTGACCCCTTTAATCTTTAGGGTGTTGGTGCTATATTGTCTTAATTATCCTGCTATTTTGACAGGTAGGTTAGATATGCAAGTATCTGATATACTGGCCAGAAGCTCTTCTAGTTTGTATATATTTAGGATTCACATTATCATCATCAGAGGGTAAACACAGATTTATTTATTTATTTACAAAGGACATCCTTGCAAATCATTTTAAATACTAAGAATATTTTTTAAATTAATTTCCTGCAGAATGCCAAGTAAAACCCTAAAATGTTTCTCATTTTTTCTTGTCCTTACAAAAAAATTTCTTATTCAGAAATCATAGCCATAAGGAATGACTCAGCCATATAGTATGCAATTGTTGAAAACCACTGTAAAAAATTTTAGATTTCAAGACACCTCTGAAGTGGTGAAGTATAGAAAATGAAACATCTCAGGAGCTTCTGTTACTCTGCTTAATGCAGTTGACTGTTAATCATCACGTATCACTTAAAGCACGCTTTCCAGGAACTATGTTGTGTTTTCCTTTTCATATTCCTACTATTCTTTATCTCCTATTCTAAATAAGTCTTTCATCTTTGTCTTGTTTTGCTCTCTCTGTTCGTCTCTATTTTAGCCTGTTCTGCAAACTAGCTGCTCTTGTTAGACATAGGATCTCACTTTTTGGTAAGTAGTTAAGAAAGATCTTGATAAAAATTTAAAGAATACATAACCATTGTTTCTCTTACCTGAAGATTTTCACGACTATAGCCAAAATTCTATTAAATGCTCCATAAGTTTCTAGTGAAATCAGTAAGGTCATTGAATATGGCTCTGAAGCTAACAAAATATATAAGGTGTCAAAGCAGGAAGAAACAGCACATTGTCATATCTCCAGACTCCATGAAAAAAATATCAGTGGTTTGCAGTTACTTTTTGCTTTTCAAAAGTAATCTTACACTAATTACTTTGATTTCTGTCATCCAGCTGTTGAATCCAATAGACTAATTTCTCAATAGATAAAAGAGATGTAAGGAAAAATAATATACCTCCTACAAAGATACTGGTAAAATCTTTAAAAAGAAATATAAGTGCTACAAGATACGGAGTTCAGAATGTTGTGAGGTTAAGTGGTAAAAAGTGCCCCAAGTAGACATTAGTTATTCTGTTTAGTTCCTATATGGAAATTGACTTAAAAAATTGAAAGTTATTTGTAGCATCAGACTTAACTCCCTCCTCAGTGACCTAAGGTGGGAGACTTAGGTAATGTTTTGTTTAAACTGTGCATCTCCAGTAAGGTAATTTTGGATCATTATATGATGCTATGTTTCCTGTACTATTGTCCTCTCATAGTATCTCTTTCTAACCAGGAAGTGATTCTGCTACAATGGTGAACTGCCTGCACATCTTAGCTCAGTCTCTTGACACACGGTAAGTTTGCAACTTTTGTACCAGCTGCAAACTACTAAGGTTTCACAGAGCTTTTCAGAAGAAATTGCATTGCTTCTGTATTTTTTAATCTTTATTTGTAATCAAAGATCTTTAGAGCATCAACAATTCAGATATTGCCTTCCACAGTAGCAAATTTTGTCCAAAGTGTTTCACATAGATTTTTCTGCTCAATGTCTGTCATTCAAACACTGAAAACACTTGTCAACTTTTCCAAGTTCATTTGAAGACTTTATGGGGAGATATTAATGACATGACCATTGGAACTAAAAGTAGTGATACCTGCAGATATTAAGTTTAGTGCCTAGTGTACAATTTATCATTAGAAGTATGCAGAGTATATTAATATATGGACATAGTTATATTTACTAACTTTTACTGCTTATCATTGAAGTGATTGTGTAGATTAAAACAGAGATTCAAACAGATTGTGTAGATTAAAACAAAATTATGCAGAGTATATTAATATATGGACATAGTTATATTTACTAACTTTTACTGCTTACCATTGAAGTGATTGTGTAGATTAAAACAGAGGCAAGAACAGTTTTTGAATTTGAGCTGATTTCTGGCCTGGTTAAGTTACACAGGAGCCTGATAATGAATTTATTGTGAACTTGTTGTGAACAACACTGGCATCTTCAGTAAGGTGTCAGAGAAGCATGCAAGAAGACAACGAATGGGACTGTCATTCAGGCATTGCAGTGGCATTTTCTAGGCTTTGAAGTAGGGGGGCTTTGAAGTATCCTGACTTAGCACCTAGTTACTGTGGCTCCCATAAAACTATAGGGATTAAGAGTTTGGGGGTTTTGACATATTTTATAGAGAAGCTTTCTCATGACTTTTGATGTTTACTGAGAAGGCATTATCTTACTCAAAAGCAGACCACAAAAACCTGGAAAGGCAAGACTGTGGAATCAGGGTCTTTCTTGTTATTATTTTGTATTAAATACTCAAAGAAAATTTTTGCTTATACTTACATCTGCTATTCAGATGTAAGTGCTCTTTTCTGTTCCTAATGTGAAGTTCCCTGATATATGTGGGTATCTTCAACCACTGACAGAATGTAAATAACCTGTACATGTATTTCCATACAACTACTGAATATCAAGACAAAGTTGATATTTTTTCCCTTTTTTTTTTTTCAGAACTGTTATGAAATCAGGATCTGAGCTTGTTAAAGCAGGATTGCGTGCCTTTTTTGAAAATGCAGCTGAAGACTTGGAAAAAACTTCCGAAAATCTTAAACTGGGAAAGTTTACTCATTCACGAACACAAATCAAGGGTGTTTCACAGAATATCAATTATACTACAGTAGCATTGTTACCGATCTTAACATCAATTTTTGAACATATTTCACAATATCACTTTGGAATAGATTTACTTTGTAAGTATTTTGTTTTAATGTTGAATTTTATTGTGTTATAATGCTACAAATGCTTTTTAGTAATGACTGCATGGATTCGGAGAATGAAATTCTGTTTTTCTGCTTTCAGTAACATGTACATTTCCAGAAATAATTCTGAAATCTGCAACATAGTACCTTATTTCTAGTACATGTTTCAAAAATAATACTCAATAAGCTTAATTATGTACAATATTTCTTCTAACATTTAGAGGGAAATTAAAATATGCCTTTAAGTGCTCTCTTAACAGATGTGTGTATGAGACTAGTTTTCCATACAAAAGTTTCATTATATATATTATTATTTTATTATATATTATAATATAATATTATATATTATTTGTTTCATTATAATAAACGAGATAACTGACTATAAGTTCCCTGTGGGTTTTCAGGTTTTCACTTGCATGGGAAAACCACTGCAGGTCTTTGAATTTAAATTTTCCCTGTTTTTAGCATCAGTTAGTTTAAAAATACTGAAATGACTCTTTGAGATTCATCAATATGCTAAATGGTTTTATTACTTTCTAATGTCTGTAATTATGTTCCAAAATTTTGTATATATTTAGGCCATAATTAAAAGATGGATAAACATGAAAATAATTTCTTTAAAAATATGGTGAACCTTTAGATCATGTCATGTACTTAAAAGTTAGACACACACAGAATGATGCTATTTAGCTTAAAATTGGACTCTGCAAGTGTGATAACCTGGAATATCTTCTTAATAAGTGCCTGCTGTCCTCTTGGAATGTCTAATGATCTGGTAGGTTTTGGAATTAATGTAAATGATAGACCAGGAATTAGAGACATTGAAGGTAAGTACCATGTGGAGTATGTACACTCAGAATGTTCAGTGATATATGTGCTAAGATTTTGGATACTGTTTAAGATATTGCATAAAACAGATATTTGATATTTGAAAAGTAATCCTTAGCTGAATAAATACTGATAATGCATTTTCATTTTCCTCTAGTGGGTGATGTACAAGTTTCATGTTACAGAATTCTTTGTAGCCTCTATTCCCTTGGGACTGGAAAGAACATCTACGTTGAAAGGTATTAAGAGTAAAACTCAGCATGCAAAATTTTCTTTTCATTATGAGTCTGTTGCTTAGGTAATAAAGCAGTTTGGATGAAAGGTGAATATGAGAGTGAGAGATGTTTAAAATACACTTTCCCTTGAAAATAGTTGCTATACTTCAGCATTCAATTCCACAGGGAAAAAAAATCAGTAGAAGTAAATAACTTATTCTACATATGGCAGTGTATCTGCACAGAGTCTATTTTTCCCATAGGAAAAGCTAAATTTTTCTTTGAGTTGCCATTAGTTTCTCAAAGTTTTTCTGCCACATATTGCTGTGATAAGTAGGCTGAGTACTAAGTAGGAAGCATCTGTTTCACACCTAAGTCTATAAAGGGTTCTCAAAAGAGTTGTCCTGAGCATAAAATCCTGAGTTATGTCGAGTATTCTGACAACCATTAGCTCTGCAAAGAAAACCACTAGTTACTTGTATTTAAAAATGATCAAGGTCTGCAATTCCTTTAAGCATCTAGTTGCTCTGCTATGTTTCAAGCCCCTTCTTCCAATAGAAGGAGATCAAATCTGTGTTTGTTAGCTCAGAAAATAGAACCCTTATTGCTTGTCTGTGTATCACAAGACAGGAACCACAATAAGGATAATGCATCCTAGTACTTGTGAAAGTTTTAGTTTAGGCAATTTTTGCTGCCTTTCTTATGAAAAGGTAAGATCCATAGGGAGAGAGAGACTAAACTGGAAGACATTCAAGTCTGTAGTCTGGTTAGGAGAGGCTTATGTTCTCATTCAGGCATTTATGCATTCATCTCTAATCGGAAAGCTATACTCTTTTTCTTCTCTTTCTGGGCTTCAAAATCCTAAATACTCCTTTACATTATAGATCTGATAGAAAAAAATAGGAAGTGCCTTACCCCTTATCTAACTAGCAGTCAGGGTCTCCTCACAGGAAATAAAACATGATTGTGTTTGAGCTGTCTCTCAAGGAGAAAAGCTCAGAGCACAGGCCTCCACTTGATTGACAAAATCTGTAAGCACTGGATGGTTTCCTTAAGCGTATTGAAGCCAGCACCATCACCTTTGCCTGCAGCAACTGTCTTCTTAGAATGGAAAAGTGATCAGATTGGATATATCCAAGGAGACTAATTATTCTCCTTAGGCTGTGTAAGAGGTTTTCAACTGTGGATTTCATTAAGTTTGTTGTTCACAAGTCTCAGACTCCTAAATTACAGTTTTAGGCAGACATCAGTGTCTAGGTGGGAAGTAGGATTTCAAACACAATGCTCAATGTTTCAGAAAGCTTAGAAGTGAGTGACTGAGCTGACTTGAACAGTTATTCAAATTAAGCAATGTTCAGTTTCAGGATCAAATTGCACATTTTTCTCCTAGTGAATTTTGGCAGGGACATTAAGAAGTTTTACCTTTCATAGGAGAATGAGTCATAGTGCACTTTTCATAGATAAAAATGTCTTTTTATGGCTGAAATAGTTCTGCTGGCTGCAGGGGCTCAGGACTAATTCTTAATTCAATTGCTGCTGCTCTGTTAAGACAAACTTCCTTTGTCAAATGTTTTATCCTTTGTACAAAGACAGTTTAGCTTCTTTAGGATGTTGGAGTTGTTTCTGATTTTTCTATGGACACTTCTCTAAAAGTCTTCATTTTTGATTCATAAATGTTGAGAACTGCATGCAAAATGCTGCAGCTCTTGATTACTTTGAGCCCTAATGCTCTACTCACTGGATAGCTTTCTTCATGGTGTTTCACTTGTCTTGGTGCACTAATAGATGACCCTTAAAAAGATACCTTTCCCTCACACATGCCAGGAGTTGCCTCCCAAGGCTGAGAGTTTCTGCCCTTTTCCCAATCCCTTTTGCAATGCCCACATCCCAGGACAGGGATCCCAGATCCCAGATGCTCAGCTTTACTACCATCCAATTTCATACTGTGGGTCACGATATCCCAGCATTGAAACAGTCAGGTCACGAGGGGCTCACCTGACTATGAAATCTATTCACAGAGCTCACCCAGGGATAGAGATCAGGTGATCATCTCTCACCCTGAGTTTTCCTCCTTGTGAGGGCTCTACTTCCTCTTCCTCCCTCACTAAGAAAACTGATTTTGTCTGTCCTGTATTTTTTCTTCTGTGTAGGGGATACTGCTACTGGCACAAGCTGTTCCTCTGGTTCAGTTGCAGTTTGAGTGGCCCCAATGCATTGTTTTCCTCCTTCTCCTCCCCCTGAGGGTGCTGCCTAGTACCAAGCAGTGTCCAAAAATAGTAGCTAGAGCCCAGCATGTTGCGTAACTTTGCACCTCCCTGAAACTGCCACAGCAGTTTTCCTTCAAATATTCTGCCACTTTATCAAGCACTGTAGCTGTTCTGGGGTAAACTTAAAAACCATTGGAGCAGAATCATCCTTCAAAGGTTGGCCACTTTTCTTCCACCTTCCATACCCCTTGTGACTATCCACCCTTGGGGCAGATCTCTGAAATACTCTCCTTTGAAATAATCTCTTTTGTAACTCCATGGCACAGACCAAAGCGAGTGGACCCAGCTGACCAAGCAATAAGAGCATCTTTCTTTAACATCCCGGGGAAGTTCAAAATCCTCAAAAGCAGAGGTAACAGACCTAAGGGAAGACAAGGGGGTAAAAAGCTGGGGAAAATTATCTGCCCTCTTCTTCCCACAGGCTAGGTACAATTTTTAATGGACTCCCTGAGGTAGTACCCAAGGTAAGGACAGAAGAGCAGCACTGAATACACATCCTAAATGACCTTCATTGTCTTTGTTATCATGTCATAAGCTGATATTACACAGCGCAGCAACAAAGCAATCAATCTTCATCCCTCCCCCTGCTCTGAAAAATATCACTGTGAGGAGCACATACTGCATATATGAGAATGTATACAGGGTTAGGTACCACAACCATGTGAACAGACCAAGCAACATTGTGACCAGTGGCTCTGGACTTAACACAATAAATGCAATAATACAATAAACTAATACAATAATATGGATAATACAGTAAACTAGATCACTTTTGCTTCCTACCCACTCTGGTCAGATATGTTGTCATCTCACCCTTTCCTCCCCTATGTTGAGTGCCAAATAAGGGTGTTGGTTTCAAAATGGTATTCCCTAAGTATTTCCCACAGAAACACTCCAAACCATGTGCCACTTGCTCAGTCCCTCCTCCCCTGTCCCTGTGGTGGATGGAGGGAAGAATTGAAGGCACTAAAGGTAAATATCATGGGTTGAGATAGGAGCAATTTACTGGAAACAACAACAAAATAAGGCAATGAATAGTAAGAGCAACAGTCCTAACAATGGTATACAAGAAAGAGGCAAACAATTCACATGCAATTGCTCGCCGTCACACAGGACCCCCAGCAATGTCCGACTCCTCCTGTCCCTGGCAATGACATGAGGTGGCATAGAATAACCTCTGGGTCCTGTCCATGCCAAAAATTAACCCTGTCCTGATCAGAACCAGAACATTGGTGGAGGTGGGGTTTTTAAAACTGTTTTTCTTGCACCACTGTGATCTCCAGTAGTTCTTTTCATGTGATAAATCAATTTTTCTAAGTTGTCAGATAGTTCCTAATGTTTAAAACAAATTTTAAAATTAGCTATAAATACTAATACTCCTTTTTATCATACATGCTAGACACTGAAATCCTGGTGAAACGCTTTTCCTCTCAGATGACTTTTAGTGTCTCTCACATACAGGCAGCGTCCCGCGCTTGGTGAGTGTTTAGCATCTCTTGCGGCAGCCATTCCAGTAGCATTCCTTGAGCCTTCCCTCAACCACTACAATCCACTGTCTGTTTTCAACACAAAAAGTGCAAGAGAAAGAGCAAGTAAGTACTGTTCCTCACGGAAAAAAAAAAAAAAAAAAACAAAAAACAAACCAAAAACCTGTTCACTCCAACTAAATAACAGAAGTTGTATAATGAAAAAGTCCTGAATGTATGCCTCAGCAGAGAGGTCCTGCCACTGAAGTTTCTTTCCTTGCCATTTTACCCTTGCTCTGCTTCGTTGAGACTGTGCCAACGATGTTCTCTTTCTCCTAGTATTTTTTGGCATTTTTCTGAACATGATATTTGAATACTTTTCTAAAGATGCATACTGTAATATTTTAAGCTTAATTGAAGATGCACATATCTGCATTACAAAAATTTTTGGCAAAATACAGTTGTGTTCAAAATACAAGAGGTATAATATCTGATTTAAGTGAACAGGAAAATAATTTCTATGGTTTTGTGATCTAACCAGTGTTCCAAAGCAGTTTGGTACAGGAAACTCCCAGCAGATTATGATTAATTCCATGAAACCTTGATGAAAAAGGGACCTTGACAAGTTGGACAGATGGGCAGAGAAGAACTGTCTGAAATTCAACAAAGGCAGGGTCCTGCACCTGGGGAAGAATAACCCCATGGACCAGTCCAGGCTGAGGGCTGACCTGCTGAAAAGCAGCTCTGTGGAGAAAGATCTGGGGGTACTGGTGGACAACAAACTCTCCCTGAGCCAGCAGTGTGTCCTGGTGGTTAAGTAGGCCACTGTGACCTGTATTAGGAAGAGCATGGTCAGCAGGTCAAGGGAGATGATCCTGTCCCTCTACTCAGCCCTGGTGAGGCCTGACCAGCCCAGGTGAGTGCTGTGTCCAGTTCTGGGCTCCTCAGGACAAGAGAGAGATGGACTGGAGTGGATCCAGTGAAGGGCAACAGAGATGATGAAGGGATTGGAGCATACCTCTTGTAAAGAAAGGCTGAGAGAGCTGGGCCTGTTCAGTCTCATGAGGAGATGACTGAGAGGTGACCTCACCAATGTATACAAAATATCTAAAGGGAGCGTGTCAGGAGGATGGACCCAGGTTCTCCTCAGCGGTGCCTAGCAATAAGAAAACAGGCAACAGGCAGAAATTGATGTACAGGAAGCTTCACCTAACATGAGGAAGAACTTTCCTGTTTGGGTGACTGTACATTGGACCAGATTGCTCAGAGAGGTTGTGGAGTCTCCATTACAGGAGACACTCTAAGAACCATCTGGACACAAACCTGAACCATGATCTCTAGGGATATCCTTTCTTGACCAGGACCAGATCACAGAGTCATAGAATAACCTGAGCTGGAAGGTACTCACAAGGATCATTGAGTTCAGCTCCTGGCCCTGCACAGGACTCCCCAACAATCACACTGTGGGCCCGAGTGTTATCAAAATGCTACTTGAGCTCTGCCAGGCAGGTGCTGTGACCACTTCCCAAGTAATTAGACCAAGCTCCTAGTAAGGCTTCCCCTTCCCCATCCCTTGTGGCTCCCCTTTAGGTACTCTCTAAAAGCTTGATGATTTTTTTTATATTCTGATGCCCAAAACAGAGCACAGTAGGTAAGGCCTCACCTCCAGGTGAGGCCACCCCAGCTCAGAGAAGAGGGGACAATCCCCTCCCTTGCCTGGCTGTGATGCTGTGCCCGATGAGCCCCAGGACAGGGCTGGCCCTCCTGGCTGCCAGGGCACTGCTGACTCATAATAAACTTGCTGCTGAACAGGCCCAAGGTCACTTTCCATGACACTGCTTTCCAGCATCTCATGTGTTACTATAGCTCTGCTTGTCCAAGATGGTGAAAGAAAAAAATCAGAGCCATTTGTATTTAGGGTTTAAACATAGATTTCTCTTTCATTTTGCTAATTAATATTTTGGTTTTCTACCCTTACTTGCAGTTTTAGGTATGCCTGATACAGTAGAAGAAATGTGCCCAGAGATCCCTCAGCTGGATAGACTAATAAAGGAAATAAATGATTTAGCAGAGTCTGGAGCAAGGTATACTGAAATGCCTCATGTAATTGAGGTGATCTTACCCATGCTATGCAACTATTTATCCTACTGGTGGGAAAAAGGTTCTGAGAGTGTTCCTCAAAGTTCTGGGCCTTGCTGTACGATGATAACATCTGAGCATCTGAGCATTGTTCTTGGAAACATTCTAAAGATCATCAACAACAATCTGGGAATAGACGAAGCCTCTTGGATGAAAAGAATTGCAGGTACTATAAATATTTTTTGAACAGTAATTGTACTAATAGTATTTAATTACTTTGCCATGCTTTACCTTATTGCTTAGTGGTATAATAACAAAAAATTATAACTGGAAACAACATAAAAGAAAGATAAATAAAATATAAGTAACAATAAGAGAAATATATTTATGTTTTATTATTAGTTATATGCATGCATTGTAGCATCACTGGAAGTAGAGAGCTTTCTATTTTCCATAAGAGATTCTGAAAATCTTCTCTATGCACTGTATAAGAGCCTTAGTGCTTAATTTGGAGTTGTGAATTCCATTGATTTTCAAGACTCCTGAGTTTTACAGTAGAGTGAATTATGTTCATGAAATATTAGGACAACATGGAAAGAAAGTGCAAGAGGTGAAATAATCTCAGGAGTAACCCAAGTTCAAAATTAGTTGGTTTGCCTGAATAAATATGTGTGAGCTATTAAATAAGCTGAAAGTTTTTTCAAAATATCACTTAAGATATAGTATTTATCCTGCTAAAGAGGTTTACCATATCCAAATTTTATCATTCATATTATACAGTGTAAGAGTATAATGTGCAATAACACAGTTCAAGAAAATCTACGTAAAGGTAATAATTAGCTGCTAAATTTGAGTAACCAATACCCATTAGTACTGTGTTTTTGGTGTTTTAAATGCTGGAAGGTCTTAAATAATACCAAGGATTCCATTTAAATTTAGTAAGAAGTTTGCTGCTTAGTTGTAGAGAGTGTTTCCTGCAGTTTTGTACTGATTGTTCATCTATATAGGGTGATAATATACTCATGTTGATCTTGCAAGGATTTTTGGCTTGAGTAGTTTGCATTTTGACTTGAATAGTTTGCACACAAGTACTTGCACAAAATTGATCTATGACCTTGAATTACTCATTCATTCTCTTCATTATAACTTGCCCAAGGCAAAGAAGTAGCAGAGAAGTAAAGGACATATTCCAGAACATTATCTTCTGGTACTTTTCTGATATTGAATACAAAAACCCATCCCAGACACAAAAAACCCTGAACAAAACAAAAAGTATTTTTCTGAGAACTTTGTGTCTCAATCCTTATTTTGCTTGGGTTCTTAGTTAGAGACATGGGACTTGCCAAAACCATTATCGTTTAATTTATATTTGACTGAAATACTTATAACCCAAATCCACTGTCTTTTTATCTCCCAGTACACAGTTTTTATAAAGCTACATTCATAGTTTATTAATATTTTTATGGTGTAAAATTTATGAAGCCCCATAATCTTTACTGTTTCTAGAACTTCAGCATTCATGTTAATACAATGAAAAATACCAGTTATGCATTAATCATATAATTATCTATATTTTCATGTATAGTTTATGCTCAACCCATCATCAGCAAAGCCAGACCTGATCTTCTCAGATCTCACTTTATTCCAACACTGGATAAATTGAAGAAAAAAGCTATGAAGATAGTGATGGAAGAAGAGCAACTGAAAGCAGACAATAAAAATGACACCCAAGAAGCTGAGCTACTCATTCTTGATGAGTTTGCTGTACTTTGTAGAGACCTTTATGCCTTCTATCCAATGTTGATACGTTATGTAGACAACAACAGGTAAAAAACCTAATAATTAAACTCATACATATTACTTAATATACTGGAATCTATGATCAGACACTCAGGAGGAACACAGTTCACTTAATCTTAGGGTGAGAATCAGATCCTGCATGTTTTGAGATTCTTAAATCTTAATCCTGCATAATTGAAGATTCTTAAAGAAAGCTGTACTTTGAATTCACACCTTTTGCTCAGATGCAAATTCCTAGATTAACTAGAAAAATGTTACCTGATCTATTAAATAGGGATCATTATGTTAAACTGTCTTCTTTTAAGTATCTCCTTTTAAATTTCTCTTATTTTTGTAATTAGAGCTAATTGGCTAAAGAAACCAGATGCGGATTCTGATGAACTCTTTCGAATGGTGGCTGAAGTTTTTATCCTGTGGTGTAAATCACATGTAAGATAAAATGTGCACTTTTCCTTTCATTTCATTCTATTTTTAAATATAAATGTTGTACATGCAGATGAGTCAAAATTCCAGTGATTTTTTTTTTTTTTTAGAATTTTAAAAGAGAAGAACAAAATTTTGTGATTCAGAATGAAATCAACAATTTGGCATTTTTAACAGGAGACACCAAGAGCAAGATGTCTAAAGTAAGTTAACAAAAAAATTGTGGATCAGGTAAATCTACGCTATGTGTTTAATATGTTGAAAGAAGCCTCTGAAAATCTACTCAGATTGCAGTTGCTCTGCTGTTAGAAGAAAAATAGTTTTGCTTCTTGATGACAGATGTGACAACTAATATGCAAAATATAGTTTATGTACCTTAGAGTTACTTACTAAATGTCTGCTACTACCCAAAAGCACAAGATAAAATAACTCTTGATTTGAAAAAGTTGCACACATAAGAAAATATGGGCTGTATTATAAAATATGGGTTATTGAACAATCAGGAAAGAAAATGGTGGACTGTTTTATAAAAGCAAGTGAAGAAATATTGCCTCATCATTTTTATACTATATACTTTATATTTTTATACTCAGTCTGTGTTGTTCTGTCAGCTTTGACAGAGCACAACTCTACTTACATATACCTCTTTATATATATAGTGTGCTACATGTGCACCATTTTTCTTGTTTCTTATCAATTAACACAGTCATTTATTTTTTGATGATTTTCAATATGACAAGATGCTGATATGATGGCTTTAAAGTACATATTCGTGACGGTGTTCACAGGGGTTTTCAGATGAGGGAAGAGACAAGGATGTTGACTCCATATTTCAGAAGGCTTGATTTATTACTTAATGATATATATTACATTAAAACTATACTAAAAGAATAGAAGAAAAATTTCTCATCAGAAGGCTAGGCTAAGAATAGAAAAGAATGAATCACAAAAGGTCTGTGGCTCAGACACAGAGCCAGCTCTGCCATGATTGGCCATTAATTCCAAACATCCACACAAGACCAATCACAGATCCACCTGTTGCATTCCACTGCAGCAGATAATCATTGTTTACATTTTGTTTCTGAGGCCTCTCAGCTTCTCAGAAGAAAAATCCTAAGGAAGGATTTTTAATGAAAATATGTCTGCGACACATCTTGGTACCTGTACAATACAGAAATTGTCAAGGTAATTCTCAAACGCTGCTTTGACTTTAGCTGAGGAAATTGCCTTACTCCAGCTAAAGCCAGATGAAGTCTAATTCCAAATTAGTGTTGGTAAATATATTGAAGGAACCCTTTCTTTTATTCCTATTTATAATGATTTTGGAGTAATCCCATTCTGAAGGTGTAGCAAAGGAATACCATTTAAAGTTTTGTATTTCACTATATTTTTGTTTTCCTGAAACCTAGCTACTGTAAGTGCATTTTCAAACAATAGAGAAATAGATAAAATGTACTGTTACATTTCTTAATTAAAATGTGTTTTAAAATATGTTTAAAACCCAAGCTTTTTTTTTCTTCTTTTTTCTGTGAATTTTTTAAGTTTTTAAACCTGACTAAACCAAAACCTGACATTGCAATTTTTGCAAGCAAAAATATTATTATCTGTTCATCATTAGTTTATGACCAGTACTGAAAAACAAGTCCAAATTTATAAAGAAGTCTGTATTTGGAGACAAGGAATTTTTAACCTGTTTTCTTGTTGTTAAGGTGCAGCTTATCAAAATTGTTTGGTAGAATTGGAATGTTTGTATCATCCCTATTAAACACATCCAGGCTATTTGAGGAGCAGTTGCAAAATATAACAGACTATAATATGTAGCTGTGTACTTTTATCATATGGCAATCATTGCACACACATTTATTATGTGTATTCTAACATTTATACATTACAACTGGTCTGAGGAGGTGAAAAAATAGGTGTACTTTCATTTTTTAGACACCATGGATTAGAAACAGTATATTTAATCTAAATCATGTCCCACTTCAGTACTGATAACAGGATAATATGAAGTAAAGTGTTAGCATCATATTTTTGTCAGTCTGGCATGGCAGGAACAAAAGACATGTCCTTACAAATTAAGGAATAGGTAGGTCCCCTACTGTACTACTTGCAGATTTACAATAGTTAGGGGATTTCATATTAGTATTTTCTGCAGGAATTTTAGATCTCCTCTTTGAGAGTATTTCAGTTGCATAGAATACATTTCCTTTGGATATACTGAGGTAAATCAGGAGTGGATTTTGATAAAATCACAAGAATTTAGCATCAAGAATCTCTATTACCCAAATCTGATTTTGAGATTATATTTTCAAATGTCTGTTGTGTATATATAAGTATACAGACATACTATGTATGAATAATTGTATTCATATATTTGTAAAAGAGGTGTAGATGCAAATGTAAATATGTTTTTATTCCATTGTTATACAGTACAGAGAGATTCTTGGGTTTTTTGTATGCATATAATTTTTTGTAAGCAAATTAATGTCAACTTACGGTGTTCCAGGACACTATGCATGGTTATTGCTAATAAAGGAAGAAAGAAAATACTGTATTGTTAATGACTGAATATTTTATTAATATGGTACTTTAATGGCAGGCAAGATTGCAGAACAGCTGATATTTTAGACACTTGTTTCATGATGACTTAAATACCATGATGAAATATATGAAGTGTCTTTTAGAAGGGTTGTATTGGTTTCCTATATATGGTTTCAAAAAAAAAAAATTGCTAAAATTTCATAATATAAAATATAAGTGGTCGAAACCCAGCGCATCCAATAAATTATAGATTTACATCTGTTTTGTTGGCTTTTTTTTTAAGACTACATAGGTTAAAAGAAACAAGGAATTCTCTAAATAACTGGATTTCAGGTTTTCTTGCAGGTTTGATATTTATTTCTATCCTTAGACATTGATCAGTAGAGGACATTACATTAGGGAACATTATCATTTCTTGCTTTAGTATTAACATTTATCTCAAAAAGTAGCAAGTTTACTGAATAATTAGCTCTTTCCTCTCTCTCACTTATTCCTCTTTATTCACATTATTTCTAGTGGAAGCAATCTTATCCAATATTTATCAAGCATGACAAAGTATAGAAAAGTGAATAGGAACTTTGGCTATTGACAGTGAGTCCAGGACAGAACATTTTGTGGTCTCCTGAAGGAGTAAAGCCTGGGCTGATCTCAGACTGCCTTAGGTAACAGAGACTCAGTGTTGTTCCTGATAAAAAATACTGGGGTGCTATCAGAGTGTAAGGTGTGGTATATCCTGTACAGAAGGTTCTGTATCTTTACATGACACTTGGTAGAAAAAAAAAGCAGAGGAGGAAGGAGTAGCATTATGTTACTTATTGGTAGCTAATATTCATGGTAACAAGTGATTCATCATTATAATCAAGAAATCAGTTAAGTATCCATTGTATTTCTATTATACTATATTAACTTTGTTACTAGTTTTTCAAATAAATGTATTAACAGCTGAGAATTTAATTTTTCTTTTCTAAAAATATGGCAGCAGAATGCTCGGAGGGGAATGGTAAGTTAGAGAACTTCCAGTCTGAGAGAGACTGGTAACTTAGATCACATTGAAATACCAGATTTGTGATAGAAGTGTAGAAATGGAGAATTCTAACACATTCAACTCCACTGGTCTGTTATTTGTGACCCCTTCATAGGTATTTTGATAAAATAGCATTTTGGTTAAGAGGAAATGATGTCCTATAGTGTTTTTCAGTTAACTGGAATAGAAGACAGAATCTAGACATTCACATGTACATAATAATTGTGTAACATGTATGTGGGCTATTTTTCTGTGTCAGTTTTGGAATCTAAATGAATGTGTGGCTGGATATACACCTGCAGTTCTTAGGAATTTATATATCCCACTGGAGTTTTATTTGAATTGCCCTCACTAATTTTTATAATCTATTCTTAAGAAAAGAGTCGGTAAGCCTTTATAGAAGTTAGAGGCAAGTTCTTATTATGAAACAAAATGGTTATTGTGGCATCTGTAACATGTAATACAAGTTCTTATTATGAGTATTTTCTGCAGGAATTTTAGATCTCTTCTTTGAAAAATTGCATAGAATACATTTCCTTTGGATATACTGAGGTAAATCAGGAGTGGATTTTGATAAAATCACAAGAATTTAGCATCAAGAATCTCTATTACCCAAATCTGATTTTGAGATTATATTTTCAAATGTCTGTTGTGTATATATAAGTATACAGACATACTATGTATGAATAATTGTATTCATATATTTGTAAAAGAGGTGTAGATGCAAATGTAAATATGTTTTTATTCCATTGTTATACAGTACAGAGAGATTCTTGGGTTTTTTGTATGCATATAATTTTTTGTAAGCAAATTAATGTCAACTTACGGTGTTCCAGGACACTATGCATGGTTATTGCTAATAAAGGAAGAAAGAAAATACTGTATTGTTAATGACTGAATATTTCATTAATATGGTACTTTAATGGCAGGCAAGATTGCAGAACAGCTGATATTTTAGATACTTGTTTCATGATGACTTAAATACCATGATGAAATATATGAAGTGTCTTTTAGAAGGGTTGTATTGGTTTCCTATATATGGTTTCAAAAAAGGAAATTGCTAAAATTTCATAATATAAAATATATGTGGTCGAAACCCAGCGCATCCAATAAATTATAGATTTACATCTGTTTTGTTGGCTTTTTTTTTAAGACTACATAGGTTAAAAGAAACAAGGAATTCTCTAAATAACTGGATTTCAGGTTTTCTTGCAGGTTTGATATTTATTTCTATCCTTAGACATTGATCAGTAGAGGACATTACATTAGGGAACATAATCATTTCTTGCTTTAGTATTAACATTTATCTCAAAAAGTAGCACATTTACTGAATAATTAGCTCTTTCCTCTCTCTCACTTATTCCTCTTTATTCACAGTATTTCTAGTGGAAGCAATCTTATCCAATATTTATCAAGCATGACAAAGTATAGAAAAGTGAATAGGAACTTTGGCTATTGACAGTGAGTCCAGGACAGAACTTTTTATGGTCTCCTGAAGGAGTAAAGCCTGGGCTGATCTCAGACTGCCTTAGGTAACAGAGACAGAGACTCAGTGTTGCTCCTGATAAAAAATATTGGGGTGCTATCAGAGTGTAAGGTGTGGTATATCCTGTACAGAAGGTTCTATATCTTTACATGACACTTGGTAGGAAAAAAAAGCAGAGGAAGGAGTAGCAATATGTTACTTATTGGTAGCTAATATTCATGGTAACAAGCGATTCATCATTATAATCAAGAAATCAGTTAAGTATCCATTGTATTTCTATTATACTATATTAACTTTGTTACTAGTTTTTCAAATAAATGTATTAACAGCTGAGAATTTAATTTTTCTTTTCTAAAAATATGGCAGCAGAATGCTCGGAGGGGAATGGTAAGTTAGAGAACTTCCAGTCTGAGAGAGACTGGTAACTTAGATCACATTGAAATACCAGATTTGTGATAGAAGTGTTGAATTGGAGAATTCTAACACATTCAACTCCACTAGTCTGTTATTTGTGACCCCTTCATAGGTATTTTGATAAAATAGCATTTTGATTAAGAGGAAATGATGTCCTATAGTGTTTTTCAGTTAACTGGAATAGAAGACTGAATCTAGACATTCACATGTACATAATAATTGTGTAACATGTATGTGGGCTATTTTTCTGTGTCAGTTTTGGAATCTAAATGAATGTGTGGCTGGATATACACCTGCAGTTCTTAGGAATTTATATATCCCACTGGAGTTTTATTTGAATTGCCCTCACTAATTTTTATAATCTATTCTTAAGAAAAGAGTCGGTAAGCCTTTATAGAAGTTAGAGGCCATCGTAAAATACAAGTTCTTATTATGAAACAAAATGGTTATTTGTGGCCATCTGTAACATGTAGTATACATTGTTTGCAGATTTACAATAGTTAGAGGATTCTATGTTAGTATTTTCTGCAGGAATTTTAGATCTCTTCTTTGAGAGTATTTCAATTGCATAGAATATATTTCCTTTGGATATACTGAAGTAAATCAGGAGTGGATTATTTTTATGGTCAGCTGCAATAAATTAAATATAATTAACCTTTCCTTACTTTTAGTGTATACCTACACCTGTGTATACCTGCTGAGCCATGTCTATGTGGCATCTACATATTTCACACAACTGAAATTTTAAGTTAAAATAAGCTGTTTGTTGAAGGTATTAAATATTATCAGATGCTAAGATTCTAATTTAATTTGGATATTAGTCCTTTTCTTTTCTTTACTTGTACCTGCTTTTCTTACTATGTGATATAAATTGAGTAGGCTATAAAAAGATTTTAATTCCTTGGCATCAACATTTTGAAACTTATTCAGGTATCACAAGAAAACAAAGTTACTTTTAGGGCAGAATGACAGAAGTGAGGGCTTGTATGTGGTTTTTTTCTGCTTGTTTTGAACCAAAAGCTTTCTATAGTATTTTCCTATGCCTGGTTGAGGATTCTGTTCAGTAATAGTTTATTTTATCTTACCATAAATAAATGGTTTTGTTCTTATTTTCTTAAGATTTCCTGACACAATTATAATATAATGTTGACTGTGGAATATATATTTATTTGAGTGTATTTATGGTATTAATATAATAAATGGGAAAAATCTTCTGTATGCATAAGAGTTACAGCTGAGTTTATAATATTGTTTTCAAAATGGGTACTGCTGAGAGATGCAAGTTAAAGTTTTCTCTCAGTCTCAAAAAGAGTAATTAGCTATGCAATGGGAAAATAGATCTGTAAATTAAATGCTATGCCTTGCCAGTGATAGTTTGATTTCTAAACACATTTTTTACTCAAATATATTTGGGTGGGGAAAAGAGGTAGAAAGAGCTGTTTTTGTGAAAATGTGATTTTTTTTCATTACTGGATTATCCAGAGTTCCAGACACTGTTCTTCTTTTAACAAAATTGGGAAGAGATGCAGTAATCACTGTATTGATAGGTTAACTTACTGGATGTCCCTAAATGTGCAAGCAACAAATGGGAGTGTATGGTAGGACAGCAATAGAAATTCAGAAGTTCAATCATTCAATAAAGATTAAGCTGATTTCATAAAGATTTCATTTGGTTATACATTTACAGTCTATTGTTTTAGCTATGAGCTTACTATATTTTTACTGTCCTCATAAAACTGAGTAAGTTTATAAGAAACTTGTAAAATTATCATCCTTTCATCTCTTTTACTTATGCTTTTTTTTCCCCTTTATTTCTCCTTCATACAGGCCATGCAAGTAAAGGTACAGGTCAAAGTGCATGATGTGTCTTTGTTTTAGATTTAGAGATGATCAGGCTCCAAGCCACCTTCCATTGATCATAGCAGTGGCGTCACAAACTGAAGCACCAGGTTCCACCTACTATAAATTTTGTCCCAGCTCAAGTGGCAGTCTTTGACCAGAGCAGATAAAATTCCCTTTGGCACTCCTAAATATTACTTAATGTGAAAATTACTAAAGCCACCATTTAAAAACTAT
Source organism: Emberiza elegans (assembly GCA_024865655.1). NCBI lineage: Eukaryota > Metazoa > Chordata > Aves > Passeriformes > Fringillidae > Emberiza > Emberiza elegans. The sequence goes on along the minus strand of JALJVW010000139.1, from coordinate 22,780,072 downwards.
TTTAGATGTACATTCTGCCTCTGCTGTCCTTCTGCATTCTATTTTTTGCTAAAATAGTGAAGTAGACGTTGTAAAAGAAGTGTCTAAGTAGAGTCATTAGAAAGATGTATTTGGTTTATTATTCAAGAAGAATATTTGGGAGAAATGTGCTATAACCTCTACCCCATTTGTAGGTGAATAGAAGATTGTATTAAATCCAATAAGTTTAAATAAGATATACAGTTCAAATCCTAACTTTTTCCAAAAGTAAAATGGTTTTTACTAAAGGTGTGAGGTGTGACACACCTTTAGAATAACACTTATTTCTTTTATGTATTTAATGTATTGGAAGATTTCCTTCAGTGAACTATAGGTCACTTTCCTTTACATCATTCATATTCTTTTTTCTTACTACGAATTTCTAAAATAGATGAGTACTTTCTTACCAATGGTGCATTCTTCATGGGTGAAGTATAATAAGCAGCAAAATGGAGCATAAATCCTTTCATCTTTCTCTTTACCCTCTGTGCTGAGAAGCGCACATGATGCTGTGAAGAGCTTTTAATCAATTTACCTGGAGACATGAGTTAAAAAGGGAAAAGCTCTGTTAAACTAATAACCTGATTTCATGCTTTGCTATTGTCAAACTTTCCAGGTATACAGAGTAGGATTTAATGACTGCCCTCATAGTAATCTCAAAGAACAGAAGCTCAAAGGGGGATGGAAATTTAAAAAATATTATATTTATAATCTTAACCAGTTTTAGCTGATTTTTATTGTAAATAAATTATTTCTTCCTTTTCATTGTGTATTTAGTTATTACTAATCTACTAAACAATCTGTAATTGGTTTTTGGTATATGGATTTTTTTCAGAAATATCCATTTTTGTGTTTAAATCCTCAGACAAGTAAAACTATTACATGCCTTTGGGCAACCAAATTATATCATTCCTCCTGCTGAGGTCCTTTTAGCACAGTTAATTATTTAGGCAAAATATATCTGATTTAATGCTCTTTAAATATGCAATGCAGGTATTGTGTGTACATAGGTGCATATGAGAACTGAAAGAGACAAAATTCCATTGTCATTTAGGTTTCCGTCTGTGACTCTATTTATACATTTAGCAGCTGGAGAAGTGAATTCACAGACAGCAGAATTTACGGCAAAGGCAGAATGGATCTTCTTTTCATGTTTTGAAATTTCTCCAGTTTTAAGGTTCACAATCTTATTAATTTCAGATGAACATAAAGAAAATTTGATGTGCAAATTGTCCACTGGCATAAAAGATGAAGAAACCAGTATCACTCCCATTCCTTTTTTTTTCTTTTAAAAATATGTCTACTACATATTTGGTTATTCCTTATTTAAAATGCATAGTGACGCCACTGAAGTACAGTGATACATTGTGGGATCTGTTTGTCTGCTGTCAATGTAGAGTACAAATAATGTCATTATTAAAGCCATTGCATCACTATTTCTAAGGCACTTTGAAAAGCAAAGCTTTGAGGCAAAGTACTCTCCTGCAATTGTTAGTTCCTTAAGAAAGGAAGCCACATCCATTGCGTGTTCCCTCACACTTGCAAAATACTTTACACAAGCTCTGTACAGGGAGATTTCGAATCTAGAAGACAGAATTTCCCAAAATTTATCACCAAATAGAATATGTACAGCTGCCTTTTTTCTTCCAGCGATTACTGTGGTAATAGTGAGGCATTAATTGGGAAATGATAAATTGCAATGGATTGTGCTGTATCCTTATGTGGAACTACACAATCTATTATTAGAGCAGTAGTTTGTGAATCCTAATTGACAGAAGGGAAAGGATGTGGAGGGTTAAATGAAAGCATTTGTAATTTTGTAGTGTTGTACAAGCCTGGAGGCCTAGTCCTGAAATCTTATCTTAAGCAAAACTCCCCTTGAGTAAAAGTAGGAGTTTAATCTGGGTACAGAATTCAGAACTGGGCTGTTTGATGTTGTTGCTGTTTACTGTGTGTTCATTAAATATATGGGTCTGTTTGAAAGATTTTGGTTCTCTGTCTCATAAAGGAAAAGTTGAATGTTGTACGGTGTGTGTCATAAGAAGATAGGGCAAATGTTATTCTGTTGTGCTGTTTACTTCTGTCTCTTTTGTTTCACTTTTCCAATTAATGATGATATCCAAAGATAAAAAATTTTAATTTTTTGTCCCAAATTTATTCATATTATCCAAAGCCAAAGGGCAGCACTTTTCCCAGAGGCACCAATTAATTGGCATTTTATAATATTGAATCAAAGCCTTTTAAATAATACTGTTTTTCAGATGAGACAAGTCAGGCAATATTCATTCATTCAGACCCTGGATAACTATCTTTATACAAATTTCTTACAAAAAGGTAAATATCCTAAATTTGTCTCTGTAACATTGGACAAATTATAGTGTCCCCTGAGAATGATTCAGCTTTTAATTTTAGGTTTGTTTCTGATTTGAAAGGTAAGATCCAGAAAGTATTGTCAAAATCATATGTATGAATGCACACAAAAATGTGTGACTCCGATTACCATATTACTCTTACTGCATTTTTCTGTACTGGTGCGCACCAAAAGTATTCCTTTACATTTTCTGACCAAGCCTATACACCCTTCCTCTAGTGCAGCATTTTTAATTATTTTTACTACATCAGGAACATAGTTTCCTTGGTCCATAAGGGGAAGAGAGTGTTGGAGAAGTGTGTGATCAGGAAATTAAAGTAATTTTTCTTTTTTTCTTTCCTTTTCCCCCTTTTAAATTTTTCTTAACTTATAGTCTGGAGGACAAGATCAAGAGAGGAAGAAATCAAAACGTAGAGGGGATTTGTACTCCATACAAACATCCTTGATTGTAGCAGCACTTAAAAAGATGCTTCCTATTGGTTTGAATATGTGCACTCCTGGAGACCAAGAGCTCATCTCTTTGGCTAAGACTAGATACAGCCATGTAAGTGTGTGCTTTTAATAGTTTTTAATGCAAAAATAAGCAGAAATTTCTAAAATTAATTTTGAAGCATAGAAATCTAAGCAGTCAATATAATTAAATATCTGTATGTATTATAAGCAATTATAGCTGCTAATTATTGTGCTTTTTTAAAAAAATATGCATATAGAGGTGCCATATTTTCCCTATTATTTTCCATTTGTATACCACGTGCAGTTTTATATAATCATGTTCTTTTGCACCAAATACCGAACTACAATTAATTAGATTTAATTCCTTTTAAAGTTTAACCCTTGTTTTATGGTTAAATTAAGCCTTTGCCCCTTCTGGTATCTTACATACTTTGAAAGCAAAAGGAGGTTAAATTTCAATTTTGAAATATAAGCTGTTCTACGTTGTAAAAGTTCTTGTGAAATGAATCATAATCTGAACTGAAAAATACTTTTACCTTTCTACAGAGAGACACAGATGAGGAAGTCAAAGAACACCTACGCAACAACTTACACTTGCAGGAAAAGGTAATATAGAAAAATCTGTCTTAGATGCCAATGTGCACTTTAAAACACTGAAGGTGCAAACGTTTTTGGGGTCTTTTTGTGATACAGTTAAACAAATGACCCAGAAAGCTATTAGAAACGTTTCCATTTTAAAATTATTCTTCCTGATATTTCATTGCAATAAATGCCCTATTTGTAGCTTTGTTTGGTATAGTCAAGTTTCTGGAAGATCTGTAGAATGGGACAAGTGTGAAGAATTGAGATACTGGTAGTCTTAAAGGTCTAATTACTTAGAATCAACTTGATCCAAGAAGAAAATAAAATTGGAACTCTACTACTTCAGCTTTTCTGCTTGTATCTTGCTTTCAATAATAATTAAATTAGGTATTTCTAAAAATATATATAAAGTGACTATAATAAAATACAAAAAGCTTGCGTCATTTTAGCACTTGTGAGTACTTTTTACAAGTTTTACAAGTACTTTTATATTCCTACAACTCATATGCTGAATACACTCTCAAAAGTTGTTGCAGTGTGATATACAATAAAAAGTAATACCGATATGGAGTCCTCATCAATCTGTAAATTCAAAATAATTCAGATCATTGCCTACAGTGTTTGAACACAATAAGAGTACCTCACTTATCTGTCATAGAAGTTGACTGTCTATTTGCTATGAATTTGTGATTGCATACGTTAAAATGAACACAAGAAGTACTTTAATGTGGTTTTCCTATTTCTGTATTGCAAGGAAAAAAAAAAGAAAAAACACAAAACTTTGGCTATAAATCTACACCTACTGAAATTCCAGCTGTCTTTTCCAGACTCCAAAAAACAGCTTTATACTCTCTGCAAATTAAACTCAATCCCAGTACTAAATCTGCTTCCTTATTTATAATGGAGTTAAGAGGAATAGATAAGTTGTAAGTTACTTTATTTGGTTTCATTAAATAAAAATACAAAACCTTGCTCAAGAATTAAATTGCCCAATAATATATAGAATCAATGCCATTTTTTTTGAGCAGCTAGCAGATGTTAATTTCGTCTGAAAAGGGACAGAAATTGGTAATATTTATAAGCTTCTTTATTTATTCTATGGGAGTAAAAGTGGTGTCAGTGAAATTCAGTGCCTTCATTCAGCAGCTTACAATTGAAATATGTTGGGTTTCAGTCTGATGATCCAGCTGTGAAATGGCAGCTAAATCTGTACAAAGACATTTTAAAGAGTGATGGACCTACTGACCCTGAGAAAAATGTGGAGCGTGTGCAGAGGATATCAGCTGCTCTGTATCATCTGGAGCAGGTAAAAAGTCAAATGTCTATACTGTGTTTATTTTTGAAAAACAGAGATTTTTCCTTGCAGAGATTATTTCGGTGCAGTGACTGTTATCATTAAAGTGTCCAGATAAAACTTAGGGGTTTGCACATGTGTGCATGTAAGTACCCATGCTCATAGAGATGTGCATATATGAAAGTTTTCAACACAATCTGTTGAAGTGCCTCATTTAGCTGCAGGGAAAATTCAGTATATATTTCTGCAAAACTGCATGAACAGTCATATAAAGTATAGCACACAAATTACCTCCATGCTGCGGCTGAAAACCATTTTGATTTTAGGAAGAGGTGTTTGCTTGTGCACTTATTTTTAATATACTGAGTTTAGCCTGTCTCCTATTTCTGCATCACAGGGGGCTCTAGCAACTTTTGAGTTGCTTGCCTGTTCATCTAATTGATGCAATTCAAATAAAGGAATTTGTGCTTTTCCTACATAAAGTTAATCCATTCCATTCACAAATGATATGACATGAAATACCTTCACATGAACAACTGAATACGCGTTGCTAGAAAGAGACAAAATAACAACTTTTGAAATTTACCAAGTAGTCCCACACATGAGGTATGCTAACATCTTGAATATTCTTGTCTGAATAAATTGAGAGATTTCTATATAGAAGGTCCCCAGTACTTTTCCTTATTAATAAAAAAAAAAAAAAGCCCCAAAAGAACATTTTTTTCAGATGATGCAGAGCATTGGTAACATTTTCTACTTTGCTAACTAGGTAACCACTAGCTGTATAGAAAATTTTTTTGTGAAAGTTGAAAATTTTCCATTGTATATACTAGAAGATATTTTCCCATAGGTTGAGCAACCACTGAGATCAAAAAAAGCTGTTTGGCACAAACTCCTGTCAAAACAACGCAAAAGGGCTGTTGTTGCATGTTTCAGAATGGCACCGTTATACAACCTGCCAAGGTAAGTGGCTGAAAGGTTTATTTCTTCATAACTTTTGTTTGCATTGTTTATGGAGTGCAAACACTGCTTGTGTGTTTACCTACGTGTTTGTTGATTGTTAGGTGTATGTAATTTTAAGACACAAGAATTGATTAGTCATCAGCTGATTCCTCACAGAAGCAAAATAGTCATCTCATGGCAAATAACCTGAGTGGGAAAACACCACAAGAATTACATCCTTCATTTTTGTCAGTTATTCTGTATAGTTCCTCAACTTATCTGTGAAAACCATTCAGATGGTGTTGGTTTTGTCCATTTTTGTTTTTGTCTCTGATTTGTTGCTATTTTTACTCTTTATTCTCCTGTGTTTTGGTTTTTTTTTTTTTTTTTTTTTTTTTTTTAATTTTGTAAGGCTCTTCCTCTCCTCTTGCATGAACACTTCATGCTCTGTAGCTTGTCTGGGCCAGCCTTTAGCTACTACTTCAGAATGTTATATGAATTAAAGCAACTATTGGGACAATGCAGTGCAGAGAGCACTGCACAATGATATTTTAGACTTCTATGTTACTCTGCTTCTTGTTCCAGTTGAATGCAGATACCACAAAGTCCAATATAAAATGCATCCTGTGCCTGGATCCATCTACTGCTTTAAGCAGAGTAATAAGATGATGTATCACTGGAGTAACTTCCTTTACTCTGTTTCTTCTCAAAAAACCAGATTTTTATTCAGATAAAAGTTAAGCACACGTTTAATTAGGTTTGCTTCTCTCCTTCTACAATTTTTCACTTTTTGTATTTAATATTATTATTCAAAGATTTTTGTCAAAGTCTTTAACTGAAGGGTTGTGTTGGATTTTAAAATCCGTTTATTAAAGCAAATTTACACACTTGCTGTAAAGGTCTTTAGCTGAAGGTCTGTAGCTGTGCCACTAACACACTGGAGGAATATTAGGTTTGCACAGGACAAATAAAAAGGCAGTTTATACCATAAAAAGCACACAACCTTCACAACCTTCCTTTACAAAAATGAGTAGTTCTAGACTATAGTAACTTCTCCAAGTTATTATGCTACCACCAAGCCGTCTTTAAAGAATGAAAAAATGGAGAGGGTTAAATACAACATAAAAAACCACCCAGTATCAATCCTTGCATCTTCAAGAGCTGTGTTTGGCAAAACAAGATGAAGGGGTATGAAGAAATACCATTTCAGTACAACCTTTTTGTGAGCAAGTTTTTTTTTCACAAACATATTCTGTGTTTGTAAATTCTTAAAATGTTTAGAATAAATGCATGACCACCCAAATGTTAAAAGAGCTCCTCCTTTTTTTTGCCTTACAAAGCACCCACTTTTATTTTTTATATTTGAGGTTGGGGAATACTTGCCAAGAGGCAAAGTGGGTTATGAATCTTTAAGTTCTTGACTTTTTAATTGTCAATAAAATATGGAATAATACCATATTGAAATTGAACATTTACATGTCTGTAATTTTTTAAAAAATATTTTTGTCTTAAAAACTTTCCTCAAGCTTTTTGTTCTCAAACTTCTGGTAGATTTTGTGGAACAGTTTACTCCTAATTTAAATATGAATATGAGGCAAATCTACCCTGCTGTTTCATTTTGTAGTTGCTAAAAATGAACCCTCATAAAACTATTTTTGTCAATTAATTGTGTTCTCTGTACTTCAAAACAAACAAGAGGGATAACACAGTTTAAACTTAAAATCTTAAAGTCATGGAAAAGTTTGGGTTGAAATGGACCTTTAAAGGTCATCTGTTGTGATCCTGCTACCATGAGCAAACTTTTGGGTATATTGCTCAAGTGACAGGTTCAAACCAAAGTTTTAAAATTCACTAGCATATAGTCACTTTTTTCCTAGATAAATCATAGGATCCTGACAGGAAAATAAGGCTATCACACTATTATAACAATCTCCATCATCTAAATTGACAGTGTTGCTCAGACATGCCTGAACCCTAGGGAGATTATTTCAAGTGGGGTATGATTTGTTCTAGGAGCTATTTAAATCTCTTTGATCCAGAGTTTAAAATGCAGCCCTCTATCTTGTCTATTTCTTCATTTTAGTTGCAGCTTTGTATTGGGAGTGTTAGTTCTTTGATGCTAGAATCAATTAATTTAAAGTGCAGTAAACCAATATTATGGTATTAACCTTACCTTTATCCTAGAAAAGAGAAATCTTCAGTAAATAATAAGCTTACTCTTTTGAAAAATTTCCAGATATTTAGGTGGCTTTCAGTATAGTTTAATTTTAATCTCAGAGCTTAAGATAACTTTCTGCAAAACTCACTCTAATGTCTATCAGTTTTTAGGAATTTCAGTAAGATATTTCAGAAACAGACATGTCTATTGATATGAAAGTGTTTGTTAAATCACTGAAAAATTACTTTAACTTCTGCCACAAATATTTCAAGAACTCCTTTTGATGAAAAGTCCCTGTAGATACAAAACAAAGAGCTATATTTAAAATATATATATTTTTCAATGAATTAAACATCAGTTAAGTTAGGAAGTACTAATTCTTCATGCTCTGTGTTTATTGAATGTACATGGCTTTGAAAAAGTGTGTTATGTGATAAGTGTTTTCTCTGAGATGTGTCTATGTTCGATGTAAGGAAATTAATTTGAAAAAACTTTGTCTTATTGTCTGTCATCTGTATATGCACATAGATACAGCAAAGTTGTACATGGAAATTTTTCAAGCACGGTTTACAATACATTCTATCTGACTACTTTATTGAATTTAACTTGTGCCTTTCTTCAATGAAAACCTATATGCTTTTCTTCAGACACAAAATTAGCAATTTCTTCCTGAGCACCTTTCAACGTGTTTGGCTGGAAAAAGTACATGAAAAAACTCAGTATGACAGGCTTATACTCAAGTTAACGGTAATGTAACTTGTGGAGAGCCTCCTGCTTATGCGCCCACTTCTTCCTTCCCAGCCATGATTTGATATTATCATAAAAACATGAATTTGTACAATTTTCAGAGGGGATTCTGATTGGTCAGTTTTCAAAATTTTATAATAAAACAGCACCAGTGTAGCAAGTGACCCTAAAGTGTTGACTCAACAGTTATTCCATTATAAAATACTGATTCGTGTGCACATTGTATTTAAAAGATATTTAATGGTGTATATGCAGCGCATTTTTATAGCTTTTTGGTGGCAACTGGTAAAAGTAAATGAAAAGGCTGCATGGAACAGCCTTTCTAGCCTCATGTAGCACAGCTCAGAAAAAATTTTTCCCCAAAATAATGTGAAGACAGATTTATTTTGCCATTGTTATGTGTAGTCTTATTGCCATGAGTGTATTTTCTGTGGAAAGTTAAATTAATGAATAATATAAAGTAGTAATTAATGTGACTTAGACTTTTCTAAAATTGGTCATTTCATAGAGCAGGTTTTTTATATTTCTAATGCAACTTCTTTGAGGACATGCTAATACTGCCCTGATTTAGAACTGGAAGACAAGAAGCTGAGATTAGGCTTCTTTCTGTGGAAGAAGGCAATGATTGCCTGTTGATACTATGCTGGAAAGCACTTGATAGTTATTTTGGTGTTGATGGCCAGTGTCTGCTGTCTTGATGTTCTAAATCTAGTAATTTGGATTTACACCTTGTAGATGTATACCCCACTCACTCATTCTCAGTCTGTTCAAGTGTCTGTTTTTCTCATGCTTGCATTAAGGTATCAGTCTTGTAGTTTCATGTATAATGTATTTTAGGCCTCTCTTAGCCTTCAAAATAAAAAGTAATGTATACATATGTGTATAAAAACAGTAAGAATGTTCAAAAGTACCTGCAGGTTTGTCACTGAATGTTAGTTATGTTTTGCATTTTGTTTCACTGACCAATCAGAGGATCAGAATTGTACAAATATGTATCCTTACTAACCATTAACCATCTGAGCTGTTATACTCTGTTCCGTTACCCCTCTTGATCTCACTTTCACAACCCCCCCAGGCACCGTTCTATTAACCTCTTCCTCAATGGCTATCAGAACTTTTGGATAGAAACAGAGGAATATTCATTTGAGGAGAAACTAGTTCAGGATTTGGCTGTAAGTACTGACATAAATGGGCATATATTTCAATGCCCACTTCAGTGTGTATTCTATGTATCTATTATAAAATATATTTAATTTTTGTGTAGTGTATGCATAAACTTTTAAAATATTAATCCTTATGCTTCAGAGCATAAGGTCATTTTCTGCTTTAGTCAAAAAGACATTGTCCTTTGATGCACACTGAAGTGCATTAAGGTGATCTATGCCTTCAAATGAGCAATGTGATACTCATTCTTGGGAAGAGAGATGGATTAGACGAACAGTCAGACTGTTTTTGTCATTATGGTAATTCCTATGTTTATATATATTATTTTCTGGTGTGTTTTTAAAGCTTGATACTATTGATCCTTTTCCCTTTTAAATTTTTTTATGCATAATTAATTTTAACATTTTCAGCTTTGATACAAATTATTTTTGCTGTTTTCCTTTTTGATGCGTCATAATGACAAGTAAATATATGCAGCCATATTCAGCAAAAATGCAGTTTAACTGTGTACTTGATAAAAGTGACTGGTAAACGTTATGATTTTGGTCGTGAACATTGGTTCAGAATGCCTACTGCTCTTTCTCTTCCCTCTGTGTAGTTAGCTTGCCAAAAATACCTCCAAGGAGCTTATCTCCACAGTCTCTAAACACCAGGAAAGTTAATATGCAGCTTCATGGATCACATGCATGAAGTGCTTCAGTGTTAGCAGAAGCACTCATGTTGTGCTTTTTAAAGGGCCATTATACCTGATATTGTAGAGACATAGAATGCTTTGGGTTCAAGGGACCATAGAGATCATCTAGTTCCAACCCCCCTGCCATGGGTAGGGACATTCTTCACATGCTCTGGACAATTACATGGTCAGTCTTTTTTTGACTTTGTTGCTTCCTGCTAAAGGAAAGAATGAGGCCATTAATCAAAGCAGTGCCTGCAATTCTTTCAGATTTCCTAGAGAATTGAACTTCTATAATTAAAATAATTACTGTAATTACAATAAATCTGCAATAATTGTAACTGTACAAAGGTGTGATAACACAAGTAAGGTAAGAGTAATAATCTGATCTTTGGCCAGTTCTGACTGTTATATTTTTAACTGCCAAAAAATGTTTGAAGTTTACAATAATGAGCATTAATTGAACCAAGGTTACTTGGAAATGATATAGCTAATGCTAGTCTGAATAGGATGTATCTGATGATGTTATTAAACATTATTCCAGTATCTATTATGAAATAATTGAGCTAGAACTTCCTTTCAATTCAAGTCAACTGGAGATGCAAGTTTTCTCTTGAATAAGGCTCCCCCAAGATTTCCCCAGTCTCATTCTCAATACCTTGCAAATGAGAAAATTCTAAAGTTACAAAAATAATGAATAAAAACCATATGCTCTTATTTCTTCTGAGTCATACAGGCACATAATGTTTCAGGTTATGCTGTAAACTCCTGAATAAGATTAATATGGGCAGTTAAGAAAAACTGGGTAGAACAAAATTACTGAAATCATTTCCTAAGTTTAATTACTGATTTTTTTTCTTACTTATGAAGCTTAACTTTTCTATTCTAAATCTTGAGACAGACATCTCCAAAAAAAGATGAAGAAGAAGAAGAAGAGACTGAGAAAAACCATCCTGATCCACTTCATCAGATTATCCTCTATTTTAGTCGCAGTGCTCTGACAGAGAGAAGGTAAAAGAGCTATGTAGAAAAGCCCATTGAGTAAAAGCACACAGTAACTGAACTTTTAGTAACATTGCCAAAGTGATTTAATGCAAGTGTAGTTCATTATTGTACATGGTGAATACCTTTTTCCCCTCTTAGTTTCATTAGAGCTTTCATGTATTTAAACTCAGTATAACCTTTACATTGAGATAAATATTGATTACTTTTGACATTTTAAAAGCTTGGTAAGTACCCAATGCAGAAATGATTGAGCACAACTTCTCCTGGAAACATGAATTCTACAGAAACTGCAGGTTTAATCAGAGCACCTTGCCCTGTCTTTCCTGGTAATTAATAATGTGTTCTTGGTTTTGATATTCATTACATTTCACTCACTAAGTCAGAAAAGGTTTTGTTTATGAATCTCATTGCCAGCTTCTGTTTTGACTTTAGATTGTTGATTAGAATGATTAGATTTTTATGAGTACTCCAGAGTTTCATATATTTTTCTGTATGACTAATAAAATCTTGCAATCTGACAGTTATAATTATTCTATTTCCATATTTCCATGTTACTTTTCTGCACCTTCAACAGCCAGTGATGACCCAAAATTACTAAGTTGAATGCACAAATAAAACTTTAAATTGTTTGAGTAAAAACTTAGAGATTTGGATTTAGATAAGAGAAGTCTTTCATGACACAATTTTCAAGATTAATAGCTTTTCAAGTAGACTACTTTAATAAAATACCCTTTAATAAAAAGGTAGGCATATGAAATCTTTATATTACTATATCATAAAATAATTTAAAATGTTTTTTACTCTTCACAGTAATCTAGGACATGATCCTCTATATATTGCCTATTCTGCCATGATGGCAAAAGTAAGTACATAATTTCAAGCTCCATCCCTCACTGCATTTAGGTACTTCCCATTGATTCTAGATGTTCCTTAAATATTTTCTTTCTGTTTCTTATATGGACTGCTTGATAATAACCTCTATATTTTTAATGAAGCAAATAGAGTTCAGAGTTTTACATATATGTATAATGAGAAATTTCCTATGTTAAAGCAATACTATAACATTTCAGTAGGTGCAGTCCTGTTCCTTTCACTTGACACTTTTTTTTCATATGATTAACTTCTGAGCATTTAAAACCCATTAGTTATCTTCATTCTTTGGGTGATCATTTTTGGGTTAATACTTGAAGTCTGTAAAAGACAGGTCAGTTTTTTGCAACATATGGATTACAGCTGACTTGTGATGAGAGCTTGACTGTGAAGAGAAATATCATGGATATAGAGATATGGCACAAGGTTATATAGCCTGCAGTTACAGGGTGTGTATGTAGTTGGATGAATACCTGAAATACTCACACGTTAGGAAATATCAGCTTCTTAGTGCAGAGAAGCACAAATATTTGCAATTAAATGTTTTTAAAATCTTCTTAATACCTTCAGTAATTCCTTGAAAAAATTATTTGGCAATTTTGTAGAAATAGTATAGCAAAAGTAGGCATTATGTTTCTTAATAAGCAAGATCTTGTGATTTCTTTTTTAACATCAAAAGAGCTGTCAGGAAGAAGAAGAGGGAGACGAAGATAAAGAAAAGACATTTGAGGTGAGAGTTTAAATAACATTTCTTTGTCATAATCTAATGTGGAAATACTTTAAATATGTCCAGTGGAATAAATGCAAAAATAGCATAACACATTGTGTGTTGAACACAGCAAGCTGGTTTACTGGGTTATTCACATTGAAGAAAGATGGAGTGATTTGAAACATTGGAGTCAAATAACCCATGGATTTTGGAGGCAGATGGTCTTCAACAACTTCAGATTTCTCATCTTCCTATTTTTCCTGGATCCATTCCAATCTGTAGTCTGTTCTCATTTTGTTCCCAAACCCAGGAGAAAGAAATGGAAAAGCAGAGAACTCTCTATCAGCAAGCTCGCTTGCATGACCGTGGAGCTGCTGAGATGGTCCTTCAGATGATCAGTGCAAGCAAAGGTAATGCTCTGTGGTATCTTTGAAGTATGCACAGCTGGGTTAAGTCATTGTACCTATCATGTAAACATCATAAAGAGCTTCTATAAAACACTTAATGAGGCAAAATAAATGTCAGTAGGAACTGCACTAAATAAAAGTTCCAGACTGCGTTTCTGATTGAAGAGCTCATAACTACAAGCTTTATGGAGTGTATCTTTGTTTTGACAGGTCATACAGGACCCATGGTTGTTGAAACACTGAAACTTGGTATTGCTATTCTAAATGGTGGAAACACCATAGTTCAACAGGTAATGCATTTCCAGCTACTGTGAGTCTTGCTTGCATAAATGAGATGAGCAATTTTGACAATTTTAGTGTCCTGTTGTTTAACTTAATGTACTTAATTTTATGCCAAACAGTGAAGAAATGTCAGTGTATTTTTGGTGCAAGAGCAATTATATTATTTTTTGCCTGTGATTTGCATTTCAAGGAACTAATTCAGGAACTTTTGAATTTTTATAATTTCAATGTCATTAATTATAAGGGTACTTATTACCTTTACTATTTTATTTTAGTTTATAAATACTATTAATAATTAATTGCTAGTTATTTTTTATTGTATATTGTTAATGTTGTATTTTTTCCCTTCAAAAATATACAACATTTAGAAAATGCTAGACTACCTGAAGGAGAAAAAGGATGCTGGATTTTTTCAAAGCCTCTCTGGCTTGATGCAGTCCTGCAGGTAAAACCATAAGTTGCATTATTACAGGTTCTGTTTTATTCATATTCACTGGCTTATTGCTCAGTGCAGGTGGATTTAAATTACAGGAGTCACAGGTTGTAGAACTCTTGTGGAAAGGTTTTGTGAATCACAGGAACAGCCTGGTAATCTTTTAGAGTATTCTTCCAAAGGAGAAAATAAAGCAAAAGACTGCACATGCCTTTGAAGACTTAGTTTGAAGAGACAGAAAAGTAAAATATAATGGCTCCTTTACTGATCCTAGATCCCTCAAAGTTTTTGTCTGGTAGGTTCCAAGGATGGAGAAGAGCCACCACTAAGAGAGAGACAGGCCAGTGGAGCTTTACTAAGCTTTCAGTTTCTGCACATTTCTGACAAGTTGCATAATCGCTGTCTCTTGTGAATCCTCTGCATATGTATCAGCTTTGTTAGAGTTGGCATGTGACCAGTGAGATTCTAGTAGTCCATTCCCTTGATAAAACAGTTCAAATTAGTTGGAGTAAAGGACTCCCATGCATAAGGTAGAAAATTTCTGGTGTTTTTGATTACTCTTACAGTAGACAAACTCAATTTTTCAGCCTTTTAAAGAACCAGTAGCAGGAAGGAGTAGACTGGGAATTAGAAGTGGAGGAGCTGTATGAATAGAGGATAAAATGTGGAAGGAATTGTGACCTGCATTGCAGAAATTATTGTTGAATAGTTGCAGCCTAATTAAATAATATCTGCCTTGTCCTTTTTTCATTTATGTAGAACAATTTAGCAGGGATTTGCTCAAACAGGCCCTCCTGTCATATTATTACCAATTGTGTATATGTATTATTCAGGACTTCATTTAAAGAGGTATTGATAAAATTACTTGAACAGATAAGAAATTATAAGAAAATAAAATGATGCTTTAAGAAATGCTTTTGGTTTTAATGATGTCACTAGTTTGAATATGTGACTGCATTTCTATTTAACTGAACTAAAATTAGATAATATAGAATTTTATTGGAGGGTTTGAATGAAAGTATTCTAACTGGGTGGTGAGAAGAATCATGATTTGCTATTCCAAGTGCTGAGCTATGCCAAGTTAACAAAATAAAATTCAGATATCAGTGTCTTTTGACCTTGGAAGAGATGGAACCTCTGATTACATTTCTTTCTTGTACATATAGAATCAGAAATTCCATACATTTTCTGAGTAATATAACCATGTTATATTATAATATAGTAATATTCTGTAATAATATATACAGAAACAACATAATAAAAGTCATAATGACAACTTAGTGGAAAACAGTGTGAGAGAGAAACAATGACAGTATTCTCCTTTAGTGGTAGGTTTAAATCAACATAAAGAGTAATATTTCAGGCTCCTTTTCCACTCCTCATTTGTACATGAAACCGTGAATGTCATTATCAGGAGTGAAGTTAGGTAAGTGGTGAGACATGACCTGAGACTCATTTCTTGTCAGAATTGGACACTGGACCCTTAGTTTCATCCAAAGGTCATTTATTTAATAAGAGTATTAAATAAAATATGAGGCAATGCATGTTGTTGTGGGTCAAGAGTAGTAGTTGAAGGCCTCTAAAAATTTTGTAGAAGAAAATTATTTTCCATTGTTTACTATAGTCCTTTTTCCTGTTTGTGCTGTTGTTTTCTTTTCTTTAAATATAAGTGTTCTTGACTTGAATGCGTTTGAGAGACAGAATAAAGCGGAAGGCCTGGGAATGGTCACTGAAGAAGGAACTCGTAAGTAGAATGAAATTGATTCCAGTAGTGCTTCAAACATTATTTGTGCTTCCTTCTTTAAATTGAACTGTTGTTTACTGTGGCTTGAGGTTTCTGTTGTTAAACTTACTATATGTAATTCTAGGCTCTGGGTTCTCAATATGCTTTTTTTTTACACTATCTTTAGCAATAATTTTTAAGAAAAATATTGTAACTTCCAATATTCTTATCTTGTATTCTTGTTATTTTTCTTTGATCCACAGTCATCGTTCGTGAGCGTGGTATGTTTGGGTTTACAGTTTTTGATACTATTGTTGCAAAAGTGTGTTGCAAATACAGAGAGAAATCTCTCATTGCATCTTCTCAGATATCTTTAGGTTTAGCTTTATGGTCTGCAGCAGGTTGTGTGTTTAGCTTGGATAAAGAGTTTGATGCTTATTAAAGAAGTGTCACTCATATTTAAGGCATGATTTTAGTTATGACTAACAATTTACTTATTAGATATATATCCTGTTGCCTTTTTTTTTCAAATTAGTGTTGTTTTTTTAACCATGGATGCATTGGAGTGCTAAATACTTTGGCTCTGCTTTTTCTGTCTCAGTTTTTCTTTTCATTATTATCAGTCTGTTTCTTTTAAATTGCTTTAACGCTTTTAAATACTGGTTCTTTTATTAAAATTCCAGTTTAAAAAGTTACTGTAGGATTATGTGTTCTGCATAATTAATCATAACAATTGTCACATAATCATTGTATTTATATATTTTGAAGGTGAAAAAGTCTTGCAGCATGATGAATTTACTCGAGATCTGTTTAGATTTTTGCAACTTCTCTGTGAAGGGCATAACAATGGTAAGAGAACTGAATTAATTTTGTAGAAAATGTGTGGTGAGTCTGTTCCTAAACAGAGTGCAATAGAACCAATGTTTTCCTCTAATGCATTAAGTTTCCTGAGGGGAAACTGGCATGACAACAATTTGAATTGCAGAACTCAATTTTATTTTTTAAGTCTTAATTTAATTTTGGTGTTTAGCATATTACTAGTAAAGCCTGTTCCAAGTCACCTGGATAACAATTGTCCAGTTATATATACACTGGGTCTAAAGTTGAATTTCTACAACATAAGCATCTGTATCCAACAAGATATTTAAAAAGAAGGCATTCCCCATGAAAATAGAAAAATAATGCTGTATTTTTTTCCTTTGTATACTAACCAAACACAAATCACTTCTTATTTCAGATTTTCAAAATTACTTACGTACTCAGATGGGCAACACCACAACAGTGAATATTATCATTAGTACTGTTGACTATCTCTTGCGTCTTCAGGTGAGGAAAAAACAGATGAAAATGGAGTATAACATATTGGCTTTCCTTCACTTCTTTAGATTCACATTTTATTGGAATCAAACATGAAAATTCTCTCTAAGGGATACCTAAAATGAAGAATTTTTAGTTTTTTCATATCTTTTTCCTTTGAAAACAGATGACATTTCAGAACTCTGTGTGGAATCAGATGTTTGATAATGGATTTCATTGTTCACTTCAGAAAAGAGTGAAAATATTATTGTAATGAGAAATAGATTGACACAGATATGCTAAATTTCATCTGAATTACTGATTAAAGTTTTGGTGATACAAATGCAGGCAGTAAATACTGCATTAGAGAATTCAAACCTAGAAAATGTAACATTGTTTTTTTCTTAGGAATCCATCAGTGACTTCTATTGGTACTATTCAGGAAAGGATGTCATTGATGAATCAGGACAACGTAACTTTTCTAAAGCTTTGGCTGTCACCAAACAAATATTCAATTCTCTTACAGAATATATCCAGGTAAACAGAATGTGTTTCTCAAGGTACTAACAGAGAAGTTCCATGCTCACACAGCATGATCATGTTCTTTCATCAATTTGTAAATGCTTTGCACATAAGTTTTAAAATTTTGATAAAGTTACATGGAATCACTGGACCAGTGTAAAGTGAGAAGTAAAACATGCAAACAGCTATGTATTTAACAGGATACAATTTGGTATTTGTGCACTAGATAACCAGAGATCTTGGAAAACCTTCTCATGTAGCTTCATGGCTGCCTGAAACTTCTTTTTGATTTGTTTTGGTTTATTTGATATAAATAAAAATATGTTTTTCTTAATTTTTTAGGGCCCTTGCATAGGTAATCAACAGAGTCTGGCTCATAGTAGGCTGTGGGATGCAGTTGTTGGCTTTCTTCATGTGTTTGCCAATATGCAAATGAAACTTTCACAGGTATTTTCAACATTAATTGTCTGTGTGCTCACCTTCACTAAAACCAAACTTGACATTTACACCTCAATTATACCTTTCTGATGAACGTGGCAGTTTGGTCCCTTTCTCTCTCTTGCCAAAACTGGAGGATCTGTCAGAGCAGAAACACCATTAAAAGCACTGAACATAAGTGGGTCAAGAGAAAAGCTAAGAAAGACCCAAACAGGGAGGGAGTGTGATATCTGGTCAGCTTATCCAGTTAATTAATCAAAGACACAGAGCACAGGGGCACAGGCACTGTTCATTTCACTGTACAGAGCACAGTCCCACTCCACAGCCTCAGGATTCTGTGACTTCTGCTTAATGCATCCATACACTGAAACTCTGCACTGAATGCAACAGTGCAGAGGGTAATTTCCTTTCTTATTCAGCGTCTCTGCTATCCTCTGACTTACAAGATTTTTTCCCACCCCATAGAAGTATATCAGAGTTTTGAAACTAGTATTTAGGGCCTTAATGTCAAACACAAATCTACGTTAGACTTAGCATATTCTGTAATTAACCAGTTCTAGTCCTCTTTGAGTGGTAATGCATAATGCCATTAAATATTGCCAGTGAAGTGGAAAAGGATGGATTTCTTCTGAGACAGATACTTTCAGATCTGTGTAGCAACCAATATTTTTTGTTTGTTTCTGCTGTCCCTTACCTGCACTTTGGTACTCCTTAATGCTTTATTAAAGCTTAACTTTATGGTGTTAGTACCTCTGCTGCAGTAAGTTGCATGTTGTATTAGACTTCTGATAGCAATCATAATAAATGACAATGAAATGTTGCTGAATAATGTGAATGCAATTTAGCTGATCATCTTTAATACCATTTCTCTCTAAATTTATTTAGTTTTCCACATAAATACAAATTAAAAACAATCTTACAGTCCTGTTTTTTTGTTTTTGTTTTTTTTTTTTTTTTTTTAATAGGACTCCGCTCAGATTGAATTGCTTAAGGAGCTGCTAGATCTACTAAAGGATATGGTAGTGATGCTCTTGTCACTGCTTGAAGGTTGGGCCTATTTTTCTTTATGGTCAAATATGATTATCTTCCTATTGTAAAGCACTATTCTCACTTCCTAGTGCAAAGAACAATTATTATGTTCATCTTTATAAACTGCTTTTTAATTTCCTTTATTTAATCTTTGGGGGAAAAGACATTCTTCATATTTATTTAAGAATTATTTTAGAATACACGTAGTCCTGAAATAGAGGGCTGCTAGAGAAAAACATGTTGGAAGAAAAATACTAATATTTAAGAACATTTTTGTTCTGTTTTCAGCAGAAATATAAAATGTCATTATTTAAAATGTAGCTGTCAAATAACTTTCTATTATAACACACTACTTAGGTAACGTTGTAAATGGAACTATTGGAAAACAAATGGTGGACACGCTTGTAGAATCATCTAGCAACGTAGAAATGATTTTGAAGTTCTTTGACATGTTCCTGAAGTTAAAAGATTTGACTAATTCAGATGCTTTCAAAGAGTATGATCCAGATGGTAAAGGAATCATTTCCAAGAAGGAATTTCAGAAATCAATGGAGGCTCAAAAGCAATACATACAGTCAGAGATTGAATTCCTGCTGTCCTGTACAGAAGCTGATGAAAACGACATGTTCAATTATGTTGACTTTGTGGAAAGATTCCATGAACCAGCCAAAGACATTGGATTTAATGTAGTAGTATTGCTTACAAACCTTTCAGAGCACATGCCTAATGATCCACGCCTTCAGAGCTTACTTGAGCCTGCAGAAAGTGTTCTTAATTACTTTGAACCATACCTTGGCCGTATTGAAATAATGGGTGGGGCCAAGAAAATCGAGAGAGTTTACTTTGAAATCAGTGAATCCAGTAGAATGCAGTGGGAGAAGCCACAGGTGAAGGAATCTAAAAGACAGTTCATATTTGATGTTGTAAATGAAGGTGGAGAGCAAGAAAAAATGGAACTCTTTGTGAATTTCTGTGAAGATACAATTTTTGAAATGCAGTTAGCATCCCAGATCTCTGAAACAGATTCATCTGAGAGGCCTGAGGAGGAGGAAGAGGCAGAGCCCTCTTATGTAGTGGATATTGGAGAGGATGAGGAAGAAGAAAAGTCCCTGGAACCTGCTTCAGCTTTTGCAGTGGCCTGTGTTGCAGTGAAGAAGAACGTTGCCAACTTTTTGAAAATGGTCACTGTGAAGAACCTTAGGAAACAATACAGGAAAGTAAAAAAGATGACAATAAAAGAGATGGTGAAAGTGTTTTTCTCCTTTTTCTGGATCCTATTTGTAGGGACGTTCCAAATGTTCTTTTCTATAGTGTGGGGGATATTCCAGATTCTTTGGAGCACTGTATTTGGGGGTGGCCTGGTTGAAGGAGCCAAAAACATAAAAGTTACAAAAATATTAGGGGATATGCCTGATCCAACACAGTTTGGAATCCATGATGATGTTATGGAAGCAGAAAAAGCTGAAGGTGCTGAGCATGGCTTAAGAGCTGAACTTGGGGAGTTTGTGAAGAGTGAAAAGGGAGAAACTGACATAATTGCAGACATTTTTGGCATTCCTACAAAGAAAGAAGGATCAAAACATGGTCATGATGCTGGACTTGGAGATATTGCAGAAATCCTTGGTACTGAGATCCAAACAACTTTGGAAAACACAGTTCATAAGAAAAAAAGATTACAGGTAAATTAAAGACATTTTGTATTTCTTTTAAGATAATAATTATAATTACAATAATAATAAACTACTGAATGGTAATAACAGATTTATTTTATATTTTACCAGTTAATATATTTTATCAGTAAGAACTTACTCTAAAATTTCCACACATTTGAAAACCAACAGGAAATTTCAGCCCAGTGTTTAGATTTCAGTGCAGTAAATTGTTACTGTTCATTTGGACTTTATTCAAAACATGAACTGCAAGAAAATTTCTAGTCACAGTTTTTGCTTTAAATGATTTACAGTTTTGTTTATTCTGCAAACCCCATTTTTTCATAGTATACTTCAATTACTTTCACAACTTATTATCACCATAATAATGACTTATCATTAACATCATTCTTCTGTATGCTGTACATGCAATATAGCATCTTTTTTTCTTATTATTTGAAATATATTGGCCTGAATTTATTGCAAGTTTAATGTTTATTACGTAATTATTTTCTCTTATTCCAGTTTATAAACAATATATTTTGTTCCACTCAGCTGGACTAACTAGAATATTTTTCTGTGTAAAAATAGACAGAACTAAATGTCAAAACCTATTCATTTATCGTATTTGGAAGGCACTATGTTACACTTTGCATCTCAGGTCTGTTTCTACTTGTTATTCAAAAACACCTTTTCTCTCATCATTAAACCACCTTTTTATGATATATTTTTGAGCTATCTTCAAGACAAATCTAAACTGTGCAACTTCTTAGTGCATTATTTTCTCTTAATTTGTATGTTTTTCTCCAGATTCTGGTTCTTGCCTAAATGGAACTAAATTTTTTTGCATTTTTTTTCTTGTGTGTTTATTAAAGCATTTTTGTGTGTGGACTTGAAAATTACAGTCTATTAAAATCCTGTCTCATTTAGCATAAATATAATGTGGTTGGTATTTAAAAATAACTTTTAACACAATAATCTTGGCAGGTATAATTAAACACATTAGAATTTTCTTCAATAGTTGAAATAAATATTTTAATTCAGATCTGAATAAACACTTTAGAATATGCTTTGCTTTACTTTGATTTATACATTTCTTACAGATGTGTTTGATATTATTGATGAAAATGCTCTGTAATTTTTGCAGATAGTTTAATTAATGTGAAGTCAGTTTGTAATTTATTCAGCTTTTACCTTTGATATGTTATCTAGTGAAACTTACCAAAGCAATGTTTGCACAAATTCTGTATTAGAGGAATTGCTATTCATCTCACATTGTGTATATAAGTGCTCACATAATCTAGTTAGAGGAGTGGACATAAAGAATAGGTGGAGCTCAAAGCAGAAACAGCAGTGTAAGAATCAAAAATTCCCTTCAAGAAGTCACTATGTCTTTCTTAGGCATCTGCAATGATAAAATTCACACAAAAGGATAGAAATACAAAATCAGGTCTATATACTGGAAAAGTGTACTGATAAGGTCAGTGACATTTACCACATAGCCATAGAAACTGCAAAATAACCTATGGAAGCATATATGATGGAGCCTTTCAGGAGTTTGCTTTTACGTAAGCCTCTGCAGGAATCTCAGAGTTATGTGGGTTCACAAATTAGAAGAGTAGTAGTCACATAGCAGTTTGCTGATAAATCTAATTATTGGTAGCAATAAAATCAAGAGCTAACTGTGATGTTACCTTAAAATAACAGATAAAAATCAGGACAGTGATTAACACAGGAGGAAAATTATAACTTTATCTGTAAAATGCTCCATTTTGATCTCATTGTTAATGTTCGAGTATGAAATCTTGGGAATAAAACTGAGTTGTACAACATTATCAGTTCAATGATGATGTCAGTCAAGCAAACTGAAATTTTGAATTGTTGAGAAAGGAAGAGAAGAAGCCCCCACATTATTATGCTCCATGAATCTTAATTTATCCATGTCTTGAAGACCAGGTTCCCTCAGTTCAAAAAGAGTGTAAAAAAACTGGAAAAGATTCAGTGAAGAGCTGTTAGAGCTAGATATGGAACAAATCTTGTATATGGAATTAAGTAATTTAAGATTCTTCAGCCTGGAAAAGAGAAAATTGAGAGCATATATGGATAAGATGAAAAGAGATTTATTCATTCTTCTACCACCCCACCCTTTAGAAGAACCAGGCATCATCAAATGATCTCTCAATTACCGTCCACCAGCTAGAGATCTTAGGGGAGATTCTTTGTGAGAGAGTTACAACTGCATTGTTTATGAGGTGAAGTTCCACAGATAATATGTGAGATACACAAGGGAAAGTCAACTTAATAAATTCTTTCCTATATCCTTTTCCCACATTTTTGTGAGAGATAGGCGTCCAGATGAGTAGTGGAAAAAACTTTAGATAAATGTATATATGTGTTAACTGGAAATGTAGGACCAAGAGACAACTGCTGTCTAAGCACTTCAAGAGAAGAGGATTGAGTTAGGACAGGTTTTTGCAAAAGGGAATGGAGACAAATTTCAGCACTTTAGATTTCTTTTTGAGTCAGGGCCTGCATCTCTTATACTTCCATTGAAGCTTAGATACTCAAACTGCATTTGAAATGAGTTTAGTTTGATCTTGTAACACCCAGCCCAAAGGTGTGTGATATCCAGGCCCCAGCTTCTTTGCTGCAGTTAGCCACCTGTAAAATTCTGCATTGGTTTTTCCTTATCTCAAGGGAAAGCTGTAAACACAACACTTAAGAGGGTTGTGTGGTGTGCCAATAAAGGTTTAATGAACCATCAAGCCAGATAAGATAAATAGCATGAAGAAAATATTGTGTAAGTAGAAGTTGTTTAAGTATTTGTCTGTTTTCAGTTGCATTACTTGATCACAGCCAAGTAATTGAGTTTTGTAATATCTGATAGTTACAGAAATGTTTTTCAGATTTTTGATGATAACATTAATATATTTTTTCTAGTTTCAATCAGTAATGCCACTTTGTGGATGACCTTAGCATCAGGATATGATCTGGATGTAACCTTCATCCTCAGCTGGTCACATGATTTGCCTGATCACTGTGTATAATTAAGTTATACACTCAACTGGACTAGTTAGAGTATTGATAACACTATTCAGAAAAAATTCTGCCTTTTTCACTGTTAAAATATAGCCTGAGCTGCCTATCTTTAAAAATCAAACACTTTAAAAGTGCAAAGTGCTATAAAAATATTAATAATTATTTTGTTTGTTCCTTAGAAGACAATAACTAAAGTTACCAGAATTTTATCTGAATGGATCTGTTTTGACAGTTAAAACACTTTTTCCAGATATCTGAAATTGCAAAAGAAGCTGGAACACAAAGAAAAGCAGAAGCTGAGAAGGCTGAGTAAGTTAATTTTACAAAATTCCTGTTTAACTCCTTGGTACTTCCTAATGCTAAATAATTTGGCCAAAAAACCACAAGAAAGGCTCCATTTTCAAAGAACTTTATGTACACTTTGTCTCATTAGTATTTTGAAAATATACTAAGGGGTACATACTAAGTATTTTGCAAATATACTAAAAGATGGCAGACTATGTCACTAGGCAACACAATAGCAATTTGATTTTTGTGGCCCTTGACAATTATGCATGTATAGATCCGTGGCCATTGTCTTTTTAAAAATTCCCACAACTTCCTTTAAAAATGAGCACCATCTTAAAAACCTCTGCAACTTATTATGCTTTCTGCTTTCCCTACTACCCACTACAGTTGTCATGGAATTTTTTATTGGATCATTAAAACACAAGATTTAATTAACCGAACTATTTTTATTTATTGCTATTTTATAAGATCTTGACAGCAGATACATTCCCTTGTCCAGTCATCCTATATATGACTGCTAAACAATACTTAAAATACTTACCTTGCTTTAGCAGCATCCTACTTTTAAGGAGCATCCTGTCTGCCTGGTCCTGCAGCCACATTGTAGTATAATATTAAAATATTTTGTACAAACACTCAAAAGGTGTCCAAGAGATTCTAACAGATTCAAAAGCTATACATAATTATATTTTTTTTTTCCATTTTGCTTCATGTTTAAAATATTTACCTCAGAGTCATTTATCTTTCTCCTCTTATCTGACAAAGTTATTTTTTTAAGCATCTCATAAAGGTCTATACTTTAAGACAATCATATTAATGCCTCAACATTATGTCACACATATGGAAATCTAGGTTTTGAGGGTTTTTTGTTAGTAACTAAATTCTTCTAATGCTACATACAGTATACAAACTAAATTTTAAAGCCAAAATTTATGAACTCAAATTCATTTGAAATGAATGCATTTACATTTGGCTAGATATTTTTGTTTAGTTAACCTTTCTTCTAGCATGGAAGATGGTGAGAAACAAGATAAAGCAAAGGAAGTACGATCTGAGCAGCTAGAAGAGGGAAAAATGAAGAAAAAGAAGAGAAGGCATGGACAAAAAATTGAGAAACCAGAGGCTGTTATGGCTAACTTCTTCAAAGCTTTGGAAATTTATCAGACAAAAATGCTTGTAAGTTTGTCTTAAATTATTTCATAATTCAATTTTCGTTTTAGAACCATTTTTTGATAATTAGGAGAGAAATGTCATCATAAAGGAAAATTCAGTATCAGTGTTCAGATGATTGGCTGTAGTCAGTCTGTTGTGATTTTATAATACTTTTTAGAGTTATACAATTGAGTGTTTCTGTGTGTAATTTGTAACAGGAGATTAGCCTCTTGAGCTCCTTTTTAGGAGCTCCCTATTTTCCATAATCTAACTTCTAGAGTGTTTCACTCTACTTTGTATTTTTCTTTGTTGTTAGAACCACAAAATGTTGAGTTCTCTGAAAACTCTCAAGCAGTTTTTTTGCAGTATTCTAACATATCTTTCCAAACTTTCTGTTTCAGACTCTCTGACTTATAATTTTAAGGCAATTATTTAAATTCCATTTATCATGAAAAAGGGGAATAGTCTGCCAAGAAATGCTCTTGCTCATTATAACTGGTGTATGAAGGAAACACAATTATGTATTTACTGTTTTAAAAATCTTGCTATGTGTTTTTTCTTTTTGATATTACTCACAGGCTACCTTTAATTACTTTTTATTTTTTACTTTCAGCATTACTTGGCAAGAAATTTTTACAACTTAAGGTTTCTTGCTCTATTTGTTGCATTTGCCATCAATTTTATTCTTCTGTTTTACAAGGTAAGATAACATCATTCTTTAAATATTTTTGTTAGTACCAGAAGATACAATAATTTAATGTTTGTACTATTCTGGTTTTATTTTATTCAGGCTGAATGAAAAGAGATTTATTTAATTTCTCCTTTATAGTTGAGTTTCTAGGCAATTTTCCATTTAATCACATAAGTCTGTTATTGTCTGGACTGTTGATCTTGTTCTAAATCGACTAAAATAATTCAAATGTCAAAACTGCTGAAATATTTTTCTTTAATTTGTTTTCAAGCTATCAAGAAACTTCAGTTAATCTGGTTATTCTCAGTTACTTCCTTTTTTTTATAGTAGGCTACAACTCTTTTTGTTTAGCTCACTGATGAAGAAGGCTATACATTCACAGTTTAAACTTAATCTTAGAGGTTCACCTGAATATACAGTTGTTTCAGGTTCTGGTGTATAACACCAAATGATACAAAGTAGAACATCCTCAGCAGCCTCCACCAATTTCTTTAATGAATCTTCACAGCCTTGAAATGAAACAGGTTAGAATTCAATAAAGAGAATTCCCATCCATAAAAGCCTCATTTTTCCCCCTTTCCACACTGAAGTCTGGAAGAAGAGTTCTGATTTATCTATATCCTGAAATCTGGACCTTCTGGATTTTCCCCTCCTAGATATAGAATGAAAGTTGTAATAAGCTGATGAACCTTGTGTTTTCCAATATTACATATTCTATTACATATTCTATTACATATTCTGTTACTTCAAACAAAAGCAGCTGTCTGAACATTCAGTCTAGAAATAAGTGGGTCCTGTTCTCAAATACCTTGAAATGCAACTCCTGTAACACAATTACATTTTCAGAGGCACAGAGGCAGGGCAGGTAAAGATGTACAAAGCTCTTGGAAACTGAGCAGAATGCACATTCCAGGAGAAAGATGTCATGGTGGTTTAGGGCTTTCTCCTTGTCTCTTCCTTTCTTTCCCACAGGGTTAGAGAAGATGGACTTCAAATATACATGTAGAATTCTGCTTTTTGTCTATGCCAGTGTCCTTTTCTCCTCATTCTCTTCTGCTTTTCTCTGAGTCTGCTGGGTGACAATCCATTCTGTTGAAGAGCAAGGACAAAAGTTCGTGTCTATCAGTGCAAGTCCATCTGTCATACATAAGAAAGGGTCAGTGCGAGTCAAACAGGACTGAACAGGACTTTAGTATTCAGATAAAGCCGTCAAAAAAGCACCCATAGGGATTTCATTTTAAAGGGCAGGTTTTTAAAGTCATTGGAAGAATTTAGGGCAGTATGTCAGCTGATGAAATACTGTATATAATTTGTAAGCTCTAAACTGAGTCATGAAATAAAAAGTTATGGACAGTGCGTACACTGTTGATTATATGAAAATTATATGAAAATTTTGCTTCTTTTTAGACTCGAGCAATCAGGAACTATATAGATTACATAAAAACCTCTGAATTCAGTCATAATAGATAACCCTTTCATTCCTTGCTTCTTCCAAGAAATAGTTTTTGCATAACTTTTTCATATGTTTTAGTTTTGCTACAGCATTGTTGGAGAGATCTGTAAACTGCCTGTATTTTCTTTCTTCAGATTTTCTTTTCAGTGACATGACATGGAGACATGCTGTGCAAATGAAGAATGTTTAAAGCTAATGATCTATCATCTTCCTTTGAGCAGGCTTTGAAAATATCATTTGTCATTAAAGGAAAAGCTTTTAAGTTTATTTTGTTTTCAATGTGCTTGAATTTTTCTCAGGTGACAGAAGAGCCACTTGATGAAGTAGAGGAAGACTCCAATCTCTGGAACTCCTTTGCTGAAGAGGAAGAAGAGGAGGGCATGGTGTTTTTTGTTTTAGAAGAAAGTACTGGCTACATGGCACCTGCTCTCAGAGCACTGGCAGTTATTCATACTGTCATCTCCTTTGTCTGTGTGATTGGATATTACTGCCTAAAGGCAAGTTCTTAATCTTACCACTAATCTGTTTGTTAAACATTGGCTATGTCCCAAGGTGGCTGGTGGTGTACCTAGCTGTTTACAAATTCTCACTGCTCAACAGGTAGATGTTTTCCTCTTGTATTCTGACCAGCAGAAATAGAGCTAACTTTCTTCATAGCAGTGTGTGTGTGTTTTGGATTTGTGGTTAAAATAGTGCAGGTAACACAGCCACATTTGGTTATTGCTGTACAGTGTTTGCACAGTATGAGGGCTCTGTCTTTGCTTTACCCACTCTGTGCATCCCTCAGCAGGGATGTTGGGGGGGGTCACAGCCAGGACAGCTGAGCCAACCAAGCAGAGGGATATTCCATGGCATGCAACATCATGCTCAGCAATAAAAAGCTGTGTGGGGGAGGGCTAGGGTTTGACTGCCAAGGTGGCCATTGCTCAGAGGCTGCCTAGGCATTGATCTGCCTAGTGTGGGAGATTCTAGTGGGATGTTTGGTCTCATATTTTTTTGTTACAAAGAACCAAAAATACATAAACCATTACAAAGATGGCCACCATCACTTTCACAGGTCCCTCTGGTTGTATTCAAGAGAGAAAAGGAGGTGGCTAGAAAGCTGGAATTTGATGGACTATACATAACTGAACAACCAACTGAGGATGATATTAAAGGACAATGGGATCGCCTTGTTATCAATACTCCGTAAGTAAAACTAGACTCTATGTAAACTGCTTATAATATTATAGCTCATTAGCCACTGATCTAGAATATTTCCTGTCCACCTGTCATTTAGTTTATCTAAAAGAAGGACATTTAGCCCCTATATTAGATGCTACAGTAGTAGATTCTAACATTAAATCCTCTATTATCTATTTCTATTATTATTTCATAAATACTATGATAACACATATATTCCCCTTCCTTTTCATTTTCTAGGGTTTGAAAGGATTAGGTATTTTACCTCAAAATGTCTCTCCAAGACATTTCACATATTAGTCTCTGTTGAGAAACTTTTAAAAGATAAAGTTTTTAAAAAGATAGCTTCCATCCTTTCCAGTGACTATTTCACTTGTACAGTGTATATATTCTCTTCCCTTTCTTTCCCATTCTTTGGTAAAGAAATTTGTACATGACAAGAGGAGTAAATCTAGTGGAAAATAGCATTCCTAGAATTTGAGTAGGTCTGACAGGAAATCTGTCAAGTTGTGGCATTAGCAAATACTGTATAGACATATACTGATTCTAAGAGTCTCGCTAAGCTGCAGCAGTTTGTAGGAGTGGCACAGACAAAGAAGCATGTCAGCTCTCTTCCCACAGAAAAAATGCCTTGACTACAGGCTGCTTTTCAGAATTTGCTGGTAGGCTTTGATTAGCAATTAGGAAGAAGTTCTTTACTATAACAGTGAGGCACTGAAACAGGTTGCCCAGAAGCTGTGGATGCCCCAGCCCTGGAAGTGTTCAAGGCTAGGCTGGATGGGGCTTGGAGCAACCTGGTCTAGTGGAAGCTGGCCCTGCCCCTGGCAGGTAGTTGATCTTTAAGGTCCCTTCCATCTATGCTTCCATGATAGAATGGAATTTAGAATTTCTAAAATACTGGAAATTCTTGAATGCTTTTTTTTACACCTAAGTTTTAAGTATTTTTCTTAATTTCATTCAGCAAAATGAACTAGCACATATTATTAAAGTTACAACCAAAGCTAATTGGGAAACTGGAGAGCTTGCTTATTTTGCAACCAGTTTGTAACACTATTGATAGCAACCCATCTAGATACCCAGTAAGTTAATCTTCAGCAAACAGAAGAAAGAATTAATGAAATACATTGTCAACTTACTGGTAATGACATGCTGTACAGTCTGTTCTCAGCATGTTGCACTGTCTACTGAGGTTAAACAAAAGAATAAGACTAACTTAAGAAGGCTAATCCTTCCCTCTAATGTTAACTGAGTCTCAAGGTTTAGTACAAGTACTGTATGATCAGAATAACCACTGCTGAAGGGTACACAGTGTTCTGTATAAATTGAAATGTGCTTTCTATAATGGGAAAAAGCAATTAAAAGTGCAAAAGATGTACCCTGACAAATTATTGGAGTTTCTTGTAAAAGAGATAGACACAAGCTGGCTACACTATGACATATTTTGCTTAAAAGCCTGAGAAATCAAGCAAAAAAATAATACAGAGCATTGGAGTAGAACATACCATCCATTTGAGTTACTAGCAGCATTTGCCTTTATTTGGATTAAGTTAATTCAGAACTCCAATTCAGAAAGGTAAAAGTTGGAGCATAGTCATTGGGAAGTTTGCCTCACATCCCAGCAGAATATTATTGTGAAAACTCATTTTTCTTGTGCTAGCATTTGCTTTGTATTACCAATAGCATCCTTTAGTTTAAGTAGTTATTTTTCTCTTTTGCATTCCTGCATATTGTCTCAACTCAGTGTTATTTCCAGGAAATAACCAGAGAAAAATCTTAAATTTTGTAGTGTTTCCTGCTAACTGGCATTCCTCAAAACAGGTATAACAGACAGTAAGATCATTAGAATGAGCAGTTCCAGGATATTGAGTTATATATACACACACACACATATATTTGCTATATATTGGCAAATAAACTTGAATTTTCTTGGCAAGTTCAAGATTTTTATATATTTTGTTGGCAAACCGTCAACTGGTTCTCAAGTGTTCAGCCTCTGTTTGAAATGTAATCCAATGAACTAAAAAATTATTTATCCTTTAAGATTCTCCTATTTTTCTCTGAAATCTGGTTTGATTTTTATGGATAGGGGTGATAAAGTATTTATTTAGTAGATTAATGATATTACAGTGACTAACCTGGTACTAAGGAATTGTTAAGCTTATCAGGTGATAGTATTTAGCCTGCTAACCTTTTGTAGCCAGTCATATTTGTGAATGGGAAAAACAAAGGGGGTTTGGAGGATTATATTACAGCAAATTACAATTAATAACAGCTGTTGTCCCCATGAAAAGAAATAATTCTCCTAATTTGAAGTGCAGTGAGTGAAAAAAAATTGCAATGATCAGAAATGTGGCATTTTCTCTTTTTTTCGTTGTTTTGTTTCCTTTCCCCTAACAAGGTAAATAACTTGAAATATCTTTGCCTTATCTATGTAGGTCCTTCCCTAACAATTACTGGGACAAATTTGTGAAACGGAAGGTAGGCATTTTATATTTCTATTATGCTTTCCAAAGCAATAATCTACTATTTGATTAATTTGGATATCCATATGCTTCTGTTCACATAAATACAGAAATAACAGAGAACTGGAATTTGTTTTATGGAAGTTGTTGTGTAAAATGTCTCTGTGAAAAGGCAGCTGTGGTGTAGGTGGGAGGAAGGAGGAAGACAGAAGGCTGTGGTTTCCTTCCTAGACTCAGACATTTGAAATAACTTTGTCCTGTCAATCAGCCAGCAGGTCTAATTTGCAATCATTGTCATCTTTAGGATACAAAGCCCCCTCATTGCCCTAAAAAAAGAAAAACATGCCAGCTTAAATGACAGAAAATTATACATAAGCTTTCAGATAATAGCCTTTAATGCTTCTATTTTTCTTTTTTATGCTACCCTGGTTTCCTGGGAGTTCTTACTGTTCTAGTAGTGTTAATTGTGAAGGATTTCTTTTTTAATTCCTGAAAACTACTGGTCTAGAGTAGGTGAATGTCACTGAGGAGTTTCTGAGAGCAAAACCTTCTGGTTTTCCCCTTCTAGGTTATTAACAAGTATGGAGATTTATACGGAGCAGAGCGCATTGCAGAACTTCTGGGTTTGGACAAGAGTGCCCTTGATTTTAGTCCAGTGGAAGAGAGTGAACCAGAAGAGGCATCTCTTGTGTCATGGTACGACTTCTGAGCTTCACAGACAGATTATGTGTTGGAATAATTTCATCATCAAAGATAAAAATGGATTTTATTTTGAAACTGTTGTGATGTTTTCCTCAACATGGAGAATTCCAATGGATGAGTCTTCCTACTGTGGAAGTAAAATAAAATAGCTTTTTGTTTGTTTTAAAACACAGGTGTGTTATAAAAGTAAGAAAAAAATCAGCAAATTTATGCTGACTGATATAGTTGGTCACTCTTTCATTTTAAACAATAATTAATGCAGCATTTTTAAGTTCTTACAACAAAGTTTATAAACCAGTGGACTGAAAAACTGATAATACCTAGATAACAGGTATCTAGTATGGATTCATTCAGAGGTTTTCCTGACTCAGTCAGTCAGTCAGTCAAGATGAGAGCTTTAAATTGTCCCAGTAGCAAGTGATTTATGTTCCTACAAGAGTTGGTTTTCTCAACGTGTTAAGATGCACAAGAAAGATTTCCCTTTGCATGCCATCCAATGGCTGATAAAATATTTAGAATATATTGTAGAAGGCATTACCTTTTCTCTTGGTTATTCTGGGACTATTTTACACTAGAGAACACTTACATCCTTAATTTAAGCAATCTGTGTTCCACATTTCACTACTTTTGGCATAGATCTTAAGTTTTTAAGTCTGGAATACGGAAGTATCATTCTTCCTGAAATTATTACATCAGTTTTGTTGGTTTAGAAACTCTTTATCGTGCTCAGAATTAATGAATACTCTGAAAAATGAAGTACCCAGATCACTCAAAAAATCAACAATTAATCTAAAGTGAAGTGCCACAACTAGTTTGTTGTTTATAAATACAGAATTCAATACTTATTTTTAACATTTATGCATTTCAAAATTTGTTTATTTCTTAGGCTAAGCTCCATTGATACAAAGTACCACATTTGGAAGCTAGGAGTTGTTTTCACTGATAATGTGAGTATGTTAGCCTAGATGAATATGCTTTGATTTACTCTAAGCATGTATGTCCTCCACTATCTGCTTTTTTTTTCAAAAAAACATACACAAATAATATTGCATTACAGAGCAATTTTAAAATATTTTTTTCTGTCTTGTGATAGGACTAAAGGATGTTTTACTCAGAACTATATATTGCACATTATAGATGGTTATAACTGCTATTTATAGTACATTATTTATTAAATTCATGGTTTAAAAGGTAGTTCAATAATTATTGTTATGTTAGTTGCCCATATCAGTGACAGACCTCTTTGGTTCAACCTCAAGGAGTAACCCAGAGAAGCATTCCCATTCAAGTAAAGAATCTACACACATCCCTGAGAGTGCTAGAAATCCCTGCCATTAAAAAGTGGGGACTGAGTTTTTACAACATAAAGTGATTGAATGGAATTTGCATGTTCCCAGGCTAGTCATGTTAGCTCAACAGAGCACCATTCATCTTAAAATAAGTTATTAGTACCAGCAATCATTGGTTGCTCTTTTAGGAAACAGCTGCCTTCCACATCCCTGCCAGTGCCACTAGCTGTCAGGATACACAGGTTTTTCACATCCTTGTGATGTCTGTTTTTGGGGTTGGTGAGTGAGGTCTCAGCTGGTCTCAGCATTTTTCAACAGCAAAAGCAGGGCAATGTCCCACTCTATCACTGGTAATTTTCAAAAGCTGGGTGAAGTTTCAGCTGTTTAATCCCTACATAGGCAAAGTGTCCTACTACAACAATTTGAGTGGCTTTCAAAATGTTATGTTCTGGATCCAATAATGCACATCAGCACCTGTTAACTCTCTGCCACTTTTCATTTTCTCTGCAGTCTTTTTTATATTTAGCTTGGTACACAACTATGTCTATCCTTGGGCACTACAACAACTTCTTCTTTGCTGCTCATCTGCTGGATATTGCTATGGGTTTTAAGACATTGAGAACTATTTTGTCTTCAGTCACTCACAATGGCAAACAGGTTAGTGCTACATGAAAAAGTTCGAAAATAAATACGCTTTGTAAAACTACTGGAAAAAACTTGTTGTAAAGGAAATATCGGAATGCAATTCATTTATATCATGGTAGGATTGATCACATCTGCAGCACACTTAATACATGCTAAACCCTATGAAATTATAACAGTCTACACCCACCAAGTGATGATAGATAAAGTGTTGTACACAATAGAAAGACATAATTTTAGAAAAATATAAGAATATTAATTACTTTCTAACCAGTTCACTGTATATTCTCAATGATGAGCTGATTGGTGATAAATATTAGAATACACAATCCCTCCTTGGCTACAGCAGTAATAATGATCTGGGCAATGAGATTTCAATACCTGGCTAGTAAGAATGTGCCTAAAGGTGTGGGCATTCTGCATTGTGGAATGTGCTTCTATGGCCCTTTGTCATGCAAAAATCAGCTTAATAAAGTGTAATTCTAAAACTAATTTGTAAAATTTCTTCAGGGAATCATGAACTGATCTCCAAAGAATCCATGTTCCTAGCTAGCATAACAAAAAAAAAAAGCTTTACAGTTACTTTTAAACTCACATTTAAGAAATCTAAATTCCCCAAAATATAATTGCAAACATACACATTCCATTCCTTCTCAAATGCAGTAACACATATTCTAAGCCCACACCTATGCCCTGCTAGATTTGTTAAAACATTTTATACCACATGATGTTTTGGAAGAGGCATAAAAATATACCCACACAAGGTGATGATGTGTTATCATCACACAACAAATGAAATCTCTAATTTTATACTATTTATTTTACTTCAGGATGACCAATTTCATATTAGTTTTAATGATTGTAATGACTTATGTATCTTCCTTATGATTTTTTTTTAAATGTAATAGTCAAAACTGGGCATAGTTGACAAAACTGTTTTAACTCAAGATCATGGCTTTTACATTCATAACAAGCAATGAATAATTTTTCTGATCTTGTTGCTTTTCTGGTTGAGTAAATGAGAACACTGAAAGACAGCTGCAGATTTCTGAATTGAAATGTTCACTTTGGGAGCATGCTGACAGATCTGCAGATCATGATGATTGATCAGCTTGTCCTTCAATACTCTTATATTTCCTTTAAAAGAGTAAATACTGATTGTTGCATTTTTTAAAGTATGCAGCTTTGAGTAAACTCCACTCCAGAGATGCATCTTCTAACACTAACTTCAACAGACAATATAATCTAGTCTCATTAACTGCTAAACTTTTTCACCTAATGATTTTATTTCCTTACAGGCACAACCTGGAAATTACTTACTCTTATCTAAAAAAATTTCTCTCCATTTTAGCAATAGCTTTACTAAACAGCTTTGGAAGAGAAAATAAACTAAGTCTTTATAAGTCCTAATAAATCCTAGTTGAAATTTTCAAATTATCTAAAGGGTTTTATTTTTATTATTTAATTTTTATTGTATATCCAGTGTTTTAAGTTACTATAATTAAATTTTTTAACTAAAGAGTGTAAAAAATTGCTCTGGTGATACGCACATAACTGCTGTCTTTAATTTCCTTATTGGGAAAGGTACAACATGACTAATTTTCAATATTTAAGGCAATGCACCAAGCAGGCATGTCTGACAAAATGATATTGAAACCTATTTTTATGTCATGTCCCCACATGCAGCTTGTGCTTACTGTGGGACTCCTGGCTGTGGTAGTGTACCTTTACACTGTGGTGGCTTTCAACTTCTTCCGTAAATTCTACAACAAAAGTGAAGATGAAGATGAACCAGACATGAAGTGTGACGACATGATGACGGTAACTAAACCATCACCATGTGCCTCAAATATCATCCTGAATTTTCAAATGGATACTTTAGGCAAAATGATGAGTAAGGAGGGATGTGTTTGTCATTAAATCCATTGGGCTCTTCTTGATACATGTCATTTTGGAAATACAAATAGTCTTGAAATTCCCTCTGCATTCTCCAGCGCTCTAAACTCAGCAGCAAATAGATGACACACAGCAAGGTATTCTGAATTTTACTCCTAAATACTGTGGTTTATGATGTGCCACAAGGCTTTTACAGCTGAGGATGGCAAACCTTCAAAGTAAAAAAGGAATTTCTGGACAAACTGGTCAGAGCTTCAAAAAGAAGCTGTGCTGTCACAACAAAGAAGCCCCATTTGTTCCAAATATTTGCAAGTGTGCAAGCTCTTCCTGTCCTTATTTAGGTTACATGAATTATGGGATATTAATAGCACCAGTTATAAAACTATACTACATTTAAACCACTCTGTTAAGTGAGGTAAATCAATTCTAGGCTACATTTTTAAGTATTATTAAACTAGTACTAGCATCTTATATCATCAGTAAAATTGCATTATAAAGATGGATGCATAGCTCTGTTTAGTGTTTGCTAATGCCAAGTTTCATACTCATTATTAACACCCTGATGTCTAATGTGACTCCAGAAAACTGGCTGTGGTTAGAGACTGATATTGGTTTTAACCCACACTGTGTGGCTGAAGGTGGTTTAAAAGACTCTGTAGCCAATCATACAGGAACATCAGTAGTTTATCACTCTGGCAGAAGAGTCCATTCAAAAATACTTACAGAGCTTAAATATACACATTATTAAAGATTTTTTGATTAAGATTTATATATTTAAAAATATGACAATACTTTTGTAAAGTAACATCTTCTGCATTGAACTGAACACAGGTTGTTTCACAGATCACAACTAATTTACAATATAATAAATCAGACATCTAGTATTGCCAAATTAATTTATATAGAAACCTACAAACAGGTAGATCAACTTGTCATGGATATCCCACTATTTATTTTATGGCAATATTTTCCACATTGCTAAATTTCACTGCAAGAAAGGAATAGAATATGGTTGAATACAGTAACAAATACAAGAAAAATAATCCCAAAATAGTCTCAGCCTGAAATAAGACCCAGTGAAGGAGGAGCAGGTAACAGCTGATGTTGACTCCCCATCTTAGTAAGTGTACCTGAATCACATTAGTTAAGGCAGTAATAGATTCTTGGTGCAGTGTGTTCTTGTTACTATTTGTTTGTTACTTAAATTGCCAAGAGAATTAGCAGAGCAGAATAATTTGAAAAACAAGAAAAAAACCCCAAAGAATAGTTCATGGTAAATGTATCTGTAATTTTCCTCTCTCTTTTTTAGTGTTACCTGTTCCACATGTATGTGGGTGTAAGAGCTGGTGGTGGCATTGGAGATGAAATTGAGGATCCTGCTGGAGACCCTTATGAAATGTACCGAATTGTCTTTGACATCACATTTTTCTTCTTTGTCATCGTTATCCTACTGGCCATTATTCAAGGTACCATCACTTACCTTAGTAGACATTGTTCAAAATTAATTCATTATTGAAAACCATATTTATGTTTGATGTAAATTTAGCAGTATTGCTGTAAAGACTTATTCCTGAGTTTATAAAATCCTTATTTCTGAAAGTAATAATTTTATATTAATTTATACATAATATGCCTTTTCCCAAGTACTACAAAAAGTCAGCAGAAGGAATGTAATGTAAATGGGTTTCAGTTTTTAGGAACATGTTTGTAACTATCCAGAAATGATGAACCCTTGTGCAGGATCACTGTTCTCCTATACTAAGCATTTAAACTTGGGAGAGCCTTGCTGAAGACACTCTTCTCACTTTTAGCCTGGAATCACCACAGCTGACTGGGGAATGGAGACTTTCCAGTTGGAAAGGGTAAATGACATGGAGAAAGTCACCATGGCCACATAGCCATTTCCTCCTTTCTTTGGAGGCTGATCTGCAGTTTTAATTGGGTTGCAGCTGTGGTTTACAGCAAACAAGACCCCTCTTCGGTGATGGGCAGCTTTTAACGGCTGATGGAAAAAAACCACACTGTTTCATGGCAACCTTGTGGCAAAGAAAAAAATGTAGCACATCTATACTGAGAAAAAGTTACAAATGTTGCAGTCTCTGAGATTATCCAATTCTTTTCTTAAAACATTGAAAGTGAGGAGTAATACTTCAAATGCAAAGCAGACTCACTAACTGTCCAAGGTGGGCTGTGGGAGAAGAGCTGTCTATGTTGAAAAAGACTTGGGATATAAGAGTTGTTTAATGAGAAGGAGAGTGAAAATTAATTTCATTTATAGGGAACAAAAGAGATGAGTTTGTGTAAGGTTAAATGAACTATTAAATAATAATATTATTTATATATAATATATTAATAAATAATATTGTTTATTAATAACAAAGGCACAAAAAAGTCTTTCCACTCTCAAGATTGTTCCTGTATGTATAAATACACTAAATTCTAGATATTGGATGAATGACATTACTTGCAATATGAATATTGCTAAGTACTGAAGTGCTGCTACTTTTCTATTTGAAACAGGTCTGATTATTGATGCTTTTGGTGAATTAAGAGACCAGCAAGAACAAGTGAGGGAAGACATGGAGGTAGGAAGCATGTTACATTTTTCATTGCTCTTGTTCACCTAGATTGTCACCAATTAGTGTTTTTGAGTTAAAATTCATCTATAACCAAACCTTTTGCTTTCAGACCAAATGCTTTATTTGTGGAATTGGCAATGACTACTTTGACACAACTCCACATGGCTTTGAAACACATACTTTGCAAGAACATAACTTGGCAAACTATCTGTAAGTACATTTTACAACTGGAATTATGATAAAGAGACCTTTCAGATTTAGTGTCATTTAGGTGCACACACTGCTGAAAATCCCAAGCCAGAATTCTAGAAAACTGAGGAATATTTCCTTTCCTTTAGGGTCTCCCCTCCTCTATTCCATACTGATGGTTACCTTTAAGGGTGCTCACCTTACACATGAGGTACCTTAGTGTAGTATAAGACCAGAAGGCACATCAACTCCTTATCCTGCTGGGAGGAAAGCCAGATATGGGGAAGGATAGGGAACAGTTTAATAAGTTGCTTTAGTTTGGAAGTTTTGGTTGTGACTTCTGTTGGCTTAGTAATGCTGACAAGACCAGAGAAAACTGGCTTCAATTAAAAAAAAAGAAAACCCAAACCAAAACAAAGCAAATTAAGACATTTGTAGAAAGTTCTTCAAAGATAAGCTCCAAAACATAATTAACTCCATTCCTATAGTTCTTTAGTGACAGCAGAGCGTTTTGAAACTTTAAAGCACTCAGGAGCTGTACATGTTTAGACTGTATCAAAATCCCAAGAGAGTGCTCTTCCACTGTCATTAGTAAATGAGGATATTAGTATTTCATTAGTAAGAGGTTATTAAAAAAGTTATTCTTGTTGCATTAGTTACTCATACAACAAAGATAATTAATTATACAAGAATTGCACCGGTAGAATGAAAGGAGAAGCTGGTGAAATCTTGTAGCAGTCTGGCTTTGGAATACTGCATCTGAACTTCTAGTTTTACTAGTCTGCAACATCCAAGCTTTTCTTACTGTATCAAACTGCTTAGTTATTACATGGGAACCTCTAATTCACTGTAAATTAAAATTGGCCATTTTCTTAATAATAGAATATATAGTGGACATCTTTATATCCAGGTTAGCCTTTAATTAGACAACTGTTAAAATCAGTGTCCTTTCCTTCCTTCACAATGAAAGCACATAGCCTCATTCCAAATTCCCTGCACCGAAACTGACCAATCATGACTAGTATTACCTCTAAACAGACCACAGTTGATTCTCTACAGTCTTCCTAATTAGTTGAAGCTCTCAACATTTGACTGAGCTCAGGTGTTGGGGAAGGATAGGCTCAGCCTCTGAGCTGTATAGCAGCAGTGCTCAGAACTCCTGGTGCAGTTCAGTATTTACCACACTTCTCATGCAGTAGCCATAGTAACCTCTTCCAAGGTGACATGTTGGAGCATATGTGCTCAGAATTTGGCATATGTCTAATTCAGGTATTGCTCCTCACACTGAAATGAAGGAAATGCTAAATTGCATTTTTCTACTTCTACAGATTTTTTATCTGCTAGCACTTTCACAGGAGACATGATTCAGGACAG
Organism: Emberiza elegans; assembly: GCA_024865655.1. Taxonomy (NCBI): domain Eukaryota; kingdom Metazoa; phylum Chordata; class Aves; order Passeriformes; family Fringillidae; genus Emberiza; species Emberiza elegans. The sequence goes on along the minus strand of JALJVW010000139.1, from coordinate 22,740,369 downwards.
AATTTTCTCCCTTAAATTAAACACTTTAGATGCCTAGTAGATTGCTTTGCTGGTTGGCATTATCTTTCACACATACCCCAGACTAGAAAAGGTCAGGCAGAGAGATCATGTTTCCTCCATTAATAACCACTTCATGTGCTTGTTTCAGGTTCTTCTTAATGTATCTAATTAACAAGGATGAAACTGAACATACTGGCCAGGTGAGTAGAAAATAAAACTTAAGAAAAACCATTAAGCTTATCTTTCAACATTTTTATCTTCTCAAGCCTTGTAGCTGTGTACCAGCAGGTGGAACTGATGTACCACTGAGAAGTGTGGATGATGCCACTCTCCCCAAGAGGCTACTGCCAGTGAAAGAAAAGAAGGGTTAAAACAAAAGGGAGGAGGGAATGCTGCACTGCTTTACTGCAGAGAACTCTGTCAGAAGTCAGTTAGTAGTAATCTTACTGTCATCTTATCTCTGAAAAGAAAATGTCAAATGCACCAGGTGTAGTTTATTGCCAAGAAGCTTAAGCAGTTAAGCTACTATATTGATAGTCAAAATCTATATATTTGTGTAGATAGATAGGCATTTGGGTGACCATATATTGTTAGGTCCTAAAAGTAAAAAATAGAAAATAACTAGAACTTAATTATATCTTCTCACTAATAAGAAGCTCTTAGGCAAATGCTACAGAAGTACCTTTGTTTTCCATTCAAAGCAAAATACATTTGCTTATATACAAATTTGTCAACAGGTTTGCTCTGATATAAAGAGATTGATTAATTTATACTTTGATATTTTACTAATAGAGCTTAAATTTCAGTAGTACTGAATTAAGAGAAGTATAAAACTCTTACAAACATTATTGAGTTACAGTATCTTGAGTTCCAGTGTCTATAAATTCTATCCATGGTAGCAGGCACAATATGTGGTTATTGTTAAAAGTTTATCTACAGCACTAACTGCACAGTGACTGGTAAAATAAATACTCCTTCTCATTTTCAGGAATCATTTGTGTGGAAGATGTACCAAGAAAGATGTTGGGATTTTTTCCCGGCAGGGGACTGCTTCCGAAAACAGTATGAGGATCAGCTTGGCTAATATCACAAAAGCAATGATTTATTCATGAACTGCTAAGCTCCAGTATACAAAAGAAAAAAAAAAAAATCTGTTCTTTTCACGGCATAATTTCACAGCTTGTATTTGCTTTAAATGTCTTCAAAGTTCAAGACACGTATAAAACTTGACACTATTTCAGAGGCTTTTTGTACCTATCACATATGAAACAGTGAATTTTGTTGGAATTTTAATTAGCAAAAACTATGCCAGATTAACTTAAGCCTTCCTGTTCAAACATGGCCGAAAATTATAACAACTTTTTAACTACATCATTAACCTGGTGTTTGGCAGTACAGTTGAAAGGGCTAAAAGGCATCTTAATTGCACATCTGACATTGAAGAACTTGAACATCAGAGACTGTACCTCAGAAAAATAGTTCAACTAACTGCTGTCCAGTTTTTCCCCACAGTATTTGCTAGTGAATGTATCAAGATACAGTTTGAAAAGCTTTAAGCAGTCAAAAAGAAATAATTTTCAAACACTTTGTCAACCTTGAAACATTAAAGTGCCTTAAAACCTCTGTAGACATAGCTATGCAAACTTTTTGTTAGTGTTCTAGATGAACAGACCCATTAACTGTATTGCTTTTCTGTCTTTCTGTACCAAATTGCACTTAAAGTTTGTTTATATACTACCTTCAATAACAGCTTATTAGATGCTGCTGTTAAAAGACATACACTGTATCAAAATGAACACAATTTAAATCTTAGGCCAAAATAAAACAATGCTCTATGGTCACCTGCAAGTAGAAGTTGCTAGGATTATGCTTTTTTTTTCTTCTAATAAAAAGTGCCCACTGCAATAAAGTATTATAAACCAAATATAACTGTTGCTGTCTTCTTTCCCATTTTTGTACAATACAGAGTTTTTTGACAATGGTAACTAAAAACACATATAGTCATTGTTCATCCACAGCTTTATTTTAAGGACTACATAGAGCAAGTAAAAGCTGAAATAACTGTTCTATTTCTGCACTGTAGTCTGCTTTTTTAGCAAAGAAAACTCTAACTTCATCACAAATTTTAGACCTTTAGTCTTCAACAATTTTCAATCTTATCTAAATTCATTTTGGTTGCACAAAATTTTAAGTGCCAGCAAAGAAAAACAGGCATTTGGCAGACAGAAAAAGGAAAGAACAAGGAGATAAAGAGATAAAGAAAGATTCAAGTTTCTACATAATGTTTGCTATATTCAATTATTCATATGAGGAACTTTGAGCTTCAGGCGATCATGCTGTCCAGCCAATCTTCAAGTTCTTCTTCAGTAACATCTTTGGATGTACTTTGCTGCTGCTGTGATGATGTGCTCTTCTCTTCAGGCATATCTACTTTTAAAGGCTCTAGAGAAGCAAAAACAAGAAGACTGAAATCTGGAAACCAATCCATACTACCTCTGTCCTGTATCACTTTACTTTCAATGCACAACTGACTGTATTTAAACACAATCTCTCCTTCCTGAAAAACAGCAAGTCATATTCCAAAAATAGTTTCCATGCTAGACTTCATTTTGTAAAATCAATGCTAGTAAAGTTTAAAAGTAGCATTTAGGAGAAGCCATCAGAAATAGTTGCCAATTCTTCTGTACACTATTAGCACAGTGAACTAAAAGTTGATACAAATACTATATCTTCCCTGCAATAAAATAGCAGTACACTCTCTAGCAGTACACCTTTTTTTTTAAATTTAAATTTTTGCTATATCATAAGCCCAATGCTGTTTTGCAGAGGAATTTCACTTAATCTTTAAAGTGAACTGACAATGGTAAAACTTCAGGTTAGTGAGGAGTTAAAACTGAAAATGAACAAATGGGCCAGAACACAGCCCCAGATAAATGAAATGCAGTCTGACAGAAATGATGATAGCAGCACTGTTGACTGGCTAATCAAAAATTCAAAAACATCACCAAAACAGAGACCAGTGAAAATTAAATAAGGTCATGCTGGGGAGAAAACTTACCATTTTCCTTACAATCCATTTTCAAATCTTTCTCAGTTGGTATGCTGCAGGATAATGTACCTGACACAGGTCTATTTTCTGTATTAATGGGAGCCTCTAGATTCAGGAGAAGATCTAGTTCTTCATCCAAATGGTCAGTGTCTTGATTTGATAGTGGATGGACTCCTTGAAATGATTCTCTTGCATTTGCCCTAGAGCCATTTTTACTCCCAGGTTCTGATGGAGCAACAGAATTACCAACAGGATGGGAGACCAGCCCAGTTTCACTCTGAGCCAGAGACTGTCGGAACAGCTGCTCTCTCTTCTTCCCATCTTCAAAAATTTTAGATTTCATCTGTGGGATCTCTAGAGGTGTTGATGCCTATGAGTACAAGAAAGGACTTGAGTCCTTATAATGATCATCTATTATAACTATTCTGTCTAATTTGGATTATAATTCATACTTGCTATACTTGATCACTTAAGAAGGTACAGGAAATTTGAGCAGAATCAAATTCAGAAGTAAAAGCAAACTAAAGTTATCTTGATACTTTTGCAATAGGAAATGCAAAATACAAACTCGTTTTATCTCTTATTACAGAATATGAGATTGTATGCTAACACTAACACTGACAGAATCATAGAATGGTTTGGTTTGGAAAGGACCTTAAAAATTATCTATTCTAAGCTGCCTGCCATGGGCAGGGAACTTTCCACTAATCTAGATTGCTCAAAGCCTCCTCAAACCTGGCATTCATTGAACACTTGCAGGGATAGGTAGTCCATAGCTTCTCTAGGAAAGCTGTTCCAGTGCCTCACCACTCTTACAGTCAAGAACTTCTTGATATCTAATCTAAACCAACCCTCCTTCAGCTCAAAGCTATTTCCTTTGTCCCACCTAGACATGCCCTTGTGAAAAGTCCCTCTCCAGCTCTGCTCTGTAGGTACTGGAAGATGCTTAAGGTCTCTCTGGCACCTTCTGCTCTCCAGCCTGAAGAGCTCCAACTCTCAGTCTGGCTTCACAGGAGAGGTGCTCCAGCTCTCTGATCAACTTTGTGGCATTCCTCCACACTTACTCCAAGAGGTCCATGTCTTTCTTGTGCTGGGGACCCCAGAGCTGGATGCAGCTCTCCAGGTGGGATCTCACAAGGGCAGAGCAGACAGTGAGAATCACCTCTCCAAGCTGATGGTCAGGCTTCCTTTGAAACATGCCGCACATTGCTGAGTCATGTTGAGCTTTTCATTCACAAACATCCCCAAAGTCCTTCTCCCTAGGGCTAGTCTTAATCCTTCTGTAAGGGCCATACTTTTCCTTGCTTGGACAAATGGAGCCTTTTAAGAATTTTTTTTTATATTTTGTCTCACTGGCTCTTCTTCCCTTACATTAGTATTTTCTTTTTCACAGTTTGAAGGAACACTTTACTAATATTGTTTGCTATCCTGCCACTGGTGAATAAATGACACTTTCTTCACCTGTACAATTGACAGTTTTACCTATAAGGATTGATTCATGGAAAAAAGCATGTTTGTTGATATTAGTTATGTAGAACAATTAATATACTTAGCAGGAAGAATGTGAAAGCACTTACAAAATTTTGGTGCAAACTTTTAACAGCTGCTAACAAGAGAAGCAAACACAAAAACAGTGCAATCATTCCATGTCAAACACTCTGATACTCAATCTCAAATCTAATATACTGCACATCCATTTTGTTTAAGGCCAAATAGGCACACAAAATGTGTCAATAGAGAGGTATCCTGCATTACATGCCACTTGACACACCTGTCTAAATGAATGCATTTACTTCTATAATACATTCCACTTCTGTTTGAAGACTAATCATTCTCACACACATTATTTCTCCTAAAATGGTTGCATTTTCTCGTGAAATTTCACAGCATTACCTGCACAAGGTCAGCAGCTATATTCAGCCTTAGATGTAGAGGCAATTCCTGAAGGGCCTGGACCAAAGACTGGCAGTCAACAGAAAGTGCAGAGAACTGAAACATAATTCAACATATAAATAGACTTGTGAAAAAAAAAAAAAAACCACAACAACCAACCAAACACAAACCCATCCACCAAATTAATTATTACATTCTCCTGTCACATACATTCAAGAATCCGATGAAATGCACAAATTAATAGTTTAAAATACACTTTTATGAATCCGCTTGGTTAAATAATAACATAAAAACACCTAAAATGCATATAATCACTTAAGGTTAAAAAACAAGGTATAAATAGAATGCTCCTTAGACAATACCTTGAAATTCCAAAGTAAGAAATAGTTCAGGAAGTTGACAATGGCACAAGAAGCTTTCCCAACTGAAACATCTTTTGAACTGTGAAGATTTCATGCAATGTGAAATGCCATTATTTAATGAGTTGCCAGTACTTCCTAAACAATCATCCCATGCAGCTCCTGTGTAGCTAAATTTAATGTCTCAACAGAAGCCTTTTCATACTTCCCCATCTTTTCAAATGTTTTGATACTTCCAAAAGCAACAAAGTATATAGTTACAAACACTTCTAAAATGACGCTTGAGAAAGATATACTACTAAATGAGAATTTATACTGCTAAATGAGAATTTATACTGTGACAGGTATTGAAGTTGCCATTTCTCTTGACCCTTTTTTAAAAAACAAAATCACACAAAATGGACCAGCAATATTTGTAGTTTCTACAGAACATACCAGATTTTAGTAGTTTTAAAACAGATTTCAAGCTCAGAGTACAACAGAACATAGAACATTCTGAACACGTTCACCATGGATAAACTGGCAAAGAAATCTGATATCCATCACGTATTTTAAAATCTGACAACAAAATGCTTAAGTTCAGTCTATGCTCTCAGTCTGAATTTTCATGGAAGTAGAGAAGTTCCTTCCAAATCTCACTTTAAGAGACAAAAATTTGTCCCTCTCAATATGATGTAGACTGGCACAGACATTTAGAAGACCAAATACTCATAAATTAGGAAAGTTTTGTGACATATCATAAGAGATTTGTCAAAGAAATTCATACTGCTTCCAAAAGCCAGTCAACACCTTTTAACAGGCTTTTAACATCGGCACATGAAGCAAGAACGAACACCAAAGACATAGTGTGTTCTGACAGTATATTTGCAAATTTAAAATAAATTTTAAAAAGAAACAATGCAGTTGATTCAACAGTTTCTTGTATCCAAATACAGGTTCTGGTATCCTTTAACGAGAATAAAAGGACTAAAAAGAAAAGTGTCTGATATAAGATTTATCTTCTGTACTGAGAGCTTCATTTTACAATGGGTTAGTGATCACCATCAAAGATGATTGACTGGTGAAAGTAACCTCACAAAGTCTTCACCAAATAATTCTTGTTGCCCAGCAATGAATTAGATGTTCAGAAAATACAGTTATTTTGACAGATATTAATGATCAAAAGTAGCTTCTGCACAGTTGCAAAAGACAAGGAAACTGTATGAATCTTGTAACACAAAAAAATTCTAAAAAGTGTAATTGAATAACAAACATTTAAGTGCATTTTGGAGGAGCTATGAATACCTGCAAAAATATTAACATGAATGAACATAGCAAATGAAGGTAAAAAAGTGGAGATAGGGAAGAGGAGGAAATGTTGAGGATAAAGGAAAAGGGGAATTTTGAGAAATAACACAAGGAGGAATTTGTTATCTAAGTAGAGACTTCTCTAAAAGTGGTGTTTAATAAAAAGCAAAAGGACAAAAGCAGTACTTCATAGATTATGAACACTTCATGGCACATAGCATTATTTGCTCAAAAAAATTGTAGAGGCATACTTTGTTGCTGGAATTACCATTTTTTATTGAAAAATCCAAATGACTAATAACTGTGCTTTTTCAATTGCAGACCATAAAATGAATGAGATCATGATTTTTATTGCATTTTATCAATATGCAATGGAGCAAATGCAAACCTGCTTTTTGTGAAAATGAAACACAGTATTCTTAATAAATTGAAATTCTGTTATTGTTGATGTCACTGTAACATTTATATTCCACATTTGAAACTGATGCTTCGCCATTGCTTTCTACAAAAAACAGAGAATGAGAAATATCTAATAATACTGCAACTAGTTCTGTGTCTTTTCTGCTTTACTCTGTTTCCTCATAACAAATATACTTCAATTTAAAATTCTTAATCCTGTACATAATGTGTAGACAGGCAAAGAACTAGAAACAGGTGAGTTAAGAGGAAAAGGCCAGGAATTTGGCAAATGGTATCTAGGATAAAAATTGGACTTGAATCTGCCTTACAGGGAAAAGAAAGATGGGTCATAAAAAAACATGAGATACCAGGCTGAAGATGAGAGACAATGTGAAAAATTAGATAATGCTGTGAAACCATCTGGGACACGATTCTGGATTAAAATAAGAAATCAAAGGAAGGGTAATGGTGACAACATGTAGCTTCAGTCTGCTCACAATGGCTTTAGCCATTCAGGAATTAATTATTGTGCTCTAATCACCTAAATGCTATAATGAAAATCCTCCGAGGAAATTATGAAGAAATTAATATTTGGGATATTGACACCATCCTGTACACTAGGAACAGAAGAACCGATAAGAAAAAATAGTAACTGAAAGCCTGTGTTTCACTAAAGAAACAGGTCGTGGTTTAGACAAATGCTGTATTTGGGTTTAGTTCCTCACTTTAATTTGACTTTGCAATTCTAAGGTATCTTTAAATACCACTTCCCAGGGAATAATTATTGTAGTATTTTAGAAAATAAATAGCAAATCTTTAAAATTGGAATACATGTGGATGTTACAAGAGACACTCAAGCAGAGTTTCACATAAATTTTTAGAAAAGCCTGGAAGACTTTTCTTAAATATATTTTGCAAAAATTTAGGCGACCTGGATGAGGAAGACAGCTGCAGAGATTGAGACACTTTAAGGTATCCTGATAGAGAAAACAGGAGACTTCTACTGCTACCCTCCTTTTCATTCAAGCATATAGAATTCATATACAAAAAATCTAGTTGGTGTCCTAATTATGTAGGGCATGATGTTTCAACCAGAGGATATGAACTGTTATTTGAAGGAACTAGAACGCTTCACGGTCCAACATATGAATATATTCCTACAGGTTTTGTTATAGTCATTCTATTAAACACTTTTCTCTTGAATACAGCTGAAAAAGGAAGGCTGAATTCCTATGTCAGTAAAGCAAATAGTCTTATTTCTCTTCACTGGAGGGCTTTCTTATTCTTTCCTCCCAACATAACTTAAAACCAAGCCTGAGGTTTTGATTAGTCTTCAGTAGAAAAAAAAAGGACAACGCCCAAGGACAACAGCCTCCAGCATCAGAGAGAAGTCGATAAAAATATACAGAATAAAGAGTGCTATTATTGTATTAAGAATTTGTTGCTGAAGGCACAACTGCCTAGATATTCTGTCCCAGGTGATTATCTATATAAAATCATTTGAATGATAATTCTGTTACCTGCTTATGGCACATACTTTCTTTATCCCATTCTTTCTCATCAGCAAATCGAAACTGTGTAAAGGAATCTCCTAAGGAAAAGAAATAAAAAAATATATTTATTTAAAAAAATAATATAGATGTTTTTCTGAAGTTCCCAACCCCAAAGAAGTAAATTCAAGAAATAAATCTCACCTCTTCAAAAAATTTCAGTTAATATTAATGCTGCTTGTATTCACAATATTAACCTTATTTGTGCCAAACTTCTATAGGTCTTTTAATCACTTATTGCAAAACAGCACTAAAAAGGGGCAACCAATACAAAACTGAAAGATGAGATGTTAGGTGCCATGCCAACGTGCAAGATTTTCATTCAGATGTTCAACATACATCTGTACAACATACTAGGAATACACACAGTATTCATGGTGTGAATATCTTATGAACAGCTTTGAAAGTTCTGTACATAGATTTTCTCTTACCAACATGGGAATATTTCTAAAAATGGATTATAAATATTCTTTTAAATCACTTTGTACAAGACAAATAAAGATTTCCTGTTGTCTGGTAGCTATAGTCTCTCTCTTCCTACTACTCCCTCCTCCAGCACATCATCAGAAAAATGCATTGAACCCCAAATTCCAATTCATATGCAAAAAGGACTGAATTAAAAGAAACCCTTAAATAGGATTAATTAAGTTAAATACATAATTACAGAATCTTCTAACCTACCACATTCCTTCAAGCCAGTAGAAACTTTTTCTTACTTTTTTTTTGCCTGAAATGCAATATTTTTATTGCAGTCCTATGCTGTGTTACAGAAGACAGATGCACAAATTTATTTACTGAAATAAACATACAAGAACTCCAGTAACTAAAAAAAAAAAGTAAGGTCTGTGACAAAGGAAACATGAAAGATTAGGGTTGCAAGAGATGACTGAAAGGGGATCTCCTCACTCTCTGTAGGCATCTGAAGGGAGGGTGTCAAGACTTGCACTCTCCTTGGTGGTGCAAGCAATAGGACAAGAGGCAATGGGTAGAAACTGATGCACAGGAAGTTACACCAAAACATGAGGAACAGCTTCTTTCCTGTGAGCACTGGAACAGGTTGTCCAGGGAGGTTGTGGAGTCTCTCTCACTAGTGATATTCAAGAACCATTTGGACACAATACTATGCCATGTGCTCTCGGACCACCCTGCTTGAGCAGGGAGGTTGGGCCAGATGACCCACTGTGGTCCCTTCCAACCTGACCCATTCTGTGATCATCTGTAAATCACTGTGATTTATTTCAGCAGCTGGCTGAGAAGCTAGAGCTCTCTCTAAAAGAGAATGAATGCCCTAGAGGAAGTTTTCAATGGCTTTACCAACAACTGATCATCTAGCTTTCATTTGGCTCTTGACATCCGAACTTCCATTCATACTTTTGATGATTCCTGAATCATGCCCTTAATCCTGCAGACAAAATCTGAACATATAATCTGCCTTTCCCAAAATGGCTTCTTTAACATTGTCAGTTTCTCCCAAAATGTAGGAGAGTGCAACCTTCCAGCAGATTCACTCAATAGTGCAAGCATCAACTGGCTTCTGTTATGCGAAAAAAAAGGAATAAGCAGCAAAATGGCATAGCAACTGGTTATTTCTTTGCCAAATAATTAGAAATAACAGAGCTAATTATCCTTCGGGTGGAATTCAATGTTTTTTTTAATATCTAACGTGCGCTTCTACTTCATTGCACTTCAAGTATTGTGATTGGGTATGCAAATATGGTCATATGCTAGTAACACTGACTACCTGGCATGTCCACCATTATAATTTTCAGAACTATTACAGCAAGAAAGTTACCTTCTCAGCTGAATATCTGTATAACTATTTAAGGCTATTACCATGTCCAGCTTGAATATGTATTTCTTTGTTTTCAATTGCTTTATCTAACATGGCTCAGCATCATTGTGGGGATATAGAACCTTGCCTGATCAGCTATGTTTTGGTTTACATTCAGCATCGCCAGAGATTACTGTTTTGAAAACAGCCCCTAGCAAACAGTACAAGTGCCAGTAATTAAAAATAAGCACTGAAATTAACAATTAGGTATTTAATAAGGTGGTTAACTTTACAAATGTTCAGTTCATACAGTAAAAACATAAGGTTCCATGCTTTTTCTAGGGATGCTCAGCAGTGTGGAGAAGACCCTATATCTTTATGCATCTATCTGCACATGCAAACACTTGAGCACTCACAGCTGGCTCATTACTGACAAAAGCATCTCGCCCTTCATTGCACAAGAGGAAATAAATGCCTCTGTTTCAAAACGAGTACTGTTAATATGTAATAACTAATTCTGAAAATTAAAGAAATAAAAATATTAGTCTCCTGATTTCAAAACGGGTATGAAAATGTGCAAATTGATGTTTTAACAGTTTATATTTTAAAGGCTCTATTTAGTTACATTTGCAAGAAGTCCTACCAAAACGGCCCTCAAAGTCTTCATACTACTATTACAAATACTTTCTTCCAATATTGCCAAGACTGCTCTAGTTATTGTTCACACTGCATCAAGGAGGACATGGGTTTCTCTACTCTTGTAAAATAATAAAATTAAACTAAAGGATTAGTTAAATGCTTTCAGTATCTGACAATGATCAGATGTAAACTAGCTAAATCAAACTACTTCATGTGGAAAATCCACTGGGGTCAAGAACTGGTTTATGACTGTCCACACTCACAGAGTTGGTTATCACAGATCCTCATTTTGATATTGTATTGCTGAATTAAAGAGTATGACTTAAACTGCAGTTTAATTAGGCTCTTTAACTAGGCTAACAAAGCATGCCTTTCAAATGGAAAAGCATAAGTACAATTCACAGTAGCATATTTAATGCAAATTATGTCAAAGAGAATGTTAGTCTAACCAATTATCTTTTCACAAGTTCCTTTACCCTGAGAATAACCTCCTTTTATTCCATGAATAGTAATCAAACCACTTGCAATAACTCTTGAGTTACTTTCAACATAAAAAACTCTTTTTCTTGAGAATAATTTTTATGATACCTACAAATATCATCTGGCCCTCAAATACAGAGTAGCTGAAAATAATGCATTCAAGTAAACCTTACACACGGTTTTTGGTAACAGTCATGATAAGCACATATTAAACAATACTGTTTATTGTTTAAAATGTGAAATTATTATGAAAATGGCAGAACTAAACCAACCATGCTTTCCTACCACCCAAATATATCATAAAGCTAAATCAATTTATTTAAATAAAAAGTATCTTTCAACTTTACATTATCCCAATTATCTTTTTCCTACAAGTATTCATTGAATAGCAGAATCAAAACACATCCTACCTGAAATCTAAAATAAATATTTTCTCATTTGTGAAATTTAAAGACTAAAAATAGAAAAGAATGGAAGAAGACCAGTTTTCAGCAGGAAAAATTCTATTAGTGGAATGATATTTTTAATTTAAAACCTCTCTCAATCACATAAAACATTACTGAAGACAGAAGAAAAATACTCTGTAGTCTTAAAGATTAAATTGGAGGATGAGAATAGCAAGGAATTAACATGATCCTTCTAAGATTGCCATGGCTGTAAAGAAGTCCTGCAAGTGCAAATATTATAGTCTAAATCCACTTTTTAATCATAATCTCTCTTTTAGCCCCCTTTGGCTACTGAAAGATGCTATAAGGTTTCCCCAGAGTCCTCTCTTTCCTGAGGCTGAAATCCCCCAACTCTTTCAGCTCATCTCCATAGAATACTGATAGCAAGGACCCTGCACTGCAAACTATATGGGATATTTGTTACCAGATTCAAAAAGAATAATATTCTACATTATTTCCCTGGCATAACTATGCAACACTACTAGTCACACTTTAAAATAAAAACATCTGACCAAACAGCAGGATTATGTGACCAAGGCTAAATTATGTCTTCAAAATTTAAAATGTGTCTAAGAGAGAGGAGTGAGAAGGATCTGTTGAAATCAGTGCTGGTTCTGGAACAGAGTGTCTGTTCAGGAAGAAGAGAACTTATTTAACACATAAATGAATTGCAGCCTATTGAAATCAAAGACAGATACAATTTTTTTTCAAATGAGAAGCAGGGTGAAGCCAACAAATACCAAAAATACACAATGATTCAAAAAGAAAAAATTCCAAAACCACACACAAAAAAATTCCCCAGGAAACAAATCTTCTTATTAAAACTAAAGGGGAGGCTAACAAGAGTCAGGATCTGTGTGATCTAAGACAACTTCTTGAAAGAAGCAAAATATTATGCACATAAGCAGGATCTAGTTCATATAATTTACATGCACTTCCAAGAGCTCTCACTGACATCCCCCTCCCTTTCCCACCCAAGACTTCAGAGCAGCAAAAAGAAGAGGAGGCTTTGTATGAATAAATAATTATCTTAAAGTAGAAAGAAAAGAGTAAACTGCAAGTTTTCACATGAAAAGAAACAACCTGTGTGATTCTCTGGGGTTCTAGCTGTTTAATCTCTTCCCTCAATTGAAACACAAGAAGAAGAGAGAAGAAAAGATGAGAAAATGAAGTCAGAAAATTTGCTGATGATACCATGTGTTAGTGCAGATGAAGGCAGGCTGTGAAGAATGACATAAAAACTCCATAAGATTGAGAAAATAGATTTTAAAATGGCAAATGAAACTCAATACTGAAAATGCAACAGGCAGTAATTCTCAAAGAAAGCTTAGAGCTAACCAACACCATTCCAAATGAAAATCAGTGCTACACAGTGTGCAAAACAGCAAACTCTGTGTAATTCTAAAAAAGGCAGGAGTGAACAGCACACAGAACATCGTTACACCACTATCGTGTATTACCTCAAATACTGTGCACAGTCTTGGTTTCCCAAGCCCAGTCTCAAAAAATGTAGCAACATTCGAATAGGCATAGAACAGATTCTGGATCAGAAGCAATTTAGTGCCTTAAGCCAAAGAAGGGGAACCAAGGGAACATGAAAGAGATCTAAAACCAGTAAAGGCATAAAAAGGGCAGATGGGGACTAACTGCTCAGTGTCTCTTCTCTCCTAGAGGCAGCAAACAAACCCAGCAGGTAACAGATGCAAAACAGATAAAATGTGGCAAATCTTTATAACCTGAAGCTGGGTTGTAGGATTCCATGCCAACAGATAGTGCAAACAGCACAACATACAAGGAGGGATATGGGATAACTATTTCTAAACACAAAGATTGCACATCTGGCTCAGATGTGCCCCTCAGACATAAACTATTGCAGGTCAAGCAAGTATGTGGGAAAGTAGCTTATAATATAGTACATTCAGGTGCCTTAGCTCAGGTGTCTCCAGATGGACCTTGGGTCTCCTTCAGTAGAACCAACCACAAACCAAAGCAAATAGCTAGGGTTTTTTTACCTTTAGAACTCTACTCGTCTCTTAATTGGCTATCTTTATGCAAGAAAAATAAGGAGGAAAAGTAGGAAATTCACAAATTTATTTTTAGTCTGTAGCTATGTTCTTTCAAGCCAGTGCAAATTTCCCTTTCGTATTTTTTCCACATTTCCTTATATTTATCACTATTTTTCATACGTAACTTTTTATTAATTATGTCATTACTATAGCTTTTGGAATGCTGCAAAAAATTAACAAAAATGCAGTGAACAAAAAAGTATATTCAAAATTTCTCTCAACTACAGTAGCCTGATAAGTAGCCTTATTCATAAGCACCAATCCCATCTCCTAGAGTATTCACTTTTTTTACTGAATAAACAATAAAATTATATTTAAGGTTAAAGTTACTGATTTCCCCATAGGTAAGCTTAAACTTTTCATTAAGTTTAAGCTAGTCACCTTAAATATTTACATTTTTCCTGATGCTTTATGACATTTTCTAGTGTCATTTTTTTCAGGCCATTAATTTATAACATACTTAGTGATTTTTAAATGTCACTGCAGCTAACTTGCAATATTAGACAAAGTACATAAATCCACTGAGCATACTGTTTTTGAGAAGTATCATTCAAGTAGGCTAGAAAAAAAAAGAAAAAGATTGCTGCATAACTTAATAATAAAAATGAAGCTTAATTACTGCACAAATACACAAGATCAATTAAATTTGTGATTCTTCCTAGGGGTAGGGACAGAAACTCCTTTGGGTAAAAGGGAGAGAAGTCATGTATTTTGATAAGACTAGATCCAACAGAGGAAAAAGTAGCTTAACAGAAGAGTGTGTTCCACACAGACCAACAGCTTAAGGGAACTAATGATCTGGCTCTTTGTGAAGACACTGCCTCCTCCAACATCATATAGCAACTAATGTCAGTCCAGCACATGTCGGTATCAGGATGCAAACCTGAAATTCAACACTGGAAGAAAAGAAGAAACGGCAAGGTTCCCACCCACAAAGAAAGATTTGCATAACGTCAAACTGCAGAACTCAAAAGAGGAATCCATTTGCATTTGCTGGCACAAGGTGCTCTTATATTCTGGCTTGTGAGGAGAGACATCATGAAAAGAAAAGAATCCAAGAGGAATAACATTCAATCAGAATGAAAGACAGTCACCCCAAAAGATCCCTGGTATGCCCTGCCTATTTACAGGAACCACTGTGTGACAGCCACAGAGAATGGGCACTGAAGGATGAGAAGAGCAGAGAGGGATGCACTCCTATGTATTCTAGTAAGCAAAATTATTGCCTTGAGACCTTGGGGCAGACAGTACCTCTAAGCTCACATAACCACTTCAAAAGCAAAATGAGAGCTTGGATGAACAGTTTAGTTTTATACTGAAGTGAGGTTAAAGCTGAAACAGCACCCTTCATTGATACTTTAGATGGTACAGCTTGCAAATAATTCATAATCCTATCCTTCGAAGATTTTTACATTTTGAGTAGCTAAAAAATATATCCCATAATGGGCAGCAAAACTTCTGCCCTTCTTTAGGGAGGTTTTCATTTTTCCTAAATTACACACGAAGACCAATTTTTGCAGTATTTCTAAATCCAAAGTTTAAGTAAAATATGTGTTTCAAAACCACAATAAAACTACTACTGTTGTTTAGATACCTCATTTCATACTAGATACAAGAAAGAACAGAAACTGCATGTCAATAGCTTTTGCTAAGATGCAGACTGGCACTCATTGGCCTAGGTTCTTTACTTTGTCCTATTTAAGAAAAGTTCCTCCCAGTTATTCTTCATTAGGATTATTGTTCATTATACCTCCTGTGTGAACAGTGCCCACAAACACATTGTTGCATTGTATCCAGGAGGTGAGAACATCATTGGACCAGATTTACTCTTACACTTCTCCATCTAAGAGAACTTCATACCTAACTGTCATGCAGTTAGATAAAAACTGCTCTTAAGTAGCTAAGATTAGTTGCATTGCATAAATTTACACTAGGATTACTACAGTTTTCTGTAAGCAGGCTGTCAGAATATTTTGTCTGAAAACTTTGAAATTCATTACACAGATTACTTGTCCAGAAAAGGCAGGAACATATAAAATAAGTCCCCTTTATTCCACATTGTACCTCCACCCACAAAAAATCCATTTTTAGAAAAAGAAGGCCCAAATTCCCACGACAGTAATCTTAGAGAAAACAAATGAACAAAATAAATACTTTATTTTAATCAGCTTGCTAGCTTTTAATTGCAATAATAACCACTAATTGACACAATTAGAGAAAAAAAATGTCATATCTGCAGTCCTTACATGCCACACAAACACTGGAAAACTTCTCTTTCACTATCCCTCTTCCTTTCAATTTTATAGCAGACAAATCATAGAGGTTTACAATACATTTGACAGTTGAATATTCAAACTTCCAGTTTAAGCATTTAAAGCCATTCTTAATGTTGAATAGGAAGTACACATGTAATTTGACACCCCCCACATTATTAGAATTTCAAAACAGAAAAAAAATCTGAATTCTTATAAGTGCTATAGTTGATTCCTTCTTCTTTGACAGAACATTTACAACAAAGAATATAATAGTATGATTAATAAATATTCTTTATGATGCTGTTCTGACTATTTTTAATATCATCACATCCAAATTAGTACTATCATTCCCTAAAGCACAATTCACTATTCCTGTAGGTGGTACATTATGCTCTATGGGACTATCTTTCAAAAGGATTCATAAATTATACACAAATGTGCAGGCCTAAAAATATTCAAGCAGTTTGATACAGTGAGTATGAGGCTTGGCTTTCTTGCATTTATGGGGGGTTCTGCAAGATATGAGAAATCGTAGTACTAACATGAGTTTGCCACATTTTTTTTTTAATGAAATATGAAAAGTGTCTTTAGAAAACAGGAGGATTTTCTTCTGAAATGTTAATAAAATTACAAGGATTACAATTAGCAAATAGCAAATATTGCAAAGTTCCAGTTCTATAAGCATGCAAGAGCCTGGAAAGCATTTCATTGTGTGTGCAAGTTACCCATATCCCTTCAAAGACAGTAGTGGATTGACTTATCAGAGAATTCTGAACACCAAATTAAAATTAATAGCAGATTGATAAAGGAAACAGCATACTGGATTTGTCTTGTCAAAGACTTAGAAAGCCAATACATTCTTGGTCCAAAAATTACGAAAGTGTGCTTTTTATGATTACCTACAGTGGAGTTTTCACATTGCTACAGAGCAATGGTCAATGCAAAGTTTCAAAACCTGTATTAAAAGAAATTAAGAGTTCTTCTGCAAAGTGAAAATTAAAAAAAAATAATTACTTACTATTTACAATTCTTTGCGCCATGTTAAAAGGAAATTGTAGCCACATATAAGCTTCTGCTAATTTTTTGTATTAGGTACCTTGAGGGATTTTCTAACAAATTTATCATAAGTAAATAAAGATGGGTTAGCTCAACTGAAACCACCAGTACTCCTCATGCTAACCTCTTGTGCTTTTGTCTTGAACATTCTACATTCTATAACTTACAATGCCCCTTAGCAACAAATCCTGTAGCCTTCTTATGCAAGTTCTCCTTGTATGGAAGCGACAAGACCTTCAGCTCTCCCACAAATTAAGAAACCAGAATTGCTGGTGCAGAATGGAGAATTACAGTTTTCTGGATGACAAATACCATCTGGACTATGTATTTACCAAAGACACACAGAGTTTCGCCGGTCTGAAAAATGCAAAAGTATTGATTTTTATTTAATGATCTTCTGTATTCAAAGAGCAGATTAAATGTGCATTTTAATGTTGATTTTGAAATATTAATTTGAAGATTTTATTTTCCATCACACTATTGACATGCTATTAAATAATGCTGGCTAAACTGAAAAATCATCTGTATCCCAGCTATTGACTAGACATATTTGCTTTCTGTTGTTTTTATTTTTAGTGTTTTTTCTATTATCCAGTTCTACAGAGTTAAAAAAATGGCTTGCACAACTTCGGCCCCCAAAGACATTACATCTTGATTTATTTTAATGCTAAGGCCTCCCCCGCCTCATTCATTCACTATTCTGTTCTAGCCCTGTTTATGAGATTTCTTTTCTCTTTTAACCTTGTTTAAATCTATTCTTCCAGATTTCTGATCATGACTGTAGTATTTTAAGTCCCTCTAGTCTACTTGAAACATAATAAGCAGGTGCTAATCAATGAATTTTTTACTTCAGCAGGAACTGATCTGTGAATCATGCAGAAAATGCTCTTTATTCTCTGCTCTGCCTTTTCAAATTGCATTGCTATTTCACTGTGCTCAGAAATATGCATGACATTTATCACACATTATTCTCAGTGTTTCATTTAATTCTGAATATGCACTTCAAAACAAAAGGTTACAACATTTTTCTTTTGTTTACAGGAGTTTCAAAATGCTTCCCTTTTTTCTTTTGTTTTCTTTTTTTCCCCCTTCCTCCCCTCCCTTTTTTTAATGTCTTCAGTCAGCCTTGCCTTAATGGGCACTTTAATTTTGCTCAGTTAGCAATCTGAGAGCAAGCATTAGCAGACAGTGAAAAGTTCTTAGAATAGGTCAAAGATATTTAGTAGCTACAAATCTTAATCCTTAAACAAAAAGGAAAAATAATAGTGTTCACAGAATAAGAAAAAGCATCCACCAAGATACTGCTCTTGCCCATGTGTTTTCCCACAGATCAAAAAAAAAGACTTTCTCTAAGCATACATTCAGGATTTTAATACTTCTTATGCTTTTGGTCAGCACCTTTAAAATTAACATTTTTAAAATACCTTTGTTCATTTTGCTTTTAAGCTTTGGAGCCTAGAAAAGAATCAGATTCAATTAAATTTTTTTGGATGACAACAAGGTCACTTAGGCCTCTACTCACAGGCTAAGATGTACAGCCTTCAACTCTTTAGATAGTCCAGAGGAAGTTTTTTCCACAGGCTTAGCACTTCTGAAGGTCAACCCAAAAACGGGAACAATTTTCTTATGTGAAGGAATGTACTGGGACAGGAGGGAAGGGAAAAAACCTCTCTCCATTGTAACCATGAAATCTATCTGGCTCTACAGTGTCAGTTCTTATATTTGTCAAATACGGCCTGTTTACAGGCTTAAACTGTTCTTTCTAAAGCACCTTAGGATCTAAGATCATACAAATGCTAAGATCTAACACCAGTATTTGTTGTCAGCCCTGCCACCACCAAAAACATGTGTTCCTGCTGAAACCTGATGCTTCAGTTATGATTTCAAAATCACTTAAAGGTTTTGGCTACTGCAGAAAAAAAGAAAGATAAAAGGTTTGAATGAATGACAGCCTAGTTACTTAACCACTCAGAGTCTAAAAAATAAACCAATGGAGCTCAACTTTAAAACAGCTCTGCTTTACAACAATGCACAGCTCTCAAAGGAACTAATTTTTCCTTGCCTTTTTCACATCACACATCTTGCCTTTGCTTAGTGCAAATACAAAATGCAGGTGTTCTACTAATGGTTCTACATTTTTCAAAATTGAGTTTAAACATCAAAGCTTTTAATTATTTCAGAAGTGAATAAATAAATTGATCACCACAATAAATAAACTTCAAACAACAAAATCTTCTGGAGTATTGCATTCCCATTAAGAACTTCTCAATGTTCAAGGGACAGGATTCAAATTACTCAGAAGTACAAAATAATTGTCCATTAATACCATGAAGAGATTTATAGGAGAAGCAGTTCCCTGATGTCTACTTTCCTTCCACAATACATTTTTGTGTGTGTTTTCAAGACACGGAAGTGACAGTGAAAGGAGTATTTCCTACACAAACTACAGGTCCTTAAGTTTGAGAATAAAACAGGAAACTGCAGTAAGGTATCTGAGCCCTCTCAGGGGAGAGTACTTTGTCACACTGACTAGAAAATATTCAGAATAGAGCAGAAGTTCAATTCATTAACAAAAAAAAGTGACAATGCGAAAAATAGAATAATATGTCAATCAAATGATACATATAAAAAGTGAAACTTAAACTTAGGAAAAAAAAAAAGAACTTTCAAGACTGAGTTTCAATTCAACTAAACACAGTTTTATCCTTTCCTGATTTCTTTACTCAGAGAACTTTGTATTCAGGATTTTCAGCCATAGATCCTATGGACTACCTCTCTGGGACCCTGAAAAAGGTGATGAAAGCAACATGAGACTGTGTAGTGTCACTACTGGATTCCACACCAAACGGGGGAAAAAAAATCAACCAAAGATCAGCAAGGAAAAAACTAACGTCCATTCAGGTCAGTTTAACTAAATTTCAGTAATTAAATTTTGTATTACATATGAGGATTTCAAGGGTTCTCTGAATATCCAATTAAAAATATACTTGAATTGTCAAAGCTCACTTGCATTTTATTCATCTTTGGTTTTGAGGGGTGAGCTGTTCTAACCTGCAGGCTGCAGCTTCCTTACCTTACATCAAATCCATGATGAGTCACTGAAGAAACTAGACATACTGCAAGGCTGGTTTTGATGGATGACTCAGAACTAAGAATTAGCAACCATTGGAGGGATAAGAGAAAACACAGAATTTGGAAAGATCACATATTTCTAGATATATTTGAAACTAAAACTTAACTCCTCCTATGCCCTCAAAGGTCATGGTGGGGAAATATTCTGGATTAATGTCAGGAGGAAGTATAGTACAATGGAAGCACAGTACAATTGTACTTATTGATCAATAGATTCTTGTGCTTTTAGAATTTTTTTATTACATTGTATAATAGCACACTAGCCACGATTAGTAATTTACCAGTACTGCACCTAAAAGTAAAGAAAATCAAACATACCAAAAAAGACCCCTAACTATTGAAAAGCCATGCATCTCTCTTGTTCTATAAAATAAAGACAATACAGGCTGAAAATTACTCTCATTTAAAATAGACTTTTTACAAATATTATCATCCTCACTTGAATTTATTAAGTTCAGAAGAATAAAAAAACTGTTTGGCAATTGATCATCTTAGAAACAAGCTCTCTTTCTATGATTGTCAAAATGCACACTAGGAAACTTTGGAAAATGCCACCTACTGAATTCATGAGCAATCTTTGTGTTTATCACGTCTGTGTTTCACTGAGAGACTTTCTAAGTAGGATAATAAAAATAAGACAGAAATCACTAGACTAGTGTAAAGTCAGACATATCCTCACTATTGGTTGAACCTGCAAATGGGAAAGCAACAGCCACATCCATCGGCCTGAGCTGGAGAGACCCCAGGGCCTCTGGGCTGAGCAGAAGGAATGCCCGGGAGCTGTTGGAGGTGGTGGTTGCTTACAATACCCCAAAACAAAGAATCAAGGAACTTGCTCTGAATTTTTTGTTCTGAATAAAAATGGCAAATCTGTATTTAATTATCACAGAATATATGGAAGAAAACTAAAGTACAGTGCAATAGGTCAATTAGCACCAGCAACTGAATCCAGCAATACCAAGTTCAGTAATTGTGCATTTAAGAAAGACTTTTTTGCTTCAATGATATAAGGGAATTAGCTTTGATGAAAAGATGTAGAAGTGAACATGCTTACCAGATGAATGAGATGTCTTTAGGAAAGAGCCAGTTTCATGACTTGACTCTCAACACTTTGGTATAATAAGAAATGTTGTATCTGTACAATACTGCTGTAAATGAACATGAAAATGTGAATGTCTGCTGGAGAGAACTATACATACATGCTAGGTACACACATGCTAGTTCACTGACTACATAGAGAAAGCATAATCCAATGCATTTGATAATGTTAAGTACAAAGAGAAATGTGACCCTGATTACATTATTATTTAAATCTTTTAATCTGAATGTGTCTTCTTGCATGATTTTTCTACAGTTAGAGAAGTTGAATTTAGTAGGTGTGATAAAACGTTTCTCACCCAAATTGAGTAAGATTTTATTGGTTATAGTATATCAAATTGCTTCCTCAAGCTTCTGTTATCAGGTATGTCCTGAGAATCAATCATATAGATTGTACATGTTTCAAATAACTCCGAAAGACAAAATTGCTAGGCCAACTTTAAGTTATAAGTAATTTTAGTTTACTTGACAGGAATAGCTCAAGGTAGAAAAGCATGTATCACCTGATTTGGTCATAAAAACGTGACTCCATACTAAGCATATCTTCAAAAATTCTGGAAAGTGTTGCTCTCTCAAAAAAGCCCCCTATGCAGTTTCTCTACAATGCACTTATCCAGCCTGTAGATTCATTTTGCTTCTTCCATGTCTATAAATAAATAATGAAAAAAGCTATTGCATGAAGTGCTACATGTCTGTAAGAGGTCACACACCCTTAAAGATGGCCAAGTTCATACTGGAAACTGCAAACTTGATTTCACAGTGCAGTCTGGCATCCATTAACAGCGCATTAATTCATGCTTCTGTGAGCCCAGAACCATGGCCATAATTTTACAGGGCAGATATAGTCAAAAGGTCTTTGTAAGAGGCTACCCAAAGGAAAAACAAATGAAGTCCTCTTTATCTACATAGTATTTTCAGGCTTCCTTTGCTACCTTTGAGATTCTTATACCAGACTAATGACTGCATTCAGCAGTCTGTGAGTTTGCTCACAGGAAGTGTCTTTCATAAGCCAGACATCTTCATATATGAACAACTGCACAGCCTGGCAGAACACACATGCGCCACATTTTCCTCAATGTTCTCACAGCTACTGAAAGGTAACAGCAGCACCCTGTACAGCTGCTTAATGTATTGTAACATAGCCCAAGTGAAAATCCCAAAAGCTTTTTGCTGGCTAGAGCAGCACTTACAAAAGAAGGTACCTCTTGTATTGCTTTTAATCCGATAATGGAAATAAAACAGTGACCAATGTGAATACAACACAGCAGATGAAATAATTCCCTTAGTTGTATTCACCTCCTTTCTTTGAAAGCAGGAAGTAGCAGTCTCCTCATCTGAGATAAGATACAAATCCCATGCCTGCTGCAATGATAAGGACTTATTTTCTCTTTGAATAACTTTTCAATGAGACACATTCATGAGATTAGGGGAAGAACAGCTGGAAATAGTATGTGCATTTTGTGGTTTGTTTACTCCATTGATCTTCATTGGGGTTCTCTATGAGCAATAGAGGCCACTTTTCTTATGAGTAAAGGATTATGAAGAGCAGCTAGAGTCAAGATCAAACTTACAGTCCAAAAGTGTGCTACTTGGGGAACACTGTGTCAGCTGACCTTCCTAGGAGTCTTTGTAGGTTTTAAACACATAGAGAATGCAGCCCCAAAAATCTGATAATGAATATCCCTGTATTAAAAGTTTATCAGATAATTGTATACTGATAAATTTTATAATTGCTTCTCTAAACAGGTACTTTAAAACTTTTTAGTTACAGGAGAGCAAGAAATACCACTGTTTTGTGCAACAAAATCAATTATTAAGACTTAGATAAAAGTAGCTAATGCTTTGTTCTATTATCAGCCCAAATAAGACTGACACATGTATAGATGTTTTACATTCCCAGAAATAGAAAGAACAATGGGTTATGTAAAAACTCTCAATGTATTTTTCATTCTATCAGTCAGTGAATGAAATATTAGTGCCTAGTGTTTTAAAAAAAAGAAATAGTAGTGACTTTTATTGAAAAAAAATACTTCACATTGTTAAATAGAACTCATTGAAATCTAAACTTTTAACAACATCTATTTCTATTCCTGAAGCATATGACATTTATGTATAAGCTATAATTTTCATTTAAAACCTAGGCATAACATAGAGAACTAGTGTATCTGTTAAAATGGAGTTTTGATCTCAGGGTACTAAGTCCTTGGAGAGGAACATGAAAAATGAATGAGGGATCAGACAATTTAGTTCACATACTTTTGTCACTGAAGTGACAGTCAAGGATTAATTTTGAGAACAGAAATATGAATTTCATGGTCTCAGATTATGATAACCGACCTTGTTGATGACACTTGATTTCTTCTCCCTGTGGGCCATTAGGGCTTAGTTCCTAAGGTTAGACCCTCTAAGCAGCTGTAAAGGTCTTTTTTATGAATTGAAAACTTTACAGGATATTGTACTTATTACTTACAGGATATTGAAAATCATCTAAGACAAAAAGTAAATATAATTTTTTTAAGCGTGAAGGAAAAAAAATTGCTGTTATCTCTGCTTTTTCATTTAAAATACTTTGTACCTAAATCTACCATCAATAAGGGCTCATTACTCTACTTGGCAATGTTTCTTCTGTGCATTTTTCTGCTGTAACCTACAACACTTACTGACAGATATTATTAAAACCAAAAATTAACATATAACTAATAGAAAAGATCTATGAAGTACTGACAAAGCAAAAAGTCACAATTTAAGGACAGGAGTAAAACTACCAATTATTGATTAGATTTCTGTAATTTGTTCCACCTATTTTTGCAAGTGCATATTTTGTAATACTTGATTAAAATTAATATAAAAACTGAAAACTGTTACTAACAATGTTTTGGTCTCTTTTGAAATACCTACTTAGCTGCAGTAATATAATGGAAGTTTCAATAAAAGTTAAAAAACAACAAGTACCTGACAGTCAAACACACATAAAATAGAAACACAGAAGAAAATCTGGAATGAAAATAATAACATTCCAAATAAACACAGTAGTTGAAAGTGAAAACAGAGAATTTTAAGAAATTGCAATTAAGAAACAATATCAAAACATTTTTAAAAAATCTTATTTTAAAATGAGTAAGATGGTTCTCCAAGACTCCTGCATTTGGAAGCACACAAAAATGTACAAGAATCTGCTTCAACTAAAACATTGTTCAATCAGTCCAGAAGTTTCATTTCCACAATTAAATAAATTCCCAAACATTTGTTCTCTGACCAATCTCCATCCCTCAGCTCCATTACCTTTAGATAGTGTCCTTAGGCAGATAAAAAGGAAAAAACATTTTGTTTAGCAAAATAAGAAGGTAGCAATCAGACAATACAAAATATTTAGGCAATTTTTACTCCTGGCTACCAGCAAAAATTAGACCACTTCATTTTAGGAAGTACATGGTTGTATCTATGATCCTACACTTCTATTCTAAAAAATACTAGTTACCTTCCCATATCATTAATATTTACTGCGTGAAGTTTATGGCAAAAGGATTTTTATATTAATCTGTGCTGTCATCCTTAATACCTAGCATAAGGGTGTAAATGGCAGCGCTCAGCACAGCAGTGCCTGCCACACCGGTGGTTCTTGTGAGCACCAAGCTGCTGGCACAGACCCGGCTGCTCAGTCACGGCACCAGGATGCGTGTCCCACTCCTGTCCGCTCCCGTCCACTCCCCAGCTCCGCAAGCACCACCTTCTCCCTCCGGCTGCCTCTGGGGGCTCTCCCACTCACGCCTCCTCTTGCTCGGGCCCCAGATGTACAGCTGCAAATCCTCCTTCATGCTGGATCCTTACTGAGCTGACTCACTTTGTTAAACCATCAGAAAAGCATTGCTTTTTTGTTTGTCAATTAAATTTTCTGCCATTTTAGCAAGCAGATTCCAAGAAGCGTGAGAGCTGGCACAGCAGGAAAAAAACTGGATAAATGCTGTCAGAAGCAGTGAAGAGAAATGATAAACTAGAATAAAGCAGAACACCAGCTCCATTCAAGAGCAGACTCTTACACAAGGTCTTACCATTGAGTGTCTAAAATGGAAGAAACAAAATTGCAACAAGCTCAATTAGTTAGAAATGAATGTCTGAAAAGAGTATTAATTGCTAATATTTAAGAACCCATTTGCTTTAAAACTAAGCATATTATTTAGATGACAATTTTTTTCCTAAGAAAGCCTATAGAATATTTACAAAGCTCAAGCTGTAACCAAAGCACAAGTAAGAAATTGGCTTGCAGGTCTCCTGCATGTGATGAGGTCAGCATAACACAAGAGCAGCACTACTGGCAATCACTTCTCTCTTTCTAAAACTTTTTCCTCAGTGTGAGATAAAAGCATTAACCTACGAATAGTCAGTGAAATAGATATAAATATTTCAGAATATATTTTTCTGACAAAATTGGGTCAGAGTAACCATGGACTGGAATTTGAACATGTTGATCTATGTTCAAGGATGAATGGGAGGAAAAACAAATTAAAAAACATTGCAAGGAGAGCATTAAAAAGCTTTAAAAACAATAGCTACTGATCTTAAAGAAAATGCACCATTTCCATTAGCAAAGCATTAAGCAAACCATTTTTACTATATTCAACAGTAAATAGTGATTTTTTTTCCTATGTAATTTCCCTATGAACAAAAATATCCAATGGGTGACCACATTATTTTCTAACATATTAAATACAATTAATATGTTTAAAATTAAACATATTTTAGAACTAGAAAAAGCTAGAAAAATCTAGCTCAGTAATTTTAACCAAAACAACTCATCTGGCTGTAGTTACAGAAATGTGAGGTGAATTCTACCAATGACATCTGTTTTGTTTAAAAGACACTCATGGCTTTTAGAATGAAAACGCAGCGTGTCTTTACCAACAGAACTCTTGGGAAAAGTCCTCCTGGGTAGAGCCACTGAATTTCTTTACAAATCTGGATTACGTAGTCATGGCTCTCACAAAGACATAAATACATAGCTGTGGTATCAGTCTGGTACTACAGAGACCTAGTCTGTAGAAAGACAAAACATCCAAACATCTCTCTTGGTCTCCCTAATGCTAATCTTCAATTTAAAGAAAAAATCTTTTTCATCCATGAAAAAATGCATTTGCATGTAAGTGCTTTTCTGGAAAATTTCAGATAAATGCACATAAAACTCGTTTTCAGCATATACATACATGATACAGAAATGAAGTTAATGTCTGGAAGGTAATGTCTGTAATTTGTTTTGCTTGTTAATTCTCTATTCTTCAAAAACTGTTTTTCCCTTTTCAATTAAACTTGTCTCTCAACAGCTTTCTTGCCCCACAGCTAACTTGAGAAAACATTAACCCCTATCAAAAATCAATATTGTTGCAGCATTCCCTAGCTTTTCACTTCAAAATACAGTAAAGGTCATATCAAAATGACTGGTACTTGCACAGAAATGATTTTTAAAATGACACATCTGAAGAAGCTAAACTTCCTGTCTGTATGAGAGAGCAACTGCATAACTAACCGAAGTTCCATACCTACAGATATGTCACATAAAAAATTAAAACACAGCACAAATTTCCTGACCTATATAAACACATCAAACCTGTTGAAATCTGTACATCCTGAAACCTAAAAGGAAGTACATCAGTTTTAGGATCAGCATGCCTACACCATCTTTTCTCACAAATAGTTTCTACTTGTTAAACTAAACACACTGGAAAGAAAAACTTAGTACCTTTTCAAACAACTAAGTTTTCATCAAAAGTTTGCTATGAAGAACTCTCTATGAATAGGAGAATATTTCTAAAACAAAGTCTGTATTAACCAAACAATCAGAGTATGAACCAAATCACAGTAATTTGGAAATGACTGTGAGGTTCTCTTCAATACTTTGTTTCTTTACCCAAACTAAAACGCCAGCAAATATGTGTCCAGAGCACGAAAATCAGACAGCTCAGAGACCCTTTTCTATACATATATGCAGTAAGCTTTGTGTGATCATACAGACCCTGTCCACAGAATGAAACAGCTGGTTTATCCTGTAAACCAAAACCACATAAGTAAAACTCATGACCAAACTACCATTTAATTTGGCTTTTGTTAAAGTAACTTTTATTTCCTCTGATTTAAGCCCTAGATTAAAATAAACAACCAAGATTCAATATCTCTAGTCAAAATTAAGGTGAAGCAGTGCACTGACAAAAATATAACAGTGAAGCAATAACAACACTTAGACTCACTGTGGGGCTGCACATATTTTATTTGTTCACATGGATCATGGAGTGCAACTGGCCACACTTGGACCTCTTTGAATATGTCTGTGGGCAACAACACATGACCAGGTGTCACCATTTCTAACACCTGCCTTTTGTACATTTTGCTTTCTTGAGATCTCTGCAGTTTATGTTCCCTACTTTTCACAAATAAGGAAGTACAGTGCACTAGTACTTCACAAGAAGCATCGGCTTGTGAAGTCGCAAGACTTAGACTCTTGAAAGTACTCAGCATTATTTTTATGAACACTTCACAGAAAAAGTATTTTTACCTTCAAAACTTATGGGTTAAATTTAAGATTTAAATTGATATCCAGAAATAAGATGAAAGCTTAGATACTTTGAGAAATACAAGGTGAATAATTTTTGTATGAAGAGAAACCATGGCACCTCATATAATTTAGTGAAGTACAGTGTCTTCCTAGTCCATTAAATTTCAGCAGCCTTTTAATAATTGAACATTTTTCTAAATAGCATGAAGCTGAATGATTAAAAAATGGGTCTTTCATTTTAATAAGAAATTAATCTATTTTTTTTAATGAGGGTTAACCAGTCTGGTTTTTTAGTGCCAAGGAGGCTCATGTAAGAAGGCAATTATTAAACAGCTCTAACTATCTATATGTAGGCTGGCACAAACACTCATTCTAAAATGATGACATATTCTCAAAACACTTTATCCCAAAGTATTCCACTTCTATAGTGGAATATAGTACAAATCTAGATCTGGAAAATCCTGATTAAAATACTATGGTTTTTAGCAGCTAAGTTAAATTGCATAATAGCATCTATGTTGCTGCAGAAATGACATGGCTATGCATGGATAAAGCTATTTATAACTCAAAAGTCCTGTTAAGTGCTTGTGCTGTCACACAGCAGTCTTGCACTAATACTTAAAAAGCCTCCCTAATGAAGTCTATGTTACAAGGCCTCCTAGCTCTTCAAATACCAGAAGCTACATAAAATATTTGCTAAGGACAGCAATCTTTCTATATTGTATCCCTTTTATAGTGTGTTTCATGTCTAAAGGTCTGCTGGCCTCACTGACCACAATCAGGACTTCAAGGACATCATTTCAATAACTGAACAGGTGTCCACTGACTGAATGACATCCAAAACAAAACCCCCAGAGAGACTGAGTTCTCTCTTCAAAGGAATCAATCCCAACTGGCCATACAGCACTAGTTCAATTTTAAATTCTAATTCATACAAAATAAAGGGTAGAAGTGAGCTATCATCTCTAAGGTAAAATTTATTTTAAAAAAAAATCAAAACAAGGATGTAAAGTTCATTTCCTCCAATAAAGGATAGATACTACAAACTTGTTTCATTACTAAAGAAGAGTGAAAATGTGCTGCCCACTTCTAAGTAAACCTTGTATTTCAGTTTTTGAGATTTTTCTCTCTTCATAAATCCTAGACAGCACATTTTACTTTTGCTACAGTAACATGAATTTCTCGAGTGATTCCCTGTTGTACTAACTGCATTTTCAAACACAAATTATCAAGACTGTACTCTGCCTGGAATAACTCTCTTCAGTTTCAACCACAGGAATAATTCTTTCATTTCCTCTACACTGACATTTGTGCATTCCTTTGTCTCCCAAAGAAATGTAGCTTACACTCACTCTCTGCATCAATATATGCATAAATACATCAACATTAAAATAAAAAAAATCCACAATTACCTATATCTGAATTGAAAAGCCCTCAATCAGAACCTGAGCTGGACAACCATTAGCAAAAGGAACCAAGTGTTTCTGTTTTCCTGAATGATATAATGGCTAAATCAAAGAATAGTTAACTATCAAATTATAATTGATCACACAAAAATGTAACAATAAGCCTATCAGAAATTTAAAAAACATTTTGAAGTATATTTATTTACTTACAAGACTAATTCTTAATGAAATTATGGTTTATGAGATATACCATTTGTCTATCTACCCATAATTTTTAAAGTATGCAACAAATTCTAATTTAATGTAACAGCAGGTGAAGCTTTTGAACATACAAAGGTCCACATTTTGTGACCCAAATTCACCAGGTACAGATGAGCCCTTGAATGTGTTTATCAAAGGAATAAATTAAAACTCATCCTCTTATTCATTCAAAAAAAAAAATGCAGCAACCAGCAGAGCAATTAGCAAATCTGTAAGTATAAACCAGTAATAACATAGAATGACAACTGTCCAGAGATGTGTACATGTAAACCACCTGTAAAGAAAATAAACTTAGTTGTTTCTTTGCCCATAGGAAAACCTATTTTTAAGAAGAACTTTCAGAAAAGTTTCATTTGTTTTCAGAGTACTATGTCATAGAGTTATTAAAATAATTTGCTGTCACTGCCAAATCTAAGACTGACTACACAGTCTTACCCTGATTCATGTTAATAACTTTCCAAACTGGAATCATTAAGATATGAAAGACAGAAGTCTTACAGCCTTCACTAAATTTTAATTTAAATCACAGGGAAACAACACACAATTCCCATTTACTTTCTACCTCAGTTTTTATACATTGTGTTTCCTAGTTACAAGCTGAGGTTGGTAGGAAATTTAGTATATTACATTTCTGAATGCTTGGTTTATAAGGTATTCAGAAAAAGGAATTTACCTTCCAATGAATCCTACTGTCAAGAATATGGATGCTTTTATAAAATAAATAATAAATAAAATATG
Organism: Emberiza elegans; assembly: GCA_024865655.1. Taxonomy (NCBI): domain Eukaryota; kingdom Metazoa; phylum Chordata; class Aves; order Passeriformes; family Fringillidae; genus Emberiza; species Emberiza elegans. Next base: position 22,709,943 of record JALJVW010000139.1, on the reverse strand, counting down.
GTGAGGAGAGCTAGAAAATGTGCTATACCTGACTGATTTAAAGTTCATACCTGACTGGCTAATGACTCTCTTTTACCTGTTTCAGATACTTTCACTATCAAGGCTTTTTGACATACATAATCTATTCCTCAACATCCAAATGAAGATACAGCATATCAGGGAAAAAGAGAATGGAAACAAGATGAAAGGCAATGTCAGAAAAACTCACACTTCCATTAATTATGCACAAGTACTTAGATGAGAGAGCAGAAAACAGTACAATGAATTTAAAACTATACGACTGAATCAAGGGAAACAGGCTCTGCTTCAGTGGAATTTTACCCTTACAGTGGCCTTACAAAAACCAAAGAAATGCTTACAAAACAGGGCATAACTTACTGTGAATGAAGGTGGCAGAATCTATTCTTTAATGATATTTAAAGGATTATTTGTACTACTGCATCTAGTAAACTAGTTTGTAAAATGTATTATATAAACAAATTAGTGACATGGATTTTTTCTTCAGCTTATAAAAGGGACAGAGGAAAGAGCACTGATTCTCTCTGCTATTACCATCATTAATATTGAAGTTAATGGCTGGAGAAGGGAGTGTTTAAGCTTAAATCTCTTTACCTTAGTCTTTAAAATAAGCCTCTGATATATAGACCATGTTAGCAGTAAAAAATTAAATATATTATGAGTGAATTTCACTGATTCTCAGTTAAGACACGTATAAAATACCAAGTTTGGGTAATACAAATTCACCAGGAAACATTTTAAAAATAACATATTAGCACAGACAAGGTTTGTTCTATCTGTGTCTTTAGGACACAGTCACTCATAAATATGATCAGCCATGCAAATGTGTTCAAAAACCTCAAGATAAAGCTAGCATTAAAAATTAATATCAAAACTACAACATGAACTTCCTATTTCTCCAATTCCATTAAGCTCAAAATTTCAGTCAAGTGTTTACCTGAACACAAATGAAAATGCTGAAACTAAACTGAGGAACTGGAGGAAAGAAAGACACCTTTAAGTTCACATCAGCCTCTCCCCTGCCTTCAGGCTAACTGCTCTTCACTCTGCTGACTTGGCATTTTTTAAAGCCACATTCTGCCTTTCACTGAAAGGCAGAAAACCACTGGAGACAGCATTTTGGGACCTTTAAGAACTGCACAGTAAGGAACTAAATAAAAGCTCAATTCAATTCAAGCTACTATTTCTAAGGTATTTTTATCTTATTGCTTTTATTTCATCTTAAGCTACTATTTCTGAGGGGTTTTATCTTATTGCTTTTATTAAATAGGGTTAATGTTTTGTTCTTTTAGAAAATATGCACCATTTTCTTAGGCAAAGCCCCCTCAAAATTTAATATGATAATAATAGTATATTGATATAGGATTAGTAGTAAGCAATCATTTTGTTTGTAATTGAATGAACAACAGCAACTAAAGAACAGCAGATGTCAATACTTGCATAGATAGCCATAAAGCTCCGAATCAATACCTGCTTCCAGTTCCATTAATGAAGACACACTCTCATTCCCTAATGGCTACTTAAAGTGATACAAGAGGAAATACTTAAAATTTTTGTAGAATGTTTACACTATTTGACTTTTTAGTACCAAATTACTTTATGAATTAAAATTATTCAAAAAGAATAATGAAAGATTATTCAAGTTTTGAGACCAAAAGTTACATAGGCTTTTAGGCACATTTTTTAAGTAGTCCATGCTTCTGGGGAAGGAGATGCTTCCCTGTTGCTTCTTCTCCCATTGGGGTGACAAGCAGTGGAAGCCCAGGGTTTTACTACTGGTGTCACCTTAAGAATGTAGAGTTTAAACCAGATTTACTGAAGCAGAGATAACTGGAATACATTTAAAAAGATTGATATTTGTGTTCAAGTGTAAGAGGTTTTTTTCTCTTTAGTAAGGCAGTTAATTATGAAAATAAGAATGATGGTAGGTAGCTCTTAAAGAAGTTATCAGATTTAGACATAGTTCATGTATTATACACATAATCTTCCAGAAAGGAGAGAAGGAACTTTATTAAAGCAACTACCTCACAAAGAAGCATTTTAAACTTTAATGTATACATTAATATACATTAGAGTTTTCAGTGCTAACACCATGCTGACGTTGTCTTTTTTTTGTATTCTAAAAAGTTAAACAGATAAGGTTAAATCTTACCCAAAAACATTTTCCATTAATGGACATGTTTGAGAAAATGCCACTATGGCATTACTCTTCCAACACCCGATAGCCCAAGACATACTTGCTTCAGAAATTACTATAAAATGGCACATTGGTAACAACTATCAGTTATCATTATTAAAATTATAAAATGGCTACCAATATTAAGATGTACAGAAAAAAATATTTTAAGAAAACCCAATGCAGTGCATTGAAGACTCATTTAAAAACTCTGGACTGTTCAAGTTACAATCATTCTATTAATACATCTTCAACTGACATTAAAGAATTTCTTCAACTTGTTTCCACTTTTGCCTGTTTGACTCAGGTACACAATTTACAAATCAAGTATTAATCCTTTCTTTTTGAGGGGAAGAGACAAGATAGAGGGAGTGACTACTCTTGTGCTCATCTATTCAATGATAATCTCTTAATTCCATTTCCTACTTCCATGACCATTCATGGGGAAATTTTAAAATCAGGCAGTTAAACAAATATATATTAACCTGCATTCTTAACCCCTTCTTCCCCTTTGTTGAAAGCTACCAGGTACCATGGTGACAGACACCACAGAAATACTTAAAATACTGAGTGTCATCTGTAGTGATCCTGACACTAACATCATACTGTCGTTAAGTTAGAGGGGAAATGGCAAAGACTACCGTCATTGGGAAAGGTCATGATGACAGTTTATGGTAAGTCATTCGGTCGTTTCATAGCAACTAGTAAAGAATCTTACTTTCTTAAAAAAGGAAAAAACATTAAAACAAAAGAAAAAATCAAAACTACTCTGAAAGACTCATATAGTGGAAAGGCCTTTTCTTCCATATGAAATTAATAAATTATGCATAACCACTTCCAAATCTCCTAGGATAAGTCATTTAACCCTTAACAGCTAGAGGCAGAGAAATAAAATCATTAATTTTGATCATGTATCTCCTCACTAAAGCTCAAAGAGTAAAGACAGAAGAATGAGCTAATACCTTCCACGTATGTGTGGCAAAGTACTGGTAACCAAGCAACAGGCAGGAAACGTGTCAGAAAGGAAAAGCATATTTACAGTCCTAACAATCTCTCATTTATACACAATTATAGATACCAGTTACATGAGGAGAGGATCAGACTGCACAAAGCACCTTTTCTTTTTTATTTTTCCATTTTGCTCTACTACAGATATTGTTTGGGTTTTAATTGGATTAATCTCACATGACAGTATCTGCCTTAATTAGCTTAATTCATACCAGAATAAGCAACTTGCCTAAATTTTGCATGAATAGATGCATAAATAGAGAATGCATCCTGAACTTACCCCCTACTTGTTTGGGTTTGTATTTTAATAGGATTCTGTGTTACTACTTCATGTGACTTATTAACTTTTTTTTGTATGATCAACAGAATACTCAGGAAAAAGAAAATATATATCATTACACAAACATAAATATATTGTGTATATATATGTTCAGCATGATTATTCATGCAAAGACAGTTCTTCACACACACACACACCTGCTTAGAGTTTTATATTTAACCTTGAAGTTCTTGAGACTTAGTCCAAAGTGCTCAAGTTCATTAAATCACCAAAAGGAGAAATTCCATTTTTTGTTAATTCATTTGTCCCTTTTAAACATACAAATGGCAAATAGGAAAGTTGTCAAACACAGTCATATTTAAGCATTTCTGCGAACACAAGTATAGCAGAAACAATGTCTATCAATGTTTCTGCAAACTAAAGCATTCTAAAAACTCAAGGGAGTAGAGTAAGTAATGAAGTATTAAACACATTTTAAGTTAACATTTACTGAAACACAACCATTAATGCATGTCTTTCAAGCAAGCAGTGGTGACCCTGGTCCTCATTACAGCTGAAAGATACTTGCCAAATGCACCAGAACACATTCACGCAAAAAGACACAAGTCTTTTGATTTGAGTTTTGGTTGGAGCCATAAGGAAGAAGAGAGATCTTTTAAGGGTAGATTTCTGCTTCTTAAGAGGCAAACTCAATGAATTTTCATTCTCACATAGAATACACTGTATTTTTGATACAAATATAGGTGTCTAAAGTCAATCAAAGGTACACAACTGACAAGAGGTATTGCTCCTAATTTCTATTAAAAATTTCAATAAATTATATTTATAGCTTTGTAACAAAAAATTTAAAAATATGATAATCACACAGTCATCTAAAAGCCCAGTATATAATTTGATTTATTTGATCACCATGATACTTGCACTCTTTATTACAATCAAGAGTACAATTTAAATCATGCTCATCGCATTACAGGTTATTAACTCAAAGAAGATTTAATAAAATGACAGACTGCACAAAGCACCTTTTCTTTTTTATTTTTCCATTTTGCTCTACTACAGATATTGTTTGGGTTTTAATTGGATTAATCTCACATGACAGTATCTGCCTTAATTAACAATTCATACCAGAATAAGCAACTTGCCTAAATTTTGCATGAATAGATGCATAAATAGAGAATGCATCCTGAACTTACCCCCTACTTGTTTGGGTTTGTATTTTAATAGGATTCTGTGTTACTACTTCATGTGAATTATTAACTTTTTTTTGTATGATCAACAGAATACTCAGGAAAAAGAAAATATGTATCATTACACAAACATAAATATATTGTGTATATATATGTTCAGCATGATTATTCATGCAAAGACAGTTCTTCACACACACACACACCTGCTTAGAGTTTTATATTTAACCTTGAAGTTCTTGAGACTTAGTCCAAAGTGCTCAAGTTCATTAAATCACCAAAAGGAGAAATTCCATTTTTTGTTAATTCATTTGTCCCTTTTAAACATACAAATGGCAAATAGGAAAGTTGTCAAACACAGTCATATTTAAGCATTTCTGCGAACACAAGTATAGCAGAAACAATGTCTATCAATGTTTCTGCAAACTAAAGCATTCTAAAAACTCAAGGGAGTAGAGTAAGTAATGAAGTATTAAACACATTTTAAGTTAACATTTACTGAAACACAACCATTAATGCATGTCTTTCAAGCAAGCAGTGGTGACCCTGGTCCTCATTACAGCTGAAAGATACTTGCCAAATGTACCAGAACACATTCACGCAAAAAGACACAAGTCTTTTGGTTTGAGTTTTGGTTGGAGCCATAAGGAAGAAGAGAGATCTTTTAAGGGTAGATTTCTGCTTCTTAAGAGGCAAACTCAATGAATTTTCATTCTCACATAGAATACACTGTATTTTTGATACAAATATAGGTGTCTAAAGTCAATCAAATGTACACAACTGACAAGAGGTATTGCTCCTAATTTCTATTAAAAATTTCAATAAATTATATTTATAGCTTTGTAACAAAAATTTAAAAATATGATAATCACACAGTCATCTAAAAGCCCAGTATATAATTTGATTTTATTTGATCACCATGATACTTGCACTCTTTATTACAATCAAGAGTACAATTTAAATCATGCTCATCGCATTACAGGTTATTAACTCAAAGAAGATTTAATAAAATGACAATATAACCAATCTGAGTCTGAAATAAGTCTTTAAAAAGTAGACCATGAAGAGAAACAGTAAAGAAATACAAGTGATCATTCTAGGATTGCCGGTTGCCTCAGACATTTCTTCTTTCAACTTTCAGTGATACAGTAACATTTTATATGCCACAAGAAAAGAACAATATTTTGAGAAAGTAGATTATCAAGTCCAACTTTTGACTGGTCACCACCTTGTCAATCAGACCACAGTGCTAAATGCCGTGTCCAGTCATTTCTTGAACACCACCCCCCTGGGCAGTCTGTTCCAATGCTTAACAACCCTTTTCATGAAGAAATTCTTCCTGGTGTCTAAACATCTAACATATAGAGATAGTCAAACATACCAAGTCTAGACTTCCCTATTTAATATTTTTTCTTTACCACATAAGAATAGTTGTAGTTATTCAGACTCATGGTCAACCACACAATATCTCCATGACTTGTGACAAGTAGTTGCCTAAGGCAAAGTGAAACAACAGAGGAAGCATACTCTCTCCTCCCTAATATTACTTCTACTATGTGGAAATTTGAAATGGCTAACATTTCCAGAATTCTCTAATAGAACCCATTTCCAAGTGCTGTTAAAAATATGTTAGTTATCCAGTCAGAGAGGATCTATTTAGTGTGAATTTATGCAAAAAAGAAGATATTCAAAGCATTCATTTTCCTGCTTTCACCTGTTAGCAACTTTCCTCTCTATTGCCTCTGGGCAATTGCTTTGCTCATTTTTATTCAAAAACCTACAACACAACAAGTAGCAGAGACAATCAGAAAAGAATGTCATCGTCAATTACTCTTACGCTAAATCCTTTGTGTGCTTCCATTCTGCTTCTTTTTACCACAGCAGACTCTTATCCTGCTCCTTCATGACACCAGAATCATCTAATTGCTTAGACCCTTATCAGAAGTATCAAACACACATGTAAAATGTTAACAAACCACTGGGTAATCTCTTTCCCAGTGAAATTCAGATTTTTCTGTAGTTTGGTTTCAGGGTTTTTTTTGTTTGAAGTGTCCACTTTCTTTTCCTATTTTTCTCCAATCTTAACTCTCTCAGTTTTCCTGTGTCTTCCACCAAAATGATAGTTATGGATCAGTAAAACAAAAATGGGAAGAACAGAATAATTACAGCAAAGACCCTCTGTCATCTGATTTTTCATCAGGATAAACAGAATTACCGTGTCTAGCTGGACAATAAATTAATCCATCCAATATATCACGACACAACCCTAATGAAATAATATTTTACAATATAATACATGCGTTCTATGACAGCTCAGTTTTCTGTGTTGAGTGCCAACACTTCTACGAGATTTATTTAATCATAAATGTTGAAAAAATTCCACGCCAAACTCACCAAAAAAAGTATAAATACATATTATATCTAGTCACACTTTGTTAGAACAGTGTGTTCCAATAAGGGCTTCAGTAAAACAAAATTATACAACTTGCAGTATCGTTTAAAGCATTTATAATTTCTAGTGCACTAAAGTTGCCAAGAAACCCTGAGAAGCAGATGGGCATTACTGCTGTTAAAATGTAATCAGTTATACCAGAAAAGAATTGTGCCTTTCATACTTACAGAAGAAATATTACAGTTTCCTATAATTTATTTTTATTAACAAATATTATAAATGAACTGATTTTTTAAAATCTGTCTTCCTTAGTAGATTCCACTAGGGGCATCACCCCTTCTATTTAAAAGCATGATAAAAAAATAAATAAATCACTATTCTAGGCAACATCTCTTTCAAAGAATTCCCAGCAGCAAGCCACCTGAAACTCTGCCACTGAAGTTTTTCTTACTGAATGCCATAAAACAAAGCTTCATTAAAATCTTGATTTGTTTAAAAAATACAAAAATCCTGCAGCTTTAAGACAAGAAATAAATTCTAAATGCTACATTTACTCTCAACTTTCAATACATTTCTTCTTTATATTCCATTATTTTCATGAAATACCACCCATTAAAATCATATCCATTACTATCAATAAATATCATCATTCATCATTATTCACTAGAGAGCAGCCCTCACATCCACTACAAGGTTATAGTATTATAAAAGTGTTAACTATAAAATTTACATGAAGTATTATTTCAAAGTCATTGTAAGTAACATAAAATCAAGACTTACCTGAGACTAACCTCCTATACCTGATTACTCCAATGTCATTTTTCTGAACATTGGTCTCACCAAAAAAAGTGCTTGCTTACTTCAAGAACATCTAATAAAGGACTTCCAAATGAGCATATATAGTTTCCACTCTTTAACTGAGACATAATTTATCATTTTTGAATGTCGATATGTATATGTGGATTATCTCAAAATGTTCAAGAAATTTTTAAGTTGTGCTATCAGCATGGTCTGCATAAAAGATTACAGTGATTTGGAACACACACAGAAGAAATGAAATGTCTAAATCAACATGTTTGACATACTTCTATAATGAGCCTCATTACAATTACACAATTATTTTCTGCTATACTAACAGAACATTCATCATCTCCTTTACTTTCAGAGGTAGATCACCTGATGAAATAAACCATCTTTTATAACAGAGGGTCCATTTTGTACTCAGCCATCCACATTTGGACCAGTTTCAAAGCCAAGACTGTTAATCAAGGTGTTTCTACAGATAGCAGCATATCTTTGGCTGTTGGAGGTAAATGTCATCTTTAATTCATTAAACAAACAGCACTTCTTTTCTCCTAGGCGGAAAATGCTGTCAGCCATAAAATTTTCAAGATATTTTTTAATACATTTAAGACATTTTTTGCAGGAGTTTTTACTGAGATAACAGGAAAGTGGATGATGAAAAAGGAAGTCTCTGAAGCATGAATGTCCATGTACTCAATGAATGATATTAAAAAAAAAAGAAGGAAAAAAAGGGCACTGAACTGTCTGTAAACTGTCCTAACTAATAAACAAAATAGTCTCAAATATTTCTGGAATCTCACTGATTGATGAAGTGCATGAAATTTCTCTCATTACTCATTGTTTTCCTAAAGCTACTGAAAAGCATGCAGCTGTTTCACAGATCCCATTTGCTGCGAGAAGGTGATTTTTTACACATCCTAGACCAGCCAAATAAGAGCTAAAGCACACAGATAACAGTTAACTTCTGTATTCTAAGATTCAATTTCTTATTTCTATGTCTCTCTGTTAAACATGATACTGCAACACTGTTGCAAAATGTGGACTATGTAAAAATCTTTTTAAGAAAGGATGTTCTTTGGATTTTGATTTTTTAATGCTTTCAAGCCTAATCAACAAGAAGGGAGATTTAATCCGTGAAACAGACAGCAGCTAACAAGCAAGCTCCAAGCGATGTCCATGAGTTAGAAACACAAATTACTTGTTGGTAGAATTGCCTTGTTAAGGTACAGAGCTGGACATGCTTCAGCAATCTCAGACCTAGCAGGAGGTTAACAAGGCTTGGGAAGTAGGATTCCCACTGAAAGTGGACACAAAGAATGCAGAATTTATAGACCACCTGGCAGACGTCCCAAGATGAGGAAGAAACCAATAAGCCCAACCCAGCAACTGTGCTGAAACGGGCTCCAACTGCCTAAAAGGTAATTCCAGCAGAAGGAGATTGTGACCACTGCAAGAAGAAACACACCAACTCAAAAAAAGAGGAAGCCTGAGCATGGGGAGTAATCAGCGTGGGAAATGAGAGAATCATTAACCAACATTAGATAGAATGCTAATAAATAAGAGAACTATGCAACTTGTAGCCAAAGAACACTAATTCCTTAGTTTGCTAAAATGTACAAATAGTAAAAATTTTTGATAGTTGATTACTGGCTGTCTGTACATAAGTAACAAATATGATTTTTGCAGACAATACCCTTCCCACTCCCTGCAGGGGAAAGGGAAAAAATAGTCCTTGATGACTAAAAAAATGAATTCAAATTGTAGAAAACAGGTGACAGGGAAGATATGCTATTCCTCAAGAGGCAGGTGAAACAAATCCTCTACAAAGACAAAGGACAGAACAACAAAGCTTCCCTCTGCATACACAGCCTATTCCATCTGAGGGTAGCTTTCATGGAACACTGCTCCATTCAAATACCCAACAGGAAGCAAAGCCTGACTTTTCTCAAGATACTCAAAGTTTCCGGATGAAAAAAACCAGCTTAAATTCCGGTTTCTTCCCATCATGTCTCTTATGGAGACATGACCACACAAATGGTCATGTCTCCATAAGAGATATTTTAACTGCATAGATGCATTATTTTGCAAGCATTTAATTTTAATGCTCGTCTCTATTTTGAAGTGGCAATCAACAAGACAGGCTTTCCCAAAAAGCAGTTCTCTGAAATATATCAGAGTCAAATGCAGAAGTTGTATGCATTAAGCACAACAATGGGAATGGGCAATTCTGTTCATTGATGATGCAGACATCTATCTGTATCTGCTCATGTGAGACAGACACATTGTCCTGCAGGTACCACAGCTGCAAGATAGTGCCTGAGGCTTTCTCTGTGCTTCTGCACAGCGCTCCCAGCTCTTGATGGCCAGGCCCCTCTGGTCTGTAAATCTTTCCTCTTCTACCCAAGCACGCTTTCCGCGTGGGCTGACAGAAGGGTGCTGAGACAGGAGTCTGTTGCTGCCATTGTGCAGGATGCCTGCAGTGTGGCAGGAGACCATGTGACAAATCACAGAGGCATGAGTCTTGTGCTCCCCTCTGAGACCTGACATCTATGACTGGAAAAAAAGACAGGGATACTTTAACAATAAGGCTGAGATAAGGCATAAAGCATGATACTCATAATCCAGCTGACAAATGCATTCATACATTGAGTCACTCAAAAAAGCACATAATGAAAAAAAAAAAAAAAATATTTTCATAATCCCCAGCTGAATGGAAATGGAAAATAATTGCATTAAAGTACTATTTAAAAATGAGATAATTATTCAAAGTTATTGGGTCTTTCTGACTGTACATTCCTAATCCAGATGAGGAAAGAAGCATTGGACACTAAGGTGTAAGGGTACACTTTTTGACCTGTAGTTTCAATGACAAAACCAGAACTGCATGCCCAAATAGGTGTTTGAAGAAGCTATCTGCATTACTCTAGCACTACTCAGGAAGAGGCTAATTCTCTCCTAGGACATCTTTACTTGACAAACTTTCAAAAATGCAATTTAAGAAATTGTAACTGAGCATAATTAAAACAGTCAGCATGCAAACAGATAAATATTGCATTACATTTAGATTAGTTTATCCTGCAAATACAGCATCCTTGAAATTGTAAAAGAAACATAAGGTATCAAAATACAATCTTTCTCAAAATTCTAAAATAATTTTTAAATGAAAGAGAGTTAAGTGGAATCTATCACAAATAATTACAAAGGTGTTCTATTGAGGTTTTTTCCCCAGTTGCCAGTGCTGCAGCAGTAAATCCTCAGGACAGAAAAGCACCCTCAACCAAACACCAAAACAAAACAGAACATCCCTCTTCTGAGACACAATTCCAGTCCCTGCTCCACAAGTGGGCCGGGATAAACTTCTGCTCCCAGGATTCTTTAACTGAATAATGAAGTGCTGACTAAAATGCAAAAGAATGAATCTCAACAAAGAATGCCCATCATCTATAAAAACCAGCAAGATCAAGTACTTATGATAGAGAGACGTTTGTAAGTTTCTCATCTTCCCTGATTTTTTTGGCCTTCCAGTGTGCATTCTCAGTGGTACCTTATTCACTGATGTTCCCCTTCCAAATGAGAGCTGGATTCCTTTATGCTTTAGACTTCCTTATATATTGTTAGAACTAGCTTTTAAGTAGCCTGTGACAGTGAATTCATTACTTCATTAATTCTCAGTTCTGACAAAGGTTCCAGTAGGTGCTTTTAAGCTAGTAAAATGGTAGGATTAAAATGCATAAACTATAAAAGGTTACTTAATAGACTGGACAGTAACAAAGAATTTGGAAAAGCAAGCTAAATTCCAGTATCTTTAATATAATGAATTCATTACTTAATGGGCTAGATTTTAAACTGTTGCACTGCAGTAGTCCTTAATTGTGCCCTAATTGTTAGGCAAGTTAGATTATATTTTGTGTACAGAATTCACTTGAAAAAAGCCTATAAAATGAGTCTTTAGAAAAACCTGCATACAATCTGAAAGCAGGAAAAAAGGACTTCCTTTTCCTGAATAATACATGTATGAAAGCAGAGATACAGCAGGAAGATTATTGAGGTTTTCCACCTCTCCTGGAAGACTTCAGAGATCATTCCTCTCTTACTAGGAAACTAGCACTAGCAAATTTTGTGTCTTTTGTGGGATGGCTCTGCCCTTCTGCAGAATACAAACATCGAGCTCATTTGCCACATCTCAAGACAGAGAATGAACCACACAAGATCATTATGAAACCACCTGAATTACAGACATGTGTTCTTCAGACACATGACTATCTGCTGGGTGACATCTACACACATGGCTCACAAACATTAGTTCAACTAGGAAAAAGCCTACAGGAAACTAATAACTTTTCAGATAAATCTGAAACTTCAAATTTGAACCTTAGTTCAACTGAAGGCTGATCAACAGAATTTCAGTGAAATTAACTTTTATCTATTAGGAAAAAAAGGACACAAAATTTTATATTAGTGAATGTCTGAAAAGCTTTTTCAATTTCAGTAATTTTGCAACCACATAATAATTTTTAAGGGAAACGTTTTCAAAATTATATAAGACATGAAGTAAGAAGAAAGGGGACCTATTGCTGATTGCTTTCTGGAAACAAGCTGTTCCTAGGCATTTATAGATAATAGCTTCTACAATTTGCAAACCATGGGCTTTTAAAAAAATGCAAACCCTGATCTGTCCTTCCATTTAAATCTTCCCTTCATAAATATATACTTCCCCTACCTAATCTCTAATATATTGAACATCAACATAGTACATGTCTTGGAAAAAAGAAAAGCTTTTACAACAACTTATCCCAACAACCCAAACTATATTAATACTATTTGTTTTACACTGCTGTTCTGGGATGCAAATGACATCAAACCTTATCTCTTACCCCAACTGTCACTGAAAAAGAGGGAGATCTTTCAGAGGATTTCTAGCAAAACCTTTTAACTAAGGTACGTTCAACAGCTCCAGAGAACTGCCTTACTGATTTCAAAGTAAATGTAGACAGACTACAGTTTACCCAAAGCCTGCAACATTAAAGAACTCCTTTCCATGATTCCCCTCATCTGAAGTGTACTATTGAAGAACAGCACCAAGCTAATATCAAGATAGAATTCTGTTCAGATATTTACTCCTAAGAAGAGTTGCAGAGATGAGATGGAGTAACTTCTCACAGCTACGAAGTCTGCAAAGGATGCAAAATTTTCCATTAATTCTTACTTATTACGGAAAGGACAAAATCTTTTACAGTGAGAATCACAACAAGACAAAAAACCTAGAAAGCAATCAACCCTTCATGTTTAAATTAATCCTCCAGGTCTAAGAAACCTCAGAAAATCAAACCTCCATGAATTCAGGGAATGGAGAAACTAACAAAAGATGATAGAAGTACAAATGCAGACTTTTGTAAAACCTAGAAAAAGAAATGCTATTTGCAAACACCATAAGTATGTAGCGCTTTCAAAATAATTTGTTTATGGAGCAGTTAAGTGGGTTTTCTTGCAACATTTATAGCATTTTGGCTGTTAAGTCTTATAATCAGTTGGGAAAAAGCTCTCAAAAGCAATTTTCTGGATATGATTTCAAAGCCATGCTATAGAAAACAGTTAACAATTGAACCAATTCTGGCAGGGAAGTGGAAAACACTTTAAGAAGTGAAGCAATAAAAGGGCAATGAATTGTCTGGACATAGGACATCCAGGCTGAATATTTCACCTGTCTAGAATCAAAGAGGAAGTCTGTGCTGAAGGCATCAATGAGCTTCTAAACAACTATTTATATTCTCAGTTGAGAAGCACCTACAACATTTCTTCAGAATAAGATATACTTACTCTGAATACTTTCTAACTAGGATGATTAAATTAGATAGATTTTCCTTTAAAAGCAAAAATCAAAGAAATTTATCTTGGAACAGCTGTGATCACTACAGACCATTCAAATCTAATTAGTCTTTCTTTTAAAGTTACACCTTGTTGCTGAAGTTTTACAAACATCAACCAAGGTGATACAAATGTCTAAATAGCTGCCACTACATTTTATTACAGTGAAGTAGAACTGTAGATTTACTAAACAAAATAAAAACAAGCTTTAAATTTAAACAATTTTATGAAAGTGAAGACTTCAAAGTAAATTAAAACCAAATTTGGATTCAAAAGAGTATGAAGGTTTTGGGGCTTTTTAAATAATATACGGTTATACTGTCTCCTACAGCAAAAGCACATAATTTTGTTTTCGGGGCAAGTGTCTTGCAATACATTTGGCAATAAATAGGCAGGAAAAAAACCAAAGAAAAATCCCATGAATCCTCACAAGTATATAATTAATAATTATTCAGGGCAGCAAGTTTTTGCTGTGTGTGCCTTGCAAATTTGCCTGAAATAAATGTGTTTAAATAAATCCCCCAGAATCTATTTGGGTGAAATCTTGTCTTTAAAAGATCCCCTTATCACAGGCTTAGTGAAATCACTCAAGGAGTTATAGAACACCTTCAGCAAATTATGAAACTGCTTTGACATGTTTCCCAGGTTAAACAATTTCCAGATTTCAGAAAGTTGTATTGTAGTTACACACAATTCCCTGCTAAAACTGTATAAGAGAAAGTGCAGCTATAATGAATAACTGATTTTTTCAATACCAGAAACAGACTCATCCTCTACTTCCTGCCTTTGAAAAATCATCCACCACTTAACATTGCTAGTCTTTATTTAACATAAAAATAACTATAAAAGTATTGAAGATGTCCAACACTTATTTCTTAATGAGACATGAAACTCTGTTATTAAAAAGGTTATCATTTTCCTGCTTCCCAGAAAAGCGCCATGTTCACACTAACCTTTTAACTAACAGGAACAGATGGGTCTAACTGGATACAGGCGTGATGGGGCACTGTGGTAGAGCAAAAGAACATGTTGATTCTCATACCTCTGGCAGATGGGAATCAGTCAAAATTAATTTTAGACTAAAAATGTTTTGCTGCTTCTCAGTAAAAAAAAAAAGAAAATAAAAAAAAACCCCTTGGAACAATATGCTATTTTATACATGCCATCAGAGCTCAGACAACAGCAGCTTTCACAAAGTTGGTGCCATACATTAAAACCAATTACATAGACTTACTATATGCCATTTTTAAGTCTGTGAATAAATTAGAAATTCCTGAAAACAGTAGCTTATAATGGAAGTGCTGACACAACCTTAACTACAGCAGTAAATGTGCTGCTATTATGAAGTTGTTATGGCAACTAGAAAGATCAAACAGAGAAAAAGGAAGAATATGCATAAGCAAAACTTCAAAATCTTTGACGTGGTCCCCCACAAACTCTTTCAGATTTTGTGGTCACCATGTTATTGCTCCTTACCTCTATAAAAAACAAAACAAAACAAAGCAAAACAAACAACCCAAAAAACCCTGCAAAACTGGCCTTTAACACAGGTGAGCAGTAGGGCTGCCAAAATAGTGTAAAATCCAAAACAAATCCAAGGTCATAATCCATTTTGTTCATGAACAGTCTAAAAAATAGAGTCAATTGAAAGATATCTGGCCAGCATCTGGTGAGCACATATTCATCAGATAACACAAGTTAACAAACAACAATTAAGCAAAACTGTTCAGTCTTCAAAACAGTTCCATAATTTGTCACCAATCTGAATAGTTTAGTAACAGCAACCTGCTGTAATTTGGATGAATCAAACAGCGCATTCACAATTACTGATCCATTAATTAAAATGTGATTAAAAATATAATTGAAGCTCATATATTTGTGAAACAATCATTACTTACCCTTCCTAATACTGTGTTAAACAAAAGCAGAAATTGTTGGCTGTTTCTAATATTGAAATAATGGGGGAGAAAACATACCAAGGCAGTAAAATTTTAATACAAAAAAACCTCAAAGTATGATTTCTAAAAGAAATTCATTAGAATCTGTTTCAGCACCCCAGTTACCTTTCTCAAAAAAAAAAGTAATAGTTTAACCGCAAGTCTCATTCTTGCAAAATTTCACTGAAAAAAATTTCCAACAAAATGTTAGTAGCAACCAACAGCAATAGAATTAATGTTAAATTATCATTATTAGGAGTAGCAGTATACATTTTTATTACAGCATTCTGTCCAAATTCATCTACTAGCAACACTTTGACTTGAAAAGTAGAAAACAAACTATTTCTCTGTCTTTTTAAAGAATTTCATATTAAAGCCACTTTGTCTCAAGTCTAGCTTTACTGCCATAACTAAAATCGAGGAAACACAAAAGCCCTCAGATGTCTGACATGATAAGAGTTGTGCTAAGTACTTTTACTCACTCATTTCCTAGGTAACAAAAACGCCTTT
Source organism: Emberiza elegans (assembly GCA_024865655.1). Taxonomy (NCBI): domain Eukaryota; kingdom Metazoa; phylum Chordata; class Aves; order Passeriformes; family Fringillidae; genus Emberiza; species Emberiza elegans. The sequence goes on along the minus strand of JALJVW010000139.1, from coordinate 22,693,769 downwards.
TCTAAGCTATCTCATTCCATTTCTCTTTTGAGCTTGTTGATCAATATATAATTTTCCAGACTATGGGAAATATTCATTTAATGAGAATAAATTTTAGGAAATGGCTAAGTATCTAATTTCACTGAGAGCTAGCAGATATTGCTGTTAAATTAAAAATAATTTTAAGATTGAGGTTGACACGTTCTTAAGTCAAAAATAATTCAGTGTTAATTATCCAATTGATTTCAAAATTTTGAAACTTTGAATACTGTTTTTTATTTTCAGACACAACATATTCTATATTAAACTTTGAAAAATACAGTTTTGCAGATGAACTTCATTTAGCTGGAAGGTAATCAAATATTCCACTGACAAAAGATAATTATTTATTCTGCAATAATCAATAATTATTGATAAGAGATCACAACAAATACACCCCCCCCCCCCCCAAAAAAAGGCAAAAGAGTATTTTGTTCATAAAAGCAGGAAATACTTCTAAGCAATAAAAGCAGAAACAATGATGACATTTTCTTCAGAACATTAGTTCTTCAGCAATTTAAAAATTCTGATAAATACACCACTTTTCTCTGAAAAGCAACCACTAGTTATGCAGAAGACAAAAGGTCTGTGATCCAAATGAAACAAAGTAGAGGGATGTAGCCAGTGCCCTGTGATTCCTTACTCAGAGGTGTGAGAACTTCATGTCAAGCGATGTTATTCACGGACATGGAATCCCCCATCAGGCCACCCTGTGAGTGCAAGACACGCTAACTCTGCTCAGAAGTAGTCCCCTAGTGCAGCACTGGCTGTCACACAGTACACACCCAGCCACAAGATGGATATAGGCCCTTAGGAGTCCTCATGGTGCGTGCTTGAAGATTTTGCTACTTCAGTCATACCAGCAACATTCTCCACCACAGATGTTATATATCCACTTTAGTCATGCAGCTTATATATAACTTATTCCTGTTGCAGACTGACCAAACAGGAAAGATTTGCAGAACACCATGCTAAAAATACAACCCTTTGTGCTATATTCAAGGTTTAAAATTTTAACCACCTTCATCTTTGGTGTTTGAATTCTTAACACCAATCATGTCTTATCCCAGACTAAAGTTGCATATCAAGATGTCAGAATTATTGTCATGCCCTAAATGTTAACATGCTGCTTTATCCAAGTTATCCTCATCCTCATCTCCAGGTGTGAGACAGCAGAACACTTCTGATACTAACACACACATAGCTCAGTTTACCTTCCTGAAGAGGGGAAAAAAGTGGGAGATATATATATGTATAAATTCTTTTGTTCTTCAGGATTTCTTCAGGGGATAATCACAGGGGATATTTGAGTCCTCTGTTTTGGGATTTGCAAAGGGGGAAGCAGACCAGGCTAGTGTTTGTCTCCCAAAAGGTTGTCTGAGAATACAAAGGTTGTGCCTTGCCGGATTCCAATTACTTGGGAGGTTTTCACAAGAATCAGCACTTGTATGAAGTATTGTAATAAATTTAGGACACTTTCAGTTCAGCTTGGGCACCAACTCCATGCATGGACTGTATATGTGAAGACAGAAATCACGAGAGAGAAAGTGTTAATATTATTTCAGAAAGTATGCCTCATTCCAGTACTTTCAGCATGGACTTTATATCATCTACTCATTGTATCCTTGGCAACTCGACTTGTTATCTAAAGAGACAAAATTGACAACTTAGATTTAAAGTTACAGCCATCATATATTTCTAGGCTTGGATTTGGTCTGTAGCTAGACAGAATACAAGCTAGAGAACAAAAATATTCTAAAAGTTATTTGATGGGATATAAGGGCATAATAGTGCTTATGATTTTTGACTGGATAAACTAGAAGAAGTTTTATCCAGATGCTCTCCGTCATTCCATAATAAGGAAGATGAAGATAAGTTTTCCTCTTCAGCGATGAGAGAAGTTCCTCATACTTAGAGAAAACACGTACAAACCAGCAGAAGCAGCCCTTTCTCCCAACACATTTTTGCTGGAGTTTATATTTCCCCCTGTGTTTAAAGGAGTCATCATCTTATCTCTTCTTTGCCTTCAAGGTACAGGAAGCAAAAAAAGAAATAAATTGATTGTGAATATTTTCTTGTCAATAATTTTAAAAAGAAAAGTTACACTAAAGAAGATTCTGGGAGGAAAAAAAAACCTCTCTATTTTGAGGAAAAGTTCTAAACATTGCATTGTTTTCCCCACAATCATCATACGTTGCCCTTAACAACATTGATACTGTGAATGAAGATTTTATCCATCATACTTTATATTTATGAAGGCTTATGCTACACTGAAATGAGTTCTTCAAAATATATTATTTTTTTCCATATTAGCCTTGAGAGAGCAGTTCCTCAACATTAAATCACAGAATTTAAATTTCTAAATTAATTAGAAATGGATTTGTGAGTGTCTATAATACAAAGTGTGTGATGAGTTTGAGCATAATCATACAGAAAATCCTTTGAAAAACTTTTTTTTTAATATTAAGGTTTCCTTTTGCAGAGGAAAAAATAAAAGAAATGTGTGGGTTTAATCTATAAATTAAGTTATAAATGAAAACCTACAAGACAACAGCCAGGCTCCCCAAATGAAAGGCTGCGTGAAGCAAAACACAAACCATGATTTTTAAAGCAGATCCGTTAGAACATCTTTTTTATAAAAACCTAGCTTTGAATAGACCTTAACCTGACTGGAGTTTTTAACCCTATGAATAACATCCACCCTGTCAAAATAGCTCTGGTCTGTTTTACCTGATCATATCCCAAAACAGCAGGTTTTTTCCTGGTTTGTTTCTTAATGACAAGCTGTTAAAACACAGAGAACCTATCAAACCTAGTATTATCCTCTGCTGCTTTTTTCTTCTAGTACACACTGCCGTCCATCAGAAGAAATAATTAATGGTTCTATTATGCATGAAAGTGTCATCCTGTCAGTTCAGTGACTGGTTTGAATAGCTCATATCTGCCACTCATTGATGCCATGCGTGCTCACTGTCCTGAGAGATGACAAAACACTACACCCTTTAGGATTTTTTTCCCCCCCTCTCTCTAAAGCAGCATTTCACATCTGTGTCTGACAGAAGCATGAGGAGCTGAGAGAGGCAGACCTTCATCATCCTTTACAGAATACTATTGCATGGATTAAAAGTTAAGAGCTGATGTCTACTGATCCTGTATATTTCCTACAAAAATCTGAAATGTGAAGGCTACCAAAATGTGAAGGAAATAACTTTTCAGTGTTGGAATAGCACCAGAAAACAGATGGAATTTACTGCATAGCAAATACTTAAATTATTTTTAGATGGGTGCTGAATACTTTAGTTGACTGGGCTCGGTGCATTTGCCTTTTTTATATGATTTTTGGTTGGGAGGGAAAGATGCAAAGTTCACAGGTCCTTTCTGTTACCTGATCAGGGCAGAATTAACAAAAATCCTGAATGTAGAGGAACTCAGATACTGAAGATACCTGGAAATAAACTGGAAACAACCAATACCACAAGAGCAAAGCAGCAGTGAACAAGACGCTGTGAAAAAGAAATCACAAGACGAGAGTGCACAATGCATTTCAAATAGAAAAAAGCTTCCTATCTACTGAGTGAGTCTCAGTATATTCTGACAGAGCACAGACAAAGCTTCAATCAACTATCTCCTAGGTAAGTTTTTATTTCATATTTGATTGTTTATCACATCAACATATACTTTAATGTATTAAAATAATGCAATTTCAAATTCTTTATACTAACACTGAAGTTTAAATTTTTCAGTGTCAGATGTTTGATGTTCTTAGATTTTCTATACTGTGAAAATAACATCTCTCTTTTGATGCTAAGGTTATTCAAAGGAAAAACTCTTAAATGATCTCTTGACTTATACCAGAGTGAAATATTTCCTAAGATTTAAACCCTTCAAAATATTTTAAATACATATTTCCATGCATGGCTGTTTAAGAAAGAATTTTTTTAAAAGTCGTGCTTCTGTTAATAGTACCACAAAACATTTATTGCACTTCATTATCTATTTAATCTGGCAAATCAAACAACATTTGGCACCACAGCAGCAGATGTAAAAGGATATCTTTTATTACAGAATAATAAATCTCCGTTTATATAAAAAATATTAAATACAGCTAGAAGTGTTGATCAGTTATTTATGAAAGGTAAACCTACAGCACGGTGAGGAAACAGCACCATGTTAATGCACCCCAAGGTACTGTGTACAGAGTGTCAATAAGAAGACTGGACATCCGTCCCCAAGTTAAACTATAAAAAACAAGGTGCAGGTCATCTCATTTTTTTCCCTCATTTACAGCATTCATGTGAATCACATAGACATGAATTCTACATGAAAATAGCATGCAAACCCTTTCAGAATGAGATTCTACAATCTATTAGGGCTTGAAAAATGAACACTATACCTTTTAATCAAACAATTACACTTAGAAGTCATAGAGAAAGATATATTTGCTCAGATACAAAAACCTCCCCCAACCCTTGAAATTCAAAAAGCATTAAGAATTTTACATCATTGAACATACCATTTATATTATCACACTGGTAAATTCTGTAATCAATAGCAGCTTTGAAAAACTACATCTTTGCTACTACTGTCTTTTATTGTTTTCGCACAGTTTTTTCTATTTATTAAGATGCAATATTTCTTCTAGCATTGTTTCAAGTACCTCTTCTACTTCTCTCTGTATCAATTCCCTTGTTTCTATTTAGGACATCTGATTATATGATATTCTTATTTCATATAACATTCAGTTCTTTCTGGTTTTTTTCTTCCTATGTTTTGCTAACTTACTCAAACAATATCTCTCTTGCTTGATGCTTGCTAAAGGCAGACTAATTTGCCATTCACAAATACCCATTATGAACCCTTCATTTATGTACAAAGAGTTCTAGCAAGTGCTAGAAAACCGAACTTACTTGCCAAAGACTGGTAGAATAGAATGAGACTAAATACTCAAGTTGATATGAGACAAGGCTCATCGTAGTATGAGGAGTCAACAACATACTCCCAAAATAATGGCAGGATATGTGAAACAACTTCTGCAAGAAAGGGGTCACCTCATGCATATTAATGTGGCATACTTTATGTATCTGAAACTTTTTCTACTAATCACACTTTTCACTGTCATGGCAGGGGGGAAAACCCATTTCTCTAAGCACACTTAAGTCTTCTGCATAATACAGGCAAAGACATTTCTATTATTCTAACCCTTTCCCATATTCCCATTTGCTGTTTTTAATGAGAACTTGATGGAATTTTTGCTAGTGCACCCATAACTCAGCCATTTTGTTGTTGACAGGTTCCAGCACTCTCTGTATTTCCCCAGTTTCTGTCCTTTTTCTCTCAATTATTTTTTCCCATGTCTCACTCCACATATCACCCTGATCCAGTAAGAATTCCTCCTGCCTCCTCACAGCTCCTATACAACATGCACTGATAATTTGTCTCACATCCAACACACCAGGAAAAAAAATCCTAAGTGAGGAAGCAGGTTCTGGACAATATAAACTAAAATAATATGGCTGTAAGTTTCAATAGAACCAGCTCACAATTTCCATAACTTGAACCATCAAAGCCTACTATAAGTCAATAATATTTGCAACAAGCAGCAAATGCAATACAGCTTCTGTCAGCTGACTTCAGAAGACAGCTTTGTATCTGCTAGATGTGGTTCAGAGTTGGATATTAAAAAAGAGAGAAAAATAAGAACTGGAATTCAGCCTTTTTTTCACAAAGTACTGTTCTCACACTACAAGTTTTGTTAACTTGAATGTTTTCTGAGCTTTTTCCTTCTCTTGTAAAAGATACTGCTTATCATGGCTTAAAAATAAAACAAAACAAACAAACACCACCCCCCCCAAAAAACCAACACTCCAAACTGTAAATATGCCAGCTAACCAACATCCTTATTTAAGAAAAATCAGGTGATTATTCAAAGATCTCAAAAGGCTTACTCAAAAGCTTGTGTTTTACAAACTTCTGAACTGAGAACTGCACTTAAGGCTTTGTGACTTATGAACTGCACTAACTAAGTTGTAAATATGAGAGGGCTAAGAACAAGTGGAAAGCTTACTTGTAGGAAGAAGAACTGGATACAACTATTATTTTTTTCAATATGTAATATTTTTAAAAGGTGGATTTTTCCAGATGTATTCATTAATATTTTTAAGTCATCAAGACAAATGTTATTTTTAAGTGCATTATTTCTCTACTTATCTTCAAAATATTCAGATGTATTAACTAAATAAACAGTTTATTATTAGTTCCAAAACCTAACCTCCCATGAAACCAGAAATAAATATCAAAGAATCACAGAATATGCTGAGTTGGACAAGGATCACTGAGTCCAACTACTTCCACTGTACAGGACCATCCCCAAGAATCACACCGGGCGCCCAAGAGTGAAGAAGTATTTTCCAAAATATATAATTATGTAAAATCATATCGCCTGAAGCAGTAAGTCAATATTTATTTTTCCACCTTTATCATAATCAGCTGTTTAAGGATCACTAAGCATCTGACAAGGATATCTTTTCATTTCCACTCTGTATTGAGTTGTTTGTATATGTGAAATGAATAAACCACATCACAAAATAACAACAGGCAATTGCCCAAAGAGAGCACATCTGCTTAGCAAAATGGCACATGTGGTCCATACATATGGGACCCCCTTCCCAATTAATTCAACAAGTAACAAATATTAAAAGTGGTAAGGTATGGTTTAATAAGTCTTTTAAAAATCATGTGAATTAGACACAAACCCAAAGTGCCAACTGCCTGTTCTGGGCAGTTACCAGCTAAAAGAAATCCACAAATAGGAGCTCAGACTTGGAGGTACACATATTGCTGAGCTGCTGGCCTGTCTTCTGCATTCACTTTCACATCTATCAAGACCACTATGTTACAGGTAAAACATAAGGTACATTTACACTTCCATCCTCTTATTAAAAGAACTTATATAAGCTAATAGGAAGTAAGGAGGGAAATCCAGAACTTATGCTTTAACTAACTTATGCTTAGAGTTAAATCACTGATGCAGTAAGCCTATTTCACCTGGGTTACAAAGGAACACAAAATTCACCACGGCCATTTACATCTCTCTCAAGCCCCTCACTAAATAATCCCTTGACTCCAAAAATTACTATAATGAGAAAAAAGGCACTAAAACACTTCAAGCCATTTGCACTATAAATACATGAGGGTTGTATTATTCAGTACTGCCAACCAGGTAGAAAGAGCTATATTTCAAAAAGCCAACCTAACTGATATTGGTTACATTCATATATATATATTTTTTTTTTTTCACCTACATGCATTTTTTTCCATATATATTCATACATAGAGAATTGATGGTTTTGTGGTGGGTTTTTTTGTTGTTGTGCAGTTTTTTTGTTGTTTGTCTGTTGGGGGGCTTTTTTTGGTGCTTTTTGGGTTTTTTTTTTTTTTGATTGGGGGATTGTTTGTTTGGGGTTTTTGAATAAATAAGCAGAGCCAGTTCACACAAAACCAGCATACGACTACAGGTGACAACGCACAGAGCAGACATTCAGGCCTCTGTAAGTACAAACTCTTGATTTAAAACAGAAGCACGAGGGCCTACATACATTTATATACTGGCATATAAATATATTTTTTACAAACATGTAAAACTGGCAGATATAAACTGCTGATAGAGAGCGGCATCTGCATAAAAGGAAGCTTTGTTACAGCAGATGCAATTGTGTGTTCCTGGCAACTCAACCTGCAGCCCAACAGCCTCGACAGACACATGCTCAGCTCATTCCTCTTTGTGATACCTGGTCCTGGACCAACTTTTAGGTCCTGCAAGGGCTGCCTCCACACTTCAAATCTCAATTAACTAAACCCGTTAGCTTTTCCATTCTTTTTTTTCCCCAAAACTGAAATAAAATTCATTGATCTAGTTACCTAAATAGTTCCATTTGATAGCACCTTTTTTACTCCTAAAAAACATTCCCTAGTGTTCTTCAATATTCCTGACACTATGAGACATTAAAAATACCCATTTGTATGGTATGCCTCAATGACAGTTTTGATGCTTTACAAGGAATTCAGCTTGCTATTCCTCTGCTATATACTTATATCAATCAGTGGTGAAGCCAGCAAGCATGCTAAAAATCTTAAAATTACAGAAAAGTGAATTCCTTATGGGACGTCAATACCTTCCAACTATTTTGAACTGACATCATCTCAAACTTTAAATATTAATTTAATAATTCTGCAGCTTACAAACAGGGAAGAAAGAAGCACATTACTTGGGAAAGGTCACCAGAAGCTACCCACAGCCCCAAATTCTGCACAATAACCAAGGGAATGAGTCTAGAGATTACTGAAAAGAGGGCACACACACAGGGATACTGCCTCTGCCTGCCTCCAGCTATTTGCAGTTCAGGGATTTTTTGAGCCTGAGATAATGCCTTATTTATAAGATAACCCTCAAAGTATTTTCCCAGTTGTTTTTGAACCAGCAAAAACCCTTCCGTTTCCACAAGATCCTGTGAAAAATTTCCATATTTAATTATAAGTTACATCAAAAAACACCTTTGCTTTGAATTTGCTGCCAGATAGCTCCATTCAGTATTCCTTACTTCTTCCACTAGCAGAGACAAAAATAATTTCTTATTTATCATACTAATCATTCTGTGTTTTCACAGAAGGCTATGGCATAATGTTCTCATCTGTCTTTGCAGTTGAAAACCTCTTATTTTACTCTACTCATACCATTCTTAGCTATGCCTTATATGTAAATTCTTCCATACTGTTGGTTGCCCTGCTGGCCTTTGCTGTATCTTCTCAATACTACTGTTTCCTTGTGGAACTTCTGGGATCCAAAGCACAAAGAGATACACAATGTGCCTGTGTCACTGACTTGTATGCTGACATATAAAATTTTCTTCTTCTATTCTTTTCCCAATTTCTGCAGTTCACTTGCTTTCAACTAAGGAGGAATAACAATCATCTCAGATGACTTTAAATGTATAGAGACTGTTTACACGCACACACGTACACACATACTGTACTTCACTTAATCTTCATCTGCAGAGAATTTAATATGTCATTTTTGTTGGTTTTTTTTCCTGCACCTCTCTGCAATCCTCAGGCTAGACAGAATTAGAGGAAAAATAAGATACACACTTTTAAAAGTGAACGTAACAATACACCAGATCAATGCAAGAGCTTTAGGTGATTCTCCACCACTGAAATTCATAAAACCACAGAATGGTTGGGGTTGGAAAGGATCTCTGGAGATCACCTAGTGCAACCTCCCTGCTAAACAAGATTCACCTAAAATGGGTTGCAGAGGAACTGGTCCAGGTGTGTTTCTAATATCTCCAGAGAAGGAAAAGCCTACAGTCTCTCTAGGCAACAGTTCCAGTGTCCTGGCACCCTAGAAATAGTTTTTTCTCATATTCAGATGAAACTTCCTGTGTTTCAGTTTATACCTGTTGCCCCTTGTCTTGTCACTGGCCACTTGAAAAGAGTTTGGCCCCATCCTGTTGTCACTTGTCCTTCAGATACTTTCATATGCACTGATGAGGTCCCCTCTCAGTCATCTCTTTTGCGGGTTTAACAGGCCCAGTTCCCTCAGCCTTTTCTCATAAGAGATGCTGTCTTGCTGCCCCTTCACTGGTCCTGCTCCAGTAACTCCCTGTCTCTCTTGTCCTGAGGAGACCAGAACTGGACACAGCACCCACCAGGTGAGGCTCACCAGGGCTGAGCAGAGGGGCAGGATCCCCTCCCTTGACCTGCTGGCCACTCTCTTCCCAATGCAGCCCAGGATCCCATGGTCCTTCATGCCCACAAGGACACACTGCTGGCTCAGGGACAGTTTGTTGTCCACCAGCACCCCCAGGCCCTTCTCCACAGAGCTGCTTCCCAGCAGGTCAGCCCTCAGCCTGTGCTGATCCTGCTGCAGGATCTTACACTTTGTTGAATTTCATTAGGTTCCCCTCTGCCCAGCTCTCAAGCCTGTCTAGGTCGCACTGGATGGCAGCACAGCACCCTGGGGTATCAGTCACTCCCCACAGTTTGGTATTCTGTCCCTCCATGCAGGTCAGTGATCAGTAAGTTTGAGAAGAGCCAGTACCAAGCCCTGGATGCAATGCCAGCTACAGCCCACTAACTAGACTCTATGGCACAGATCACAGCCCTTCAAGGTCTGCCATCCTGCCAGTTCTCAATCCAACTCTCCACTCACTCATCCAGCCTGCATTTCCTGAGTTTTACTCTGAGGATGCTATGGGACACATGGCAAAAGCCACGTCGAAGTCAAAGCAGACATGTTTAAATCAAGACTGACAAGAGCTTTTGACAGCAGCTGTACTAAGAGATCTGCCTTAAGTCAAACACTAACTAGTTCACAACTTGCTTTGATGACTGCTCATGTTATTCAGAAAAGTTCATCCAATCACAAAGGGTTTCCTTGGCTTTGTAATCTAAAATTTTACTGGCTATGCTGGGGTTGGCCTTTCATGTAAGATTTAGAGAACCTTGCCCACTACCTTTCAAGTCAGTAAGGCATTTGAGCTAGAGAAAGAAACAAGAGCAAGTTTCCCTTCCTCAATTTTCACCTAAACTTTACTGAAACTGTTTTTTTTTAAATTATGCTTGCTATTTCACATGTTTTGCAAGTTAAAAAATGAAGGAACTATACTTGATGTTTCTTGGTAGTATTTTATCTCTAAAATCTAAAAGCAAATAATGGCAAATATTATTTGCAAATATCATTAACAATTAAATTATGTATGTTTTAAAAACATCTTGTAAGGACAGGAGAAAATGGAATAATTTCTAAGTTTAGTTGTGACCGGTTGTCAGAACAGAGGTTTTTTTTTTTAATTCATGCTAAAATTTGGACCATAAATATTCTTTTCCCCTACTGAGCAAGTTTGTAAAAACATGTCTTTAATTCATACTCCCTATTTTGCTTCCCAAATGGGTTCTATGATTCACTTCCTCAGGTTCGTATAGTCAGTGCAGCAGTAGAAAATGGTAGTATGCTAAAATACTTTAAAGAAGAAAAAAATTGTAAATAGAAACCCCCAAAAGGACAAAAGACTCTTCTATTAATAAATGAGCAGACAAAAGAAGGTTCACATGCACTGACACAGATAAACTATTCTGAAGCACAGGCACTAAACACAAATAATCACTAGGGTTGTTTCAGTGTTGAGTTGGGTTTTTTTAAACAAAATGATAACATGACCAAATCAAACATTTTAGACACTTTAAAATGCTTTGTCTCTAGTTTAATGTTACTTTACACAGAGATATTTATAAAGACCAATTTTTTTGACAAGCTAAACTGTGCTTGTAAGGTAAAGGTATGAGATCTGATGCTTTCAGATCACATTTCTACAAGTTAATTTAGTCATCTCATATTCGTAGGCAATTTTCCTCCAAGAGGCTAGATTATTCTTCCTGAAGATTTCTCCTTATTCTTCCTCCTCCTTTTTCATAATCAAATACAGCTCAGAGAAATAAAATTGTCTGTGAGACAGAAACAGGATATATAAAACTAAGAGTAAGGAAACAATAAGGCATTATGAAAAGAATAACAAAAGAAACATAAAAGAAGGGGCAGACAGAACCATGTGGAGTTACACAAAAGAAAATTTAAAGCAAGAAAGGCTGTAGACACTTATTTGCATTTGAAAATTTACTTGTTGTCAATATTCTAACTGCAAATGTACATTAAGATGAATCAGAAATAGGCATCTGGATATAATCCAACTTAACCCAACACACATGCATGCTACCACCCTTACTATTATCAATAGCAATTCTAGTATTTTACTGATTCTGCAAGATCTTTCCCTTCTCACCAGCTGCTCCATTTCATGTTCCTGCCAGCTCTTTTGCACCATTCATCTAGTCCAATCAGGCAATGAGATCCATATCTGGTGATGGGCCAAAATCCATAATATCGCTGCAGTGTCTTTCAAACTTTTTTCTTCAGAAGAGGGGAGGTGATCTTAGTTTATTATCAAGGGCAGAAACAAAATATAAAGCAATTTCAAATTCTGTCATGCCAAATTCTATCTTCTATTGACTTTTGAAACATTAAGCGCATCTAGAGGGGAAAAAACCAAACTAACAAGCCACCATTGTAAGGAAGTCAGGGAAGAAGTGCTGTTTTCCATTAGAACCACTTTGGTCTATTTCCTTGAACACTGGAAAGATTACAGTGAACACGGCAAAGAGAGTATCTTTACCTGAATAATATAAATTGTACACACTTGCTGTCTGGAATTGTTACTCTTACCCCCACTGCACTTTATTTATACAAAAAAAATCTAACTCAGATTACCTCCTATTACCAGTGAACTGTCAATTTATAACACTTGGCTTTCTAAAACTTCCTTTCTGCCAGCATTTTCCAAGCAGAAGGTTAACCAAGTGTCTTGAATGAAAATCTCATTGCTATAAATATCTGCAATTATGGCCACTAGTCTTTATGACACAAAAACCAAGAGAACTATATCATGATTTTAAATCATTCCCATCTTGAAATATTTCTTCCACATTGCCCCCTTTTATTTCATAGCAAGCTGATACATAATTTTCAGTGACATACCTGTTTATTGAAACACATGTATATATTCAGTCAAAGAAACCCATATTATCACAGACTGTTTCAGTCAACAGTATAAAAAGAAGTAAAGAGATCACTTTTATAATCCAAATTATCGGCAGCATATTCAGAAATACCGTGCTTTGTAAACTCAGACAATGAGTGTGTACTGTCAAAGGAAGGTCATCTGATTCACATTCCAGTAAAGGTTGAAAATTAGTCAGAATCAAAGAAAATATAATTCTTCCCCACTTGCACCCTATTCTTATCCTCAAACATGACTTTTATTAAAAGAGTTTTTAGTTCACAATTTTACACATGCAAGGGCTTGGTTTGCAAGAAATGACAACAAAGGAATACAAAGAATTCCCTTGAGGCTGGAATAGACAGTTAAAACAACTCTTGTTTTAAAACAGGCTTTTTCAAGGCTCAATGTATCTTTGACATTCTTCAGGAAAATTACTCAAATCTAGACAAAAAATAAGCTGTTTCAGAAAAAAAAAATCTCTGAAGTGCTAAGAACAACCATCTTCCTATACAACACCCAGAAACACTGAAGATGCCACTTCCCTGATGAGCTGAGAGTAAACAATAAATAGGCAAGAGAACATAGAACAGATGAGGAACTAACAAGTGATTTGGACAAAAATATGAGGCAGGGGAATGGTAAAGAGAAAGCCTAGACTAGAAGTTGGATGTAGGAACCAGGAATTCTTGAGCAATAAGATGAAACCAAGGAAAGGAACAACCTCAAAATTAATAGGTGTGACTAAAGTACACTAAAATCAAAAAGCATTTAAAGAAGAGCAGGACAAGGAGAGTCTAAGCCATCAAGACCAGATTTGAGGAGAAATTTCAGGATTACACAAGGAATAAGAAGAAAGGAGGAGCTGTAAATGAGATTAAGGAAGAAACAGGCACTCCGTATCCTTTAGAGCACTATCTACTTCACAGCCCTTCTTTGACTCCAAATGCTTAGAAACAGCACTATTCCATGCAAATGAATTTCTGGCATTATTGCTAGAGTAGGTTTTGCCATCTCTTCTGATGGTGGTTCACATGCAGGCTGATCTCAACACTTCTTTGGAACATGAATCAATGAACAAGAAAACATTCCTATCACAGTTATTTTGTTTGTTAACAGATATTAGGAATAAATGCACACTTATGAGAAACAGAACAGCAAATGCAGTCTGGTTTCTACAATTAAACTAATCTGCTACATCTAATAGTCTTATCATTTTTACCATAAACAAAAACTTCTAGTTTTAGAAAACCTTGTAGAATTTTTGTTTCTATTTTGTTTCTCTCTCTAATATAAATTGCTGAGAGATGGAACAAAAATATTATGATTAAAACAAACACAGCTCCTCCAAATCAACCAACATCTTGTAGTATTACCATAGAATTGATAACTATTAATGTCATTATTGGAAAAGAAACAGTACTTTATCAATAAGAAAAAAATGTCTCTACATTAAAAAGTCTACAGTCTAATTCAGGTGATTTAACAGTGGTCAGAACTTAACAGAATCAAAATGTAAAAAGGAAACCAAAAGAAAAAAAAATCAAATCAATCAAGTCATATGCAGCAATAACGAAAATAAAACAGTTTTAAAAACTCAAAGTAGGGAATGGAACAAAAATAAAAAGCAGAAAAAGCAGGAGAAAAGTGAACAAGAATGTCATGGCAATAACACACTGAACTTTGGAAATGAATACTGGAATAAGAAATGTAGAATCTGAATACCAGAGTCAGAGTAATTCAGTTTTGGTTAGGGGATTTGAGTGGCAGAAATGTCAGAGATGATGTGGCTGAAACACAGATGACCAAGATGAGGCCTAGTCAGGAAGAACGGTTTTAGGGGCTTTGCAAAAACAAGGGAAATTATTAAACTAGAGGAACAGTCAATCAGGTGAATAGACATTTTTATCTATGTCCCAAACCTACAAATTCAAGTAGAGCACATGAGAACAGCAAGAGTCCAAGAGAGATGAATAAGAACAAATTGCTCCACATTTACACATACTGATTTGTGATTTCATAACGAAAACATATTTCAACACAATTCAGCAGAATTACCATTACCATAAAGTAGCAGCAAAAGATTGAGAACCCAGAGTTAGAGAAGGATATTGGCCAGAAAACCTTTTAAATCCAGAAATCTGGAACGTCACAAATAAATGACTGCACTCAAGATGTGAAAAGTCAAAAGAATGGGGAAAAGCTTACCACATTGATTTAATGGGAACAAAATTTAACCCCTTTAGTCTGTGAACTTGCTCTCTTCAATTCTAAATCATAAAGCATCCAAATTTCTCTGAAATACTGAAACCCTTCAGATTTTTTAAATTACTTACCAGTAATTACATGGTACTACCACTGATACTTAAAGCCACATAGCTCTAAGACATCAGAATGTTAAAATGAAGAGATGTTATCCTACATTTATATTCAAATCATGGAGTCATGTTATACTTCCACACTTCAATCATAGTTTTGGTTATATTTTAGATAAAACTTAGGAGGGATAAAGGCACAGATATGAAAGCATACATAATGAGCACAGACTACCTATTACAGGAAAACACATTTATCAAGAAAATGTAATTAATACTTAAAATCTGGCATGTCTTATTTTTAGTTCAGACAAAAAAAAAAAAAAAGACAGCTTGGCTTGTCTGATTAGAAAAAAAAATGAATTTCTGTAATGTTAGGAACAGTTTAGGAAGAAGCACTGAGCAGATGGAGAACGAGCTTTCACTGATGCCAAGTCCTGTGATTTCAATGCAAATCTTTATTGTGGAAGGTTTTTTTTTTTTCTGTTTGTTTGGGACAAGAAAAGGAGTACAGGAGAGACCATTTTTTGTTGATTTCAGATACCTACAGGTACATAAGCCAGAAGAAGGATCTCTTAGGTCTAGTAACAAGTCCAAAGTTGCAGACGGCCCTGTTGCAAAAAAACATGTACAAGTGGAAATGAGACCACTTGGATATGAACCCTCCACAGATGGGAAATGTTATCTACAAGAGGACCATCAAAAAGGAAATGAAAGTTCTGATGTGCTGAAATGGGGCTAGAAGGAAAAGCAGGATAGGAGAGCATGTCATGGAAACTCAGAGAATGTTTAGGGAATGAGGTAGTGAAAAACAGAGAACATAAAGAAAGATGCAGGTAAAGCACATGCCCTACCTATTTATGTCAGGGTGGCACAAACTAGCAATATTTAAGTGACCCGTTACCAACCCTTAGTGCAACAGTGTAATCACCTTTCAAAATCAGTAACCTGGCACCTGTATCTTAAAGCTGATGATAAGTCGTAAGAAGTAACCAATACTTCTGTGTTTCACGCAGAGATCATGTCACTTGGGGAACAGCAAGAACACAGAAGTTTTGCATCAGTTGAACTTCTTGGCCAATTTCTGGCCAAGAAGCAGCTGAGTTGTCAAGCAAGTACCACTGAAAAATGGGACCCGATCTATACAGTAATCCAAATCACCAATGAGTTAAGCATTTCTGTAAAGAAAACCAATTTTCAGCTATTCTCTATAATTTTAAAACTCAAAGGATTCTTTTTTAGTACTTGAACTATGCCCTGTTATTGCCATTCTCTTTGCTTGAGCAGAATTACTGTTTAAAAAAGAAAACTGATTTACTCTTCACTCAAATTTTTCTTTTTTCAAAAATAAAACCTTGGAAATTTCTCTACTTGAGATGGAAAAGTAAAACCTATTTTTAATTCAAGTCTTGCTCCACAAGTTTATCTGTTCAGGTTTTTCAAGATGGCCAAAGGTCTTTTGTGTACTTCAAATTCTCAAGCATGTACTGACCATGCAAAAGACAAAAATGCAGCAATGTATTGCAATAGACATACCAAAATTAAACACAGACCCAAAAGAAAGAGGTTAAAAAAAGAGATCAAGTGTTTAGGGAAGGCAATGTAACTGTTACCTCATAATTTTTATACCTATTGTTCATTACTATTATGCTCCAGTGACTGTTTTGATTTTTATTTTACATTTTTTATTGTATTTAACTGCTAGGTACCTATAGAAATTATATGTATTATTATTATAAATTATATGTATTATTACAATATCAAAACCATTCTCCCAGTTTTATTTGAACTGCACAGCATTTCTCCATCTTAATCTTTAATGCACCAGAATTATTCAGCCATGGCCTAAAAAACCAAATGTGGGAAAATTCATGTCCAAAATTATATTTTTTCATCTTGATAATTAGCATCTTGCAAACCCCTTATTGAGGGTATGTATGTTGGCAATTTTTGGCTGGTTTACTGCTAATGCCTACCACATTTAAAGAAAAGTAATCAAGTGCCTGGATATGTTTTGATCAGCTCTATAATAATATTTTAAAAATATATTTTTAAAGAACCTATTCACAGCCAAAAATCTGATGAACAACTTAAGCCTACTGTAGGTCACTTAACCCTCACCTTTCAAATAATGAGGGCAGCTCTTCAAACATGGCAAGATTCTGCTCGCAAAGTAAGGTTAGCCTATCACTTCCACTTCTCTTGCTCTTTATGCTTCAACAGCATTTTTACTAAATTGATTCAAGACCCATTCCCTGAAGGCTTCACATGGGACTTGTATTTTATATCAGCTAAGCAACACGGAAAGTTTGCTATATTCAAGACAATTAAAAATAAATGCATTTTTAAATGCTGAAAAAAAGAAACATACTTAACAACTTAATCTGAACCCAAGATACCTTTTTTACACAGAAATATAATAAGCCCTAACAAAGAAGCTCCATCAGGCCAGTGACATCAGCTGTTATCAAAGGCATCTGGCAGTTCTTAAGACTATTTTCAGCTCTCTTTTGAACTATTCAGTAAGAAATTTTCATGGTCTATTGTCTGCTTCAGGTGGCTTTTCCTTATCCTCCCCTTACCATCCCCTTGTAAAGGAACCAGAGAATGACTTGAACATTTTTGTGTGAAAGCACTTGAGAAACTGTAACCACTTTCCCTCCCCGAATCAGTAACTTGAAATCAGACTGCACAATGATTTTGCATGAAAGAGGTATGCTCTGTGCATTTTGTGAAAACTGTGACCTGACTTAGCCAAATACAAGCTTCTAGAAATCTGAGTTTGTACCTAATTTTTACAAGATCTGCTGAAGCTGAACAACCGGTCACCACATCTACCTCCTCAGTGGTCTTCTGCATGTGATCCCAATGTGCAAGGCAACTGAATTAAGTTTCTTCCTACTTTCAGTTTTGAGTGAGAGTCAGATTTTTCACTGTAGGAGAAGTCTGCATTTAACAGGTTTTAGGTAGAACACTGACCACAAATTGTCAGCCTGCATATTTCTGCAGCCTCACCTATGGTGATATCCCTAACACAGTTGAAAACAATGGTCTGTCAGTTTATATTGTTGAGTAACTTGAGCAGGAATTTGGGGATACTGACAGAAAATGTGGAGAGAAGATGGAAAAAACAGTTTATAATGGAGACCAGAACTGGAAGCTGGAAGAACTGGAACTAGAAGCATGAAAGAATAAACTGGGGCTAACTAGAGAAGTAAAGAAACTAAGAAGAACATAACAAGATGTGGTAGTGAAGGAAAACAAATGAGCAATGCCAAACAGAACAACCAAGACTTGGGGATCACCAGGACTGGTAAGAATTCTGCATCCTACACAATTTGAAAGAATTGTATTTTAATAAATATATTTGGGAGGGAGCTGGCCCAAAACAAAAGACTGAAAAAAAATCCACCAACAGAAATCAACAAACAGGAAAAACAACAAAAGGAAGGAAGAGTGAGAAGAATTAGAAGGCAGGCAAGGGCTGACAGCAGAGAAAGAACATGCAGGCAAGAGACAGTCTGGGACTAGTCAGGCCTCAATATCAGATTGAAAAGACAGAGTCAGTGCCACACGAGAGATTGGCATGAAGCACAGAAAGCTGGAACTATAAGCAAAAACCTAAAAAACACCGTGTTTGTCTTCAGAACCTATTGAAAGACATAACATAAAATATCCTAAAGACTTTACATTCTCTGCAAGTATCTACAAACTCTTTTCTCCTCCTGAGACTTCCACTTTCCACCTTCCTCTGCTAATAATAAAATTGTAGCACAATAATGCATAATTCTGTTCCTTTCTTAATTCAAGCAATAGTAATATTTATGTATTAGATTTCAAAGCTCTAATGCTAGCTATCATCATGACGCCTATATCACATAATATCTCATTTTCTATTTTAGGTTGATTTTAAGTAAAGAATTACACACAGGTGCACTTATAAATGATATTAAACAAATAAGTACCACGGACTTTTAATTCCTTGGACATCAGCAATTCCTCCATTTAACTTTGCCACCAGCATTAATTCTGTCTTTATTACATTATCCCAAATGATTTTTTCTATGCTATCTCATTCAATTAACAGCATATTCTCTGGGATAAGCCAAGTTTTATCTTGAAGGATGACACTCGCTTTAGGACCCTGCATTCAATATTACAGAACCTAGCTGTTACATTAAAAACCTAGGAGAACAGGTTTTTAATCTGAGCCTTTGCTAAAGAACTCTTAACTGGCTGTATTAATTAGATGGTTGTGCATTAATAGCAAATAACAAGATTTTAAGAGTTTTTAAAGGTTTGGTACTAATGAAAAATTGGAAATTTAACTCCATTCCCTCTCCTGTACTCCCTAACTGCTTGTTGCAATTAAATTGAATTTATTCTGTATCTTCAGAATGCTGAACAGCAATATTCTAACAACAGCAATTATCAAATAAAGCAGATGTGTGAGCTTCTTCTCAGACCACTACAAATAAATGACTGTATTCCCAGTTTCCACACATCAACCAAAGAAGCTAAAGAACAAAGAGCACTGCTAACAAAATTTGCTTTTTTATGTCACTCCAAGAAATTTGCATTATTGTTTAGAGGTACTTTTTTCTTCCTCCAAAAGAAAGCACTTTATTCCACTGCAGTTTCTTATCTATTTATTTCACTCTAACAATAACAATATATCCTAAAATAAAGCACTCTTTAAATCTTAATTTAAATTAAGAAATAGGATGAATATATGAACACTACCTTCCAATATTATTATTTGAGCCATTAAGAGAATCTAAAGAGTAAAATAAATGGGGAGGTAATACATATGTTGAAGTATAACTCATGAAAAATACAAATTAGAAGAGCTAAAACATATTTTGTTACATCCTCAGTTCAAAAGTACTATTCTTCAAAACATTTGAAAGACATTCTGCAGGCTAACTGTTGAGTTATTGAAGTTATTAAAAAGCTGAACCATGGAGACATGGCAGCTCAGGACAGGTCTCCTGCTTTAAAAAGTTTTGAATTACTGTATCTACTTTGCTCCCCAGACTCTGTTGGATATGCATTTCTGAGATCCATACTGTGTGCCTTGACTCCAGCATTGTTTTCTGTGCAACACAAGATTCAGAGAAGTTAATATACATTTCATGATACTGTGATTAAAACCTGACAGCTTAGGCCCAAGTTTACAATGTCCATGTGAAACAGAACTTCAGAAATTGATTCTTGCTCAAAGAAACAAATCTCTGTTCTTTGTTTCTTTACTGTAGGTAACTTCTAACTTACCCTACCAAGCTGTGACTGAAAAATCCAATTATTTAGATTTCAGAGATTGCAGAATTTCCAAGGTACTACAAAAACTGCCATAATACATTGTTTGCAGCTTTTTACTGAATGGTACTCCAACACAATGGCACATGAAGAGTTCCTAAAATAATTTTAGGTAACTGTTTTTAGTGTAACAACCCTATACTATTAATGCATGGCTGAATAACCCCAGCATCTTGTACAGACTGTCCCTCCACCTTTTCCTTTATTATCTCCTCTAAACAGGAAAACAACGGGTCATTATTTTCAAGGAGAGCAACACTTGCTACTAATGCACACATCTCTACAGTGCTGATCACAAATCTCTGTTGAAACAAACAAGAGCAAGCAGCTGCCTGGTTGTAGTGTTTTGTCATACCAACACCCTTTTTTGTTTCCTGGAAAGCAACCCAATAACCAAGATAAGAAAGAATAAGCTCAATGTTACTGGATGCTGCACACACTCAGACCCATCTTTTGACCAGGAAGGAAGCTATAAATGCACTAGCCAGCATTCCTCTCTTACTCCCCATCTGTCACAGCTCTGTGCAGCCCGTATGCTATGAGGCTGCGCCCTTGGAGAATTTCAACACTCTAAAATACATAAATGGCAGACTTACTGAGGCAGACAGGAATGGTATTCTAGGGTGCAATTTCATCAAGGACAACAGCCAGAAAAGTAGTCATGTCTCAAAATACAAAACAAAAAAGCCCTACAGACTGGAAAAGGCTTACCTGCTGAGCTAAGCAAAACACTGAAGTCTGTTCCTCTCTGTGACTCCCCAGCTACATTTTGTCCCTCTTTTTCTGTATCCTCATAGCGGCTCCAGTTAGAAAATACTTTTCTTCTTGAATAGCATTTCACTTCTTCTTTTTCTTCGTCATGTAGTGATTCAGTATCATCATCCTCCTCTACCTGTGACATTCAAATGGACAGTTAAGCCATTGCAACTTATTAGCATTTTGTTCTGTATTTCAACAATCATTCATGCAAACAATACCAACCACAGAAATAAAACCCAGAAAGACAAATCCATCTGGATCCCCACATACATTTTAGCTGGTACTATCTTTGTGAACTGTATGTAATTCATCAAGAATGTAACTAAAAGCACTGAGTAAAGCTTCAGCTTCTACATGGGATCAAGCAGTGACAGTGATACAAGTTCCACTACTTTCCCTCCTATTCTGAAAATTCATCATGACTTCAAAATAGCCTTCTTCCTAAAACGGAGAGCAATGGATAGGGAGTGGAACCAAGAACTGAAACCAAGAGTCTCTGTCTCTGTCCAAGAGTTGCAATGATACAGGTTTAAACTAAAAAAACCAATGTTTGTAGAGTGGAATAGGAAAAGATACATTCTGCAGAAAAACATTTTGAAAATGGTGATTTATGTAAGAATTTCCATTATAATCAACTATAGAGTCAAGTAATATGGAAAAACTAATAAAATTTAACTTCCTTCATAAAAGATATTTTATGGAAATAAACATGAAAAAACTAAATACACTGTTAGCAGTCAACCTACTAATCTTAACCTCTTAAAATTCCTAGGGTCAACAGGCGAATTCATTGCAGAGTCAACTTAATATAAAAGCAAAATAGGCATTTGCCACAAGTACTCAACAGCTGTGGAAAACTCTCCCCTGTCTTGAATTCTCTATATATGCAGCTCTCCCAGAGCTTGGGTTTTAGCTGAAATGACTGCTGCTTCACAAAAAGAAAGATTTGCTTCCTGGAGGGAGGAGCACTCAACAGGCAAGAGATTAAATGTCACAATTACACAAATGCATTCTCAGGTGT
Source organism: Emberiza elegans (assembly GCA_024865655.1). Taxonomy (NCBI): domain Eukaryota; kingdom Metazoa; phylum Chordata; class Aves; order Passeriformes; family Fringillidae; genus Emberiza; species Emberiza elegans. The sequence continues at coordinate 22,671,729 of JALJVW010000139.1, read as the reverse complement.
CAAACAGATGACAAAAAAGAAAATATTCTATGCATTCTCACTGGTTCTGTGAATTTTCAGGTAAATTCTCTTTTCTTTGTATTCATCAGATAAATACACTAAAACGGTTGTTGTAGGTAAATAGTTGGTTATTTGAGCAAGTGGATGAAGTGACAATTACATTACTGGAAACTGAGACAGAGCTATAATTTCCATACAACAAAGGCCAAATCCACTCACACCAAAAAATAACCAAAAAACCCCACAAACCAAACTTATTTCTTCTCTATTCTTCTCCATGAAATTAATGATTTGCTATAATCCAGCAAACGAAGTGAAATTCAGTGCCCAAAATAACTTGGAGCTGATACAATTCACAGGTCAAAGCAAGAACAGTGCTACAATGATAGATCAGTTTTGTACTTTATTTTTAAGAAAAGATCAGAATCATCTTAAGCAACTATGACATTATAGACAATTACTTCTTATAAACCTGTTTGAAGAATTCACTCCTTTCAGCTGTAAACATAAAAAACCCAGGAGTACCACTTCCACAGTCCAATAAGCTTACAGTTAACTAGTATGGATACAAATGTTTTCTCTTAAACCAGACTGAATTCTTTTTCACTTTCTATTAGCTGTATATGCTATACAGTGCACCTCAAGAAAATTTCTCTTCTTAGAAGTGAAATAGTCAACTTCAAGAAATAAACCACAAATTCTCAGGAGTATTAACAGTAGCTGTGCAACCTGGTTCCGCAAGTACTGTCGTGAAGCTTACTGTTAAAAAAAGTAAACTTCAAATAAAAACCTGCTTCCATTTCCAATAAATATTTAATGGAAAATCTTACATGATGCACCACCAAGCTACAAAACAAAACTGCAAATGATCACAATTGAATAGTCAACATTCAATTAATTTAAAGATGTCTTAAAATTTTCAAATATATTAAAAACTTGACAGTGAAACTTCAGAAAATAGTTTGCTTCTACCATCCCACAAGACAGCTACCAAGTAACAACCCCAGAAACTCAGAAACATACACCTTAATCACCTGTCTCATAGCTGCCTATTCAGCTACACCATAAGCTACTAACATTGTCACCCCACCTGACTGAAAATGAGTCGTTATCAGTACAGAGCAAACATCTGTCCTATGCGTAATGAAATAAACTACCCTCTTGCCACATTGTCAAATCACAAAAGACACAAGCTGAAACAAATTCGAGAAGCCAACTCAGATATAACCTTTGAAAAGTATTACTCACATAAGGAGAAAAACACAAGCCTTTAAATAGTATTAAGCTATCTACATTATTGCTCAGTGTTCTAACACAACATGATACCACAGGACGTACAGCATCTATCTGTGTCCCATCTAGCTGTGCCTCAGTTCCAGACAGTATAGCATCAACATTTGCACATTTCATTGAAATTTTCAAGTGTGCAAAGCATGCAAAAACCCAGCTGAACAAAACCAGGAAACCTTCAGTCTATTTTGCATATCAGAAGGATGAAAAAAAAAGTGTGCAATATTCCACCTAAACACTAAAGCACTCAAACAACAGTGAAAGGGCCAAGCTCCCCTGCAGAGGAACTTGCACAATTTGTGGTCTTCTGCCAACAATGCATTTTTATCCTTTATGAGAGCCTGCGACTGCACTTTTCTTCTAAATGAAAGCTAAGTGCATAGCACAAATGACCAGAATCTGCAGTCTAACAGAGAAAAAAAAAAAACAACTTTAGTACACTAATTTTACATACAGGGTTGGGGACAGTATGGTATTGAGAAAATACCAGAAAGTAGGCTTTTTGTTTGACTTTTCTTACAGATGAGAACACACTGATGCACGTGGTTCAGGAATGAAGGTGTTTAAATGAAGTAAACATTGCTCTGAACAAGTAATTTCCCCTGGGGTCATCCTTCTGCACTTCCCTGGAACCCCGAGTGGTTTGGATCAAAGCACACAATGGAGAAAGTGCAACAGTGACCTCTTGCATCCCACTTCACTTACTCAACCACTATTCACTGTAAGTGCAATCAGTCCTGGCATGTTAAGTACATGTGTCCAAGCACTCAACAAGAATTGTTGGGCTCACAGCCCTTTTACAAAACAAAAAGTGCATTAAAAGTCAGGGTTTCCATTAAGATTTTCTACAACTCTACTTATTATCCTTAGGAAGCCACAGGAGCTGGAGCTTATAGCCTTCTTCCTGTTCAATTCTGGTTACACTGCAGGAAAAAAATTAGAACTCCTCATCTTCGTCAGTACTTAGAATACTGTATTTATTCTACAGTAACAGAAACAGACATTCAGCTTACCTTTCTTTGGACCAACTGCTGTTCCCTATCATGTAGGTATCATGCATTATTAGATTTCCATTCTTATTTATTTTGCAGCATTCCTCTCAGTTCTCTTCCCAATATGTCACTTTACAGTATGTAAACTTCATTTAAGCTCTTCTGTTAATCTCTTAGAAAAAGCATAGCTATTTGACTTCTTCACTTCCTTCCCAAATTATCTTTAGAAACTCTTCAAAATTATATTGATCAAGTGCTACTTTTCCCCTTTGCTACTTAACTCTGTATTACTGTTTTGAATTACAGCTACAACATATTCACATTTCCTAATCTTTTCCATTCTTTATTAGGGACACTCACCTACAATACCCCGGACATCATATATATCCACTCAGAGTCACAATAAACAGTCAGTGCCATAGAGGGACCCCTGTGTATCCATGGACACCCATAACCACTGTCTATTCCCTACATTTGCTGCTCTCACAACAAGCAACAGCACACACCAATTCCTTAAACAAATTTCTGTCTTGATTCCCTCTCCCCTTCATGGAAACTGCTGTACAGCTGTGGTCAAGTGCAAGGACATTCAAGCTTACCTAGATGTCTCAATCCCATTTTCTCTTCTCATCAGGGTAAAAGGCTAGCAAGAAAAAAATAAAATTATTCTCTGGGTTGAATCTGATCCAGATTATCAGCTGCATCATGAATGAGCACATATCTTCTTTTCTTATTTATTTTTAAAATACTAAGGTGTATATGCAGAGACAATTAATCTTTTGGTCCTCATCCTAACTTTGGCACCATCTGTTGAGGCCAAATTTTCACAGAAGGGACTTTGAAGTCAAAGGGTCAGAAAACCATTTATAATTAAGCAGCAAAGCCATTCACGATCTCTACACCTTAAATTGTTTCATGGAATGGAAGTCTGTATATGGGGACTTGTATGCATGTAAATTAGTAAGGCAGTTTGGCTGATAGCGACTTCTTAGTGGTTCCTCTGAGCAGACAAAAGTGGAAATGTTAAAGACTGTTACTCTTTAATGTTAGAGACACTCACTCTTTAATGACTTAAATTGCTCTTGGAAAGACATACTTGCTTTAAATTTCATGGTTTTTGGTAGTGTAACCAAACAGGAGGAATGGGATTACACTAGGAATTATCTTAGTACATTACAGATACAACACAATCTCAAAAAGAACTCCTTTTTTAGCAACAGTGCTCATTACATGCACTTTATTTATATTTAAAACTAAAAAGGTACAGGAGAATTCCCTGACAGCTTAATTTCTGTATTACTATGATTGATAGGCTAATACCTCATGACAGTTATATATAGCATAAAAATCTTCAGAAGTTTTCTTACTTTATACATTTAACTAATTAAAACCCCTGCATATATATATCCCTCTTTTTGTAAGTAATTACTTGACAAAGGAATGCATCATCTGGTTTATTGTGGTGGAAATTTAACAGACTCTCTAAATAATGAGCTGTATGGTATACTAAAGCAAAACAGACTACATTTAGAACAATGGTAAATGGAAGCAGAGCTTGCTGTTCAGCTGGACCAAAACCCCACCTCCTAAAGTATTCTTCGTACTCTAAATTTTTAACATGACCAAGCACCAGGCCTACAAGGTGGCCTGCATCTTTCTCACAAATCACTATAAACATTTCCACAAACTAAAGCCATATTCTGTACAAATCTGCCTCACCAAATTGAAATGAGAACTATTAGGAGCTAAATATCTCCCTTAGATTCACTGAGACAAGGAAAAAGAAAAAGCCCCACAGGCCAACAGCTTGGTTATTTTGTTTCTAACTACTGATCTAAATGGCAGACCACCTTCTCTTTCAAAGACCTAGAAAAGAATCCATAAATCTTGATGCTCATTCTTCACTGCCCTCTCAGAAGTATCTCCATGACCCTAGTACATGATTAGCACATGGTCCTTTGTATGAGAGCCTTACAGGGGCAAAATGAACCAATCTAATACATGCTGCTCAAATTTCATACTGCAGCTTTCAGAGACCCAGTTTGAAAACTGTTGACTTGTAGATAAATTAAACTTAATAACCATGCACTGTAGGTTAGCAAGACTTTGTTCTTGGCAAAGCCTGCCAAGTAATTATTTATTTCAGCAAGTGCATATTTGAGGGTGCTGCTCATTAGATACAGGATTTTCCAAACTACAAAGCCACTAGCTAAAATTTCACTCTACTGATTTAGATTAAAACTCCAAACTGAAGGACACTTGATGGGGTATGTTGTGAGAACAGTATCATTATAAATTCAGTACTCATTCTGCACTAACTGGAAAATTTGGTAGTGTATTGACAAGTTGCATTAACTGCAGAAGTAGCCCTTTGCCTCTTTTCCCCAAGGCTGTCCCATGCTGTGAACAAAAGTCTGTAGGAAGTTTGTCCAGTGCTGTCTATAGATAATGAGACTTTTGATTTTCTAAACTTGCCACATTAATACATTTCCACCAACAGAAATTCAACTGTATTTTTTCTTTAACTCAGTGGAAATGATTTTATGAAAGTTACTGGCAACTATGTAAACCCATCAAGCAATTTATACAAAATTATCATATGGACCTGCATAAAACCTGGCAGCTCTTCTACCTTCAAATTGCCAGTAACTTTAAAAAGCTGATTTTTTGTCTTAAGAACATCAGTCAAAAATATGAATGCAACCATAAAATAGGATCCTTTGTCTTGACAGAAATAAAAGGTTTCAAGAAAACCTTACAAAGTACATTGCCAGAAAGGTTACAGCATTTTCAGTAGGATTACTGATTATTCCTAAGTATAGGCTATACTTGGCAAAAACCAGAAAGTTTATATATTGCATGCATATGGATCCACATATGTGAATGCTGCATGCCTTATTCCAAAACCAAGTTACACTTTGTATTCTGGAGTGGTAAAGGAAATCTTCTGGAGAAAGATCATTGTTTTTACCAAATCTGCTGTTCCTAAAAAGAAGTTTCCTAGCAGCATTAAGAGACTGACAATATCCTGAAACTGTTTCAATTCTTATGTGCTAATGTCACAGTATTATATAGTAATCCAAACTGAAAGGGATTGCAAGAGGTCATCTTGTCCAACTGCCTGCTCAAAAGAAGGTCAAAACTGAAATCAGACCATGTAGGTTGGGGCTTTGTCTACTCAGGGCTTGAAAACCTCCAACAGTCTACTTAATCCTTAGTATTTCATTTTGCTGTTTTATTCCAGCGTTTCTAAAATTGCAAAAGCAGTTGTATTAACAGCTTTAGCAAGAACTTGTAAAGAACACATATGAGGAGTTCCGTAACATCAAGAAAGCAAAATTTATTGAGGGGAAATATTCACCTCAACACTTAAGTAAGTGATGTTTTAGAGGATATTGCTATTTTACTAGTTTGTGTGAGGCAGTGGGTAAGAGACCCTCTCTCAATAAACAGATCTGTTATAAATTTCTACATATTGAAAAGCTTTGTAGTTCTGCAACTGCATAAATGGTGAAGTAAAAGCACAACAAATTATGTAAAAAGCTCAGTCAAAGCATCCCTCTGCAGAAGAGAGTAAAATTTGATTTTAACTCACAGAGTTTATTTAATAAACTTGGAACAAAGTCTGCTCAAAAGAGCAAGGTTTGCAGAAGACCTTAGTTATATTGACAAGTCTAATGTTTATTTAACAACTCCTACATGCACACAGCTTTAGAACAAAGCCAACAAAAATCCAGCAACTGTACCAAGATCAAAAAACAACAAGAAGCAGCTTCAGGGTTTCTCATGCAAGAAGTACAGGACAAAGTTTCTCAACAGATCTATTTTTTGCCACAATGAAAGTAGAAAAAAATAAACAAACAACCCTGGGAAAAAAAAACTCTCAAAAGGTTTCTGCTCTTCTATATTACACATGAAAGGAAACCTCCTAAGTTTACATTTTAATAACAAAAAACCAATCATCCATCTTTAAATTCAAAAATGTTTGATAAGAGATAGTAACAAGTTAAAAGTTTAGGGCTTTTTAAAATGCACCTATTTTGTAAAAAAGAAAGCACATAGGAGTAAAACATTCTTTATCTATGTATTTCAAAACAGAAATACCTTAGTGATATTCACCCACACTGTTCTATTTCCAATTGTCATAACATTAAAGAAGAAAAAATTCTGCAAGACACCAAACAGAACAGGATTGTTTGAAATGGTATCCCTAAACTGATGGAAATTTAATCAATAGTTTCCTTCTCTCTTCTACTTCTAACCTTCTGCCAGCTTCAGTTCCTTTGTCAGTTCACAGCAGAATCAGACAAGCACAAATAATGGTTAGATAGGCTGGAAGCATGCCATGAAACATGGGAACTGGGAAGCAGGTCCTTCCTTCATATCTGCCAGATTGTCTAAGTGTACTCATAAGCCATATCCTTGGTTTTAAATTCCTGCAATGTTAAACTCCTTTTTCTAAAATAAATTTTGTTTTTTCTTCCCATTAAAGACTTACAGATTCTCCACTACTAGTCCTAATCACATAATACATGTGGACACAGAGGTGTCCTTTGTCAAAGTCATACAGTTTTAGAAAAATCCTTTGCTAAAAATATTTATGTTGCTTGATAAAATTTTTAATGTAAACTTCAAAACATTCGCCATTTGTGACTGCTTTTGAGGCCCCTTTTTCAGGTAACATTTTAAAGTAGTCATTCAGATGTTTAAGGCACCATTTTACAGGTTTTATATACAAGTACTGGTGTTTGGTTCACAGTGGGAAATTCTATCCTGATTTTAAATTAAAGCTGCCAACATCTGTCACTTTTTCAGATCAACCATCACACAATAATGGCTTATTCCAAACATATAAATATTTACATAATGCAAACTAAAGCTGCAAAAGGAGACACTCTACCAATTTAAAACCCTATAGAGGTCCTGTATAAGAAATTCCAGGCAACGGCATTTTGTCTTCCTCTCCTTTCACTTTTTCTGCAACATTGTCAGTAACATAGCTGCTACATTTTCCACCTTTCATTACTAATGTATTACCATTTCATAAATAAAAATTCACATGCTACCAAAAACCTCACATGTCTATTACCCTTCCATCAACAAACCAGCAGACCCAGCCATCATGCATTTTGCAAATTGAATTCCATAATTACATTTACAGCATGGCATGTTCAAGCATGAAAACTTGAGTTACAAATAGCCTGATTTGACAATATTTTCAGTGAGGGGAGTAAAAAAGAGGTACTTTTTAGGACCAACAGAAGGTCACACAGTAAATCAATAAACAGTAAGTTATTAAAAAGATACTAAGGAAAAAAAGCAGTTTGTCTGACGTGCAAAGTACATAATTATGACCCAGAATGCAAAATCCCATATGAAGAAACAAACAAGCAGGATAGCTATATTGAATTAGATTAATTATAAAAATAATCGAGTCATGGTAAAAAAATAACCTTGTACTACCGCAATGCTACATCAAAAAAGATGCTATCCTCGACTCACAGACTTTTAAGCAGCATTTCCGAGAACAATCCTACAATGAATTTCTTTTTTTATATAGTGGAAAACCAGAAAAGAAGCAGAGAGTACTAACTCCCCACTTGACAGACATCAAAACCTTTCTTCTTCCTTGTGTCTTAAATTACACGAGAAATTTATAGGCTAATCCATTTTCTTAGGTATCTGCAAACCAGCCAGCTCACTCATACAGGGAAAGGAGAAATTAGTGAAATAGTAATTCATCAAGGGTATGAATTTAAGAGACTGTAATCCCTGCCTCACAGTTAAGGCAGGATCTCCCTGACAGAATACCCCAGCGGTGAAAAAAACCAGCTACTTACACCCTCCATTATCAATTCACCTTGTACAAGTCAGTAGCACCTTTCCTAGAACAAACTCAGCTGAAAAAGAACTATCATCTGGAGTTCTCTCAGGCACTGTGCAAGGTGTAGTCCCATAATGTAGCAAATTATGGCCAAATGTCCGATTTGTGTGGGTTTGCCTTTGAGACTTGTGTTGAATCCACATGCACTGTTATTTAAAATACAGCTGTATTATGCACAATGCATCTCTACTATGCTGCCCCAAAACAAAAGGCAGCTACACACCACACACCCCATTTTCAAGCCCTTTCAGTAGGATAATTCAAAGATGGTAAAGGCAGTAGTATCCCAGAGCATGCTCTCCAACTCCTATACCACAGTCTGAGAATTAATGATAAGTATGTTTGGGGACTGTGTCTATACATCAATGATAACAGATGTAGAGACATCACACTGTCTTGACTCAGGTAAGTCAGAAGCAGAATTATTTACCATCAATGTGTGGCATGCACTTGGCCTCAAAGCTGTGCATTTTGGACAGAAACAACATTTTCTCAAGCAAAAATAGTTCTGCTTGTCCAGAAATGAACTGAGAATAGATGGGGACTGAGGCAAAAGAGAGCGGAGTGTCAAAACAAAGCAAAGAGATGTGTGAATAAATACAATCCATGTTTCTTCCGCCATTGCGCAACAACGGCGTTTTATCCAGAAAGTGGAAATAAATCCAATTTATTGCACAAATGCATCCCAAGCTGCACCTCCCACTTCCCATGAGAATCCAGTGGTTTTACACACTGGAGTGGGAGATCTAGCCTCTTTCCTCAGCCAGATCTATTCTACTTTATACAGCACCTGGAGACTCCCAGTAGGAGAAATTGAGAAGCTGCTGGCCTATGTGTCCTGCAGATGCACAATCACCACACACATTAAAAAAAAAAAAAAAAAAAAAACCAAAAAAAAGATAACAAGAATGTAACACAATGACAGTCTTTCATTCCTACTCTCTTCATGACAATACCCTCATGTTTGTACATAAAGTACAAAGGATCTGAAAAAAATTGAAGGAAATTGAGGGAATTGAGGAAAATTCAGATTAAAAATTATTTCAAGTTCATTGGCAGGTCACTTATCTAAGAAGTGAAAAAAAGCTTCACTGCACTTTGTATTTGAAACTGGGAAAAAAAAAGATCGCAAATTGAACTTTTTTCCACATCCTCAAATCCTTTGCCTCAGTAGGCATTGCAGACTGAAACTTTTTCATTGTGTACACTTTGTATCCAACACGGGCTCTGTATCCCCTGCCTGCCTTTTTACCAGAGAAAGTCAGTGCTAATGGCTCTGCAACATCACCCACAACAGCTTCTAACGTAAACTGACACACACAAGGATGTTTTTGCCATATATTTTGAAAGAGCTGAAAATACTACATTACCTTATTAAGAGAGGTTTTTTTCTGCATCATAACCAGTATTTTCTGGGGCTAACAAAGAATACAATAAGGCAAGAAAATAAACAAATACTGATAAGGTCATCAGTCTGTTTTGCTGTCTCACAGAAAATAATTAAACCACTTTTCATTATACTTCCTCCTTCAGGGTTTCATGTAATTTAAATAAGATTTTTTTCTCCTTTCAATTATTCCACAGAAAACGAGCATTTGTAACAGTCATTTAATTGCAATTCCTGGCAGCCAGCTTAAACAAGTCAGTATAGATATTTGCAAATCATTTTGTTTTTATGCACTAAGTTTTCCAGACTACACCTGATAAAACGCAAAGACAAAACAAAAATCTTGATAGTTAATATTTTGTGTATTGCACTTTCTGATTTGTCAACAGTATTAGTAAGATCAAATCGTATTGGTAAATATTCAATCTATTCCATCATTACAGTGACACACACCAGAGTAAGCTAAAAATTATTTCTGTAAAAGTATTAATGGAGAAGAGGTGACACGTTTGTATGTTCAGTCCTTTCATATTGATATAGTGACCTATTGATGAATTTGTAGTGAGCCTTCAGTGATTTTTCAGTGTTGCCTCTCAGAAACAATTTACTTTCTTATTGTTCACCTAGGTATCAGAATTTTTCTAGTACAAATTCAAGTTTCTACTATAAACAATTTTTTTAAACTTGAGGAAAAAAGGAAAAAGCTAAAGCTTTTTGGGGTTTTTTTTCCCCTTTAGACTGAGGAAGGAAGAGCCTTGACTCAAAGGTTCTTTCTTGAAAAGAAAAAAAAAAATATCCCTATAAAGAGTAATCCTCTTCACTAGTTTGCTCTATTGGTGACCTTTAGAGAGATCTACCAAAGCTGAAGAGAAGCTTAATTAGCAGAAAGGGCAGCTGAGAGAACAGGTAGCATGAAAAAAGAGCTTCTAGGCTTTATTTTACGGGATGAGAATTTTTGAAAGAGGGATGAAATACTAAGACTGGTTCATAAATGTTGGATACTGGAACTCAGCACTCTGAGTTAGCTAAAGATAGAATTAGCCAAGAGAGATATCTGATTCTGAAATCAATGTTTTGCCTAACAGGAATGATGCTCCAGTTAAAGGCAAAAAACATTTCATCATGTACACAAGAAAGAGACTTGTTCTTGACGTTTCTACATCAAATTGCTAGTGCTTCAACAGTCACAAAATGTGGTTCTAAAACTTTCTTAACAACTTCAACAGCAAAAAATATTTCTCTCTCCTTGATTTTTAAAATCTGTTATGGGTAATTCGAACAGATTAGTCATGTGACTGTAACCTGGTATAACCAAAGATTCCTCTCTGAAAAGCATCACTGCAGTTGCGGAATACCAGTATGAAAAACCAGAAGAAAGAAGTCTAGATCCTGGAAAGTTCTTATGTCCAAACCTATTTACAGCTGAAGAAAAGAGCATGACTCATATCTAGTAAAAGCTGTAAAAAGCCTAACGTTAAACAAGACTCAAACAATTCTACACAAACAGAACAAAACTTACCAAGTGGTAGTGGAAAACTCCACTTCTGTGTACCACATCTCCATGTTTATTTTGCCACTATCAGCCTCTTGAGATGTTCGGGGTTGCAATGTTGTTTCATATTTGAACCATCATTATGGAACTGTTCCATAACTATACCAGAGTGGTATAATACCATGGATGTTTACAAATATCTGTCGCTGCATTCACTCAAAAAGCAACCTTTGTTATTTTTATATCAAATCTGAAAGCAACTTACTGCAAACATTTTAGAAATCACCACTCAAATCTCTGATATCCCTTCCTCATTCACCTCCAACCTTTCTTGGAAGAGGGTGGAGGGAGAAATTCTGTGGAAGATATTTTTCTAAATAGCCTTAAAGAATATGCTTCTCTAAATTCAACATGCACCTTGAGATAGTAGTGAAGAATCACTGTCCAAGGTCCTCAATGCTACAACACCACACTTAAAACCCCAAGATGTTAAGATCTAATTTTATTTTGCTATTGGTCTGAAATATAATTCTGAACAATAAGAGTTACCACACAATGATGGTCCTAGACCATGAAGTTAACAATGCTGAGAAGAAGCTTTAAAAGTAATTTAGAACTTTCTGAGAGTGCAAACATATCCAAATTACCAACAAGGACTGGGCTGTACCTGCTGGGATGCACTACAATCCCATGATTTTATGTGCCCTTCATATCCTTACATGCTACAGTTCACACTGGTGAGGCCACTTAGGTGCACACAGAGCAGTAACTGCAGGAGAACGCTGCATCCAGTTTGCAGTGGTGAGATACAGTGTTCAGCTTTTTGGACAACTGGTGGACAGCTTCAACTCTGGCTCCATCAGGAGTGAAACTACACTGAGTTCACTAATACAGTGTAACCTGTAACCTGCAAAGCAAATTTGCATCAAAACCCCATCCTTGACAGTAATTCAAACTAAGAGCCACACCAAAATCACTGCAGGAACCATTTTTTCTCATTAGCACAATTATTTTTTAAAATTTTGTCTCTAGAAAAACACTTTACTCTGAGACAATAATCCTTTAACATCCTTGTTAACCATTTTGTTGAAGTGGAAGAAAAAGACATTCCGAGGATGGGATCATTTGCACTTCTGTTGCTTCCATGAGCATGTCACCTTTTGTTACAAATTAAAAGGAACATAATACACCAGTGAAATCAGCAAAGGAGCATAATGTGAATAATGCAGTCTGAAACAGGACACTGAAGAAAAAAACTAAGGGAAAAAAAACCCAACAAACCAACAACCAAAACAAATCCAAAAAAAACCAACCAAGCCAGCAAAACCCCCTAGTTTGTATGGCAACCAGAAACAACTCAAGGTCTCCAAACAGGTCAGTGAAAGAGCCTAGGAAGAACTGTAGTGCAGCATCACCACTCTGCTCCTAAAAGACAAAGACCCTGGCTACTTCAGGGTTAAGGAGAGAGACTGTACAGTCTCTAATGTAGAATTATCCTCTGGGAAAAGAGAAACAGGAATAGAAACAGGACCTTAAGGCAAGGTTCTTACACACTCCAGCAGATTTATGGTTTTACAGCATTGTATTACAGTGTCTACCTGTACAGAAGTTGAAGACCTATTTTCAAAAATAAAACAAACAAAACAGAAAAACTCAACCCTCCCCCCAGACCCCCTACATACACATAACACAGAGGAACTGCATACATGAAAGAATAAATGGGAAATAAATGGATCTTCCTCTATGCCTTGCCATAGAACACTGAATCACACAGACACATGCTTGAAATCCTGTGATTGTGAAAACCTGTAAGAAATATTCTGCCATACTTTTTTAAAGTCTCTAAATCACCACTGAATCAATCATCACCATCATTTGTTCAATTCTTTTTTTAATACAGTGACACCTTCTGACTGCTACAAAACACTGTGCAGCACTATTAGACTGGCTGGAAACTCAAAACAGGGCTCCTGAAACTACCCAGTTTCTTTTGTGAGGAGAAACAGCAGCAGCACTGCATGGCACAACTTTTTAAACAAAGTCATCACTTCTACAAATTTGTTGACTTTTCAGCAGAAATGCTTACTGTCTCTTACTTGATGTACCCAAACAAACTCCTGTATTGTGCTATCTGGGACCAAACACTTATCCCAGTAGCACGACAAGATTTTTAGCTCAGAATTACAAAGTGTACCCTTCCTACAAATAACTTTTCTTCACAGCTGTGTTTCAAAGACCCAGGGGCAAATCCTAATAACTCACACGTACGTGTGACTTTCACACGTTGTGCTGTACGTTCAGAAAACACCCTGAGAGGAGGAGAACATTCCAACCCCATGATGCGCTCACATCCCGACTCCTCACCAAGGAATTCCGGCCCAGCGCGGGAGGTGCCAGCGCCAAGGGGCGGGCTGCCTGCACCACCTACTGGTACCTAGGGGGCCTTCGAGCCCCGGCCCATCGCCCCGGATGGATGCACGCACGCATGCACGCTTGGATGCACGCGTTCTTAGCCTGCGGAATTTCAGTTCTTCCCGAAATTCTAAAATCTTCAGTTAAATATGACGGGAAGTTCTTCTCCAATATTCAAATAGTTACAATTTTATATTTCCTCTGAATAAAATCCATGCCAATTTACTGGATAATTAAATCTAAATAAGATTATGATTGAAAGCTGTGTTTCACAAAATTAACCAAATATGCAGCCAGTAAAAATATTTCTTTAAGCTAGAAAATATCTAGAAAATATCTACCTGTTACCAAAAAGCTACCAAATTACTACCCCAGAGATTTGAGAGTAGAAAAGAGGAACAAAAGCATTTAAGTAGGTTAGGACAGAAATGCACAGCCATCTAAAATATAAAAAAAACCCCTCAAGCTCTTTCCAAGGAAGTTACAGAAAAAGAGTCAGACATGAAGTTGCTTTGCAGCAATGATATTCATCTGCATAAAGGGATGTTTTCAATACAAATCTCTTGTTATATCAGCAGGAAAGTTGGTAAAATATGCGTAATGAATAACAATAAATACCACTAAACCATTCCACACTAAACAATTAGGGACTACTATGAAACTCTGGAGTCCCATGTTAAAAAACAGGTTCCTCTATTGTCTAGAATCCAAAAACAATAAATTAACTTTGGATGTATAAAAAGCATTTATGCTTTTCCATTGCACAGACAGCCTTGAAAAATGAAAAGAAAAATAAATAGGGCTGTGACAAGTTGTTACACAGCAGGTCTACTGAGTAGACTCAGTAACCTTCATTATACATATTTTTCATGCTATCTAATCTTTCAGTCAGAAATTTTATTCTCAAGGCCCCAATTAAACCTCTTCCTTCTTAATAATGTTTTTCTTCCTGTCCTGCCTAAAATGGATCTCTTTGCAGCAACCTTTCTACTTTATGGAACATTGCTAATCAGGCCTGTCCAAAGTGTCCTCTTTGCCAGATCAAAAAAAATTTGAAATAAATACATAAATAATATAAAAAGAGAAAGAACCAGGTTCTTCAGCCTTTCCTCCTCGGTCACATCCTCTTTACATATTTCATTCCTCCTCTCTGAACTTTCCCCAGCTAGTCCCAATCTTGCAAAAAATAGAACTAGTTCTTGAATGTAATGGCATCACTAATTGATACCTTCTCATCCATTAAGCTGACAGTTCTCTTCTATAAAATTGCACCTTAATCAGTCACACACTGCTACAGATATTTTCTATGTAGATGTGGTTGTATTATATTTGACCTTGAATCACACCCAAACGCAGGCTGTTTCTTCCATTTGTTGAGACTGTGTTCTGTGCTCCACCCTCCTGCCAGTTTAGCACTGTCTGCAAATATTAACACTGTATATTTTAATCCTTCCCTGCTGGAATTATTAATAGAAAACTGAACATGAGTAGATATAGAATGAAGCCTTGCAGAATCCCATTTAACAAAACCAGTTTGATACTGAGCCATCACAGCAGAGAAAGTTCCAGGAAGGGAAGCTCTTCACACTGCATTAACAATTAAGTACAGCTCACAAATTGATGCACATTAATCTAAATAAGTTTTTTCTAGTTGTTTTTGAGAACATTAACACAAAATGTCAGAACATTTACTGTCTTCAAGATCCAGAAATCTATTCTTCTATCTGCACAAGTTCTGTCACAGTGTTCTAAAGGCAATCAAATATATCTGTATTTGTTACTTTTGTTACTGTGCCTCTCAACTGCTTTTTGCAGTTGCTTAGATGGTAAACGGTTCACTCATACTAATTAGGAAAATTAATCTGATGCTGACAGCATTAGATGTTCTCTTAGACCACGTCTATATGTGTATGGACTACAAGAATGAAGATACAAAAAATACTAAATTAATGTGATGCATCTTGAAACTAACCACACATGAGAAAGACTGCACTAAAATCCATCTGTTAACATCCATTTGTGAACAATAAAATGTTTACTGCAACACTGCCCAAAGCTAGGAAAGGAACATTGAAACAGACCTGCCAATTCCAACTGCACTGGAGTAGCAGCATGCATCACAGGCACACTCAGTGTATCACTGAATGGAAAGTTAAAAGAACACCTCATAAATTGCAAATGTAATAAACCTAAAGGACAAAACAAAATCTCCTTAAACTACTACCAACCCTCAAAAAAGTGGTCAAGGACCATCAAAATAAAACCCAGTCGCATATCCACAATTTCAGAAAGCTGTTTCTATTTTAATATACTGTATCTCTTAAAGAGAGCAATTTTAAAATTCTGACAGTACATAAAACATGAATTCTGAGTTAGACTAAAAGTGGGAGATAATATTGGACCAATGTCAATTTACTTTATGCATTATAATGCCACATTTTACTAAAATTGAGTAATTTTAAATGTGTTTTATTTATTTGAAGTAGCATAGATGAGCTAAAGCAGACTGAAACAATGGAAAAATAATCAAGATGACAGAACTACAAAGAAATCTGCCATTTGGTAAACCAGCTGGTCTTAATTAGACATTCATTTTTGAAGGGAGGACACAAAATCTTCAGTAATCAAGCCAGTTAAATCAACATGCACACTAGTTACAAAAAGACATAACAAGTGGAAGATCCTTTTCCCTCTTCAAAGGAATAAGAACACTTTTTCTCATGGTTTCTAAATCAATTTCATATTTAAGAGAGGCAGCATCTTGTTTCAAAGGTGGAGCTGGGAATTTACTCAGAGATCCACCTTCTCAAGAGCTGACAGAAATCACAAAGCTTTCTTCTCTAATATTCTGATCCACAGCTGGATCTACCATGCAGGGCATGGATACAAACACAACACATAATCTCCTTCTCCCTTAGCATATAGCTGAGGACGGGAGAACTAACTTAGCAATTTCTGGGTCTTCCCAGGCTTGGCAAATAACACAGCTGATCACCCATGACTAAAACCAAAGAATTACAGGACCTCTGCAGCAGTGTAAAGCACATAGTGCCCAGTCTTCTCATGCCCCACAAAACTGCAAACTGAATGTGCCACCACGACACTTTCTTCTCCCTCTTGTACAGGTCACAAATAATGCCTTCCTGTAGCTTCAAATGCAAGCTTAGGAGGCAATAAATCAAAACATCCAAAACACAACGTTTTAAATCAGTGCTTTTACATGAATGCAATTGACTAAGAAATATTGCTGACAACATATTATGCAATTTAATGTCAATTTCTACTTCATTGAAAAAAAAAAAGAAAAAAAATGTTTTTTCTGAGAAGACCCCAGCATCTCAGCTCACAGCAAGGAAAGGGAATGTGGTATGACCATCACATCCCTGCCTTATTACCCGACTTCCCAGTTGTGCAGCTCACACATCACCACTTCAGAAGATTTGCTCCCTATTGCTGAAAGACAGCAGGGTCTTGTCTCACACAAAATGCTTACTCTGGGCCAAGCATCCTATTACTGAGGTGGTTCACTCTTGCAATACAAGTCACTCTGCTGAACACAGAGAACACTAAGGAGCTGGGATTAAAAGCAGGCAACTCTGTCAGATAAGTGCTGGCTACACTGATGGAAGGAGGAGGCTCTCTGCTCCAGAAGTGGTGAATTATGAGACTGGCACAGAGGTAGCACTAAAATTCAGCAGCTGCAGGCTGGCACAGCTGCTGATGCTGTGGCTGGATTGCTGGAAGCCAATCCCATCCAAGCTGCTAAACACAAAATTTGTGGCAGGTGCACTAAGAGACCATATAGTGCTTAACATCAAAACCCTCCAGTGGAGGAAGAACATTACATTACACAACAATCTTCAGCAGTGTTCTCAGAAAATCTTAGCTATTGCTTCACTTTTGAAGTCCCAAATCATAATATCCTTGACTATTATGTGCTAGGCTAAGACAAAGAGCATATCCAAGTCAATAACAAAGTGAGCAGAGGCAAAACATATTTTAATGTGTCCCAAAATAAACGTTTTAAATTGCAGGGTTGAATGACTTAGGAAAAAAATCAGTCCAGGACAGAAATTTCCCCAGCTAATACACAGAGGTGCTGAATTACCCCCACATGCTCCTGCAATTTCTGAGGGAACATTGTTGTTTTACATACAGGATCCAAACCTGTCCCCAAACATCAGTGTGAATTCAGCAATTTATATTGCTTTCATGTGAAAGCACTGACCAGCATTCTAAGTAACTGTACCAATCGAGTCGTAACTTTCATCTCCCAAAATATGACTAAACACAATAACAAAATTAGTATTTTATATTTTTATACCCACCAGCAAGCATGGGAGTTCTAGTACAGATAAAACACTGGGTGGGTTCAATTGAAGCCATGGGATCATAAAAGTCAAAGTGAATCTAATCAACATGATGCTGGAATTGGGGTAGCATCTGGTCCATCTACATTAGGACTCCCAGTGCTGCCAACACCAATTAGCATTAGGTCATCATTATAATCTCTTTGCCAATCCAGGGACATGATTTCCATGTTGCAACAATGCTAACAGAAGCAAAACAATCTGAATGAAGTAGTCAAAGCATTTTTTATGGGGACTTTTTCTTTTTAAAGGCACAGCATTGATCTCATACCATGGTGAGGCATATGCCTCCACAGGAAATTGCCTATGTAATTGTGGTACACAATGGTGTGTCTGCACTACTTTTAATCTGCTAAAACATTTTATAATGGGCTGATGCACAACTACCAACTTCTATTAATGACAAATGATACCCCGTGAATCACAGATACCCATTATGTAAGGTGTGCCCTGTTACCATGTCTTCACTGTGAGTACCACAGGCTGGACAGGACACACGCTCATTTCAACTTCTGACCGTAGAACCGTCAAGGCTGGAAAAGATCTCTAAGATCGTTCGAGTCCAACTATTAAAACATCTCAAATGTGACAAAACTGCTCAACAATTCTTCATCTCAATTTGCAAACTGAGGAGGCATTTTTTCAGACGCATATTTTAAACAAGACTTTTATCTTTTCAGCGCAAAATTATACATGTATTTCGGCAAGACAAACCCTATGTTATGCTGCACCAGAGCGCGCAGGCTGAGCTGCCCCAGAGCAGGAATACGGCACAGGGATGCAGCAGCTGCCGAGCTGTCCCGGGCGGTACCACCTGCACTCCCAACCCACCCCACCGGCTGAGGCACAGCTTCCAGCCTGGCTCCACCTCGGGAAGGGGAGGAGCAGGGGAGGGGAGGGGAGAGGAGGGGAAGGGAGGGTTGTGCCCCCAGCCCAAGGGCCGCCCCAGGGCCCCGCACGCTCAGCTCCGCCTCCCCCTGCTGCCGCGGAGGGCGGGCTCTCCTCCCGCTTACCCGCCGGTGCTGCTGGGCGCTGGGCGATGGCGCTGCCCCGCGGCCTCGGGGCTCTCGCCTGCCCCGGCCCCCGCCTCCTCGGTGCCCGTAAGCGCCGCCTCTTCCCCGGCCCCCGCCTCCTCCGCGCCCGTGGCCGTCCCCACCGCCTCCTTCCTTCGCCGCGTCGGGCGCGCCGCAGGGGCGCCGCCGGCCGTGCCGGGCCCCTTCCCTGCGGGGCCGGCTGCCGCCCCGCTCCGCCTGCATGGCCGGGCTCGCCTGCCGCGGGCCGCCGGGGCCGCGCCCGTCCCGCCCACTGCCGGGGAAATGGCCGGCGGCGGCGGCGGCGGAGCGGCCTCGGCAGCGCCCCCTGCGGGCGGCGGGCAGCTCCGAACCGCGCCAGGCCCGCACCTCCTGCCGGTACCAACGGGCAAGGAGGGCAAAATCGCGTCAACGTGTGTGAATAAAACCAGAAAAAACATATATTTAGTGCTTAGAAAATAGAGCTCTTAGCTAAAGCTAGATGAATTATGGAATTGTTTATGTTGGAAAGGGTCTTGGATATCATTCAGTCCAACCGTTAAGCCTGCACTGCCACTTCCACCACTAAACCATGTTTGCATTTACACATCTTTTAAACACCTCCAGGAAAGGTGATTCTATTGCTTCCCTGGGCAGCCTTTTCTAATGCCTAACCACCCTCTTGGTGAAGAAATTTACCTAATACCCAATGTAAACATCCTCAGGTGCAGCTTGAGGCTGTTTCGTCTTGTCACTTGCATCCCAGGAGAAGAGAACCATCCTCAGCTCACTGCAGCCTCCTTCGAGGCTGTTGTAGAGAGCGATCAGGTCTCCCTGAGCTGCCTTTTCTCCAGACTGACCAAACACATCTCCCTCAGCTGCTCC
Organism: Emberiza elegans; assembly: GCA_024865655.1. NCBI lineage: Eukaryota > Metazoa > Chordata > Aves > Passeriformes > Fringillidae > Emberiza > Emberiza elegans. Next base: position 22,652,007 of record JALJVW010000139.1, on the reverse strand, counting down.
TCACAGGACTTGTGCTCCAGACCCTTCCCCAGCTCCACTGCGCTTCTCTGGAGCCGTCCCAGCACCTCAGTGTCCGTGTAGGGACAGCGGGGCACCGAGGGGGACGCAGGACTCGAGGTGTGGCCGCAGCAGTGCCAAGCGCAGGGCAGGCAGTGATCACTGCCGCACTGTTGCTGATGCCAGGGTGCCATCGGCCTCTTTGGCCCCCTGGGGACCTGCTAGCTCACGTTCAGATGCTGTCAGCCAGCGCCTCCAGCACCTTTTCCACTAGGCACCTTTCCAGCCACTCTTGCCCCAGCCTGTAGAGCTGCATGGGAGTGTTGTGACCCAAGTACAGGACCTTTGCTTTCTGTGGCAAGTGAGGGAAAAAGCAACTGATCCCAGGCTAAAAGGGTATTCAGCAGACATCTGCGCTACATGAACCACATGAGCTGGCTCTACAGCCTCTTGAGGAACATCCTTCCCTCAGGACACAGAGCAGACACACAGGAACAGCTTTGTGCCATAGTGCTAGGCTGGTTTGTCCTGCTATTCTTAAACTAAGCAGCCACTCATGCTGTTCTTGGGGATTTTCACCAGTTTCCTAACACCAGCTAGCCCGATCCCTCTTGAACACACAGGCTGTCATTTGACAACACATTAAAATATCAGTCTGGTTTTGAAGGGCTTTTAAGCCCAGGAATCATTCCAGCAAAATGTGACCAAACCTCCTATTTTGTGAAATCGTGGGCTGTACTGTAGCTGCACAACTACCTGTGTTGTGCGCTGCTGAGTTCCGGGGCACAGTGGGCAGCAAATCCGTAAATTAGCTTAGCACACAAGCAAATAAATAAAGTAACAGGGAGCAGCTTTGGCAAGCACATTGCAAAGACATGCAAGCAATATTCATGCAGCCACCACAGGTCTGACAGAATGAGATGGAGCTAATAAAACCCGGTGAACCCAAGCTGTGCCTGCATCTGTGGTGCAATTAATCTGTGACACGAACAATCTGCCTGCACATAACTGTAAGCTGACTTTATGTACAAATTTAACAACTCACAATAATTAATACTTACAGATAGATTGAAAAAAAATATCATTACTACTTGGCAGCACATAACAAATACCATTACACCTTACAAGTGTGAACATCATGCATTAATAATTGTGAGACATAGCAAAGTCATGATACTGTACATACGCATTTTAATTTTATAATTTAGTTTTGATGTCCCTATTATTATCTCTTATGATAGACAATGAATATAAATTATGTTACCATAGCACACAGAAGTCCCACTCACAGGCTCTATTAGCCTGAGTGATACACAAATAGATGACAAAAGGTAATCCACAAAGTGTTAATGCAGACCTATGAAACAAAAGAGGATAGAGAATGATGAGATCTCAAGAGCAGCCAACATGGCAAGAAGAGATCTTTGCATACTAATAAGTCAACTGTTGTCAACTTTATAGACATCACAGTAAAATAGCCCATTAGGGAGGGAAGGCTTTGCATGATCAAACAGTGCTTTTTATTAGTAAATTATTAAGAAATTATGTCGTTTCCATAATGTATTATCAGTATTTCTCCAACCCATGTCAGTTTAAACCAAGAACATCTGTGTCACAGCAACTACAACAACAACAACAGCAACAACAATTTCTGCTTCTCCTGCTGCTCTGAAGTCTGCAATCCACATGGTTTAGTTCGAGCAGTCTTTCTTCCTAATTGCTAATGTTAGGGAATGTAAGAGACCTGAGAGGAAGCACACTTGCTGTCTGTGGTAAAGACGAAGCATTACAGGCTACAGCATCTATACAATTTCCAGTCTTCCCTCTTCTGAGGCAAGTGCCATTTCTGGCAAAAAAAGGCAGAAAGTTGAAACAATCTGTAATTGTTCTACATGGCTGCTCAAACCCGGGTGTAAGGCAAATGTAGTTTGTAACGGTTTATTCATGTACCTGATACTCATAGATGTGCCTTTTTAAGACCATCTCTAGCCTTAGCTGATGCCATGCAAAAGCCCAAGGCCAGCGAGTTGTAAGGCTGGCCCTTGCCAGTGCTGCATCACAGCCAGGCAGCAGCTACATCTACACCTGGCCTTCTATCTCCTCAATCCTGGCTCAGATCCCGACTCAGACCTGCTGGCGGGGCTTCCTGGCTTGCTCTCAGACATGCCTCATCACTCCAGACTTGCTGTGCAAGCACTGGACCATCACTGTCTCTCACCTTCTCATGAACCCAACGTGCTTCTGCACGTCCTGCTGCTTGCTTCTTGGTCAGCCTCAGTTCCCACCTGATGTGGCTTTGTCCTCACCTTCCTTCACAGAGGGAACAGCCCTCATCGTTCCCTGAGACTGCCACACTAAACCCACTGCCACACTGCCATGCTTGAAAATTTAGTCACATGGAGCTTTTAATGCAGAGAACAACTTTGTTCTGTCCACAGAAAAAGAAGCATAAGATGTGGAGTAAGAAACAGGTTCCTCTCTCACAGCTCAGCTACCTACCACAGCCATGCAGCTGCTCCACACACCTTTGTTTCACATGAAATGAATTCCTACTCTTCAAGTTTTTGTGAAGATTTGTAAAGCCAGTGCACCAGCCATCAAGACAGCTCTGACTTGGGGGAGATCTTTCCAGAATGCAGAACCAAGATGAAATGTCCTTCTTTGCATAGGACTAATTTAGAACTGCTGTGGCACTTCAGCTCTTCTTGGCTACTAGATTGGCTCTGGAGGTTGGAGAGAGAGAGCCAAGCATACAGATGGTCAACATGCATGTATTATGATTGTTGCTAGTCTGCAAGGTCTATACGTGAATTAGAATCCTGTTGAATTAGGCTCAGTGTATAAGCAGAATACAAATGCAGAAAAATTTAAATATAAAATGGGAGATGATAGACACACACAGATGGAGGAGAACCATTCTGAGAAGTACGATAGGCAGAAGTCTCAGTATATCAGGAAACTTAACATTATCCAGTTTCATCACAACAAGAGATGACCATTTAAGCAGGGTTTGAAGTAGAAACATGATGCACTTCTGTGAATGTTTAGGAGAACTGAGGAAAAAAAGTGAAGAAAACAGTAAAAGCAAATAAGAATCATAGAACTGTAGAATAATCAAGGTTGGAAGAGGCCTGTAAAATCAAGTCCAGAATGCAGAACTACCACTGTAGCCCCTAAACCACTAAACCGGTGCCAGGTCCAGACACCTCTTAAACACCTTTAAGGCTGGACAAAGAGGACAATGAAAGAAAATCACATGCTTTTCTGAAAGTTCAACTAGTGGCTGTAAAAAATTCTATTCAGCTGGTGAGAGACAGGACACAACTTCTTGGTACAAAAGTCAGATGTGGGAAAGAGATAGTCTGTAAAAGCTTGCAGTTAATAAAAGGCACTTCCCAAGACCAAAGAAAACAATGTTCTGAGAGTTAGGATGAAAGATGAAAACACAGAGAAGTGGTGTGGATGGATAGGGAGGACCATATAATAGAGATCTGATGTAGAGAGAATCTTAAAGACTTAGAAATGGACTTTAATAGGTGATTCATGTGATAATTTTAGTTGAACCTATGTCTGCTTTGAAAAAGATATCATACCAGTTTTATACAGGCTAAAAGACCAGTAGAAAAATTTGTTAACAATTTAGCTTTCATTTCTGACTTTAAAAACTGAATACTATTTGACTATTTCAAAATTACACAGTTTAGTGAGACTAAGTGTTGAGTAAGTGATTAGCATCACCTGATGTAATGGAATTACTAAAAACCCAGCAGGTATCTTTGAAAGAAATTTTGCCTAATGCAGGTTCACTGGCACAAGAAACAGCAGTGAGGAATGCAGAAAGCAGTGGATGTCAGTGGCATGTATACATTAATAGAGGGGTCCTGTTTTCACCTTTTGCTGCTTATGCAAGTATTATTTTAAATTGGTATTTGAAATGGGTTGTTAAATTTTCATTTTTTACCAGTGTGGTTATCTTCTGGTTTGTCGCAGACATCTTTTGTGAAAAATCCTTTCTTAAGATTTCTTTCTTCTGAGAGCTGCAGTTTCAGCCACAAATGTAAACAATTGTTATCCACTGCTGTGGAATGCAACAAGTGCATCTGTGATTGGCCTTCTATGGATGTTTAGATTTCTTGACCAGTCATGGCAGAGCTGGCTCTCGCTCTCTGTCGGAGCCAGCTCCTTTGTTATCATTCTTTCTATTCTATTCTTAACTAACCTTCTGACAACTTCTTCCTTCTACCTCTTTGTAGTATAGTCTTAATGTAATATATATATAATATAATAAATCAAACCTTCTAATTATAGAGTCAAGATTCCCATCTCCTCTTCATCCTCAAAACCCTGCTTCCCTAAAAAAATAACTGGTTCTTCCTCTGCAGTTTACTCCTCTGTATGCTCAATCCTACCATTCACCATCCAAAGTACCCAGACTGTACTTCGGTGCTTAACCCCATCAGTCTCCTCTGTCCTAAGATCTCTCGATTGAGTTTTATCCACAAACATCTTCTTGGCCTCGCCTGCTTCATTTGCTCAAAGATTGCCCTCCATTGCCTCAAGCACTTCTAACACCTATTTGTTTCTTGCTGTCACCATGCCAGTGTGGCTCCTAACTCCCATGCACCCCCAGTATTCACTTACTCTTTTTCTGTTGCTGGTGACTTTTACAATTTTTCAAAGATAATTCCTGAAACCTTGGCATGCATTTTAAATACTGTAGGAAACAACACAGTGACTCACTGTCTTACTGCAAAACCTTAAATGTCTGTGTTTGAGAATATGTAGAGGGTTCCTAAGATACTCAAAATGTAAGAGCTGGGGTGTTTGACTGTCTTATGAAATAATAGTTAGATTGCATTTTGAAATGTCATAAAATGCCAGAGCACGTTGTCCTAGGATGTACATTTGTGTGTTTTAGTTATGTTCACAATTGTAGAAACAGCAATCAAAATGTGAAAAGAGAACACAAATAATGTGATAAGTTGTTTCACAAGTGTTTTCATAGTAACTAATGGAAATATGTGCTATTGAGTTACTTAAATTTTCTGATTTTTTTCCTTTGATCTTTGTAGCTATCTCCAAAAGGATGCTTCTGAGTACAGAAAGCAGTATGCAACAGTGCTAAGGTCCTGCTGACAATACACCAAGGACAAGAATGGAAGTCAATTTATTCAGCAATTCTACTGTTGCAAACAGTTCATCCATCAACCACAAGCAGTTAGAAGGGCATAGCCTCTGGGAGGTCATTACTATTGCCACTGTAACTGCAATTGTAAGCTTAATAACCATAGTGGGAAATATTCTTGTAATGATATCCTTTAAGGTCAACAGTCAGCTCAAAACTGTCAACAATTATTACTTGCTCAGCCTTGCCTGTGCAGATCTCATCATTGGGATATTTTCTATGAACCTTTATACATCTTATATACTCATAGGCCATTGGACTCTTGGAAGCCTCGCCTGTGACCTGTGGCTAGCACTGGACTATGTAGCTAGCAATGCCTCAGTTATGAACCTCTTAGTCATCAGTTTTGACAGATATTTTTCCATCACGAGGCCTTTAACTTACAGGGCCAAACGCACACCCAAAAGAGCTGGCATCATGATTGGTATGGCTTGGCTGATTTCCTTCATGTTGTGGGCACCTGTAATCTTGTGCTGGCAGTATTTTGTGGGTGAACGAACAGTACCACCTGAAGAGTGCCAGATACAGTTTCTATATGAACCCATTATTACCTTTGGTACTGCAATTGCTGCTTTTTACATTCCAGTGTCTGTGATGACCATTCTGTACTGCCGCATTTACAAAGAGACTGAGAAACGCACCAAGGACCTCGCTGAACTGCAGGGCTCAGAGTCTGTGGCAGAGTATGAGACAATAAAGCCTCAGAAAACTCTCCTGAAGTCTTGCTTCAGTTGCAAGCAACAAAACTTAGTCAAAAGAGAGAGGTGTCAGGCTTCGTGGTCCTCATCTAGCCGAAGCACGTCAGCTACGGCAAAGGCCTCCCAGGCAGCGAGTACTTGCATGGACTGGGCCAAGGCTGACCAGTTAACCACCTGCAGCAGCTATGCCTCCTCAGAAGACGAGGATAAACTTGCCACTGACCCAGTTTTCCAAGTAACATACAAAAGTCCATCTAAAAGTAAGGCAGAAGAGTATAATGAGGCTACAGATGTTGTTGTCAAAGACCAGCCTGAAGAAAGTGATTTTGAGAACCAGAAATACTTTTTGTCACCTACCAAAGAACACGTACAAAAAAGTAAAAAATGTGTGGCCTATAAATTCCGTTTGGTGGTTAAGGCTGATGGCACTCAGGAAGCCAACAATGGTTGCCGAAAAGTAAAAATAACTCCTTGTTCTGCTGCTCTGTCAAAGGACCCTTCCATCAAAAGCATGGATCCAAATATAAATAACCAAATCACCAAAAGGAAACGCATGGTTCTTATAAAGGAGCGCAAAGCGGCACAGACTTTAAGTGCCATTCTTTTGGCTTTTATCATCACGTGGACTCCCTATAATATCATGGTTTTGATCTCCACATTTTGCTCTGACTGCATCCCCCTGACACTGTGGCACCTTGGATATTGGCTGTGCTATGTGAACAGTACTGTTAACCCCATGTGTTATGCCCTCTGTAATAAAACTTTCAGGAAGACTTTTAAGATGCTGCTTTTCTGCCAGTGGAAAAAGAAAAAAGTGGAAGAGAAACTATACTGGCAGGGCAATACCAGACTGCCATAATCACTTCTTGTATAAGAAATAAAGAGAAATATAGATATTGACGCAACCTAACAAATTCTGTATTTTAAAAGCCATTGCTGTTGTGTCTAGTGGTTAAAAAAATCTGCTGAAAAGTTAGATTTTGCATGAAAGTAGTGCGCTTGGGATAAAAATTTCAGTGGCTGCTATAAGCAACACAAGTTGTTTTTTACTATGCAGTAGAATTGCATTACAATTATTGTGTTTGGAGTCTTAATGTCCTTTTCTTCAGCCCAAGAATATGTGGAGTAAACTATAAGCTACTAGAAATTAGACTGGGATGATCATCCAGTCATCAGGTTAGGTCATTCAGCTTGTCTCCCTGTAGAGCAGAACTGTTTCTTCCTCTAGTTCCTTGCTAGTGTATTGTTTATTTAGTTTTCAGTGTTCCAAGCAATGCAGCCTGTTCTGCCTCTGTTTTGAGGCTTTACCATCAGCTGTTGAGATGAAACAAGGACTATCTGAAGGGTAAATGCTGCCATCCCCAATACTAAGTGGTTAGGGAGATTCATAATACTCCAAGTGAACACACATATTATAGGAGGACATAATACTGAGAAAATTTCCACGTTAAGGATGACTCTTGTGGAGACTTAGGAAGGGCTCCTAGTGGAAGGGCTTATAGTGGAAGAAAATAGATATTGTATTTTGTACATGAAGGAGCCAGTCCCAAAGTGCCAGATACAGTTTCTATATGAACCCATTATTACCTTTGGTACTGCAATTGCTGCTTTTTACATTCCAGTGTCTGTGATGACCATTCTGTACTGCCGCATTTACAAAGAGACTGAGAAACGCACCAAGGACCTCGCTGAACTGCAGGGCTCAGAGTCTGTGGCAGAGTATGAGACAATAAAGCCTCAGAAAACTCTCCTGAAGTCTTGCTTCAGTTGCAAGCAACAAAACTTAGTCAAAAGAGAGAGGTGTCAGGCTTCGTGGTCCTCATCTAGCCGAAGCACGTCAGCTACGGCAAAGGCCTCCCAGGCAGCGAGTACTTGCATGGACTGGGCCAAGGCTGACCAGTTAACCACCTGCAGCAGCTATGCCTCCTCAGAAGACGAGGATAAACTTGCCACTGACCCAGTTTTCCAAGTAACATACAAAAGTCCATCTAAAAGTAAGGCAGAAGAGTATAATGAGGCTACAGATGTTGTTGTCAAAGACCAGCCTGAAGAAAGTGATTTTGAGAACCAGAAATACTTTTTGTCACCTACCAAAGAACACGTACAAAAAAGTAAAAAATGTGTGGCCTATAAATTCCGTTTGGTGGTTAAGGCTGATGGCACTCAGGAAGCCAACAATGGTTGCCGAAAAGTAAAAATAACTCCTTGTTCTGCTGCTCTGTCAAAGGACCCTTCCATCAAAAGCATGGATCCAAATATAAATAACCAAATCACCAAAAGGAAACGCATGGTTCTTATAAAGGAGCGCAAAGCGGCACAGACTTTAAGTGCCATTCTTTTGGCTTTTATCATCACGTGGACTCCCTATAATATCATGGTTTTGATCTCCACATTTTGCTCTGACTGCATCCCCCTGACACTGTGGCACCTTGGATATTGGCTGTGCTATGTGAACAGTACTGTTAACCCCATGTGTTATGCCCTCTGTAATAAAACTTTCAGGAAGACTTTTAAGATGCTGCTTTTCTGCCAGTGGAAAAAGAAAAAAGTGGAAGAGAAACTATACTGGCAGGGCAATACCAGACTGCCATAATCACTTCTTGTATAAGAAATAAAGAGAAATATAGATATTGACGCAACCTAACAAATTCTGTATTTTAAAAGCCATTGCTGTTGTGTCTAGTGGTTAAAAAAATCTGCTGAAAAGTTAGATTTTGCATGAAAGTAGTGCGCTTGGGATAAAAATTTCAGTGGCTGCTATAAGCAACACAAGTTGTTTTTTACTATGCAGTAGAATTGCATTACAATTATTGTGTTTGGAGTCTTAATGTCCTTTTCTTCAGCCCAAGAATATGTGGAGTAAACTATAAGCTACTAGAAATTAGACTGGGATGATCATCCAGTCATCAGGTTAGGTCATTCAGCTTGTCTCCCTGTAGAGCAGAACTGTTTCTTCCTCTAGTTCCTTGCTAGTGTATTGTTTATTTAGTTTTCAGTGTTCCAAGCAATGCAGCCTGTTCTGCCTCTGTTTTGAGGCTTTACCATCAGCTGTTGAGATGAAACAAGGACTATCTGAAGGGTAAATGCTGCCATCCCCAATACTAAGTGGTTAGGGAGATTCATAATACTCCAAGTGAACACACATATTATAGGAGGACATAATACTGAGAAAATTTCCACGTTAAGGATGACTCTTGTGGAGACTTAGGAAGGGCTCCTAGTGGAAGGGCTTATAGTGGAAGAAATAGATATTGTATTTTGTACATGAAGGAGCCAGTCCCAAAGTGCCAGATACAGTTTCTATATGAACCCATTATTACCTTTGGTACTGCAATTGCTGCTTTTTACATTCCAGTGTCTTCAAGTCACTGTCATTTTCAAAAATTGTGACACCTTTGAATTTCTGCAGTTCTCAGTACCTCTGAAGGAAATTATAAAATTTTATTCAACAGTGACAATGGTAAAAATCAGAGCTGGCTGTAAAGCATAATGGACACAGTCTATCTACAACACAAGGAAAGTCTTTTTTGCAATCTCCTTTGTTGCGCTACACCTTGCTCCAAAAGCTTCCATAACATTTACCTATATATAAACAGTGAGAGAACTGGCATCCTTTAAAGAGGAAATATTTTTTAAGCAACCTTTTAATGTTTCTGTAAAACTACTAAAAACACTTTGAATTTTTTGTCATTAAGTAGTTTTACAAGTACTAGTCAACATCAGGTGCTTGGAAGCATGAGTTATCTTCAGGCACTGTCTTTTGGTCCAGCAAAACCACATCTGCTGCAGATGTGGCTGAAATCAACACTCCTGGTGTCTGTGGCTGCTGGGACTGGGTTGTACTGGCCTAGTAACAAGCTGAGACTGACCACTGGCTGAGATTGGAGAGGGCTTTTGGTGCCAAAGCTGAGCTGCCTGTGCCTTCCTGATGTCTGTGTCAGACTGGCAGGAGCCCTGCAGCACTGACCGAGTGAGTGGGTAAGCAAGGGGCTGCCTTCAACAGAAGGCTTTTGGAATGGAGCTGGTGACCTCCCTGTGGTGGGAACAAGCAAGAAGCTTCAGAAAAGGTCCTGAGAAAACAAAGTTAATGGCAGCAGGAGTCATGAGGTGTGGAAGTACTAAAGAAAAATGTTTATGAAGGAATGAGAAAGATATGCACACAAAGTTCAAATTCAGTTCTAGCCTTTCTATCAAAATTCTGGAATATTAGTTTGAGACAATCTTCATATTATATCTACTGTACACTTTAGCAGGACATTGCAGTGGTGACATTAGCCAGTTGCACATTTCAGGGATTGTATAAGTCATTGTAAATGTACCATTGCTCTCAGTGAAATTGTTTGTATAACATATTATCATACCAGCAGAATGTTCTCCTACAGGTAGATAAATCCTCCATGTCAACAACCACAGTACAAGTGATTAACATTTTTTTAGCCCCAGTGTCCACAGGGGAAAACTTTGTCAGTGAAAGATTATCAGTGTACCAATGTGCCACATCATTGATTTTGTAACACACAATACTGGGCCACTTATTTTTTATGTGCATTAGCATATGGTTACTTACGAAAGGAAAGCAGAGGTCTTTATAAAAACTCTTTCATCAGCTTTGTTCTGTCACTATCCAGAGCTTTTCCTTTGTACAGTAACTATGTACAAATTAGTTGTTAGAGTGGGTTTATTTTATATTACATCAGACCAGTCATTCAGTAAACTATGTTTGATTTTTTAGCAAATGAATGTGTCTCTCTGGGGGCACAAGCTGTAGTCAAAGGCAAAATTTATGAGGTAGTAACAGTTCCTGTTAGCTGCACTGTTATTGCTGAAATGAAGCATTGACTCTTACTGGAATTAAATGGAGTATTTTTTGTTGGTTTTGAAGTCTGTTGATCAAAAATGTTCTGTAAATGTTTATGGACTCTCTGCTCAGTAAATGTATTAGAATACACAGTGATGGATGCAACAATGTTGGTTCGATGTCATTGTGAAATATGTGCACAAATTATGCTGCTAGCACCTAACCATGTGAGAGATTATATGGCCACACAAGAGTACATTGTAAATATCAAGAATTAGATAAAGAGGTGTATGTTACTTTATTGTTATGTAGGATGCTTATTCTTTAAAAAAATCAAAACCTCAAAAGGACAAATGTGGTCCTCATCAGAGTATCAGTTGGTACTTGATTGTACTTTGTATCTTTTAAAAAAGTGTTGTGCAACTTCTGCAGTGTAGGACAATCCTTATCTTGTTATCTGTCCTTTTAATGACATTTTTACTGATCCTGTAATTGATTATTGTCATGGACTAATGAAACGCTTTTTGTAAAACTACATTTGGTTTCACATAATTTCATACACATACATCTATATAGATATGTATGTATTGTCAATATAGATGCATAAATACGCGTCCCTAACTAAGCTTATCAGAGACCCAGTGACTTTTATATTTTAAAGTATTGAATTTTCCCACAAAACAGGGGTATGATTTTGGTCTCTTCCTTTTCATAGATATGCCAGCACCCCTACATATTCCAGATCTCCATAATTTATCAACTAACATTTACTCTAGGAAATGATAGGGTGTCTTTTCACTTCATTACTGGGCTTTACCCCCAGCAAGTCAGTAAGAGGCCACTCTGTTTCTCATGTGGTCTCCCCAAAATGTCCATTACCACCTTTTGAACTCCCTAAGAAATGTTCTTACATATACCTTTGACAATTGAGTGTCATAAAACCTTGAGCTTTAATAAGCATCTTGTTTATGATTTTATTAATAGTTACCCCATAAGTAGTTAAAACAATTAAAAATTGATAATATAATAGGAGATAATCTATGCCTACTAGTGGTTTCAGAAAGGGATGATGATACAATTGTTTTTTCCATCTTGGTAAATGTATTTTTTTAGCAATTAAGAAACTTCAGTCTTTGTTACACTCACTAAAAGCACTGCCTTTTACTCAGTATTTTTGCCATTGGTCACTGTTACTAGTTTCTTCATGTATCTATTGATATACCAAAGTCAGTCCTCCTCAAATAAACCAAACATTTCAATGTTCAGAACTTGAACAAAAACAAAACTTCAGCTTCAGAAGTTTTCTTCTCAGCAGATCCTTCTCCAGACCCTGGTTGCTGATGGCTTCTGTTTCAGTAGACCTCTTAAGCTGGGGGGTTTTTACTGAATTCCTGGATTACAATACCAAGATAGAAGCTGAAATATCTTTTAATCCTTACGTGCAGCAGCAACCTAGACGTAGTGGAGGTCAGATAGTTGTTTTTAGTGTGTGCTGTCCATAAGGCCTCTAGTGTGCAATTCATCAGGTACCTATATAGGAGGAAGACTGGAGACAGGGTACAGTGGAGGATTCCAGCTGTGGAGCACAGCTGGATTCAGCTCTGTAGCCCCCCCACTCTGACTGTGGTCTGATGCCTTCTGAAACACAAAAGACATGAGAGTGACTAAAGGACTGTTTGTTAATTCTAGTAGGAGAAAATCAGGCCATACAGCTAATGTTGTTAATTTTTTGATACAGTGTATTGCATCAATAAACTAACAACATTAGTCAGTTAGCCCCTAAAACCACTTTGTCATAGTTTTAAATCTATGGTTATACATAAAAATAAGGTTACATGGAAGTCTGTAAAGTCAGAAACAAAAGCAAGCATTTTCTTATATGAAAACTGGATTATTTTAAAAGACAAATACTGAACAAATTCTGAGTTGATTAATGTGGTATTGAATGTGAGAGTGTGCTTACATTTCCTGCAGTTGACAGTATTAATGCAGAGAAATGCAAAGCAGGAGAGGTAAAGAAAACTATTTCACAGCTATTGTTAGGAGATTGCATGGTTAAAGTGGAACATGCCTCCCAGTCACAGGTGCTTAGAGCCGGAACCTTTTGCTCTAGATCTTGTCATACTTACTCATTTTGGAAGGCTATTTATTTGACCAAATAAATTTGTTTCCATATCTGCTTCTGGGAAGACCCTCCTTCTTTCCCCTACTGCAGGAGGCAGTAAAATCAGCAAAGGCTGAGAGAGAGTGTAGGAGAAATGAGATTGGCAAAAGAACTTAGGAGGGGTAGAATAGAAACCCCCATGTTTCAGTCTGCGATTTCACTGATTCAGTGATGAAGGCCAGATGCCTTCAGCGTTGTTCTCGGTATCTGGTGGTCAAGCTAAGATAATCTTTTGCTAAGGAATTGTGAAGTAAAGTTTATTCTACTTCTAAAGGTCCCATGGTGGTGGAGGTTCCAGAATATCCTTACTTATTTTCATCCAGTACTTAGTCCCTAACGCAGCCACCATGGTCATTTCCATCCATACTTTTTTTAGAAGCGTGGAATGTTGCTCAGTCCCTGAGTTCAATTAAATGTTTCAGGTTTTTTCCTAGTAGACTTATTGTTATGAGTTTTTATTACATTTTAAATCTAATTTTTTTACTGGAATTCAGTGCATAGGTTTTTAGGGCTAGGTACAGTATTAACTAGAGTCCTTCCAGCCCTGGGCAGCTGGGTTTGGTCTGCTGATGCCCAAGTTATTAATACAGCTTGTTTGCAGAGTCCTTATCTCCAAAATCCTCTAAGACAAGCTCAGGGTATGTGAGAGCAGGTTACCTGCCTTTGATGATCAGATGCAGCTGTGAACTCTCCCTTCCACACTTCCATGTTATGGTCATTAAAAACACATTTTTGGAAGGTGTGTGAACATCGGGCTTTAGGGCCAGGAATTCTAAAAAAGGCTAACAAAATGTAATATGTGAGACTGGCAGCACTCAGGTGATTTTCTTGTATCCTCATTTTGGAGGCATCCTGATAGAATTATGCAGAACCCATGTTAAATTGACTCAATGATATAAACTCAATTCAGGTAGTAACCATTTCTTCTCCTATCACACTGCTGTCTTTGAATATAAATTCAGAGGGGAAAAAATCAGATCCTGCAAAATTGGCATGTGTGCTATGTTGGCCTCACCCACATCACGTAGCCGTATCTCTTTCTGAAAACGCTGCAGTGCATCAAGAAAACTAAAAATTGCTTTCTTGGCTTTTCTGCTTCCAAAATAGTTTCTCATCTTAAGCAATCATGACAGTTTTGGTCCTCTCAAAACACAGTAGAATTTATTTTCTGAAGCAATTTTCATGAAAATTATAAATAGTATTTTAAATTAAAAAACAGAAATTTGACAGCATCTGTTGGTGGATTTTCTTTTACTGAAATATCTAAAAAAATACACATGATAATCTAATTATTATTCTAACATTTGGTAAATGCAACAATAAAAACTCTTCAGTTGTCATTCAGTTATTCCAATCATATAGAACTGTGTGGAGCAACTCAAACAGTGGTAAAACAAAACAAGGTCTTCAAGGTTATAAAAAATTTAAGTTCTTTTTTTATTGTTTTAAAACAGAATAATTCATAATTAAACTTTATTTTATTTTATAGTTAGAAAAAAGGCACTATTTTATTGATGTCAAGGTTGAGTACTAAAACAATGGAAACTATTAAATGTGAAATTAAGAAACATTCTCTTCTTTTCTCACAGTGGTATTAAAAAAGAAGAAAGCTGAAGCACAGCATGGAACAGGGAGAAGTAACAGTCAAATAATGGTAAATAAAGTAGAGTAATCTTCAGGGTAAAAATGGAGGAATAAATAAACAATTGCAATTGCAATCTGATCTTTTTAAAAATTTATTCACAGTGTTTCTTGGGGGAAAAATTCAGAGGAGTTTTAAGCTTTGGATCAGTGGCTTTAAATGGGAAAGCTGGCAATCCCATTAATACTGAGTGCTCTAAAATGAAGGCAGAAAAGAAAAGCCTGTGCTGAATACTTCACTGTATATGGGATCATTAAAAAGTAGAGATAAAAGAAGAGTCAATGAAGTGGCAAAGAAGCCATGGGAGATGAGGTTAATTCCAATTTTAAATATTAAAATGCCATTCACTAAAGTTAGAAAGAAAAGGCCTGTTGGAGTCCTATGGTACACAATACACTTCAGTGTGCATTTTGTAAATGTAGGTATTAACATTTAACTGGAAATTTCCTCCCTCCATGATATATGAAGACGTGCAGTTATAGATGTGCAATCAATCATGAACATTGACACCAGAGCAAAACCTTCTGAAATGCATTTTTATTAAGGTATACATTGTACAAGACATCATAGCCTGGATTTCATATCAGACTTGTCTTATGGCTAAAATAGTATAAAATTAATTCTTTAAATCTTCTAGTTATTTAAATCTTGTAGTAAATGCTTCAGTTTCTGACACTTTCTCACTTGTGTGGTTGTCAAATTTCTGTGACGTGTCCCAGTACTGGACAATATGTCAACATAAAGCTCTTAGAGAGGCCCAGTTTAAATTTCCAGATGTGGTTACTTAGGGTGATTACTCAGTCAGTGAGTTCACTTCAGTCACTTGAGTCCGTGCTCCTGTCAAATACTCCTGGTTTGTCTACAGTTCAACTTTCTGACAGGGGCAGGCCTTGGTAGGGGATGGCTGGTGGTGCTCGATGGGTTTGACCATCATCCATGCAAACTTGCAGGGCTGTTGCTTGCTGCAGTCTCTTTGCCAGTATATCACATTCCTGCGGTTCAGGTTTGCCCCAGCACACGCGTCGTACCACCAGCCTCCCCCAGGAATGCCATTGAGCTCCAGCTTAGCACAATTCATAAAGTAATTGTCATTGTCTCTGTCCTTGGTGGTGAACTTCTGGTTGTCATGGAGATAAGCTTCTGTGTCCAGGGTCAGAGCGTCAGTGGCATTGCCTTTGTAAAGACCAACCCTGATTCGATACTGAGACTCCTCCCCCTCAATCAGGAATGGCTCATACTGTCCCCATTTGACTTCAGCATTTAGATTCACAAGTTTAACTCCAAGTATATATTGCACTGAGCTGCCAGTTAACTGATGCATGTATTCATTTCCTAACCAGTGGTTCTCATCAACAGAGCCAAATCCATATTTGTAGTCCTGCCAAGTCCTGTCAAAGTCGACAGTGCTGTTGGCTGTAATGTGCTGGATTACTGTCCAGCCACCATCCTGCATGTTACAAAAGACAACAATTGGTTCTTCTTTTGGCTGGATGATGTAAAGGCCATCTCTGGAATTTCCTCTGGAGTGCTTTAAAATCTCAAAACAATCCCTTGGATAGTCTGAGTAAAAAAAAAACCAAACACACGCACACAAAAATTGAAGTAAATTCTGTTCAAATAATAAATTTCAGAAATTGAACTCTGTCCTTTAGAGTGACTGAATGACTTTCTTTAGACTGGAAGCTGACTGACTTCATTGCAGCTGATGACCATTTATTCAGATAAAGGGGGAAGATTTCTGGGAGGAACATGCAGGAAATATTCAGAAATTCAAAAATGGTTTGTTACTCTGTCATACAACAGAAGTATGATGTTGTATTTATGACAGAACTATAGTTGAAAAGCCAAGAACTGTTTACACTGTACATCCCTTTTCCACCAGTGTTCTTCCAGATTGAGTACTCAGCAAATCTGCAATTCCCTGTGCCATCTGTAGGATAATTGATGGCTAGACCTAGTCTTTTCCTCAATGAACAAATTAATTTCTCTTGAATTTATACTTCAGGCACCTCTAACATCCTTGTGTTAAATTCTGAATGCATGCCATGTTTTCATTGGTAAAAGGGAGATATTAAAGCATATTTCTTTTAACATAAAGCTTATAAACATCTGAGGATTTTCATAGGATGAGTTCTTTTCACTCAAACTCCAGGCTAAATTTTATCATGGATTTGCAGTCAGGACTACATTTCTGTTCAGTGCTGAACACCAGCATCAGGAAGATGGGTGAAACTGCTTTTCCATTTTATTGCTTATCCAGTAGACTCAGAGGGTAACAAAAATGGCATATAAGGTTTGGGTTGACCTTCTCTATTGGGCTAAAATATTTACTGGTGTTTTTTAAATGTAAAATATTTATAAGGTAGCTTCTTGCTCTAGTATAATATCAAGCATCTCTGAGACTGCAGCACAATGCTCTGAATTTTACAATTGATTCTGAGGCTTCTTAAGAGCCAGAACATAATTTATTTAAATATACATTTACATATGTATGAACTTATAGAGAGAGAATTCCTTTCATAGAGAAGGATGGTATTCATTGTTCTGTTACTCAGAAATATGTTTATGAATTGTAATCACTCTCTTCTCCATAGAGTTGAAAGGCATGTCCTTATGTCATTAGACTGTAAAATATTTGTAATTTGTATTTAATAAAAACTTGACAATTTTATTATCTGTGTGAGAAAAATTCAGTAAAAATTACATTTGCCTGGTAGACATAGCCTACCTGACTCCAAATATGATGCCATGATATTATAGAAGGATTATTTAAGTAATTTATATGGTGATGTCCAAGCCAGCAATACATTGCCCTTCTCAGTGATCATTATAGAACTACTACAGACAGGTTCAGGACTTTGTGGCAGGACATGTTCATATTGCAAATTATTCTTCCAGGGCTAGCTTTGGTATATGTTGGTTGAAAATGTTACAGCAAAGCAATAAAGTAAAACACAGAACACTTCCAAATCACTGACTGCCTTCATGAGTACCTTTCTCATGGGCGTTTCCCAGTCTCTCATAGTCTCTCTGGGGGAGGAGGTGGGCATTAGCCAGGACCAGTGCCTCTTTGGAGCCCAGGGACGCAGTGCACTGAGAGAGCAAGAGCAGCAGGAATCCTGCTGAACTCCTCAGCAGCATCTTCCTTCTGCGTCACTCCCCCTGCAGCAATACAGAGCTGTAACACAGATTGCAGCTGAAAATGGCAATCTTTATGACTTCTAGTACAAAAGTCCTGAAAGAGAAAGCTTTTGAAATACTGAGCTTCAACACAGAAAGCCTCTGTCAAAGTTGGCTTCTCCCATCTTTGAAGGATCTCTCCTTTCCTGATGTCTCATTTCTGGCAAATCATTCATTTCTCTGACACAGTGCTGTGCTGAATCACTTAGAACATCTCTCACCTTGTGCCATGCTAGGCAGTGAAACATAATGCAATTTTGAGTGCGGCAAAATGTAGCAGACCCCCTGCGTCTGGCGAGAGCTCCATGCAGGATTGAGACTTAACAGTAGGAGCTGCTGAGTCATGAGACAGCAAAATAAGTTCCTGTTTCCGACCCCCCTGCCCCAATAGCTTATCTTTGTAACCTCATAGGTCATTCTCCCTAATCCTTACTATTGGACAAGTTTGGATCCCCCTATACCCTATAAAAAGGGGCTATTTTAGCCCATTTGAAAGAAGAAGAGCTGTCACTGGAACCCTTCACAGTCTCCCCAATAAACCATCGCTGTGGAACTGTCAGGACTTCTCCTTCTCCTCTCTCGCATCTGCTTTTGCCTTAGCCAAAGGAGCCCTGGCGAGCAAGCAAAGAGCTGAAATCCTAAGAGAGCTTAAAATCACTTAAGAGCTGACAATCACTGAGCTTGCTACGGGTATCCTGCGGCGCCGGCTGCAAGCTCACTGGGTATTCAGGCACCCTGTCTCCCAGAGGGATTGAGCTATCCGGACTACCTTACATCGCTCGATAATAAGGCCAAGATTGGGGCTTTATTATAGCAAAAAGCCATCAAGAGTAAGGTAATGACTAAAGAAAAAGCACAACTTTTAATTATCAGAGTTGAATTTTCCTTATTTCCTGAATTCAAACTATAGTGAAATGGAGACACCAATGGTCAAAGGGATAGAAGCAGTAACATTAGTTCTGCTGACTGTCTGTAGCTCAAACAGTATTCAGAGACATGGATTTCCTAGTGCTGGAAAGGTTTCCATGCACTGCAGAACTCACTTAACCTGAACTATGCTATTTTTTTAATTTCTATCTACATCTGGAAATAACAGGTCACAGGTTTCAATCAGATTCTTTAAAAAAAGTTCAGTAGACAAAGCAAAAGGACTTTCTTCAGCCTCTTCAAAACCCTCAAGTTCAATATACTGAATTGAAATAGCTTTGAGCCTCATTTTATCCACCTTTTGGGGTACATTAATACTTCATTCAGTACAAAAGAAGGCTCAGGGTATTACTGGACTAAATCCTGTGGTCTTCACTTAGGCAAATCCCAGATTCTCTGAAGAGGAGTTTCTGTCAACAACAGCTTAGAATCAATCAGGTAAACAAATGTTTCCTATGCTCTCAAAGGATATATTTACTTAGACTCAGACCAAACTCTTTTAATGCTCTTTTAATTTTTTTTTTTCAAGGACTGGGCTCCCCACAGTGGCTTTGCTGAAGGCAGAAAATAGATATACCAGAAAAGCTCTTTGCTCAGGGCTTATTTCCTGCCAGTGTCAGCACAGTCTGCAGAGGCCAGCACCCTTCTCCACAGTGGCTTATGTTGCAACAAAGCCACATTCCTAATAAATCTAATGACTTAGCAGCAGATTCAGCAAACAGTTTTCCAGAGTGGAAAAATTCAGTGCATTTTTAAAAAAATGTCCAAGATAAATCATTGCAATAAAGTTCCAGTTTGAGAGTTAATTTTTCTGCTTACCATGCATACACACAGCCAGCAAACCAGAATTTTCTATTCTACCTAAAACTATTCAGTAATGATTTAAGATTAAAATATAATTTGCCATCTTATGCAAAGTTGGTCATTTGACATTGGGATCATAATAAACTTTGGCACAGTGCTTCCCTGAAAGCATTTAAATTATGCTGTACTTGTGTTTTCTACTGTCATGTATCCTCTTCCCTGAAAGCTTTGATTATTGTTGCTATTATGAAGTATTAAATTATAAATTACTTTAAATCAAACCCTAATTCACAAGCCCAAATCCTGATTTTCATGAAATTTAAACTTGGATCTGGAGGGTTTTTTGAAGTGTTTTGGTTTTCTTTTAGTATTTTTGAATGTCAGTCATTTTTCTTCACTTATATTTATGCATAAACATTGAAAATTGATTTAAAGATCAATTTAATTCCAGAAAAAAAATTGGTATTAAAAATTATTAAGCAAGCACCCAAGGAACACAGCACTGGGCAGCCACCTTACCTCTTTCAAGTGAAGACTGGCCAAGAACACGAATGAGCTCACTCTCTACAGTTGTACTTTGCCTGCTACTTAAGTCCAGGTGAATAAATCAGATCCAATGTGCTATCTCAAATGCAGCAAAATTGCATATTCCTTATTTCACACTGTGCTTAATCTGCTGGACTTTGCTCTGACATACACTTGCAATAAGGTATGTATGAATTATAAAGTACAAAGTTCTTCCATAATGATTAAAATGACATAGTAATTAAATTTCCTTTATTAACCAATAGTGGTGGAGAACCATGAAGAAATTTTAGTTCAGTAAATTATTTATGTTGCTTAAATAGATACAGGCAGATGCCAAAATTTACTATGCCATTTTGCATAGATGAATTAACTCAAAGCTCTACTGAAATGTAGTCACATTTAAATTGCACAGAGATTACTTGATTTTGAAGTATTAAGAACAACCAACTATAAACCATGTTGTTACTTCATGTTTTAATGTGAATGAATCAGAAACAGTGTCTGAGGGCTCTAAAAATAAAGCAAACAAAAGCAGAACAGGCTGGTCAACAGGTTTTTATTTCAGTTTATGTGGAATAACAAGAGTCAGTTAAGATTAACTCAGGTCAAAACTGTCATGAAATAAATAAATAAATAAATTAATTAATTATTGCTATGCAGCTATGTATCTGAAAGTTCTACTGTCTGTCTGCACAGCCTTTAGGTGATGTCTAATCTACATTTACCCTTTCAAAGATTAGACAACACTAACGTTTTTGAGCTCCCTCATCCACCCTGCAACCTGCTTTGATCAGATTCAATCCTTGAAACAAATCACAACTAAAATTGATGGAACAATTAAGACCTGTGCAAGCTCTACTTTGGAATTCATATCAAGTCATAATTTCTGTTCTTCAATAATTCATCTTCAGCAAGGATTTGTATTTCATGTACAGTTAAATCAATACCCACAGCAAATGTCTTAGGAAATTTTTGCTTGTAACATTTAAAACTCAGTGATCTTTCTCTTCCATTTTAAAGTACAAGCAATGTCCACAGAGAGTCAGAACAGTATCTTCTCCATGACACTGATCAACTTTTCCCTGTAGTAGAGCTACAGGGAAAACTTTAAGAATATGTATTCTCTTCTTTAGCATTATGAAGCTCAGGGAACTTCTGATATTTGTGCATTTGACAATATCTAATTCATGGCGGGTACTAAGTATTTCAAGCCTTGTCTAAGGCATGAAAATACTGTATGATAACTTATGAAATGTAAAATTGCTTTGAACATATACAGATCTTGCTGAAATAATATGCTAAGAAAAGGTAGGGGAAGGTACCTTTGCACTTTGAAAAGCACCATTGACCCTACTGGTATTTATTGATGGGCCTCACATCACCCTCTTTGGGGTGCATCTTTGGTGCCTTTGATTCCCATATATTTCGTCACTGTTTATCTCCTCTCCTGCCTTTCCATTTTTCTTTACTTTCTTGATGTTTGCTTCTTTGTTGATTTCCAAACTTTTATCTGAGCTGGCAGAGCAGAAGTGAAGTGGGAAGTGTTTAATTAAAAGAGAGAAGGGCACCAGCATTCATTCACTCATGCTCAGAAAGGCATCTATTTTTGTAGATGAAAACTTCGAAAAACAATTAAAATCTTTGCATCTCCCTGTCTGCTCTTGATTCTGTGAATAGTTTTTCAGAAATTATATCATGATCTTAAGGTCAGAGTACTTTAGATAGGTATGGTTTCGTAATATACAGACTTCAAAATAAAACATTGCTACAATGACTTGTTGTTAGCCATGTTAATTTTTTAAGATACTTTGTTTCCTATCCCAATGACCACATATTCCTTCTCTACAGCATGCTGAAGTTTTAATTATTCTTCTGATTATGCTGAGCTTTAACAGACAAGCATTCTTTTGTTTTTTTTCAATTCAGGCTCTCCTGTGTGGAAATAGTCTTTATACATTCTTCATATCCCTGTGGCACATGGATCCAGCCTGTTCAAATCCCTCTGCAGAGCCTTCCTGCCCTCCAGCAGATCAACACTTCTACCCAACTTGTCTGCAAACTGACTGAGGGTGCATTTGATAAGGGTGCACTTATCCAGATCATTGATGAAGACATTAAACAGGACTGGCTCCAGAGCCGAGCCCTGGGGAGCAGCGCAGGTGAGCAGTCACCAGCTGGAGGCGGCACCGCTCACCCCCGCCCCGGGCCATCTATTGAGCCACTTTCTTACCCAGAGATGAGTGCACCCATCCAAGCCATAGGAATCCAGTCTCTCCAGGAGAATGCTGTGGGAAACAACATCAAAGGCTTGACTAAGATCCAGGTGGACATTCACAGGCTTTCCCTAATCCACTTGAGTGGGTCACCTTGTGGTGGGAGACCCAGTTGGTCAGGGTCTTTCACAAACCCATGCTGCGTGGGCCTGATCCCCTGGTTGTCCTGAGTGCCATCAGGACGTTCTGCTCCATGAATTTCCCCGGCACCAAGGTCAGGATGACAGGCCTGCAGTTCCCAGATCCTCCTTCCAGTCCTGTAGACAGATGTTGCCTTTCCCCTAACCTTCCTGGTTAGCCAGGACTTGCTGGTGAATGGTGGAAAGTGGCTCAGTGAGCAGTTCTGCCAGCTCCCACCTGGCCCAGAGACCTGAGTGTGTCTGAGTGGCAGAGCAGGTCACTGAGCATTTCCCCTTGGATTGTGGTGACTTCTTTCTGCTCCCCATCCCCATCTTCCAATTCACAGGGCTGAGTAGCTGGAGAATAACTTGTTGTTAACCACTTTAAGCACCTCATGTTTTCCTTGTCCTTTGTCACTATTAACCCCTCCATCCAATAAAGAATGGAGATTATCCTTAGCCCTTCTTTTGCTCGTGATGCATTTATAGAAACATTTTTATTGTCTTTTAGGGCAGTAGTCAGATTAAATTCTGGTTGTGCTTTGACCCCTCTAGTTGTATTCCCCATAAGCTCACATTATCTTTGTAGTTCTTCCAAGATTCCTGCCCTTTCTTCCAAAGGTCAAAATCTTTTCTCTCTGAGTTCCTGTCCACATTCTCTGTTCAGCCAGGCCACTCCTCTGTTCAGCCAGGCCACTCTTCCTCGCCACTTTTTGACACACGGGACAGCTTGCTCCTGCATCTAAGATTTCCCTCTTGGAGAATGTTCTGCCTTTCTGGACTCCTTTGCACTTCAAGATGGGGGCCAATCTCTCTGGAAATCCAAGGCAGTTCTGCTGGCCCCCTCCTTCCTTCTCCAAGAATTTAAAATCTGTCATTTGGTGATCACTGTGCCCAAGACGGAATCTGCAATTATGGGAAAGGCTTTGGCACAGGCTGCAAACTTGCATACCCAGGACCTTCAAAAGACTTGGCATGGTTGATTTATGGATTTGTATGGTTTCCAGAAGCATGCAAAATGCTAACTTACCCACAAGAAAAATGTTCAGTAAACTGAGGAACACAAGAAACAAAGCTCTAACATGACAAAACACATAAAACACATAACAAAGTATGTTAGTATCTTTCCTGAAAGAAGTTTCATAGGCACAGCACAAGTGATTGCTTTGGGAAAACAAGCTAACAAACCAACAAAGCCTCACGAAACAACAAAATCAGGCTATAGAAATACTTCTGCAGCTTTGAGTGATTTTGAATTGCTTTGCAGCCTTGGCTAAATGCACTTTGGTATCTTTGCATAGGATTAGTAACAAAAAAAGTGTTCATAACAGCTTTCACTTGTTCTTGAACTTATGAGCTGGCATTGGCATATGAAGTGTGTGTTTTGTCTGACAATGCAGAAAGTGGTTATTAACTGCTGAAACACAAGGCTGTTTTCAATACAAATTTTCAATCTCTTTTTACACATTCAGTATTTGTGAGATGAACGATTATTTGGGGAACAAACCAAAGCATATTTTTGACTAAATGTAAAACAGAGCAAATGCTACACTCTTAGAAACATTTGACTTTTTAAATATTCAGCAAATTTATTGAGATTTCTTATGAAAGAACTGAAGTAAATATTAAAAACCTTTTTTGTACCTTCCTGCTGAACCCAAGGCTAAATTCTAAGGGTGTAGAAACTTAACAGAATTGAAGAGGGTTCTCTTTCAACAAAAACACTGACCTAACTTGAAATATATGATCAAAACAATCGTCATGGAAGACACTGGAAAGTAACTGTTTGGTTAGCTGACAGGACTGGTGGTAGTAAAAATCTTAAGTTACTCGGCTTGCTTTGAAAAACAGTTTGATAGGAAACATCTGATTTTTTTTACTCCAAGGGTGGCAAAAATTGCCAGATAAGAACATTGCAGGTGAAAACTGTTGGAGAATACTTGCATGGAATGCCAGTTAGGTGACACCTGTCTTAAGATAGTAGAATTTGTGATTCTGAGGAAAAGTATGTGCAGCATTGTGAGGACCATATATTTTAAAAATAAAAGGCAGACCAATAAACTTAGGCAAGCATCTTCTCTCTTGCTAAGAGTCTGAGAGAGACAGGCTCTTTGAGCAGGCTGGCAATTAATAAAAAGTATTATAGTGAAGATGAAATGACAAATTATTTCTCATAAAGAAAGACAGGAATAATAGTAAGACTACAAAAGTTCTGGCTGAAAAGTTCTTTAAAAATCTGAAAGTCAGAATGAAGCTGTGTAAGCAAGGGGAGTCAAAGGACAAATCCTAAGTGTGACTATATAGGGATAACACAATAACCAATCATGATAAAATTTAAGGTTAAGATTAAAAAGGTTACCTCTATCAAGGGACATAAAAACCCAATCCAATATTCTGTAAATAGATTGGACATAAAAAGAAGTTAAACCCCAACCCCATTATTTTATGAGGGAGAAGGACAAATGGCACTATTTTTTTTTGTTGCAGACTTCATAAGCAGTGATCAGATACTTTATAAAATGAATTTTAATGAAGGAGTAGGACTGAAGGCCAGATTAAGTGAAAAACATCTCCAAAAATCTGAAGTAGTTCAGTATTTTCAAAGTCACAAGGACAGATAAAATTGTTTATGTACCTTACAATCTAGCAAAAGTCCTCTCTGAACCATTTACATAACAACAACAACAAAAAAAAACAACAAACCAGATGATAATAAGGTAATGAAAATCAGCCAGGAAAGACTGGTCAAGAAATTAAGAAATCAAGATAAGAAATCAAATGAGGTTTGTTCTTCCTTGCTACATGGATCCCTCATTTTCTGACCTTTGGTCCTTCCACTGAACCTTTCATAGAAAGCTCTACATGCTGCCAGAGTCACATTACAAGTACCCCATAATAACCTTTAAACAGCTGCATAGTGCTCTTTCCCCTGTATCCCATAGCAAATCCCCTGTAGGCAATACATCACTGTGCCAGGAGCTCTAGGATTTTTTATTTGGGTTTCACACCAGGGACAATAGTCCAATAATTTTCCTTTGAAAACATTAGGAGCAGAGAAGTCTGTTCCTTCCATTTTCACTGATGATGCTGACTAGGGCTCCTCTGCATGTCACTATTCACCCAAATCTCACCAGGCTTTTAGCATTAATAATCCCATAGTCTAACAACAACACAGTCCAGTGGCCACAACCTGTGACTTGGAGATTCACACTGGACACTTGGGAAAGCTTGTTCACCAGGAGCAGGGAACAGGGGAAAAGGTTTCCCAGATGGGTTGTGGAACCTTTGTACTTGGAGATTTTTAATGTTGGCTAGACACAATATGACTGAACGGATGTTGGTGATAATTCTGCTCCAAGTAAGGTTGACTAGAGACCACCTAAACAACCAACACTTCATAACTGTCTGGACTTCAGAGAAAATAAACTTTAAAAGTATCTAGCATTTCAGATCTGATCCAGATTTGGCATATTGCAAAGTATGAGTCAAACTCAGTCATATTTTAAACACTACCTATCTAGGTAGCAGTCAGCTTTCAGAATAATTTCTACTACAAAAACACATCTACTAAAATCAGTAAGTTGAAAATATTTTCCATCTGAATGCACCAGTTTTACCGCAAGTACTCTAACAAACAGAAAAAAAAATATTTGAGAAGTGCCTGCACAAATATTTGAGTGAAGAATTTCGTATGATTATCAGCCCAAAAATATTTAAAAAGCAATGTGTTGATCTTAATTTTAAATCAATTAGCTATATGATTTAGTTTTAAACATTATAGCTTAACCTTGTAATATAGGAGTCTAAAAATTATTTTCTCAACTGGGACAAGAAGCAGCTGGAAGCATTGCCATGGCAACCATCTCATTTCCAAAGAGAGATTCTGTGACTTCTGTTGCTCTTTAGCAACCTCGCAGCTCAGTAGCATTGCTTAAAAAAAAAAAAGGGAGGGGGGCTTGAAAGAATCATGAAAAGAATGTTTTAAAACATAAAGGAGACTTTAAGTAAACAAAGTAAATTCTCAGTATGATGGTGAGCCCAAGGAAAAGAACTAAATGAAAAAACCAAACCAAAGCACATATATCCCACCACTCTAGCATGTGTCTTTGCAAATGACTGTAGAATCAATCTCTCCTGGAAATTATGTTTATCACAGATTTCACTGTCTCACACTAAGTACGTGACTTAGTTTCTTGATCCTACTGTTTAAGGAAAATTGATAGCAACATGAATAATACACAGGGGGTGGATAGGGTGGGAGCAAAAAAAAAATCTGTCAAAACAACACATTTTACTGCCCACAGCTCTCCCCAGGAGAGAGGTTGAGATCATATCATAAGAATTAGTCAGATTGCTCAATGACTACTGAAAGCTTCTAAGGAACTATAGTCTAAGAACTTGTACAGACTAGAAAACCTGCAATACCTCTTTAACAAAGAGGTTCTGAAAAAATACTATAGAATTTAGAAATTAAGGGAAGTTCATGCACAGATCTCAAGGCTGTGGTTTAAATTCTTATTTACCTTTGCTTCCGACTGGTTGGTTAAATGCCCTTTCCTGGCTACTGGAATATTGCATGGTTACGGCACACTTGGGACACAGATGATGGTCACTCAGACAACAATGTCTGGAAATGCTACAGGAGCACAAGGCCATACACAGGCTACAAGTACATTTCTACAGGGTAGGCTGGGAGTTTTTCATCATCTGTATCTGCAGAGACCAACACTGCTGAGACCAATACCTGCTGAGACCAAAACCCCTTGCACTGGCTGGAGTAGGAATACTGAAGTTCCTTTCAAAAGGAACACTGTATAGCAGAGCAAGATCTTCAGAGGTGTGCACGTATTTTTCCACAGCTGTGAATGGAACCTGGCTGCACTGGTAACTTTAGTCTATATTTTGTTCATAAAGGAGCTAACTGAAGCAAGTAAGTGCTGCTAAATATAGTAAACACCATAGACCCTAATTCTGGTTCAGGCTTCTGTTGATAAACCATATCATATTCTTATTGCAGAAACATTTGCTTATTCAAATCCCTAAATTGGAATGTAAAGGAATTGTTAGGATGTAAAAGCATGTAAACATGCTTTTATCAAGTATTAAAAATACATAAGGATAGAACAGATAATAAAACACCATTAAAAATACCCCCAAACCAATGAACAGTGCTTAAATCAAGTTAGAAATTTAAATCTTTTTAGATGTAATTATGTTTTTGCAAAGAAGCAAATTTAGAAAGTAGAGGTTTGTTTAGTTTAAAAAAAAAGCTATCAAATTTGAACAATGTTCAAAAAGATTAAAAAAGGCTAACAAGGGACTGCAAAAATTTAAAGGCACTTTTTAGAGCTTCAGAGGGCAAAGTTTAGTATTCAAATTTGAACAATGTTCAAAAAGAAAAAAGGCTAACAAGGGACTAAAAAGCTTCAATGTGTATTCTGTCATAACAATGATGAACAAGAGCATGCAGATTTTTTGTAATCAACAGATTTGATTGAGAGGCAGAATTCTACAAATTTGTTTCTTTACAATGTGATAGTGATGAAGTGGGTTGAAAGTAGCAGGTGACTTTTGGTTTTAGTTAATGGATTTAAGATGACTTTTTCCATTAAGAGCTATCCAGATCTTTTGGAAATTTTATTCAATCATCTTTTTTCCCAATGAAATAGCTGTAAACAGTGCATTATGTTAAACTGTTGTTTTTGCAGTGAACTGTGTTGGATTCTATAAAATCCTTCTAGTACTCTCCTCAGTGTACACTTACACTTTTTGGGGAAAAAAAGAACAAAAAAACCCAACTCTAACAATAAAATAAGTTTTAAACATATTACAAAGAAAGCACAGCAGTTTGATCAGGTCTTTCCAGGACAAATGACCTCTCCACCATTAGTCAGCTACCTGGTGATAGAAATAATTGGTTGCTACCAGTGAAACACTTGGAAGAACAAGTGATATATACAATTATTTCTGCCAGCACCAGCTCAATAGAGCTTGGTACTGCAATTTCAACAACACTCCTGTAGTCTTCAAAAAAAATGAAGGGCAAAAAGAAGTGAAAAAATTCTGTGCAAATACCAAGCAGAAAAACAAACCAAAAGAGAGGGAGTATCAACACTACAATGCAAAACCAAATATGAGAGGATTTCAAGAAAAGTTTCCTCTAGGAATCTCTACTGATTGTCTGTAGATGCTCATGTCTAATGTGGGAGACCCTTACAAAGCTACAGGTAGGAGTATTATTTTTATGAAGCAAATATTTAATCACAAACCTGGTAATAACTCCATAGTTCAGTTCTCATCACTTTTAATAAATATGATGGATGCTGCACTTATTCCACTACAAGCCTGTCTTTCAGTAACTTTTAGTAATTCTTCCACCTCTCATCTGAGCTCCTCCTCTTTCTAAGAGAGAATGTTTTGCATGGCAAAAATATAGGCTTATTAGGACGTTTGACCTCAAATTTCTTTGGATACTCTCTACTAATTCTGCTTCTGCATTTCTCACCTGCCAAGATGAAGCATTCTGACCCACACCCATGGATGATTGAGAAAACAAACTGGTAGAAAAAGAAACACTCCTCCCTACTGCCACAAATTTGTTCCAAGTCTTATTCTGTTCTGGTCCCAGGAATGGAAAGTATTAGTTCCAAGTATTTAACTGGATTCTTCATGCATCTGCATGGTAAACAGCAGTCCTGTGCCCTGCACACCAGACTATGAGCTTGGGTGCCCTATTCTCCATTCTGAAACAGAGTGGAAAACTCACACCTGTGTGAACCTTGTGAGATAGCAAGTAAACCCTTAAAGAATCCAGAGAACTTCTTAGGAGAACATTCTAATATTTCATATAGAAAAAATGTTCCTCTAAAAAACCTGTGTCCTTTTGCACTTGATGTGTTTGCAAATGCGTTTCACCAACTGTTACATTACTTTGTAATATATGTTTGTATTCAAATTAAAAGAATCAGTCAAAAATTCAGTTTTGTTTGAAAAATACAACAAAAGGTCTTTCTGTTGCATATTCACTACCTTTTGTCCTTGACTGAACGACAGTCTTTAATAAATATTTATTCCTACCAGCCATGCAGAACCAAATACATAACACAAATGATCCTAACTGTGGTGTTTTGTGCATCATCAGTAAATGAGCTAACTAGTTAAAAGTTTCACATGTTTTTCCACAGAAAATTATTCTATCATTAAATCTTTATAGCCTTATTAGAAACAAGATATTACATAAAGGTTACTGACAGCATAATTGAAAGAATAACCTTGGAATTTCAAAAGTGAACTGGTTTCCCTGAAAAATCAGTATTTATTATGAAAGAGGATGAATAATCCTTTATGGCTTTTGAAACAGAGAAACAAAATAAATTAAAATGCCTCAGCCTATTTATGACCTCAAGAAGCTTTCACTAGCTCAATCTGAAAATAGACTAAATCTTAATACTATTCCTACAGGCAATTTTCTGACTAAAAGCTCCCTGAATGCTGTACTAATATACAGCCTGAATTACCACATTATACACAGTATAGTGTTCAAAATAGTAATTAAGATCTAAGGTCTAAGTGTCTTTAAAGCCACTGAAATGATGAAAGAAGTAAGATTCTTTTAAATTCTATTTTTTTCACTATCAATACTGATAGCTTTTTGGAACTCAAAGTTCCAAAAGGAAGACTATTAGATTTATTAGAAGACTATTACATAGCATGAACCCTGGATTAAGTGGGGGAAAGCTGGCTAGATTGCACCACTTGGGGAAGAGCATTAAATGAGTGACAGTTTTTATGTAGCGACGGAGGGAAAGACTGATGAACTTCATCTCTTGAATGAAGAATATAGCAATCTTTCTCAGATGGAAAGAAACATGGGATAACTGCTTTTTCTTTGCTCACATGGGTAATAGGCAAATACCAAATAGGCAAAGAAGTCAGTGCTCTTCTAAAGGCTGTGACATTTCATTTGCTCACTTGTCACTTGCCAAAACTATGTCCACCTAGAAAACAATGTCTGTAGGACATCACGGAAACATCTTCCAGCTACAATTTTTTGCAAACCTTAATATTTGAGTGAAATGTGTCATGATAGCAATACTTAAATTGTCTTGTAACTTTGGGGGCTTTCTCCAAATTTTTCTCCTCACAATTAATTATAGCTTCAAGTATCTTACCAAATGCAACACTGCCAGAGAACTTCCCTGGACATGGGAATCTGCTGATTCATAGTATTAAGCTTGTGCAATAGCTGTCAATACATCCTAGGAATGTGCCTAATAACAACACTGTCCCTCCCTCCCCTCCCAGTAATTCCTGGATATGGTAGCAAAGTTGGCATGGGCAATAAATGACTCCTGAGCCACAGTGTCTCCGAGCTCTGTTTGGGAGAGCACAGCATGCACAGGGGTTCCTCCTGCCAAGCTGGCCTCTGTGCCAGTTCCTGTTTGACAAGCTTTATACACCATGATTAAGCCTATTACGTGGGACCTTCCAAATGCCCTGTGCACCAGAGGCACTTCTTGTGCTTCTCCTGCCCAAGAATGTGCAAAATGTACATCTGTAATCTTTTCAACTTTTTAACATTGTGCAGTAAATCTACTTTTCCACTGATTTGAAGTTTAACATTTTAAGTTCTTTCTGTATTCCTTAGCCCACCAACAGTAGATGTAAACACTCAAATTTTCCTTCAATTTCTTAAATTAGCACAACATATAGCCATATATATCCATAGTTTACTCCACTAAGGCTTCATTAGTATTTATTTTATACTGGTTATTTTCCTAAAAGAAATAAGTCTCAAATTAAACATAAAATTTCAGAAATACAAATTCACTATCTAGTAACTACCAGCAGCAACAAAATTAAGGTCAGAGATGTCTTAAACATTAAAATTAAATCCCTTTAGTACTTTAAGATACTTTTATCACTGTTAGCCTAGGGTCCTTTTATCAAACTGCAAAACCAACTTTGGCCTCTTTGAGCTACTGATCACACATGACTTTCATGCAATTAAGGGTACATTAACACCCAAGTGGAGATGTTTAAATAGATCTTAGTGATTTAATACACTTTTCACTAAGTTGGAAAATTGTATGTACTTAAATTGCCTAGATTGTTTTTGAAATCTTGACATTCAGTTACTTAAAAAGGATTGCTTTAACAGATAGATATAAACATCTACACAATAATGCTTAACAAATGTACTCTTTAACAAGATTATGTACTGGAATTTTTTTTTAGTAAGCTCATTGCCACACTATCTGAGTACCCAATACTCATTACTAAATTTATCTTCACAATTACTTTTATGAGATGAGCTTCTCATAAGTCATACACAAGAAATTGAAACAGAAATAATAGATGCTTTGTACAGTCTGACAGTTGCATCCGAACCCAAGGCACTTGATACCAAAGTTCTCTTCACAAATACAAGCTTTAATCACAAGCCAGCCTGTCTCTCTGAAGCAATACACACCCCATTTATGGAGCCATTATCACCCCCACTGAGTCAAAACCATAAAGAACACCAACAATTTTTTTTATTTAAAACGAAGAGGAGATATCTGTACATTATATTTCCTCCTTATGTGTGTAGAATGTGAGCATCTTCAATGATGCAATTGGTAAAATTATTTCAAACTGTTCCAAACACCTTCCAGATCATCTTAAGTGACTAATAGCTAAAACAGACTTCAGCAAAATATGTCTCCTCTCCCTTCTACACAGCTTGTCATAAACTCAGTTGCCCACTCATTCAGAACGTCCTAAATGAGCTCTTCAGCTACAAATCCTCAAGATGCAGTGAGCTCATTGTATCACTCACAGTCGCTGCCAGGAACAGAGAATTCCTGCCTCTGTCTGTTTCTGGTGCTTACTTTCTGCTGGCTCTGGGATTTCTTTGATCCTTCTATAAGCTGATTTAACTTCCTAAAACAACAGAATTCCAGCAGACTGATGAACCAATTTTGCTTGTTAAATCAATGCACGACAAAGCCTGAGAAGTACCAGAACTTGTAATCAGAAGGCAGCAGGGTTATCCAGTCCAAGCTGAAGAAGCCTGTCTTCCTCCTTTTGGCAATAAGGAAATCAGCTTGTCAATAGTCCAAGTAAATTTTTAATTTCTGCTCTGAGGTATCAATTGCTTCAATTTTTAGTCTGCCTTATGTTATCTCAAGAAGCCTCACTAAAAGGCACCTATGGTGGTTTTATTTTTTGAAAATGGAGATGCCAGACCTAACACAGAAGACTGACTCCTAAAAATCTGTAAATAAGAAAATAAAACTGAACTACAGTAAACATTTATTTTCTGCAGAAATGCAACCTTGCATTTTGACTGCTTCAGGATCAAGTAAATTTTGCCTAGTGGCCTTTATGATAGTCCAAGGCCACATTACAACTTCAACTGACTGTGCCAGTTTTGACTGTGGTAGAGTTTTAATGTTCTCAGTGGTTGGTGTGGAGCCATGCCTAGGACTTGTGCTGGAAACAGTGCTGGCAACCCAGAGACGTTTTCATTACTGATGCACAGTGCTCCACAGAGCCAAGGCCTTTTCTGCTCCTCACCCCATGAGCAAGGGGCTTGGGGGTGCACAAGGAGTTGGGAGGTGACACAGCCAGGACAGCTAACCCCAAATGACCAAAGGGATATTCCAGACCATAAGGCACCATGTTCTGCATAGAGTGGGGAGAAGAGTGGGATATTTGTAGTGACAGCTTTGTCCTCCCAAGTATGCATTAGGTGTGCTGGAGCCCTGTTGTCCTGGGCATGACTGAACACCTGCCTGCCCATGGGAAGTTGTGAATTCTTTGTTTTGCTTTGTGTGCAGATTTTGCTTTCCCTATTCAACTGCCTTTATCTTGACCCACAAATGTTCTTTTACCCTTCTGACTCTCTTCCCCATCCCACCAGGAGAATTGAGTGAGCAGCTGTGTGGGACTGGGCTATTGGATGAGGTTAAACAACAATGACCAACTGACCGCAGTGACCAATGCACTCTGGCTAGAACCTCTCTGCTCACTTGACACTTGACACAGATTCCAGCTCTAAAATGAAAAAAAACTTGTAACTTCCGGTAGTTCAGCACCAGACTAACACACTTCTACAAACTGCTTTATCACAAACGAGTCTTAAAAGCAGGTGAATGATGTACAAGATTTTTGGGCTTGGATTTTTCTGGTAACAGGTTTCTGAGAGCAGACATTGCATCTGATCCTGATGCATAAAGGAACTGCCTCAACCTTCATATACAAAGTCCAAAGAAAAAGAGAAGGGTTGAATATTCCATGTGCTCCTTCTAAAGTTTTACTACAATCTTTACAATTTCTATAAACTTTTTCACTCTGAACTCTTAACAAGGACTTCCATTTTTTCATGGACTGAATTCTCCATTCTCCCTTGAAGACAAATCAAGAGCATGAACAGACACCACAGAAGGAAGAAATATTAGTTCCTACCTTCAGATTTTTTCCATGTTCCTAACATGGAAAAATGCATCACTATGATTAATTATAAGCTAATGCAATTAAATTGTTATTTCAATTACTGTTAAACAAAAGTAACTCCTGGCTTGTACTTTCCTGGATAGCACAGTAACAATGCTAATTGCTCCATCTTCAAAAAACTGCTATTTTTCATGTATTTTTTTCATAAGAGACTGCTGAAAGTGGGTTTTTTTAATATAGTTTGGTTTTTTTTTATCAATGCAACTTGACACTTATTTCAGTAGATCCTTCCAGCAAGAATATCCAAATATCTTGTCTCCACTGAAAATATTTTACTTAACATGTGAAACAAAAAGACCTTTCAAGCAAAGCAAAAAGAGAGCAAAAATGTGCAGTTTACTTTGCAGAGTGAAATCTTTCATTGTCCCTAGAAAACACTGAGTTATTTCTTCTCCAACACCTCAAAAACTGACTCAATCTTATTAATCAGTATTTAGTCTTTTGCAACTTTTATGTTCCCCAGCATAACTTCTAAATATGTATTCTAGGAAAATTTAAAGTCCTCCTCTGTGTAAGGCAGAACAAATACATGCACTAGAATTGATTTTGCTTCAGATGTATTGTAAGTGGATGTCAAATACCATTTTTGGAAGCAGATATACGTTACCTCTGCTGCACTGACCCTGTTACCTAAGAAGTTACCAACTGTAAAGAACAACAGTGTTCACAATGAAAAAAGAAAGGACTGTTGCTAATAGGGTTCGGGAAGTATTGCTGTCATTTTAACATGCAAATGTTCAACTAGTAAAAACAATCAGTTTTTTCAACTTTTCTCTGGGTAGCTTGAAAACATACTGTATAAGAAATATACAGGCATGCTTGAAGAACAAAGTTCTGGCAGTGACTTAGCATTCCTTGAGAGCCATATACTTTGGAATGTAATTTGTAAGATGAGCAGAATTTAGCTTCCTACTACACCTTAAATTCTTTTCTTTCATTTTAAAATTAGTTAATTTGAACTGCATTTAAAATTCCATATTTGGCCTAAAATCCTTCCACTGGTAAGCTGAAAGCACAGCACACATAGAAACAGTAAGAAGCCTCAGTGTTGTAGAAGCGATACATGTAATTTAGAAAAGATTCAAGATCTTGACAGCTTAAATGAATTCCTCATGCAAGATACTTTGCTTTCTTTCCTCCCAAAGAGTTTTTAGCAGAAAGTAGATCAGAGTAAAACTGGGCAATACATAGTGGAAAATCTTTGAACTAAAGAATAACCACAGAGGTTGTGGAGTCTCCCTCACTGAAGATATCCAAGAACCATCTGGATGCAATTCGTTGCCATGTGCTCTAGGATGACCCTGACTGGGAGATCAGACCAGAGAACCCACTATGGTCCCTTCCAACCTTACCCACTCTGTGATTCTGTAAACTGTACAGGCAGCAAACAGCATAAAATGAAATTATTTTATATGTAACATGTGACAAGCTGATACAGCAAATTACTTACCCAGTAAACTCACAACTCCATTTTGAAAGAATGATTTTTTCATTTCAGAACTCAACAACAAGTGTAAAACATTAAAGATATCTTAAAACTGAACTCCACTTCTATTATCTTTGAAATTTTTTATACATTGTCTTAAGACATTTATTACTGTGAAGCACATTGTATAATTTATTTGAACTCTCTACAGAATAATATAGTAAATTCCGTATCATCAATAACTTTATACAGATACAGTATTGAAGCCATGTCATCTTTGCTTACTGTCAAGTACAAAACAATCTAAAAAGAAAGCTACAAACCACTCTTGTAGCATAATGTATGTTGTGCCAGGTTAAAGTTTACAGCAGTGGCTTTTTGATCTTCCAAGACAAATAAACATGACACCAATATGATAACAAATAGCTGTGCAAACTCAGACTTAGGAGGAAGACTTAACTACCTCCTTTTCCCAGAACTACTTTTCCCCGCTTTACTGCTGCTACCACCCGACTTGCTGGAAGATTTTGAAGAGAAAAGTCTTGTCATGAATTCAGACACATCTGGCAGCTCATGGTTGGAATTCAGCATGTTCATTGACTGCTCCATTTCCTGCATGAAAAGATCAGATAATCTTAATAGCTTTTAACAATTTTGGCTATATCTAAGGCATCAGTTGAAAGACTGTATGAGAAAGATAACAAATTTTCCCAAATACTGTTTTAGTTTTTGTAGTCCTCCAGGATACATATTGCTACATAGGTTTATGCAACCACAGCCAAAACCACCCAGCTACACACAGAAACAAAAACCCCAAAACTAAAAGCAGCAATGCATGGAAAATGGTAACCATGTCTTAAGCAGTCTTACAGGGCAATCATCTGATTTAAAAAATCTGAAAAATAGAATATATTTCTTTTCAGCACTACTTTTCTCCATATTAAAATTTAGGCTATTGCTTAGATATTCAGATATGTGTTCTCACAGATGTCACACTTTGGTTTTTCAAATCAGTATTATTTATAGCAAATTAACAAATTTTTGATGCTGTTTGAAGGAATTATATTTTTATTGCCCTACTTTCTGACACCAAGCTACTAGAGTACTGCAGCTGAGTTTTCATTCCTTCAGGAAAAAAAGGATTTATATATATATACAAACTAGTACCGTGCTGATTCCAGAAAGAAAAAACAAGTTTATTTGAAAAATGTCATAGAACCTCCATATAAACCACAAGTAAACACTTAACAATTTAATACATGGTCATCTAGGGAATGTAATTACAATTTAGTTCTTAAAAACAATTTTTCTCACCCTTTAAAGATAAGTTAAATTATAAGCAAAATTCTTCCAACTTAAAAATTTCTCATTAAGAAGTCATATCAGTTATCTGATAAGAACTAAATCATCAGAAGTTTTGATGGCTTTACCATCAGAACAGCCTGTCTCTAAGCAGTGTCAGATCAGTGAAAAAAGTAAGGAATATGCGATTTTCTCTTTTTAAAATTAGACTTCTAGAGTTCATGTTGGTTTGAAGAACATGCCATGAATACCTAGTATATCTTTTAATCTGTTTTTTTAATCAAAACTGTAGCCAAAAGAGCATTATACAGCTCTGATAAGTTTTTTAAAGGTATCACTTATTAAAAAAAAAATACTCAGACACCTATAAAGTACTACTGAAGACAGTGGTCATTTACAGAAAAAGTTTTTAGTTAACCAAGCCTTCAAAAGCAGCCACCCATGACAGACAAATAATACTTGTAAAAATAAAAGATTTAGCAAACACCTTGAATCTCCATTTTGTCCTAGCCTTCTGCAATTCAGCATTTTGCATGATGAAAGGACAATAAATCAGATAATTTAATGACTACATCAAGACTCTATATCATATACACTAGTGCAACATCTGGATTTAACAGTGCAGTCAACTGCGGTTTAGGCTGAAGCACAAGAGAACCCCACATCACACCCCTCTCAACACACTTGACGCTTATTAAATGACTCATTGCTAAAACAGCAACACTCTATTACCCAAATAAATTATGCCCATTAAGCTTTCCTTAAAAATACAGTTCTGTTTTTTTACTTTTCTGTGCCCTGAAATCTCATTATCTTTGGTCTCCCCACATGCATCAATTGAATGTACTTACCCGCCTCATATCAGGATCACTGGTGTTGACAACTTTAGGCAAAAGCACAAATATCAGTAATGGAAGAACCATCATCATCACCTACAGAGAAAACAGGAAATACCTCTTCAGCTTAGTTGTTGCTCTAAACACTTTTAAGACCTACTTAATTAAAATGAAGCTCTACTAAACAGCCAAACTCTAGAACTACTGCATTCTGAAACAGTAAGCCAGTAACATTTGTCAGGAATGAAACCTGACATGGGAGTATTGTGCTTTAAACAATAGTTTTCAAAGCTGGACCAATAAGGCAAATGCTTGTTCTCTCTTACACCTGCTGTAATTAGAATTTTGCAACATGTTGATCTCTGCACTACTAGAACAGCATCACATTGTTAAAAGAAGAGACTACAGGCTGTTTTTAGAGGACATACATTAACAGTGGTATATAGGGGAGGAGATGTCAGAGAATAACTTCCCATTTGTAAGCAAGTATAATCCAAGGAAACAATCCTCTCAGAAAAGCAAAGGAAAAATGCACATTTTCCTCAATTGTTTTTATTCTTAGTATTCTGACAAATAGCTGTATTTGGATCCTTAGCATACTTATTTGTGTGTTGCCTGTACATACCATAGGGTTCATGAGGAAATCTGTCCATCCCCAAGATTCTCTCTTTATGAAGTATGAAGGTGGTCCAGAAGATTTCATCTGGAGTGGGTATGGCAGCCTGACAACCTCAGAGGGTTTGATGTAATTCACATATCTTGCTCTATTAGGCAAAATGCAAATAATTGAAAATATAAAACACAGAATCTTTGGCAAATCATAAAGAAGATTTTAAAAATTCCAAACAAGTTTTAATAAAAGACTACAAACAAAACCATCTGCTATGCAGTGTCAGCTAGGCTGCACTTTTGAAAAGCTAGCTTCTCTCAGCAGCCTATTTGATGGAATCAAAAGCAAACCATTTTTTGTTACCTTGTAAAAGAGCAAGACATACTATGCTGTTTAGGGTCCAGCTTTGAACAGTGTAGTTTAACCAGTTTGCTCAGGACATCAACTACTCACAAAGTTAATACCTTTTCCACAAGTGCATTACTCTGCATTTATCAATACTGAATCTCAGTCTTTATTACTTCATAAGGTTTTTCCATAGCTCATCACTAGTACTCTTCATCTGGGCCTAATATTCAGATAGTAACTGATATATACTCAGTACTAACATCTTTGTCATTCTTGACCCATTTTTCATGATTTATGAATATTTATCCACTTTGTGCAACTCCAGGGATGACTTCTATCCATAAATAATTTATTCCTTGTGAATTTTTCACCAAACACTCATCTATAGAATGTCTATAGAATCTATATCTATAAAACTCCCTCCTACCTTATGACTATGTCTTTTCTTCAAAACTTGAGATTTTCAAGTAGATCTTATCAAATACATCTGTCATCCACATGCTGTTTCCTCTTTCTAGTTATTAACCTAAGTTTTTAAGGCAGCACATCCCTTAGAAAAGCCCTGACATTTACTCCAAGTATCATTGTTTTTCATGCATCTCTGACTCCCCAGCTGCATTCCTCATTATAGTCTCTATCTGTTGGACTGGTAGAGATGCCAAGCCTCCTCCTACCTTCCTTTGCAAATGTACCCCAGCAACTTACTCAACATAAAATTCGTTACCTTACTAGTCCTTAGATACAGAAATGGTGCTAAGGGTGAGGTTATACCCAATATTTTATCTATATCTTTTTAATTGTTACATTTTAATTATTGCCAAGAAGATACTAACAAAGTATAAAAACAAAAATTCAATAAAGTTTGAAAAAACCTAAGCTCAAACAATCTGTTTTGAGCTTATAATAAGCTCAAACATTATTATAACTACAATTATGCATTATAATAATATTATTGTATTCTATTAATTATTATTATAAACAGACTGTTTGCACTGTTTTCTGTAAGATTTCAATTTTTAACCTCCCCTAAATATACTGCAGAAGTGTTTACCCTGATGACTGTATTCCTAAAAGTTAAAATGCTTGGTGCGTGCTTGAATAAAGAGAAATTATGATGAGCACCTTAATTTAAATGAAAATCACCTTAATAAATAGATTTTTCTATATTACAGAGTAGTCTACAGTTACAGTCAAGAGTGGTTTGGTTACAACATAAAAACAAACCAACAATCCTACAGAAATTATGCAAACTGTCAACTGCCAGTATTAATTAATTAATTAGTATCTGTAACAAGTGTCCTATGGGGGTGCAACAGAAATATTCAAAAATTTTGTTGTGCCAAGTCCTGACAGTACACTTATTAAAGAAATGGAAAAGGGAAGAATTAAAAAAAAAAAAAGTGTTGAAAAATAATAAAGCAGTTAACTAGTTTATGCCTAAATTTTATTTCAGGATAGCTGCACAAAAAATAATAAAAGCAAATAAGTAGATGGACTTTTAAAGTCTCTTTTCTCTTATTTCAGGCCATAAATAGGAAGAAAGATATCAGACTCTGGAATTTGAGAAACGTGCTTCTAGAAGGGATCT
Organism: Emberiza elegans; assembly: GCA_024865655.1. Taxonomy (NCBI): domain Eukaryota; kingdom Metazoa; phylum Chordata; class Aves; order Passeriformes; family Fringillidae; genus Emberiza; species Emberiza elegans. The sequence continues at coordinate 22,612,083 of JALJVW010000139.1, read as the reverse complement.
TAAAAGAAGCTGATGCATCCAGTCTGAGATGGAGCATCAGACCTACAGCACTGCTTCCATGAATTTCTGTACTGTGCTGTCAGGCACACAGAACTCACCAATACAGAGGCAAATCAGGAAAGGCTCACCTCATTTTGCCTTTTGAAGTTATGTCAACTCGAACAGGCTCAAATTTATGAGCAGGGGATATAACTTCCACTACGTAAGATCCTGAAGGTACATCATGAACCACAAAACTTCCATCTGTCCTGAAAAAAACAGTGAGTTCCACAACATTTCAGTATGCTCCAGAATATGAAACAGAGCGCTTTGCTGTTTGGTTTTGTTTTTTAAAGAAGCTGTGTCATTTTATATTACAAATCTTAATATATCCACAATGACCAAAAGGAAAATTTAAATCAGTCAGCACTCACAATACCAAGCCCTTTAATTCATCAATGTGCGCTGATACAGGAGCAGAAATTCCCTGCTAGGGGTAAAGATTCTGTTGTACCCTCAAGGTGTTGTCTTGCTGGAGGAATAATTTAACAGCCCAAATAAGATCTGAAATAAATTATATTTCGTGTATTCAAGTGATGGCAGAAGTAATTTACACCTTCCTTTCTCTTTCTGAAATACATACAGTGAAGTTTACTTTGCTTTAGTGCTTCTGCTGAAAGCCACCACCCCAGAATGCCATCCTACATAGTGTGGGCTGGTGCTAGGGATGATTTGCAATGCAAAAATAGCAATTTGTACCTTTGTTGCGAAATAGAGGTTTTTACTTCTAATTGCTCCCTTTAGGACCAGCCCACGCTGGAAAGCTCAATCACAGTAATAAGGAAACTAAGAGCTCTGAACACATACACAGAAGGGATTCTTAGACAGGAGGCTTTTATTTTAAATATGAAACTTGAATATTCAATGAAAATATTAGTAAAAGGTTACTTGGAAGCTTCAACACTAGTTGCCTTAAAGGTACAGAAGTTTTCCTCCTATGTGTTTCCAGAAGTTTCCAACAAGAAAACCCTAGTGTTCTCTACCCTGTTAAGAGCAACATCAAAGATCTCTTTCTTAAAAATAAGATACAAAGACAAAAATTTGTTAAAAGGGGAAAAAAATGTAATAAACCCTAACACATTAGAAACATGCAGCAGTAAAACAAATAAATGAGCCCTCTTGAAAGTGAATTCTCAAAGAATTTGTCATTATGTCCTTCACACCACATCTCTCTCTAGAATGCACAACACTTAAAGACCTGCCACCTTTATGTGATGATTTGAATCCCTAACAGTGCTTACGCTATCTTATATTGCAACTGTTTTAAGGATGTTTTCCCTTTAATTAATTAAAGTTTCTTAAGTATTCAATTAAGCATTTAGAAATTTGTCAACCCGACAGCAGTTGTTACATCAGCTCCCAGACATGATGTCAGCCTCTCAGAACTTATTTGTAGTGGCTTAGCAGGTGCTACAGTGCCAGGATTCTACCAGATCTGCAGAGTAGAATCTGTTGTGTTATCCTATTGATAGGACCCAAAGTCAAAGTTAAGTTTAACTCCTATTGTAAGGGATTATTTAAAAATTACGAATATTTATGAGGATAAATCTTAATTCCATGTAATCTCCTTTTCATATATATTTTAAAAGCAATACTGTATTGAAAATCACCAGGAGAATTTAGAATTTACTTCTACTCTTGAAATTACATTAGTTAAGTTCTTAATTCTGAGGATATTTTCTACATGTTAGATTCTCTAGGTCTTTTATCTGAATATATCCAGCACCACCCGAGTCTGAATAAGATAATGATTCTTTACAGCTTCCAGCTACATTTGCATGACTTGTGAAAGAATAAAGCCACGTCCCTTAAATTAGCTTTCACCAGCACAGTTAAAGTTTTTCATGGGTACTCAACACAGAACTACAACTGTAACTTCTAACATGACCAAACATCTCCAGATCGGGCAAATTCTTTGCCAAGGTGAGTTTCTTAAATAAGAAGTGGCAGAATTTACAACAGAAGCTGAGAAGAAACACGGTCCTCCAGACAGCGCAAACGCGTTTGGGGTTTCTGTTTCGGCTGTTGTTTTTTCGTTTGTTTGTTTGAATTACAACTCCGTTCCTGAGTTTTTGGCCAGCAACCTGAGCCATCAGTTCGGATACGCCTGCCGGAGGCTGAGGCCAAACCCTACGGCACTGCTGCTGGCCGTGCCCAGCCCATTACACGGCCGGGGCCCAGCGTTCCCAGCACCGCCCGCAGCTCAGCTCGGGATTCTGCGGTTCCACGGTCCCGCGGCCAGGCAAGGCAGACCGGGACAGGGCCGAGCCCTGCAGGAGCCACCCCCGCAGCTCGCCTTATCAGGGCCGGGCGGGCCGGGCCGACGAGCGGGCCCCACGGCCCCGGGAATCGCCGGCTCCTGCCCGGGCAGGGCCGCCCGAGCCCCCGCCCCGCCCCGCCCCGCCCGCCGCTCACTTCAGGAAGCCGACGTGCTCCTCCCCGTCCACCAGCACCCGGGCCCCCGCGATCCAGTCCTGCGGCTTCACCCCAGGCACCACGGCCCGGCCCTCGATCTTAAACCGCTCCCCGGGGCCCGCGCCGCCCGACGGCTCCGCCGGCCCGAGGGGCTCCGACCCGCGGGCTCCGCGGGGCAGCGGCGCCGCCGAGAGCCAGAGCAGCGCCAGGCACAGGCTCGCGCCCCGCGCCGCCATCGCCGCGCGCCGCCCGCACAGCGCCTGCGCCGCAATAGCCCCGCCCCGCGGCCGGAGCGCGGCGAGCCGTGCGCATGCGCGGGCTCCCGCCGCTCCCGGCCCGGGCAGGGAGGAGAGGGGGGAGAGGCCGGACGGGTCCCTGAGCTTCGGGGTGTGAGGGAGCGCAAAGCATACATAACTCGGCACTTAAAGGGTGGAATGACCGAAATGGGAACATATAGAAAATGGATGTGTAAGAAGTACGCGTAGCTTCCTTGGTAATGGATTTTTAAGGAATTGTGGTTTGAAATCTTAATAGTTATCATGAAAATACTAATAAACATTTTGTAGGGGGAAAAAGTAACAAAAAATCTTACAAAAGATTAAAATTGGCCTAAAGCGTCATCGTTTAAAATCATTTATAGCGCTACATTTTATTTGAATAGTTACAATAGAATGAAAATGTGTTACTTAGTTTTCCATGGGTATTCAAGACAGAATTGCAGCTGTAGTTGGCAGGCACAGAGGTTACGGGAGAGCCCACGAGGGCTGTAATACCTTCCCTGCCCCAATTTCCCTTCACCAAGCACGTCCTGTTGTGTCAGGTGTATTCACTGCCACGTTGTGGCTACGCTTCTTCTACCCCTCTGACTGATGTCAGAGTTAATTACGGAACCTGTGGAAAACACTGTTATTAAACACAATGAACCTGCTCATCAGCTGATAATAAAAATACTGAATCATTTAAAAAGCACATGTCATCCCGTGTCAGTGGGATGTTGTGAATTATTTGTCTATTGGTATCTTTGAGCTGTCTTTCTTTTCTTTGGAGAAAATCAGGAAAATGCATGGTTTATGAGGTTCTTCTGTCACATAAACTCACAAACACCTAAAACTCCAGCAGGAGTTTCCAGTTGGGAACCCAAGAATGCCAGAACTGAATAGTGTTAGAACTACTTGCCAATAGAACTACTAAGCAAAAGCATTTATGTTAAAGCTACTGACAACACGTTTTCAGTACAACACTACAGACAGACATCACAGTGACATATCATGCAGCTAGTGTAAAAATGTGCCTTTTAAAAAAAATATCCTCAAGGAACTGTATTAGGATACTGTCAGGTCACTGTATGAATGACCATGCCCTCCAATTTTAATGATTTCCTCATCCTAATAAGTTGTTTTTATAACCTACATAGTACAGTTTCATGGTTTAAATCCTTGGAGAGCCCAAAGAAAAATTTGTTCTTTCATAATCTAATCCAAGAAGCTTCTCCCTCTATATGTCATCCTGTTAACAAATTGAGAAGTTAATTAAACAGCATCTTGCCTTATCCAATAGCTGCACTGGCATGCACACTTTTCAGTGCTAGGTTAGTCATCCCTTGTCCTCTCACCATGTAACTTCTTTGTATATTAAAAGTTCTCTTTCATACAGATATATCAGTTACCATAGTTTTAAGTGTACACAACTGAGAAAAAAATAATTTGGTTGATTACTGCCTTTTTCTGGGTAAGACTAGCTACAACAGCAGCTTGAGTGGATTGCATAATGCTGTTTTGTCAGTTTTTATGTTGTGCTGTGGGTGTTTGCTAAGTAAAAAGAACAAATCCCAGAACAACAGTAGTACAAATGGAAACAAAGACATAAAAACATCAAGGTATAGATTTATCAGAGTAATTAGCACATCAGCTGGGAGATGCTACCTGTTTTTATTCTAGAAGGAATTTTACTATTAGCAAAGTTGTTTCTGAAGCTTGATTTCAAGTGGATCTCCTATCAAAAGACAGATAAAACTGCCAAGTAACAATTCCAGTTCAATGGAAACAACCAAATAATTCTATGAATGTGAAAATGCAGTCAAGAATGACCTCCATATTTTGTAGCTGTCTCTTCATTGATGGATTCACTCGTTGAGTTGCAACAACATAGAAAATTTCAAGTTTCTTAAAAGTCCCATCCTCCTCACAAGCAAATTTTTGGTTTTGTCTGAGGTGCTTCCACCAGCTGTCACTAACAGTGCAGAGCTGTCAGCCAGATGGGTGAGAGCTGACAGTCCCTAACAGGTTGAACAAAGAGAAGGCCTAGATTAATGTAATGGTATCACACTGGTGACACTGAAATCTGTCTCCACATTCTTGTCACCTTTAGTTTCACATACAAACTGAAAAAGCAGAGAAACCTATTAAATCCATCAGAATCCAAGATCATCACAGCTGTTTACAAAGAAGTGTAAAAGGAATACTGTTGGATACTCTTAAGGAGTAGCAGAGTCTTTTAATCTCCCAAGGATAAAAGGGGTTTGCAAAAAAAGTAGCAGAACTTATTTTTGATGGATCCTCTTCACAGTCAGAATGCTAGCAAAACTTGCTACGTGTCTTTTGCTTACAGGTCACCATCAGTAAAGCATTAAATTAATCTTGGAACATTTCGGTGTAATTGTTCTGAAAGCTTCTCTTTCCACAAAGGTAATAGTACCTTGGCTAGTATTTAAATATTTGCTTTGGATAATGAAGATGATTTGTCACTGGCACTGGTTTCCTGTAATACACCAGATAGATCCTGGACCACAAACAGCAGCAGTCCAAAATCTCTTTTGTGCGTGACTCAGGCTGAATGTGCAGAGGTGTTGACTTTAACCAGACAAGCAGGGAGCACCTTCAGCCCTCTGCCTCTAATCTCACCCTAATCTTTGAGTCAGTCCCCCAATATAGACACACAGATAACAACACTCAACACAGCAGATGAGTAATGCTGGTTCACAGATGTTCAGTGGAAGCAGAGATATAATCCTTGCTGACACAAAGAATAAATAAGAGCTGCATGTGCATTGGAATACTCATAGCTACATCCTATTTGGTTTCTGGTAAACTAATTAGAGGTGAGAAGAAATCAAACTGCCCAGCCAAGTGAGCAGATTTATGAGAATGCACAAACTAAAGACAGATGGAAGAGTTCAGCATAAAGGCACTGTGAAAGGCCACAGCCAGGTAACTCATTTACTGAGCTCTTTCCTACCCAAGGAGCTTTACTATGATTAAACACAAAATTAACAAAAATTGTGCTGCATATTTCTTTCAGCACCATTAAAAAAAAAAATTATTGTGGTGTGCCATCTACTGGCAATTTACTGTGCTACACTAGAAATGGCAAGGGATAGATAAGTCAGGGTTACAGCTTGAGTTCAGCAACAGTCTTCTTATTCCTTTGAATGTAAGATGCCCTGAGAGGGGCTCTGACTTGGGGCAGAAAGTGCACAGGCCATCTTCAGTTGCTCCAGAATCCCAGTCTGCGTCAAACAGACTGCCCCTTCAAAGAACAGCAATGAAGCTGATGAAAGGTCTGGAGCACAAGTCCCATAAGAAGCAGCTGAGGAAGCTGGGTTTTTTTAGCCTGGAGAAAAGGAGGCTCAGGGGAGACATTATTGTTCTCTAAAACTACCTGAAAAGAAGTTGCAGCAATGTGGTGATCAGCCTTTTCAACCAAGTAACAAGTGACAGGAGGAAATGGACTCAAATTGCACCTGGGGATGTTTAGAGAGGACATTAGGAAAAAATTCTTAATCACAAGCATTGCCAAGCATAGGAACAGGCTGCTCAGGGAAGTGGTGAAGTCCCCATTCCTGGAAGTATTTAAATGACAGGGAGATGTGATGCTTACGGATAGGTTTAGCGGTGGACTTGGCAGTGCCAGGTTACTGGTTGGGCTCGATGACCTAAGATGTCTTTGGCAATCTAAATGATTCTATGTTGGGGCAGAAAATCTCTTAATCCCCTGCAAACTCTGCAGTTGTCAGAATAATTCCTGCATCTCCAACATGTCCACCTCCTCAGCATGGAGCCAGCATGTACGATTGAGGAGTTTCCTGTCTCAGAGAGATAACATTCCCCTACTCCCTTGGCTGCTTTCACCTCAAATTGACCAGATAAACTTCTTCAGGACTTTTTTTTTTTTTTTTTTCAGGAATGAACTGTTTTCATGTTCTTATAATGTATGTCCAAAACCATGAACAGGATACTCTATTTTGGCACACTAATCCTAGGAGATAGCAAATGCTGACATCGAAATTGCAAGATGATGGCCAGTTTTGTCTGGTTGCAGTGGAACTCATCTTTACTAAATTCAAATTCATTCTTCAGTGGAGGAAATTTAATTAATAGTTTAAATGCAGGGAAAAGGAGCATAATTTTCCTGCTGTAAAAATTTCCAGACTCCCTCATCCAAGCAGAACAAATATGCAACATGATGGTAACCTGGAAGTCAGTTTCACAGAACTTTGCACTTCTCATCTGCTCCTGTTCTCTGTAAAAGCTTGTCCCTACATCTCTGTTAAGCAGCAATTGTGCATTAACCATGCAAGCAGAGGGTTTAATAATTGCAGCATTCATTAAGCTGACTAGGTAAGAAACTATGACCCACAGAATGGTGCTACACACGTCCTCAGATTCCTGTGTTCTTACTTGTATGAACAGCACCTGTAATCACTCACATGAGGCTAGAATGACACATCACACTGATGTTTGGGTTCTAAAAATATAAGCAGTTTAGGATCCTTATTTCTTGGTCTGCAGTCTAAGTGCCGTTGTTTCTTTTCATCTGGGTTTTACTTCCACAATGCCACAAGGTGGCCTCCACATAATACAGCATTATCCTCACCCCCTCCACAGAATGGCATACCACAGCTTGCTTTTGCTGTACTGCAGTGTAAGTAACAGACCACCACAAAATGACATTCTTCTCTTTGTACTTCAGGCTCAAGAAGCTTACATGCTGTGTAGGATTGGCTCACATCTGACAGGAGGTCAGAGCAGCACAAAGAAGCTGCAAGCACTTTCATAGGATGTTCTACCAGAGAGAAGCTTGTTCGGGAACCAAGCGTGTGACACGCTCACAGAGCAGGTCTAGAAGTTGTCTGTCCTGCAGAGAGTCTGGGAAATCCTGCATCTGACATGTGAAGGGCTGCAGTAATTCAGACAGCATTAAGCAGTTTCCTAAATTATACTACAGTTACTTCTGTGCTAGAAGGAGCTGAAGAAAGAAAGGCCAAAAGCAGCAGAGATCCTCTTCTTGGCTGGAAGTTAAACTATTTCTGGGCTATCAGAAAGTTGATGCTGCTTTTCAAGGAGGTGAATGAAAAAGCCCTCTAAGGATTGATTTACACCATATCAAAGCTTACTGTTCCCTAATTTTTTTTTTTTTTGGTGCTGGGGTGGTTAGGGGAACTTTATTTTACATAATTTATAGTGGAATTTAAAAGTATAACAATGCAAATGGAATTGGAGTAGCAATTTCTGATGATAAACATTTTCTTTGTTGTATTAAAAATGCTACAAAAGCTATTACAGTGTGTACTATTAGCAAGCCTAGACTCAAACTAAATATGAAAAGTAGTAAAACCTGTGAGCTCACAATATCTGACAAAGTAAAAGGAACAAAACTGGGTCTTAAACTCCTTTTCTCATTTACAGAGAAAATTACAGTGGCTCTGAATTGAAGTGAATCTTCAGTAGTACCCGTAGAAACCTTTTTATTTTAAACAACATCTGTTCATTGTTGAGAAGCTGAGAACTGTAACTCTCCTTGGTTTTAAGTTCATTTGTACACACCTTTTCTGTACAAAGATGGCATTTGAGATACATAACCCTACATGCACACAGCTGATACCTAAACAAGTTTACCAGGTTGCTACTTCTTTGAAATTCAACACTTAGAAGAATAACTGTTGGTAACTTTTTCCTACTGTCTTCTTTCAATGTATTGACCTGCAATTCTCCTGTAACTCTTTTCAAAGTATTGTTGAAATAAGCAACTTTTGTTCTTCTGTCCCTCAATCTTTGTCTTGTTTAGCTGAATGAAATAATTTGGAGGTTCATTACGCCTCCTTTCAGTAAGCTAAATATGAATATTGTTTTTATCTTTAAAGTGCATTCCTGTTTGTGCGGGTTTTTATGCTGAATCAGACTGTGCAAGTAAAGGCACGCCTTAATGAACCTGAGTTCGTACATGACAGAAAACTGCTCAAATGTCCCAGTGTGGGGAACTGCACCCATTATCTATCATTAATCAATGGCAAACAAGCTCATTTTCTATGTGTTGTTACATTGCTATTCAGTGTGCTAAACAGTTTCATTAAAGCTACGTGATTAACAGCTTTGTAATAAGTGGTAGTTCCTGTTTGACTCAAATGTATCTATGTCAGCCTCAGACTAGAGGTGAGTAAGAGTCCTATGGGAGTACAGCGGTTCATCTATATTTTATTAATACCTATTTTTTAAACTTTAATAAGTCAGCCTGATGCAGAATTTGCCAATTCTCAAATAAGCCCTGTGGGGTTAAATGAAATAATTTTTAGATTTATAATACTAGCATTATCACAAAAAGTCTTTCCAATTGCAGCATGAACTTTTGTACTTGCCATATGATTCATGGGTTTGGAAGCCTATGTTCCCTTTCTCCATTTTTTGAGCTAAATAAAAATGGCTCATTTTTTCTATTTCTCATACATTTTTGGAAGAAAACAACAGCAGAAGTGACCTTACAATGCCTTTTATACCCTCTAGCTACTTGTTTTCATTATTTGTAAATGTACTGTAAATATATTTGACAGCAGGCTCCTCCGAGAAGCTCTGTATACTGGCTGGCAAAATCCAGGGCTCACTAGAAGTAGTAGCTTTGCCACAGATAGCCAAAGTCCTGAATTTAACTGTGCTTTGCTTTTAGATTCTTATTTTAGGCAAATAAAGTAACTATGATCTACTGAAAGACTGTTGTAGGATTTAATTTACAACCTTTCCTGTCTTCTGCAAGCCTGAAGAATTCAGCAAAGCATCTTACAACTGGTGTTCATTCCAGGGGACAGAGACTCTGCTGTCTAGTTTAGAATTACTTCTTGCAAGTGCAAATGTATGTTTTTAGATACTGGCATATCCAAATATCAGGAGGTGGAAACAAATTCAAGTGATTGCCAGGACTGCTTTGTTTTCATGCAGAAGTTGTGGGGACAGGTGGGTGGGACAGAGAAGGGAAAAAACAGTGCATAAACTCTTCATAAAAATATACACTGCACTGAGGTCCCAGGTAATACCTATCTAGAAAAGAAACAATTTAAATGAAACCCACCACTCTGCTCATCTCTGCAAGTGCTAACGTTATGTGATATCCCTTTGTCCATGAAATACTGTGATGCTCAATGAAAAAGCAACTGGACCTCTTAAAGGCTGCAGTGCTGCTGCCTGGAAGAGGAGCATTCTTCAGCAAGGCCACAGAGAGCTTGAGCTCATGTGAGCCACCAGCAAGTCCCACTGCAGGCTTTTACACAGCTCAGTACCTGGCTGGACAGTCTCTGTGCACACAAAACGTAGGGAGATTAGAAAGTCTGAGGTTGTGCATTTAAAATAAGAAGATTCTCCTTGCATGCAAAGCACACAGTCACATCTTAACCTAGAACAGGCACATACAGAAAAGGAAGCCAGGTTCTTTTATAACCGAATTATCAACACAACTTTAGATGAGAGTTTGGAACATCTCAGGGTAGTTCAGCTAGGAAAGAAACAAAGAAAGAACAAAAGGTTATCCAAAAGGGTCTCTTAGCAGAGGTGATGCTGTGTCTGAAGCTCACAAAGCAGATCAGGGAGCAGTGCTGCAGCTGCCCTACACACGCCACAGCTCTGAATAGCTGACTGCTGGCAGTGCCATCAGGAGAAGCAGCCATACATATGAGACAGTAGCCGTGACTGAGGCTGGGTTCAACCTATCCTTAAATCAGTAACTGCTGCTTATCTTCCTTTGATTTCACCACTAGATGTGGGAACAAAAGGTAGGGCTTGCTGGAGCCATCTGACTCAAATCAGTTCTTTCTCTCAAGTGAGTCTCTCATTGTTGAGACACAAAATTCAATTATGTTGCTGCAAAGCCAGCACAAATGATATTTTCATCAAGAACTGTACTGCTCCTAAACACCAGTGAAGATATTATTTTGGACTATTAAAATCAGTTCAAGCTCTGGATGCATTTCCTAGCCAAAAGACAACCTCATATAAATGCCTGGAAAATGAGACAATTATGCTAAACCAGAAACACACGGACAGCAGTACCTTGGAGACATACCTTAGGACTAATGGGTAGAAACTGCTCTATAAGGTAGGAAAAATATCTTAGTAAGAGTAAATATCTTATATATGAGTAAATATCACAACAACCACAGACAAATCAATTTTGTCAGGAAAAAAAGTATTAATGAGGATACTAACATCTGTAAATGAATGATTTCTCACTACAGAAGTCTATTACAATCAAGATTTAGATTTAATGAGTTTACACATAGGAAGAGAGGTCTTACAGCTCCTTTCACATAAGCAGAACTGTTGACACCAGAACTGTTTAAACCAAACTAAACTTAAAGGAATGACCAGAGGCTAAATGCTCATTTTCCAGAGCTCAGAGAGAACTATCAAGTAAGAAAGCAGCATCAGAAGTGTGTATGCCAAATCTTGCAAACAGAAATGCTGAAATACGCCTCATTAGTCCCTAAGGTAAAAGCTGAAGTTAGCAAGCTGCCAGTTGTGAAGAAAAGCTCCAAGGGCGTTCTCCTCTTATTTACAGCCCTTCAGAGTAAGGTGGCTGAGGTCACAGACCAAATATTCACTTAGAAAGTCAACTAAATCACAGTCCACTAACCCTAAAAATCCCAAACAATTTGTATTGTCAGAGACTCCTTGTTCAGAAAGGCATTATTAAGTCCTCTTTTTAATGAAAAATGGAGGGCAGCATTTGTTGTCATTTAGCTGCAACACTACTTTATGCTAGAGACAAGTGAATTCTAATTTTTGGTTTGGGTTGGGTTTTGAATTGCTGTTTGTGATTTGGTGGTTTTGTTGGATCATATCGTGTCTGTCGTCCTCCCCCACTTTCTGGTTTTTAGCTTTAGTAGCAAACTTCTCTGTTCATCTGGAAAGCAACTAATCTGCTTTTTGAATCAAGAACTGTGAGATGGAAAGACCCCTTTAGAGATGTTGAAGGACATGCCACCACTAGAAACATAAATGTACTGGAGTGCAGAGGAAAGAGAAAAATGATACTTCTGTACAGAAATGACTGCAAACGTGCTTATACAGCATTTTGTGAACCTAACACATCCTCACTCTACCCAACATCCTGATTATTTTGTGTGGTCAGAAAACCATGAACGACACAAGCTTGTAAAATTGAAAATTCAAATTAGCACCAGGAAATATAAAAAACTGCACTCAGAGGGGGCGGCAAGATGGGTGTATAGGAAAAAATCCCCAACCCAAACCAACTAACCACTCACCCCTAAGCAGCAGGATTTCTCCCCAACCACTCACCAACCTGCCGTTTGCAAAGGTTCAGAACTGTAGGCATTTTTAATTAACAGCCAGTAGAATATTGGTAGGACATTCATGTTTTAAAAACATTTATACACAAACAAACCCTCTTAACACAGCTTCATCTTCAATATCATAGTGGCCTCTACAGTTGCTGTGTGTAGGGCATAAGCCTAACCCTCTGAGTTTTCACAGTTCAATGGCACCAAGTTGTTTTGCAGTGAGAACCTGGAAGACCTGAGGGACAAGACATCACTTGGGAAACTAGGTGTGCCAAATATGAAGGCATTTTATTCTCACTTGGATAAGTGACAAGGATGTGAAGCTGGAAATTCAACCAAGCAGATGCGCCCCAACATGTCAGAAGGGTGGAAAAGCAGCAACTGTGAGGAAAGATTGCTCTGTGAGCATCAGGTCTCCAGCCCCGCTTTGTGAAGTGCCTCACTGCTTGGACTAGGCACACAGGACTGGAAAGACTTCCAGTTATCATCATGCCCCAATCTCCTCACAACCACAGGCACTCTTTTGAGGCAATGGGAATTTTGGTACTGCATCTTAAATACTCCTCCTTCCCCAGTTTTATGCAATTCCCTGCACTGACACCCAGGACAGCACACACTGGCCAGTCCTCATTAGAATGTGCCTGTGTTCAAGCCCTCTGTAACAATTACTGATGCCAACACTCACAGGACAGTATTTTCAGAGGTACCTCTTCCAGGATTACCTCATTGTCCAGCTAACAGATTTAGAAAACTCCCTATATGCTCTCTTTAGCCAAAAGCACCTGAAGTGTAACATCTTAAAAAAAAAAAGCCAAAAACAACCAAAAAAACCCAAAAAGAGACAGTTGCTCTAGTGGGCAGTGTTCACTTTACAACCAGCTACTCTGCTTATTCTTATGCTAATGCTTGCTGCTGGCACAGAATTACTCCAGAATTAACACTCCCATCAATCACCACTCATTTTGGCTGATTAAAAAGTCAAGCTTTTCAGACTTGCCAAAACACAAGGTTCAGAACAAAACTTGACACCTATTTCTTCAGTCCTGCTTTACTGCTTCAATAGTAATAGCTTAACAATGTTGAAAATCAAGTTTTATCACTACTTGTACCATGATGGTTAACTGCATTTTTGTAAATTTACTGTTTCCTGCAGCTGGAATATGAGGTGACAGTCATTCAGAAATTAACTAATGCAGCAAGGTTGTTTTTTCCTTCCTGTTCAAACTTGTTATTTTAATAACTAAAATTTTAAGCAAACAGACATAAATGCTTATGCCTTTATGCTTCAAGACAAAGTACTATTAGCAGACATAGAAGAGATTCCTGCTCTCCAACCAAACACACAACAAATAGCCCCTTTCCACATTCATTGCAGCAATTTCATCAGAATGGAAAGAGCAGTTTTAGCTCCTTACAGCCAAGAGCTACTAAGACTTCAATTCCCCAATAATCCATCATTCCACTTTTATCTAGACTAAGTAGATAACAAGACAGCTGATTCACATGAGAAAAGACAACTCAATAGTAAGGAAATGTGCACTGTCCTAACAGCTGCCCGTATTTGTGCTATTCCCCCATTTAGAACCAAACATGCCACAGGTTTCTTGTATGTGGCAACCCTGCTCTGAAACCCTCCTAAAAATTGTTTAACTCTTGCAGAAGTTTGTCTCATGCAGAAGAGATGTAATGAAAACCTGTTATCACAAAGGACAAAAAGATCAGCTATTTTTCTGAAGGTGGAATATTTACTGCACTAAGTCTTTAAATCTATAGAATATCTGAAATGAGTAGAAGTGGCAACTGCAAGAACCAAACATGATTTGAGGTTTTTGAAAGTTCAATAGATTCAATTTGACAAAGAGACATCATAAATTACAAGAGCTATTTTATACTGTCTACAGCTCACCTTAAAGTATGATACGAGGGTGCATATGTACTTCAACACTTACACCTGTAAGAGCAGGCAGTTTTGGAATGTAACTTTATCTTGATCTTTAGATTTGGGTTCTTTCACAATATACATAGTGCTTGCGCAAAAAAGAAAGTATCAAGAATACAATTACAGTAATAGTAAAGTCCACTAGTTGTGTTTATTTCAAGCCTATACATACAGAAAACAGCCTCCTTCCCAAATCCACAGGAAACTGTTATTCACAGAATGGTATTAAAAGAAGTCAGAAACATGTTTGTAAAGCATTTTATCACATTTTGGCATCTATCATTTTCCAAAGGGGATTCAAATGGTTCTAAGCACTTAAATGAAAGAATAAGGGGAGAATAAAAAGGTATAAATGGAAGGGATAAATGTGTGTTTTGTTACAGCAAAGAACAGATGTTTGACACCCCAACATTCAGTTGCTCATCTACACTACAGCACTCAAAGTAATCACTGCCTGAATTGAAGCACTGATCCCCTATGAATCACAACCACTATGGAACACATTCAAGCTGAAGACAGATCTCATTTTACAGCAATGATCAGCAGCCATGATCTACATAAAGAGATATACTACAAAACTGTCAGTACAGAAACAGAAATGTTCTAGGTCTGCAATAGTTGAAGACTAGGTGGATCTTTCCATTTTATCCCTTTAAGGGACAGTGCTACACATGCCTGCCTCCCTTATGGCAGGTTAGTATCTGAGTCCAGCTTAGTACTCAATGCAATAAACAAGAACAGAAACAATACTGCAGCTACAGTTATTTAGAATGAAAGCACTTTATTTTTTCCAACCAAATTCAAAGTCAAACCTAGAGCTGTGAGTGCACACTTCATTTCATAGGTATTAACAACATTTGTGAGAAAAGTTTTAAAGATGGAAATTCTTCACAGTTGCTTCAAACTGAATCATGTTAAATAGCTAGCCCTGTGTTTTGTCTAGAATTCTCATCTTCCCGTCCTCACTTCTAACAAGACACACTCTTAGTATATTTAAAGTAGATGAGCAATAAATAACATCATTAAACCCTAAAAAATATATGTGAAAAGGGGGAGAAAAATAGTTGCATTTAGTCTCATTCCGAGACATAAAACAAGTTATTTAACTCATAGAATAAACATTGTTTAAGGAAGGATAACATAAGCACTAATAACACAAGCATGCTCAATTTATTTTCTCTGTGAATCTTTATCTGTAGCCTACAATGATTACTGTGTGTAGGATGGCAGACTGAAGGCAAAAAATTAGACTACACTGTCTGGCTTTTACCAAGGCTATTAAAAACTGCTTCATTTTTTTCCTTCACTAATGCAACATCAGCTCAATACAAAGTTCCTCTCAAAAGAATCGACTGCTTTCATGAACTTTAGCATTTGCATTGCACAAAGCTGGAATAACTTCACACCAGTACCATAATTTGCATGGTTTTGTATTCTGAAATAGCTGACTACGAACCACCAGTTTAACTTTGCACCAGAAAACTAGGCACAAAAATAGCTGTAAATCTCCACATGAAGACAGACATTCACTCTTCTGTAGAACTGGAATATCTGGCAAGATGAACTGGCAAAAGCAACCACATGCCAGTCTAAAATGTAAGCTTCACATAGATACTTTCAAGTTTCCACACTAACAATGTCCACTCTTTCAAGAAAAAAACTCAAAAAAATCACAAATTAGCACTGTAGCATCCATCTTCAAAACCTTTATCTCTTCAATGCTAAATTCATGAAGATGTTTAATGCCAAACTTGCCTACTTCAGATGCCAGAAAATGAAAATACAGCCTGCTTTATAATGCAGTGGGGCTGATGTCACTCAGCACAGGGCATGTGTACTTTGTCCTTTCCTACTCTCCCATCTCTCCTGCACCTCAAGTGTTAAAACTGCAGCCTCTGATAAAGCAACCTACAGGAGGGGAAAAAATAATTATTTATATCTCACTGTGGAGGGTAAGCTCTTGGAGGGCTGCTGCTATTTTATTTTTTTTTTAACACCAGCAACAATTTGTAAGCATTATTAATGAGTGTAGAACTGCAGTACCTATGTGATACAAGAGTAGAGGACTCTTTCCTGAGAAATAGGTATAGTTCCTTCAAAACAGAGACATACATAATCATTAAGACATGCTAACTTCTTCATACCCAGCTAATTAATGGCATAGCTTTTTCCACCTCCACTCTTCAGCAAGCTATCAGCAATACAACTTGGCCACTTAAATTTACAAAATACTGGACTTTTTTTTCAGGCCTGCAGAAAGAGACAGTTTGCCAGAAGAATTCTTTAACTTCAATTTAGGGGATGGGCAAATCCTGGGTCACACTGAAAAGTACTCCTTCTGCAAAACAGCCTCAAGTACCTTCAGGGAAAACGGAGGCAAAAGACAACTGTTTTTCAAAGACATCAGTTTCACATCAAGGGGTATAATATGAAGAACAGCTTTGTGAAGGCATCCTTCTTCCTGAAGTACATACCTGCTTCTGCATCACAAGAACACACAGGAAAAGGACTAATTCTGTCTGGATCTTCTGACACAGCCTCAAAATGGCATTTTTAGAAAGTATCACAAAAGTTATAATTTATGCATGGGATAGCTCATAAACTTAAATCTTAGATTCACTGAGACAACTACATGAATTAAGTGGTTTTACAACACAGCTGTGTTGTAACTTTGACCAGATATTATACATGTGCATTCTGTAACAGTAAAACTGATTCCTAGCCATTTGAGAGCTAAAGAGAATACAAGAAGCTGAACCAGAATATTAGTGTGAATAGTTTCAATGAATTAAGAACACAATGGAAAAAATAATTTCACAATACAGACACCTGAACCCTGTTCTTACAGTCTAGTAGCTGCCTGAAAACAGTAAAAAATTCATTTAAAATAAGGCACAGATACTAATGACAATGTTTAATACTGTATTATTGATGCTGTCAAAATACAACTTTTGGCAGTTAAAAAGAATGCATTATTTTATTAGGTATTCCTCAGTAAGGATCCTCAAATCAATCTTACCTTGTCTCTAAAACAAAAGCACTGTCCACAATTAGGATTTGGTAACTCTATGGCCACATACAGAATTCATACTAAGCCCATGTATCTAAATCTACATTCAAGCTAGATTTTTAAATACTAGAGTATCCCTTTAATCAATTACAACTATTCTTTCTTATATTACCAGAAATAAATGGCCATGAGTTACTTTGTCTATTAAAAAAAATACAAAATAAATCTGAGTTTCCATAAACAATATTCTCCTCGAGGAATAATCTATGAGTTTCAGCAATTGCCACCCAAATGATGAAACTAGACTTGGTTACTTTTACACTTAAGTGTTCAATGGAACAGTAAAGTAATACAAGAATGTTGTCATACTATAGTTCCTTTAGATTTTTAATTGATAGTAAGAACATTTGAAAAGTCCTATTTCAAAACTTTAGCATGAAATATCTCTAATGATGCATAACAATTCAAGCAAAAAGACTGGCTATGTGTATGTCTCCAAATTGTCCCACAAAGTTTGCAGTTTTGGGATGCCTCAGAAACTCTTTGTAACTGACTGCCCTAGGAAATGCAAAACCTTTGGTGGTTTACAGAACAGTCAGACAACTAAAAGCACCAAGTTCTCATAACAGATTTCTAGCTGGCCTTCAGAACTCAGCAACAATGATACATAAACTAATACAATACTAAGCAACAGGAGGCCTGAACTTATTGACCACTACAGGAGTTTAAAATTAATTAATCCGTAAAGCAAAAACCACTTGCGGCTATCAAAAGACTTTTCTCCTGCGCGTCAATAAAAGTGCACATGCTTAATGCTAGGTATGGAAACAACCCTTGCAAGTACTTATTTTTAAGGAAGTAGTCTATTTGGTCATACATGCTGTGCATGTATACTTTTAAGTGAAGAGCTGGCACTTTAAGTTTTAATTGAAAAAGCGTGCTTCCTAATCACAAAATTAAAAAAGGCAACAGCAAGCCTAAGATTAAGACTCCCTCAGAGCTATTAAGATACAGATTTAATTTAAGATTTTAAATTAAAATAGAACAGCATTTCAATATGACAGTAAAAGTTTATAGCTGTATTCTCAATGCTGTTGTTGGTATGACTTTGCCATCATTGATCAGGTTAGAACTCGATCAATTTTGCGAAAGTTCTTTGTCAGTTTCTTAAAGGAGGTAGTATAAACAGGGTGTAATTTGAATAACATGGCCTCACCTGGCTGTAAACATTTCAAACAAGAGACATAAATACCTATAATAAAAAGTACTGTGGAAGAGATTATTCTAGAAATTGATTTTTTTAACTTGAAAAGAAAAAACAGTAGATATATTTAATATATTTACTTATTTGCATGTAGTTTGAATGATACAGAACAAGATTACTGTGTTAGAAATCCACATACAATATAAAAACATTTGTTAGACATAAATTCACCATTCTGCTGACATTTGCAATAACTGTTTACCCAAGCTTAACTTCAGGTATTTATAATATTTTTAATACATGAATCTTTGTGTATGTGCAATGTTTCATTAACTACACAATGTGAAACCCTGATTTTTGTAGTTTTTCATCACAATCTGAACATAATAGCTATTTGCATCTTAATACATTGGCTTTTTGAAACACTAGTAATTAAGGCATCTTTGCTGTATAGTTTCTCAATAGTGCAAACAAAAACTGTCTTTAATAATTTGATTAAAACATAGAAGTAACTGAATAGCCCAAAGTTTTTTGTATTTTTTTATGTAATTGGAAGATAGTTGTGCATTTTGGAGTTCTCTTGTGAAAGAGACATTTAAAAGCTCTTAATGCTGATTGTTTTTGTTGGTTCCTTATAACTGGTTCTGCTGTCTTGTCTTCATGACAGTATAGTTCATCTTCTTTTATGGATGATGTTGTAAGGTAGAGTAGCATTTAAAGGAATACCTAGTAACTGAGCGAATCCCAAATGCAGCAAAGGCATACAGTTTTCATAGTGCACTTTCACCTCACTGAAGTAAAAGTTGCTCCTACTAAACATTTTTCCACTTCAATGTGAAGTAGATTGTTAGAGTTTTGTTAGTGGTTTCATTAAACAGCTTGACAGTTCAGTTCTCTTCTGCCAGTGTTTCTCAAAAGGCTTTCGCACATATTTCAGGGATACTTTAGGGGATTGTTTCACCACATAAGCACACTGTTTCCCCATCATGTCAGTGTAGCTGCAATAAATAAGCATTTACATCCTAGAAGGAAAAAAAGGAGAAAGTGTTTGTCACATTACTTATAGCTCCAACATCAACTCTATGTCTGAAGCAGGGCAACCTCAGGACCGTAACACAAGAATTATTATATTTGCCCAAATTTCAGAACCAGTTATCTTCATGATTACTTTCAATTAATGTTTCCAATGACATTTCTTTATGTACTAAAAAGCTTGCCAGAAGAGTAGGATTCATTTTCAAAGCTATCAATTTCATCTGTTATTCCTCTGCTCCCTGCATGAGCAGGAAAGATCATCGTCATCATATGATCACATAGTTAAAACATGTTATTTATGATATTCCTTCACCCAACCCCTCCAACATTCTTGTACTACTTTTGCTCTGACTTGCTCAGGCGACTTTGGTCACAATCTATCCTGATACACATTAAGAAGACAGCAAATGAACATAAAGGGAACCTGAACTCTAGAGAAACAAACTAACTGACAGTACCTATAGCTGCTATTCTGATCCAGCAAAAGAACTAGGCAGTCTACCTAACATGCTTTCATAGCTCTACCAACTTGGGAGTTAGAACTCAGTTCTTCTGCATCCCTGTTGACTGAAATGCTGCAAGAATTTTGTAATTATCCTTGTAGGGACATTAAAACTGAAGTCACGGGTGCACAGCAGTTCCAGAATAAAAGGAGAGTTTACTTGTTTGACACATCAAAGTGATCAATTCTGTAGGCACAGAAATATAGATTCACCAAAACTCCTTCAGATGTAAGTAAAAGATGCAATTTTTTAGTTCTTTTCAAGTTCACTCAAATCCTGCACACAACCAACTATTTGCTGTAACTCCTTTGTCACTGTCCACCTTCATCAGGTCCCTCCACCTGGAGATGTTTCTATCGAGTATAACTGTTGGTGCCCAATCTCAGAAAGCCATGCTTATAGAGATGAACACAAACAGTAAAACATGGATCTACCAGACACCCTCCCTATGTTACTGATACCATAAACCTACTGAAAAAGGCAAGCAGGGATACGTCTCAGACAGGCTGTTCTGCCCACCAGAAACTCACCATTTTCTAAGCATTAGGTCAGCAATAAGCTTTAGAATTTACTATGCTGTCACTTGCCCCTGTCACCTGATATGCAAATGCCAATGAAATTCCTGGGCTGAAATTCTCCATTACACTTATAACAATGGCTACAACAGATCTAAGAGAAAACCTATCTAAGAGAAAACATCTCTTAGATGTCCCTTCCACAGTCTACCTACTCAACTGAGCCCTTTTTCAGATCATTTTAAGGCTCATTACTATTAGCTACTTTGTTACTAAGGAGATGCTTAAGAACAGTTATCATTTTAATTCACAGAACAGCTCCAGATTTCTGTAAAAACCTCGCAATATAATTGAGCATTAGCAGTAAATAAAGTAAAGTGTTTCTGTCCAACCACAGTTTAGCATAAATAAAACAGGAGGAATACCATGTGATACAATCATGTTTATTACTGAATACAACCAGAACTGGAACCAGTACTTACCTTAGCTATATTACCAGTATATCCTGGAACCAGAGTAAGGTGATTCTCCTGCTCCCACAAAACACTTAGCTGTTGTTTTAAAATATGAATGTTTCTGAAAGAGAATGAACATCACCTTACAACAGAGGTAGTATATTTCAGTAGTCTCTTTTACTAAAATGAATTATTAATGCTGCATATAGACTTAGCCTACATAATAGATATTGCCACAAGATCTGAAAAATTTTGATTCAACTTCCACAGCATTTGTATAATCCCTGATATGACTACATCCTACAGGTATTAAAACAGTAGCAAAAAAAAAGAAAAACAAAACCAGTAACTTAACTATCCTTAAAACACTTTTAAGCTGTAACCTTAAAATTATAAGTTTGCCTTTTATAGGCAAGATGTGCTCCTACTGATCAAAATTAGAACAGATTGAGATGAAATCGACCACAGAAACACATTTAAGTATTTCCCAACACTATACTCACCCATCTTCTGCCTTTTCTGTATGTGCAGATAGTTCTGACCACCATCTTTTAATGACAGCCTGAAGCCAGTTTAAACCCACTATCACGTATCTGTAACAACACATTTTACACATTATGCATTTCCCTCTCCCTGCAGATTATCTACAAACCAGATAAATAAAGCACTGAGATAACTTTGTAAGCAATTTAGAAAGCAACACATTTTCTATTCTGGAAGGAAAAAATACAGACAAATTGGTAAATTTAAATACTTGTTTACACTTGCAATGTCTAAGTGAAGTTCTTATTGAAAAAGTACAAGAAAACTCTGCATTGATTACATGTTATAAAGCATACTAAAACGTCAGTGCTAATCTTTTGGACTATTTAGGATAAATAAATCTGCATAAGGGCAAAGCCAGTCCTCTCTCCCAAGTGCCTAACATTGCAGAAAAGAATTTCTGCACTGCTGTTTTGTTAGAGGAGAAAGCTCTGGAATGGAAGCTTTCATCTGAAATTTCCTCATTTCCTGAGAAAGGCAGAGTTGGGAGAAGGGGCAGAGGGAACAAAAGTCAGAGGATTAAAACCCATTGATTTCCAGGGCTCTGCACAGCCAGGAAGTAATAATGTTTCAAAAACATCCCAAGCTGATACTTACTCTTCGTATTTGCTTTTAAGCAGAGATTTCACTAAAGGCAAAAGATCTACACAGCAGCCAACTGAAACATATGGTTTTTCTTCCTGTAAACTTAAAAACAAGATGTTTCATAAGTGCTTGAACTTCAGTGTGGTTATAAGCAGGTTCCAATCCCCCACTTTTTTCTGTTTGTACCTGTTTGTAAGCACAGGAAGGCAGTCTACTACTACTCCAAGATCCTGTATCCTAGAAACAGTAAGAATAAAATCAGAAGTGTTACTTGTAGATCCTACTACTAGAAGTATATGCTTCCACTATGATTTAAAAAGTGTAACTAAGTCACAACATTTACAGAACTGCTACAAATACTGTGGCATATTTGAGATTGCTGTCATTTTAAGGATATAAAAGAAAAGACTTATTTTACCTCACTAAGTAGGCTACCAGTTCACTTATACTTCTCCTTCTCCAAAAGGTTAAAGCTACGTTCAGTCTCAGATTCCTGCTGAAAAGAACTTGAGCCATAGTTTCATGGTCCTGAGAAACCTGCATGTTTTTAAAAATATAAAATGTTGCCACAAGTTAAGTAGCCAGTGATAAAACAATAAACTACTCAAAATATAATCTGGTATATTCTACCTGTATGTTGATGAGTCTGTTTTAGAAATTTATCTCAGAATAGACTTAAACCCATAAATGTCCCTTGGGGTCACAAAAATATTGGACCTACTTTACACGAAAGCTGCAAGAATAAGGTTTGTACCTCTTTACCACCTAAGGCAGGTATCAAATAATTAAAATGACCACTCACGAGCATCAACCTATAATTCTCACCAACTCTGAAAACTTTTTACTTAGATGATTATTAATTTTGACACAATTTAGACCCAAGTAATTACATGTATTATTCCAAACTCCAACAGAAAAGGTTCATTTCTGAAAAAGCCTGTTCTCTGAATGAAGTTCAGGCATTTTAATTAATTAGACCTTGGACTGGAATGAACACTGCAGAGCCACACACATCTCTCAAACCAGTTAAACAGTCGTTTGTGATCAGAGGCCAGTGATCTGCTCCTTAGCTTCTCAGAAAATGAATCTTTCCATCTTCATTTTTTTATCCATCTTTCTGCAGCCTCTTTATTGTACCTATTCTGCTCTTTTCTTGAAACCATCAAATTAAACAGTGCAGAAGCGCTGCAGACTTGCACCTTCAGCCCAGCAGCCTCTCAGGGCTCTCCCTCACAGGAGCCCACATTTACAGCACTGTGACAAGACAGCAGCATGGTGATAGCTTCTGATCTTACCATCCCTGCCGTGCCTCACCTTAAACGCATGCAAGCCCCAATGAGTAAGAAAAATCTATTGTGACAGAAATGCAAACTTCAACATTAAGGACCTTAAATGGCCTTTATTGTCACAAAGTCCATTTAATTTAAATACCTCATCTTTTAGACAGTTTCAGAAGCCTGACAAGTATCCACTAGGTTTCCTCAACCAACCCCAACAAGAAATAAAGCTCATACAAACACTTCAGTTAGTTACGCACAAAGTTGATACTGCTATTGAAAACTGTCCTAATCTACTTCACCAGTTTATTCTCATTGATTTACTAACATTTTTACACTTCTATAAACACACACGTGGACACCTGTCCTGCCAGTTCATGAAACCTATGCAGGGCAAAACAACATTCTCCTTTGGTGCTGGCACAATTTTAACTCAGTCAAGTCTGGCAGATCTGAGCTTCTGACTGACAAAAATATGAAGAAAAGTGGCAGGACTATTACTATTGACAATTGCATCACCATAAATGGACAGACTGTAAATCACAAGACCTGATATCTGCAGAATTGAAGAAAATTAATCTAAAGAAAGACACCAACACTTCTTTTTTAAACTGTAGTTTCTTCAAACTCTACCCACCTCTGAAAAAAATGCACTATATTTGGATGAGGGGCCTTCTGTTTGAGACGAGCCAGAGTCGCTAGAATTCAGCAAGTGTGTCCGACTGTTGTGAAGTTTTGCTGGCAGATTCCCTGCACAAGCCAGTTCATTTTCTTTATTTGCCATGTCACGGCCCCTAGATTTAGGGCACAGTTTCTTTCTGTAACAAGGCTTTGGAGTATAACAATGAACTTTCCTTTTACAATATACCACTTTGAAAAGAGAGAGGGGACTGGCCACCGTTTTTCCAACCGTTACTCTGCAATAATAAAGCACTATTTTAGTGAAGGTTGATCCAAACCAAATCAATTGCATTATTATGTTTATATATATATAAATATGAATTCAGCAGTCAGCTTTCAGTTTGTTGAAAACATTTTTCCCCCAATACATATCCTAATGACACTTGGGTTATTAGAAGTCATGCCACCAATATTCTTCTCTGTTTTTATTAATGTAGAGACTCATTATTATGGAAGAAAACACAAGAACAAAGAACCATGTTTAAAATCAAGACCCATCATCCATTTGTGTTTGCTTTGGTGTTGTAATCAATTTCAACTGTGATTTTCTCCCTACCTCTGTCACACTTTAAACTCAGATATCACACAGCACAGCCTTCCTACCTGTTTGTGTATGAAGCCAGCTGTTTTGGAGACTTCTTACCCTGGGAGAAAGGAAATAGAAAAAAAAAAAGCTGTATTACTATATAGGGTCAAACACTCCCATCTATACTACTTAGCATTAATGGTAACATTTAGATTGTGCACATCAGCAAGATAATGTTATGATCTTTTTTTGGTAACACTGGTGATAAAATTTTAAAAAAGAGGATATTGATATCTTCAACACTGTTTGAAGAGGTCTTACAGTAAGTTTGCCTCTCCAGTGCTTCCTTCCTCTGTACTCCACTGTCTTACTCTTCAGCCAGTAACACAGGTAAGAGGTTATAAAAAATACTTTTGAATAGCAAGAATCCAGTGAAAATCTACGTGCTGCCAACATGCTAGGTGAAGCTGTATAATTATACAAGGATCTATTTCAATGAATGGGTTTCACCTACTCCACCTCTCACTTGTGCCATGTAGCTCTCTTGGCAGGAAAGAACTTTTTCATGCCAGAATTCCTGTATTGAAACATTTTTTTGGCTAGACTGCAGAAAAGCACACATGGGTAAGACTCTATCAGTACCTACTGCTCATATCAACAATACAATGCACTGATCTGTGCAGCTGCTGCCTCTATCTAGTATTACATACAGTTTTCATAATATAACTGCTATATAAACAATTTAAAGTTCTATTGCACATCTAAATATCAGATGTTTAGTAGTGCTGTGCTTCTAGATTTGGACTGCTCAGAACTATATACTTGTTTAAATCTTCACTTTTCTCAGAGGACATAAAACAACACAACAAACAACACAAACAGCTTACCTCCTTCATGATCTTTTTAGTGGAAGAAGAGATTTTTTTTCTGGGGAGATCAATGGGATGACCTTCAATAAGCAATACTTTCTGTTTTTTAACATTGTGAGCTTCAGATGCCATAATCTCTCAAATCCCTGTTCTCAAAGGAAAGATATTTAGTTGTATTTTCTAAAACATTCTGTCAGATTTCTTCAAACACAGCTAGCAACACTAGAATTCAACTATTTCCAAGATCTTCAATCCTAGATGTAACCCACGACATCATCCTTTAGTGCACATTAGCCAGAGGCCTTATTATTAATGCTTTGAAAATTTCAAAATCCCTATTTAGCTTTCAAGAAAGAGGAAACAAAATAAAAATCACAAGAAACCAAGGCAGAGATTATGTTTTCACACCAGTTTCTACACCTGCACTGAGGGGTGCCATACAAACAAGAATTCAAGTAAAGAATAGGGCAATTTATGAAACTCTTTCCTCACACTATGAACTTAATCTGCCACCTAGAGAAAAATAATTGGTTTCACATTTGTTTCCAAGTACGAAAGGCGGCTAAAAAACTGATTCTTGTTTTTTAGGAAGAAAGCAAGCTTTATCAAAACAACAAAGGTTAAAAAATAAGTGAAAGATCCTCCCCTTATTTTATTGGCAAATGTACATCCCCCCTCCCCTCCCATTTCTGTCAAAGCAGTGCTTTGCCCATTTTTCATACTAAAACCCACAACTTTATTTTATGCCTAAAGTCCTTTGTCTTGAAGTATGCAAGTATTTTTGTAAGAATCAACACCAAGACTGGGACAGCTGTACATATGATTTTGCATCTTTTGTAAGTGATCAGAAGATCCATTGCTTGAGACTAGGTTCAACTACTACCACAGAGGCTCTATTATTGAAGTGTTTTAGCAAGACATCCTACACTACTTTTAAAAGACAACCACTTGCTCCAATATTACTGGTTTTCCCCTAAAAGGTACAACTGTGGTCTCAACAAGAGTGCTCCAATTTCTCCCCTCAATCTTTAGCAGCAGCTCTATCCTTTTTACTCTACGTAGCAGATTTACCTCACATTAAGGACTTTGTCATTTAAAAGACTAAGACACTGAGCACTGAATAAGCCAGATGGGAAACAGCTTGTTAGCCATGAAGATCCATGCAGTAGCTAAAGGCCATCAAACGGAACAAGCAGGCGGCAGGCCCAAAACAAGACAGATGCTACATTCAGGCACATTCAAATCCCTCTTGTAGGGTCCAGTGGAAGAAAAAATTCTTTTGAAATATTCTGGTATTCTTTGGAATTGGATCAGTACTAAAGAACTTCACTTGAGATGTCTCTCAAAAATGGGGTATATCCTGACAAAATCCCTTACCCTGTAAGAAGGGAACATAGCTTCAGACTACAGCAAGAACTTCAAATGGCAGCATTATTTAGGGCAATATCTTTAACAGCTGGTGGCCAATAATTTTTGAGATGCAAGTCTGGCTTAAGACTGGTTCATTAACTTAATTTTTTCACACTATGAGACAGTGATGAAGAGTGATCACTTTGTTAGCTCTCCACACTTCCTAGTTCTTCCACATAGGTCTGTAAATAAACTTTTCCCTAAAGTTTAGAAAAAAACCTCACATAAACAAACACCTTTTCCTCTGCTTATCAGACTGGTTAAAACCACTACTTGGACTTAAAATGGGCTGTATATTAAAATTTGTACTTGGAGCACAACACAAAGGCATATGCTGAACAACTGGACTTTTGAAGAAAAACTGAGCAATCCTAAAATCCAACCAAATCCATCCTTTTATTCAGGTCAGTGATGAAGAAGACTTGGAAAAAGTCTTGACTGCTTTTTTTCTTCCATCCATTGTTTGAGAATAATACTGAGGGGAAAGCAACAAACTAAAATGTTAGGAGGGACAACCTCCAACCATCAGAGTTAAAACCCACAGCTACCTCATCAGATGCTAAAAAATCCCTAATCTCTGTTGCTGAAGGAAAATTTCTGTGATTACTCCCATAACACACCATCAGCTTACAATTCCTCATGCCTAACAGTGACTGTTCTTTATTTTTCCTTGTTTAACAAATGATCTCAATCTTCCCTCATCTTTCACACTAAGCAGTACACAAGAATCTGATCACCAAAATAAATGACAGCACTATATAACTAGAATACTTTTGGCTCAAAAGAAGTTGAAAATATTAGAAGACTAAAAAGAAATGTCTTACCAAGGAAATTCAATTAGCTTATCTGTTCTTAATACTGGGCTCTAAAGGGCACATAACATCTCAAAATACCTGAACTGGAGCTATCTGAACTGGAGAGAGAGGACTCTGAATGGAAGGAAATTCCTTACAAAAGGTTGCATGTATCCAGGAGAAAAATTAAGAGAATTTTACACTCTAACAAATCTGACATAAGAATATATTGTTTCCCAGCCTCCCAGCTGAAACAGAATGAAACAACAGAACTATCAACTCTTTCCTTAAAGACTGGTAAAATAAATTCAAAAGGTCAAGAGATTACCAGATATAAAGGAACATTTAATGAAGCATAGAAAAATCCTTGCATATGACTTTGCTGTCCAACATTTTAAAGAGGTTTCCATAGTTTAACCTGTTGAGGGTCTCAGATTATGCAGAAGTAGCAGCGAACATTTAAGTAGTAATGAAACATTTGTGTTTTTAGCTCCCTTGGAGCTGACAAAGTACCTAAAGAAAACACATGTGGAAAACACAGTCAATACTTAAAGAGCCTCAAGGAAGACCCAGACTGACATCTCTGTTGCACTAATTAGTAAACAATGTAATCAGGAATAGACTTAGTGGACACAAACAAATAATATAATGGGAAAGATTCAGCCTGGCTGTCACTAAGGCAACACAGCCTGGAGAAGAGAAGGCTGCAGGGTGACCTCACTGTGGCCTTCCAGTACCTGAAGGGGCTACAGAGAGCTGGGGAGGGACTTTTTAAAGGGCATTTGTGATAGCCCAAAGGGTAATAGCTTCAGACTGAAACAGGGCAGGTTTAGATTAGATATTAGGACAAAATTCTTTACCGAGAGGGTGTTGAAACACTGGAACACATTTCCTAGAGAAGCTGTTGATGCCTTGTCCCTGGAAGTGTTCAAGGCCAAGTTAGATGGGGCTTTGAGCAGTCTGGCCTAGTGGAAGGTGGCCCTTCCTTCCCACAGCAGGGAAATTGGAACTAGAAAATATTTAAGGTCTGTTCTAACCCAAATTATACTATGATTCTGTGAAGTCCTGCTCTGCAAAATTAATGGAATTTATTAAGAATATGGGGTAGTACAACATAGATAAAGAGCAACTAAATGATAGAGTCTATTTGAATTTCCAAGTCCCTCACTTGGATCTTGAGGAAACTAAGCAACCAAGTGAAAAAAAGGGAAAGCTCTTGCATGCACAAGTATCTCAGGAACAGCCATAAACTGCCTAAGCAGTTTCCACACTGCAGAAAATGACCTCCAGATCCCTGGGGGAAACCTCCATTGGTTTATGCTGTTTGATATATTAATAAATTACCTCACAAAAGGTGATGAAGACTGTTGACAATACAAAGTCATACCAGTGAAGGGCTAACTGAAGAACTGGAGAAGACTGTGATGTACAATAAGCAAAAGCAATACTTATAGATCAATATAAAGCAAAGCCTATGTATCTGCAGGCAGGAGAAAATTCTGGGTTCCCACTGGAATCACAATCTCTGGGCTAGTAACTGCCACCCACAACAATATCTGGATATAGGACAGTTTACCTCAGATCAACTGGATTGTTTAGCACTCCATGGGGATCAATAAATAGAAAAATAAACAGAACACTACTGTGACAGTGTGCAGAACTAATTTGTGCCTGTATTTCATACATTGAGACCAGGGTTAGTTAACTTACTTTAAAAAAAGCCAAATCAACCCTAAAAAGTAAAAAAAAAAACTTCTGAGTAAAGTAGAAAACAGCTCAGACAAAGGAAGTTAAAAATACGTGGAGTATCTTTTATATAATCAACAACTGATTAGATCAGCCTCTTCAGTCTGGGGAAGAGGCTACTTATAGCCATCAGGGGAAGTAAGACAAAAGCCTACAAAACAAATGGCTTGGAGAAGTTGCATAGAGATTGTGCCCTCTCTTGCCCAATATAAAAATAAGGGTCAAAATAGCTGAAGATCTGATCAAAACAAACACGGTAAAGCTGTGTGCAAATTATTATCAACCTGAACTTGCCACAGGATGTTGTGGATCCCAATGTTTTATATGGGCTCTAGTACAGACTGTGCAAATACATTTAAAAAAATATACTAAAAGTGATTAAATTGAGATACACAGCCATGTAGTCCAAACAGAGCAGAACACAAGCAGAAGAATCTGGTATACACAAACCTAACAGTACTATAATAAACTTAGCCAACATCCTAAGAAACCAGCTTTGAAAGGCTTAGTAACACCTAGGAAAATGCTGGCTGGCCAGCAATTAAAAAGATGAATGCTACAGGATGAAAGGCACTTTACATGGCTCTTCACAACTTTGATTTCCTATTTGCAGTCAGATATCATCTAGGGATAGCTAATTAGACACTACAGTCCCCTGTAATTTTGGGATATATACAGAGGGTTCTTAAACTGGCATTAGATACTAATTCGTACAGTCAAACAATCTATACCTTAATGTCTTTAATTTCTGACTTTTCCCTTGTGATGAGCACAGCTAGTTGTACTTGATCAGACAATCTGCTATACAATCTCATTGAGGCCCATGCCTTTCCCTCACTTTACAAATTTTTTAAATTAAACCAAGGATAGAATGCATGCCCCTTCAGCTCTGCCTTGGTCCATTGTACAATCCTAAACTGTTTTATAAGCTAACAAGGTAGACTGCAGATCTGAACAGAGATGTATGATTTCATTAGGAGGACAGAATCAAATTCCACTCATTTCCCCTATACAGTGGGTGATCTCTCACGGCAGACAATCTTCCCTTCTCCCCCTTTTATTCTCTTCAATCTTCAGTAAGCAGAAGGACTAAAGTAATAGCAGCCATGTCTCCTGAGAAGAAGCTGGTTTGTCCCCACAGCCAACAGTACCTGTGTAAAGTTTTCTTGATGATTCTACTGGTATTTTCTATCTCTGATCTCTCCCAGATGCAATAAAACTCTTCAGGTCATACCAGAATCAGGCAAAGACAGTCAGCACTAACAGGCTTCCTTCCAAGGGCACATCTGTTGAAGGCAAGTATTAACAACTCTGCCACTCCCTCCCATGTCCCAAGTTCTGGGCACGGCCCCCAGAGAGGGACAAACTCTTCTTGGCACATTACATAATCTATGTGCATATTAACATAATAATATTTTCTTACAGAACACAGGCTGGCATACTTCGCATGGTAGCAAGGAAATGTAAAATAGATCTCTAAAGCCATCAGCAATACCTTTTAAACCACACACTCTTCCATCCTATTCCTTGTCCAAATTCTTAATAGCTACTTCTTCCTGCAGCATTCCATGTACACCAGCCATGGTAAATATTCCTGTGATTCTCCTCCACCCCACAGTAACCCAACAGCAAGTTCAAGGATGACAATATTAAACTCAGATGGAAAACCTAATTAATCACTATCCCAAGGAGGAGAGCACATGCTTTGAAAGAATTCCAAACAGGTATGCATCAGGGAAGCAGTAATGGTCAACTCAATTCACTGGCAATTATCAGAGCTAATGGTCACAAGTAACTTCCAAGAATGGTAATTTCAAATTTACTTCCAAAAATAAATTAGCACTATCTTATGATGTAGAAGGGATTTTGTAAGCTTAGCATAACTTCCTTTCATTTTAGCTCCATTAAATGTTACAAAATCCATTTGTCTTTCTTTTAGAAGGCTTCCACATCCTTTCCATATGAAACAATTTGGTTTTTTCAAATTTCTTTTTTAGTAATTCATGTACTGATGGTTCACCAGCTGTTAAAATTGAGTTTTCTTAAAAAGAGGAAGTGGAGTTCAAGATTTTAAGGAGTATGTTAATGCAAAATTTTTCTGCAACATTATAAAGACTGTTATACTCCAGCAGAACAGTTTTTTAACGTGCTACACTTGCCAGGCCATTTGTTCCAGTTTAAAGTTTCCTGCGTTGATAAAAACTACAGGAATTTCTCTAAATTTGCAATAAATGAAAATACTTGAACAACTAGTTATGGTAAATTAGCTTATGCCTAAGATTTAAGCTCATTTTCCCCTTACATAGGGAATTTGTATGTGGCCCACTGTCACAATGAACCTCCAAAAACAACCACAGGTGACAGTTCATCCAAGTTTAGTGAGGAGCAAACCAGGTGTGCATTAGCTCCCCTCGTGGAGATAGCCCGTGAGTCTAATAACTGAACCTTATTTACATTTTCTACAAAAAAAAAAAAAAAAAAGCCAAACAAGAACTCAGTTTTCTGCTTCCAGAGGTACCCTTTACAGGTATGTTAAGCTGCCATAAAGTAACAGCAGTTGTCAGTAGTTAAGTCCTTTCTGAAGTCATCTTTCACTAATGAAAAGATACGTCCACCTGTTGATTTTCACTGATGAACACTTTGGGGACAATAAGTTTGAAAAAGATTTGTAACTGAGAAGTGTTATAAAAGAAATAGATTTCCACAATACTGAAACTTTCACATTAATGTTTCACACAGCTCTTTAAGAAACTATCCATGAAATTAAATACAGCAATTTCTTTTACCATCTTGCTGCTCAACCCAAAGAATTTTAAAAAAACTGCAACAAGAATTTTGAATTCAAACCCAGAGACAGACATAAGGGCAAACTCCTCGAGCTCCTAACTCGGTGGAGGCTAAGGAAGTACTCACTACACGCCCACGTGGCTGGACACTCTGTGATTACATGTCGCACAACTTTCACATGGCTTTTTATGCTACCCTCAAATACACTTCTATTATTGATGGTAGTCTATTTATAGCATTTAAAAAACCTTCATTCTTAGTCAAGCTTCTTACCCTAGGAACAACGTACCGTAAAAGTGAGCAAGTGAATATACAGACACATGGCCATAAGAATACATGCATATCAGCATACTACCATTTACTTTTTAATACATATATAAAAACTACCTTAATAATAACAACTTTAATGATATACTGAGTTTCAAAGTTTAGGAGTTCAAATCAATTCTAATTTTAGTTCCAGAACATATTCTTTCCAATCAGCAAGGCAAAAGAGGCACAAAACTGCCTGCTGTTATGTTTTAATTCTACTAAACGTACGTAACTACATACTTTTAATTAGTTCCCTGATTACAGCCAGAAAATAAGAGGAAGAAAAAAACAGGAGAATAGAAAAAGCAAAAACGATATTCCAAAAAAAGATGGACGAAAGCTGCTTTTAAGCAAACGGATTTAACCTTATTCCAAAGCAAAGCATGTTATAAAAACAGAAACAAAGGATTTCCAAGATCACCACCTAATCTCTCTATCCTTAAAAGAGCTCCCCATCCAAAATGTCTTTATTTTAAATCTGCATGTCAAATCATCCAGCCCAACACTAAAAAAAATAATTTGAAGCCTTCTGAACGAAGTAATTAATGCAGGATCTGATCTTCAAGCACTTAAGGCTCCCCTCACCCCTCCCTCCTTCCCCCTGGAATCTGTCACACCCAAGAAATTAAATCCGTCAGCAGGCCTCACACCCAGCTTGTTGTCCTCCTCCCTTTCGGCAGCACCAGAGCCTGCCCCGCTCTCCTGGCACGTATCCGCCACCACACGCGCTTGTTTCGAGCTCAGCCTGCTGGCACCATTTTAGAGCGGAACCCAAGTGCCACAGCCCGCTCTCCGCAGGCGGCGGGCACCGCACACGGCAGGGCCGGGGCGCCGGGCGAGGCCGCCGGCCAGCGGGACGGAGCGATCCGCGCACCGCCCGCAGCCCCCGCCGCCGCCCGCACGCCCGGCGCGACGCCGCGGAGCCGCGCCCAGTCCCGGCGGGGCAGAACGCGGCCCCGCTGCGCTCCCCCCGGCTGCGGACGGCCCCGCGCCACTCACCCGCTGCTCATGTTCGGGGCCGGGCCGGGCGGGAGGAGCGGCGGGAGCGCTACTGCCGGGGCCCGGCGCCCGGAGCCTGCGCCATTCAAACGCCGCCGCGGTGCACGCCGGGCCGCGCGCGCGCCGCGCCCGCCCGCCGCGCGCGCCGCGCGCGGCACCGCAGCGCCCTCTGCCGGCCGCCGCCCCGCGACACGCCCCGCCACGCCGCGCGCTGCCTGCGTCACTGCGCGCCCGCGCGGCCTCGGGGGCGGGGCTGCGCAGCCGGGAGGGAACCGGGCATGCGGCCTGAGCTTAGTGATGGAACAGCCGGGAGGGAGCCGGGAATGCCGGGTGATCCCCGTGATGGAGGGGCCGGGAGGGAGCCGGGAATGCCGGATAGTCCCAGTGATGGAGCTCGGAGCCCGCGTTCTCTGCCTGCGTGCCGGCCGCCAGTGCCGAGCCGTGGTCAGCAGTGTGCGATGCTCAGACTGGCTGAGAAATCCATGGTGGCTCCACGCTCTGCTGCATTATCACAGAAGCACAGAATAGCCTGAGTTGGAAGGGCCGCACAGGGATGACCAAGTCCAACTCCTGCATAGCGCCAGACCAAGCCCAGCTCCTGCATAGCACCATCCCCAAGAGTCACAGCATGTCCCCGAGAGCCCTGCACTCTGCCAGGCTGGTGCTGTTCGTCCTTAAACACCCTTTGGATGATAAACTTTTTCCTAATATCCAACCTAAGTCTCCCCTGACACAACTTCAGGACATTATCTGAGGTCCTGTCAGTGGTCACCGCAGAGAAGAGATTGGTGACCCCTCCAATTCCCCTCACAAGGAAGTTGTAGACTGCAATGAGGTGTCCTCTCAGTGTTCTTCAGGCTGAACAAAGTGACCTCAGCCACTGCTTTCAAGACCCTTCACCATCTTCATTGCCCTACTTTGAATGCTCTCTAATAGCTTAATAACATCTTATACTGTGGCGCCCAAAACTGCCCCCAGCACTGGAGGTGAGGCTGGCCCAGCTCAGAGAAGAGAGGACAATCCCCTCCCTTGCCTGGCTGTGATGCTGTGCCTGATGCACCCCAGAACACGGTTGGCCCTCCTGGCTGCCAGGGCACTGCTGACTCAAATTGAACTTTCCATCAGCCAGGACCCCCAGGTTCCTTTCCATGTCAGTGTTTCCCAGCCTCTCCTTCCCCAGTCTGTCCATACATCCAGGGCTGCCCATCCCAGGTGCAGAATCCAGCACCTTCCCTTGTTGTATTTCACACCATTGGTGATTGCTGAGTTGCCTAATTTGTTGAGGTCTCTCTGTAGGGCCTCCAGGCCTTTGAGGGAGTCAGCAGCTCCTCCCAGTTTTGTATTATCTGTGAATTTGTTTAGTATCCTTCCAGTCCTGTGCCCAGCTCATTGATGAAGATGTTGACAAGCACAGGGACAAGGACGGAGCCTTGAGAACCCCAATAGTGACAGGTCACCAGTCTATTGTCACCATAACCTTTTGCACCTGACCTGGGAGCCAGTTGCTCACCCATCACATGATGTGTTCATCCAGCTGTGTGCTGGACATTTTATCCAGAAAGATATTATTAGGAAAAGTATTGAAAACTTTGCTAATTATAACCAGTAAGGCCTTTCTGTCCTGGCTCCTCTTGTGTGGGAGCAAACATAGGACATATTCTTTGCTGGAGGAAATCCTTATTTCATTGATGGGCTCCTCAAAGAGAATGACACTAGTTTTCCATAGGAAGGAAAGCACATAGCCCCAGTTTCAGGTGCAGATGAAAGGCTGCCAAGGGGAGGTAATAAACAGTATTTCACTATCATCATTCCCTTTTCATCCAAAACACCCTGCTGATTAGTAATGCATTCTTATTTCCAGTTTAAATTTATTCACATCCTGCTTATTTTTCTAGTACCAATATTACCCTGTAGTTTGCTGCAAGAGAATAACATAAGAGAGTAATTTGATCCTCTCAATGATTTCATTTCACTCACCTAACAGTCTTGGTCTCCCACTGCAGGAAAGATAGCCATTCTGTTTGCTCAATCATCCTAAAGTCACTTTTACCTATGTTTTTGCAGATGTTGCAGTTTGCACTGTGTGCATAGTGCTTAATATATGCATGGTTTTACCCATCTGACCATCCAGGTACATATGCTCACTAAGAGTTTTTAAAACAATATTTTCTTTGAGTTGTGAGTGCTGATGGAAACTTTTCCAAAGGAAACACATGATGCTGTTTTAGAGAGTAGGACAATTATAAGATAATGTACTCTAAATAAATGTTTGGGCTTTCCAAAACAGACCTTCCTGGTGAACTCTGTCAGGAGCACATAGTTACATACCAAGTGGTTTTTAGATTATTGCCAGCTAAATACAGTTAAGTTCCATGTGGATGCCAGACAGTGACAGAAATGGCAGCAGTGCTCCTTGTGGGATGTGATATTATGTTTAGCTTTAAATGGCACTACAACTGGTTTGCCCAGTCAAGGTGCCAAACATAATAATAGTTTTATTACTGGCCCCGTTATTAAAGAGTTCTTCTGAAAAGAAGCTATTCTGCAAGTCCACAAAGGGGTCAAATTTTGTAATGAAAGTGTAATTTCTGTCAAGGGCCCAGTTTTGTTTTCAGAAGCACACAAGCTGCACTCTGGCTACTCAGCAATGACCAGGGACCATCTAGCTACTGATACTGACAGGTTCATTATGGTTATCCTAGGGGTTAGCTGTATTGATTTCCATTAAAAATTCCCACTTCTTTTATGTATTTTTCTTTGATTCTGTTTTTGATAAGTATATTTTCAGTTGTTTTAAATTACTATCTGGACCTTGAAAAACAGTTTCCTTAGATAAACATTCTTATACCCTTTCTGAATATATTCCTTAGCCTATTTTGCTTTAACTTAATTTTTTCTCCTGTCTTTTCCAAATTAAAGAAAAAAAATCAGTTTCTTGTATTAACTGCAAGGTACTGTAAATACTATTTTTTAAAACTTTCTTTTCTAATTCCATGTTCATTTTCATGTTTTTCTTTTTTTTTGTTGTTTTGTTTTTGTTTTGGGGGTTTTTGTTTGTTTTGGGTTTTGTTTGTTTTTGGTTCTGGTTTTGGTTTTGTTTTTTTAATTAAACAGTTGAGGAACTTTTTAATATTTAAAATTTTTTTTTTTTGCAAGACCTAATTAAATATTTTCAAGGAAAATAATTACACACGAGAGATTCCAATTTGGGTAGTCTACCTTAGAACAATGCTTTTTACTACTTGCTGGGACACTAAGTGTGATGTGGCAGGATGGCTATGGACAAAAGATGGAGTAATTTTAGTTGTTAGAAACATCATGATTGTAAATGGATTAAGCAGGTTATCATGAGTAAATCTGACCAAGAACTTTTATATATACACAGTGCACACATTTCTGTAGCTGCCCTGAGTGAAGCTGTATGAAACATGAAGGGAGGAATGCATACTAAGATAGCAGCAAGGAGCTATGCTTGCCTGTTCCCCTCTCTCAGGGGCAGCTCTTTTAAGTTACTTCCATGGCTCTCCTGTAAATGAGTTCTTTGAGCATGGCTTAACAGATTTGAACAGTCTAGTCTTCCCGATGGGGGAAGGAGTCTAACTAGATGTCCTGGTAATTATGGTAATTATAGTGGGACAGGATTTTATAAGGTCATGATATGTAATCTGAATTGTGTTTTTCTGGAGGGATGAAAGAATATAGATCCAAATATATCCAGGTCTAACACAGAAATGTACATTTATTTACATTTAAAAATAACCTACCATCCCCTTCCTCTCGTGTTCTCATATTTTCCACATTTACACTGGTACTTAATTCATTTGCATTTTTAAAGAATTCCAGTGATTACATCTGGCTATAGAGAAGCTCAGAAATTCTTTAAGTTTCCCTTGCAGTTATCTTGAACTCCAAATTATATGTTTTATGTCATCTTCACAAATGTAAAAGTAGTTTCTCTGGCAATTTATAGTGTAAACCAGAAATTTTGATAGCAATTGTGGATGCAATACAGAAATCTATTGTGTACAAATTAAAAGCTCAAATGTGCAGCAGAGCAAAGTGGTTGTGCAGAGGGCAAAGAAAATGGGGATGATAGGATGAATAAATTCACTTAAACTGGTTCTTCTGTTCTGAGCTGATTAAGGTGTTCTGAATGTCTAAGGTTAATGCCAATAATATGACTCTTTTCCTGAAACCTGCAAAAGGGAATTGCATAATGGTTTTTTTTTCCTTACAATGCCTACTCCATTTATTTCCAGTTGCATTTCTCACAAACAGACTACTTGGATTTTCTGCTTTTCCTGATATTTTTTCTGCAATAAACTTTTCCTTCCAGACATTGCACAAGTGGTACTATCTGAATTGATGCTGTAATTTTACTAGCCTGGCACCTTTTTCATTCCTCCTTAGGCAGAATTTAAAGTAAATAAAATGCACTGACATTTATGACTCTTCTCCCAGATCTGCCCAGTAGATGCCTGGGCTGTGCAGTGGATGTGGATGGGATATTTGAGGGGGTGGTAGTTACTCCAAGACTATTAGCTGTTTAATCTTCAGCCCACAGGCTGGAGACAGGATGGCTCAGGCAATTGGTAATGGGATAAAGCTTTTCACCTCTGAATTGCCAACTCTGGGCCAGATTAGTAGGACAGGATATTTCCACCATCTGGTGTCTGGTCAGTGACCCATATGAGGGAAATCAGTAGCCACCCCTGCTACTGGTGAAGAGCTTTACAATGAACCGTCCCCGCCCTCAGCCCCCAACACATACTGTGTGAGAACCATTGCACCACAAACAGCTCCAAAGCTGGACTAAAAATCCCTCTAGAAACTTGATGACCAGGACTCAGCACACTGACAGCAGTGTGGGAAAATTTGCCAGCATGAGCTGTCAGGGGATGCTGTTTCACTGGGAATATTCACTTTAGAGAAAGACAGTTTTTTAGACAGCAAGCTGCTGATGAATCTTGGCTGAAAATAACAACAGCTTGTAAGAAGAGTAACTTGATTTTTTGTCATGCAGAAAAGCTGAAATTCAAAAGGCAAATATCCACCAATAATATTTCTTGATGGCATAGGATGTCAATATCAAATAGGATGAAAAGGATGGTCTATTCTAACGTGTAAAGTTTTTGCAATCTGAGATAGGTTAGCAGATTTAATGAATAAAGAATTATGAATCCCTGTGTCATATTGGGGTTATTTGTAACAAAGCACTTCTGGACACTGCATCCATTTCCTATCTTAGAAATAAGGCTAGGTGTAATTACAGGATCTGTGAACTGGGCTAGTGTCTGAATTTCTGAAGTTTTCTGAAGCAATATTTTGTCTGAATCAAGAAATGCAAGTTAAATAGTACTTGAGAGAGAAAAAAAACCCTCATACTGTAATACTAAAACCAGTTCTTATATTAAAACTTGTTGTTACTATATTTTATTTAAATATGGAAATAATAAAGCAATGCTAATCAGTTTAGGGCTTTGCCTAATGTTCCTGAAGCAAAACTAAGCTTCTAGGGTGATCACTGCGAGAAACACGGCGCCTAGGCCTTATTAAAGCGATTTAAGGAAATGTACGAAGAATCCAGCGTCTGATGTGCTGGGTTGCTAACACGATTTGGTTCTGTTAGCCGCCAGGCGTGTCGCTGTCAGTTCCCGCAGCGACAGGTGGGCGCTCCCGGCCCAGCAGCCACGGCGGGCCGGCCCAGCGGCAATGCCGCAGCCGGCGCTGCGCTCCCGGCCCAGCAGCCACGGCGGGCCGGCCCAGCGGCAATGCCGCAGCCGGCGCTGCGCTCCCGGCCCAGCAGCCACGGCGGGCCGGCCCAGCGGCGGCTGCGCCCCCGCCCAGCAGCCACGGCGGGCCGGCCCAGCGGCAATGCCGCAGCCGGCGCTGCGCTCCCGGCCCAGCAGCCACGGGCGGGTTGCCCCTGCTGCCGTCCCGCCGCCGCCCGGCAGGGGGCGCGCCCGCGCTGGCCGCCCCCGCCCGGCCCGGTCCCGAGGCGTCATTTCTCAGAGCTGTTTTCAAAGGTGATTTGTCAAACCGTGCCCGCTTTGCACGGCTTTGCTGAAAGTGCATTTGTGAGTGACTGTTTCATAAAACACCCCAGCCTTTTAATGTCTATGCTTATCTTCTCGTTTTATTCATCATGACCTATGGAGTGCTCAGACATCATAACCCTTGAATAATTTTTCTTATCCACAACATTCAAGAACATTAGTAAGCTTTTACTAAACAAACCCTGAATTAATTCTCACTATTAACAGCTTGCGAGGGAAGTAGGCTTTTAAAATAAACAAGCTTGGCTTTGTAAAATAGTTGTAACTTAGGGTAGCATAAGGTAAAGATTAGAAATCTTTTTTGTGTGTGTATGGCAAGAATTTTCAGATTTCAGTAACAGGCTGTAGTAGCTGTGATCTCACCTATGGTTTGTACTCCAGGATTTCACTTTCATAGAAGCCACAGAATACATTCTGGGGTACAAAGAAGTTGGCTGAGACATCTCACCTCAAATACATGCTTTTTCTGTTAGGTCTTCAATCTCAGAAACATACAGCTCTTTTGGAAAGAATATTTGTCTCTGCAGACTCAGCTAATGACTAGCAAACAAATACAGCAAAATCATGTTGCATGCAGTTACATTTATTTTATTTTACAATTCATGTTTCAAAAATTAGTGACCGTGATATCACTTTTTGTGCTGCTGTCTATACCTTCATTCTCTTTAATTTAATTTATTTATTTCTCCCTTTAATCCTTCCATGTCCTTAAATCCTTTGGTTCAGCCTAATCCTTCAAATCCTATAATTACTCAAACAAAGCATTTTAACCTTGTGGCCTTCCTGGACTCTTGCCTATTGCTTATGACATGTGTAGGTCTTGCTTGACTAATGATGTTTACTGCTGCATTTTCTTTCCTAGGAAAATTTCATGCCACATAGCTCCCGCTTATGGCAGGGCTCAGTGTCACAATATTACTATGAGCATTGTAAAAATAGTAGTGGTTGTCTTCCACTCTTAGACCAATTGCTTCTTTTAGTCAGAATTTATAGTTGACCTTAGTGTAATCCCCTAATAATTAATCCCAGTAAAGCCTAGATTTTGATCATTTTGATTTCAAGTAACTACTCTTAAATTCTTTGTGTCTCTTCAAAAGTGTTTTTTTTGCATACTGTGTAAGGTGTATAACCAGTTTAATTCAGGCATCTAAGAATGACAGCCCTCAATGATACTATATTGGTTTGCATGAATATTTGTTTAAACACTTAATAAACACATTATATTATTTTCTCTTAGAAGATTCTGAATATTAGAATAAGGATGCTTGTTTATGGTATTTATAATTTTTCCTGGAAGGTATTTTGTAAATAAGTAGTCATACCTTCACTTATTTAATTTATTTTAATTTTTGAAAGAGGAATGAGTGGACCAGGGTCTGACTAAAATTAAAAAATGATTTTGTTAACAGGAATTATATTAAAAAGATAATGAAGAATAATTTTATATAATATTATTAAGGGTGAAAGGAAATAAAGGTATGGCAAGAAATTTAGAAAAAGGCTGCAAATTTTAATGACCTACAGTACTGAAAAAAAATGCCCTGTTGACAATGGTGAAAGCAAATGATAGTGTCATAAGAGACTGGGTTTTAGTGAGGTCCAAAAATGCAGTGGAGAAAAGGCAGAAAGTGACCAAAAAGACCAGAATGGTATCAAGAAGAGGAGTACCAAATTAAGCACATGAAAATACAGGACACCTGGAATGTGAGTAATAAAAAAAATTAGCCGGAAGGAATAAAGGAACTATATATGTGTATCTGTGAATTTTGTATCTATTTTAAATTATTATTAAATGTTATCATTCTAGCTGAAAAAACCCATAATCCTGTTTTCAACATTAAGCACCTGTGTTAGCAAAAAGTTCTAAACTATGAATGTTATTTGTAGTAAGAAAGATACATTTCTTTGGAGATAATGATAAACAGAAGAGTCATGAAATCTACAATTTTGTTCAGTGCTCAGCTGTTCCAAAGCTGTTGTGGGGAGTACACATGCTTATAAAGGGATGTACATTGACAGCTTGAATCCTGCAAGCTCAAACAGAGGGAGACTCTCCTTGTTACTCTTTTTATGACCTGTGAGCAAAATTCTCAACCAATGTTTGAGCCAAAGCCTCTGGCCCTCACCTCTGTGCCTTTTATGTACAGTTAATAGATCACATATTTACCAGGTGTACATGGAGTGACTTTTTAAATATACACACATGACTTTAAACGTCCTGAACAAACCATGGGAGCATTTATCAAAATATTCTGGGATGACTTTTAGGCACCAGAGACTTGCACATCTGGGCTTGACACAGATTTATGGCATCACCATTTCCAGCATGTCTTTGAAAGAAGTTCTGCCTAGGAAAATATGAATTCTCCTTAAAAGGCACACAAAGGTCAGCTGGAAGCAACAGAATGCCCAGAACTATTTTTTCAATACGATTCCTTGGGAGAATATCTTTACTGGAGATGGAATAACCAAGACTAAGCAATTGAAAATAAAACTGGTTCATAATACATTTTTTTTAATTTAGAATAACCAGACTTCTAAAATCACTTTCCCTTCCCACACCAAAAACGACATAATTGGAGTTGCAAGAAGGGAGGAAAAACATGGGAAGATATAGGATGTGGGAGAAAATTAATTTCTGGAGAAGAGACATTGAAAAGACTTGTATGGTACAATTTGTGGAGGAGACACATAAGTTTGGATTTCCCCCCAGTGGAGTCAATGACAGCAGAGCTATCTCATGGCAAAGCTTACTAATTGACAAGGAGCATTGAGAAAGACACAATACCCAGCACACATTTCTTGTATTCCTCAAAAGAATTAGATTATTAAAGACACTATAAAGCAGCATTTAAAATTCAGCTGCTGTGTCAAAATTACAGGCTTTTTGTTTTTTGTTTTTTTGATCAATCTAATACTGCTGGAAAAACAGGGATGTTTCAGGACATGCACAGTTTTTGTGCATGTGGACCAAGTAAACAAATGTCTGTATCAGCTCAGATTAACTACACAGCTGAGTTCACCTCTGCAGGATGTTACTGAGACAAATAGCATAATATGATGTGATATAACATAAAAAAGAACAGTTAAAAGAGAAAGTAAAAATGTTGCAAGTACTTAAAATTTAAGGGAAAATATTTTAATTGGCAGTAATGTGACAAAAATGGCACCATCTTAATACTGATGCCAGACCCCTTATTTTCCTCTTTCCTTTAGCATTTGTCACTGCTGATAAAAATGCCGTATATTTACTGAAAATAGCCTGGACACTACATTGCTTGACTCTTTAAGAGAATTCATGATGACTGCAGTATCACTGAGCTTGCTGTTGCTTGCATGAAATTATTACAACTGTGAAGAAAATCTGTAAGTGAAACAGATCAATTTAAGGACCAGCCATACTTGTTCAAAATGATCAGTATTGAATCCCTGCTGCCTTTTAGTAATAATCATGATAGTCATTATGCACAATGAGCATAGTCCATGTGTTTAATAGTCATTATGCACAATGAGGTAATCCACCATTATTAGAGCAACAAAGCACCAGCCTGGTTTCTTCAATTTAGACCTGCTTCTTGATGTTAATCAGGAGTAATGCCTTAAGCAAGCAAGTTCTATGATATTTTCCTCTTTCACTAAATATAAGCTACAGTACCTTAACATGCAGAATCATCTGTGTCTATCCTTAATCTTGTGTGATCTTCTTAGTTTAATGTTTCCCTGTCTTCACAGCTCTTTCATGTTGGTTAGATATCATCTTCTTGTTATCTTTGTTGAAGTCTGTCAAGACAAAAAACACCCCCAGAAACACAGGTAATTCTTCTGGGAGTTTGGATTTGATGAGTTTTTAAATCTTTACTTTTTCCTGTGGGTTTAGGTTATGACATGAACATTTTGCCACTTTACTAAATGGTAAGGAGGTAATAGGTTCTATTTTTACAATTTAAAATCTGTCTCTATTTTTATCCTTTCTGTGTCTGTTTATTCTTCTGCAGCTACATTTTACAGTATTTTCTTTTTGGCTACAGTTTTTCCATTTTGGGTTTAAAAAATTTGTGTATGTAACTTCTAGGCTGACATTTTTTCTTTAAGTAAGAGAAATCAGTCTTTCAGAAATCTGATTCAGTACTTTCACATTATAGGCTACATCTTCTGTTCTTTATATGCTTCATTTCCATGAGATACAGATTTGGAAGATCTGTAAAAAAATATTCTTCTTCCAGTGTCTTTTATTTATTTTTAAATTTTATTATATGTTTTTAATTCTGTACCTGCTCCTACGTATCTGCTATCCTGATTCTCCCTGCAAAAAATAGGAATGGGAGAGCTGCTAAGCTTCTTAGGGGCAGTGTGGGAACCTCCAGACATTTTCTGCATTTTGAAGCATCCATTTATTTTGATCTGTTGCCGTGACATTCTTTGCAACTTTCTGCACTTAACATGAAGAGTTGCCTGCTCCTCATTCACATTTTAATATTGTGTTTTAAAGTGTGTTTAATGGTA
This sequence comes from Emberiza elegans, assembly GCA_024865655.1. Classification (NCBI taxonomy): domain Eukaryota; kingdom Metazoa; phylum Chordata; class Aves; order Passeriformes; family Fringillidae; genus Emberiza; species Emberiza elegans. Next base: position 22,568,318 of record JALJVW010000139.1, on the reverse strand, counting down.
AAGGAATTAATGAATTGCCACATTATGAGATCTCAGATGATAGCTCAGTTCTTATTTGTAAGCATATTTTGCAGTTTTCATTATTTTGAATAAACTTAATGCTGTGGCTATTGACTGAAGAAAAGCTTTATGGTGACTTTTACAACTATTTCTGTTTTTTGCTGGTTCATTTAAAAACATAAAGATTCAAAGCAGATAATTTCTGTCAATCTATGTTAAAAAGGTGGGACATATTTCCCTTCAGGGTTATCTACTTCATGCTCTGTAAGAGACAATTTTTCATAACTTAAGTAAAACAGCTATTCTCAAAATTAGATTAAAATTGATTACATAAGCTGTTATAAAACTGAAGTGTAATTAAAATATTAACTACAGCCTAAAATGCTGTGGTTGAGAAAGTCTGCATCCAACAGGGACCAAAATAGCATGCAGCTATTAGACTACAAATGTGTATCCTGGCATGCAAAGAAAGGACAAGGCAAGGATATGTTATTTTAACTGCAATACTGCAGTACAATACCCCAACAATCTCATAACTCTCTCTTCTCCTGTGTCTGTACTATTTTTGGTTGTTTCTCACTTCCTTCAAAGTACAGACAGTTTATTTCTGTGTCCAAGTGACCTCAGAAAAAAAAAAGCCCACTCTAACTCCAGTGTTGATTGTACTTCTAAGCCTGTTATTCTGCATCACTCCACATGGTGTCTTCATGGACCATAAATCTTTAAAAATGATTCAGAAGCCAGTTCCCTTTGGATCCAGCCTTTCATTCTTCCCTTCTCTCCTCTGCACATGTGTATTAACACACAGCTCATGTCTGACCCATTTTTGACTTGACAAGATTTATAGCTGTTTACTGTGAAGATTTGATTTTTTGTTTTCTTTAAGGAAGGTGACCTAGTAAATGAATAATTTTAAGTTGCTTTAGGGAGTTAAGTATGTTAGAAGCACATGGCTTTTGAAGGCTTTGAATTGATTCTTCTTTACTTGCTAAATACTCACATTCAGAAGCAATGTTGTTCAATACATTACTGTAGGTATTTTAGATTCCCAAGTAAGACAGTGGGATAGTGGAACAGCATGTGAAAAAATCCCTGAGAGGAAAATCAGAGGAATGGAGTTTTTTCAGCCTGGAGAGAAGAAGGCTTGGGGTGATGCATTTGCACTCTTCCAGCACTTGAAAGTGCAGCTGTGGTGGAGAGGGAGGTGCTTTCTTATTAGGCATGCATAGGGACAGGACAAGAGGCAATAGGCAGAAGTTCTTCAGAAAATAATCCCTGTGGAAACAGGAAAGATTTTCTTCACTGTGAGAATAATTAAACTCTGGAATAGGTTGCTCAGAGAAAGGGTGGAATGTTCCTCAGAGGAGTTCTTAAGAACTTGGCTTGAGAGAGCCCTGGGTAACCTAATGAAGATCCCTGCCTTCAGGAGTTTAGACCAGGTCATCTTAACAGCCACCTTTCAACTTGGACTGTTCTGTGTTTGCATGGTTGTTCTTGTTACCTAATTTATAAAGTTGAATGTTGGAAATAATCTGTCTTTAAGAAGAAAATTCTAAAGTTGCTTTTAGTGTGCTAGGGAATTGTTGTGATGAGGACCCAAAGCATAGTGGTATACAATATATAGAAAGACAGAGACATAGGGAAAGACATGCAGAAAGAAGTAAGACATGTAAAAAGAGCATGATCTATAAAAATTCATCCAACCTGGCAAACTCTTTCACAGGTTTCCTTCTCCCATTTTGTGACAGCATTAGTTGCAGTGCATGTCTTAGTTACTGAGACTGTGTTAGAATAGAGATAAGCTTTTGAGACACCTCCCAGACTTTAGAAAGTCAGAGTCGTCACTGTTCTCACTGTTACTGGAGGATGTGTCAGTCTGCATGGGACATCTCCTCTACTGAGAAAACTGTAGAAAACTATTCCACCTAATCTTTGATGCTAATCCACCAAATATTTGATGATTATAAAGCAGTGAGATTTTTGGTTTTGCTTTAACAAGACAAAACTATTTTCATATGTAAGAGCTGCCTGGAGACCTGGCTCTGCTATTACACAAGCGGACATTTAAAAATTCGGTAGCTAAAAGCATGACAACTAATATATTGAATTCTTGGTGTACCTTGAAATTAGAAAACCAGGATAAGAAATCCTAGAAGTCCTCAAACAATAGGAGTATGCAGCATTTTAAAAGATCAAGGTGAATGTACATAACAGTTTTCACTGAATTACTAATCATTAATAGTGATAAAAAGAAATGCCTACACTGCCTTTTTTGGTGTCGAGAAGACACTACAGAGAACGAAACATAAAGCATAAAACTGTAAGTTAAAGGGGAAAGGATGTATTTTTTAAAATTACATCACAGCAAATTGATCATAGCAGTCTGGGAACCTCAAAAAGCAGGTGTCACTATGTCTTTTATGTAGCCACTTGCAGGTGTTTCAGATCCAGAACTCTGTGTTACATACCTCGGCTCCCTGTCACCATCTGAGTTTTATATTCCTTCCTGTATGGAATCACCACAGCTCCAGCAGGAAGGGAGGACATGCTGGTGTCTAACAGAGGAGGCAGAGCTCTGAGTCAAAGCTTGTAAATATTCTTTTAAGGTTGTAAATAGTTTCATTGTAATAAATCATAAATTAACTTACATGCAAGACAGCAGTTTTTAAGGAGGTAGAGTTTTCTCTCCTGCCCTTTGTTGGAATGCAAAACTAGCTGCTGCTGCTTACAATGAAAATGTTCCAGTTTCTTTAGATAAGAAAACCTACAGTGATGCAAAATTCTTCCCAATGCTTCCTCCTTTTTAGGTACTTGTGGAATAAATTCAGAGCAAATTAGTAATTTTGTTAATCAGAGTCCTGCTGGGAGCTGGAATAAATAACTGTTCACAGTGAAATAAATGACAGGTTTTTCAGTGTTATTATTTAATCGTAGGTTAGGATTTCATGCTTGGCATCTTTCATATTATGTTTTTGAAATCTGGTCATCCACTGGTGCAAAAGTCTATATACAAACATCTCTCATTCCTCTTGTTAAATGAATTTATATATTCTATGCAATGTAAAGCAATTTTAAAATCTTAATTCATAATTTCTGGGTCTCTTATCTCTTCTTTATCATATGAGCAGACTTTTGTTCCAGTTGCTTCAAGTACAGTTCTTGAGGATCTATAAGATCATTTAAATGTTAGAAGATTTGGGCATAAAGCGCTATTTTTTTTTCCGTATTGAGAATTTCCAGGTCAATCTTGGTAATATAGAAATAAGGTGTAAAGGGTATAAGCTATTAATAGGTGCCACTGTGCCAAAGCCATTGTGCCAAACTTAAGTTTGCATCTGCTCACAGAACCACCATTCCATGATCTCAGTTTCTGAAACAAGTTTCAATCTCCACTTTAGCAATATCAGAAAGAAAGTGAATCCTAAATTCTGTTAAATTAATAAGTATGTAAATGAATGATGACTCAAGGTTTATTTACTGTAGTAATTTACATTTTAGTAAATTGCAATGGTGGTTTCTAAGAGAATTTTTACAGAAAACTTCTTGTGAAGCATAGTTAAAAACAGTGCCCATTTTGTTAAAGGCCTTGATAAAAACAATAATCCTCAGTAACTGACAATAAAACAGCCCAGCACCACAGACATTTTGCAGTGTTCAAATTCTGCTTTTTGAAGAAAGTGATTAATTCCCTCATCCACCTTTTTATTTCATCTTTCACTACTCTCTCAGAAGTGTACAGATATTACTCATTTTCACCACAACTCTGCAAAAGGAGTGATTATTACCTTGTTTAGCAAAGGGAAGACACAGATTTGAAGGACTGCATGTGATCTTAATTAAAAATAACAATTAGTGGTGTAAGTCAGTCACTCTTCAGACCCTGGCTGCCAGTTTTGCCAGCAAAAGGAAGCCAAGACTGAATTCCATGAGCTACTGTGGGTTGTGGTATGATTTCTTCACTGAACTTGGCATTAAACATTTCATATGTTTACACATGACTTCCAATAAGGTGATAAGCTTGTTATCTAGAACATGCTCTACTGGCAGTCTGTGAAACGCTCAGTTTAATTCATTTCTCAGCATTGCACAGGAGTTCATACATGTTATATGGGATGAAAATGAGCTTGAAGAAAAGGCTAGTAGTAGAGTAGAAGTAGTTGAAGGCTGTATCATAATGCAGTCAAGAAGAATGAAAATTCAAATAGTTCCTAATTGTTAAGTGCTTAATTCTACACACAAATAATACTTTCATAATATAATTCTTTATGGATAATTTCTTACCTTAAAAAAGAGAACTCAAAGCCCCGGTGCTGCATCACAGTGAGGGACAAGTCCCTTTTCATGTGTTTCTCCAAGTAACATTTAAACTCATTGATAAACTGAAAGGTTTCCAATAGGTGCAGAAGTCTTAAGAATATTGAATGTTTTTCAATTATGGTGAAAATTTGTAGCGGAACAGAGAAATAAGATCCCACTATGAAGTACAATTAGGGAGTGATATGGTAGAACAGAGACATTTTTGGCTTTTGTTGTGTCCTACATGTGTATCAGAATGAAGCATACATGCTAGAATAATAAAAAATAAACAAATGAGCGAATATAATACTTTGTTATTTTATACAATTCCTTTATCAGTGCAATCACATTTGCTAATCCAATTTGTACCTTTACTGATCAAATCTTGTATATACTAATTTCATCTTTACTAACCCAATCTTCTCCATTTTTTCTTAACACTAGTATTTCTGCACTTGTGACTTTAAAAAATACATATATATATATATATTCCTGTTTATATTTTCTCCATAATCATGTATCCAGCTGTCTACGAAGAACATTCTTAGAATGCCAGCATAAATCCACGTCTAAAAGGAAGGTGGGAATTTCTGTGCTCAGGCGTATATGCAATAGCAATAGAAACATACAGAACCATAGAGTACTTTGGGTTGGAAGGGACCTTTAAAGGCCATCTAGTCCAACACTCCTGCAATGTCTGATCTTCAATGGGTAATCCTGCTCAGAACCCCATCCAGCCTGACCTGTAATGGTTCCAGGAATGGGGCATCAACCACTTCCTCAGGCAACCTATTCCAGTGTGTCACCACTCTCTTTGTAAAAAATGTCTTCCTTATATCTAGTCTAAATCTATCCTCTCTTAGTTTAAAACTGTTACCCCTTGTACTATCTCAACAGGCCCAGCAAAAATGTCTGTCCCCATCTCTCCTTTGGTGTCCTTTACATACCGGAAGGCTGCAGTGAGGTGTCCCCAGAGCTTTGTTTGGGCTGAACAACCCTGATTCTCTCAGTCTGTCTCCACATAAACATATGGTTTAAGCCCTCTGACCATTTTGTGGCCCTCCTCTGGACTTGCAGTGTAAAACACCACAAGGCAACAGCCTCCTAAGTCCATTGCTTTTTTTCCTTTTTATTTTGGTTTGTACTCTGGAAAATCCTTGGGACTCCTGAAATGCTTTTTGTCAGTTTGATATTTCCCTATAAATTGTATTTTATAAGAAATCCTGTCCAACCTTTAAAACAGCTCTCTTTAAAAGTCAGTAGACATCTGTGTAACACTGTATGGTGGAAAGTCAGCTGGGACTTAAAAAAATATAAAGGCTATTACATTAATTTATAATGTGCAAGTAAACTCATCTTTTCTCCAAATAGCTCTATAGAAAACTGAATACAAAACTGTTTGCAGGAGACCTAACCTCATAAGCCCTGGGAAAATTTAAGGATCAGAATGGAACTTTTCAGATAGTGGTCAGGGAAGTAATATTTCTACACCCTTCCTGCTTAAAAAGTCCGTGCCTTTTCTTCCCCAATTCCCAATACATATACACATGTTCTCAAGAAACAGTATGGTTTGCAGAATAGAGAGATTAATTTTTTTATGTAAGGTTTTTATATTTTTGATGTTGTGAAATCAACAATCAACTTTCTGAGAGAATTTAATATTGAATTTAAGGATTTCCAGCTTTTTCCTGTCTCTCTTCTCTCTCCTTCTCTGTTGTTCCTTTTGTGCTGACTTATTCTAACTTGTATTTGAAATTAACAGCTCTTTCAAGGTGGGTTATTGGGATGGTTGGCCAAGTGATTGCATTTTATCCACACCATTCTCCTTATAAATTGATAAGATGTTTCTTGAAAGTAGAATGGTTATCTATGATACAATGAGGTGCACACCTAAATTTAAAATTTTGTTTAAAATTCTGTCTATTTTCTCATATTTAATCTGCAAAATCCTAAGGAATTTTTCTGTGTGAAACAGAAATCAAAGCAATGACAAAGTAGTTTTTATGACATTTACTTCAGAAAGTCATAAACACTTGTTAAACTTGGCTGGTTTTACACATTAATTCACATGGGATTTCATTTGGATCCCATGTAGCCAAAACAGATGTGTTTTAATAGCAATGAAAGTTGATTATAATTTGTTTTTTGAACCAGCAGCTTTCATTGATGTTTTGTAGTTCAAATAAACTCTAGTGACTTGCCTCAGAAAGTCTGAACACCTCTTTTGAGGCTAAAATTATAGAAAGAGCTCTGAAAAAATCTTTGATGTGATTTTTTAAGCAGTGATAGGTCAAAGTGACTGAAGGGGACTTTCTATGGAGAAGTTAACAAGTCTTTTCCCATTCTGCTCTCATTTACAGTCTGCCTGAAATTCTAGGAATCTTACCTGTCCAGCTACTGCTTTTTCTGTAAGACAGCCCCCATTGCTACAATCAGCATGGGTTTTATAAATCCCTTTCATAATGAGATGTGTTGTGAAGTAGCAGAAATTTCTATTGTGAACTTAATGAACTTCACTGCCAAATCCATGGAGAAAAGACAGGAAACAAAGGGAAAAAGCCAACACTTCTGACCCCAATTTCTTAAATTTCATATTCTACACAAGTTTTATGGGATTATTAGTATTTCTACTCATTAAATTAATCTTAGTGAAAATAGGAGGCTCTGATAACTGTTCATTCATTCTTTCCACTAAAATTTTAATTTCCCTAATTCGTACCTGCATGTAGGTTCAGATACAGTGGGAAATAAAGGTGCAACTTCACAACTCCTGGGTACATTGAATTTTGATTTTCACAGAGGTAAGGACTGTTTTCCTTTGTGTATTTTCTTATTATGGAAAACACAGGAAAACAAGAGCACCTTTAACATCATCAGAGGGTTGCAAACAGAGCTGGGTTAGTATTTTCATTCATACCAAATGGCTTTCACAATAGACCTGATAGGATTGTTTAGGGTAATTCTTCATTTATATGGAAATTTTTGGGTCAATAGAGAATTGACTGGCAAACTTTCTGTGAATGCTTTTCTCTCTGTACCTTCTAGTGTGTTTTGATATTCGATTTTGATGTGACAGGATATTTTTCTTTAAAAGTCCTTGTTGCTCTACCCCTTTTGTGACCTTCAAAGAAAGTCAAAAGCCCTCTTCTATGTTGGTGCTGTCCTCTACCACAAAACACAAATACTCTTTCTTGGAATATTTGCTAAAGTACATGGGATTTACTTTTCTAGTAGTTAGTTCATGGAGAATATTTACAGGAAAGAATATGTCTCCTTTGTATTTGATTTTCCATTCCTGAAACAAAGATTTTAGCCTCTTTATCTACTTCACTGAAATTTTAGACAAGTAGCATAGTTCATTCTTAGCCTAAAACCCCTTGACCTCAATTTTTTCAACTGAAGTCAGCTTATATTTTAAGACTGAGGCTGAAGAATAGATTAAATTCTTCATGGATCTTTTGTAATATATTTTGAAGTTTGTGTTTATGTATTGTATGCATTACTCTCCAACTGATTTGATAACTTACTAAAATGTATGGTAGTTTTTAAAGGCAAGAGAAAAGCATTTTTTTAAACTGAGAAACGATATAGTATTTATATAGACATTATGCCAAAATGTAACTTGAGCAGAATTACACTTAAAAATTAATTCCTGAGTTATTTTCAAGCACAAAGAGCTTGTCTTATTCTACTGCCTTTGAGTTATCACTAAAACTGTCATGGTCATGGTAAGTACAAAAAACTTTTAAAAATGATATCTTTCGGGTATATGTTTCAATATAGGAATCTTTCATAAAAACTGTATTTATTATGTGTATAAGGAGAAAGTAATGGTGATAAGAATTGTTAACATTTTCTAAAATGCTACATATAATTTTATAACCCTAGAAAATGCTCTATTTCAGAAATTCCTGAGGGACAAATATTGCAATAATCTTAATTTAAGTTTTATAATCCCTGCCCTTTGAGCAGTTGCAAATAAAAATAGATATTGTCCTCTAGTTATCAGTATGAAAAAGAATTCCAAGAAATTGTGTATCTTTTAATTCTTGTTGGCATCATGACTTACAAATTTATATTAAAAAAAAATTGCATATATCATTCTGACATTCTGATTTACTGAAACTTTTCAGATAGTACCAAAACATTTTTTGAGAGCACACAGTTTTCTCTTTGTACAGAACAATGACTCATTTTAGCCTACTGCAATTGTAAACAAGAAGAAATTGTTCTAAGAGCACACATGCCTTCCTGCTACTGTTCATTTTAAGATTTAGGACAGGGTGGAGCAGCCACAAAATTTTCATTGTCAAATCTTTTTAATTGTTGGACTTCTATCTTATTTTACAAGTTTTTAATAAAAAAAATGTACACCTGTGGGATTAAGTAACTTTTGCAAAACTGTTATTTAAACATTTTTGTTACATATATTTTGCTCATCTTGTGTCTTCCTTTTATTTAAAGAAACCAAGACTGATCTTAGAAAGTGAAGTATGTCTTAGTCTGCTCTAGCTGATTTAAGTAATAATACATACAGCTTTATTTCTATTCTGAAAAATATCTTGATAATTTGTGCTTGTCATTTTTATCTGGTAATAAAAAAAAAGAAATTAGAGGCTATACTCAATAAAGTTTAACTCCATAAAATTTAGTTTTTTAAAGAACTTTCTCCCTAGATTACTCTACAGAACCCAGTTTTTATTACTATGAAACTTCACAGTGGGTTTGAAGTTAAAGATTTATAAAGTTCTATTGCTAAAAAGGAATCTCAGCCAATATCTAATCTGAAGTGAGGGGAAATCTCAAATCCCATTCCACAGACTCTTTCCTCCAGTCTACAGGGATGCATCCTCTTACACAGGATCTGCAGCACCAAATTCCCCTCCTGGAGTTAGTTGCTCATGTCATTTTTCCTTAAAATACAAGTAAGGCTCATCCTTTCTTCTGTGAATATAGTGTGGTAGCTGAAGCATATTCTGAATTTAATTCACAGCCTTTCTTGAAGGCACTCACACCAACATCCAACAGGATTTCCTGATTAGTATGTGAGAGATCTCTGCCTGGGCACTTACTAACTTTCCTGATGAAGCTGTGCAGAAAGTTATGAGGGGTTAGTCAGGGCCACCCAGCTTCAAGCTGGGTGTTTGCTGAATTCCTGATTCAAAGCATATTTTCACTTATAGCTTAAAAAAACCACAGAAGCAAACAAGACTGAAATTAGGAGTACTTATGTAATGTAAATGTACTTATTGCAATTTAGTCTTGTTTGGATGCCCAGCACTGGTCAAAAAACAGTTTGAAGGAAAACAAATATCACCACTATTTTTTTCTATGAAAATTCAGAATAAAATTATGAGACAGAGTTCCTGCAGAAATTTAGTGCAACAACAATCTTTGCATATACTTGGCTGGTGTTTTAAGATTTTCTGTAATACAGATACCATTCTGGCAGCAGAGGCAGAGTCATAATAAGCCAACTGCATATTAAGTGCGAAGGAATATTTTTTTCTCCCCTCTAAAGAAAATCTTCCAAAATATATCATGATTCCAATTGACATTGTCTTTCTCAGAAAACTTCATTGTGAGAAATTCTGAAGATGAATTGTCCAAGAAAAAGTCTTGCAGCAAAGTCAGTGCTTGCTGTAGGAGCCACAGCTATTGAGATGGTTCAGTCTGCTCAGATGCAGTGCAATGGAGGGGACATCTCCTTTGGGTGATCTATAGATGTTTCTTGGTAGAGCCCCCTCCTGGAAATTTCATAGGTAAGGATCTATGCCTCTTTCCTGGTTTAAGAGCAGGCTGGATTTTCACTGCTATTATTAAAAGCAAACTTTGAGCTTTTGACTGTAGCTATAGTTACTTGGTGAGTAAGGTCAAGGGTTTTAGTGAGAATAACAATACAGTGTTAACCATGACTTCAGTTTGTGACAATAGAGGATTTTTTCATACTTTAGGTATATCAAGCTCAGAACTTAGTCATTCTCCACTTGTAGTCAAGAGTAGGATACCCATTCCCTTCATATATGCAGAGTCAAGCCTTGGGGAAAGTAACAGTTGGCGCCAGGAATTCTGGCATAATGTATAAGGAGCTGAGGATAGCGGCTGGCAAACAGTAAATAATTTAATATGTACCTTTCTTATTGCAACCCTAGTTTTCGCTGCAGCTGATTTAGTCAGGACCAATCACACTAATGTGCACTCCAGTATCTGCCCACCCAAAAGTTCATACAAATGATCAGTTATTTCAGGAGCAACTGCTTTTCCAGTACACTTATTTTTCATTATGTGTTCTTAATCCTGACATATTTGTTTCATTTCCATTTGTTTAAGAACAATGGGCATTTTATGTAACTGCCTGATTTCACATAGCTTCCCATTTGCTTCTGGAATAAATCTTTGATTGCTTAATTTACAGATGAAATCACAAATATTTTTTATTTAAATGACCCTGTCAATCAGTCTGAGGGAGCAGTCTTAGTTCTTCAAAACACTATTGTTTTGGCATTTCTCACTGTGTTAATGAAATGCACAAACTTAGAAGTATTTTGCTCTGAGTTGTGTACTACTCAGAGAACACATTTTGAGTTTGATAAACATCACTAATATATTAGGAATTTGATAGGTTGGGGTTTTTTATCTCCAGGAACACAGACTAAATTTCAGCACTTTTAATAGTCATAAATTTAGAAAAGATTGCTTACCTGAATATGGAAGAAAACCATTTATAAGCCTTACTACAAATAAGCCTACAATAAAAGCCTACATATCAAACCTAAAAATCTTACTAAATGAGAAAGTCTAATAGTATTTTTTTAATTACTGTTTTTATTACTTCTGGTCTATAACCAGCACCACAAAAAAACATGACATTTGGAACACGACATTTTTTATGATATTAAGTGAGTTGGAAAATATTTCAAGAGGCCATCTAGTCCAAACTCCTGTTCAAAATCTCTCTTACTGCTTGTGGTGTGAGAAATGCTGGATATTCTGGTGAGCCACAGTTAAGACATTACTGGCTTGGTAATAAAAGCAGCACATTTGTTCTTTAATTAGTCTTGGTTTCCCTACTTTGCATGTTCCTTTGAAATTCTGGTGAGGAACCTGATGCATACCTGTGATCTTGACCAAAATCATGCAAAAAATAAACAGTTGAGCTACACAGAAAATTCAGAAACCTGAATTGTTTCAGCTTTGTTCAAGCCCTATTCTCTCTGGACTGTTTTGAAATTATTTGGGAAAATCCTTATGGAATTTTGTCTGAGATGTGTGCTGAGGCATCAAACAGGAAAACCTCTGTCTATCATGGAAAAAATTTCTGCATGACTGATCTTCACCCTATGCAGGAATTTTTTTCATCTCTGTACTTAACCATAGCATTCATAAAACATGAGGAACAGATATTTTCTATTGACATCCCACCATTTTTGGTGATCTGGAAAAAATGTGTCAAATTAAAAATAGATGATCACATTTAGATACTGTTTTTTTGGAATTTGTTCCCAACACAGGTCCCACAGCATTATTAATTGTTAAATCTGAGCAGAGTTTTACATTGGCTGATGGTCAAAATGCAGGATTAATGCTGCTTGCTCACCACGTCTTAGTGAGAATTAGTTTTATCATGTAGTAATTGCATAAAACATAATTTTCTGATAAATTGAGGAAAGTTTAATTTTAGCACTTTTATTATCTATAAAAAAAATTCCCTAAATGCTGCACTTAATCATTTGCTAGTTAATGGTATGTTCAGCAATTCTATTGCTGGTTGCAATATTTAGTCAAAATCATCTCCTAATGTAAAGACATTCAGAAGGGTTTTTTTTCTGTTGGCTTTGTGAAATGTGAGAGATGAGGTGTGGGTAAGGACTAAGACAGCAACTGCTTTCTGCAAAGACTTTTGACGGGGTCGTGGGACCTGTAGCTTACAGGGCTCTGTTCCAACTCCTGGAACAGAGATGTGTATTGGAAGAGTATGAGTTATTTACTCCTCAGGAATAATGCATACCATCACACTGCAGGGTACTGTATTTCAAGTGCTGTTTTATGACTAGATACTTGGTAGCAAAAAATGCACTAAGATTCTAATGTACAAACACTATTTTTATGAATAAACAGGTATTTTGATTTTTTTTTTAATTTTTAAGCTCAGTTGAAGAACTGAACAAAAACATTCACTATCTGGATTATTTGCAAAACAGTTCTAGACATCTGATACTAAATGTGCTTTTTATAAACTATTCTGTTTCCTTTGAGGAGGTTCTAATGTGAGATATTGCACAGAAGAAAATTGTGAGGGCTCTACTTGATTACAGAGAGTGTGGTGAGTTCTTCTTGTTTCCACACTTCATATTTTTAGTCTTTCATCTTTAGCCAAAGTCTGAAAGTACTACTCACATCTCTCTTAAAAATCCTGGGAGGAGAGGTGGGCAGAATTCCAGCATCCCTTCTAATCGTACCTCAATGTAATCTCTTGTAACATCAAAGCAGTTGGAGGATGATGACTGGGAGGAAAAAAAAAGAGTCAGATAAAGTTCAGTCTCTGAAATAGGCTGTGTTTGCCTTTAGATTTGTGTGTGAGGAGGAAGGGGGTGGTGGTGTCAAACTAATCACATGGAAAACTTGGCTTTTCCTGAAATAAGGTTCATATATGCCTGGATAATGAATTTTTAAATAACTATTTGCCTTCATTGATGGAAGGGGAAACAGTTCATGAAGGAATTCAAGCTAGTGATTTTTAGCCTTTAAATATCAGACACCTGAGTTTCACTTCTAGAAGCAATGTCCAACATGCTATCTGGCACTTTTAGACAAATTTGCAGCTGATAAATCACTTGTATTGCATCTTTTGGGAGCCAAGTATGGACTGCATATACTGAATTGATTTGCAGAACTAGAAAGAAACTAATGCAAGATGTCACTTGTTCTAAGTCTTGAAAATCAGTCACAAACCATTTAATTGTCCAGTTAGGACAGGTAGGAGAGGACATTATTGCTTGCATAAAAGCAGTAAGCAGTAAAAGTCCCTCTCAAGAGACAATCAATGAATGCTGAGACCACAGGCTAAGACCATAGTCTATACTATGAGCATAGAGTTCTCCCCACATCTCTTCTGTGCACTCTGGCGAATTATTTACACAAATTCTGCTTGTTTTTGCAGAAGACTTGTAACAAAGTCATTACTTCTAGCACTTCAAATCCTGCAAAATATTTTCTGCTGATCATGCCTTGGGCTTTTTCTGATTTCTTGAAAAGAACATACCCATTAGAACATTTAAATTATTTTTTTATTGGTCATATCCCAAGAAAGTGCTTTCTAGCTTGGACTCTTGTCTATATAAATCTTACTTTGTCAGACAGTCTTTTACTGAGGTATCTTGATCAGTACCACAGTTAGTGTTCCTGAAGATGTGGTTACTTATACATTCTTTATCCAGGGAAAGGACTTGGGTTCAAATTCTGATCCTCCTGATGAAAGCTATTCTTATGAAAAATTTTTACCCTTTTCTATCTACAAATCTCAGACAGTAGGAAATGTCAGAAAAACTAGAGTAAGAATCAGTCTGGATGCACTAAGAAGGAAATATTTTACTCTGTATTTTACTCCAACAATTCACAGAAAGACAGTTTTCCATTGCAGCAATTTAACTGAAATTTATTTTAAAATTTGGGCATGAACACCTTGACCAACTTTTGTTTCTCTATTAGAATGTAGTATCTGTGACTGAAAAATAGCTACAAATTTCCTGTTTATTATCTGCAAAGTTATTTGCTTGTACCTGAAATAAGGTTCATTTATGCCTGGATAATGACATTTTCAATAATTATTTGCCTTCATTAATGTGAGGGGAAACAGTTGATGTAGGAACTCAAGAAACCTAGTGTAGTTGAAGGTATCCCTGCTCACTGCAGAAGGGTTGGACTAGGTGGCCTTTAAATGTCCCTTCCTGTTCAAACTATTCTGTGATTCTATGTTTTTCTGCAGAATTTCTTTATATGGAGCAATAATAAAGTAAAAAATGTCATTTCTGGGTAAAGTGTTGACAAGAAAATTATTTTCCTTATTCAGTTTGTATGGCTATAAAAGCCTTCATATATAATATGAAACAGAGTAATGGAAATTTACAGTTCAGCAAAAGGAATGGATACAATTTTTGAATTCTAACTTACCTAGATAGCCACAGAACCAGGAGTCAGTTTAATTGAAAAAATAAGCCTTTTGGTCCCATCTTATCTGGGTCTTATTCCACAAGAAATTGAATTAACATCAACTTTGAAATTAAATCCAGCAAGAGGACTGAAACTAAGAATGTACATAACAAAGTATGTTTATGTAGAAGATTTTCACATCCTTCAGTTAAAAGAGGAAAAAATAGGAAAAGATTTTTGAGGAAAAGAAATCAATAAATCTTGTTCATTCTGACTAGACATCAAAATTTGAGATCCTTTGGAAGATTTGACACCATTTTTGAATGTGAACTCATTTGTATGTCCCCAGAATTGCTTTTTGAAGATGTAAATTTTTATTAAGTAATCCTATCACAACTTCTGTATACATTTAAGGTTCACCTGCACTCAAAAGAGTTTGGGTACCTGTATGCCATTGCTGGTCTTTCCAGTTCAGCAAAGAAAAGTGAAAAATTAGGTTACGTTGGTGCTTTAGGCTATAGTGATGGTAAGTGGAAAAGCACTCTTTGAAGTATCAGAGGTGCAAGCTCACAATCCAAGTTTCTGGATTTCGGGTTGTAAATTGACTAGAAGATTTAGGAAGAGAAAAAAAAAACTTTACTACTCTATATTTGTCATCATGGGAATATGATTCTTATATTGTGAGTTTATTCCCTATGATAATTAAATGATTTAAAATAAGCCTGATATTCTAGCACTGTTAGACTTCAAAATGAAATAGTGTCATATTTTTGTAGCTAAAACTCTAAATTGTCCTTCCCCAAATGAAGCAGCATTTGCTAATTTCTATTTCAGTACTTTTTAGCAATGATGCACTGAATCCAAAAATCCTTTTCTGACACAAGGAGATGGTGGAAAGTTTGGACATTTCTTAATAGAGTTCACAGACCTAGTTTAAAAGTGAAAAATATCTTTTTCCTACTATCTCTGTTTAAATCAATGAGGAAAAAAGTTTAACTTCTGGGCAGATGAATTTATGCCTCATCAGATATAATTCATTCACTATGATTTCATTGTTTCTTTCCTCCTTCATATATGATGAGATGATCATACCAACTTGTTCCAATGTTTATATGAACTTGTTGATCTGGACTTTCTAGGAAATAGAACAGTGTTTTCTTCCTCATGGGTAAACACGTAATGCATGATAAGGA
This sequence comes from Emberiza elegans, assembly GCA_024865655.1. NCBI lineage: Eukaryota > Metazoa > Chordata > Aves > Passeriformes > Fringillidae > Emberiza > Emberiza elegans. The sequence goes on along the minus strand of JALJVW010000139.1, from coordinate 22,552,680 downwards.
AGCATGCTTGCAGATATGGATTTATGAGGGAAATTTCTTTTTCATGTAAGACAGTTGAAGCAAAACAAACTCAGAGCCAATCTGAACAGTTTTCAAGCCCAACCAACACAGCTGCACATTATCCTTGTAATCAGTACCAAGAAAAGTGGCTCTGTGGCTTGGATAACATCAAATTTTAATTCTGTGAGGGTGCTTTGACTGTGAAAGGGAGTCTATATGCTCAGCTGGGCATCTGTCCAGCCATTTAATTAATGAAGTTGCTTTCTCTCTGCTTCAGGTGAGGTGCTCTAATGACTTGGTTGGCACAGGATGTGTGCAGTCTCAACCAAAAAGTTCCAGTTTTCTGAGAGTTGATTTTTTGCCTTTGAATAGCAATTGAAACACATCTCCCATTAAATAACTTTCTGTACATTCCTCTCACCACAGTGCTGTATTATTGAACAAACTAAACCCATGACATCACTTGATGAGTTCAAGGTACTCAGCACCAAACCATTCAGGAAATACTCAGACTATTGCAGAATCAGGCCCCTAATTACAAACTTATGTGCAGTGTTTTGGTTCATTTCTATTACTGATGTCCCGTTTCAGTGGCAAAGTTGTTTTTTTTTCTTAGTAATCCACCTCTGTGACTCTAAATATTCTCCAAAGACAAAGATGGCTACTGCAGAATGTAAGCCAGGATTCCATAGTTGAATCCCACATGCAACTAAGAGTACAAGTTTGTGACAGAAGTAACTTCTGTCTTGTAAAATGTTATTGTCTCTATCTATTAGGAAAAAAAGATTAAAACCTTATTTTTATGCTACTCTGCAGCATAATGGGCCTGATACTTTAGAGATCAACAAGCAGCCTTTTGGGCTGTTTTCTTGCACAGAAAAGAAGTTTTTTGATGGTTGGACACAATATTATTTTTCAAACTAAAATTCTGGATAAAATAATTACCAAATTGTTGGTATTTTTGCCAGACAGTTTCTAAAGAAGCATAAGAGACTGACAAAAATTGATTTGCAATCTCTAGAACGCCTACTCCAGAAGTTAGAAATGCTGTATAACTAAATAATGTGAATTTTAAAATGGGTAACTAATGCATTATAGTTTTGACGTAGGAAGGTAGAGCTATTACTAATTATCTTCAACGGCAGTTTTTCCCTGGGACCCACCAGCAACAGGACTGTGACTTTCCTTTTGGCTTCCTTCAGAACTGTACCTTATCTCTTGCTGACTATGATTTCTGGCGTACATCTATGCACTGAAGAGGACAATCAAAGGCTCTCTACATTCTCCATATTGGTCCTATACCAATCCTGGCCCTATTACAAGACTGCACAGAATTCTGTCTTAAAGTAGGTGATATGACTAGAGATACAGAGAACTGTGGCCTGTTGTGATGTCTGTAGAAATGAAGAAGAAAGAAGCTTGTTATGAAATGCTATGTTTAGTTCTATAAACTTGGTATTTACATACCCTTTAAGGCTTACTTAAGCAGTTGAAATCTTTAGGAATCACTGTAGAAAACAGTGAACATGGGTAGTCCATAAATCTATATGATTGTCCTTTTATACCTCTGAAACTCCACCAAATTCTTTGTTATATCCCTTTCCAAAGAGTGCCCATTATTGTCTATGTATATATTAATTTTTCAAGAGCTTGCCTAGAGTGGGCTTGGCTCATGTGGAGGTTGCATTTGATTCTGTTAATGTAAATAATAGAAACTGAGTGTTCTGTGGTTAAAAAAGTATTTGAAAACTATCCTTATCTCTTTTCCATTCTGCTTCTTCTGTAAACAAATATTTAGAACTGCTAATACTATAAATATGTACTCCTGGTACTCATTTTTTACTTATAGTCAAAATGCAGAAAATACTTCAACCAAGACTCCAACCAAGATGGTGCAAATATTAGTACTTCAGTTCTCTTTACATGCTCCTGAAGTACCAATGGCTCTGCATATTTGTTGAAATACAGATGGCTTTGCTAAATGTCTTACAGCAGCTGAAGAGCAGCATGACTTCAGGAATGCTTTTAGCTATGTTGTCCCTAGTATGTCCTCTGTCATGATTCTTGAAGGATGCTACAAAATACTGCTCAAAAAAGTTATCCTGAATCCTTTCCTTGACACTGATTCTTCAAGCTCCTGTTGGAAACTCTTAGAAGTTTCAAATTTTTATATTCTGTCTTCCATAATGATGCTATTTTGCTACATTTATACACACAAAGAGAAGGACACAACCCTTCCTCTGGTTCAGTCTATCCCATTCTGCCTGTTTTGGGGAAAGGAAAACATGCAATTGCCAGTGGTTTATATTTTTATAATGTCATTGCTTTATTAGGTATTTTTAGGGATATCTTAAGCCTAACTATGCTTCTAAATCCAAGGACTTATTGTACAAACATGAAAATAAGTGGCAGAAACAAAAACCTCTATTATGAAGCATTTTCATTCCAATATTCATAGGAATGAAACTATCAAGGAATGGTGAATATGTGATATACAGAAACTTATTGTCTATGTATATATTAATTTTTCAAGAGCTTGCCTAGAGTGGGCTTGGCTCATGTGGAGGTTGCATTTGATTCTGTTAATGTAAATAATAGAAACTGAGTGTTCTGTGGTTAAAAAGTATTTGAAAACTATCCTTATCTCTTTTCCATTCTGCTTCTTCTGTAAACAAATATTTAGAACTGCTAATACTATAAAGTACTCCTGGTACTCATTTTTTACTTATAGTCAAAATGCAGAAAATACTTCAACCAAGACTCCAACCAAGATGGTGCAAATATTAGTACTTCAGTTCTCTTTACATGCTCCTGAAGTACCAATGGCTCTGCATATTTGTTGAAATACAGATGGCTTTGCTAAATGTCTTACAGCAGCTGAAGAGCAGCATGACTTCAGGAATGCTTTTAGCTATGTTGTCCCTAGTATGTCCTCTGTCATGATTCTTGAAGGATGCTACAAAATACTGCTCAAAAAAGTTATCCTGAATCCTTTCCTTGACACTGATTCTTCAAGCTCCTGTTGGAAACTCTTAGAAGTTTCAAATTTTTATATTCTGTCTTCCATAATGATGCTATTTTGCTACATTTATACACACAAAGAGAAGGACACAACCCTTCCTCTGGTTCAGTCTATCCCATTCTGCCTGTTTTGGGGAAAGGAAAACATGCAATTGCCAGTGGTTTATATTTTTATAATGTCATTGCTTTATTAGGTATTTTTAGGGATATCTTAAGCCTAACTATGCTTCTAAATCCAAGGACTTATTGTACAAACATGAAAATAAGTGGCAGAAACAAAAACCACTATTATGAAGCATTTTCATTCCAATATTCATAGGAATGAAACTATCAAGGAATGGTGAATATGTGATATACAGAAACTGCTTCTGATCAGAATGTTTTTTAGGAGATTTCATTTGATTTTTTTAAATGCTTCAATAAGGGACAGCTGTAGAGAAGAGAAACAAAAATATCTCTGAAAGTAATTAAAAATGTGTTTTGGCAACCTTTTCTTAAGAAAAGTAGAAAATGCTTCAGAGGGAGATTCTAATTCATGAAACAGATCCATCCTTTTTTGCTTTGTAGCTGTGGGTCCTGTCAGTTCCTACTGCTAAAAGTAAACAGAGTAACTCAGAAAATTGTTCCTGTCTGTTGTTAGCTTACTAAGAAAGAAGGTCTGTCCGGCTTCTGCCTTTTTATTCTCTGCATTGTTTAGAGTGAAATAACTTTATTTAGCTGTACCACTTTTCAAATCAAATACTGTATATGGTTGCTTGGCAAATGTTAGGTCAATTATTTTCAATTATTTTTTTAGAAATCAAGTGCCTACTTGATATGCATCTGTCCATAATCCTAGAAATTCTTTCATTTTAATATAGGAACTCTCTCTCTAGAAGTGTTACACTCACTGCTCCCTTTCATTAAAACTGCCTATCCCCATGGACACTGAATAGTCTGTTTTCCTGCATGATAATTGGGTTTTGCTGCTGAACCAACAATCTGTACCACTTTGTATGTCTCACTTAAGCTTTGGAGTTTTTGCAAATGAGCCATAAAAAAAACCCATAACAGGAATATGGGATAAGATCACACTTACACACGCATGAAGCCAAGCTTCAAGACCTACCTTTCTGTCCTAGAAAATGTCCCACGTATCCGACACTGCTGCTGTTACCCAGCTACTTGCAAGCTACATTTAAAAATTACCCTTTTTTTATTGCCACAGAAGCCTTGCATTTAAATCCAAGTAAAACTGCCAATCTGATACAGGCTACAGGTTTATTCAGCTTCATATTAAGCCCACAGGTATTCTAAATAAACTTTCAGTTAAAAACACTGAGCATGTATTTTTATCTGATAGGCCATTTTTAGATATTTCTAACTATATTCTACCTAGTGTGACTATAATTTAATAACATTACACGTTGTTGCAGTTACCTATCTCTACTTGCTCTTTTGAGCACACAGATAGTCTAAATTTAAATATTAGATTTTCAGGTATTTCTCTGTTTTAAAGGGCTAAAGAAAAACTAGACCAGAAATTTTATTTAATGTTTTTGGGTCTTTTTATACATAGATTGACAAATTAAAGATGATTTTTAAGTCCCATGTTAGTTCAAAACAAAAGGAGACAAAATGATGTTATTGTCAAATTCAAATGTTATGCAAGTCCCGCTAGTCTTTCTGCCTTCTTATTAAGTAGGTAGGGGGTTGCATTTCTGCAGTGTCTTTCATCGCAGAGAACTTAAAAAACCGGACTAATATGCACAACAAGCCCTAGAATTTAGCCTTTGCTACTGAGAGCTTTGATAGCAGAGTGTGAGTGCAATTAAAATAGGAGGACTAACTCTTGCAGCAAATAAAGCATCCCTTTTCAAACTGAATGCACAAAGATCCTAACTCAAAAGTATAATTAAAAATGCTGAAAGTAATAAGGCTAAAGGAGTAAACTTACTGAGAATCCTTTGATGTGACAGCCCAGGTTTTATGTACTTCATCCTGGATTGTATCCAGTGCCAAAGTGCGCTTACATGGAACAGTATATCTTACAACTGAACTAAAACTCTTCGTGACTAAAACACAAACCAACAATATATAATTTTGGAAAAAAAGATAGTGAGACCAAGAAGGGATGTTTGAAAAATGAAGAAACTGGAACACAGGAGTAAACAGATACAGCAAAACCAGTGAAAATGTCAGCATTTTCCTGAAGTGATCACGCTGAAGGTCCAATGACCTCTCATGCAGTTTGTATGGACCTTGTGTGTGCATATGCATGGTCCAGACTCAGCTAAATGCAGATTGGAATTAAATTTTCCATTATGAATCTTGCTTGGTTTCCCCACGTATAAAAATAGGTAGATCCTAACTGTGTACAACTCTGTCTAGGCAGCTCCTGGGACACTTTAGAGCATAAATAATGCTTTTATCTGAAAATGATCCAAGTTCAGACAGCTGTGTATAAAGGCTCCCACTCTATTCCTCAGAGAGGAATAACAGTAAGAGTAGTTGCTTGTGATTTATTACTGATACTGTTGGTAAATTCCAGGTTGCAGCAATAAGAGATGGTATATATTTTAGAAAATATAGGCTGGAGCACATAAACACGAAAACTGTTCAGAGTTAAACAGTAAACAGCTTTATTACAGCCATGAATCTCATTCAATGATAGTTGATGTATGGCCGCAGAAGTTGTTTTTAAGAGACAGAGATCTAGGAATGATACTTGGCCATTTTCAAGAAATTCCACGGCTGTTTGATTTCCATGTAAACAACTCATTAAAAGGGAACTGCAAGACTGTAGCTTTTATGATAACTCGACTAACAAAATTCACAGCCTTTGATGTCTACAGTACATGGGACTAACAATGGCAGAAAATTGAAATTGTGGTATAGAATTAGACAAGGTAATATGCCTTAGTTTTACTGTGGTATAGCTTTTCCTTCAATCCCTGCAGAAGATGCTATTTATTGTCTGCTGTTGCACATGCCCAACAGAGCAGAAACATCTAGCTTAGCACTGCAGAACAATCCAAAATGGTGCAAGTCTTCACTTTTTGAGCTTTGGGAATGAGTCCAGACATTTTAACTTTCAAAGAAAAAATGTGCCAATGCATCTACAACAATAAGCATTTTAGATGAAACTCTACTAGTCCCTTTACTTCACCTTCTAAATCTGGTAGGGGCGTCACACACATATGGAAGGGCCATTTCCCATATTGCCTGGCTAACACATCCCTAAAGTGCCTTGGAAATAGAACATTTGAATGTATTTTAGTATTCCTTGTTCTCTCTCCAGAGGCTGCCAGCCAGTCTACAAATAATGCCAGCTGAGTATGCTACATTTTGGATAGTTTTTCCTTGTCTCCACAAACAAAAGTAGTTGTGCATTGATTTGTTTATATTTTGCTATGTCAAGCTTGTAGCAAGTCATGCCATTGTAATGGAGTGGAGATGTCACCTTAGTTTCTCACCTGCAAGAAGTTGCTGCTTCAGATGAATGAGGTTTTCTGCCCCTTCTGTTTTGACTTAGATGGTCTTCGGCTGGAAGGATGAAACCACAGAACCTGTGTTTTCAGCTGAAAAGAAAACATTTCCATGAATAGATGAGACTCATAGCCTCAAGGTCACTGTTTTGGCGAAGAATGTTTTGAAAGAAATATGTGAGAAACTATGCTTATTCTAAAAGAAAATACAGGAAATTTATAACTTTATTATATTTCTTAAATACTGACATTTAAAAAACATATTTGAAAAAAATGAGACTTTAAGAATATCCTGGGATGGAAGTGAACTTAGCCATAGTTTGGAACAAACAAAATCAAAGAGATTTGAACCACTAAAGTAGAAAGACACAAAAGAAGGCAAAACTAAAAATAGCTCTGGCAGCACCCTGTGTGCGGATTTTGTGGGACATAAGGCCTTCTGAACACACCTTTTGGAAGGCAGCTGAAGCTTCTGTCACTTTCCAACATTTGTCCTTTAGCTCAGAGATACTACAGACCAGTCAAGTATTTCCTTCAAGACAGTTGCTCAGCCAATTTGTCCTCTTTGTCTGGTGCTGAAAAGGTTCTATCTAGTCTGTACTGCCTGGTTTGGTATTACATTTTTAACTTCTGAACTAGATTTTTCAGTCTGCAGTCTGATCACTTTAGCAGAGCTTATTTTTTGAAACTGGCATTTTTCTGCCTCTTTTGGGCAGCAGAAGTTTTCGCTTCCTAGACTCTGAACTGCCCTTAAAGCTTTCTTTAAATATTCCTGGCAGTGAAAGCATGAGGATCAATTTATGATTTTTTGACAAATAATAAATAATCAACTTTACAGAAAAGGCTTCAAGTAAGTGAGAATATTTCTGTCTGACAAACTATATGAGAAAGTATTTATATTCTTTTCCTAACCTTTGTGTACTTGTCAGTTGGCCACAGGGTGGCCTATGGACAGGGACTAGCCTTTTGCAAATTTTTTTATATGTGTGTGCTTGTGTGCATGCACAAATGTGTATTTTTGTCTTTATATCTGTGCAAGTAATAGAAACAAATTTACAATCTCTCCTTATAGTAGATCTCCAAGTGCATTACAAGGTTTGGGTCCTCTCTTGGTGAATCTGCAGCCTCACTAAGACTTTTAACAATGTCTATACAAGTAGAATGTGACAGAGCAGTTAGTTCTGGGACCACAAGATTATTATACTTAAAGCATTCATGTAACACATATCTTTTATGCAGCACATGAATGCATGTGCACTTTGCATCTTCCTGCAGTACAGAACATTGGTCTCATCTGTGAAGCAGGTATGTCCCTGGAAGTTTCTGGAGATTCTTCTTTCCTTTGGGACAACATTACTTGTGATCTGTGGTTCATTTACATTTACTTTATAGATTCTGCTTTTTAGTTTTTCAGAGATCATTCCTAAAACTTCTGTCAGATGCTGAAATCAATTCTGTGCACGCTGGGGAAGAAAGTTATTGGAACTGCAATCTGCTATTGTACACAAAGGAGAATTTTCTTTCAACTGAAGAGCTTGCCAGTGCCCTTGAAAAACAGGTTTGTGAAATGTTATCAGTTGCATCTATATCTGTTAGAATATATTATATTTAGAATGCAATTTAAGCTGAAAGCAATTTCAAAATTATGATAAGCTTTTATCCATCACAGGGAGAGACTCATTCCCTATAGATAGCTTTCTCAGTTTTATTTGCTTTGTACAGGTGTGCATGAAAGATGTATTCTTTAACCTTTTCCAAGTTGCACCTTGCAGCCTGATTTATAAATGGGATCATTTTTCTCCATGTAAATTCACTCATGCCAAGGCAGTACATCCACAAAATCAGTGGAATTATCATTGTTAGAAATGCCTCTCTACTATGTCTATCTGAAATAGAGAAAAGTCAGTTCCAAGTTTTCAGTAAGATAAAACTCAGTGCTACTCCAGTTGCTTGTGTATATCTTCACCGAGTGAAAATAAGCTTTACTAGATAATTTTGGTCAAGATGCAAGAGAAATTCTTTTATACTAGCTGTAATAGTTCTTTTGAAGTCCCTGGCTGAAAATAATGGAAGTTTTTATTCTAACTAAAAGCATTAAGAAATATTTTATATGTATAACAGTTAAAAATTAAGATTCTTGGTCACACTAGATAGTTTAGTTACATCTACCAAGGTTCAGTCATACCAAGTTAATAGATTTATCTGTGTGCATCTGTGGAAACTCAAGTACACAAAGAGTTCTCACAACATTCCTTTATGATAAGCCAAGCACCACTATCTCAAGACCATTTCTTGACAACAATGGGTGGTAGGCATTCAGCCTTTGTTCCTCCTGCAATTCTATTGCATACTCATTATTGGCCAGACTTGGCTCCCTCGGTGTCTGCTCTTCCTAGGTGAGTGTCTAAGTAAAAATCTATCTCTAGTGTGACACTTGAGCTGTGTAGTAAAAAACCCCACTCACAAGGAACTCATATCTTTTCCTCATGCATCCTTGGGAATTCAGCATTGTTGCGAAACTATCTGAGAAACCGTGGTAATGGAAATGTTAACAGAAACCAGACAGTAGTGTTTAGAGAGCTATTATGAACTTTAGCTTCTGTTCACACAGTTCTCAGAAAAAACAAACTTTCAGTTGCTGAAACTGCAGTCTGAAGGGGGTGAATGTTTACCAGATTCTTTGTTACCAGCCAAAGAATCCACAGAAAGCATATTCCATCATATGTTTACATAGCAAATCACATCCACATACAAGTGCTTTCATCAGTTGAACTTCACTGGAGACGCTCAGCTGAAAAGGCTTATACTAAAGCATATTGAAGTCAGTGGAAATTTTCACATGGACTGCAGCAGGTTCTCTTTAAAGTTCGAACTCCACTTCTAGCAGCTGAGTTAAAGAAGTAACTCCATAAGTTGTAAGCTCACAGCACACTGTGATCTGTACCAAACCCAGTCCGTGACATGATTATTCATTATTACACTGCAGTAAAACCGTGGTGAATATTGCACACTGTCCATAGATAAAATCTTATGAAATTTGCATTCCCTGTGGAATAAGCCTAAACTACTTCATAGACATGAAAATTCCTCTTCATATGCACAAATTCTCCTGCTGAGAAGGGACAGTTTGAGTTGGCTTCAAAGGATATAGAGATCATTAACCAGGCCTGTGACAATTTCTTATATAAAAATATTTTTGAAGTTTCCTATACAAGGGAAAACAATATAAATGGTTAGGGTAAGGTATGGCCTGCAGTTCAGCTTCTATGTGTCTTCTATATTTTAGTTGAGTCTGGTTTGATATGGCAATTTGAACAAGGAAATTGCTTCATCCATAGTGAATTGCTTTTCATAGAGAAAAGCAGCCTCTGTACAGTCCTGTGATGTGTATTTCTTGCATTTCCCTGTAGGGAACTTGAAAGTTTAGGGTTTTTTCCAGTTTGAGCCATGAGTATTTCGCTACATGAATGTGAAAAAAGCCAGGTTTCGAAGAGTGAGTGCATTACTATTAGATGGGATTGCTAAGGATTGTCATCTACAAAAGTCTACAAAAATTGCAGAATCATATAAAGATTTGGATTGGAAAAGACCTTTAAAGATAATCTAGTTCCACCCCACTTTCCATGGCCAGGGTCATCTTCCACTAGGCCGCATTGCTCAAAGCCCCATCCAACCTGGCCTTGAACATTTCCAGGGAAAGGGCATCCACAGCTTCCCTGGGCAACCTGTTCCAACGTATGTAATACATATCCTTTTCTCTCATGACTAAATGGGTAAACACAGATTGCTTGGATATGAAGATCAATGCATCTATGGCAGTTCAAACACGGGAAAGTTAGCAGAAAGTGTTGAGAGCTGTTGGCTGGCCCAGACAGCCAGTGGTGTTACTAGGCGGCCATCTATTCACTGATCCTGTTATTCGGTCTTTCTCACTGTGTCTCTGGAAATTCAAATCTTCATGACCTGTCAGGCCAATGCATAAAGAAATATAAGTTTATATGCAAAAGATCAGGGAACACTCAGGAAGGCAATGAAAAATGCTTTTCTGTAGTATTTGTGAGATTTTAAAAGATTTTTTAATCTTTAACAGTTAGCAAAAATCCATTGTAGGAACTTCTGAGAATAAAAGATTCTATGTTTTTTCAGCTGGCTCAAATCAAATGATGTGTTTCATTTAAACAGCTTATCTTTTGAATACATGAGTAATTCAAATTCAGACAAAGTATGATATAGTCACAGAGTGTTTCTGTATATAAACTTGTAAATTCTCCTAGGTATAAAAGACAGACAGACATAGAACATGACTTCAGAAAAACAGTCTGCTAATGGGCTTCTTGGAGCTGAACTTTGCTCGCAGCATGCTCTAGGGAACATGATGACACACAGTGACCTTAGTCACAGAGAAACATAGAATACATTTTCTCAAAACAAGAAATAGTGCTAGCTCTGCTGTCAGTTTCTATAAATCTGGAAACAGAAGCTGTGAACCAACCTTCTGTCAAAACAATCTCCTAATAGCCACCAAGTACACGTTTTTTGTTATTCTATTTTAAATATTCACTTAATTTTTTACAAAAGTGGACACTGTACTTGGGCTTTCTGTAGGGCTCTATTTTCTGTTCCATATAATTTTTCTTCAAAGCATGAACACTAAATTATAAAACTAAATTTTTCCTCACAGCTTAGCTGAAATTAAGGATAGAATTGCATCCAAAACCTGGGATCAAACGTCCCTGAAACTGAAATCCTAAATTAAAACCAGATCAAATTTTATAATATAGCTTTATTTTTTATTAAAATTATCTTCTTTGAATATCTGTTCTTTATTTTAATATTTTGATTTTAAGTCAGGTTGGATTTAAAAACTCTTAGTCCACATCTTGGGTTTTGTCACTGACCTACTGCAGGGTGGAATGTCAATTCAGATATTTCAATCAGGTTCAGGATTATCTTAAAAATCTCTAATTCGTGTCTTTTGCATGCAGAGAGAAGTTTAGATAGGAGATCGCTTCCTAAAAAGGTTGTTGGGGAAACAAAACACATTGTATAACAGGATTAGTATCACTTTGAAAGTTTGAACTGCTAGTGGTTACTTAAAAATAACCTCGTGGACTTGTAACTGAAAATTCCAGTTGTATTTTTAACAGTAGGTGTTGCTGTAGGAAAAGAGAACAAAGCATGCAAAGCAAACTACATTCACAGGAACAGCACATTAGTGAAGAAAAAGGGAAGCCAGAATGCTTTGTTTAGAACTACTTTGAAAATCCCTATTGTAAGTTTATGTGATTTAAAATTTTATGTTGTCACTTTTTCTCAGTCAGTTCTGATGAGCTGCCTGTAAAAAACAGATAGATAGTTTAGCATTTTGAATATTTTATCAGATTATAAAATTACCACTTAAAATTAAACCTCCCTCTTCTCACTGAAATTTATATTAATATTCTGTCTGCATGAAAACTGAATCATAGACATATATAACTTCTAAATACCACTGCCTGGCTAGTATTTCAACCTGAAAATGTAGACAGATCAGAACAAAAGGTAGAATTTATATTAAGTAAATAAGGTGCACAGTTTAGTCTTGTGTCTAGATAGCAGATATTACTGGCAAAGCTCCAAAAGTCACTGTAGTACCCATTTGGCATGTTGGGTTAGCAGATAGATATGGCTGGGTGCTGCTATCACTTTCCAATATGCTGATATAAGTAATTTGTGTTGCAGTGGTTTCAGACCCTTATTGGGGAGAACTCCATATGCACACAGTGTACACACAAAAAACCCCATTTGCCCTGATCTACTGAGGTACTGAGACAACACTGCATTGCCTGAGCAGCAAAAGCCCATGGCAGAAAAATAAGCACATTTGTTATATTTTTGATCTGGAAGTGATTAGAGAGATTGCTAGGAGATTGTGATGAAAATGTGTTTGGTTGAAAAAGGAGGGAAAAAGTCAACAGCCATGCTTGTGCCAAGGGTTACCTAGTGAGAGCATGCTCTGCTTCAGCCAGTGGAAGGACAGGCCCTCCTTTTAACCTGGGTTTTTCTTTCAAGTTTTCCCCTCCCTCACTTCCATTACAATTCAGAACTTCAGGACTTAAAAAACTGTTGCCTTCTGATGTTCAGCCGGTTTGAGTGAAAGGATATGTGTTGTAAAACATGTTTGTGGAAGAGCACTGTGTGAGTAAGCACAAGCTGACAACTTCCTGAAAGCCCAGGGGCTCAGCTTTCCTTGTACATTGTGCTCAGCCTATACTGTTATTAGTATTCCTGCTATCTGCTTGTGGGGAAGTACAGAGGAATTCTTCACTTCTCACTCTGTGGAGGCATATGGAAGTTGAGATGTTAGATGTTACTTCTTACCTAATAACATTGTGATACTATCAACAATGAGAGTTCTTGGTTTGATGGCATAAATAATTCACCCAAATATTAAAGCTTTATAGAAATAGCAATAATTTGAACCAAGTGAAGTGAACCAAGATGCCTTATAAGGATGTAATTGTAAACACCAGAGCCTCAACCTGCTCCCAGATCAGACTACTAGATCCAGCAGAGTCTGCCAAACTGGAGCAATGCCCCAGTAAAGTTACAGATTATAATGACTTCATCAAATTAATAGAAATCTAGGAATGTAGCAGAAAAATGGCTTCTTTGATATATCTAATTGGAGATATAAGTAGTGATGTCTGTTGAGAAATACTCAGAGATGATGAAGTGTAAACTACAGCACATTAGAAGTCATTTGAAAGTTTCTTTTTATGGCATGAGAGATTTACTGTGTTGAGAAGTTACTGATGTAAGGTCATTTTGAACCAATCCTAAAAGAGGCAAAAGGGTTTGAGCTATTCTTAAAACTGGACAAAGTTTATATATGTGATGTTCATGGCTCAAAATAAGTGCGTCAATGAATCAGTTCATTGTATAGGAATACCTTCTGGTCTCTCTAACACATACTATTCAAATTTAGAGAAGTGAGAGGGTTTAATGGTTTAATTACTAGTTCCTTTCTTCATGGTTTGGGTGCTATGAAGGTATGAGCTATTGTCCTTAGAAGAAATCACAAAAAATATATTTTAAAAAGTGTAATTTATTGGAAAGTGAAAGAGAGACAAGTCCCCACCCAGGGAGCACACTGTAATAGCACTGGCAATTTAACAATGAAAGATCTCGTCAGTTAAATTTGTAATAATATTGATAGCACAAAGGATCAACAAGCGTTGAATACTAACCAATATTTTGCCCCAAAGAGTGAAAGATATGATGAGGGTTTGTGAATGGGATTGAATTCTTATTCTAACATTCCTTGGGTCTGTTCTTTCAAGGGTATCTTGGCAAACCCATGGTAGAGGAAATGAGATCTTTCCTCCTTTATATCTTTATGCAACTGGTACCCACCTTGTGCTCCTCTCAGCACTGCAGATTGCCACTTGTTCCACACATGCAGCAGCACCCTCCTGTCCTGCTCTCTGCTGAGGGGGGGAGCAGCTCCAGCCCAGGTGCATAGCAAAGCTGCCTCTTGCTTCTCAGAGGTTTTGTTCAGGCAACACCAGGAGACAGGATGAAACAGAAACATAGAAAAGAGAAGAAAGCTAGCATCACAGGCCAATTGTTAGCATTAGCACCTCCAAGATTTGATTTAATTTTGCATACTTATAGATATTACTTCTGCATCATCTGAGGTTATACTTCACAAAATCTGGAACCATAAAAAACATGTAGATAGAATAAGAGGGAATCTTTGAGTTAAAATATGCAAAAATGAAGGAACAGGATTTTGTTTCCTCTTAACTGAATATATGCAGTCCTCATATAATTCTAAATTTTGGCTAAGCATAAAAGAATGGAGGATAACATAATGGCTGACAGAGCTGGCTGATAATGACTGCAAACCTATAGTAAAGATCCTTGTTCCAGTGATTTTCTCCTGGTATATTTTAAATATTGCATATGGAAACCAATGCTTTGTACTTATTAACAGCTCTGTTACATGCCAGCCTTTCCTTGCAGCTTGGTTTTTAAACAATGCAGTTGGACTATTGAAAGGTTCAAACTTCAGGACATTCTCAAGCTCAGCTGAATCATTTATATCACATCTGCCTCGGAGTAAAATTAGGAATTATTACTAGATGCTGCAGTATGAGATGCCTTCCCCATCACCTGGCTCTCCTAAGCCAGGTTCTTCTGTGATAAATTTGGAACCATGATCCACGACATTTGATCACAGGCAATTTACCACAACAGTCACAGAATCCCTTGCTTCTGGCTTTTGACTTCTGGACTTTGTATATTTTTGGTTTGTTGTGTCTCTGAAAACAGACCATGCCTGGAAGAGAACACAAGACAGAAATACCTATCAGAAAGTTTCAGTTTTGCATAATATAGATGAATTAGAACACATTCCCAGTCTATGCTTGATTTTAGAAGAATGTGGGCACCAGTGCTGTGGGTTGAAAGATATATTTGAAAAAATTGCTCAAGGTTTTACTACTGTGCCTTCTCTGCTCTTTTGAGTAAATCCTCTAGTTAGTTTTCATGTAAAATCACATGCAAAAATCACATTTTGCTGACTGCCTTGAAAGATGGAACTCCCTATGAGGAACAGAGAATTGGACTTGACCCTCTTTATGGGTCCCTTCCAACTTGAGATATGCTATGATTCTATGATTGTAATCTCCTGGGGTCCAAAGGAGCTGTGTTTGAAAACAGTTTTGTTTGGGAGTCCTTATTGCTGGTGCTATCTATACATCTTGTTAAAGAAACCCTTGTCCCTTTCCAAAACTAGAAGTGGAAGTCAAAATGGGAGTGAGAAAAGAGGAAGAGTAAAAAGATGTGCCAAGATTGCCACAACAGACAAAAGGCAAAGCAGATAATATCCTCCTTTTTCCAAGACTGTGTATACCGTTGACTCACAAATTCTCTCAAATTCTCCAAGGAGTAGTAAAAGATACAAAGAAGTGAAACTGCTGAGAGATTGAAAGCTTACCTTTGCAACACTGCTCAGGACCCATTCTGAGAAATACTATATAGGAACATCAAGAGCCTAAACCTTTTCCCCTCACTGGTAACACCAATTTATGAATTTAAATCTTTGTTACTTACTTGACCCTCTTCCCAGCAAGAAAATACCTAAGTATTTAAAGTTCTTCCATATAAGGACTGGATTCCTTTGAAATAAATTATATAAAAATATTAAAATAGTCTGCAGTTGAATCATACTTACTTTTTTTAATATAGGTTTATTCAGCAAATTGGCTACCAGTTGAGAGCAATGGTTTCCATACTACGATTTGTGGTGTATTCAAAACAGATGGAAGCATCTCAAAGCCTGCTTTGTCCAAAGCCAAGAACATTTTTCGGCAAGAAGTCTGAACTTGTTGCCACATAAACAAAACGAGTGATTTAACTTAGTGTCTACATATTTTGGATTGGCAAAAACTGCTGCAAAAAAGTAAAGCCAGAGAGCAGGCTCTACAAAAATAGGAAAAGACAGAGCAAGAAAAAGAGAGAGATACACACAGATGCATGCACAACACACAAACACACCCATTCTGGCAGCTGTTAGACCCGAAGTGTTTGTGTTGTGAGATTCTAAACAAGTAACAGGGCGTTTTGGTCCATCTGGAAAATTTCTTACACTTTTTGTTCCCTGAGTTTCGGCACCCATGTCAATATTGAAAAAAGCATATTTGTATGCCTTCTTTTGGCAGTCCCTAAAAATAAAATTAAGCCTTACATTTTCTCCAGGTTTGTTTATGATGCAGATATTCAGTAAGATGCTTTCCAAGAAACCAAATGTATCCTAAAACTTTGAAATGTAGAAAGGTAAAGAGAGTAGATAATAATCTTGACAGTTGTGTATGTGTATACTTGTGTGGAAGGGGTCAAAGATTTAATTTTGTATTAAGACTCATGTGCTGAGTTTTTTGGCCCTGAACTTCACCTAGATGATTCTGTTGTAGAGACTATCATTGGGTATTTCCAAATTTGCAGTTTTTGTAGACATTGAAGTTTTGTCCTGGAAGAGCTCATTGAAGAGGACAGAGTATGGGAGTAGACAGAGAAAGCTGTGCATAAGTCTGTCTCTGTCATTGGTGTTTTTGGTGGTTTTGGTATTGCAGACCTCTATAGTTGTAACTCCAATTTTGTTCCCTTTTCTAGGGCAGTGTGTCTAGTTAAAGTGTACATCAGACTGTTTGCTAAAATGTCTTCTAACCTTGCTTAGTTGTTCCTCCAGTTTTTCCTACAGCAGAAGTGATGATGGTGGCATGAAATGAGAAATTACTATGAAAAATGTCAGACATGGCATCAGATATAAACCAATGCACTTTGTGAGCTTCCAAAGCCTGTAGGTGAACAATGCAAAATTCAAGAATAGATTGGCCAGGAAAATGAGTTCCAAAACTCATTGACAAAATCATAATAGATTTCTGATTAAAAAAATCTAGGACAGTTCAGGAGTGTTGTTGTTTGGTTGTACTATATTCTTAACTAGAGAACTGTATTTTACTACATATATCTCACAATTTGAGGACCATGGAGCATACAATGAAGTTGTTGGTACATTTGTGAAAAAGCAAAAATGTTTTTTTCAGAGAATGAATGAATAGCTTAAGTAACCTATAAGTAATTTGGAAGCAGAACTATTCTAAATCCAGAAAAAAAATGAAAGTCTTATTAATTTCTCATAGTAGATATTAAATGCCAAAATTCTGTTCATGTCAGGAAAGATGAAGTCTAATTTGGGCATCTTAATCAGACATGAAATAGCATTTATCTGCCGGTGAAAGATTATTCAGAACTGGTTAAATCAGGGTGAACTTGATTTAATAGCCAAGACTACCTATTAGAGAGAAAGCTCAATGAGTTTTTTTTTTTTTGTTTGTTTTGTTTTTTTTAAGAAATAAGGCAATTAATGGCACCATGAGTGGTAATTGAATTTGTATTGCTGACGAGATTTTAGGGGATTGTCACAAATGGTCTCCAGAAGATGACCTGACAGATCTGTCTGACCTCTGCAAGAGGCATCTGTGAGAGACAGCAGCTACAGAGGCACTATGAAAGAGGTCCAGGACTTCCTGCCATGCATTAAGCTGGTGATGAACACATGCCCAAGCAGCATTTTGATTCTGTGTAACAGTCAGATGCAGTTGCACATCCCATTATTCACAGCCTTGGATTTCCTTCAGAATTAAGTCTAGATATGCAACAGAGAAAAGCTTCATTTTAGTCTGGACAGGCACCTGATTTGGACAGATGGAGAAGTGATATGCTGAGATGCAAGGCAGAGTGCCATTGCTCTGCATTTTAGGTAGCTTATGAGAGGCAGAAATTGGAAGAAATAAAGCAGTTACGTGGGCAAGGAAATCTTCTAACTAAGAAAACCTCTGTCTGAGAAAAAAATAAATGGAGCATGTATCTGGCACACCACCAGTATTTTTTTCTCACAATTATCAACACATCTTTTCAGGACTGTTTTTGATTGTTATACATAGCAAATTCTGAGCCTAGCTATTTTCATGGTTTCATTCTCTTCTATTCTCTTCTATTCTTCATGGCTTCATTCTCTTCTATGAATGAGATGCATTTTCTGTGGAATGGGGGTGTAGAAATGTAGTCATGACTGTCCCACAAGTCTTTCATTATCTCATACATCTTGGGCCAAGTAGATCAGGAAAACACTGCAGGGGATAAATTCAGACTGTGGGGTACAGCTTGAATTAGGGATTTTTGACTTCATGTGACTCCTTTTATCTAGCATTTTATTAGCAAAAAGAGGCCATTTTTTTTTTTTTTTGTGTAGCTCCATTAAAGTCAGTGAGCTCAGAAATATGGATTTGTGTGACCATCCACTTTATTGAAATGTCCCCAGACGACTTAGAAAGAAATCTTTGAATGTCATGGAATGAAAAGAAGCTATAAAGATTCCTGGGATTTTTTATTTGATTTGTAAAAAACATTTATCAAACATGAATTGTAGAAAACATTGTGTCTTTCTCAGTAATCTATTTTCTCCTAGAATGTAACATAATGAAGCATATACCAATAGATTATCAAGCACAATGGCAATTCAATGTGATTTAGTGACTGAAAAGATGGTAACATTTCATGTTCATAACAGTTAAGAAAGCAGCACAGGAGCCCTAAACTCATACATAAAAACTAATGTGAAGGGGATTGTATACCTTAATTATGGATCAGTCACAATAAAATACAAAATGTATCTTTAGAAGGATTGGTAGCTTCATTTTACTGACATCTGTTATTTTATTAGACATTAGCACAAATTTTACTTAAATTTGCAGATCATTTAATGAATGTGAAGGTAATAAATTCTTCAGAATACACCAGAGCTTTGAAGGGTTATGCCAGCATTTTCTACAAAGAGAAGATGGGAAGGAATAAGGATATATAACTTTTCTCCTCATCCTTGTATTTTTGATGTTCAAAATTATACTTTTGAAGTAGCTGCATATGAAGCCTGCATATAAAGACTAGTGATTTTAAGCTACATTCCATTTATATTAGGTGCTCTGTTTGTATACTTCTGACATATCTAATTTTAAAAGTGCTTTACTAATACTATATTTAAAATTAAAACCAAAACCAGAAGCCTTTTAAGGATTCTTTTACTTTGTGCTCCTTGTTGGATTTTTGTGGTTAGAGAACCACATTTTTGTTTCAAATCCAACAGCTCTGTTATGAGAACAAAACCTAATGATGAGGGAAAATCTTGCCGAGAGATGGTTCCCAGCGTATATCAAATGGAAGAACAATTACATATAGTGAAAAATGGCCTGACTGATTCTGGGCTTTAGCTTTATATGCTAAATAAAATTGAGAATTTGCAATCCAGAATAAGCTAAACTGTAATAATACTAAGGATTTTAACACTGCATAATCAGAAAATATTTAATTTCAAATGGTTTAACTCTGTGTAGGTGGTCCACGCTCACAAATTTCTTTTGTTTAATCTCAATGCAGATCTCAAAGATGTGTCAGAGGTCCCTGAAGAGCAGCAAAACTAGAGTCTAAGATTTCAACCATAGTGAAAGGTGGAGACAGTGAATCAGCTTATTAGCTACTAAGACTTGGCAGCTTGTGGTTTTCCTTACATTGGTGCCTTTAGGATTAAAAATACAGTAATTTGTAATAGTAATGATTTTCAAAGTAACCACTTACTGGTCATGAAAAATTGTGATTCTCAAGCAGAACTGGCCCAGTGCTTCTCAGCAATGTAGAAGAACATGAATTTTGCTGTCTCAGGGGAGGGCCCTGCCACAGGAAGCATAGGGACAGATGACCAGGAAGTCTGTTATAGGAAAAGACCATGGAAAGTAGAGATTGCTGCTCCCACTGCCATGGGAAGGATGGTCAGACAGGTGCTGTTTGTGAGGGCCACTCCTCACCACAGAATGAGCTTTTGCCAAACCAACACTGGTTTGGAAGCTGCCAGACTGGTTTTCCACACCTTAGGTCTAGGTAAAGGAAGCAACCAGGCCAAGGTTACTGATAACAGCCCAGAGTTTGCAGTCTTAGAAAACTTTCTGCTCTACCTGAGCCTGCAGTAAGTCACTATTGATCTTTTGCCTTTGGATTCTGTATGTATTATTTGAAGAGAATCTGTAGTTGATTATGCAGTTGACATCCAGGAATTTCTGCTTCTTATTTCAAATCTGAAATGCTGTCTGCCTCAGTGGTCTGGATAAGTAATTTTTTATTGTTCTGCACCTTTTCCTGGTTTCATATCATGCCAGTCATTCACAGGACTGTGGTTAGGATTTGCCAAGGTCAGTAAAGGATTTTAAAAATAAAGTCAATTATAATGTCAGAGTGTACCTGCTAGAGATGGGTTTTGTATTCAGCAAAGAGCAACTCTTCAGAGATAGAAAGACCCTACCAGCTGAAATGGTATAATTCCACCATTGCAGACAATCTCAGGCAATGGAAAATTCTCAAAGGGTTTCTCCTCCTTTTGTCTAAGATTTGTGTTGAACACTTGTTCAACATCCAGGCATCCTGGCCAGAGGATGCATGCTGCAGAGGGAGAGGGCAGTTCTGAGGAGAGTTATAAGAAGTACTGCTAGCACCAGACAGCCTGAAAGAGTAACTTTATGTAAGAGAATGGAGTATTCTTCTTTAAACAGCCATAACTCTCTGTGCTGGAAAACTAGGAGAGTAAGATATAAGATATATAGAATCCTTCTTTCTTCAAAAATTCCTTCTTCCTGTGTGCTCATTCTGCATATCACATTTGCTTGGAGAGAGAGAAGTCACCAAAATCACAGAAATCACAAAATATCCTGAGTTGGAATGGCCCCAGAGGTATCACTGAGTCCAACTGTTCAGTGAATGCCCCATATGAGGATCAAACCCATGACCTTAGGGTTATTAGCACCATGCCCTATCCAACTGCGAAGTTTATTGTCCAAATGTACATTGAAATATGTGCTTTTCAAATGCTAATAATTATGTCCCTTCCTGAAAGTATATCTACTGTACTTTATCAAACACATATTTCAAACACAGGTTGCAAAACTGTACTTTTAACTAACCGAGATTTCTAGATGAATAAAAAGAGCTCAGCTGAGTCTTAAAAAATATCCAGGATTCTTAACAGTAATAAGTGCTAATTGAAAAATACTCTCGATTTTTTTTCTGGTCTAGAAGGTTAACTCCAATAAATATCTGTTTTACTTTTAGACCTTTAAATGAAAAAAAGCTAGATGACTTAACTGTGATATTTCAATTCATCCCAAGCTTGAGAATTCTTGATTTTCTTTCCATATCATATGTTTCCTCCTCTAAGAAATTACAAAAGAAAGGAGCATCAGATTATCAATGCATATTCTTTGAATCTTAGTGGTCCTTCTAGGCAATTGTAGGACAGTGTGTGGCAAGCACCAAATCGCTTATCAAATAAGGCTTTCCAGCAGGTAAATGGAATCTATTTTGTTGGGCAGAGAAGCATGCCATGCAAACCCATTATGAAATGCAGATTTTCATAACTGAGACTCTTGCCTTCTGACACTTTAGAGGTAAGGCTGGTTGGCTATACTCTCTGTTGGCCTTGGTGGTCCATAATATAATTTTGTAGACACAAAGTTTGCACCATCTCAGAAAATGGTTCTTTTTTATTTACCATGTTTCTAAACACCAGGGCTCAGAAGAGAACCCTGGGACAAAGGGAGTCACCCTATGTTCAAGGAGAGATGATATCATTTGGAAGTCATTTGCTCAGGGAAGAAATAGGAGGGAGAAAACATCTGTTGACTGTTGGGAGGCTTGCCAAGCAAAACAGGAGTTGCGGTTGATAGTTAGGACATGCTAACAAAACCAAGGAAAGTAATAATTGTGTATAGAAGCATACAGGATACATACTACACATAGTTTTCAAAAGAT
The DNA here is from genome assembly GCA_024865655.1 of Emberiza elegans. Classification (NCBI taxonomy): domain Eukaryota; kingdom Metazoa; phylum Chordata; class Aves; order Passeriformes; family Fringillidae; genus Emberiza; species Emberiza elegans. The sequence continues at coordinate 22,530,793 of JALJVW010000139.1, read as the reverse complement.
GACCTTCAAGCTAACACAGCTGGAATTTTTCTGAAGGATGGTTATCTATCTTTGCTTTGCATGAAGAAAGTAGATGAAAATGAAACCATTTTTACTTAAATATTTTGCACAGAAAAGAAAATTCACTTTGTCAGCTGTTTCTCAGCCTTCCAGATGGTTTGAAAGACATACTTGCACTGGAACTAAGGGAAAAAAACCTTCGAGACAGAAAAAAAGTACACTTGTATTTCAGATACTGCATAATCACAGAGTAGCCAGGTTTGGAAGGGACCTTGGAAGATCAAGTCCAATCCCTCTGCCAAGGAGAGTCACCTAGGGCAGGTGACACAGGAATGTGTCCAGGTAGGTTTTGTATGTCTCCCTCCAGACAGGGAGACTCCACGACCTCCCTCGGCAGCCTGTTCCAGTGCTCTGCCACCTTCAATATAAAGAAGGGTTAGTTTTAGTATTTGGGTAGATCTTTTGGTCAAAGAAGGCTGGGTGACCAGTTCCTTCACCCTATTGTTCCACACTTTGATGGGCAATTACTACAGAAGAAACAATGTGGATACAATTACTCTTAGATGATAGTTAAACAAAGATAATTTAAAATAAAGACAGTGCCTAATGTCCAAAAGGTTAAAGAAAAAGGAATGTTGGTGAAACAATATAGTGAAACAATACAGAACTTGTTTCTCATTCTTTTCCTTTTTTCCCCAGAATACTACTGAGAGTATTCTAATGATTATTTTCTCTTAAAAAAATCCCCAGGTCACAATATATTGAGGTGGGGAAAAATAATTAGCATGAAATGCAAGTACTAAAATTAATTAAACAGATTGGATGAAATTCCCCTGTGCTGGGTAATATAACAATGGAACCTTATACCTAGGATATGGGTAGCTGCTCATCCCTTTAGTCATGTCTGTCTGGACATCTCATCAGGAGAAAACTCTTGCTTTATTTCAGTGCTCCACCTGTGGTCTCTGATGGTATCAGGAAAGGCTAAAACACAAGAAAATTGAAAGCAACAGTCTGTTAAAAAGACTAACATGGAAGTTTAAGGATTTATGAGAGACTGGATCTCCAAAAGTTGGGACGAGTCTCCCATAACTTTCCATGGTATCTTAAAAAAAAGATAGTGAACAAAAGGAAATTAAATATAATTTCCTCTGAGCTTTAATACTGTTAAGATTTATTACAAATCATCAAGAGCTGAAAAGTATGGCTTTAGTTCCTTGATGGTACTCATTAATTCCTGTATCTTCTAAAGCTTTCTAGTATTGGTGATGCTGAAGTCTGCATAAGAATGAAACTTCCTAACTAACTGAAAAGAATTTTGATGAGTTAAGTCTTCCTACTTTCACTTCAAAGGTCTTCTGAAGGTCTTCACTTCTTTCTGTAGAAGACATGCTTTTAAAGGACCCACTGCTACTTAACGTCTTGTGAATGTTGTGGCCAAACAGAAAATTTAGGCAAAGCCCACATTTTCTAAAACTCCAGAGACTGTGACTATTTTAATTTCAGAATTGCTCTTCCATCCTGGTAAGGGGATATGTAGATCTTCTACATATCAGGGCCCATGGAGGACTTATTTATGTCCTCAGCTTTACTCAAGGTAATTGCCAAAACCAGGTGTTCTGAAAGAATATTGCCCACAGAAATACATGGACAGCATGGGAACTGCCTCAAAGAGGCTCCAAGTGTGAGATCAAAGGGACAATGTGGGGATTGAGGCCAGTAAGCATTACAGGGATGAAAGTAGATCTAACATTCTCTCTTGCAGAAAAGAAGTGAGTGTCCTGAAAACAAGGAGCCAGGGAAAAAATGAATCCCAGGTTAGACAGAGACCTAAGACTGATTATATGATTCTCTGGATTTTGAGGAATGACTGTGAACTCTTTTTTACCCCTGAGAAAGGTGTGAACTTGAATCACCCCAAGTACTTTGAGCAGCCTCCCTTTTCCATTCAGTAGCAATTTGAAGGGTTTTTTCTTTGAGGAAAAACCTCATAACTTAAATTGTGTATCTCTAAACATATATGATTTTATATAACTGTTGAGTTTTACTATTGTAATTTTAATTTCTTCATGATGAAACTCTTACCAAATGGTTTGCTCCCAAAACTTGTCATTAAGCATAGTAGAATAAATAGTTACGGATAAGTGACCTTTGTGGTGTTTTGGGTTTGCAGATCCTCTAGGACTTTATTTCATAATTCTTTGAAGTGATGAAATATGCCAAGTCTTCCCCCCAATTTAATTTTCTTGCTCTGCCAGTGTATTTGTAACCAGGTGAAATCATGTGTTATTTAAATAATGATTCCTGTCTAAAAGTAATTTTTGCCCTGTTTGTGGAAGAACTGTTCATGCAAAAACAAAACCTGTGGCAGCTTAGGATTTCTATTTGAAATTCTGAATGGAATAAAATGACTGGAAATAAAGCCTCAAAATATTGTGTGTTGTAATTCCTTGTTCTGTTCTAAACATAGAACTCTGCGTTATTAAAGGGTTCAAGTTCTGGCAGTTTTCTCCTTCCTTTTAACAATTGCCTGTGTTAACCAGACATGGTGACAACAAACTTTGATCCTTACAGTGGTATTCTCCAGGCTGCATCCAGTCAAACAGTTTCAGGACTGGTGAAAATAAGTTGGTGCTTGCTAGATATATATAGATCTGGTATAAGAATACAAAATTACAAATGCATTTTGTGTTGTCTCTTGTGAAGGAAATTTGAGTGCTAACCTCTGGAAGATTAATGTTGTGGGTGCCTTTTTATCAACAGTACATTAGAAAGCACCAATACTTTTTCAATAATGAGAACAGAATATGTCAAATAGTATGCAATCCCTGTGCCAACATGCTTTATATAAGTATTTGCAGTAAACTATTTCTTCATAATAGATTGTGTATTATATACATAGATAAATATAAACATGTATATATCAGAATGCTGGAAAAAGTCATGTTTATATAGACTTTTCTAATTTTTCCTGGGATTTTTTTTTCTTCCTTCCCAGCTGGGTTTAGAACTATATCAGAAGAATTATCAAAGTAATAAAGGAAATGGCTAAAATTCCACTAAAGTAAGGTAAATATTATTTTTAAACATTGGATTAGAGTAGATCTAATCCAGCCTGCACAGTTATGGATTCAATGCTCTCCACAGCACTACCTCAATTCCCAGAAAGAATGATTGTAAGCTGAAATATAATATTCTGCCAGGAAATCACTAGTTCTGAGTTATTAGATTCCAGCCCTGGTTGAGACTGAGCGAGGAGACAGCACAGGAAGCACTCAGAGTTCTTTGTAAGTGTGGCTTAACATTTTTAAAATAGTATACTTTCAAAGATAGTGGAGGTGATGGACTGCAGCAACTAAACTGCAGGTGCAAAGAGACCCTCCTGTAAACTGTGATTATTTCTTCCCTTCCTGTTGAAAGTGTGAGCACAAGTACTTAATTTTGTTCTCTAATGTTTGAAATTGAAGTATTTATATTTCTTGCAGTTTGAAGTAGCTATATTTTTGCATGAATCCCTGTGTGTGGGATGCAGAATGTTATGTTCTCTTTGAGCAGAGCCCACAAAATTTCAATCTTCACTAAACAACTTCAGCCTAAATCAGAAACATGGACCAAAAAGCCTCTAGGGTTACTGAGGTTGCTGTTTGAGGGCAAATTCTCGATGCTAAGAAGCTTTACAATACTGGTTAAGAGGATCATTTTGTCTACATGCATGAAGTAGATAATTCAACCCTGAAAACAAGTAGTCTATAATCAGTTATGATTTATTTTCTTTTAAATCAAGGTGTTTTTCTTTTAATTAAGGAACATCTTTTGGAGAACGCATCTGTTTAGTGAAGGCCAAGAAAAACATTCTTTAATGTTGCTCTTTCATCACGTGGGACCTGCAGTTCAGGTATTTCCTGTTCTTACTTTTTCTCAGTTGTGTTTCCCAGCAGATGACATCTATCCAATTCATTTTTCAACATAAATCCTGATTATTCCTGGAACAATCCTGCCACTTACATTGGACTCCTCTCACAGAGCAAATTCTCTACTTGTCAGCCTTAACTAGAATATGACATATGACTGAAAGGCTGTTTACATGGAATTATTACAATTTTATTTCTGTTAAGTGAGAAGTGGGCAGCTATTATAAAACTCTGTAACACATTTTCTGTTGCAGCAAACATTTGCATTGCTGGTTTTAGTAGGGATAAAGGACTGCCTCCACTATGATGAAACAGATTCCTTTCCATGCTTTGACTACATAGGAAAGAAAAACAATTATTCTTTTCTCCCTGTCTATAACAATGAAGTTATTGATGGAACCATGCTCTGGTGTTTAGGCAACTCCAGGAAATGCTGTCAGGGAACAAGCAGGGTCCTCTTAGTGCTCACTCTTTCTCTTCTAATAACTATCCCTGAAGCTCTAATGTTCATTATATGTACACAAATCAGAAGAATCTTAAATAGTACTGGCTCTCGCAAATGTCCTGTATTTCAGGCTTCCCTAAGATTTGCTATCCCAAGAAATTTGCTATCCTTGATGGCAACCTCCAGGCAAGTCTGTGACACTGATTGATATTGTTAAAAAGGGTTATTCAAAGGTTTGGACTAAATTTGCATTTCAGTCCTTCTGGTAGGCTGAAATGTAAGTAAAGATACTTGTAGTGTAAAGAACAAGTGTGTGAATTCACACAGTAAATTCAGAAGGAAAATATTTTCAAAAACCTAAATGAATCAAAAATACATATTTCTGTGATTTCCTTTCCTTTTTGTCATCAGTATTCTGTTCAAGGGGTCCAATAACATTTCACATCACAATAACCATCAACAGAGAAAATGGTAAAACGGTGACACAGATCTAGTTCTACTTCTATAGAAGAAGAATATATTTCAGACTAGTGTCTACATTTTTTCACTGGAATCTTCATCAGAAACTTCAGATTTAGTGAAGGAAAAATACTTTGCACAAATTCTAATTGCTGTGAATGCTCATTTCAGAAAAACACGGAAAAAACCCCATAGCTACAGTTTTCTTGTTGTTCTACTGAGTTTTTAATAAGAACAGCTGGATAAACTTTATTTCTTAAATTAATATTATGATATTAGAGGTATGAGATGCATCTCTGATGTAATCTTCATTAAATAATCATGTTGTTTTCCTCAGTAATAAAATTCATGCTAAAATATTTGGGCTTGCCAGTCAAAGCAACAGAAAATAAAATAAGGAGCCTACAGAAAAACACAGGACTGTTTCATTTTTCTTGGATCTTGCGGAAGGATATTACTTCTAAAATTGCAGCTCTGCTACCTCATCTGTCAGGTTAATTTCACCAATGTTTTCCATTTCCTTCTGTTGAAAACCATTAAAATGATGGTGTTTAATATGAGGCCTCATTTTAGTGTACTGTTTATTTAAGACAATTGATGCAATGAAAGAATTTGGTTCTCTTTTTCAAAAGTTCCAGGATTTTCACTACCCAGACAGTGAAAATTTAGCCTTCCTAAAGTGACCTATTAGTTGATTTTGGTAAATGTCATAAATATTCTTTAGGTTCATAAATGTCATAATCTTGTAAATTTTCTTGTTCTTAAAACGGGTTGAAGGGTTGTAGGCTGTTTATTTTCATTCTCTACTCATTTAACACAGGATACTGCCCACCTACTATCTCCACCTCACTGAAAAGGACAGAGTTATAAACAAAAATTTATTTACCATAAGCATTCTGCTTGTCTGGCCCCTTTATCAAGATTAAGAAAACACGAAAACATCAAAGCAAGGGGCTGCCCTAACCCGAGCGCTGGCAGTGGCCCCGGATGGCTTGCCGGACCGAGGGCAGGCAGAAAGCCAGCGTCCCTCTGGCCGCCAGGGACGGGCAGGAGCTGCCCAGCCAGCCCGCGTTCGGCTCGGCCCGCTTAGGGCCAAATGTGCGATCTTGTATTCCCTCAGGCTGCTTTCTGGTACGGAAGAAGCAGAAGACCTAGAAGACCCGATTGCTTGAATATTTTCACTGCTTGAATGTCATGTTTTGAGGCCGATGCACTCACCTGCCAGGTAAGAGAGCAGAGAGAGCCGGGCCGCTGCAGCCATGGGGCTGAGGGGCCACCCCGCGGTACCGCTGAGCGGGCAGAAGAGTGTTCGTGCGCATAGGTGCGCCCAAACATTTTTTAACACCGCAGTGTCATTCTCACCCCTTATTTATAACATCTGTACCCTTTCATTTGAAAAGAAAAATACGTATTTTATCCCGTAGGTCCTGGGAGTGTTTGCCTGCCACCTCCCTGGCTGGCCCGTGCCAGGCCTTCCCACCCGTGTCCCGGCTCTCGTTGCCCCGGGCCCTCCGCGGAGCCGCAGCTCCGGACCCGCCTCCGCGCGGCGCAGCAGAGGGCCCGCGCTGCCGCCCACCCGCGGCCTCCGCCTGGGGACAGCAGCCCAAACCGGCGCCCGCGCACCGCCCACCCGCCCATACCGGCCTCCCCTGCCCCCGTCTTGGGGACCGCACAGCCCATACCGGCCTTGGAATCCCCGCTGCCCCCCGTCTTGGGGACCGCACAGCCCATACCGGCCTTGGAATCCCCGCTGCCCCCCGTCCTGGGGACCCCCGCAGCCCATACCGGCCCTGGAATCCCCGCTGCCCCCCGTCTTGGGAACCGCACAGCCCATACCGGCCTTGGAATCCCCGCTGCCCCCCGTCTTGGGGACCGCACAGCCCAAACCGCCCCTTGAGTCCCCGCTGCTCCACAGCCTCCGCCCCGGGTGCGGGAGGTACCGCTTGCACGGCCGGCTCAGGGGGATGTTCAGGCATTCCGCCTGTGGAACCCCCCCCAGGCGTGGCTCTCGGCGCAGGTAACTCGCAGAGGGCTGAACAAAGTAGCCCGAGCGCCTCTCCTCTGGCTGCCCGGCCAGGTATCAAATGGGAAACAGCCGAGGGGAAACCACCTTTTCAGGTCTTCACTCCTGGTATAATAGGTTTAAAATATTTCAAGTGTAAATTTCAAAAGGTAGTTTTAAAATATTTCAAGTGTAAATTTCAAAAGGTAGGAGGAAAAAAAATGTCCTGTCTATGCACAGGAGGATCCAGGCAGAGATTTGCTTTTGCCTCAATGCATTTATTAAAGTGCATACCTAGACCTAGACTTTTAAAAATGATACCCATATTAGCCTGTATCAGAACCCATATCAGAACACTATATATATTGGTGTTGAGAGGTTCTCCTATGTATTTACTAGTACTAAAATGTTACTTTATTTAGAGGTTTGCTAGTTTAGAGTGTAGAGCAAGTCACAATAGGGCATCTTCAAGATCTTGGATCTAAAGTGAAAGAATCTCAAGGGCAGTAACAAATATTGTGTCAAATGCAAGAAGTTGACTTTCCAGTACTATACTTTTATTTTTAAATACCACTATTTTCTCTAGCAATGGGCTAGATAACAGTCATGGGAGATTTTGAAGAAGAAAAGCCATGGTTTTTAAGCTTTAAAAATATTTGTTTGCTTCTGGGCAGGGTTAGGTCTGACTGGGAATAATGTCTTCCGTTTTGGAAATAGAGATATGTGAGGTTTGTTATTGAGACATTAGAGGGAGAGAGGGAGATCTTGTGGTCTGAAACAACTTCCAGGGCTCTAATTCCACATCCTCTGCAATATTTACAAGGCAAATAATTTATATGTAATCTGGCTTTACTCAGTGGAACTCCTCCTGATCTATACACTGCAGTAGAAATCATAAACAGATATTCCACATCTGTTTCTGGTTTTGAACATGGGAAAAAAGGAACCAAAGCCCAACATCTAAGCCTCAGTCCATACATTTTAATATTCTAAATGAGACATATCTCCAGTAGGATGAGTTGCCTGCTGTGGATATGTGTTAGTTAATTAATTAGCACCCTTTGCAGACACTTTTTAAATTGCACAGCACAAGAAGTACAGATCTATCAGTTACTTCAAAGTACCTCCACTTAGCAGTGCTTTTCTGTCTTTCCTCAGTTTTAAAACCCATGTGGTTTTTTGTGGTTCTGTCTCAAATGCAGTAAAGCTGCAGCACTGGCATTGAGACATATCATAGCAGGGTTTGTGGCCTTTTCCAATGACTAGGTTATATCATGGTTATAGTTCTAGATGTTAATATATAGAATAAATGATAGGCCCTGAAGTAAAGCCCTGTAAACACTGAGCATTGAGCGGACCACGACATCGTAATTAACCAGATGGGCAAGGTTCCAGAGCTTGCTATTGTCACCAGGACCTTCTGTAATTGCAGCTTTGTCCATGGTATCTTCCTGCTTCACTTTTTTCTCTTTGTAGTTCAGAGAACCAGTTAACATTTTTAGTAGAGAACAGTTTGCTGGTAGAGGAATAAAATCCAACAGCTAAAAATTGTAACTATCAACATTGGTATTTTACAGAGCCTAAATCGTTGTCTGCATCAAATGTACTTGACTGAATATGACAGTTCTGTCAACAGGGGATTAATGCCTAGCAGAGGTTTTTTGTGTCAATCCTGCTTATTCTTACACACAAGCCAAGGCTGGCAGAGAAGGTAATTCAAGGCATTTTAGTTGTCTCAGAAGTTGAGCAATTCTCTTTGCAAAGAGGTGATTACTGTATTTGGAAAGTATTTCAGATGTAGTATGCTCCCTGCCTCAATCACAGTAAGAACTGTATTCATTTACTGCATAAAATGGAAAAGGGAGATGGGGCATATCTGGACTGGTGGATTTGCTGAGTTGAAAGAGTAATTTTGGGGATTTAGGCCTCTCAAAGTAGTTCTGTTGCTGGATGTTGGCTCCCTGCATCTGGCCTTTAAGAAGCCCATCCAAACAACTGTGTTTGTGATGAAGACACTTTCAGAGGTAATAAATAATTACCTCTGAAATAAGGGATAAGTAATGAGGTACATATATATGTATTTAACTTCAAGATAGGATTTGTGTCTTCACTCGGACAGAAGGAATCACTGAATGCAATCACAGAGTGTCCTTATTTGGAAGGGATCCACAATGATCACCAAGTCCAGCTTCTGGCCATGCAGAGGAGAACCCCAAGAATTGCACCATGTGTCTGAGAGCATTCTCAAAATGCTTCCTGGACTCTTGACAGGCTGGTGTTGTGACCACTTTCCTCAAGGCCTCTCCCAGTGCCCAGCCACCCTCTGGGTGAAGAACTTTGCCTAATATCCAAACTAAATCTCCCCTGACACAGCTTCATGACATTTCCTCGAATCTTATGGGTTTTATGATTTTTATGACTTTGTATTTTATTTTTATTCTTTATGACTTCTAGCTGTTATGTGTCTTTCTGTATTTCAGTTATTTGTTCAGTGCTTCTAAATTAAGTTGCTAACTTTAGAGAGAACTTCGTAGAAAATTTATGATTTCTTTAAAACTTTTGGCCTTTTCCTATACTTTCAAACTACAAGAAACACATTGAATGCTCTGTAGTGGTATTTTTAATTCATTACTTGTTTTTAAAAACTTTTAGCAATGAAATCTGTGAGCAAGTGGGACGCTGATCTTCTTAGGAGGCTTGTGCTTAGTACCTTTGAATGTTAAAATACAGTGAAGACTAAGGTTTTGTAATCCAGTGGTTCTTGAAGTGGAGTTGTGTGGAGCATCTCTAAAAAGAATTATGTACTTTTGAAAATATTGCTGATTCCAGTGCTGTGTTCCTCATAAAAATCCAAGGCACCTTACCATAATTTATAATCTTAGCAATAGTGACAATAGCTTTTGAAGGAGACCTAGAGTTGTTTTACCGCAACAAATTAAGATTTCTTGCTTTCCTCCTCCATCTACATCCACATTACATGGCACAAAGGAATCTTTTAAATGATAAATACATATAAAAGGAAGAACAAAATATCCAAGATTTAGCAATCAGACTTTTTGATTAACTCTGCTTTATTCATTCATGCGCAGGCACAGTTTGCAGTGTACTGTAAAGATTGATTTAAACCATGATCCCTTGTCTAATTCCATTATCCTAGCCATTGAAATATAGACCCTGAATGTGGTGTCTGTTTTTATTTTGTCCTCAAAATTTATGCCAATTTAGTTTTTGCTGCAGGAAAACACATATTCCAATTGTCTTGTTCGAACACCAAGCACTGTGCCAAAACCAGGGCCATGCTGAGGAACTCCCTTTCTCCTCAGGCTTTGGTGGTTTGTATTAAATGAAATCTGGATTCACAGCTGTTCCACTGAGGTTTTTCAAAACCTTTCTTAAAATCATCTTTTACCATTTTTGCTTTTGTTGACCTGATGCTCTAAAATTATAGAGTTTGCCAGGGTTCTTACTACTTAAATTAGTGTCTAAATTATCACAGTATCATGCCTTTCTAAAGTATGGTGCTATAATTATGGTGCCAGATTACGATAACCTGTGATTTATGATGAACAAGTAGTAAACATTGTATCACTTTGTGACGTATGTGTAACTGCATTTCTCTGCTCTGCAAAATACCATTCCATTGTTATTGGTATTTTCTGTGGTGCACAGAAAATCAACTTGTCCTTCATTCATTCATTTAATCCATTGACTGTAATTTGAGGCAGAAGTCCCAACCTAAAGAACACCCCCTGATATTGCAAAAAAGTTTCATTCCCATGTGGTTGATTGCATGTGGAAACAAAATAATGTAATAGTATAAACATACAGCACATGATATTTGCTTTTTTTTCAACACACCTACTGCTGATTTGCCCCATCCTAGTTTTGTGGGTTTGGCATGATAAAGGCAGTATTGAATTTGTGCAAACTGCTTTGAGAAGTGAGACACAAGGTCTTGTGGCAGTAGCCATATTTCTTTCTGCAGACATTGAAGCAGAGGGCTGGATGTGACCAGAAGAGAAAGGGATTTTAAGGAAATCTTCAGCATACAAGTGGATCACTGATATAAACTCCTGTTTTTTTTTAATCCCATTGTGTAAATGTAAAGGTCTGAGTTGCTGCTGTACAGAACTTTCAAAACACTGAATCACCTGCCACAAAGCTCCTTCTGCTGTCTGATATTTAGCAGTATCTCATGATCAGGCTGCAGATTTGGTGAAATATGGGTTCTTTCTTTCCTTATTAGTAGTGACAGCTGGAGTGGGTGTTCCTACCTTGTGAAGAAGTCCTGCTGGAGGCCAGCGTAATCCTCCTAATCCAAGGAGGGCTGGGTCTCCCCTGTGTTACCTCTACTTATTTTTACAGGATCAAGCCTTACAAGTGTTGTTGGGTTTTTTAAAGAAAGGACTTCATTTTAGAAATGAAAGTATTTTGTTCCTTTGATGAATCAAAGAGATGTTTTAACCTACAAAAATGAGTAAAGGACAATTCAATTTATCATCTCCAAAAGTATTACAGGATAAAAGTTATTTCATTTATTATACAACTGTCTCTGGCTATCACCATGATACCATGACTAGTCTTTTTTCTTCATTATGCACATTGATAAAAAATTAATGTGATTTTGAAAAAATGAAGCAACAATTTTTATGATTCATCTTTAAAATTCATACCACTAGACCAGCATGTTAAAACTGATACTTTACAGTTTGAGTTTCACATTCTCTGTACTGGGAAAATGAGAGTAGATACTGTTTATGATAACCAGACAGATAAAATCTGTGAAGTGATTCACTGTGAAGTGATTCCCCAAGTTTGCCTGGAATTTAATTTATCTGCAGTTTTTATCCAGTAGGGGTTATGATACTTAAAATGCTGAGGGCTTGAAGCTTGATGTTCACTAGACAACAAAATATCTTCTCTGTTGAAGAGGTTTGCACAGATTCCTCACATTTTTCTTATTGAAAGAAAGACTCAGTGTTAAATTAACTCAATTTTCTTGGTATAAAATTATGATTAAATCAAGGACTGGGTTGTTTCTCCACTGATTAGGAAATACTTCCCCCCCCCACTAAATAAATATATAAATGCATTTTTAAAGTAAAAATAATTTCAAAGGAAGAAAAAATTTGTTCAGTGGTATAGGGAAAACTTTCTAGTGGATTTATTCAAGTCAGACTTCTAGGGACTAGGAAAATGGCAGGGGATATGTGTTTTTTTTAATTCTGAGTGAGTGCTTTCAACTGCACAGTAAATAAAAGAGATTTTTTGCCAATTTCTTATTTCATAACTTTGTGCCTTCACTTTTTTAAGTACTATTTGGAAATGCAACATTTAGGAAGAATTGAGCCAGTTTGTTTTCCTAATCCTTAATATTTTTTTCACCTTAAATTTTTTTGCACTTTCATTTCAAATCAACCCAAATTTGGATTTTTCTGTTCAATTCTGCAACTAAATTGACAACTCAGTTATTTGCAGCTTCACAGTTACTCTTAACATTTTTTTTCCCCAGAGGCTCTTGGGTTTAAAACTTTTTTGCTGTGTTCAAGACTATTTTTCTAGCAAGTTTTGTAGTGGCTTTGTGTGTGATATTACAGCTGTGCTCCTCGAGGTGATAGTCTTTAATGCTGAAATTTACTTTTTGCTTTTATAAAATTAGCAAAATGGCAATTTTATTATTAATAAGCCTTCATATTAAATAACATGATGTTCTAATTTCCTCAAGATGCATCATAATTGATTCTTTCTAAGTATAGGTACATATTAATTTTATGTCACAGTGCATTTGTAAACCTATTAATAAAGCCAAGTCTTAACATCAGAAACCTCCCTGCAATTTAGAGGGGCTTGTCTTATTTCCTGTTCAAGGGCCAGCCTTTTACTTCTGTGAGGGCACCTTGGCCCTTTTGAAATTAGACTATGGCTTTGCACATTAGACAGTAATCTCAGTTAGGAATTCTGGCAAGAGTTTTCTGAAAATCCAGGTGCACACTATCCCCAGCATTCCCCATGTTTGTATTGGCAGACCCAGGCTCAAACAATTCCAGCAACTAAGTGAGGCATGCATGCCCTTCCCTTCCTGAGACCATGTTGGCTATCCTTGATTCAAGATGTGGTTTACTGACTGCTCTACCATTTTCTCTTTTCCAAGGCTTTCCCCAAAACTGGTGGAATAAGTCTATAGTTTCCTGATCAATAGGTCCTAAAACTGGCCTTATTTTAATGACTTGGCACACTTTCAATTCTTTTCAGCCTGTGTTTCTTTAGTTTCTTTCTTTTGAGTTGCAAAAGCCAGAATTTTATATCAAACTTTCTTTAGGGTTAACATTTGTCAGGATTTGCTACCTGTAGCTGAGAAATCTAGAGAGCTTCAATGCAATCATCTGGTCCAAAGGAGTGGTGAAGGGAACACAGATTAAACAAGAGGTTTTATTATTGGATGATGAAACAAGCCTAGTAGAACAGCACAAGTTGCTAGATCTTGTAACGAAATTGGTGCTTCTTCAGAAGCCTGCATGTCTCAGATCATAACATCTGCCAATTTCTTGCTTTGTTAAAATCTGTAGGCTTTCACTTTTATAATTGAATAATACTTGTAGCTGAAAAGATTTTTAGATAAAACACCATTTAGAATAGAGGTAGTAATAGCATCTTTGACTCATCCCTCTTTCATGTTTGTTCATCGTAAAAAAAATCATAAACCTTGTAAATCTCATTTGACTAAACTAAAAACTGAAATTAATATTTTGTAGAAATAAATGTGGTAAAAAGGTAGAGGTTTGCTAAGCAATTAATGTACAAGGATGTTCAACATGTCATTTTCTTCTCCAGTAATTTTGCAAATAATTATCTTTTATAAGCTACTCTTTTACTAAGAAAAGCCCAAACACAGAAAGATTGGATATTATAAATTTTGAGTTGCTCTTTGGAGACTAGAGTATTTTCTTAAAAATGTGCTTTTAACTCTCTGTATCAAATCTTAGTAGTAACCTTTCTCCTTAGCTGTTGTTTCTTGAAGCGTGTTTGATGCATGATGAACTTCAAGGAAAAGAATAGTACTATGAACTCTTTTAAATTGCTAAAAGAAATTGCTAAAACTCTTCTAAATTGCTAAAAGAAATTCTGAACATTCTGAGCATTTTGCTGTTAATTCTATGTTGCTTGAATGATATTTTGAAATAGAAGAATAAATGTTAGTGTTTGATATGCAATATTCACTAAAATTTAAAAAAAATGACAATAATAACAAAACCCCCAAGAAAACAGATTGGAAAAACAGTTTAAAATTTGGCAGAGTAGAAGATCTTTCTTTCCATAACTTTTCTGATAAATTGAATTAAAACTCACAGTTGCTTTGCATATTATTCACACAAGGCCATTTTTGGCCATACGGTGTTGCCAAGTAATAGAGATCTACATTTCATTTTTTAGCTCTGGGCTGCCAAATTATATAAAGGAAATGTTTGCCCTCAGTGTTGTTTTTTCTAAATTATTTGGAGTGCTGTGTTTCAGTCTCCTTTGGGTCTATTCATTTTACAGAGGTTCTGTATTCTGTCCCTTCTGTTCATCTTCCAATAACAGCAAACATCTTACATCCAAAAATCTTTTCTTCAGTTGAAGCAGATAGATCACTAGATTCCTTGATTCCCGTTACCCTTCACACAACCTATGCCTGCATTTTCCTGCCAGGAAAAAACCTTTTAGGAATCTGTTTTCCCCATGCTCTTTACCTTCATCCTTGATTGGTTTTCCGTCTTTGACTCACTTTTTCCCCACTTTCTTACAGTGATATAATACTTACATGAACAACAAAGAAAGATACCAGAACTTACAGTGATGCAGATGACTGTTAAGAAAGGAGTGTGAACTGGAAGATTTAAAAATGCCCTTTTTCTGTCAAGATAAAGCTGGTAACTTTCCATGGGGTCTTTTAGAAGTGAGTAAGAAGTTCTGTTATGTTGTAGTTAATGAAGTGGGGTCGTGAAAGTTTGTTTGCCTTTGAATGAAGAAGCAGAGATCAGCTGGCCTGACAAATCCTCATTTTCAGAAGTAAAATGCTATGTAAATCAGTTATGGAAATGTGAGGCTTAATATACCTTGTCCAAATTAGCTCTTTCCTGCACACACTTAACTAAATATTTTGCTGTGTTTAAGTAGCTGCAAGTATATACTAAATGGGAGAGATCACAATATTAAGTTATACAGAGCCGTCACATATGGTGACATGAGGGATGTTACTAATTTCCATTTTCTGAGAAAGAGGAATGATGCCAGAGTAAAGATTCCTGATCTACAGTTGGTGACTGAGAAAATAATTAGGCTATTGTGTTTAAAGGGCTTATTTCACAGCATTTTTCACTTAATGATCCCAGTTTCCAGAAAAACCTATGCAGCTCTGGGACTTCAGGACATATGGGATCTGCATTGTTGTTGCTGAGTCCCACTTCTGTTTTAAAAGGCAGCAAGATAACCAGATATATGACAGGGGTTTGACTTATGTCATGCCACAAATGTCCCAGGCTTAAGGTACAGTTATATCTGTGTTAATCTAAGCATCACAACAATGTAAACAATGGTATGTGTGACTAACAGTGGAGCTTTGTCGAGAATATTTGTACCAATTATATTATGAATGATGGAATTTCAGGCACGTGTTTGGATTGCCTATCCATTTCAGTCATTTCCTGTTGTTGATTCTTTCTAGCAGTAATTTTTTCCAATTACAGGAATCGTTGGGGTTTTTTTTCCTGGAGACACTAGGCCTTTAGTATAGGTAGGAAAAGAGTCTGGATGGTTTACATAGCCATATCCTCAAAGGGGCTGCTGCTTAGGGTATCTTTCAAAGCTTAGCAGAGTGCATACCACAGTTAGTTCGAGGATGTAGAACATCTCAAGGGTCCCTGTGGCTATTTAACTCTTTGAAAAAATGGTTCCCTCCAGTGTGAGAAGGAAAAAAACCCACATTGGTTTTCCAAAGCTGTACAAACACATTCATCCAAATAACACTGACCAATTATGTAAAATAATGGGACATTTTAGGTGCAATATGCAAATGAAGGGAAAGAGGCACAATTACTTTATTTAGTGATCATTTTTTGCTTAGATGAACAATATACTAGGAAAAATCAGCTGCTAAAAGAGATACTCTGCTTAGGCAAATGAAGGAAATGGGCTTTTTCTTTATTGTTTAGAGAACCAGAAGGTGCAAAAACCAGGCCTATTTCCAAAAGCACACATTTTTTCCCTCAGTGGGGAAACGATGTTTTCCTAGAAATGTTGATCACTCTATTTGTGGACCAAGATACCCTTTTGCTAACACTGCTAAAGACATGATATTTATCCTAAACATGAATGAAATTTCAGGTATCAGTGGAAATTCTCAGCAGTAACATCAGTTTGTAGAAATACTATTCTATTCCCAAGCCTGATTTCCTTTTATGACAAGATAACCCACCTTGCTGATCAATGGAAGCCAGCTGATCTAATATATTCAGAAAATCTTTTGATACTGTGTCTCACAGTATCCCTTTGGGTAAAATGTCAATTCTAGATCTGGATAAATACATCGAGGTGTAGTTGATGACGAGTGAGCAACTGGTTCATGGGTTGGATGCAAAATGGGGTCACATGAGACTGGCAACCTTTCAGTAGTTCCTATGGGGTTCTGGAGGGTTCCATTTTGGGGAAATGACTTGAACACAGACCTGGAATGTGTACTAGGTATGTTTAATGATGATACTATACTGGGAGAAGCTGTTGACTCCCTCAAAGGCAGGGAGGCCCTGCAGAAAAACCTTGAGAAATCAGAGGATTGTGCAATCACCAACCACATGAAATTCAACAAGGGAAAGTGCCAGATTCTGTACCTGGGATGGGACAACCCTGGATGTATGGACAGACTGGGGAATGGAGAGGCTGAGAAGCAGCAGTGTGGAACAGGACCTGGTGGTCCTGGTCTGTGGCAAGGTGAACATGAGTCAGCAGTGCCCTGGCAGCCAGGAGGACCAGCCCTGTCCTGGGGTGCATCAGGCACAGCAGCACAGCCAGGCAAGGGAGGGGATTGTCCTCTCTTCTCTGCTCTGGGAAGGCGTCACCTTATATAAGTATAAGAAGAACACTGACTTTTTAGAGATAGTCCAGAAGAGGACATAAAGGGTGGATGAAGATGGAAAAAGTTTGGAGGGGAAGCCATATGGGGAGGTTACTTAGTCTGTTCATCCAGGAGAAGTCTGAGGAAAGACTTCAAAACTGCTTCCAGCTTCCTCATGAGGGGAAGCAGAGGGGCAGGCACCAATCTCTTCTCTGTGGTTACCAGTGACAGGACCTGAGGGAATGGCCTGAAGTTATGTCATTTATGTTAGATATTAGGAAGAGGTTTTTCACCCAGAGGCTGCTTGGTCATTGAAACAGGCTCCACAGGGAAGTGGTCACAGCACCAGCCTGACAGAGTTCAAGAAACATTTGGGCTCTCAGACACATAGTGTAATTCTTGGAGTTGTCCTGTGCAAGGCCAGGAAGTGGACTTCAATGATCCTTGTGGGTCCCTTCCAGCTTAAGATATTCTATGATCCCTTAAGTTATTAGGCGTTTTGGGGTCAGACCAATGCACTGCAGTGCTGTATCTATCTGCTTTTTTATTTTCCAGGTATCCTTTAATGAAAAGTGTTACAGAATTGTCCTGTAGAAGGTGGTAGATGAATAATAAGGATGAATGTAGGGCATTGTCTAGGTGGAATGAAGGAATTTGAACTCTTAGACTGTCTTGTCAACTAAGTGATAGTTAGCTTAGAATTGCTTAGAAAATATGCAATTTCCATTTGCTCCACCCTGTTTTGAGTTATATGAGGCAGTATGATTTAAAAGCAATAAGGCTTTCTGAAATATGCAGGGGTACCAAAGATTAGTTTAGTGTCTCTGACCATGTAATGGTCAAGTACTGAGCAAAGGCAGCTCTAAGAAAAGAATTTTGTGGTTGCCTGATGAGCAAAAAATTTTTGACTAGTTTACTAGTGTTATGTAAACCTATTGGTCTGTACTCTTACCTAAACTCTTAAAACTGATGGGTACTTGCTTGCTTAGCATTCACACCAGCAGCAGCTACCCACCTTTTTCTAGACTTATAATGGCATTTCTAGTAGTGTTTTAACTTTTATTGTCTGAAATTTTCCTCTAAAAAGAAATATGAGCATTTTTCAACTTATGACCTAACACTGTTCACCCCCATGTTTTATAGATTGAAATAAAAGCAGAAAATGGAGTTTTCAGAGCACAAGGATTCAATGAACAGAAAAATAGTGCAAATGTTTGCAGATCTACTTAGCTAATTTGAGAATTTTTAATCTAAATTCCTCAATGTACATGTAAATATTCCATTCATCACTCCTTACAGGATTCTGTGACTGAGTTATAGTTCTGTCACTGAAGTCCTAAGAAAATCAATTTTTTCAGATGATAAATTTCATTTGCATTTTTTTTTTGACAAGTGGCTTCTTTCCCTATTGAGTGCAAAAAATCTGATGGTTTTGGACCTTATTTTTCCCCTAGAAAGTTTTTCTTTAATTTTCTACTATGTGAATCTCCTCTCCCAGTACCTATCTGTGTGTTTTTTTTGAAGTGGCTCTTTGGACTGTTTACTGAGTACCACGGTATGTGATGCTATTGTTCCTTAGATGACTGAAAATAAAAAGAATTTGCCACGCGTGTTGGAAACAAAATACTAGAAATTACTTACTACATAAATTTTACCAGAGTCTAGGGCTTTCTGAGTCTTTATAACAAGTTTTTGAAGGATTCTTAGCAACTCAATAACTTCTTAGCAACTCTTATAGTAAGATTTCATCTGAAAGGTTATATTTTCTTTTAAAAAATGACAAAAAAATAGATGCATGCTATTTAAAAGAAAACCATGTTATCCGAACCAATTAAAGCAGCATTGAGACCTGTCATGTGGATGCTGCTTCTATAACTGCATGGAACACGTCATTGTCTGGGACTTTGTTTGGGTAGGAGACAAATAATTTGAAATGTTGGATGGATATATCTCCTACATGAACACTTTTATTAGAGAAGAAGCATTTGCTTACTTTAACTTAGAGCTCTTCCCATTTGATGCAAACAAACTTCAAAAAGTTTTGTGGTATTGAAAGCAAAACGTGCATTTAAGGTTGTGACTGCATTATTTCAAATTTACAATAAAACTGTACCAAAACAAATCTCTTGTGTTGACAAGGCTGAGTTCCACAACCTCATGTGCATGGTCAGCAAAAATGAGTGATTGAAAAAGCTTTCTGTGCTCCACCAAATGAGTAGTTAGAAATGATGGATTTGAAAGGGAGTAATGCATGGGTAAGAGAAAATCACTACCTAGTGGGCACAAGTAAAAAAGGTGTAAAGTATGACTGTTTTCAGCAGAAGAAATCCTGTAATTAGATCTTATATTTACATCTCTATGGAAAGAGGAAGATCCATTTAATGGTATACAGACATCACTTTCATAGAACACAGATGAGAAATAATGTTGAATGAATAGCAAACCGAAATTTCAATATTGCAAATTGTGAAAGAAAAATACAAAAATATTTTTAAACTTTCCTTCTCCTGCCCCTGGATCTCACCCTTTTCTTTTTAACAGTGTACATTTTACCTATCTGCATGTTAATGGATATGTTTAATGCAGACTGTAATTGCTTGTATAGGTTTATAAACAAGCTAAAATAGAAAGCTCTAGAAATATTGTCATCAGGAATACTTTTCACCACTCTGATACCTGATATTTTTCTAGAATTGTGGGTGGGATGCCTTCTAGCAAAGAGCCAGGAAAAGCTATATTCTGTCTTGGTGCCAGTGTCAGCTTGGAGCCATGACTGATGCTTTTCTGAGCCCCTGTCAGCTATGGCCACAAAGGCAGCTCCTTTGGAACTTCACCAGCTGGTAGAAATTAGAGCAGACTTCAGGATGTTAAAATTTGTACAGAAAAGTTGGCCAGGCACAGGTGTGGCCTTGGGCAATGAAGCAGAGAGGTGGCTTGATGCCTCCCTCTGGGTCCTTTTGTTTAGGCTGGTTTAAGAGGACTGATCTTCAGACCTGCACATGGCAAAAACATGAGCAAAATTATTTGTGTTTATGGATAAAATAGTTTGGCTCATTTTCTTTTTTAGTAACCAAGTTCAGAAGGTTTTGTGGGATGTTCCTTTTACAGTTGGGTTGTTTCCATGACAATTTCTATGTATGTAATTTCTAAATATGTATTTTTTTTTTTTCCCCAAAAATGTATAAGGAGTGATCCTACATGAAAGTGGTCTTTGATAGCAATAGGTTTTGCATGGCTGCATTCCTGTTATTTATCAATTAAAGGATCTATATACTTTTTTCTTCATACCTAGATGTATTGTGTTATTTTACTTCTGGCAAACATTGTATAAAATCACTAAATCTGTGTGTCTGAATCAAAATTCAAGTGATTACTGGAGTCCTGAAGGAGAGGTATAGTGGTAATACACATCCTGAAGTTTTAATCTGACCAGCAGACAAAAGAGAGCTCCTTCATGTCCTTAAGGTGAAGAGTTTTGTATTCTTAGGATATTATCTAGCTATTTCATGGGATTTTTTTTGGTTTTATTGTTAAATCTAAATACCTGGTTTGTGAAGAAAATGCTTAAGAAAAAAGACAGATAAGTTTTCGTGAGGCATAGCAACACACATTATATACTTTAGAGAGTCCTAGAACATGAAGCCATCTCATGCACTATCTCAATTTCACATTAAATGTTTTGTTTTTCTTTTAACTGATAGGTTAAGTCAGCTTGCTCCTGCATTTCTTACAGTATGGACCAGAATTCACTCCTGAGCAGCCATATGGTTTGGATAGTTTACAAATGAGCCATTTTCTTCTACAGACATCTCCCTTTTTACTTGGAAAATGAACCTGAAATTTATATTTTCATTTAAAATTTGTTCCTCACAGGTGGTGCCTCCTTACAGTGCTTCCCCTCTCAGAGGTGCCCTTGGTTCAGTGCAGGGGGCCAGCCAGATGCCACTGACCAGCAACACCATAGGATGCTATTTAAGCATTTAAATAACAGTGACTCTGTCACACCGTAGCTAACTGCTGGCTTGTTTTCTCCCCAGATTTCAGAATTTTTAGTCATACAAAGGAATGGAAATGGCTTGTTTAAAAATAGAGCTGTGCGATATTTTCATGTCCAGATGGACTTAGGACCCAGAGGATTGCTTGCATGCAAATGGCCTTTCAAGCTAAAACAAATACAACGGGGAATTTGCAAAATCTAGTGTCCTTCTGTACTGTCTAATTACCCAGAATGAGTATCAGGTGTTGTGAGATTATTTCAAATCAATTTTGCATGATGATTAATTTGTGCACTTACACAAAAATGTGTACAATTAGTTTTACTTTATTTCTTGTCTGGTTTTCTGTATCAGAACTATGAGTTCTGAAGTGTTTTTTCAGTATCCAGGCTTTTGAATTTGCCTTGTATGCTCAAGAAACTGACTTCAAAGTTACTCTGTGATGTCTGGGTAACTATCTCCATCTACAAGACATATGACAAAATAAAATTTTGTAAGAAAACATTAATATCTTTAAACCCAAATTTAAAGAAGCATAGCGATTCATCACTGCTGAATGTCAACTTTTATTTGACAAGAAGAGTGATCAAATATTTATAGCGAACTTGGAATTATGTATACTAGGATTTTATTTAGTGTGTTTGTTTGGATGTTAACTTGAGTCTTCATGTCTATATTTTGCTAATACCGTTTTTCTAGTTTTACTTCTCAAATTTCTTAAATCATGGTGGGCAGAAATAATGTGTTCTAAAGAAGAAACTCTAAAAAGATGAATCCTCCAGAAATAGTCTATTAATAAAATTTTTAAATTTTTATTTTATACATGTACTTATGCCCTTGCATAGCATTTTTTTAAATGGAAGAGAGAAAAAAGGGCATAGCATGGAAGAAAGTGAAAAGAAGAAAATGAGAAGTAGATGATAGAAGAAAGTTAAAAAGAAAGAAAGAGGCAGGAGAGGGAAAAAAGGATGAAAAGGTGGGAAAGGAGGAGGAAAGTGAAAAAAAGAAAGGAAAGGGGAAGCAAAAAGTTTACATCTCTTGATACAGGAAATTTATTAAACATGATAAGAGGGAATATTTTATATGGAAACACATGGAAGTGATTTCTGGTTTATATTAATAGATCTGGTCTTAGTGCATGAAAATAATATTGGAAAGCCAGATAGTAAAGGTAAGTCTTCCAGCCAGGCCTCTACCTGATATCAGGTATTCAGATATATCAGATATTCAAACTTTTCTTATTTAGATGTTTTTGGTTTTTTCTATGTAGATATGCTTTTTTTTTTCAGTTGATGGCAAAAGCATTCTCTAAAATTAACAGAAGAGTTTTGTTTTTTTCATGTTTGTAGAAATGTCTAGAGATAAAAACAAAACTACTTTTTCTACTGTATTTCTAGAGTACATCTAGGACTGTAGCACTGAGACTTTGTAGTAAATTCTAAAATACTTTTTTTAAAGCTACTTTATAGATCTGCTTGATCTCTGCAGAGCAGGACCACAGACCTTTGTGCTGCAGTGGACCTTTCCTCTGACACAGTTCAGCATCCTCTGAAGTTGAGGAAGGTGGAGGAGAACTCACTCAAAAAGTGTTCCTTCCTTTAGAAAAGTGTATTCTTTTGCTTGAAAAGTTTGTATTTTAAATGCTGAAGTTTTTAAACTGAAATGCACTTGTGTTTGTCTCGTCAACAAAACAAGTTATTGTTGATATCTTTGCTGAGCTGGCAGGCTGGCAGTCTTATATAGTATCACAGAAAAGAAAACACCACTTGTAATAACAGATTTAGTATGATCACCCTTACTTTAAAGCAAAAAGGAGGAATCATACTTCATCTTAAAAGAGCCATCCATGTAATTATCATTCCAGCTATAAATAAATATATCCTGACAGTGGTTAGGAGAGGGTGTCTCATTGTACAGCCTTTATGCCCTCAAATCAAAATAGACAGTGATGATGCTGAGCATTCTTCATGTTGGCCTTCTCATCCCTGGAGAACCAGCTAAGTAGCAGACAGAAGTTGCCTTTAAATCTCAGCAATACTCTGTGCCTTTGCTGCATAGTTACTCTCGTAATGGCTTCCAGAACTTTTGTTCTGGTTACAGATCAGATAGGCAACACAAAGCATTCAAGGTCTAGAATCAAAATGATAAACAATTGGGATTTATTTACCTATTTGGAAGTATTTTGAAAAGCTTCCGTGGGATTTCATGATTGAAAATTGGCTCACATTCCTTAGGGAAATGGTGTCCAGGTCACTGCCTGTCATTTAAATGGGATGAGGTAGTGTCAAGGAAGATTTTTATCAGTATAGTGCTCCCAGTAGATAGCAGTGGATATTACATTGTAATGCAAAAGGGAATGAACATTAGACTTCATGCAAACAAGTACTGATTTCATTTAAAATGCAACAAAATCAAAATAACTGAGCCTGAAAATTGTAGGGCTTTCTTGTGGTGGTTTTTTTTTTTTTATTGTTTGATGTTTGTTTGTGTTGTTGTTTTTTTTTTTTTTTTTTGGTGAAAGTATTTAAAAACCCTTATTCAGATCATTATGTAATGACCCAAATCTTTTAAACATACCATTCCCAAAATGCTTGATTTCAAATTCTCAGGTGCTGGGCTTATAAATCCTCACCTGAATTTGGACGTGGTAGATCAGCTCTGATTCTAGAAGTAACTGAGTAATATCATAGTTGTTTAACTTTCATTTCAAATTAAATTTTGTGCTCATTTTGCATTGAAAATTTTCCTTCTTGAATTATCACTAGTAATTTTGCAACTGAAGTAAATTTAAATCTAATCTTCACTCATTTGAAATTATGAATATTTAATACACTCAATATTAATCTTGCATTCATTCAGTCAAAGAATCTAGTGGTCTACAAACCCAGTAGTCTTCAAGGAATGAAGATTGCATTTAATAATGATTGGCTTTTATTCCCCAGGACTGGCTCAAAATCAATCCTCATTTTCATGATTACTATATAATAAATAATTTTGTAAATAATTTGAAACTATTATTTGAAACTAATAATGACAATTCACAGTAGGAATAAAGCTGTAAAAGTGCCCAACAGCATTTATGCAGTGGTGATTTTTCCAGATGGCAAAAGTTATAAAAAAGATGTTAGAAAGTTGTCATCAGAGAAAGACCAGAAGAGAATGCTCTCCTTCTTTTCAGCTTGTTGGAGCAAGTCTGGACTGTGAAGGCCAGAAAGGGACTCCATTTTTTTTCAGTTATTTGGGTGTTGCACTTTTGGAAAGAAATTAGTATTTGTGCTCAGTCCTCACGGTTCCCCAGTAAACAAGTTATAGTTGTGAGGTTGATACTACTTGATTCAGCATCCTCTGTTTTGTGGCAGATCTGACTTCACTTCTGAGTCCATTGTATTCGTTTTACATTGAAGAACTGATAGTGGCACTATGGAAAAACTGCTTCAACTGACCAACATTTTCTATTCACTGTGCCTTAAGCTTAGTCTTTTTGAAGGTTGGTATTATCCTCTGAAAAGAGCTGCTTTGGAAATGTTTTGTGCAATGGTAGCTACTGAGTTTTTGTGAATCTTTCAACTCTTTATGAGGCAAGTATTTTTACTTGTCCTTTTATTTGGACTTTTATATATTTTGAGAGAAGGAAATTCAGTGAAGGAGTTTAAGTGCTCCAAGGAGTGACATGTCATGCTTGGAACAGTCAATAAGTCAATAGACAATACTAGGAAGTGGAAAATAGAAGTGGAGTCCTTGTTTGCCTGATTTGATGCAAGGACAGAAAACTTTCGTGTCAAATGAATGTTGCAGTCACAGAACAACTGGATTTTCTTGTGTGAGGGCTGTCTGATTTACATCCTGCATTTAAGAAACAAGCATTTCCATTTGCTCAAAAACAGGCCCACATTGGGCTTGAGAATGCGTCTCATTGGTCTTGATAAAATAGTTATTAAAAAGAAAGTTATTGTAAGCACAGAAAACCCGTTCACCACCTTGAAATGACACTGTTTTCCTTGATGTGGATAAATTGTAGGGAATTCTATATAACTGCCCTGAGAGTTTCTTTTAGGAAGCTACCATAGTCAGAGTCTGTCTGATGACCTATATTCATTTTCTGGACCAGCTATAGTATTCATCACTGAAATCTGCCTCTACTGGAAAATAGGAATTTATTCCATGACAGGAATTTTTGTTTCAAAGCTGAGCTTTGTAAGTGTCTGTGAGATAATGCACAAGGTCAGCTGTGTAGCACTTTGGTACATGCACACAGACTGGTATGAGGCCATATCCTGAAAATAAGCACAGTTGCCCGAAATCTTGTGTACCTACACTGGTACTCTGGGATTAGCCAAATGCCTGGTGGTTATCTAAATACAAAAACTTATTCTCTGTGTTCCTCACTCATTGATATTGTAGCTCAGGTAGGAAAAGTTCCAAAAATAATGTATTGCTGAGAGTGGGACTTCCAAAGAAACATACTGTATATCTTAAAAACACACTGAAATTATGACATTATTTTGTCAGTGAAGGATTATGTAACCTAAGATGACTACTCCGATAGCACCAAGAGTTTTTGAAATCTAATATTTCATATTTTGATATACCTTCCATCTCAGGGTTGCTTCAATGAGCAGGCACCCTGTAAATGTACTACTTAAAGGGCAGATGGGTCCTCAAGCAGAGAGGCTTTGAGTTCAGTGTTCTGGCTTCTGTACTTTTCTCAGCTCTAGAAATACTTGCCCAAATTAAATCTCCTGAGAATGTGTCAGATCTCTCATTTGCATGTCAGTGATTGAAAACAAGTTGATATACTCTGCATATGAAACTGGATGTATATTTCTTCATGAAAATATAGTGCAGACACTTTTGTTGAATTTATAATTTGAAATGTAATTGCTCTTAGAGATCACTTGTGAGGTTATGGAAGAAACCTGTGGTGCTTTTAATAATATTTTAAAAATAACATGAGAGTTCAAGGGTTGGACCTGATGATTGTTGTGGGTCCCTTCCAACTCAGAATATTCCATGATTCTACGATTCTCAAGTGCTGAGTCTATGAAAACAAACATACTTTGTGTATTTGCTTTTAAATTTTGGTAGCTGATTTGACTTCTGTAAGTTACTTTTTTTCCAGTGTTTTTGTATTTATAAATTTGTTTTTGAACTTTGCCTGCTTACAATAGAACATATGTGGACCAGAATTTTGATGCTTTCTTAAACAAGGGATGTAGGAGACACAAGAAACAAAGCAAATTATTGCCAGACTATCTGTACTGTAAAGTGATGAAGTCTAGCAGCCCCAGTCATAAATCAGGTACTCAGCAAATAAAGAGGAAAAGTTAACACATGCCAGGGTAAGGAATGAATCAGAGGAAAGAACAACTTTGGTAAATAAGCAAATATTAGAAAATGCATTTTCCTCTGGGTATGTTGTCAAAGAATTGGAGTTTCAGTGCTTTCCTGAAATGCATCTTTAAACTGCCAGATATCAGACACTAAATATCAGACAAACTAGACTATTTGCTAGAATATGGTTTTTTTCTAACACTCACCTTTATCCGCAGTCTCTTGAGAGGGCTGTAAAGTAAAAGAAATCTTTTAAGAACTCTTCTATATGAAATCCATATCCATACATGCTCTTTTAATGGGAGGAAAGGCAATGGAAACATGAAAGCAAGCATAATTTAAAAGCAAGAACATTAATAAAGAAGAGCAAAGTAGGATAACCTTTAAGTACATAAGTAAAAAGCAAGTCCATGATTTTGAGTCCATCAAACAAAAAGGGCAATAGGAAGTGACAAGTCTGCAAAGCAGCTCCTCTTTCACCTCCTTTCCCTTTAATAGTTTTTCTTTCTTTCAGTGGAAAGTATTGGCTTCTTTTTCCACCTTGTTTATTTTTTCCCTTTTCTTTTGGTGAAAACATGTTTCCTTCCAGAAATCCACTCTGCCTGCATCCTGGCAGAAACTTCCCACTGTCCTTAATATTCCCTCACACTTAGAGCTACAGCACTGGTCTTACCTCGAACGAGAAGTTCATTCTTTGCCTCTTTTCCTAAGATGCCCATATGCTTCTTGTAGGTTATCCAAATGTCTACCAAAGACCACTCTATCCAAGTCCACAAAGATGTGGTGGAATTATCTGCCTGAATTTCTAGTCTTTAAAGGAAACTGTTATTTTGGATGATTCATAGTGACTGCTTATTTTGCTACTTCTTCAGAAATAAACACATTATTTTAATGGCTCTTAGAAAAAAATCCTGCAGTCCTCACTGAGCAAAACTTCTATTGACTTCAATAAGTTTTCCTGAGCAAGTTTAGAAAAATGACTTCAGAATTAGTTTGAAAATAAGTAACCTGAAATGTGTGTGTTTTTCAAAAAATTAATAAAATGGGTTGGTATTTTTTTTTTGGCTTTTAAAATTGCATCTTTCAATATCTTTGCCTGGTTTGCCTTCTGAAACCAAGAAAAAAACTTCACCATTGCTGGAACTAAGTGTCCTTCAGGCATTTGATTTTTCCCAAAAATGCCAGGGCCAAAATTCCTTTCTCAAGTGTTTGTGAACTGGAAAAAATGTGTATTCTGGTTTCTGGCATATGCATAAGCATGAGTTGGCTACTATTCCTCTGCATACTTTAATGGTCATAATAGTTTTCCATTACTTGTTAACTCCTGTTAATAGTGAAGCATCAAGGGATCACAATAAAAGTAGAGTTGATAAAATTCTGACTCACATGTAGCAAATGGGAAGTTTGGCTTAGCCCAAGGAAGGGCTCCTCTTGATGTGTCAAGACTTTACTGTAATAAACACAGTCAGTAGCAGTGTGTGGCACTTTTACTACAATAAATATGTACCCAAAGGGAAGATAAAATCTGGCACTTAGATTCTGCTTCAGTTCAGTTCTGGATGCACCTGTTTCTTGTGAATGGCAGAAGGAAATGTGACAGCTGCTTATCTACTCATTCAGAACTAGAGATGGCTTGGCTCAACTGGAGAAGCTGAAGTGCTGCAGAAAAGCAGAGAAAGAAATGGGCTAAATTTAGGGATAAGATTATTTTTCCAAATCTGATACTAAACTTATTGCCTAGTATTAAACAACAATGATTTTTGGTGACTCCTTAGCATTGCAATAGGACACAGATATGCAGTCTGTCACACCCCATATAGTATGATATTGTGAAGGAATAAGATGTAGGTAGAACAGTTCATGCACTTGAATTTGGAAGATTCTGGCTGCCCATATCATGGCTTTTTCATCAAAGCAGATGCCTGTTAAGGAGCTGTTTATTCTCAACTGAATTTTAGTTCTGTTTGTATGTAAAAAAAATGCTAAAAATATGTGCAATGATAGCTTTTGTCATTAGGTTGCAGAATAACTTCAGAAGTTTAGGTTGGCACTGGCTAAACATAACATCTCAGCAACCTAACCCAGAAAGGAGCTCTTAACACACATTGATCTCTGGATCATACAAGAACTTTCTGGCAGGACAGATGAATACAGCAAGCCTTTTTTTGAAACACTTTTTTTTTCAGTTCTGTTCTACATACCACTGTTTCTGCTGAACTTATTGCTCCTGTTTTCCTGAGTGCATAGCCTGTCTCTCAGCTCAGAGGAAATTAATCCATCACCATCTCACCTTTCTATTTCCCTCCTCCTTTTAAAAATCATTGCTCTTTTCCTTTTTTTTTAATTGTAAATGAGATATAATTTTGCACTGAAATAGCTATATTGCTTTAAACTGTCCAAGTTCCAGTTTCCACAAAGGATTGACATATGCAAATGCTACATTTATGTTTTTTCCCTCATATGGTTAGATATGAAAAGTTGTGGTAAGAGGAAACAATTATTTAGATGGCAATTGCTTGCTGATGCCAGAAATACCAAAATTAATCCCTCCACTTTGAATCTAGCATAGGCACAAACGTTCTCTGGTGGGAAGAAGTAGTTTTCTATCCTCAGGGACTTCTCTCCTGGATATACAAATGCACTCTAGGCAAGTTACAATGCTAAGGTCAATGAACTGAGTACCCTGGGGGATTTCAACATACTTTAAAATTTTCTTATTAAGTGAATAAGACTGGGATAGGATAAACAGATACATTTTAAGTCTATTGCTCTTTCTGTTAGATGTCTTCTGTAACACATTTAAGTTACTTATACCTATTTAAACTTTTATAAATAACAGTCTACAAACCAGATACTGTTACACAATCATGTATCAAGACATGAAAATAAATGAAACTTTACTCTGTTTTCCTAAATAATTCTGCAAATATTTTGGGCAAGTGACATACTCTGCTGGAACATTTCATTTGTCCATTGTGATTAGTCTCTTAAGTTTATGCCCTTACCCTTAGAATTTGCAATTGAATTTACAGTTGTTTACTTTCAAGACTATATACAGTAATATATTTAAAAAACAAATAAAATGGAAAATTGAAAGACTGTATCCATGATTATGCCCATGGCAGGGGAGTTGGCTAGATGATCTGTAAAGGTACTTCCAACCCAAACCAGTCTCTGATGCTGTTATACAAAGATAAGAAAGTACTGTGCTTTCAAATTCAATTACATTTTCACTGAAATAACTCAGAACTAGATTGTGTCTGCTGAAACATTAACAGGATCTAGGGAGGCATTGGACAAGAAGATTCACCTTGCAATAGACAGAAGAACAAGGCAGTCTCTGTACTTGGCTTTAACAGTATTTTTAGTCACAGCCATCCAGAGCTGTTCTTGATGTATATGCAACAAGACATGATTACCAAGTAATTGCATTTTTTCTTTCATGTAATGCAGCTGCTGTGGAAGGATTCTCCCCTGCTGTATGATCATCCAAGCCATTGTCTTCTCATCAGGATCAGGACCATGATTCTTGACAGAGCTAGCATTTTCCAAGAAGATATTAATTAACCCTTATTGGAGGTAAGAAGGCTGCTGCCATGTTTACTTCAATCAGCAGCAAAGAACCACAGACACAGTTAGGACATGTGGTAGACACCTGCTAGGTAGGCTGAGAGCCTGGCTCCTTCCTCCTCTCAGGTTCTTCAGTTCTTTCTCAGCTCTTTATAGATAAAGTGTTGGCTCTGTTAGAGTCAGCAGAAGATAGGCCTTTAATTTGAGCAGGTCAGGATTTCACATCATAAACCTGAAACTCATTATATAGTCTCTTCCAGACAGCACCATGGAAAGAAGGATGTATTGTTTTGCTTCTACAGTGGTTGATCTGAGGTTTTCCTCATACTTGAAATGAAATATGGAAAAGTATGTCTGAGAGCATGTGCAAGAGACCAAACATCCATCCTCATAATGCTACTGAGAACCTATTTGCCTTCTTTGTTTTTGGTAGAATTATATGAATCATTTTACTCAAGACTGGCCAATTGGATTGAAGTGTCTTGAACATTCAGCAAGGTTTGCAAGTATTTGGAAGTTTTTTCTTTGTCTCTCTTAATGAATTTAGCTATGCTCTCTCCTGTTTCTGTTCAGAAGCACAGGGACTGATATATTACCTGAAATACGGCTCCTAGATGGTCCTTAGCCTCAGTAGAAGAAATTTCCGAAAAGCTATTGGAACTGAGATATTTAGAGAGTGCATTTGCAGATTACTTTGGTATCTCAGCTTTTGAATACTGATTATCTGAAACAAATCCCTGCATCTCTGAAGACTTGCCTACCACCTACTTAGTTGAACTTTGATGCTTACCAGGGGCTTTGTAGGGACTTGAATTTTAGTCTGGACTGAAAGTTCTCACTGTGTCTTTGGAACTATATCTCAGTGTAACAACAGGTAAGAAAAAATAATCTAAAAGGGTTTTCATTGAAATTGAAATAGAATTAGCTATTGTGGTTCGCCATCTGTCAGATGTCCTGTGCCTGAGGTCATTGGGTTAGACCTTGACAACACTGATAAGATTAACTTGTCATTCCTAGTGTTGAGTTGCAGATTTATGGATTTGGCTTCTACTGGGAATAGCTCCAAGGACAGGAGGAAAAACAGCTTATAAATTCTTCAGAGTTCTTTGGAGCCAAGAGCCACTTTTTGGCTAGCTTTGCAAGTGATATTATTTAAAGGGTGCTTGGAGACATGAGAATAATTGAAGAGTAAAATAAAAAGTTAAAAATACTGGAAAGTTATTTCTCTTATAGAGTAACTGATAAAAACTGCATTCACTATTATCTCCAGTAATGTTTCTCATCACAAGTAAACATTCTGTTGTTGCTGCAAGCATAGGCATTCTTCAGGCAGATCACTCAGCTACATTTACTACTCTGTTTATCACTTATTTCCTTGGAAAATATTTATGAAAAATGGGCAATTGTATTTTACTAAGATTTCTTGGACTTTGGCCAATAAATTCCATTAACTCATTGTCTTTTAAAATGTCCAAACTGAAGCTGGCTGGGAAAGACAGACAAAGAATGACAGGTTTTGTTCACAGGAACAGAAAACACATCAACAAGTCAAATCATGAAGCTTTTATTTGGTAGCATATAGTAAGTACTTATTGTCACTTAGTGACAACCCGTGAAGTTGCTGAGATTTTGCACAACTGTCATGGAGGAGTCTCTCAGACCTTGTTTCACTTCTAGCTGATAAAGATATAATGAAAGTGGGGTTCTGAGAAGATAAGCCACAGACTATAGAGACATTGGGATTTTAATTTTACTGGTTTATCATCCATCTGAAAGAATCCAATAAAATCCAAAATCAGGGATTCTTCTGTCTGTTGAGATCATGAAGCCCAATATGACAGATAACTTCTTGTTTTGACTTTGGTAGACTTCTTCAGAGGTAACTAGTGCTAGCTGGAGCTGTGGGGAACAGTTGTCAGGAAATGCAGTAGTAATGAAGCCAGATCTTGCCTGTGGCTGAGTAGTTCACAGCAGAGCTAAGAACCACAGAATTTAAAAATAAGCTACAGTTGCTCTTTTCCATAAGTGAGACAAGCATGTAGGGATAAACAAAAATGAATTTATCTTGCTGTGCTTGCATTGTAGTTACAGCAGAGTTGCAATGATGTAATTGTGACAAAAAATTAGTCTCATTAATTTGATATTTATAGGTGGGAATTTTGATCCAGACCTTGGAAAATCTGTGCCATGTCCTGCTGAAAAGAATTCGGTGTTCATGCTTGGGTACTAATTAAGAGTGTTAGCAAATCTGAAACAGGTTGTTGTCCCTTTCTTTGGAACTTGTTAGTATTTTTCCTGGAAGCAGCAATAAATTTAGTCCTTGAACTTGTGCAGATCAAAAGGTTTATTGGTAGACCTTTCTGTAGAACTTTAAAATATTTGAGGTTTTTAAGATTTTTTCAAACTGAAAGGTGAGAATTATGAAAATGCATAAATGTATTGTTCTATACATTCTTTGTTTTTCTTAATGACTTCCTTTATTTTCTGCTACAGAACCTTGAAAGAGACAGAACTAGACAGATTTTTTTGTCTTGCACAAAATTGCTGGTTAATGCCCTTATCTTCCTAAGTGCTTCCTTTTGCGAACAGTAGTTAGGGAGTTGGGCGGGAATGATGACAGATACTATTCAGGTTGTCTTCCACCTGTTTCAGAAAACTCTGGGATGACAAATTGCCTTCTGACTCTCAGGTCCCTTGTTTCAACAGTCAACAGATGCCTTTTGAATGGGAAAGTTTGGCTTTTGCCACTCAATTAATTTTTGGCAATGTTTCAAAAAAAAAAAAAAGCTGCCATCTTGAATTTTACTATGACAACAAAATACATCTCTGCAGACAAAATACAGCTCTGCCATCTGTGCTTCAGGTTCCCGAAAGAAGTACTTCTAAAAATTTGCACAGTATTTAAAATTTTTCAGTGTAGTAGATTAAAAAGTTTTTTGTAGCCCATGTGCTTATTATTTTTTACTTTTTTTAAAATTAGGGTTGCCTTGAGTCTAAGAACAAATTTTGCTTACTTGTCTGTGGATACATATGTATACAGAATTTAAAATAAGTGGTAAAAAATAAGCAGTTTTTTGTGTTGTGGAGCCAGAAGATAGAGATCTTTGGGTCAAAAGGCTTCAATTTCATCTTCCAGTGAGAATTTTCGAGTTTTTCTGAGAAGCGCCAATTGGGGGCTGTTATTCAAGACTCAGGAGACAGGAACAACCAGTGACATTGGGGTTTGCATCCCCTCTGTGAACCAGCAGTCCTTGCTTCAGCCCTTAAAAATGTTACATCACCATAGTCGGATGTTGTGGGTGCTGAGTGGGAGTCAATACTGAAATTGTTACGATTTTACATAAATGGAAGACTCTCTAGAACTTTGGGTCTGCAAGAAACTGAAATGGCTCTGAGAACCATTTTCTCGAATTAGGCTAAGGATGTTTAAGGATGGTTTAGGCTGAAGATGTTAAGATTCCTCTTGGAATGTGTGTTTTTGTGATTTAAGAGATATCTTGAGGTGATTCAAGAAAAAAAATAGACCAGAGGATAATTTATTAGCAACATGCCAATAGAAAGAAATAAGAATACAGTAATAACAAAAGTCTTAGACAAAATTTCTTAAACAAAGCAATTTGTACACCATTTCCAGATAGAGAATACCAAATGCTTATGCACAAAATATCAGGACACTGACTTCCCAAGTGTTGTGGCTTGAGAGGAAATAAGATTTTTGGAATGCTGTGGTCAAACCAATGGGTGCTCAGATTTGAATATTGGCACCTGATGTGGCCACTGGGAACATGGATACACCTCTGAGAACACAGGGGTTAAAAGCAGAGCACTAGCAGGAAATTTCCCTCTTGGGTTCCGGCGAGGGAAACAGGTCAGACCTCCCCTGCCCAGCTGCCAGCTGGGTGAGGGAGGGGAAGCCATGCGGCCTTGTTCGGACCCTTGATCTTATATTAAACAGTTATAGGTAATATTGCTGGTTGGCCACTGCCAAATTACTAGTGATTGCAAGCTAATTTCTTATGAAGTCTATGCTCACAAGGTCACTATTATATTTGAACCAATTTGATGGTTCTGTAGCAATGCAACAGAGGATGAATTTTGAAAGACTGTAATTGGTGCAAAACTTGACTAAAGCAGAGGATTTCTGAACAAGAAACAGAAAATCTGATCTCCCTAATATTTCAAATCAACCAGGTCTTGGTGGATGGTTTTTTATTTACATATTTTTGTTTACATTTTATTGTTTACCAATGTTGTGTGCCCCATAGAACCTACTTGCAACTCCTCCAGTGTATCTAGATTTTCTCAGAAAACAGATTTAATGAAGGTGTTAATTTCCTTTTGGTGAAGGGAGGAATAATTGGGTATGATAACAGGAGTCATGATACATCCTGAGTTTGAGCAGCCTCTGAAAGCCTAGAATGAGTGGCGAGGTAACTCCATGCACCAAGAAGAAGCAAAAGAAAGAAAATATCTTTTATAAAGTGAGAACTGCGTAGACACAATATACAGAAACCATGAATTCCCTTAGGGAATGGAAGTAGGGGTTGCTGATCTCGGCTGGTGTTGTGCTCAGTAAATGTTATTACATATACTGTTCTGGTTGATTAACAGATGGTTTGGTAAATGTTTGTGCTTGAGTAGAACCTGAATTAAAAACATTATTGAGCACTGTTTCCAGGACAGTGAAATTTCTCTAAGAAATTTTGAGCCCACAGAGCTTTACTTCTGCAGTTGCTTTGCTATTTATAAGTAGTTAACCTACATTACAACACACTGGAGAAATCACTATAGAGTCCTGCAGTGTAATGTAGTTAGTAGTATGCCAGTAACAGAATGAAGCTTCTAGTATAAATTGACTTGGATTTGGGGTGACTGTTTTGTGGAATATCCAATTTCACTGTGTGTAGCACACTTTTTTTTTTTTGCCTTAGCTTCATCGTGTGCATCATGAAGTGATTGTTACTGGTTATCATATGGGATCCGTTCTCATCATCACAAAGAACTCTTTCTCAAACTCTTTGATGTACATGTAATTCTGTAAGACACTCTGTTTGCTGCTGCCACATATATGTTTTATAAGCTGCTTGTATATCCAAGTGCAACTGTTTATGCCTAAACATACATCAAAGGGACCTATGCCACTGATGACTTGTTTGGTTCTTTCCTGAATTAAAACATTATTGAGCACTGTTTCAGGACAGTGAAATTTCTCTAAGAAATTTTGAGCCCACAGAGCTTTACTTCTGCAGTTGCTTTGCTATTTATAAGTAGTTAACCTACATTACAACACACTGGAGAAATCACTATAGAGTCCTGCAGTGTAATGTAGTTAGTAGTATGCCAGTAACAGAATGAAGCTTCTAGTATAAATTGACTTGGATTTGGGGTGACTGTTTTGTGCAATATCCAATTTCACTGTGTGTAGCACACTTTTTTTTTTTGCTTTAGCTTCATCATGTGCATCATGAAGTGATTGTTACTGGTTATCATATGGGATCCGTTCTCATCATCACAAAGAACTCTTTCTCAAACTCTTTGATGTACATGTAATTCTGTAAGACACTCTGTTTGCTGCTGCCACATATATGTTTTATAAGCTGCTTGTATATCCAAGTGCAACTGTTTATGCCTAAACATACATCAAAAAGGACCTATGCCACTGATGACTTGTGGGGTTCTTCTGTACTGCATGGAAAGAGGAAACTGGCCTATTTCCTTCCTCTAGAGTGCTGTTTTCCTGACCATAAATTTCACCAAATAAGCGCACTATTGCCAAGTTGGCTTTGAAAATGCCTAACTCCTACTAAGGCAACTTACAGGAAGTCGTATGTTAATCTTTATGATTGAGATCTTTCCATCTGTTCCTTTTCAATGACAATATTGAACGCCCTGTATTAAACATGCAGGTATTCAACAACCACTTCTCCCCCGTGCTTATAGATTGTGCTTAGTTTTTTTATGCATGAACAAAACCTAGAGTATCCTACTCTAAATGGACCCTCCAAAACTTACAGTTTCAAAGAGAAAAATTCCATTTCCCTTTTTTATCTTTTAGAACACTGGAATCTGGTGTATCAAAAAACTCTAAGAAACAAACATTTTTTTACTTTTTCAAAATACTTAAATTCCTATGCTACTGCTGGAAATCTGAGTGGTTGCAACTTTTAAATCTAATTATTCATTACGAGAAAGCTAATAAAAGACGGAATTTTCTTGAGTAATTAAAAATGGATGATTTTCAAGATAAAGAAGCAAGTTTTTCCCTTGTGAGGTCTCCAGAAAGAGCAACTGTCCTCTGTTTAATGGAGCCTGCTCCATAGGTCTCTTTAGTTTGCTTTGAAATGAAACTGTTCTGGTCCTTTCCTGAATGAGGATTGTAGGGAGAGAGAGGCTGCTCTGTTGTGAAAATGGAGCCAGATGGGTCAAATACTAGAACTTTATTTTTTACCTTTACAAATTTTTGTTGTCATAATAGAAAAATAGCTACTTATTTTTGGGTGTGAAACTTGTCTGTGTCAGTCTGAGCCAGAACAGCCTCAGCCATGTGTTTGTATTTTGGTCTGACTTGCTCAAGAAGCCTCAGCACGCCACACAAAGCTCCTCTGTCTCTAGGCTGAGTAACAGCTATATGATACTCCCAGACATACCTTTCCTAGCCACATGACATATTGCCATTCCAAGTACTGAAAGCCTGTATATTTCTCTTTCCTGTTATTATAAATTCCATGTAAAAACAAAACTTCAGAAATACAGTGAGGTATTTGCTAGAGACTTGAACCTGAGAGTGAGTCCTTTTCTGGGATCTCTTCTGTCAGTTTGGACCTCTCCACACATGCTGGTGGCCCTCGGGGAATGTGTAGAGACCTGCACTCAAAATGGGGGTGCAAAAAAGAGAAATGTTTATATAGGCATAAGAGGTAGTGACCTGAGGTGGCCCCTGTAAATCAACAAAAATTTGCAAAAGATTTTTGTTGCATGAGCAGAGAGGGAGCTTGAGTCACCTAAAAAATAAAGGGAAAAAGGAGGTTTTGGATGGAAGCCAGCAGGGACAACATGAGAATAGGAAAAGAAAAGCTCAAAATGGAAGCTGGGTGTGACAAGCTCCAAGAATAAGAGATGCATGGAGTGAAGGAAAAGGAGGGTGTGTACAATTCAGAATCTCAGAATGACACAGTCACAGGATGTTTGAGGATGGAAGGTGCCTCTGGAGAATATCCAGTCCAACCCTCCTGCTAAGGCAGGTTCACCCAGAGCAGCTTGCACAGGATCACATATTGCCTCTAGTTCTAGGAAACAGAACGCAATTGCAAGACCTGAATTGCTATAAATTGGGATAGTTCCATAAATTTAAATGGTGTTGATTTGATTTGTAGCAACAGGGTCCTCATGCATGAGAAGAATAACAAACCCCCTGCATATGCTGTGTTCTCCTGCATGTAACATTTTTTGATTACCCTATGTTCATTATTATTGAAAAGGGGTGGTAATAGAAAATCACAGCTTCTAAGGAGAGTAAGGCTATTTTGCCAAGAACAACATCATATACCAGCTTTTACTTCAGGGTGAAGTCTGTTAAGTATCTAGCAGATT
Source organism: Emberiza elegans (assembly GCA_024865655.1). Lineage (NCBI taxonomy): Eukaryota > Metazoa > Chordata > Aves > Passeriformes > Fringillidae > Emberiza > Emberiza elegans. The sequence goes on along the minus strand of JALJVW010000139.1, from coordinate 22,493,400 downwards.
TGTTTTTCATCAAAATAGAGTTAATATATCATATGTGGTCCTTTAAAGGCTACATGGTTTCTGAAAAAGTCTCTTTTGGGACCAAATTGCATTCATTGCTGAACTTGATATGGAGATGGTGAAGCTCATTAAAAAGCTTCATGGCAGGTAGTCAATGCCACTGTTACCACAAATCTACAATTTTTTCCGAATTACAATTCCAGGCATATTTTGGTTTCTTCTGGGCAAAAACAAGTGACACGTAGAAAACTATACACTAAGAAAAGAAGGAAATGGGCTGTGTGTCTCCATTTGATTGTCCTACTAATTTGCAATAATATATTGAGTATCACTGTAAATCATTGAAGTGCCAGACCAAAACATAGAAGATAGTATTAGGCATAGGCCCTCCAGTTTCAAAAAAGATTTAGATTCCAGTGACCTAACTGGGTAGCTTATTGACAGCTAATTTTGACCAAATTCTGCTTTAAGAATGGTCAAGTCTTCCTACTTTTGATTTTTTTTTCCCTCAACATACTTTATTGTGATTAATCTTGCATTCTTAATGTTGTATTTAATCACAGTATATTTTAGTAAATACAAAAGCTTAGGCACTGGGATTGGAATTTAAGAAGATATTAAGAATTAAATTAAAGAAAGTGTTTTCCAGATCTTCACTTAGTCACTGCTTTTATAGTTCTAAAGCTACCCTTGTAATTTCCTAAATCCCCAGGTTAAAAAAAAAAAGGCTTCTGGGCATGGACAAAGAATTTCAGTTTTGGTTTGTCTGGGCATTTCAGCATCTATCAGAAATATATCAAGGAATATATCTACATAAGTTAGGCCCTGAATAAGCCGTCATCCAGAAATGAAAGAGTCTCCAGTGTGCTAAAAGACATAGCACAGTTACAATGTATGAACACTGGAAAATGAAATTTTCTTTCTTAGAATTTGATAATGTAAAATTATTATGTTGATCATCCAGGACTGGATGAGCATTTGTCAGCATTTGAGCATGTGGTTTCTCACACAGGGCTGCACAGTAGCCTATTATGACCGTTAGACCACTGAATGTAAAATTTGAAATGTGGTTACAAGGCTACAGCTGAATAGCCAATTTGGGAATTGAAATTTGGGGTCTAAATTGTTTTTTACCTGGGCACCATATTCTCCTGACACTGGAAATGAATAACCAACATTGACTTTTGAAAAATTGCTTGTCTTTACAGTGGGAAAACAAGGCCTTTGGGTATACATTGCCTACCAAAATCACAGACATGAGCTGTGTTCTTTGTTTTCTCAAGATTGCTATCTCCTTCTTTAACCATCTACACATTCTGATTTTTGTTTTATTAATGCTGGATATTATAGACAGAAATTGTTCTGCAAAATGATGAATTTTGCAAGCCAAATTCTCTTTCACTGTCCAATTTTTATAAGAAAACAAGCAAAAGGCTCCAAACAGAAGGAAAAGCCATTGATTTTAGTGCATGATTAATATTAAGTATACTTAAACATAAACAAATACCATTCACATTGCCTTTTTCACTTTATTTCTTGTTCACTTTGTTTTTTTCTAAATCAATAAATAAATTACAGTGGTGGGAAAAATTGATTTAAAAATCTAAGATAAACATAATACTAATCTAGGAGACAGAAAAATAGAAAAGTGTTTAGATAGATGCCAAGGAGAAGAATAAAGATGGTGGGTATTTTCAATGTCCAAATATATGAGACATATTTTTCATTAGGAAAGAAAAGCATAATGGCACAAAGACTGTAAGAGTGTAAGAAGCAGAGGTTACATGGTAATTGAGGCATTCTCTTATAGACAGTCTGTGAAGACTCCTACTCTTAATGTATGCTGAACTAAGGATCAAATTACAGGATCTTTTACAATAGGAATAAAAGACCCTCAGATTCCACACAGACAGATTATATGAGCAAAGCAGCTAAATTAATGAACTGAGGAAAAGCAGGTTGATTAATCTGTAGCTGTTATGACTGTGGTGAGAATTTGATAACAAGCCAAGAAAAGCAACTGTAATAGGGAGCTACTATTGAGCTTTCTAGCTGAGAAAATATGTTGGGGTGTAATTTTAATTAGGATTCTGAGTGAAAGACAGCAGAAAACAGCTTTGACATTGAAAACTGATGAGTATGAAACATTATCCATATTGCTCATTAAAGTTTATCCATTTTAATTTTGTGGTTGAAATATTTTTTTCATACTGTGAACACCTTTTTGTATATTCATGAGACTATTATTTTAAACCTTTTTACTTAAGGAAAGAATAATGTCTGAAAAAGAAGTGAGTGGGAAGGACTCTTTTCAGTGACCAGAGAAATTGATTTTATCCAAGTTTAAGGTTTGAAAGACTGCTCCTAGAGGAGGTGCCCTAATTATATAAATAGGTATAATTTTACTTGAAGCTTAGAAACCTAAAAAAATTTTTTAAAAGCGTAGATTTCTTAAGGATTATTATGTGAGTGCCAGGCCCTCCATCTACCCATTTGCCTTATTAAATTATTGCTTCTGTGAAGTACATGTATAGTGCAGTCCTGTGTGCAATGCATAGTACCATACTATATATTAATCACTTATATTTGGTTACATAAATTTAACTTCTTTGACCTAAGTAGCCCTGATACAAATATTTTCAACAGCTTGCTCACCTTTAGCTGCTGGGAGATTCTGCAAAGCCTTATCACTGCTGTCTTTGTACTCATAGGCTTAGGAAAGCTGCAGTAACATTGACATCAAGTAGCTAGGAAAACATCTGCATGTGCATTATATTTACTTCTTCAGCTTCAGCTCAGTTGATGAACTGTCTGCTTCCATGTAAATGAAGAAAAACAGTTAATGCTTTCATCAGGTGAACAGTGCTCAGGAGTTTCTTTGAAGGTGGGACTATATTCACTGCAGTGGCTAAATGTTGCCCATATAAACACCCCATCTCAAAGATGTTGTTCTGTTTTTCAGACAGGCTTACAGGTGTTAAGAGAAAGTGTGCCAGTGTGCCAGGTACCAGAAGCCAGACCAGTTTACTTTGAATTTGTGGAATGGAGAGTAAAAAGAAAAAAGCCAACAAAAATCCCATGAGTGGTTTTCGAGATCTTAACAAAATACAAAGAGTGAAAAGCTGAAATTGCATCTGGGATTTATCACCGTGTTTTGATAAACCTTTGGGTTTAGCCAACACTCTGTCCTCCACTGAGGATTCAGAAAATTACACCATATATATTCTCAATAGAGTTTGTCAGATCAGCTTTACACCTGAGTGTTTTTGACTGATTAGTTACTGGCATAGACAAGTGAGAAGTTCAGAGAAAGGTGACTTTTTGTTCTTAAGAAACTTAAGCATGAGAAATATTTCTAATTACAAAAATGGGAATAATTAATTTGTTTCCATAATAATTTAAAGATAACATCTGAATGTTCTCAAAGAGTAGTAGATCCATTTTGCTTAATATCAAATTGATTTGTTAATGTATTGCCAGTAAAGGAGAGTCTGTAAAATAGATGCTTTTAAGATTACTTAGTCTCAGATGAGATGTCCATAGCCTTTCACAATGCATGAGCTCTGAGGTACCAAAGCATGAAAATCCATCTCAGTTATCCACTTGAAAAAGTCAGAGTGGGTCCTCGTTAATAAACTTTAGAGTAATTCTTCTATTGCTGCATATTTTATTATTTATGCAAAAATAGGATAGCTTTGACTTGAGAGCTGCAAACAACTTATCCCTGGAATATTTTGTATTCTTTCAGGCCCTACTTGGATGTCTAAGGTACACGTGAAAAGACTTGACTGTCTTTCCCCATGGTCATGCTATCTAAAATGACCATTTCAGTGTATGCTCCAGGTCACAGTCCCTGGTCTGTGGGGCTATTCCTTCTTTACTATTGCTGTGTGCTTCCATGTAGCTGTGTTTTAAAATATCCAGGTCCCATAAAGTAAGTTGAGAAAACCATGAAGATTACTCCATGTAAGCAGTCTTTTATCTTTGGACTTAGCAATCATTTAGTCTTACTATCTTTGTTTCTTGAGCTTTCCTGCACATAATTTTTTCTTTTGTTCAGATAATTTATGAAAGAGAATTAACAGTATTTTACAAGGATCTGTACCCATTCAGAATCTTCTCCGAAATATCTACAACATGTAGTTGTATGTTCTGTTTTAAGTAGAGTTATAGTAATGGCATTAACAGTGTTAACATCTTTTAGAATTTTTACCTATATGGCTCCTATCATATATTAAAATGCACTTTTAAGAATGTCACGTGTAGCAACCATACATCTCTCTTCAGAGCTTCAGTCTGCTCTCAGCTTTCTCCTAAAATTGTGCTTTTTCTGCTTGCTTAGATAAGAATTGCTGGCTGAAAAAAAAAAGCCAATATAGTAATGCAGCCAGTAAAATTGCAGTTTTGATGACAAGAGTATGATACCCTCTAAATTTACCTACAGTCTTGTTAGTAGTGCACATGCCGCTATGTGCTATTTTTATTTAGTGAATTTTAAAAATAATCATTTATTAATAAATCAGAAAGGTGCTAATCAACCACACATTCAGAAAAAAGTCACAAATAGTGTATGTAAACATAAGGCCTTTGTAACTCCAGATACTGTAATATCAGCTGCCTGATGTGTTTCTGGCAAGCCAAGGCCAAGTGACAGAGTATAATGAAATGTTAAATTAACCCGTAAGGGGTTCCTAAGGACAGAGGATACATTTTATTTAAAGAAAGTAATATTGTACTTCATGCCAAGCTGAAGTAATTTCCTTCCGCTTTCTATGCTTCCTGGGTTTCCAGATTTATATTTTTTAACGGTATTTGCCAGAGCTCACCTGAAGAAAGCATTACTCAAAGTCTAAAGGAAATATTTTTGTTCAGAATCCAGACCCATAAAGAATAACTACTGTATGCTAAAAGAAAAAAAAACCCTGTAATTTTACTACTAATTATGCACATAAGTCGAATAAATAGCCCACTGTTGCCATGTTGAATAGAAAATTCACACATTGCTGCTTACAGCAATGCACTGGGACTGCTTTCTCTATCACTAACCTAATTGAGCAGGGATTTCTTAGCATGTAGTTTGTCTTTTCTTGGAAGCCAAAGCAGATTGTGTGAAACAAAATATACACATGGTCCCATTGACTAGGAGAACTATTAGTTTAAATGTCCACTTCAGTCAGTTATTCAAGAACTCAGCTACTTCTTGTTAGGTATAAAGGAGCTTTAGTTTAATTGAATTTACATATAATGTACAATTCACTAGCTGCAGAATTCCACTAGTTCCACTGATATACTAAATTATTTGAAGGCCAAAAGGCCGAAAATTTAACCATCAGGAGCTGGGCTCACAAGGACATGTATGAGTGTAAATTTAGCATTAAGGTCCCTCTTTTAGTCACAAAACTATCAAGCAGCTGCTGCTTAGAATCATAGGAGCATAAATTGCCCCAACAGTTAAGTTTCCACCAGTACAGCATTTCCCGTGGCTACATCAGCTGTGGAGCCCTGTTGGTTCTGTCAGGGCTGGAATACATTCAGGGTACATGGGTCAGGGACTTCAGTCTTTTTGCAAAGGGACTGGTCATCTCACAGTGACCCTTCCCAGCACAACGGCTTTCCCCATGCCACTTGGAGGCACTTGTTTCTTCCACAGCTCCATGCAGGGATTCAGCTTGGGAATGTGGATTCTGCCAACTAGTAAGACAAATTTGACTGGTGAGTGACTTGAGTCCTTTATTTCATTTGTGGTGACCTTTTTGCAGCACAATGCAATGAAAATTGAAGAACTCAAGAAATAAGGCTGAGATTTTATGAAGTCTTCCATTCCTCTCCATGAAAAATGCAGAACATGAATGGAGTCTGATATTCTTGGGAGTGTGTGAGAATAACACAGCCTCTGTATGACAATAACCAGAGAATTGCTTTTTCCTAATACTAGCCAATTATTTATTTATTTACTTATTATTCAACCTAGGAAAGAACCATGACTTCTGTCTTTCCTTCTCTTTCAACTTGGATTTGCTAGACAAAAATTCCTCAACTATGTCCTGATTTCCTGATTCATATTTACAGAGAAGTACATGTGCTCTCATCTATCATTTTTTTTCTGAGTATGTGATATTATCCAAGAATATTTCACAGCAAATTAGAAATCCAGATGAGTCACTGATTTCAACAGGGACCCATATCTTCCTGTTTTATGTGTAAGAACATTTTGTACAGATATTGTATTTAGTTTCATTAATTCTTGAGCTGTGGGTTCCTCCTGTTCATCATGCTGAGGACTGAGCAGGTGGATTGCCTGCTGCCTTTGGTTGGGGCTGTGAGGAGCATGCCAGTGATGCTGTGGTCACAGGCAGATCAAGTTGCTCTGAACCAATTAATGCTGCTTGTGCCTGACCTCTCAAGTATTTTGAGTGGTCTGTAGTAGTATAAATGATCTGAATATATTCTGCAGGAAATGTTTGAGTTAGTGTTTTGGTTATGACATTATATGAGTATTGAATCTCATGATTCTGTTTTGGAAAAAGTATTGCCTTCCCATCACTGAAGATAAATCACTGGATTACAGAGTATGCTTAGACACCCATAAGGACAATTGAGTCCAACTCACAGGATAGCCCAAGTCACACCATGGGCCTGAACATTGTCCAAACACTTCTTGAACTCTGTCAGGCTGGTGCTGTGACCACTTCCCTGTGGAGCCCATTCCAGTGCCCAACAACCCTCTGAGTGAAGAACCTTTTCCTACTATCCATCCTAAACCACACAATCAAAACTTCAGGCCATTCCCTTGGGCCCTGTCAATGGTTGCAACAGTGAAGGGATCAGTGTCTGCCCCTCCTCTTCCATGAGGAAGCTGTAGATTGTGATGAGGCCTCCCCTCAATCTCCTCCAGGCCACTGAACAGGCCAAGTGACCCCAGCCACTCCTCACACAACTTCTCCTCAAGGACCTTCACCATCATTGTGTCCCTTCTTTGGATTCTCCATAATAGTTTAATATCTTTCTTATATTGTTGTGACCAAAACTGTAGATAATATTCAAGGTGAGGCTATGTGCTTCAGGTATTTGAGGCTGGCATCTCTCAGTTCTGCATCTTTAATTAAGATAGTCTGAGACAATGAAGTTTGCCCTGAGATTGTTGGTGATATTTTTCCTTCTAGTCATGCCATTCCTATACGGGTGATTTGCATGAGTATTAAAATTTAGATCAGCAAAACAGAAATTATTCTTCTTTCTAGAATCCTCCTAGAAATTTACACTAATTTCTCTTCTGCATGCAAAAATGTTAACCATTTTCAAAAAAGATAGCCTGATCACCAGAGAAACTTTACAAGGTGTGTTCCATGATGAAATAGAGAAATGCATTCATTAGTTTAATTAGATGATAATTTCTGTAAATAAATCCTGTACTCTTGTTTTGAGACAAGTAACCAATTCGTTGCTGTCACCATGAGTCTCTATTGATAAAAATTAATCTAGATCTGTAGGGAGAAGACCTTGTTAAAGTAGGTAATATAGGAAAAATGCTTACTTTGGACATTTTACCAGTCATGACAGTTTTGTTTTTTTTGAATGTGCATAATTTTATCTTACAAATTCTAATAAAGTACATACAGAATGTAGCAAAAGTACAATGAATTATGCAAAATAATTTAAAACATAAATTAAAAATTATTATTTTATTAAGAGGTTTCTTTCAAGTAGTGAGGGATTTTACCTGTATACTGTCCTGAAGCTCCTCACGAGAAGGGGATGTTGTCTCTATAATTTCTCTCTAGCAGAGAATGTCTGTGGATTTTAGTGCTGGACTAGTTAAAAAAAAGGCCATAGGAATAGATACTTCAAAACACCAGCTAAACATGGTGCCCAATTTACATGCCTGGAAATGCAATCTTGCTGAAAGGATGTACCTGTTTCCAGCTAATAAATGACCCTGCCATTTGCATTATTGGTACATCTCTGCTTACTCTTGGGTGATTTTATGTATCATAAATTAATGGTAACGTATAGTTTGGACTTTTGTCAAAAAGACAGCTGAGGCTGATGTGCTGCACAGACATGGTTTAAACTGCTGAGGTAACTGCTTTTGTATATAAACCTTGTTTTATAAAGCTTTATATATGCACATCTGCTTTGCTTCATTAATTCTGCTACAGCTGATAAAAGTGATGCTTTTGGAAGATTAAAAATGTTAGAACTTATAATGATTATATAAAGTTATAAATTATGGTAATTGCATAAATCACTAATTAGAGAATCCTGTGAAATCTGCTTGCTCTCATGAGATAGTCTTACTGAAATCCGGGGAAGGTACAGCACAGAAATGGCATCTGTGAACAGTCCTTTATCAGCCTTGCAATAAATTTGTAACACTTGGATTTTACTGGATCTCCATGTCCTGGGTTTGTGATTTATGTAGCAGATTTCCTAGATTTTTAAGGTTGCCCTATGAATTCTGAGGTTTTTGAGTTATTGCTTGATGTTTCTTAGGGGAATGTAGAGTCTCTACCTTCAGTAGCACAGTTGAAAGTTAACATAGCATGGTGATAATAAATGTTTTTAATGATACATGAGCTAAGTCAAGTTCCCTTCTCACTTCAGATGGCAATAATGCAGAAAGGATAATATCTTGCTGGAACTGATTTGCATCCTTGTTTCTTGTTTCAGGGGAGATCAGAGACTAGTGGTCAAAGGCAGACCAAATCTGGAGGCCTTGTGCAGTCTAAAGGTGCTGTTTGACTTCAGTATTTGGGGAGGTGGGATCTGCAGACAGAAAAGATCTATTTTGAACTCGTCCATTGTTGATCTTGCTCAGATAGAAGGACGGGAAAAGCATTAAAGGTTTCAGTGAACTACCTTTTAGTTTCTGCACAATTCCTTCCCTTGCTATATCTCCTCCAGAGTTTGCCTCTACTTCAATGATATTGGTTTAGCTTCAAGGAACCCTGATAAAAGGGACTTCTATAATGCACAGAAGACATTTAGATTATATTTAAAATATATTGACTTTGAAAATTAGTTACTTGAAATCTATGAAATAGCCTTATTCTGTCATCACTGAAACTATCCTTCCTAGAGGATAGGAGCTTCCATTCCAGTGGCCAAATTCCCATTGATTTCAGAGCTTTAGAATAGGACTTCTAATCCTTACTTTGTTTGTTTTAATACCAAAGTCTTCCTTTATACAGCATTTATTTAATTCTATATTTATTATAACAACTTCAAGGCAATACTGGAAAAAAAAGAGAATTGAAGCACCTATATGAGTTCAGAGTCCATTCCCGTATTACAAACAGGCTTAAGTTGTTACAAAATGGAGATTCAGCATGTTTTCTTGTTATCCTCATTCTATATATTCATGTTACAGGTAATGGATTATTTTGCAGGGTACAATGCACTTAAAGCTCAGATGAAGAAAAATTATTAAGTTTATTATAAATCAGAAACATTGACAGTGGGCAGTGACTATTTTTTAGTCTTCCATTTCACTTTGGTTTTGTGGATAAAAAAAACACTAAATAATTCTGAGATGTTTATATTAAAAACATAATAGAAAAAGGAATATGTTGCTCAACATTGTTCATGCAGCTCAAAAAGTAAGATCCTAAGTTGCTTCTTGCCCTGAAAAAAGTTGGGGAAAAAAAGTCTAACTGTGTATTAATATGAAAGTATTGTGCATGTGCTCAAAAATCACCATAAATTTTTAAGTTATTGCAGAAACTGCAAAGAAGTTTGGACAAATTATAAACAACTTAGGAAGTGATTTTTTCTGGAGACTTTGGTTAAAAGGGAATTTCAGTAAAGTGGGAGGATGGAGGTTTACTAAATACACAGACGTGTATTTAGTATATATATATATAATGTATACACAAATACATCCCCAAATGTATGACATTGCAGGGGGAAGTGATGAGATACTGAAAATTGATGGGTTTTAAACTTCTCCCTTTCCATTCCAGCAATTTTCTTTTCTAAGAAGCATGTTTGCACATCTGGTTGGAGGGGAAAGTTTAGGCTGAAAGGACACCTCTCTAACCATGACTCAGGAACTAAAACAAGAATACTTTTCAAAACATACTGAATCGATTAGCCATATGTTTTCAGTGCATTTTATTTGTTTTTACAGACAGAGAACAAAAAAACCTCTTTGATTCAGAGGTGAATATTCAGCTCCAGGATTTAAAGACTGCAAATGTAGAAATATCAAGAAATGACAAAGTAGTGTATATTGCTAAATTTACTTGTCTTCCTTATCACAGTGGCTGTTTTTCAAGTTATCAGACACTATCCCTGTTACATTTGACACTGTATGCAAGCACAAAGAATGTTATAGTGGCACTGAGACTCTACCTACTTAATCTCTTATTGTCTTTGAGATACTGCCCCTAAATAGTGTTTTGGAATGTCTTTGTGAAGAGGGATAAAACAATAATGGAGGATAACACAATAATGAAGAATGTAACAAAAACAATTTGTTTCCTTTTTATTTACTCTTTCTGTCAAGCAATAACATTTAGTTAATCTATGGTTAAAATATGAATCAAACTAATAATGTTGTTTTGCACAAAATCATTGGAAAAAGAGGGTGGGGAACAGAGAGTAGCCAAAATGGGCAGAATGCTATGGAAATGTGATTATTAGGATCTTAAGAGAAGCCAAGGACCATTGTGAGCAGTGAAGGGATGTTTTATACTTTGAGTATATTCTTATTCTCCACCTCACTTCTTTCCTTTAAGATTCCTTGTGTGTGGACTCATTGCAACTTACATACAGGTTTACTGTAAACAGTTCAGGACATGGAATGTATCTTTCTGTGTGCTCCCTCAGTTAAAATACTTAGAAAAAAGATGTAAGTTATGCATACAGAAAAGGGCATATACCTGTATAGAAAGGGGAAAACAGTAAAGCTATACCGATTCAAATTCCTTGCAGGTTCTCTTTCAAACCTGATTAAAACTCCATGATTCATGGCTTGATAGAAAGTCGGTTGGAGGTGGCCAGCAGGAGAAAATACAGTGTAATTGTAGTGAGAGAATGCTCCTAGGAAAACCAGTAAAACAGTCCTGCTGCTGCACCTTCCCACCCTGTTATTGGAAGGAGTTGGTAATGTAGATGCGGCTTCCCCATTGCCATAGGAGTTGAAGGCACATTATTCATCATTCCCAGGTCTGTCATGATATTTCAGGTTTACTATTTTGGCTTAAGAATACCAAGTGGTGGTGTTTGGTTTTGGAAAAGTCAGCATAGTTTTCAATGAATGTCAGAAATTCTTGCTTACCTCTTGGACACTAAATCTTACCCAGGATAATGTGGCCTCCTGTGAGTTAAAGGCTTGGAAAGAACCATGTAGTGGTCAGGGTGGTGCTAAAAATGCAGCCTGAATTTAGTCTTTGGTTTTCATTTGTGTCCCTGAACTATAAGGACATTGTTTTCTGTAAACATCAAGAAAGAAAAAAGCCCAAGTTCATTGCTGCAGTTTTACTGGCTTTAGACATTGCATCCAAGCCATTGAAGCACCTATATGAGTTCAGAGTCCATTCCCGTATTACAAACACCATTGAATGCATTGGAATTATTCTAAGAACTGTAAATAGGCTTTAATCATTGTAGGTAGGCATCTATTTTGGGGACAATATGTTAGTATTGTGTATTTCAACTGTTTAGCAGCCCATTAAACTGCAAGGTAATTATTACCTATTTCCTAATGGACAGATATTTTTCTTATTATTATTGGATATTTTCTTATTTTTGTTGTTAAACTTATTATGTTTAGTAGTAGGAACTTCCTCCAGAAGAGGACTCAGATGAAATGATGAATATGTAACTTTAAAACCACCCTTACATCTCACCTCTTTGAAACCTGGAGTAATAATGGGGTTTTTTGCAAACTGTTTACTGTCATGATTTAAGTAACTCATAGATGCACTTAAGTAGTAACCATTTTTATATTGTCAGTGAACATTTTGTAATTCTCATGAAGTGAGTAATCAAAAATGATTTTGGAATAATAATCAATTTTAGCTTGGTTTCTAGATGTCCGTTATTTATGTCTGATATTTAAAACTCAGACTGTTTGGATTGCATATTCATAAAGTTAGGCCTATTTTAGTTTCCCACTCACAGATGCTAGCAAAATTGTCCTGGTATTATTTCTTAACCTCCTGACTCCTGAAAAAAATTGAGTAAGCAGTCCCTTAGAGACATTTCACCTCCAGAAAAGGAAGACTTATAGAATACTTTTTTTTTTTCCACAGAAATTGTATATTTCATATGTCTTGACTGGTAATGTCTGACTTGTACCAGAATTAATTCAGATACCTTCCATTTATCTTTTAAAAGAGTATGTGTTATTAATGAAAAGCTTTATGTAGTTTGTAATTTTCTATGAAATAAATCTGTGAAATAATATACAGTCAACCACTGTATATTGCCAAAAGTCTCACAATCCAGCACTCAACACTTCATACATACAGAATTCTTCTGTGCTCCATAGGTGACAGTGCCTGAGAGGGTGCATTAAGGGAAACAGAAGGCTCCCTTCCTCATCACTAACGTCTCTGGCTGCAGACACTGCAAGGTAAAGTGTCTTAAAATGGTGCGAGGCACAGTGTGGCAGTTGTGTATTTTTATGTAAGAATGTTTGTTTTTAAAGCCTGAAGGAAAGGAGATATAGGTTGCCTATGTTCCATAAATACAGCTAGGTCCCTGGATAATATAACCTTGTGGTTGTCCAAGAGGAAATTCCATGTAACTTTATGTGATTATTAGACTCTGTTTCTCAGCTTGTTTTCATCATCTGCTGAAAGACTGTTAGGAAAATGAAAGGTTAAAGAGAAGTTAGGGATCAGCCTCCGTGTGCAGTGAATGCTTTGCATATCCCCCACTTCCTCCAGAGAAGCCAATGGAAAGTAAAGTTCAGCTTTTCACAGCAGCTGCTCTGAACCTATGGAGCTCAGTTGTGTCTGTATCAGCAACATTTCACTCTGCTCCCTGGGTCGGCATGAAATGGTGAAAAGAAGTTGAGAGCTCTAATGGAGATACATGGGGATATAGGTGAAAGACTTCCATTGGACATTATGTTGCTAAAGGAAATTTTGGGTGATTCAGCATCAAGCACTCTTTCCTCTAAATAAATATAAACCAAAATTGCAGCAGACCACATCAGGAAAAGAATCTACAAGCAGGTTTGCCCTTATACAGAGATGTATGAATATCTTTATCAGTGGGAACAAAGATCTTGTGGTTAGTTTTTGAAAATAAATTGGTCTTGACCTCAATACATTGCCTAAAAGTGAATCTAGAAAAACTAATTCTGTGTTCATAAACTTCTCCTCCAGGTTTATTTGTAAAAGACACAATATTCTTCGTGCCTCATTCTGCCCATGGTTTGGGGCTGCAGCTTTTAGCTTGCTAGTTTTATTTTGGAGCAGTTGTCAAGACACTACTTGTAGATTATATATAGAGGTAGGGATAAATTTTCATCCCACTGAAGTCAAGGGGAGTCTTACCATAAAGTTGGTCCAGGTTTTAAGTATTTTGACCATCTTAACATTGTTTCTTAGTGAATGGCAGTGATCAGCTCCATGGGGTGCATCTCTATTTCCACAGAATGACTTGGATGAATATGCAACAAAAATTTTATAGGTACTCTGCATTCAAGTAATTGACACTCAATTTGCTATATCTGGCAGATATTTCAATGTGTATCTATAACAAATTTTTGGTAGCATTTTTAGTGTGCTGTTTTTTTCAAAATAGTAAGTAAATTGAATTTTTCCTTCCAATATAGCATGCAGTTTATAGTTTATATATAGATTACATCATGCAACAATTGCTCAAACTTTTCAAAGACCTGAACTTATTAAGATGAGAGTAACTCTCCCTTTTACAAGTGAATAACTTGGCATATTCAAAATAATAATATATCCCAGAGGCCTCAACCCCCTGAACAATTAATTATTTTAGGAAAATGTTATATCACATTTTAAAAAGCAAGAGCATTAATTCAGGGAAGATCTGGATTTTTCTGAGGAATTTGTCTCTTATATGGTATTAAAACATAGAAAATGTCTCTCCCTTGTGTGTTAGATTTTGCGGCATTAGCCAAGTAATTAAAAAATCAAACAAAAAGTAGGATTTTAACACAGGAAGGATAAACATTGCATCTGTTTGCAAGGCAAAAATAGTATTTACTGAAAATAGCTTGTAGCTGGAGCTTCACTTCAAAACTTATCTGCACAGAACATATTATACTTAAGCAAGTGACTTGAAATAAATATACTATGGTTAACATTAAACATTTCCATTTGCCAACAGTTATCACATGAAACATCTGAGATCACGACTGTTTCCCTTGCAATTAGAACAGGACATATACTTGTGATAAATTTGTGGTAACCAATGAGAATATTCTTTGTTTATGACTTCTACTTGGACACACATTTTCAAAGAAACAAAAAAAAAAAACCTGGAACAGTGCTTGAAATTTGATTGGAATAAAGCATCATCATCCCAAAATTCTAACCTATTCCTTTAGCAGATGGCTAGCAAAAATATTGAGGTGAAGACATTTTTTATCTTTAGTTGTTCACTTCAGCTTCTATTTTACAAAATAGAAATGGATATACCCAAGCAACTCAAAATTAGAAGGCAAATTTTAAAAATGATTGGTGGAAAAATCAGATACTCTGTAATCCCGAGAGATACTTCCAGGAGTCATATACACTGTGATTAAAGCCCTCCTCGATAGAAGTGTGTCAAGTATGTCCAGCAAAGGAATACTCAATGCCTGCTGAGTGTGCTACCTCTGCTTCACCACCAGGGAGTGACTGTCCCATTGCACTTAAACAGATTTTCAGGTGCTTGTAGCAAAGATTTGTGTCCTTAGTGGCTGCATTTATCATGAGAAACAGTTTTTTTCTCTGAATTAATTTCTTTGACTCAAAATATTGCTTTAGGCAGTGAGCTGCTCTTTCCAGGTTATGCTTTCGTAAGGAAATGAAAAACAGCTCATGTTGTAATGAAAAGAGGTTTCTGATGTTTTCATCTTCTGGTGTCCCAGAAATAAGTACAGATGAAAAAACAGGAAAAAAATGTTTAGTCCAAGGGGTGAGTAAAACTTCATTCTATCTCAACCAATTCAACAGTTCCCCATTGTTCTTATCTCGCATGATTTCCAGTGGTTTCTGATTTTTCTGTTTTGTTTCCCATCAGTACAAGCTTAAAAGATACACTGCACAAAATTTTAAGTACAAGTCATACCAATTACAAGAAATTGTTTTAATTAACAATACTGCTCTGAAACATACCTAAATATCAATTAAAAATGTGTAAAAACCAGAAGATATAATAACATGCTAAATAATTACATCACCTGGTAACATTCATATGGGAAATGGACCTTCAGAAAAAGAGAGGAAATGTATAGATATAGATTTCTTTCAGTTTAAAGGACTTGATCACCACTGAATTCAGTATTACAGTACTGAATCTGCTACACAGATCCTGTATACTCAGTTGGATACTGTGCTTGTGTTGAGAGAGTGACACAATTAAATTTATAAAGTGATACTTGTCACACTAGATTCTGCTGTTATTTCCAAGAGATGTGCTCTGAAGAACCCGAGGCATAACAAGGAGAGGAGCTGAAGCTGTACCAAGAATGTACATACACCCTCCCAGCACTGTGCTTTGCTTGGGAGTGCTGTCTTGTACTGAACTGTTCCATCAGACATATTTAGATCTCACCCAAAGGATTTTAAAAATATGTGCCACTCCAGGAAATCTTTATGGCTGCAATAACTTTGAAAGAAGTCTGACAATTTTACTAGCTGATGCTGTGAAGTGTTGGCTCTTGCTAAAGTTCAGTCACTTGGTAGATGTATAAGAGCAGATGAACAAAGTACACAGAGGAAGGATTAATACCCAGCTATGATTGTCTGTGATTGTCATCTCCTGAGGATGTGCACTGGAGTCTCTGTCTTGAGGTGGTTGCAGTTTATTATAGAAACATAAATGAGAATAGCCTGGAAGCCATAG
This sequence comes from Emberiza elegans, assembly GCA_024865655.1. NCBI lineage: Eukaryota > Metazoa > Chordata > Aves > Passeriformes > Fringillidae > Emberiza > Emberiza elegans. The sequence goes on along the minus strand of JALJVW010000139.1, from coordinate 22,477,359 downwards.
GGGTAATGTTTCACAATTAGTGTTATTTGGTAGAACTCCACTAGATGTAGGACCTTCAGACTTTTGTTCAAACCAATAATGAACTATAACTGCTTTAAAGCATCAGATTTATTTTCACCAATAGATTTATTCTTCTTGCATGCTGTAGTTTTCTATTTATCTCCCACCAGGATAAAATACATAGGAATGAAATAACCACTCCTTTAACTCTAGTGCCAAGGAATGCAATCTGTACATTCAATAAAGGGGCACCCTGCATCTCTACAGGTTTGCTGAATTATTTTATGGTGTTCATTGCCTTTACTGGAGATTAGTCACATGGGTGTCATTAGTTTCATACAGCTTTCAACTAAGCATGGATGTCCCACCCACGTATACTGCTATTCAGAATTTGTATTCCTTTTAGGAAACTCAACACAAAGAAAATTCTTTTGTTTTAAAATCTTGTTTTAACCTTAAAAATTAGCTTTGTAAAAATAACATGGAATGATCTCAATCCATGTTTCAGTATCCTGGATACCATGTTTTCTCAGCATATATGTAAGAATCGTCATCCCTGAGGCAAGCTGGGTATGGCTAGATTTTCCTTTGGTAATTGTCTGCAGGCCATACTCCAGAGAATATTCCTTGCACACATTACACTTTCATCAGACCAAACATATTTAACTGGGCCTTTGAATACATTGGAAATAGAATGAAATTAGCCTCTTTGGTACTGTTGCTGAAAGACATAGTAACAATGTGATGTATGAAGACATACAGCAGACTTTTCATTAATCTATCTGCAGAATCCACAGAAAACACGTCTGTTCCATTTGACATGTCTTCTCAGCCTTTTCTTCTGAAAATTTTAAACCAGGTACAAGAAACATTTAAAAGATGGCCTCATTATAATGAACATAAATAAATAAAAATAAGTTTGCTCTCTGAATAACCTGTGAAACAAGTGAGATCTACTTTTCTAGTGTAGCAGCCATGAGCCCTGTCAAGTTCAACATAACAAAAATATGAAATAATTCAGGTGTCCCATTCATTTCTCTTCCTAATATAGCACTAGATTTATTCCTTTCTATGGACTTGACTTATAAATTTAACCAAACAAAATATTAGCCTCCAAAAGAACCTCCTTTGTCTGATTTCAGGTCCATAGATGGATTTCTTTTAATAAATATGACTGGAAAATACATGCTTTGTACTAAAACGGTGTGGTGACATCAGCAGAATATAAAAGAATACAGAATTTTTAAGAAGTTTGGACTGGCTTGCTAAGTGCAAATCTAGTTATGACATCACTGCAGCAATGGAGAACAATCTAATAATTAAAGAAATATCAAGGGATCCTTAAAAGAATCATTATTTTCTCTATTACTGAAAGTAATTTCAGAGTATTACTTGAATGTGAAGGGACAAAACTTGGTACTTAGCCCAGAAAAGTGGGCTGCAGAGCAAAAAGTACTTCAAGGTTTTAGTTCTGGTTCTCTGCAATAAGAGGAGATTCCTTCTCTCTGAGCAGCCCTGTGCATGTGAGATCCATGCTCTGGAGAGAAACTCACATGTATGTCAGCTGTTTCTGTACGGTCCTTGCTGTAAACAGAAACTAAAGTTCAAAGTTTACACTGCAGCAGCTCTAAAGCAGAATAATGTGCCCTTTGGCTGGACATTTCAGATGCCTTCTCTCCAGCAAAATCCTGACCAGAATTGCGTTGGACCATGATAGTTATCTGACAGGTTGTTTGTAGTCTTTGCATTTTGTGGACGTTTAACACAGTTGCTTTACCAGCTAATCACCTTCCCTAGAAAGTTTCAATTAAGTTTTGTTAAACCTTTATAAAAATGATAGTTCACAGAAAATTCAAATGTACCTTTCAAAAGTAAAAGCATTGCAATCAAAATTTTTGAGCAAATTGTTATCTTTTTTTTCCTATAAAACTTATTTAAAACTTTACTACCAATGTTTGGTCAGAAAAAATAGCTAACTGTAAAACTATCTTTTCATTTTCAAGGAAGTCTGGTTTTAAATTAAAATGATAAACATACATCTGGGCGTTCACTTAGGAGCAATTTCATGTAACCAGAATGACTGTTGCCTTGACAGGCAGTCTGAGAAAGACATTTTGTCAAAACTTGTGGTTTGTCTCATGAAGAATACATTAACTTCTTGTTTAAGTTGAAACACATATTTTGAGTCTTTTTCTATTCACATGTTCTGCCTGACTTCCTGAATGTTTCTTTACACACCTTAAATCAGTATTTACTTGGTGTGAAACTAAACTTGTGTCCACTGCCTGTGGACTCTGCAATACAGCTGGGTATAACCTGAAAAATGTAGTAGCAGCTATGTCCCACTTTTTGCTGTTCAAAGAAAACTTCTAGATTCAGTCATCCTGTCTTTGCCTTCCTGACTCTAATCATGAGCTACTGGAATAGACTTCTTCTGAGTCCTAAGTGGTGCATTCTATTCACACAGATGGAGCACAGTGCATTCTTTTGGGTTCTATGGGACCTTTCCTGGAGAGCCAGTGGGAATGGTGCAATCTCTTGTTTGCTTTCATTGTCAAAGAGTGCTGACTGATCCAGGTTTGCAGATAAAAGTAAAATTTTTTATTATATAAAATATTAAAACTGGGTAAAGCAAACAAGAGATTGCTATCTCTATCTGCTAATTTTATGTGGTCTGGATGTGGAAGAATTATAAAGATTTCACAATCACCACTCTTGGAATACCCTGTTTTACCATTTACCTTAAATCACAGTGAACTCCAGTCAAGTAAAATGTAAATAAAAGCATTCATTTATAATATCCAAACTCAATTTTTATAAAATTTTTATAAAAGTATTGAAAAAAGCAAGCCACCAGTCAGCCTCTAGAATTGACACTGTTCATAGATTATTGGTGATTTATCCTGATAATATTATTATCAGAACATTAAGGTAAAAGCATCAGGCAATTCAGTTAGCCTATGTTGCCAAGTCATAATCTTTGGGCAATATATTTCCTACAACATCCTGACTGGCTGACTGCTGTGGTCCAGACTGTAGGCCAAATGTGAAAGCCAGCAATAAGGAGCTTTCATAATGTGTACGTGGAAGAAAAAAACAGAATCCAAATCCCCCAAAACCAAATGTAAATGAAAATAGAATATACAATCCTTTCTCAACCTTTGCTCAACTTATATTTTGGCCCTCAACTCATACTACCAGTAAATGTTAAAGAAAATATGTTGTCTCCTAGCAATGTCTGACCTCTCTTACCATGGTCACTGTTTTATTCTTACGCTCTTGTTCTCACATATTCCAGTCTGTGCAGCCCAGAGCAGATTAGCAGGGGCTTGTGTAATAAAGGACTAGTACATAGATTTCAAGGATTCCACCACTGCCAATTCACTGAATGTAATGCTGAAAGCATATATAAATAATTTAACTTACAAGATTTTAAAAAAATATTTTCATATCATGCATATGACATGGCAATATTTTCTGTATATTGCAGCAGTAAGATATCTGCTCCCTAGACATAATGGTTCAGTGGAGGGTAAACAGTTAATTTAAGAATAACCCCCTGCACCAATACAGAAAGCTGGAAAGCAGCATTATGGCAAAGGACCTGCGGGTGCTGGTGTACAATAAGTAAACCTTCAGTTAGAGACTAATAAGTTATTATCTTATATAGAACATTTTTAAGTACCTGGTGTTTACAACATAGTACTTGTATATATTTATGTAATAGAGTTTTTTTAGGGAGCTCTATGCACCTTATGGCAGGCACTGTTGTAGGTAGATATGGTAGAATTAAAAAGAAATCAGCATGTCCTTTTTTCAAAAGACAATAACAGCTTCAGATTTCAGGAGTATGGGCATCATGCTCAGAAATTTTAAGGATCATCCTAACCAAAACTTTTGTTAAAATGTATGGCTAATCGAGACTTATTAGTTTGAAGCCAATTGCAAGTTGAAATGTTTCTTGCAGGTTTTACTTTCCTAAAAAGTAAAGAACAACTGTAGTTTTTTGATTGATTTTTAGCTTAGGATTTCTATTTCTCACTTCCCATCTGCATCCCTTACAGTAAAGTGAGGCACAAAGACTTACAGTGGGTTCTATAAGCCACCATGGCACTTTGACATCTATGGGTATACATAGATGTTCTTTGCCCTGTATCTTAGTTAAAAAGAGGAAGGATGTGATTTCATTGTAGCTGAGCAGGAACTGTCTATGCTAAAACATAATCCAGCCACAAAAGGACTCGGAGGAAGTATGTTCTTTAGAACTCAAAGTGCTTTAACAGTGTGGACTGTAAATTGACAAAACCATTCCTAAGTATGTGTTTTCCTTTCTTGTCCTTACTAATTGCACCTTTAAAATTATAGTGGTGGGATTCAGCAACGTACTTCTTCATCCTTGTGCATCTCTGTCATTTTGAGTGGCTGAGATTTTTGTAAATAATTGCCATTCAAAAATCACTTGAAATGTTAGGTTACTGAAAAAGACTTCATCTTAAAAAGTTTTAAAGCAAGAAAAATAATATCACCTCATAGCAATAATTCATCTTATAAAATGCAAGACATTTCAAGTCATTGAGCACACAAAATTATAATCTTTTAATCTTTAACTATTTTAACTAGTCATTCCTTCCTGCCTTCTTTACTTCCTTTCTCATATTTTGGAAACCAACTAACATTCTTCCCTAAAAAATTACCTAAAAACTGTTCTTGGCTAGCCATTATGTGTGCCGAGGTTTTGATACTGAGAGCATGTTAATGGCCAAATTATAAGCCCTTGAGAATTAGAATTCAGAAGACAAACATGAACAGACCCTTAACTGCAGTAGCACAAACCAAGATGCTATAAATTACAGGGTGGTAGTGTTAAAAGCACTGGCTTCCTGGTGTCTGGCACCCAAAACCTTTTCATTTGCGTGTATATCAGGCTGTGGAGAGGCTGCCACTTGCCATTTGGCCAGTATTCAGCTGGCAGAGATGTTTGTTTAAAGTTCAGGCCAATCAATGGCTCAGGCCTGCAACTAAATATTTTGTTGTTATGCCATCAGAAATATTTACCCTTCTCTGTTTTTTTCTCATTCCTTCACTTGTTCACTTTTCTACCTTTCTATGTAACATAGAACTTGCCAGTTTTTGCAATTCTGGCTCAGTATCTTAATGAGCTAATTTCCATCTTTACAAGTGAACTTAGCCAGGATAATGGATCGTATGGATCATGGGCAGTACTTGTAATATGCCTTCCTTTGCATGGGCACATGCTGTGTTTGATGCCAGAGTCACAGAGAAATTTAAACACAGGCATCTCAGAAACTTTGTAGATATTGCTTTCATTAAGGTGAAATAGCCAGGAATTCATATTTCCTCTGTTGATCAATAGCTATAATATGACACAATTCTGAGACCATGTCTTGTACATCTGTGACATAGTACAGGAAATTTAGCATCTCTGTTCCCACATGCTGCTGCTGACTGTGGGAGCAGCAAAGCTTTGGGATACAGTCAGCCAATCCAAATAGGAGGCCTTTAACATGCTCTTTCCCAGGGGCCTTTCCTCTATGCTTAGCTCTGCCTTAGGTGAACTTTCATATATGTGAAAGGATTGTCTGCATACTGAACTGAAATTTATCACACTTAGTATGGTTGTTTCCTGGTCTGATATAATTTTGTTGCTTATCATTAAGGGACACTTCAAATTTCCTGAACTAACCAGAGAAAAAGTATTAAAGGAAATGATAGGATGAGACAGAACTTCTTCAGCGTTTCTCTTGTATTTATTCCTTCAATTGTGTCTTCTGAAGCTCACCTGGACTCCATCCATATAAACAGCAGTCTGATGAAAAAGCCCTGTTCCGGCAATAGCCTGTGCCCTTAATTCAAGAGCTGGTATAGGCACAGAGAATTAAGTGTGATCAGCAGTTGCATTCCTCACAGTTCCATGGGATGCTGTACAAGTAGTAGGTCATATCTAATTCCTCACTCCAACACATGGTAGATTGCTTCTTATTGTTTCATTTTGGTTTTGTTTGCTTGGTATGGTCTCTTCTGTTATCAAAATTACTGAGGTGCCGAACTAAATCCCTTGTCTTTCATTAGGAGAAGCTTAAAGCTGAGGCTTTGTACGAGAATAACGTGGGAACATACTCCACACCTTTATGGGTAGGGATTATCAGCTATTGTTCTATTCATTATTTGTAGTATGTGGCATTCTTGGCATGTGGATATACAATGAGGTAAACAGCCATGAGGAATGGTAGCATTTCATAATTAACCTTGTACCTGAAAAATTCATATGTATATTGAGAGGGCAAGTAATCACTGTTACTTGATGAAATAGAGCAAACAAATTTAGACTGCTTATAAGGAAAACATTACTTAATTGCAGCAATATATTAGACGGTGGGACAGCTTCCCAAGGGGAAAACAGGAAGCAGTCTGAGTAATTTAAAAAGAACACTCATAAAGCTCTGGAAAATATAATGTAGAAATAAGAACATTTTGGCAGAAGATGGAGCATATGCTTAACACATCTTCTCTTCTTGACTATATTTTTGTAATTTTGAGCCAGATTATAAACCCGAAAGTTAATATCTTTCAGTCACTAGGACCTGCAAATTTGATCTCAGTGTGATTCCAGTTTAGAACTGGACTCTGACATTAGAAAGCAGTAAGGCAGAATTTTGTAACAGGAAAGCCCAGAGTCAAGGTTATTTCTTAATTTGAAAAAAAAATGAGCAGGTTCTTTTCTGGTATAGGTATATTTTGAAAATATCTAAGAATCTGAAGTGAGTCAAAAGTGGTTTGGGGGTAAAGTTGGAATGTTATGAATTTAGGTGAAAATTGGCCATACTCAAATGAAACGTAATTTGACAATGCACTTCAATTTTGCTGAAAGTCAAGCCAAGGGAGTAAAAATATATATGGTCCAAAAATAGAACATACACAAAAAGTGTAGAAAAGCCAACATACTGAATTTTTTCAGATGTATCCAATACTTGTATATAAACAGTACTATGGTTCCTTTGTACCAGTAATTACAGATACAGTGGTAAGAAAAATTTAGAGAGCTGAAACAATGCAAAACTCAAGCAGAGTTCATAAAAGGCCCTGACATCTTGATTACTGCAATATTTTCATTCATCTATGTGTGGGGGTTTGTTCTGGTTTGTTTTGTTGTTTTGTTTTCTTTTGTGGGGTTTTTGTGGTTTTGTTTTGTTTTGTTTTTTGGGGTTTTTTTGTTTGGTCGGTTGGTTTTTCTGGTTGGTTGGTTGGTTAGGTTTTTTACAACAGTGACCAAAAAAATAAAATAGATAGTAACTGTCACTGGTTAAAACTCAGAACTTCAGAAATGCCAGAAAGGATTCTTTCCATCAAATTTCCACACAGCACTTTAGAAAACAAAAATTGTCCCCATGCTTTACTGTTGTTACAGGATTGCAAATCATTCTGCAAACTTCAGAAGTGAGCTGACTTCTTCTAAAGCTTTACAGTCTAATTTAGCTATTAACTGAAGAAAAGTCAACATAAAAAAAAGGCTAGGGATAGGCAGAGAGGAAAAATGAGAAAAACCTGTTTGTCTTGTTTCTTGTGACAGACTTGGTATATGTTTTCTTTTTAAATCTACAGGCATTATGAAGCCATAATTATAGAGGTGGACTTTTTTATCATTATTGCTTAGTTAAAACTGTAAAAAAGACCAGCTAAAATATGTAGAATTTTTTTGCTTTTCTTTTAAAAATGAGAATGTATTTGCCCCCTAAATTTGCAAACAATCCCTATGTTGTAATTTAAATTGATTTGTTTACAGATTTTTCTCAAGGGCTACCTGTTTCTAGGAAGAAAATATTTTGAAAATTATTAACTATTCTCCAAAATACTTTTGAACTTTTTTGCTTTAATTCTGAACATCTGATCTGTCTATCATTAAGTAGTGGTGATAACATCTGCAATAGAGCATAGGTTCATTTAAAGTTACAAAAGACTTTGTGTTTCCATTTCTTCTTCCTTTTCATTAAAATATATAAAATTGCAGTAAGCCAATTTGATGACTGCACTTTGCTATAAAGATGGAGCATTTTGCTACAAACAATAAAACCATTTTAGTATTGTGACATATGAAAGGAATGACAGTATCTAGGGAAAACAGAAAAAAAATTCTATTGTGGTCCATATTTTAAATTTACTTGGAAATACTGAGCACCATCTCAAAATAGAAGTGTTAACATGCATTGCGTGTTGTTTACAATTCCTGACTAACAGAGAGACTGGAAGCTCAGGAAATCTCAAGTTATGACACTGATTCCTTTCTGATCCATTCTATTTCTGCCACTCACAATTTAATCACGTCAGAGTAACATCTATTAAAAACAAAGATGAGTGAAACAAATTGCAAAAATAACTTTAGCTCTGAACTGAAGGTAGGGACATACACAACTATGAAGAGAGCACTCAAAAAGCTAAACAGAACACTATTGCTATAAGATTGAAAACAAATGCTTTCAGCAACTTGTCCTGGGCAGGGCTGAATATTCTGCACAGATTTCTTTAATTTCCCTTTGCTATTGGGCTTCTTTTTGCTGTCCAACATCTTACCTAATAATGAGAAAACAAATAGCAGCCCTTAAGAAAATATGATCACATGAACCCTCATGTCTGTATACGAATTTAAAAAACCAAACTCAGTCTTTCTCATGCATGCAAATAAATAATTGATTTCCTGACATCAGTTAGTCTAGGAAACTGTGGTCAGCCCTCCCTCTTTTACTGCAGGCAGGGTAGAGTCCTAATTTTGCCAGCTGGTCTCTCTGTAACAGTAACAGTTACTGAAGTAGAAATTAGCTGGATTTTCAATCTGCGATCCTAATAGTTAAATAATAATAATATGAATAGTAGTAGGAGTAGTAATTTTAAAAGTAACTGCTCCTGATATGGAAGAGAATAATAAAAGACTGAGACCAGTATGTAACTTTTCTACTCAAATATTACAAATTGTCTGTTGATGTGTGTGGCTAGCACCAGTGGTGCACAAGTCTCCTTTGGTTTTGGATTTCAAAGTTTCTGGAATTATAGGAGACCAAGAAAATGTGCATTAAACAGCATGGCAGTAAAACTGTACATCAAACAGCTGAAGAAGAAGTTTTGTTGCATGTGGTTTGTCATCTCCCTTTCAGATCTCTGCAGGAATATTTCAAGAAAAGCATTGTTAATGTTAATTTTATTCCTTCAATTTCAGTTAGAATCAGATCTAATAGGAGCCTAAGACGTTGCATAAACCAAAAATGTCTGAACCATGGAGAAAAAGTACCAGTGTTTAGAATATATGAGGGTAAGTGCTGTTGGGGAAGTTTTCGGGGAGTATTTATCAAATCTTTATTCACATACATGCCCAGTTCTGATGTCTACTGAATGTGTTCTGACAGAATATTTATCAAAATTGGCACTATGATTGCTCATAAGTATGAAAGTCCCTCTTTTTAGAGAACTAATAATGTTTTAATTGCTTCATAGTCTTATATAGAAAAAAGATCCTCTGTCATAAACAATTTACAATTCCAACAGGAAACAATGCAATTCAGTTTATTTTACACCAGCTGGATTGACCATTCTGAGGTGTTGGTCAGAAAGCAAAGCATTTTTCTTCAATAATGGCATGTAAGCACCTGGCTAACTCTAAACCTCACAATTAATAATGTCTTTAAGTATTCTGCTGAATAGTAACACTTGAATGCTTTACTGAAGTAGACCTTCAGATTCAACTGAATCTGAATTATTTTGTTGGTATCTGTATAAAAAAAAGAGTTAAAAAATCTGATTTTGGAAAAAAATTGGCCTAGACACTGGATTTTGAAATGAAAAGTAATGTACTTTGACAGCTTTGTGGAGTTCTCTGAAATTTAGTTTTTAAAGCAAGATATTTGCATTTTAAAATATTTTTATTTAGATATTTAAAATAAATCCCCCAAGAGCTGAGTCTGCATATAGAAATTCTGTTTGAAATACATTCATTTTCTATGTATGATTGCTATTTGAAAGAAGAGCAGGCATTAGGAATAACATTCTCTTACTGCCAAAAGCTAAGTCTGTTAGAGCCATCATTTGGTCCACCAGAAATGCCCTGCTGCAAACAGGGCTACTTTGTGTCTGAGGAATAGGAAATGGCCGTGCTGAAAAAGTCAGCAACTACTCAACAGCCTTTTCTCTGTACACTGCTGCCTAAACAAGGAAAATAACTACCAATATTTACAACAGAGGCTTTGGAGGAATGTAACAACGGCTAGTCCAAAGTCAGCAAAAAAAGGACACACGAAAGACAACTTCTAATATGTTATTTATAAATGATCAGGTAGACTGACAGACTACTTTACAATTTCAAGTATCTTGCTTGAACTTTGGTCAGGTAATGAAAATAACAAACAGATTAAGTACTTGTTCAATGAGTGGACAATATATGGACAATGGCAACTATTCATGTACTGTAGCCAGACATTCCCCCAGACAAGTCCAGTTCCTGTTCTGCAAGGAACAGAATTTTGTTCCTTAATACAAAATGAAAATAATATTTTACACTCAAGAAGACAGACTAAGAAAAATAAGTAGTCATTTTGTAGGGTAGTCACTATTGTGGAACCATCTCTGAAAGTTCCTTTGAAGTATATAATGTCATTATAATTGTTCTGGGAAACATAGGATGAAAATGTATTGGTATTCCAAGGGTTGTCTCTAGAGGACTGCATGTATGAAGACGACCTTGCTACCTGATCAAATCCTGGTCAAGTCATTCTAGAACGTGTTTTTGGCTGAATGCAGCTAAAACAGTTTCTGAACTATAAATGTTTAGAGGCACATCCATTTGCTGAATACAAGGAGCAAAAATGGAGAGAATTAAGTGTTTCAATCCCTTCTGAGGTGGTCTGTGCATCCTTCAAACAGTAAATTGGCACCAGGAAAGGACTTTTCAAACCTTGACTTTTCAGACATATTTGTCATGCCAATGTTAAACACAGTGTAGAATTTGGAAAGATGTGAAAACAGCCCTATGATATAGTTGCTGTATTATAACACTGAGTTTCTAAAACACAGCAGTATGTTTTTTTCTGTGGTGCAGCTAGCCAAGAGTCTCACTGCCAGGTTTCCATGATCTCCCAGGGTAAAATGGCAATCATTTAAGAGTGAGTCCTCAATTCTGTAACTAATAAGGACACACAGAACGCAGAGGGAGGGTAGATCTACAAAATTCACCTGTGGAGGAAAATGGGGAAAGTTTTGTACACTCCAGCTTAGAGAGCAAACCTACTAAACTGGCTCTTTGTTTGGTTTTGACACAGTGCCTACTAGCATAGCGGTACAGCCTGAAGGAATGTTTTTGCTATCACATGCATAAAACATCCAACCAAGAATATAATGAATGCATGCAATTTATACATAATACACACATTTGTATCTATATAAGAGTATATCCTAGTTTTGTGACCAATTCACAGTCATGAATGCATACATGTGTGCAAGCATATGTGCAATTTTGATTTTCTGTTTCTGAAAAAGCCACTGTAGGAGAATTTTATTAACAGATATTAACATGTGGGCCTCTCAGATGTTTCATATGAGTGTCACTTCATTTGTACTCAGTGGGACATTCGGAATATAGGAATCTGACATAGCTCTTCACACATATACCTGTAGATGCATTGAGCTTTCTAGGACAATATTCCTTTTTGTATTTAAAAATTTCATTCTGCCTACTTATTTTGTTCAATTTAGTGTCACAAAATTGTGTGGTAATGATCAGGAAGTCTGAGTGTTAGGGTCTTATTTTTTCTAACATCCATGAAACACTTTGTTCCTTCCATTTTCCCTAAGTGAGAATTTTAATTGTTCAGTTGTGGAAGTGGAAGGAGAAATGGTAGGACTCAGATGAAAAATAAGTTCTGAACAATTTGCTCCGTGATTCAGATGAATGGTATGAGGAGTAATCAAGAGCCAGTACCACCAGAAGAAATAGGAACCTCTATTGGACATTAAGATGCACAGTATGTCTGGGAAAAGACTGATAATGCTGCCCTCTTTCTGTTAATTATACTTGAATTTCCAATTTTTGGCTTGATACTTTTCCTGCTCATTGATTTTATCAAGAAGAAGTAATACCTTTAAGTGGCATCAAAAACTAATTGGGAACTACATGAACAATTTGGGTATAAACAAGATACGTAGACAAGAAACATATTAATTCATCTATGAACCACTATAATGGTGAGCTACTTTGAATACTACAGATCAAAAATCCTAGGCAAAGGAGTGAGAGCTACTATTAAAATCATCATTTAACAATCAAGCAACGCAAGAAAGAGAGTATCACACTTCACAGTATAGTTTAATGGAAGAACATATTTGACCATACCAATTTATGGACAATTCCTCCTTCTTAGCAGTTTTCCTTTTCTACACAATCCATGTAACAGGACCATTTCCTTATGATGAAAATTTTTGCATATTTATATTTTCATTTACAAAATATGGAATTCTATCTATTTTTATGTTCCTGTAATAGTTTTCTTAGAAATTTTAGTATTCTGACCTAAGAATGTTTGACTTTTCTTAAACTTAAAAACTTAGTGAAATATAAGAGAGAGGTGTTAGTCCATACGTATTGTCCAAAATCAGGAAACATTTTTCCAGTTTGAATGAGTGAAGTGAAAAGTAATCTTCCTTCTCTAGTAAATCAGTCTAACCCTGTTTATGAGATCTGCAGGGCTGATTCAAGATGAGAAATCCTTGTATTTCAAATAGAGTGAATAAATGGCATGAAACTGTTGATAAATCTCAAAGTGTGAGGTATAAGCCCAGATTATTGTTATCCCATGACAATCATGGAGAAGAGACATCCAGAAAAACATAGGTGACAAAGGAAGAAATGCTGTCAAGTAACTGAGACCCAAACTACTGTCATTTATAGCTGAAAAAAATGGTTAGGCTTTTGGGTCCTTCCTGTCATGGAAGCAACAAGTCCCCTTGTAAACATGGCCCAGTAAAACTGAGGAGATGGAAAACTGACGATCTGTCCCTTGTGGCTTCAAAAGAATCCAAGGAATGTTTGGTAGCAGCACAGTGTTTAATCTTTGTTTGCCTTCAAAATTCCAGTTCTGGTCATTGCATTTAGCCCAACTAAATTACTTACATGTTTTCAATTGGCAAAAGTTATTCTTCACTTCCTTTTAATTTAATTACAGAATTTCTCTGTTGTGGAAAACCTATTTGGGAGGGTCTTTTTGTGCCAAAAGTGGCAGTATTTCAGGTGAAACTGAATTTCATCACTTCAGAATACTTCTGAATCTTTGTGAATTACAGCCCCACACAGACATAGCAATAAAAGAAAAATAAACCAATTTAAAATTAATGTTGACTGCATTTTGAGTGCTCAAAAAAGGCACAGTTACAGCTGTCTTTTTTATTATCTAGCAATTTCTGAAGAACTTATTACATATTTGATTCTAATATTCAGTTACTTTTTTCATTAATTTCATTGCTGTTAATGACTTTGGATCATATACCTCAGAATTTTGTTGTGGTTTTATTTCCTTTCATTGGCCATTCATTTTCAGAGTCACATATCCAGCTATTACTGTGGTGGCCACACCTCAGGTACTGATACTCAACTTCTTAGTATGACATTGGCAGAATGGCATTTTAAAATTGATATTATGAATGTGGAAAATGTATGCAGTGCTGAAGTCTATTAGCAGCACAGACAAAAGCCTTGTTTGAATCCTAAGGTGGGCTTATTGTATTGATGAGCAGGTGATTTTGAGAGAATCCAGGACTACATAAACTGATTGTCTTTTACCTTGCTACACCACTACCGGCATTTGAAAGGGGACACTGAAACAGCCAGAAACTTTTTGTGTGGTATCATCCTGAGACCTCCTGATTCCTGCCAGGATGGTGGACTTAGATTCACTGTGTAGAACTCCACCACTCAAATTATGAGTGTCTGATGGAAGTACTAGGATATCACCACATTTGTTCAGTAGCAGTTGAAACTTGAATTCTACAGGCATTTTTTGGGAGTTAAAATGTCTTCAGGTTCAGCAATTTTTATTTCTTTTGATTTTTGAGTGCCTGATGGAAGTACTAGGATTTCACCGCATTTGTTCAGTAGCAGTTGTAGTATGAATTCTGCGGGCATTTTTTGGGACTCAAAACATCTTCAGGTTCAGCAATTTTTATTTCTTTCAATTTTTTTGCAGAGAAACATGAACTGGCTGAGCCAAACCTCCTATGTCCTGCCTGTCCAGCAGGTTGTGTCATGGGCCATTTTTCTCCAGCTTACTGCCCCACTTGCCCATTTTTGTTACTCTTGCTCAGCTATTTTCCTCATGCTTATCCTTCTCACCTTCATCCTTCACAGTTTCCATTTGTCTTTTCCACATAAAAATCTCCCCTTTTTGGTCAGCTCACCCCTGTTCCTGCCATAGCCTGGGTGTACAGGTGAGGCTGCCCTTGATTGTCACTGTGTTTGCCAGCCCTGAGGGCACCAGCAGGCCCTGCTGTCCCTGCCCACTGCCCACTGCCCAGGGCCCCATGTCAGCCCATCCATCGCCCATCAGACGCTGCCCCAACAGTGCCACAGCAGGGCTGTCTCTAGCTCCCCACAGTGGTGTTCTGCCTGGCCATGGGCCCTGAGCTGTGCCCATGCACAGCCCCACATCCTGGTATGGCCCCAGAGAGTGCCTGGTGCTAGGGCTGAGACCAGCCTGGACCCAGCCCTGCCTTGAGGCATCCTTGGGGAGCCTTTCACCCACAGCTACCACCCCCATGGAGCTGCTGGACCCCACTCCATCCCAGCAGCACTGATTTCCCCATAGGAGTGTCATGGGAGCCCTGTTTAAAAAGCTAACATTTCTTCAGCCCAGAGCTGCTGCACATTCAGTGTAGGCAGAGCTTTTAGGAAACATTTTACACCTAGCAAATATCTACTTTGGCTTACTGTGTTTCAGAGGGCACTAATTGTGCTCTCTGAAATTTTTTCATTTGGATGAGGTATGTATTGGAAGAGTTAGGAATGGGACGCCCTGTATTGAAGCAAGGCAACACTTCAGCATCTTAAGTAGCAAAGGAATTTATCACTTTGGACATGAAAAGATTTTTCAATTTTCTCCCCTCACTTGCCCTTAGAAATTGCTGAGGTGTTTTGACTGAAAATTCCCCAAATAGCTCAACTAGCAGATAACTGCATGGAAGGCTTGTAACTATAATTAGAAAAAAAAAAAAAAAACTGAACTGGAAGTTAGAATTTGGCAAAGTTGTAACAAATTACAACCAACTGGAAAGGGTCAAAGCAACTGGAAGAATATAGGTGGTGCTCCTTGCCACACCTATAATACATGAAGCTTATTTTTCTTAAGCTAAATTCATCCATTGACAAATTTATGAGCTGCTGAGTGTTGTGTCTGGGCTTCAGAACACTTTGAATTAATACAGGAAAGCCTCTTTTACACTGAGCAAGAGACTTGTTTGAAATGCTGGCTATAACGCATTTTCCAAAAATTGTTTAAAACAATATAGCCCTATAAACACTAGCTAACCATACTTGGACTTGCCTCTCTCCCTTTTATGAAAAGTGTCTCAAATAGTTTGCTAGTATAACCTTACAGTATGTATGATGTTCAGAGGTAAAAGAAATTAGAGTATATTTTTTTCAAAATTAGATCTTTTTTTTCTCCATTGGAAAAAAAATCTGAGAGTTACTTTTGCTCTGATGATTCACTGCAGTCACAGAACCAGAACTATGGAAATTATTGCTTCCAGTTTCTCTCATTTTCCTCTTATCCCTGGGTACCATGACTCTGTACTTCCCTTTGGTCTCTAACTCATGCGTCCTTCTCTCCTGAATTGCCTCTTGTACAGCCCCCTTTTGTGTGAAGTAGGATAGCTTGAATGTTGATAGACTGGTCATTCATATCTTCCATGAAGAAGGGAGAAAATTCTTGATGTTCAATCAATTAGTACAAAAGAATAGTGCCCACTCTGCTGGAGGGAAGTATGTGTGTACAGGCTGGTCACAGCTATGTTTCATAACTCTTTAGACAGAAGGGCACATATCTGTTTAAAATTGACACAGATTAATCTGAATAAGATGATACCTCTACTTGCCTCACACTCCTT
Organism: Emberiza elegans; assembly: GCA_024865655.1. NCBI lineage: Eukaryota > Metazoa > Chordata > Aves > Passeriformes > Fringillidae > Emberiza > Emberiza elegans. The sequence goes on along the minus strand of JALJVW010000139.1, from coordinate 22,461,207 downwards.
CAAAACTTGAACATTGCCCGAACAACTTTGTTGTCTGCTGCAGTCTGGTACAGGGCCACAAATGCAGAGATATTCTGTTGTACCATGAACTAATTTAGCCAGAAATATGTCCATATGCAGGTGGTTTTAGGCATAGGTAGTAGACCAGCACTTTTCTAGGTCTGATTTCTCTGGGAAATCTTGTCTGCAAGCACTTTAGCAGACAAGATTGTGAATTTTCCCAGCTGGCTATGTTCACTCTGTTTTCAAAAACACTCATACTCCACTAATGGTGTACAGAATCTGACTGATTATGTCTAAAAGACTGAGACCTGTAAACAGAGAAAGGGAAAGGTAGGAGACTGCTGAAGTTAAAAGCTAATGAAAGCAATGTGAGAGGGTGTTCTGGCCTTCCACAAACACTGAGCAACTGAAGAGGCAATGGAAGGGATTAGTTGTGCAGCAGAGCAGTTTTGCCTGAGGTATGCCAGATGTCTGAACTGCAGTGGAGGACAAAGAACAACATTCAGAACTCACTGGGTTATTGAGAGTATCCTTCAGACTTTGCTGCCTCCCACACTACTTTGTGGAGAGAGGAGTAAATAGGATGGCTTATTCACTTAATGTCATCCTCAGTATAACCCCAAACCAAAGTGTATTATTGTTGTTATTATCCAAGACTAAAATCCTTCCTCTAGGAAATACTGAAATGCTTCTTTTTTCTTACAAGGAATCCTGTTAATTAGTGTGGTAGAAACATACTTTGATGCATTGATTTAGGCATGAAAATATTAATATCCCCCAAAATTATAACTTTGGTGGTCTCAGTCTTTTTTCTGTCCTCATCAAATGTGGCAAATCATATTTTGATAGCATTTGTTAGGAGCATGTTACACAGGAATTATACTGTACCAGAGATTCAAGCAAGATCTTCTGAAAACTTGCTTGAATAGCATGGCTGATGTAAGTGAGCAAAAACTGGGACTACGGACTAGTGGAAACAGCAATACTTTGACAGAGGAAATGGATTTAGCTGACAATCATTGCTTTAGACTATTTCCCTTTTTTTGGTTAAAAGACATAAACTTGCTACTGTATTTTGTTAGTAGTAGGTTACTTTATAGAACAAATGCCAAAAAAACAAATACAGAAACAGAAGACAGGCTTGGCCTTTTAGTTGTCATTCAAGCCCTTAAAAATGGGCTGTTCCTGTTGCAGTACAGGAAAAAGTTTTAATGGGCTTTTATGACATAAAGCAGAAAAATGCAGGTGCAGCTTTTATCTGTCCATAAAAGGCCAAAACCATCTCTTCATTCAACAGGAAGCATTCATAATGAATTGAGGGACATGCAGAAGAATTTTTATTTGTATCTTAGGAATGCATAACTAGAAATATTATGAGCAATTCCTTGACAGTTTCTATTCTGCTTAGAAAATATGCTAACAATTTGTACAGTCACTTTGTAATATCTTCCTGGATGCTTTGAACAGAAATACATGCAGGACCAAATATTTGTTCTGTTGTATTGCTCATGCAGACTGTTTTACTATCAAAATTTTACTAATGAGTTTTATGTTACTGAATTCTATTCTAAGCACACAATTTTTGAAACTTTTGCTCAGACATTTAAAAAAGATTAAGAGTTTGCAAGTGAATATCAGTGTATATTTCCAGCCTGGAAATGGCTTCCTTTTAGAAATTTATTCTCTGCTATCTCTAACCATTATGGATCCATCAGGAAGAAAATTAAAATCGACAAATTAGCCTGCTCTGCACCTTCATTAACAAGGAACATGCAGATACTCATGTGTGCAAACTTTGTAGGAATCCAGACTTTCTCTTAGAAATCTCTTTCCCTTACTTATAGAAGAACTCACTTGAAAACTCATAGCACTCCTCCATCAGAAGAACAGAGACTGTGTGAACACTGATTTAACTGGGAGCAAGTCCATTAACATCAGCAAAAATTAGCAATCTGACATTTCTTCCTATCATGAAGAGCATTTCTCGGTAGTTCTATAGCTGGTCTGATTTTTGGTCAGTTTCAGTAAACAATAGAGAAATATATTTTACTCTATATGTTCAAATAAATCATACTCAGAAAGAGGGTTCTGCAGTAGTTAACACTGTTCACAGACCTGTCCATAAAAGTGCAAATTATGCTGCACCATGGTGTGACCTTCCTTGATTGTTTATGGGTTGGTTAGAAAAGAGCTATGGTCTTCCTTTGTGGGAAGGTAATTTCTACCCTTTCACCCTACTGCCTTTTCTTGGGACCTCTGCTGCTATCATTCCTACTGTATTGAAACTATTTTTTCTAAATGATCACTGAAGATATTTCTATATTTCTTGCCCAAGGGAATGTTAGTTATAGAAATATTTTTGTTTGGTTTGCTTTTATTAATTTCTCCTTCCTAAATAATAGACTCTAGAATATAACAGATATCATGTTATGTTAATTTTCCCTCTGAAATACATTTCTGACTGCTTCAAGCTAGTTTACTGTATACCCTGTCTCTTCATGTCAGTAAAAAAGGAAAAAGAGAAGGTGACAGATTGACCCTGGTTAGATGCCATGGGCCCACCAAAGCCTCTCACTTCCCTCATCAGCTGCACAGGGGAGAAAAAATACAGCAAAAGCCTTGTGGGGTGAGATAAGGACACTGAGAGATCACTCATCAGTTATTTTCACAGTTATTGTCAAAATTGCTTCAACTAGGGGAAGGTTAATTTAATTTATTGCCAATCAAACAAGAGTAGAGTAATGAGATAACAAAAGCTAACATTTAAACACTTTCCTTCCACACCTTATCTCCACCATTCCCTTCTTCCTGGGCTCAACTTCAGTCATAATTTCTATAACTCCTTCCCTGCAGTGGCACAGGTAGACAGAGAATGGGGGTTGAGGTCAGTTCATCACCACTGTCTTCCTCCTCCCTCTGCTCCAATGTGTGGTCCCTCCCATGGGACAATCTTCCATGAACTTCTTAACATGAGTCCTGCCATAAAGCTTAACATGAGGCTGTAGTTCCTGATGAACTGCTCCAGTGTGGGTCCCTCCCATGTCCTTTAGGAACAGACTGTTCCAGCATGGATTTCCCACAGGGGTACTGAGTCCTGCCAGAAATTCTGCTGCAGCATAAGCTCCTCTCTTAACACATTCACAGTTCCAGATGCCTGTTCCAGCAGTCTCCCCTTCTTAAATATGTTTTTCCTGAGGCACTAGCACCATTTCTGATGGGCTCAGCAGCAGGTCCATCTTGGAGGTGGTTAGTATTGGCTCTATGTGTCATAGAGGAAGTTTCTAGCAGCTTCTCACAGAAGCCACCTCTGCAGCCCTCCCGCAACCAAGACCATGCCATGCAAACCTAATATAGACAATTAAAGTAAGCATGAATGTGCCCATCTCTCTCCTCCCCACAACAGTCCACACTGAAACGAAGTATGATCACTCCACAGAAAGCCACCTAGAAAGAAGAAGGTGCTATGAGTGTAACAGTAGTTCCACCAATCATTCTTTTTTGACAGTCTAGTTCTAGGATATGACAATTTAGGGTCAGTCATTTAATAAATTTGGCTGCTGCACACCTCTGCTGGATAAAGAAAAAGATAGTGGGAAAAATCTTAATAGACAACTGCTTTGACAGGATGCCTTTGGGATGATGCAAGACTGAAGATGTGAGGAACATCACCTTAATTTCTTTTCAGGTGGAAAAGTCTAAAACAGCGTAAGAGCAATATGTTGATCCATGTCTGTAAAATTCTAGAAGAATGTGTGTGCATATGTCTTGGAATATAGGGTAGCTTGGACAAGGGAAGGTTAATTAAAATTGCAGGAGGAAGGAGAGTTTAGCTGTAAAATCACGGAAGGTAAATGAAAGCATGTAAACTCTAAATAGAAGAGTCATAACTAAAAATACAAGGAGCAGAGTAATTGTAGGCATCTTCACTCTGATTAGAGCCTAAATATCTCTGGATCAGTGGGAAAACCAATAAAAAGAAAAGGACATGGGTGTGTACATCTCTTTTAGTTAGTCTTCTCTCTCAGTTTCTTTTCAGATTCCTGTGAAGAAATTCTTCCTCTGCCTATTTGTCTCTCTGTTTTTATGTCCTTGAAGAGTTAAAATCCCAAGGTGAAGTGTTGTATGTGTGGAGCTCTAGGAGAAAGTGCATTTCCTCTTTGTCAGACAATCTATGAGCAGGATGGAAACTTGGCCCTCACAAATGAGGAATCCATGCTTCAGTCTGGAACTACCCAGCAACTCTCTAGCTGAATGAGAAATAGATGGTTTTTTAGGATTGTGAGACAGTCTGAAGTCATGGATGCCATTTCCCATTGAAAACACAGGATATTTCTGGGAAACGGCATGTGTCCAGTAAACTTTCTCTGAAGGGCTTAAAAACTGGAGCTGCTCTCCAAGTGTATGTTAAGAGGCCCCTGCCAAAATCCTGTATCTGGATGTTGTTCAAACTTGCAGGCTCTAATGATCATCTGAGTCAGTAAAGTAGATTCCAACTCAGGAGACTGAGTACTGTCTCTATCATGAACATTCTGCTATGTATAGACATACATAGATCTGTAGATCTGTGTAGATCTGTAACTGACCCAGTTATGAAGTGACATATTTGCACTTGAACAGAATAATTGCTTGCTGTTTGTTACTGGTAGTACCTGCTGTCCAGTTTCTTATATGATGTATTTTTTCTAGAGGCAAGTAATTTCCCTATTCTTTGCCTAATTACGCATAGTGGGTTTTATTTATGTAGTAGGGAAAGCTTTCCCTATTCATGTGGTAAGGCAATCTTTTGTTTTTCTTTACCATTGCGAGTTTCTCTGAGTGCCTTGAACAGAAAAGTGTTACTACTTAGAAACAAGCTTGTTGGAAAAACACAGGATGGTTTAAGCTTGTGTTAGAATAAGTCAGTCTTACCTTTTTTGAAAACTTCTTAGGCTTACTTTCACCATCGTGCTGTTAAACATTGTGAAAAACCCCATTAATTGGAAATGTAAGATGATTAACAGGAAGAGCTTTATGAAACAAGCAGTTTTTACAGTCCTCTTGCAGCCATAGCAATGCCTGAATTTATTCACATGCTTTATTCCAGTATTCAGTATGAATTTGTCTTTGATTTTGTCAATCCTGCCAGAGAATGGACAAAGTGTCATCACAACAGGTCATCCAGGCCTAGAGTTGGGTTTTTCTGTTAAGCTGTTGTGATTGGGCTGGTACAAGTCCATATACCTAATACTATTCCCTTACTAGCTGTCTTTCTAAAAAAATTGGAACATATTATGGAAAAAAATTACAGATACACTAAAATGTTGCTTGGACCAGGAGAGTCTTGATATCCTATCACTACCAATTATTCATAATGATTGTAATTTTCCATCAATAACTTTGATTCTGAAATCCTCTTATATGTTAAGTGATTTTGCATTTGGTGGAATTACCCAGAATCACATCACTTTTTTTTTCCCACTCAGACTTTGTTATACTTCCCTTTAGTAAGGAATGTAAGAGCAAGTCTTAATTATTTGCATTTCAGAAATTTAAAAGAGATTAATATGTACAGGCAGTTTAAAAGTTCATAAGATAAAGCTTGTATTGTCTCTTTTGCCCAAGTGCCAGTAAAACCAATGTTTTCCTGAACTGCATAGTTTGATCTGTTATGCTCCTTGTCCAGACAGAGTTTGAGTGGCCTAGTGAAATAATTTCCAAGATTTCTTGTACTGCGTGGGCTTTGAGCTAGAAGGCAATACTTTTATGGTATTCCAGAACTAAATTCACGAGTGCCTCAGTCAAGTTTACAATAATTGACAATTGTATGAATTAAAACAACTTGGCCAAATTCACTACTGACATAGAAAGAACCAAGGCGACCTGGGTCTGGCTACTTGCTGATAAAGCATGCACATATACAAATGAAGGGAGAATTTGGTTTATTTTCAATAACAGTACTGCATGAGCTAGTGAAGCAAAATGGAAATTAAAGATAGCCTTACCCAAAAATATATTTTTTCCAAACCAAAGTGTATGCAACTTTCCCCTTGGACAAATGAAGAGAAACCTGATGGTCCCATCCTTTCAAAATTCTGGTTTTCCAGATCCAGCCTAGATCTGACTCAGTCAGCTGATCCAAGTAGTAGCTGGAATTTATGCACTGCAGCGTACAGTGCATGGGAGGTCAGCTTTAGGTCTCAATACCTCTAAGAAAATCTGATATATATATATAAAGAATACATCTACTCTTTAGTGCCCTAGAATGTAAAATGGCCCTCAGACAGAGTCAGGCAGAAAACCGGCTGTCATTACCATTTGCCATGCAGACAGTCACAGTAAAGGGCTTTGTATAATACCATGAATGATCTGGCAGGAATTGCAGATATGACTCCAACTGTATTGCATCTTGGTCTGTTGAGCTGAGCCAGACTGAACTTCATCTCTCTCAGCCTCAAGTAACATTTCAGTAAATGGTAATTTTCAATAGTTGCTGAGGCTTTGCCAACTATTCTGAAGCAGATTGCCTCACATCCCATGTAAAAGGCACATTGGTTGGACTCTGGGTTTCTGTGGCATGGAATTGTTCAACTCATTGCTGCCTCTGACTGTAACTATTCCTCTGGCAATACAGAGGAATGTGAAACCCTCTCATACAAACAACTAAGAATTACATTTTATAGCTTTTGTCTCTAGAGTAGAAGGCTTTCTTGAGAAGAGATTTAAAGAATGGAGAACTAGACTAGAAGAATGGAAAAAAATAGGGGGATTAAAAAATTATAAACTTTTGGAACTTCTGAGGTTTTCCATTACAAAGGCTTCTGTTTGAGGGTAAAAAATATGACTTTAAAAACTGAATTGTGTGTCTTGATTCATTTGGGTTAAATAATAATGAATAGGCAAACTGTTATATCTGTCTCAGAAAAATTTAGAAAAGCTGTGCCATACTAGCTATCACTACTTCAGAAATATCTGAAGTTTAAATATTGCAGGAATTTTTGTTACTAGCATGTGCGGAACATGTAGAAAAAGAAGGTTCCCAGATTAATTTTTGCATTTTTAATAAAAATTCACATTTTTGTAATCAAATTTTGAAATGTCATGCATAATGCCAAGCATAGATCACTCTTCAGTCTACATCCTGCTCTGGAAACTCTTCTGCTACTGGCAGCTCATATAAATATAGGAACTTCATAAGGACAGACATAACATTTCTGCTTCTTTTTCTGCAGATTTGCTGTAGCCTATTACAAGAAGAGACTGCACTTTTTCTTCCTGTTGAAGACTTTGCCTTTTTGTTGTTGCTTTTTCCTTTCCAAAGCTGCATGTTATACAGTCACTTAAGTCTCATAGGTTATGCTTAAGTTCATTTTTGTAGTCACATATTTATAGAACAAGTAGGGTAACATACCACATCAGGAGAACAAACTATATGCCTTGCTTGCTGCTGTCACAAATGCCGCAATATGGTGCAACACATAGTTTTGAAAACAAATCTCTTAATGACAGGAAGAATAACTTGATGTAGCACAGAACCTGCATGATCTTTGGACTTTTAGTGGTATGTCACAATTATAGAATATGTTGCCAAGGAAGCTCCATCGTGGCTTGCAAGCTTCCAAATTATTCATCGTGTTTCTGAACTTAAAGCATAATTCAGCTCATGTTTCAAATAAAGACAGTCCTATTTAGGACATTAAAATACATGGAGTTCAGCTAGAACTTTGCATCTGCATTGTTTCATGTAAACTCATCAAGCTTTAATCCATATCATACATAGATGAAATTAGAAAATAGGTTGCACTGTAATCTGACCTAAATAATCCATGGAGCCGAGGAAAAAGAAAATGAGGCCTATTTAGTAATCTTAATGTTAATACCATTGGACACAGCTCTGTCTGACACAGCTGGGAAATGTTCACAAAGTGGTATTATTGCCAAGGGCTGAGTATTCCTTTAGTGATAAATTGAACATGAGTTCTTGTTTTTTCAGTTCTTTTTAAAGTCTGTTAGGCTGTCCTGCCTCTAAATGTTTGATCATAACAAAATATTGTGAAGGCAGTCAAGTAACAATAAAAATAAGATACTTGCTTTCTCAGGAGGGACAAGGGATGATGCAATGTGCAGAGAGCCACATGGCACTTAAGTGCCATCATGGTATGTGTCCTATCAAACCCATCTAATTAGGATACATCAACATAATAAACAAAAGTCACTCATGTAAATCTAATCCAAAATCAGTAGCAATCCTAGGAATCTCTTCTGTGGTGACAGTCATACACTGAGGTGAACTGGAGCTTATATTCCACATCCTGCTTTCACACATAAGCCTGCTGAAAAGCTGGAGACAACCCAAGGGTCTAACGGCATCTTTATAATGTTTCTCAACTGATGGAGGTAAAGAAGTGTAAAGCCAAACTGCCCTTTATTCTGTTAGCTAATTCTTTCTCTTGCCATGTCCATATTTGGGAGAAAGGTAATTGAGCTTCTTCAGGCAAAAGGTTAGTATTTGACACTCCTTGCTGTTTAAAAATAAGAAGTAAAAATAAAAGAGAGAAAATAAGATTTATTATGTTTTGAATCTGCTACTGGGTGTATTATTGCCATGTTGTTTTTCCTTTCCAATCAAAGTCCAGCAGATTTTTAGTTTTGTGTGGCTTACCACAAAAAGTAGTATTTTTTTATTTTCTTTATGGAAAGGGAACACAAAAATGAATCATTTTTAGAAACCTTTGGTTAAAAATAGATATGTCCCAACCCTTTTTCTCTTCACAGTATGTGAAATCTGGTCAAAGTGTAATATTTTTGCCTACTGTTACCTAGATTAAATTTCCCAGGGCGGACAGAATGTTGGAAGCCAGAAAAGGAGTATCCTCCTGCTGCTTCATAAACAATGTCACACCTAGCTGGGAAAGACAGAGCTTTATAGGAATCCTGCTTTTAGTGATGTGTCCTTATTTCCCCTGTTTTTGCTTTCAGTACTGTTACTGGAAAGTTGCATGGACTATTACAGTGGCCATGTTATAACGCAGGTATGTTTGAAGTGTGTACACATGACAATATCGTTAAACAAAACACCATGAGGAGAGAGAAAAAAATAAAATTAAGAAAAAAAAGGAAAAGGGAAGGCTATCTTTGGAAAAAATCAAACAGCTGTCCCTAAAAACAACAGTACCTCAATTCAGAAAAAATCCAATGTAGGTTTATGTCTCTAACCCCTCTTTCAAAGTACTAACTAGTGCTGCAGTTTCTAATTTTAGATCAGTTGCATGACTGTTTTGACTAGGTCAGAAGGTAGCTTGAAAAGAAGAGTTTGGATTGATTCCATCATTTGTGTTGGTGCCCAAAGAATTTGTCTAACCCAAAAATATCTTACAGAGGAACAGCCTGTCACCCAAAACAGACATTTCTTTTGTGCACAGTGACACTAGAGATGTGGTAGGAAACTATCTTCACATCTTTCCCATGTTGACTTATTCTGAATGAAAACATCTAGTGCAGATTGCTAACACCACTGTATTAACAGCTGGCATTTCCTTGTGTCTAAAAAGAATTTTCTTGCTATTCTCTGAATAACAGCTACTGTATTCAGTGCTTAATGTAGTCAAACTATCAACTACACAGAGATGTGATAAAATTAAGGACTGTGATTGATTTCTGAAACAAATGCTTTATGAATTTACTGAACATGAGTTATTAATGCCCTTGACATATCTAACTGATGAACAGATTACAAAACTAGGAAGACTCTTGTGAATAAAATTTTCCAGTGAAAAAACTAAACAAAGTACTATTATAACTAATCCTCATTTGAGTTGCAGCCTTTAGTTTAGAAACAAGACAACAAACAGACATTTACAGTGAAAGTAAATCTGCTAGAACATTAGGTAATCCACTAGGTATTTATCCTCATTGCTTAATAATTTAGCTCTGTTTCAAGTAACTGATAGATTTTGTATCTTTATTGAATATACCTAAAGAATCTCCAGTCACAATTTTATTGAAATACAGATAATCACAGTCTGTGTCCAAGTACCTCTTTGATATCACAGTATTGCTCTCAGTCTCTCTGTGTATTTCTCTGGTCTTTCTTTATATTTTCCCTATCTTTTAATTCTCTTATAACTGATTTTTGGGGGAGGGCAGGGAGGGAAAAGAAATGGTCAAACAAAACTTAGTAATTTATCTAGATTCATGCCCATACATATTCCAGAAACCCATAGAGCCTGATTTTAGGTATTATTTAAATTTCTAAATACACAAATATAAACCTGAAGATTGTGCAGATCCCTCTAAAACAGCCAGCATAACAAACTCTATAAAATCCAGGAACAGGAGATTTTTAGGATTATAATGTCACATTTTTAAACCCTTCCTATCCTTTTAAGGCCTATGAAAGAACCCAGTATTTGCAAGACACTAAGGCAGTATGCAATCATTCTCAGTTCTTTCTCTGCTTCAGACAAGTTCATCAGAAGGTACAATGGCTGTAACCAAAGACTCACCTGTTTATGCTGGTTAAAACATGCACATGACCAAGCAGAAATAGGCTCAAGGAGTTAGTTCATGCAAAGAAAGGATCAACTGTGAATTTCTAAATTCCACATGAAAGGGTGAACACTGAGCTATTTACCTGGGTGAAAGGGATGAGAGTAGTGCTGCATTAAATAAATCTGATCAGGTTTTAATACCCCGGACTGGGGTTTTAGCCATTGTTCTTATCTGTTAATGTCTTGCATGCAGACTATAAATTAAAACATAAAACATCTTCTGTCTGGTCTGTAAAACTTTGATATCAGTGATGAACATCACAGGAAGAAATTTCAGAATTTCATATAAACTTTGTTTGTTTATTTTTTTTGGATGCTGATAGGACCTGGCAGAGAAGCAGAATAAATTATGTTGATCATGGAACCTTTCTCAACAGACTGCTAGAACAAAGATACTCAAATCCAAGTAGTTTTTAACTGATTCAGACAGTTGACTTTACAAGACCTGCTCAAATGAAAAATTAATCACCTGCTAGGATGACCACTTCATGGCACAGAAGCTGATTTGTGAAATTCCAGCAATGGCAGTCTCCTTGTGCTTTAGCTGAATTCTTGATTCCCCAGTAAAGACAGAAGTTCTGTCATTTTCTGGGAAGGAGTACATTAGGTAGCTCTATGCCTTGTCATTCAAACAATCTGGGGATATGTTCTACTAAGCATAAAGTTACATGTGGCTGGGATTCAGTCCAAAGCTTCTGCTAGTGTTTAATTTAACCATGCCTCTTCTATTCCTCTGCTTTGCACCATGCAAGCAGGAGCACATCTTCATGGCTTAAGAAAACTCACGCTGGGTTATTTCTCAGTTACTACAGCTGGGCAGCCTCATCCTGACTGCAATAGGGTCTTTTGAATACATGGAAGGAATGAGATACAAGTTCCTTCTTGACTCACTCACTAACCATATCCCAAAATGGCATTATTTTAAGATAAATTCAGCAGGTTCCTGCTATCTCCAGAACTGCATTCAATTGAGTAAACTCGTTTTGCTAGTAGTCTGTAGCAGATGTTGTTTAATGCAACTGCAGGAGAGCACAGCTGTTCTACATTTGACTAAAAACTTTTTCCAGAAAGTCACAGAAAGTTTTGTACTAAGCTAAATTCCAGTCTTAATAAACAAGTTAAATAAAACCTCCTAGAAACTCCTTCATATTTTGATGCACTCTCACTTGTCTCCAAATATTTCCCTCATCATGCTCCTTTCAATGCAAAACAATAACAAAATTATGTTCTTGTTTGTTAGGGCTGCCAGCACTTGGTATTGTTCAACAGTCACTGAATGCACATTAGCTATGAACTTTGAGGTAGCAAGACCTGAAAAAGATTTTTTGTTATTAGTTATTCCTTTTTGAGAAATTTGACATATGAAAAATTCACTGCTGGGAAACATTACTGTGGTTCAGCTGTTCTGCGTGTTTGCACAGTCTTATTCTGCAGTAAACGAGAAAGATTTTAGTAGAAGAGAAGTAAATAACTGCATGTTTATGATTCAGTGTCATGTGGAAGAAATGGTGTGGAGATTGCTTCCATGCTTTATCTGCTCCAGGGTGGCTTATTTGTGTTTCAAAACACTGAGATATCAAGTCTTCCAATGTTCTGGCCAGTAATCTTTTATTTTTGCACAGAAGAATAATTGCACAACAAAGTTTTTGGCATTCACACTTCATTGATTTATGTAAACTGACTTAGAATATTTCCTTCTTTCACATACCAAGTTGCCGCTCAGCATCTCTGTATCAGAGATTATAGACTCAATAACCTTTGCTTAACTGAATGAGATATTTCCTTGAAAAAGAAACTCCTGTCTTCTAAACTTGATACAAATTTGAATGTTCACTCAGTAGGAAATGTCAACATTTCATTGCTTGACTTAATTTCTTATCAAATCAAGTAAGTGAAATACAATTTTCCTTTTTGTTTGCAATGAAACATTTTAAAATAGATATGCAAAAATAACCACAGCTTGTAATGTTTTTTATTTTTAAATTGAAATTACATATCCCAATATTGACAAAGGAAAGTGGTTTAATTTGGTTTGTTGAACTAACTAGAAATACTTCTATTCATTTTCACATTGAAATGTGCTTCTTTGGAATTGAAAGTTATGTCCTGAGTATACAAATTACTTCTCAAGAATGGAAGCATTACCATTCTACACTCTAAGGTGGCTTCTTAGACCTAGAAATTTTCCATGAAGCATTAAAGCACTTAATTGAATAACTGCATTGTATTGTGCAGGACTTGGTCAGAGCTGTTTCATGTGTGTGAATTAGATATATGAGCCTGGATTCTCAGGAAATATTGTATGCTGCAGTTAGACTTATAATTTTAAGCTTCTCTTCTTATTTTGATCCTTTTTCAGTGCTTGTTTAGTATTTTCTTTTATGTAAATTCAAAACTATTTCCAAAGTGTCTCCCTCCCTCCCTCTTCCTCTCCCTTTTCCTTTCTTTCTTCCCTCCTTCCCTCCTTCATTCCCTCCCTCCCTTCTTTCCTCTTTCTCTTTTTCTTCTGTCCTTCCTTCACTACATGTAACTTCAATGTTGATGGGGAATATAACTATTTGGCTATCTTTCTTCCTAAATGCTTGGGTTGTACAGCTCTCACAGACTCTGTTTTTCCATAATAATATATCATGACAATTGTTTCAATATGTACTGGTACCATGGCTTTGTCTGCTATGACCTGTTGTTGGGGTTTAACCCCAGCCAGCCCCAAGTACCACACGGCCACTGGTCACCAATGGGATCAGGGAGACAATCGGAAAGGTAAAAGGTGGAAAATCCATGGGTTGAGATAAAGTTTAATAGAAAGGGCAAAAGCCATGCACACAGGCAAAGCAAAACAAGGAATTCATTCACCACTTCCCATGAACAGGCAGGTGTTCAGCCATCCCCAGGACAGCAGGGCCCCATCACCTGTAATGGTGAATGGGAAGACAAACACCATCATTCCAAAGATCCTCCATTCTGCCTTTTTCCCCACATTTTTTATACTGAGCATGATGTCATATGGTCTGGAATATCTCTTTGGTCAACTGTGATCACCTGTCTGGGCTGTGTCTCCTCCCAATCTCCCATGCACCCCCAGCTTCCTCACCAGCATGGCCATAGGAACAGCTGAAAAAGCCTTGCTCTGTGTAAGCCCTGCTCAGCAATAACAACTCTATTATCAACTCTGTGTTCATCAGAAATCCAAAACCTAGCCCTATACCAGCCTCTGTCTACCCCAGCCAAAACCAGCACACCCGTCCAGATATTCTCTTTGCTCAATATCCCAGCATACTTCATTACAGCTGCACTCAGGGCTGCTGCCTGTTAACATGGAGGGGGAAGATAGAAGAAATAGCACAGAGCCTTTGCCCAGATCTTGAGACATTCTTCTACCAGTCTCTGACTCAGTTGCCCATCACCTTGGGCCCAGATTTCACAGTACCCTCTAGTTAATTTACTGATCTTCTACACTACATTTCTTCCTGCAATCGTGATGGTTATGTATAATATGATACTCGGAATTAATAAAATGTTGCCTGTTGCCTAGACTTACAGTCAAAATATTAATGGGCAAAAACTGCAATAACCATTAGATTTATTAGATTCTGCCATGCACATTTGTAATATGGAAACAGAAATTTGGAATATAAAAACCACACAGATGCAGAAAATTTTACAACATCTATTTGGGGCAGTTTAGAATTACTGCTAAAATATTCCAACATGTGGAAAAAGACAGATTGTCTAATTTCAAACAACACTTATGAATAAAGTAATAAAAACTTGGTTATATGGACTGAAGGAAATCTTATCCATGGTCTCCCAAGGGCTAGTTACAACAGAAACGTGATTAAATCTGGCCAGGAGGTTCTGTGTAACTGTACTAGAGAATTAAGCAACCAAGGTCCATCATATTAAGAATTAATTCTAGGACACAATTATGTTATTTAAAGACCATCAACTGTGTGGCATGTCAAGGAAGCATTATTATTTTATAGCAAAGTAATCCAGTGGATAGACTTCTATGCTGAAGCACAGAGCCATAGACCTGATGGTCCAAGGGTTAAACCATTTTTACCATTAATTCTTGGGTAAGTAATGCCGCATTAGGCTATTTCCTGTTTCTTTGGTTAAAAAGAGACAGTGGATATTTTTCTTGCTGGTGTCAAATATTCTAATTAGTTAGTAAATCTGCCATCTCATGTGTATGCCACTGAAAGAAAGAGTATAGTGATGAGTGTTTGTAGAAGCTGCCTAGTAAACAAGCTTTAAAACACAAAGCATTATCCAGCTATTAAAGCCAAAGGAGAACTTAAGCAAAAGTCAGAGCTCAATTCAGCTCTTACTGAAAAGGAAATGTCTTTCAGACTGTTGGTTTAAAAATCAAAAGGACAATTTATCTGAGCTTTGTTTTTCTTATTATTAAGTCAAGATCCTAAAAATATCAGGGCACTGTCACAAATAGAGCTGGGCAGTCTATTTTTAAGGAAAATTTATTTAACAAAACCTTTGTACATTGTGACTGACCCTTTAAGTTCAGTGACCACTCTGCTGCCTTTGGCAGAATCTCAGGAAGGGAGGGAGGGCTTAGCAGATGATAGAAAATGTCTGGAGCTCCCAGAAGTACTTTTTCAGATCTAGTGATTGGTAAAAGAGAAAGAAATGAGCAGGGCTATTTTAAGACTGTACTTGGGGCAATCTGAAAGCAAAAACTGAAAAATTGATGGAAAAAGCAGTGGAAAGAAAACCGTGAGGTGGAGAAATGTGTTACACAAGGAAGACACTGGAGAAAACTTGCTAAAAGTTTGACAAGTAGGTGAAATCCGAGGAATAGAAACTATGATAGCCAATGTTTTCAATGGGTGACATGTAAAATGGGAAACTGGAATAAAAGCACAAACGGATGGTAGGCTGCAAGAGCTTAAAAAGCATTTTCTTAGGAAGGGTTCCACAGGTCCTCAGTGTGACTTTGTGTACTTGTAACTGTGCACTGACAAACAAGGGTAGTGTTCACACAGGACTGTCACACCAGTCTTTTCCAGCTGATCTGTGCCTCACGGCCAGCCTCCTGTCAGGAGGTGCCCTGAGCTTGTAGCAGCTAAGCAGGAATAGGATGCTGTTTGCAGGCTGCCTTTGGGACCGTGGCTGCTGCCTGACCGCACAGCTGGACACACACTGTGCCTGGTCCAAGGCAGAGCACGATGTGCCCTCTTAGCAGCCATTGCCACACAGCCTTTGCAGCACGTCTGCTGCTGGGGCTGGGGGTCCCAGCCGTGCTGGAGGTGATCTGAAGGAGCAGGGCAGCTCCAGATGGGGGCCCCAGCAGCCCCTGTTGTCATCTGTGGTCTTTGTACGACCTCTCTGCAGGCTGAATGCAAGCTGCGCTTCTGTGTCTGTTGTGTAATGTTAGAAATATATTTGAGTGGTCCAGGAGGGGCTCACTTATGGCTCGCCATCACCTCAGAGACTGCTATTTGTTACTGTGTGTGTTGGACCTAGACTGGCACAGGCTCTGCATCTGCTCCTTGGCTTGGAATGACAAGTTGGCCGTGCTTAGATGTTGAGCAGTTCTTGTGAATATATGTGAAAAATACCTCCTTTCTATGAACTGCCTTCTGGACAAACCCTAGCTTATCTGCTCTTAAAGATAATATATGCCATGGCATTTAACATAGATATTTTCAGAGAAGAAAACAAAAGGCTTATGTGCTTCATAAAGATATAAAGGGAAGTATTTTTCTTAATAACTGTGAGTAGGTGATTTTCTTGAAACACAGAAATTGGCAGTTTATGTCACATTTTGTACTATACTTTCAGATCAGAATAAAAAAAACAGTGCAGGCTTTCTCTGAGAATTTGGGGCATGAAGTTTGATTAATGAGTCCTTTAAACTCAGAGATCATATTTTAAGGAAAAAAAAGCAAACAAAAAATGCCAAACAAAAAAAAGGGCACCAAAAAGAAAACAAAGAAAAACAGCTCTAGAAGACTGTCAGTGGGAAGTGTGTGTATTTAATTTCTGTAGTACTTGTTTTGTTGTACACAGAAAACTGTATTTCTTTTACTCAAAAGAGAGAAGGAGGGGAAAACCAAGGTCATAATGAAATTTTAAAGGAAAGGCTGCTCCAGAAAAAATATTTGTTCTGAAGAATATTAGAGTTGTCATAATGCTGACACATTCTTAATAAATTTTAATGTGATGATGTTTCAGACTATAGAGAGATTGGTCTGCAACTTGTTGGGCCCTGCATTTGAATGTCCTCTGGCAAGATGGGCAGAAGAGGTAAAAGAGCAACATAGGCCTCTGCCTACTGCCTATGTTCTATGAGCTATCTCCATTTACAGAGAAGCAGATAAGGAATGCTTGCCAGTCCTTCTTTGCTGGGAGTTTATAACCTCTGTCAGGAGAACCTAATAGGCAGCTGGGGAAACAGCTACATTTGTCAGGCATAGTCTGATATCCAGCTGTGTCTGATCAAACCATTAAAATGCTGTGCACTGTTTTCACATCTGAAAATCTTTTCATATTCTTAAATTCTCTTTTGTCCCTTTTTCTTTTGGAAGCAGACTATGCTTTGTGAGAGGTTCCCACAGATCCCTCAAAATCTGAAATCATAGTAGATTCCAAATCCTATTTCATTTAGGAACTTCTGTTCATAAAATGGACAATGTAGTCTGTAATTTGTGTTGTTAGTATAGCCATTTGTTCAAACAATAATAAAAAACCCTCACTCCAGAAAGTTCCCTAGAACAGGGAGGAAAATATTTGTAATTTAAAATTTTGAGTTTTCTATCACAAAAGAGAATTGCTGTCCTGTTCCTATTCCTTCATCATTTTCACCTTGGAAATACCTGGGACATGTCTGTCAGTTACTCAGCCAGGGCCCCATGGCCAAACCTCATGAACCGGATGCTCACCTCTTCCCATCCTCTCAATGAGGGGCTGACATTTGATTACTGCCTTCCCTACTGGGTAATCTTATGTTACTCTTTAGCATCATGACCCCATGACCCTGAAAGCCTGGGAGTAATGTTCTAGTCATGGTTTTAGAAAGCTTAATGCTTTTTTATTATCACCTTTGCCATCTTCCAGTGTCTTCACTTTCAATTGGAAAATAACTGCCCTTGTAGTCCAGTGCCAGCCTCGATGACCTTCAAACTCCTTGTCTTTAACAGTGTATAAATGCAAAACATACTGAACATGTATTTTCTGTGTAAGAAAATTATTTCAGATGACTGTCTGGCAAAGAAAATGTTTCTGGATTGGAAAAAACAGACTAGCTTGCAAATGTTGCCAAAAGTACTGAATCTTTCTTGAGGGCAGACACTTTGGATGCTTCAGCTGGCAGAAAATCACTGAGGGATATTTTGCAAAATATAAAGTTCTGTCCCTCTAAAAAATGTTCAGTTCCTTATAATAATGTAAAGTATATTCACACAATACTGGAAGCCAGCTGCCTGACACTGCAAAAGTAGGAATAGTTCTTTCAAATCAAAATTGGACTTTGTATTTTAATGCCACTAATAAAATGGAATGAAGGAAACCCTTGCAATTGAGTAAGAGTTTATTTTTAGGTAACCTATTAGCTGAAAATAGAATTTTCTATACATAGGAACCACATTTTTCCTCCAGTGTGTGTGTTTATGTCTGGGCAGACTTGGATGTCACTACTGGTGACGGATAAATTATCAGTTCTGCACTCATGGCAAGCCACACTCATATTGCGCTGGAAGCGTAATGATGAGCTGCTGAAATGCTGAACCCAGAGTCTTAGACATAAACCCAGAAAAATAGATATCTGTCTGTGTTGTGGGCACCAATTCTGTAGGCATTCTCTGAATTGCTTTTGGAATGTGGCATTCTCTTTGGGCTTTTAGAAATGTTTTTCAATGAATTATATTAAAGTCTACCCTTTCTTCCCTTTGTTCCATATTTTTGTTCATGCATTTCCTTTCAGAACACACCTCTGTGAGGAAGGTTCAAATAGTCTGGGGGATAGGAGAAGTAATATAGGCTCTTGTATTTGTGGGCAGGAACAGTAAGGATCATGTTGAGTACTGTCTGCCTGGTTCTGTCAAATTGACCTATAAATTATCATTACACAACTTCGTAACATGAGCTATAAAAATAACTATTGAGAAATGAATAGGTCAGAGAAAGAGAGTGAGTTCATTCTGTTGTGATTTCATAACCACAATAGTTTCCCCCTTTCCTCTTCTCCCCACAGAAGCAGAAATGAAATTATGTCATTTTACCTTGGTTCATCTGTCAGATTTTCCATAATTCATTTGTAGATTCAAAAGTTCAAGCAGTTCAAGAGTAGCTTACCCTCTTTATTCTTAATTGGTTCTGTTTTTTCTTTTTCTAATTTATTGAAAACCAGATATTTTTCTTAATTGGATTTTTCAAAATGGATTTTTTTGTAGATGCCTTTGAAAGAGCTTTCATTGAGAACTTTCCAGACAGTAGCCTAACTACATAGAATGTACAGTATACACATATTAGTATCAGAGCTGCTGTATTGGTATGAACTCAGTTTTACACAGTCTGGATGGACTCACTACTCTGAAAATGGCTTCATTTTTGGAACTCACCCTTGACTTCCTAGCAACAAAAAAGTGATAATTAATGAAAAAATGTCTCTTGTACATTTATGGTGCTTAAAACATGAAAAAAAGAAAAGATTACTGATTTAATAAATGGAAATCCAAAAATTCTGAAATGCTGAAATCCATAGGACTGTGAAATAGTGTTTTCTGGAAACCAAAACAAGTGAATAAAGTCCTTCAGACATACTCAGACATATATCATATGCAAGTCACTGTAACTTTTGAGGATGAAAAATTTGGTGACATAAAACATTCTTCTCTGATACCCAGATGCACAGAAAGCAGGGCAGTGCAGTAATAGAGGCCATTAAGCTGCCATGCCTGTGGATTGGCACAGGTCAGGGAGCACAGCCCTCGGAGCAGCACAACTGGGTAACACTTGACCTGTGTGGATGCAGCTGTAGTGATTCTACTTTTCAAGCCCCTCCATATGGCAGTAGTTGAGAAATTGAAGTGCATAGCTGAGCATGGGAGATTGACAATGAGGAGATGGGAGGTTGAAGCCCTTATTTTGTAGTATTTAGAGCTGCAGGAAGCAAGCTGGGATGAGCAGAGGTATCATTGCCCGGAAAAGTGGTTTTGAATCAGAAGGACTCTAGACTATTAAAATCACAGCTTAAAACCAGTCTGATAACTCTGATATTTAAATGTTCTTTAACATTAGGTCCTGCTGTTTATTCAATGATTTATTTTCAAAAACTGGTGACTACCTGGAAGTACAAATGTCAGTATCAAAGAGCAGTCCATCCCAGTGCATCTCCAGTGCATCTCCTAGGACAGTTTAGTTATACCAAGTCACCATCTAGTCTTGAAATGCTTACTTCTTTTCTTGTGAACTGTTTTATAAAAACATATTCATCTCAGAAAACTTGCTTCAGTAGAAATTCAGTATTTTTCTGCTACCACTGAGTGCCATAAAACCTGAGATAGAGAATTTTCTCTGATTTAGTCTCTATGTCCCCATGATTCCAGACTGCACAGTATGGGCACTGGGCTTGAATAGGACTGTCTGAGCCAAATGCTCCATGTCAGGCACACTCCTATAAGTCATGGAGATGTAACTGAGGTCCAGGCTGGTTTTATAAGGTGGTTCTGAGTGCAGAGACAGCTGGCTCTTCCCAGGTCCAGTCAGCCTCAGCCAGCAGAGAGGCTGCCGGAGTGATCAGGGCAGCTGGGGCTCAAACGAGAGATCCTGTGGCTGATGTGACAATGTCCTCAGCTGGCTGAGCTTTCACATAAAACATGGGGGATCAGTTGCCCTGGGACTGAGCTTATGCCAAGAAACTCAGGGATACATCTTAAGCAGTTTTTCTGTAGGGGACAGTCAGAGATGGGCTCCTTCAGAGTGCAATTACAGGAATAACTCTCTGATGCTTATGTTCTGACTCATTCTTAAAAGTAGTCTATCAGTCTCTATTGACTGTTTTGGGAGCCTGGCAATACACATACCCCAAAAAATCTCTTTGCTGAATGACTAAGGAGAAAGGTTCCTAACTGGCACTGTTAATTGTCTTGCTGTGGCCAAGCATCTTTTAGCTGTTGAAACGCCTCAGGTGAATATGTTTTAAGCCAGCCTCTGATAAAATCAGGATTAAAACTAAAGAATCCTAGTTCACAGATTTTTTCCCTCTGTAATCATTGGAAAACACACTGTACTTTTCTACCTCTAGGTAGTTTCCATTATTTCAACTTCCTTTTGAAACTCAGACACAAAGCTGTTTGCAGTATATGACTTTCAGATATACAAGGATGTTCTGATATAAATATGGAAACAAAGAGTGTTTGTATTTTTTTAAAATTTATTTAACTGTAACGAGCACATTTGCAATAATTGAAGATTTGGGTTCAGTGAAAAACTCTTTTCCATAAATGATACTCAGATACCTTAAATCATACCAGAGGGAGCACATCTGCTATTCTGGGAACTTGTGTCAAGGACTCTGTCTTCAGCTTGTCCTTTGAAGAGTCCCTTCAAAGGGGAGAGACTCTTGAATGTTTAGAAATGGAGGACACTTGAATGTTTAGAATTATTTTACACGATACAGCATCCTCTGGTTTCCTTTGTCACTTTTAAAGATTTATCTCTTCATGTTCTGACTTCCTGAGGTGACAAGTGTATGCAGTCCCTTCCTGGTCTTCACTAAATTGAGGAATGGCAGTTTGATCAGGAAATATTAGCTCTCCAGAGAAGAAATTGTGGAACAATTCTTCAGAAGGCTTATATTTTTAATATACTTTCTTTTGCCAGGCTTATCTTCCTTTGACAGGGCTTGTGATTCCAGCCTAGAGAGCTTCTGGATTGTTGCCTATCATTTTCTTACAGGAGTAGTTTTGTGAACCTCCTGCTTTATCTCTCAGTGCCTAGATCTCCTCAGCTTTTTCCAATGAAACACGCCAGTTCTTAACCTTAGTGAAAAGCCAGATGAAATGATCCAAGTGCCACATGTAGTAAATTGTGGCCCATTTCTCCTTCAGTTCAACAACCACCTACTGTTGTAATTGGTGTTACTCAACGTGGAACTATTATTTTTAAAATAGGTATAACTTCAAAATATTTCTAGTAATGTTCTATAATAAAGTCAAAATGAGAAAGGAGGGTCCCTCTATTGCTGCTCCAGAGAAAAGGATTAAAGATGCATTGGTTGTGCAGATGCTTTTGTATGCCGATACATTTACTCATTATGAAGTTTGTTACTCTTCCAACCCTTATGGTACGCATACTGCAAGCTTGTATCTATTTTAACCTTCCTACTAAACTTATGGTTTCCCCCCTTAGATTTTAAAATTGTTTTCTATTTTTTGTGGATTCCAAAGGGCTACTTGCCTGTGTACTCATATGTGTCTGTCTCATAGGAGACACAGATGGTTTGATCTGCAAAATCTCACCACATACTCCTATCCCTCTGCACCTGAGAGTCTCAGAGGGAGACTCAAAGAGGAATGGCCTCCAAAGGAAGAACAGTGATAGCACCTGTTCTAGCAGAGTACAACAGGCGCTATATGTAATTTAAAAAAAAAAAAAAAAACTTTTAGAGTTTTAGCCTAATATTTTGGAAAATAGGGTTGATTCCCGTGCATATTTTCCAACAACACTGTGTAATTCCTGCTTGAGCAAACAGGACCTTAGACAAGGCCATATTTGACTAACTAGAAAGAAAATGATCAATTATCTGAAAGAAATCCTAGATAGTATCTAAACTAGGAAGTAATACCTAGGGGACATGAACTTAAAAATAAATATCTAAGTAACAGTAAATATCTAAACAACATTTTAGTAAAAGATACCTCAGATACCATTTTATGACACATATCCTCACTTAACCTTTTGGTTGTGTATCATTTATCAAGCATGAATTTCAATGTGGTAGAAGGACATGTATTGAGAATTTTTGATCCCTTCAGCCATGTATAACAGGACACCTTGAATGTGAAAGAGTTATTGTCATAAACATGCTTCAACTACATTTAAAAAAAATTAAATTGTAGAGCTGAATTTTTGCAATCTCTGATATTTATGTGATACTACATATGTATCTGTTCTAGCAACTTTAAAAGTTGCTGAGGAAATTTCTACAACTGGAAATTTATTAAAACACTAGCAACAAAAATAGTGTCTGGATCTATGGGGAACAGAACTGTAACACTGTGACTCTTAGAGGAGTTAGAGACTGTTTCTCAGAATCTGAGTATGCAAGGTCTGTACTTGGGTACATGCTCAGCAATGTGACTGTATTTCCTTTTAATGGTTTTAAATATTTCTGTTTCTAGATTTAACTTTTGGTGAAACTGATGTTACTTAATTAAGATCCATAGCCTCATGCAGTGAACAAAACTTGTGATAGTTCATTGATGGCAACTGAAGAGGGAAGTATTGAGGGCTATAAAGGGAAACCTTACCTAAGACATGAGATCTGATCTGGATATGAAGATGTAAAGTCATTTCTGTAAAGTAAGATGGTCATTTCTGAGGTTGTCTTGAAACACGTTAATCTCTGGAAAAAAGTAGTGCTGCCATCTGAGTTGGGCAGATGTTCTCTTCCCCTCGTGAGTTCCCCCACTTCTACCCTGATCTGGCTAATTAGCTTGCCTTACTAATAAAATTGCATATCTAGTCTAAAATTCTGTTTTGACTTCAAGTTTATGCATTCAAATAAGTCATGTGAAGAATCTTTTAGTAATTTATTTTTTTCATAATTTGGATGTGCAATATATTTTGGATTTGGAAGACTGCTATTCTTTCAAAGTGTTAAGGCACTCTGAGGAGTGTTGGCAGATGCTGTCTGTCTGTACATGGTGCATTCTAGAGGGTTGGAGCAGTGTATAAGAGCGGCAGCTCACAAGGGCTGCAAAGTGCACAGAACCTACAGTTACAGGGGGAGAAAACTTGAATTGCTCTGGTACTTGGAATGGGTAAAGGAACTTTTCAGCTCTGTTTCAGCAAAGTTTTAAAACTAGTTCTTGACTTAAAGCATGTGAATGCCTTGCTGAAATTGGGAAAATTGTGGCTGAGAGAAAAATTCAGAACAGATTTAAATGCTTTGTCAGACTGGTACTTTGAGGTAGGCTATTCTAATGGAGCTCCAGAATGTGAAAATTGAATCCTTTTACACTTTCAATTTGCTAAGATTTCTACCATAAATGCAGAACTTTAGAGACTGAAAACCACCTAAATAACATTAACACTTTTGAAAATGTACCAAAAATTTCCAATGGGAAAAATCATAACTCTGAGAAAAAATTAAGCTCAGGAATCTTGAGCTTACAGCCAAAAAAAAAATTGACTGCTTCAGTGGTCGTAAATACTTTATCTAAAACTGACTTCAAAATACGTGTTTGCTCTTGATAGGATTTGTAAAAATGCTTTTATTTTGTTTTAGCAATATGTCTTCTGTTCTTGAGTTTTGTCACTTAAGTTTTTAAAAAGTGTTGGAAAAAATATACAAGCTTGAAGAATTATCTGGGTAATCAATTGATACTAATTTACATTTAATAACATCCTGTTCCTGGAAGCACATTTCCTGTAATAAAAAGGCACCTCTCTTTGGGTTTATATGCACCAATTTGATACAACCTTCCTTGGGTGCAAATAGATACTACAGAAAATGCACATTCTCAGGTCTGTTTGTATGCAATTCAGTTTGGAACAGTCATCCCCATTAATTTTGGTTTGGGTTTTTTAGTTATTACAGTAGGCAGAATAATTTCTAAATCAAGATCCCATATATCAGTTTTCACCATAAAAGCTTGCTTTTAAAGCTTGCTCTTATAGCTTCTTCTATTAACAAAGGTAATTTTGGACTCAAATTGCAAATGTGTCTGATCTTTTCCTTTTGTATACATCCCCTCTTGCGCCATCTTTCCATCCTTCTTATTAATAAGACAAAATAACAACTTGAAAGTCAGCTTCCATCTCTCTCATCATTGGATTCATCAGCTAAAATGTAAGAGATGCCTGGGGAAAAAAAATAAGTCTTTCCTCAGTTAATTAAGGATGCACTTTCTATAATTAATACAAATTATCATTTAATTTAAGCAACTTTTAGAAAAGGAAACAAGGAAAATTTCTTGGCCATGAATATCAGAGTTCTGCCAATGCACTTAAGGAGGTCAAATGACCTGACAACATGCCTGAACCCTCATATGGTAAAATAATAAAAAGGAGCAAGAATTCCTGTATAGTGTTCCAATTTAACTGTGCTGAGAGATTTCTCAAAGAGAAATATGGTATGAGGGGGGAAGTCAAAATGTAAGAAGACAACAATTACATTAAATTATTTTATTTGTGTCTTCCAAAATGAACAGCTGTAATGTGTTAGTGCATATTTTCCTCTGTTGTAGTCTTTCTTAACAAAGATAAGTTTCTGACTAATTGAAGGCCAATTAAAAAGATTTTTTGCTGTCTGTTTTTCCTTGCTACAATTTCTTATGGATGTGGATATTCTGTGAAGTGATGACATATTATAAAACCCATTTATTTAAAATAAAAAGGCATCCCCATTTTGTTCTGAAAATATCTTGCAGAAGGATATCGTTAGTATTTTTCAGACCTTCACAACAGGCCTCATCTGGTGAAGTCAGTACAAGTCTTTCCACTGACATCAATGGGCAGTGGATCAGGGCTCATTTATGTCCTACTTCTAACTGTGTTTTCTCCATTCTTTTATTCTACAGTGCTTTCATGCTGAGATTTGTTGAAGTTGATACAGGTAATTCTTGTGTTTCTTTTTAATCCAGTGAGTTTTTCCAGTTATTTAACAATCCCATAGAAAGAACAAACAGAAGGACCTGTGTTTGTAATGAGAAGCTATAGATCAATAGGATAACTGTGTAAGAATAGTTCTGGCTAAAGACCACCAAATCCCAGAAACGTCTAATATAAAAGCTGCCATAGGACTTCAAGGTTTCACTTCTGCACACTTTTGTGTGCAGAAAGCTGCTGCTGTGCTTTCAGGGCATACCCCATCCACCACATTGGACTTAATATTAACTCTAATAGGCACTGTCTTATTTGACTTTTGCCAAACTTTATAAAAAAGTGGTTTTCCTAGAGATTTTTAATACATAGTAAAGCACACTTACCTCAGTGTGAGTGCTCTGCCCTTTTGATAAACAATATGGCCTGTAGCTGGCCAAAGTTACTCATCCTAATTATCTATACTGGTGTAATTTTGGATTTAATGAAGGAAGAGACTGCTGACTGCCAATTTCTGCAGTGGAGGATGGTCATGTTTTTCCTTTGGAGGGTAACTGTGGAGGAGAGGGAAAGGAAGTATGAAGAGCTAAAGATACAAGAGAGCTGTGGCATCTGGGGCAGATTAGCCTAACACCTCTCTCAGTTTTGCAAAAACCTTGATAATTCAGTTATCAGAAGAGCCTCAGGAATGA
Organism: Emberiza elegans; assembly: GCA_024865655.1. Classification (NCBI taxonomy): domain Eukaryota; kingdom Metazoa; phylum Chordata; class Aves; order Passeriformes; family Fringillidae; genus Emberiza; species Emberiza elegans. Next base: position 22,435,196 of record JALJVW010000139.1, on the reverse strand, counting down.
CAGAAGGAGGAACTGAGACAGACTTGTTGCTTCTGTCACAACAATGATGGGAGAGTGGTGAACGAAGGTCAATATGGATCTTCCAGTCTTCCTGTAAAAAACAGTATCATTTTTCACACTTAATTGTTCCTGTGCATTACATTTTGATTGCTTCTAAATAAAGAACAAAATACCTCCCCCCATCAATTCCCCATCAGAATAAAGTAATGAAATGCCCAGCTGCAGATACAGCAAAATTCATTCCAGTTCTGCTCAGTTATTGTCTGTCTCATCTTTAGCAGATGGCTGGACGATGATGTCTGCAGTAATAAAAATATTAAAAACAAAAACTGCCAGCTGAATTGGAAAACTGACTAATTTCTATTTTTACAATGTGGTACAAGGAGCCGTTACTTCTCAGGCCAGTAATGGCCATATTCAACAACAGCCATGTGAGAACATTTAGTGGAGAGAAGATGCAGTACTGGATTTCTCCATTCCTTGACTTCTGGGAAGAAACAGCACCTCACATATTATATATATATATATATATACACACACACACACACACACACAGCTTCCATATGTTATAAAGAAGTGTCAGCTGTAACATACTGGTAGCAGTGAGACACGTTGTCCCCTGGTGAGACAGAATATCTCTGAGGGTTGCTTCAGAACGGTTTACACAAAGCCACATAAGTTGTGTGGCCAGTACTGCACATCCCCTTGTGCTCACAGTGAGGGAGTTGTCTTTGGAGCAGTCAGTAGCATAGCAATGCTTTTGAAAGAGTATGGCCTTCATTTGTATTCTAGGTTCTCCCCTTGCTCCCTTAAGTACTGGCATTTTAAGCTGTGGGAATATAATAATATAATATCATATAAAATCATATTATAATATTATATAATTAATTAATAACTTTATGTTATATATATATATATATATATATATGTATAATATAATTAATAACATTATATGATATAAAGCAAAATTGATCAGGTAGAATTTTTTTCTCATATAGGTTCTATGTTTTGAATTATACAAAAACAGGCTAAGCTAGTCATGTAGTGAGAGGTGACAGAAAGTGATGAGAAAATGATGCTGTCAGAATATTTGTTGGATAGTAGTCTTAATTATCTTTGTACTGGATAGATCTTCACTAAAGGTTTTACATCACTGAGATGCATTGTTAAGATCATTTTGAAAGGAGGGGTGATTTTCAGAGCTCTGGCTTATTCATGCAAACCCGACTATTATCATATGTATGCCCAGCTAGCTCATCTCCAGCAGAGCCCAATGACTGAGATTTCACTCCTGGATATTCAGCTTAGTTCAGAGGTTTCAGCTGCTATCACTTTATCACTGAGATGCATTGTTACATTGGGAACTTATTCAAAACAGCGCTTCTTCTTCTCAGGCTTTTGAAATCCAAAACCAGAATGGGGTTTAAGATTTTGACCAATAGCTCTAGTATTGTCTTAACTATTAAAGGACCTCATTGTTTGAAACAGGACAGTATTCTTCAATTCTCCAAGGAGCTTTTCCTGTATCCTTGGGGTTCACTATTCTGATTTTCAGGAATTACTACACATCCGTCTTGAACTCAGACTTCACAGAGGTATCGTGATTATCTGAGATAATCCTGTGTTCAGTATTTTGACATTTAAAGCATCCAAACTGTTTAGCAGTTGTTACATATGTTCTAGCAGTAATAGTCTCAGTTAAATGTCTATCCTAAGATTATATTGAGATTTGGGTGTTTGCTTTTTTAACTAGAGAAATTCACCGGCATACAAAAACAACAGTTTTGTTTTCTTTGTGGAAAGCATATGAAGAATCATACATCTGGCATCTCAGATATTATTTTTAATTAACATAACATACATTATTAAAGAGAACAGCCTGTTAATTTATTTCATCTTTCAATTTTAAATTGAATTCAACAAGGGGGTAGGAGGAAGTGTGAAATATTGTTCTGTTGTATTGTGTTTGGCTCTTAAAATTTGTAGTGCATTAATTAATGCTAGATTATTTCAACTTCTATCGCCAGGAAATTAATTAGCATATTGTTTGGATGACAGAAGATGCACAAATCAATTTTTACACATTTTATTACTTTAATGTGGAGAAAAAACAAAAGCCCTTTCCTGAGTGTTTTGGATAAAACAGAATTTTTATTTGTTCTTTTTTTTAGCTAAGACTGTGCACACCTTATTTATTGGTTTCTGTTCAGACCTACCTACTGAATAAGATTTGTCCACCCCTTGCCATCCTCTGTAACCTGACAACATATCGTGGTTTAGGAAATGTATTCTCCAATTTAGTGTTCCCACTGAAACTACTCACGGCTCACTCACTTCCCTCTTGTCCTCCCCCTGCCAGTGACTGGAGAGGAGAACTGGAGGCACAAAAGGTAAAGACCACAGGTTGAGATAAAAGCAATTTACTGGAAATGACAATGAGATAAGAAAAGGAACAGTAACAACAATAGCAATGACAGCAGACCCCAACATCCTGACTCAGAAGCAAGCCCTTCCTTATTCCTGGAAAATGGTGTGTGGTGGTATAGAATAACCTCAGGGTCCTGGCCATACCTTTCCTGGGTACTGCAAAAAAATAACCCTGTCCTGGCCAGAACCAGGATACAACTATAGTGACAGATTTACCTTTCAGTGGAAGAGAGACCAAAGCTTTGAAAACCAGAGTGTTCCAGTAATTCTGGAACAATTTTCTTACTCATCCATTTTGAAGACAAATGCTGAATACTACTGACGAGGTTTATAACAACATGAGAGAAAAATGTGTCTGTGCAAAAGTGTTTCAGAACTGCCAATGCAAAGACTGAGAGAAGAGAAATTATTCTTAATCTTGGTTTTCTGTGTTCCAGGTGATGCATGCCATTTCCTAATCTCTAAGAGACTATAAAATACCTTTCTGTGTGTAGTTTGTTTTTTTTTTTTTTCTGTTAAGGATTATGTTTAAATCTGAAATTCCTTTAGAAATCAAAAATATACTTGGAATTATCCTTTATCAACAGAATGATGAACTTGTAAAATAAGATACTGCCAGCCTCCTGCACTTTGTCACTAAAGGTTTTGCTGAGCTAGACATGAAATCCACACATTTAACAGCCACTAATTTCTCCAGTCTCCTGTTTATCTCACTTAAGTTTTACACAATAGGCAGGCAGGTCCCCACCTTAGTGATGTATTCAGGCAGGACATACCTGCCACTGCTTGCTTTAGATTTGCCCTCATTAGGTTTCATTCATGGTCTATACTTCCTGTATTTGGAGAAGTGGAGACCAATCTGTCCCCATCCACTTTTATTTTTTTTTCTACTCATGATTTTATAAATCTTTGTCATGTTTTTGCCCAGCTGAGTCCTTTCCAGGCACAAGAGCCCCAGGTACTCGATGGCTCCATGTATGCAGCTGCTGCACATCCTATTGGTGCTGCTGCCCCTCTCCACACCTCTCCTACTGCACTGTATCCATTTTTGGAGACAAGGGACTCACCTGTGCATAGGATTCATGATGCAGCATGGGTCTACACTGGGCAAAGCTCTGTTCTTTTTTTTCTCTGTTATTTTTCCTTACCTAATTATTCCTATATTTTTATTTGCTACTTCAACTGCTACTGATCAGTAAGCTGATGTTTTCCTAGCTCTTACACCAGTTATAGCTTCCAGACTTTTCCTGTGGTGATGGTGGTCATCTCAGAAAATTCTGACTTGGAGTTTTTTCTCCTCATTTGTGCAGAACCGCTTACTCCTGGCTATTTTTGAATCTGCCACATGCTAGTTTCATTTGATATTCTCCATTTCTCGTATTGGAGAAATCTGAAGAATGAGTAGACCTCAAAAAATATGTTCAATGTATTAAATTATCCTTTTATTCTATTATCCTGTTTAATAAACAAGTCAGGCCACTGCATTCCACAATGATCTGATGGTCAAACTGTGAGTAATTTTAAAGAAAAATTTTAGGATACTTTAAAAATAGTCAGTTTAATTACATTTTTATGCAACTCATAAAAGTGACGGGAAATAATATTGGAAAGATTCATCTTCATATTTCTTAACAGAATCCCTCAAAGAGGTATAGGACAGAGTTCATGGTGATAGGTTATCCTATATTTACAGCTCTGAGGCAAGAAAATTTGCTTGTAAGCTTTGAAGGACACTGGGACACTATGAGAGACACTACTGAGAAAAAGCATTCTCAAAAACACAACTGAGCCTGGCACAGAGTCACTCTAAATATCTGTTTGGACAAACATTCACATCTCTAGCTCACAAAATCAATAGAAATATTTTATTCATTGTTTTGCCTTCATTTTAATTTTGTGAAGCTGAAGTATTAGAAAATAGTCAAGTAAGCTTCTCTTTTGCATGCTTCTACTGCAACCTAAAAGCCCACTATATTTTGTAAAATGAATCTTAATCCTTGATACCACATTTTAATTTTTAATTTCTTGTGTATACTTCCATCATTAATTGTAACATATTGTATGCATTAGCTTTAGTCATTTCCCACAAAAGAAAATAACTAAACTGACAAACCCTATTGCATTGAAGGATGGAGTTTGCAATACATGTTTGCAAAAACTCACATTTAATGCACAACCTCTTTCCTCCTGACATCACATAGCAAGACCTACTGGACTGGTGCATGCTTCCTATACTACCTCTGAGGGGAGCCATTATCCAGCAGTTGGGGTCAATGCCAGGAAACCATATATCTGCAATTCTTGCAGGACTACATAGGCCTGAATCTTCCCCTTTTTAACTGATGTGAATCAAAAATAGGCTGCAGCCACATAGCCTTCACGGCATGTTGGGATAGAACAGACATAAAATACAACCAAAAACTTTTGCAGTTCAATCTGTTGTTTTCTGTATGGTACAAAAATGAGAAAAAAGGCAAATGAAACTGTGTAGAAAAAATAATAACTTTCATTTTTTCTTAATTTCAGTATCTGGTTGTGTGTGATTTGGTAAGGCTCATTCAGGATAAAAGATATTCATAGCTACTCCAAAGTTTGAGCAAATATAACTAAAACAGATACAGAACATTAATCTTAACTTCAACACTTATTTTAATGGCACCCCACACATTTATCTGAAGTTGAAAGCATATTCTGAAGTTTGAAATTTCATTTTCAATTGAAACCCTGAACGACAAGCATAATTTTCTAGCCTAAACTTTCATTTGGAAAGGCGGAAGAGAGATGTAGAAGGCAGAGGAAGAGGGATGAAATAATTCAACTAACAAATGGGTAAATGGTATATAATCTTTATTGCTAGATTATTGCTAGTGTTCACAAAGAAAATATCCCATGTCTTCACACACTTAGCATTATTTTTTAGACTAGTGGAGTTTGTTTTGCAAATATTTTTAAGTGCTGAATTGTCATGATGTACTCTTAGAAATATAACTTGTTTACTGAGGAGGCCAACAACAAAACTACTGAGAAAATTTCCTTCTTAATTACAGTCCTCTAAGAAATACTTTCTGAAAAACTCTGCCAGGAATAGTCAGATAATATAGTTAAAGATGGGATTGTATGTGAGAGATTAGCGAAAACTTTTCCTTTACTTTGAACTATTCCCTTTACCTTTGAAACTGTTTCATGGGATATTTACTTTAAATGCAGACTAAATGTGTTTCATTGGTTGCAGGGAAGGCTAGAGTGATAGACATAAAAAACTTTCCTTAAAAGTGGAAAACTTAATATAATTTAAATACAACAGTGGTTTTCATTCTATTTTCTTCTTAACCTCTGTATTTATTAATATATTTTATTTTACACTTGCTAAAAGGCAAATAAATGAAAAGTCAACTTTGAAGAAACTTTAGGGTACATGCTTTTCAAATTACCCTAAGAGAAGTCATAGTAAATTGTTTCATCTTCACTGTGTAGATCCTGTTGACTCTTAGCCAGGCTCAACAACAGTGTGACAATGCCAAGAGGGGCTTGCCGAGATCCATAGGATAAGGAAAGATACCCTTAACAAAGTAGTTGGTGTAGTTAGTAGTTACTTTCTTTTTTTGCTCAGAGACTTTTTTGTCCTAATGAGGGATTGTCAGGAGAGCAAAGGTAATGATGTCATTTCACATCCCCAGTCTCCTTATTTCAAATGTGCACATCAGAACTGGAGCAGACTAGGGGGGTTGTATGTCTTTCCTTCTATTTAGAGACTCTTAACAATGTTGCAAATTGTGGGGTTTTGCAAGGAACGGATGCACTTATGTTTTGGAATTTGGACTCAGACCACTACTAGATCATTTCACACAGACTTCCAAAAAACTAGAAACCCCAAAACCCAATCATATGATAACTTCTGGCTGAACTCCTGCCCAACTTGAACTAATGTCAAATATTGCTTTAGCTAAACTAAATCTCACTTGGTCCTGGCTTTCAAATGAAACAGTTGTTATTTTTGTTTTGTTTTGTTTCCCTGTTAAATTAACAAATCTGCTTGGGATGTCCTTAAACGTCCGTGCACTGATTCACCCCGAAGTAACAGTAGATGACTAAGACAAATGATCTGAGTTACTGATTTCATGGCTGGAGAGAGTGAGTAAGAGGTGCACTCTGTCCCTTGGCTGTCATACACTGCTTTACCATATCTCCATTAACACCCCAGTGAATGTGTTGATTGCTGCTCTGGATTCTCTATTTAATGGATTTTATGAAACTCTCACTGGAAAAAAAAAATATAAGTTTGGCTTATCTGTTTTCATCTTGGCACAATAATGCATTTTTCCTAATCAGCTGATTTGAAGTGAAATGAGGGGACAAGTTTAATTTGAAGTGCACTGAAGTACCTCCTGCCTACAACTATACAGCTCTTTGCTGACAGCTCCTGCACTCAAAATTTGGGCAAGGTTTGCATGGCCCAGTACCAAAATAAAATATTACAGTAGGGTTTTTTTGAGTGCTTGAAAGGCATGGCAATGACCTAAGACTAGCATTTTGTCCAAACCTAAAGATCTGTTCCAGTATATTCCAGTCAATCCTTACCTTGGGATTTAGGACTAAAGGCAGGGATTCAAATTTGCTTTAATTATGAACATTGTGTGGGAGACCTGCAGAGTTTAGAGTGGAATAACTTTCAAGTCTATAGGGATAAACACACCATGTGTTTCTGGAAGAATCCCGATGGTTTTCTCAGATAACTGTTTCTATACTCACAAATCTGTGAGTTTCTTCAAAGCCACCTTGCCATGAGACATAACAGGGGGAGAAGCTAAATATCAAAAGACCAAAAAATGTAGCTTGTAGTAAAATAAATATAGGTCAGCACTAAATTCAAGCCACAACATATCAGCATTTACCAAATTTGAAGAGGAAGACACTGTGCTTCAGATTGCAAAGAATTTTTGGATTAATAATGAAGATTTTACTGTAATTCCAAGTCACATGCCTGTAAATTGCCTAACAAAGGTCTTATTATTCCCCTTCTGGTTTTTTTTCTTCATGGCATGAAAATTGAGGTTTAGATGCTTTATTACTTCTTAAATGTTGAGATAGAATAACAGAATGATTTGGCTTCCAATTCAGACAGACAGGTGGTATAGATTTATTTGGTTCCTATTGAAGAATGCTTCCAGCAGCTGCTGAAATGGAAAGCAAACACATGAGTCCTGAGATGGAGGCACAGCTTAGGCCATGATTTGTAAACACAATATTTTTATTTCTTTTCCTTTCGAACTCAAGGATCATTCTTGCCAGTTTTTCTGAAGTGTTATACATATGCATGAAATATATGTATCTGCTGATTCAAGTCATAAATTGCAAACACCCAACACATGAAAAAAAAGGAGGTAGTAATTTCTTTTAGTGTTGTCTAAAAATGTACAATAGTACTATTTTTAAGAGAGAGAATGGGTAGGGTCAAAATCTATAACCAGCTAAACAAGCTGAGCTAGCAAAATATTTTCTATGAAATTGAGCTTCACCTACTGGAACAATTATCTCAAGACAGGTAAACAAAGACATGTCTATTAAAATAACTTACTAAAAGTGTTACCGTTTCATAGGTATTGTTTCCTCCTCCCTCTCATTCATTCTGCTTATTGTCATTCTCTTCTACCTGGTCATTAAAAACAAAAGGCAGGAAATGAAAAGAGTAGGAAAAAAAGGGGGGTCAAAGAAAGAAAGGTAAGAAGAAGATGCAATAATTTTAAAATCAAAGCCTGAAAAGTATTTGATTAAAAAAATCTAGAGTAAACATTAAGTTTTTTACTTTTTTCTTGAAACATATTTGCCATTTTTCACCCAGTCCTGCTGCCAACTTTCTGACTGTGTAGTACAAACAGCTTTTCAGCTACTCCTACAATGGTGCATTCAGAAAAAGATGCATGTGCTAGTGGCACCTGCACAGCCACTCATTTATGGCAGTCATGGAGCAAGTGAACATGCCAATCAGATAATATATGCAGGTTGGATAACTATATATCTATCTGCCTGTGTGTGGTACCATAGCTAAAGTCAGGGCAGTGGGGTGACATGGAGGCTGATGTGTTCTCCAGGGTACATCCATTTTCTCCATAGCAGGAAATTTGTTTTGCAATGGTAATGTGTAATTGACACTGACAGTATAGTATAAAATAAATTGCTAACATTCTTAGCTTAAGTTTCAGATTGAAAAGAAAAATTAATCTGAAACAGTAGGCTTCTCAAAGTAATTTCTCTTTAATTATTTTTCTTGCAATATAAATATGTGCAAATATATTAATATATATAGTTATCTGCTTGCATTAAAGGGATAATATATGTGTATATATGTATATATATCTATATATGTGTGTGGTGAATATATTTCTTAAATGCAAGCAGATGACTACAACGACACTTTTAATCTCTGAAACTGAAAATATTAAGGCCTAGGGGATATTGACTAGACATTCTATTAGAGCTGTGAAATAACTCTTCTAGTATTTCTAATGAAGACCATCTGCAAACAGCTTTTTTTTTTTGTTCCAAAAAGCATTCAAATTGTTTTTAATCCAGCTGAACTTTTCAGGGATTAGCTATTATGTTTTCATTACTCCTTTCACTGACAAATAACTTTCGGGAGCAATTCCATCATCAAACCAGTTCACCAAGCAGAATATTTTGTTTCATAAGTGGGAAAAACAAAATCAAAGAAAAAGCCCAAACACCAAAACTTCCAAAGAAATCACAAAACCAAAAAATCAAAGGTCATCTTCAACTTTTCTATAAATTGATCTTAAAATTGTCTTATTTTATGTAGTGTGCAGTTCTAACTAATAATAATAATTTTCACAGGGTAGGATATACAGAATATTCTGGATGTTTTACCACTTTTTTTAACACTAAGCTGAAAAACTTGTGAGAATCAAAAACATATTTGTGGTGCTTCTGATTGATTCATTATTGTCTTTTAAGAATTTACTTATTTGTTTTAATTTTCTGCAGAGGAAATGTAAGCAAAAGTAGCAAATGAGTGTATGATACATATGAAAAAAAAAAAAAAACAGAAAATCTGTAGGCATTTCCATTCTGACCTTAAGGAAATTTAGCTTACACTTTGACTAAAGGATTTTCCGGATTCTTCATAACTGTGTTCTTTACAGAAGATTATATCCTTTTATTGATTCACAGGGAGCAGAGGAAAGGTGCCATTGCAGTAGAATGCATATGAAAGGAAAGATAACCAACTGATGGCACATTTCTTTTTTTCTTGCCATGCAGCTAACCTCCCATGTTCTCAGTTCTGTGTCTCTGTTAGAGGAAATATAGAAATATATACCCAGAGGTACAATGCTCCTTCTCTGTGCCCATTTTCATGCAGGTGGTCTGACCAAATGGTGATTATAGATGCTTTTGGATTAAGATTCAGAAATTTTAACTGTTAGACCTAGAGTATTATTTATAGTCCTCTAGTAGGTTTATAATTACTTCAGCATTAAAAAAAAAAGAAACATTAAAAAAACCCCAACAAACTCAAGAAAAAGAAAACTATATAAAACAACTCCCTGTCCCCAGCCTTAGCATTTCTATATGCAGGGAAAAGTTGTCATCTAATGGAAAGTTCAATACTTCACTGAAGTCAAAATGAAGTTACGATGATGTATTCAAGATTATGGACTTCTTCCAGATTGGACATCAAAATCAGTATTTCTGTTACACATTACTGCAATCCTCTGGTGGAGTATTTCTGATAATTATCCCAGTAAGATCCAGAGATAATTGAGAAACACCCTGTTTTAATTTACCTTGCAGAACCATAAACCATCCCTGAAGTTGTCTAGGTTTGTCTGTGCTGCATTCTGCCTGTTGTGCCTTTGGACCGTATCTGCTCTGCAATTCTCCCCTGTTCTTCTCCCTCCCATTCATGCAGCAAGAGATTTCTAGTAACAGCTCTGCCTGACTTGACTTGCCGTGCCTTGCCACTCAGCATGCTCTCTCCCTGGATGCTGCTAGGAACTTGGTCCAGAATCCTGGAGATCAGCAATGTGGTGTGGCACAGTTCAGCCTGCTGGAAATCTAGGAGGAGAGAGCCCTGTAGTGAGCATGCTTGTGTGAGGATGTGAGAGCTGAGATCCTCTACAGTGCACTGTGCTGGGAGGCAAAACACAAGTCAAAACCAGACACATACTTGTAAAAATCACACAAAAAATGTTGTGACAGGTGGAGTAAGTGCTTTGCTCTCCTCATTTGTCTGCAAAGAGCAAAACTCTTAGTGTCAGTTTCTGCAGACCAACATTTGCAGAATGCCTACAAGCCTCCCACCATATCATATCAAGGAAATGGTCAACAGTCCTGGGATACTTGTCAACAGAAACCAAACCACGCTTTTCCACAGCAGCTGAGCTGTGTGTGTCTGTACTGCTTCCCCTGGTTTTGTTAGCCATTCCCTGGCCTAGGAAAGAGACATATCTGTGGGGTTGGCGGGGGAGGGGGGGATTGTGTTTGCCATGGAGCTCCCCTACCACATCACAGTATGGTGGATGGGTAGCACAGGGAGAGAGAGGAGCCATGGGGCCGTGGAGCACTGGGAACCTAGCAGGGATGGGCTCTATCACAGCAGTAACTGGTGGTGGCTGGTCCAGGCCCACTGCTGTATTTTACTGTGCTGTGCGCTGGCTGGTCCATGGTGGCTGTGTAGAATTACTGCTGACAAAATAGCATTGGGTGAAGGTATTTGGTGCTAGCCATCAATGCAACAGGGTGCTTAGTGCTTGCTTGCTGTTCTGGGTTTTGTATGTGACTGTTTGCTAGGCAGATTAGGTCATCTGACAACCTAGAACTTGGTATTCCATTGGCAGTGGTGGAGCAGAGTCTTCTTAAAGGGAGAGAAAAAAAACTTCACTGCTTTTTCAGTGAAAAGCAGGAAATGAGGAGGAATGTATCACTTCTTTAACATAGAGAGAAGGCCTGCTGCTGCTCTGGAGCTTTCCACTCTTTTTATAGGTTACAGGAAGCTCCAGTTCCTTCAGGGCTCTACCCAGACACAGGACTGGTGTGGGAGCTTGTGCTATAGCAGGAAGGATACAGGTTGTGCCCACTATACATGAGGTGTGCATGTGCCAAGGCATTTTTGAACATTTTTGAGAGCGTGGAAAATTATTGCACACAGTGGTTCAGACTATCTCCTGTCATATTGGATATACACTGGCAGACCAGGAAAATTCCTGGGGATCATCCACACTAGTGAGCATACAGAAAAAGAGGTTTCCTCCCTGGGATTTCAGCTAGGGCGCGATACTGTGTGCAGAAAGAACCGGACACTATGTGCATTGTCAGAGAATTTGGCCTCAGGGGAACTAACAGGGATGCTGTGACAGGATACTGCAGACACAATGACTTATATTTCCAATCAGGATTAATAATTGTTCAGGCCATCAAACATAAATAGGTGGTGTTTAGACAAATGAATTTTATATCAAGCTTTTGGTCATATGCATTCACACGCTGCCACATCAATTGAAAGCAGGATGAGAGCCATCAAAGCAGCAATAGGTTATGGGCAATCTGACCTGATGGGTCCTGGGAAAAGTGTAGGTTTCAGTGCTGAGTACACAAATCAGCTATGCTAAGCCTGCATGGGAAAAGGACAGCCAGAATATATTGCTCATCAGTATGGCATGAGACTAGTCAGTCTGAAGTTTATGCACGCACACAGTGGGCACATGCATACTCTTCTGGGTTTGGGGGTTGATTTGTTTACTGATGTTCTTACAGCTGTGTTAGCAACGCCATGCCTCCAAGTGTCTGAATCTGTTACTGTTACTGAAACAATGATTACCAGGTACAGAACTCTGTTTATCTGGAAGAGATGGATGCCATAGGGACAGAAATCACAGATCCATCAAATAAGGCAGAGGAGAATTCACTGGTTCTGACAGCTCTCCACCCTGGCAAGCTTACTACTCGGTCCAGGGGTCTGATGCTTATTTTCCTTTTTCTGCTTCTGAGTCATATAGATTCTTTCCCACTGTGATGAGGTGGGAAGCACACTGCCTGGGTTGACATGACACTTGTGTAGGTGGCACCTCTTCATGTTGTTCATGCTCATATTGGCTTTGGAAGAGCATTTGGCAAAAGCCATAAATTATGTGCTTTAATAGAGAGAATTTGGTGTGAAATGTAGTTATGAGATAAACTAAAATGTATACAGCAAATGAAAGAAGTCCCCATTGCAGCAGCATAACTCACAAGTACAAAGCTACCTATGCCTGTGAAGTCATTGGCGTAGCAGTACAACAACAATTGAATGTGAAAATTTGGCTCGCACATATATATCTCATGTCCAACTTTTAGAATTCCATGGAATTAAACTCTAAAACATTTCAGTACTTCTGTCAAGGAACAAAACTTAGAATTTTAATTAGTCACAGTTCTAAACCCATTAGAGATTATGTTGATGAGACTTTTCAAACTCCTGATTTTCAGAGTAAAAAAACTATGAGCAGCATGAAAAGTGGATTTTACCCTCTATTTGCTATCTTATTTCATAAAAAAGCTTGCCAGAGCTCAGACAGACTGCCAAGATTGCAAAGGCTAAGCAATTCACAAATGTGGGCGCACCACCTGTGCCTCTTCAGTCCATGCAGAGCATTGGCATCCCATTTGGAGGCAAAACAAGAGGAAACCATTTCTGACTCACTGAGACAGGTGGAGGAACAAAGCAGTGTCTTTGGCTTAATCGTGGAATTGACTAGAGGAAAATTTTTATTGCCAAAGGATACACTCTATTTGTGATCAGCTCCACTGTTCTTGGCTAAAAAACCCACAATATTTCTCCTTGATGTTCCACAATGTACAGTTATCAGTACATGAGTGAAGCCTACTTCTGGTGTTGGCTTAGTTAAGAGAGCCATCTTTCTAGGCCTGATCCAAATGCTGCTGCAGCCAATCAGATAGGAAAAAGAGTTAGTAACCACACCAAAATACAGAGTGTTTGTTATAGACTTGAGTTATGACTCAGACTAATGGCTCAGAAAAGGATCCCTACTTTTCCGTTTGCTTTTTAATTATTAATTTGCATGAGAAACATTAAAAATATCCCTGTTTCAACCTCTTGAATTAGAAAGGTTTTGTTTCCTTCAAGACAGAAATTTTTACAAAAGTAAAATATTTAAAATATTAGCAAATTTAGATACAAAATTAACAAAGAAAGAAAGCATGGAAATAAGATATAATGAAATTATTGAAATTAAATGCTCCATCTGCACTCAACCCACACATTTTTTGGATTTTCAGTTTCTGGAAATTATTGAGATTTTTGACTTTCATCCTTACCCAAGAGGAAAAAATGCAAGCAGCTCAGAACTATCTGCAGTAAGAGAAGGGAGTTTCCTATCCTGTTTCAGTCCCATTTGTTGCTCTCTGTTGTGAAGTTATTTGCAATGGGTGACTTATTCCTGTAATTTATAAAGTCCTTCTAATAGAAGAGATGAGATGAGGCAATGGAAGTTGGTAAGGACTTCCTGAGTATGAAGACCAAAGCAGCTCATAACTTGTGTTCCCCCCTTCCCTTCTCTCGTCTATTCCTTCCCTAAATTGGCATTATTACTTGTACTCTTACTGGGCAGAGACAAGCTAAGTACCTCCTAATACATAAGTCTCTGCCACACTCAGAGACCTTAATGAAGGTTAAACTTCCTGCAGACTAGGTTTCAAAACATAAGTGTATTTTTGAATGCAATTAAAAGTCTTAATAGGTTTCCCAAAGTCAATCCAGAATAAAGAACATTCCTTTTTGGCAACTTGCAAATAATGGAGAAAATTCTAACCACAATGTCTCTGAAGCTATCCCTAGAGTCAAACTGGAATTTTTATTGCTGCACTGCCTTTTTAGTCATGCCACTTTTTAGCACTGTTAGTTTTAGAACTGAAGGATAAATCTATGAGCAAGAGTTTCTGATGCCTTTAGAAGCAGCTTATTCAGCCTGTTGTTTATGAACTACAGGTCATTCCATTTCTTTCAAACTTCTGCATTGCTAAGGCTTCCAGGAAGTTGTCAGTACTATGGCACATATTAACAAGTAGTGTTATACACAGCACTAAGGATGGCTATCATTCCATGCTGGTGGAACTTATCCATGTTCATGTGTGTTGGGTTGACCTTGGCTGGACACCAGTTGCCTACCAAGTCACTCTATCACTCCCCTCCTCAACAGGCCAGGGAAGAGGAGAAAATAAGATGGAAAAACCTCAAGGATCAAGAAAAATGCAGTTTAATAAAGCAAAAGCAAAAGTTGCCCATGCACAAGCAGAGGAAAGCCAAAATATTTTGTTGTCTACTTTCCACCAGCAATAGCCAGTCACTTCCAAGGAAGTAGTGGTTACAATGGAAGTCAAATATCGTACATAATGAATGGCCATGCTTCCTCCTTTCTTTTAAATCCAAGCAGATTTAATCTAGTGTGGAATATCCCTTTGGTCAGTATGGGTCAGCTGTCCTGCTTATCCACTCCCAGCCTACTTGCCCAAACCTTGCCTACTAGTGTGGTGCAGAATATTGGAGAGAGTGTTGATGCTGTGCCTGCCAGTTGTGGGCATCCTTGGAACCAGCTCAGCACCTATTATTTCTTTGCCATATAACTGCTGAGACCAGTTATAACCCCTTATATGTATGTAGCAGCATTTCAACTGCTACACTTTAAATTTGGACTTTTCTGTGTTATTGAATATACAAAACTGTGATTAGGCATTTGTAAGACTTTCCAGACTCACAAAGTTGTAGCGTGATGTCTCCTTAAAGTCTTTGTGCTTATGAGCTGAAAACCATTTAAACTGTAGCTATCTCTTCTGAAGAACAGATATAGAAATATTATGGAAAAAAATTTCTTTGGTTGGTTAGAACCATTAAATCTGCAGGCACTCTCATTTCTGGCTAGGAATAGGAGTAACAACAACAACGCTCTCTTTCCTGATCCTCATAAATCTGAATCCTATGTCCTGCAAGTGAACAGGTTATAAATAAAAGGGGCATAAATTTATGAGTTCTCTATACAGAATGTTTTGCTCCCAAATGAGAATCAGTAATAGCCATCAAAGCACAAATAACATGATTTCACCCTTATGCTAAGCAATGCCCTTTCAGGGGATCAGATGCTAAACATGGTTGTTAAGATCTATCAGAGTAAAGGAAGTCAAAGGGAAAAAAAACAGTGAATTCTGCTTTAGGACCTGCTGATCTGTAAGACTATTTTTAATTATACATAGAAGAGATTAGTTCCATGTGCAAGCTCGCATGTATGTAATTCGTAGAAGTTTACATGGAAAAGCACTCCCCAATAGATACCAAGAGTCAAAGTACTTGTGAGAAGGTATTAGATTACTAAACTACAAAATTACATATGCTTACTATTATCCCCTGAGTTCAGATGGTAAAATATTAAAAGGCAAAACAAATCAACTCCCTCTTCGACCAAGACTATTATTTTGGTGTGGTTTTGGAGGATTTTTGCCTGTGTGCATGTGCATTTTAAACGCCGTGTCTTCATGTGTACGTGTATATTTTCATATGTGGCATATATGCACATACTGATGTGTGTGTATAAAACATGTATCTGCGATATATTTAAAGTATCTATTTTGCATACAGTTTGTCATTGGGGGTTTTTTGTTTGTTTATTTAAACCCCTTATCAAGTTTTGACATTCTCGATTTTTGCTTTCAGGAGTCCTAGGACGAGTACTGAAAGATGCATGCAGAGTACAAAATGCATTTCTGGGAAGAAATAAAAGAAGAAAAACAACATTACAAAAGCAAACTGCTTCCATGACTTGTCCCTCTGTCTCCCACCAAGAGCTGCTGGCAAACACAATGCACACATTGGTTGTAGGGCTATGTCAGGCATATCACAGTCCTCAGATCAAGACCTGTGCATACACATAGCCATGCACACAGTCAGAGTGTCAGTAGATAGTGTGATTACAATTATGACAAGAGCTGATTTGGATGCATGCCATGTCAGAATTTTGATGGGCCAGGCTGTGGCTTGGAGAGCTGTGTTTTGGTATGCAGAGTGTGTTATTGCAGGGCTTTCAGAAGTGAAGAGATGACTTTGCTTTGTGACTGGTTCAGGAGAACAGTTAGGGATGAGCTACTCCCTCCCTTTTCCCTCTTTGCAGATACTGAAGGAAGTTATTCCACATACCCTGCCATATAAAAGACTGCAGATGAGGACAGTCTGAAGAAGCAAGATAGAAACCAGGGCATTCACTTCGATTTTTTTTAAGTATGAGTATATGCCTCACATTGTAACTTGTTTCCTCAATGAGATTTCTATTAGACATTTATGTCTCATTTATTTTTGTTCTGAAAGTACTAATCTAAACCATTTACAGTTTCATTAATTTCCTTTGACCTTACAACTATCCATTATATTGGTTTTGTTGTATTCTTTCTTTGAGGCTTACTAACAAACAAATTATCCCTAGGCTGATTTCATATGGAACGTCCCCCCCACCTTTCCCACAAAGCGTTAATATGTGTAGGGCTTTTTTGTACTCCTGACCTCTGTGAAGCAAACCCATGGCCAATTTGCGGAAGCAGTCACCATGTTGCTTAGTAGATTGTTGCTTAAGGGGATAAATTTGGTGTCCTGGCAGTAGGGTAAAGTATGGTTTGGCAAATATATTTAAGCTTTGATGCTATGAGTTGTCATTTCCAAACAAGAGTTTCTGGGTGGTATTTTGAAACTATGTAGCCTGCTGCTGTTTTCCAGGCTATGATAACACTGCAACACGCCTGTTGTGTTAGAGGCCATGCTGTATGAATACTGCACATTTAATGATCTCTTCTTATGACCTTTTTTTCCCAGAAGTGGAAATGACAACAAATGAGCTCACGCTTCAAGGACTTGTGTACCTCAAGGTACCTTGGAGCACAGCCAGGGCCTAGAGAGGAGCAAACCAGGCCCACAGTGGGAGCTGCCAGAGAAGAATATCTCACCCTCAGTCTCTCTCACAGGTGACCCTTGGCCTTCCAGCTGGTTGGCTGGTGAGAACCTGAAAATGCCACTTCCACCCTTTTGGCTCAGGGCTTAGGTGTGAAACTGCATAACTCCCTGCTCACTATGAGAACTTTCCTGCATTTCTGCCAGGGGCCATGGAGGGGACACTGGCTCCCTCAGCCCAGTGCCCCCAGCACATGCCACCCAGAGTCGTGTGGCTGATCACTGCCACCCAAAGAGTTTGATCCAGCTCGGCACATCATGGGAGCCCTGCTGCTGGAAGAGCGTGAAGGGGGAATGCAGGAGACCCAGGGCTGTCCCTTCCCCTGGGGCACCCCCACAGCAGCAAAGCAGGGCATTCCCTAGAGCTCCTGCTGCCTCTGGGCCTCCTGGACATTTGCCCTCATTGCCAACATCCCTCGCAGTCATGACATGGGCCCTCATGTGGTCAGCGAGGAGCAGGATCTGAGAACCCAAAATGCAAATGTTCCCATTGACTGATCCATGTTGATGTGCTGAAATGGAGAGATGGTGGAAATGACTCCTTCTTGGTGGTGCCTCACTCAGCCTCACTGTGCTTGCCCTTGGATCTTTAGGAAACCCTTCTCCTCACCTGTCCAATTATGCTTCCACTTGCAGTACAAAAATCTTGCTCACCTAGTCCTCAGGTACTGAAACAATTTGGCCTTTTTTCTTTAAGTTCTGCCAGATTCAATTTTGTATTCTGTCTTCCAGAAAGAGGTGAGACAACATCACTCTCCAGAGTAGTTCTTCACATATTTTGGTTTATCTAATGCCTGCCAAAAAATGGTTACACGTGGTCCTTGGCTGGGGTGAGGCAGTGACATATCACCTAGAGGAGCCTGAGGTTGTAATATGGTACACTGCCTTGATACAGGGACTCAAACTTCAGCAGTTAAGAATAGCAGAATTTTTTCTTCAGAAATGGACATTCAAAGGAAACTGCTTTGCACAGCAGCCATGAATCTCAAAGGTGGAGAGAGGGGAAATAAGGTATTATATAAGAAATCCCAGGACTCAAGACATTTCCAAATTAAAAAAAAAAAAAAAAAAGTAAACAAGAAAGAAAGATAAATATCTGTCTTTTTCAACCCAAATTTTCAGGTTTAGCTTTAAAAGCACTCCATCAGGGAAATTCAGCATTTTACTGCAAGACAAGATTTTGCACTGAAATCTATGATGAAAAAAAAAGTTTAGAAATGTGAATTTTAAGAAACCTCTAGCCCTCTGGTCAGTTCAAATATTCAAAATAGTCAGTTCAGGGATGAAATAATGCAGGACATTTTTATGGTTTTAGCCTATAAATTGTGAGATTCATCTTCACATAGTAGCATATTGACGATCTGTATTCTAAAAGCCTAAATGCTCTCTCTTTCTGGACAAAGTTTGAGCTCACACCTTGGGCAATGTTGTCTTGTGAGTTTAATTTTCATACTGTACTCTTAAATGTACATACCTTTCTGGCTGGAGAAGTAGGGAAAACAATAAATTTCAATGCAAAATTTATTACAGTCCCAGCATAAAATACCTAGTCATGCCAAGAGCCAGAAACTTATATATTCAAGTAACTCTGGGGAAGTAATTTTCCCTATTTCTGCTGCTGGTGCTCATTGAGCAGATCTAAAAAGTTCATACCTTACTATGCCAAAAGACTGCTGGCAGACATTTTTTTTTACATGAAACAGGCAGTCTGTAATTAAACACTTGTAGATGGCTGAACTCAGTGAGTTATGAATGCTCTGGGACATATAAAGAATCCCTAGAGCAAGAATTGATTCCATCATTTGGATCAACAAAGCAAATGAGTTCTAAGCACAATTTAATGAAGTCTGCAAGACAACATAGTTATACTTCTCTTGCATTTAAATGCTCTTATGAGATCACTGCACTTACACAATGTCTTTTAAAAGGTGGGAAAATGAGCAGGAAAGGAACATTCTTCATGTTTTAGTCAAAACATAACAGTTAATGCTGCTAAAAGGACAGTTCAGACTAAAGGACAAGTGTGAAATCTGTAGAAAATACCATAAATTCTTCTGGAGACAAGATCTGAGTATTTCTGCCTTCCCTCCTGCCTCTGAATAATACCATCTCTCATTTCCACAGATCCTGAGAGACCATTTAATTCCTACTCTTTAGCTCTGCCAGTACTGGTGCAACTTATATTAGTAGGTCTATGGTAAGGTTGACCAGCTGCTGACTTTTTGATTGAGATTTTGTCTTGTGAATAGATGCTTTGCAGCAACAGATGAAAGTCACAGGGAATTTTTGCACTGTTTGGCTGAGAAGAAGAGTCAAGATTTTCTGGGTTCTGTGCCACAATAATTGAGCTAGGTTGCTTTGGGTTCTTCGCATCATGAGGATCTATCACTGCTGGTCCAGGATATAGATCCTGATCAGTTCTTGGCATGTTTAGCACAGGTGCAAGCCTCCCATCCTGATTCTAGTTTCTGAGCAGCTTTTCATTAGCTCAAAATCTGACAAGATATTTATTGAATAGGTATAAATGTACATATAATGCCTTTGACACTCCCTAGGAGGGCACCATGACTCCAGTTCATGTGTGAGCAAACTTAAAACTGTTTGGGAAATGTGGAATATTTGGATTTGATTTAAAAAAATATATTTTGACATTTCTGAACTGATTTTTTTTCCTAAACATATTGGTCTCCGAAAATGCCAATTTGGGATGAAAATAGTTTGGAAAATATCAGCCTTTTTCCCTAGGAAGGAAATTTCATCTGTCAACTCACTGTATCATCCAAAACAAGTCAAGGGCAGAAATAAGCAGAAAACACATGTCCTAAATAGGTACCTTTCTGTCTATTGCTGAGCCCAAGAAGTTTAGCTCAAATAGGAACCATTTGGCATGGCTGCTTGCCTTTTTTTTAATGGCCTAATTTTGCAGCAGTAGCCATGACTATCATAACAATGAAAACAAAGAAAAGCATGGAATTGGACTCAGACTTAGCAAATCCTGTCTGCCCGTTAGGGGAAAGTCCAACCAAAACCTTCACTCCCAAACACACGCTAAATTTTCAGGAGGTTTGCCTAGGGCTTCATAGCTTCTAGCTCAATTTCATGTCTGCTACCAGTAATTGTATCAGATCTGTTTATGAAAAACAAACTTCAGGCTTCCATATTTTTCTAGCAGATTTATATTCTACATCACCTTGAAGTTAGTCAGTTACAAAGGAAGAGAAAGAAAGTGTCTTTAAGCCAAATTCTTTGTCCTCATAATTTTGGCAGCAGCAGGGGCTTCTAAATTAGCTTTTGTAGTTAATCCCAACAGGTCATGCTGCTCTGGTTTCTGACTTCCTTTCACTTTGTGTGACCATTGACAGTTGTTCATTCAGGAGGAAACCTGCTTTATCCTTTCAACCTACTGGAAGCAGGCTCTGCTGACTGCTTCCCTCCTTTTCCTAATGCCAGGGACTGCACAGTGCCCTGCATCAGTTTCACTGTCAGCAGCTCTCATCAGTAGTTGCAACAGAGGACTTCTTCCTCAGACATATAAAGATACTTACAGTTCTTGTTTATTAACGCACTAATTAGCAGTCCTTCCTTCCAGGTGTTTTGCATGATAGTTTTGTAATTACCTGTACAGCTGTTGGATGAATCTTTTAAATTCCACATATCGGGCCTCTTTGCCTTCTTCTCCCACTTGAAATAAGTATTTTTAATAAGTCTTTCTTGTTTACAGCACGGTTAGCATTTGAATGGAGAAATACTTTAGGCAGAAAGTGATTGCTGACAATTGTTATTTTCTTTTAAAAAAAGTTTCTTTCTTGGCAGAAACATCTGTGAGAAATGGGATCCTCACAAACATTTGGGAAAATCTCTACTGCCAGCTGCACACAGCAAATTATTTTTCCCTTCAAAACTAATAACTAAATATGAAGATGTAGAAACCAAAAGATTGAACTGCAAACCTTACTCATGTTCTCACCATGCTGGAAGTGAGTGCCACAGCACTGCCAAATACCGGAAAGCTGGAGGTGCTCTGAGGGCCCCAGCACAGCTGGGACCCTACTGCTGGCCAGGTAGCAGAGATGTAATAGCCTGGCACTGCTGGGCTGCTGCTATCTGCAGAAAGTTGAAGGAGTGAGTTTATTACACATGGGAAGAGTGATGCTGTAGATGACACATCTCAGTCATATTTGAGACTGTTCATAATTCAGAGTAAAATGGAGGATAATATACAACACAGAGCTGAATGTACTGAGTTCTTTAAAGAAAGTTTCTGTACATAGTGCTTGATATTAGTTTCGTGCACTCTGTGCATGTTTTGTTTTTTTTTTAAGCTTGAAACTGTTGAACTGTGCATGAGGGAGAGAGATGACGGACACAACCACAACATATCCTTTTCCTTCTCAGCTCTCTTCTTTCCAGTATAAAAAGCATACAAAAATCCTAAAAGGAACAGCAAGTGTTTGCAGTGCCAGGAATGAAAAGATTTTTCTTTCAGTTAATTTTCTGTGCAGAATTTGAAGGAAAAGATGGAAATAATTTTTGTGGAGGAAAGGCAAGCTCTTTTCATCTCCTCTGAGAACTAAAGAAAAATTGAGCTTTAACTTCTAGCTTGGAAATATCTCTTCTGTGAGCAATCTGATAAAATTTTAAGGGACAAATTTGAGCTGTGATAGATGACTTGTGGTTGTGACTTTTCAGCAGAGAGGAGGAAAGGACATTTATCATTTCAGACTCATGGAAAAACCTCATAAAATAAGGACTAGAGTGGTAAACATGAACATGAAATTACTCAGGTTATTTCAAATGCAATGCAAAGCCTAAAAATGTGACCAGTAACAACCAGACAGAAAAACTCTAAATTTAAGTAGTCATGAGAAACTGGCCTGTTATAAATGGCTTTAAGAATCTGTGGGGGGAAAGTACATTAGAATTTTGAACCCAAGTCCTAAATAAATTCTTGATACACTCATTGGGTTACATATTTCTGTTGCTATTTTTATAAATTTCCTTCCCAGAAGAGTCTGTTCTGTACAGGATGTCTGACCTCCTGCATAGCTCAGGCCACACAGTTTCACCCAGCCATTTCTGCATTAAGCCCCAAACCTGCAGTTGAATCAGAGCCTATCTTTCACAAGGGCAGGACTTCTTGCACAGAAGACTCCACCTGATGGTTAAAACTGTGGCCAGTTGTTTTTGCTGTTAAGAACTTCTGCCCTGTTTCTGAGATGAGACTTGCTTCAGCTGGCCTTTATATTCCTTGGAATACTGAATTTAAAAGCTCTTAAGTCTCAGTTAGTTATTAGGGATGACTGGTACTCCACAATCCATTAATTGAATGTAAATGCCAGTGAGGATAGGTTAAGGCATGAGAAACATCCCCTCTTCACACAGCTGTCCACTGTTTGGCATTCTGTGATATCAGGTTCAACAGATAAAGTAATCTGCAGAAGATGAAGGTTTTAAGAATGGAAATGTGGTGTACAGAAATCTTTTCTCTACTTTTATGTGACCTTCATGATAATCAGAGATGTTTCTGGAACAAGAAAGTTGTTTCTATATACTTTGTAGGAAACATAGGTGATCATGCTTCTTTATAATCAATAATTGCAATTATTTAGAATCAATAAGGAGATTTTTTTTTTTTCAAAAACTTTACTATGCACCTATCTACATCCAAGTAATTTAAAAAACCTGCATTTTAAGGACCAGTGAGAGAAGGAAAAATATGTCAAGGTCTAAACGTCTTGTGTTCAGCCTTGTTTAAAAATTTAGTGGCTACTCTGCATTTTGCATTGATTTGGACTCACACTGATTTTACACAACTCCTAAGTTACCCTGTGATCTGCCAAACTGAGGAACAGACTGATATAAGATTGCAGTCAGATGCATTTGAATTTTTTTTCTTTTTGTTCAAGCTTCCTTATTTTTAACTTCCCAAAGCTGAAAATAAATAATTTCAGATGAGCCAAGATTTTTTAAAAATGAAATTCACATAAATCTTGGGAATAAATCTACAAAAATACGGTTCTAGTTTTGGCTACACATCTCAATGTTTTCCTATCACATTTTTTTCCCTCCAAGAAGCACTATAGTTCTTCTGTCTGAATTGCAACTCTTGCAAAAGAAATATGCCTATTTCTTTTCTCCAAAATCCTATTAGAAAGACAGCTCACATCTAACAGGAGTATTTTCATCTTGCTCTGTAAAAATGTCTGGTATTAGTGTGAAATAATATATCATGAGCTTATTAGTGTGCCTGCCTCAGGTCCTTCTAGACACTGCAGCCTGGAAAGATGCCTAATGACATGCAGCCAGGTTTCCTTACAAATTTGTGCACAACCACAAAATAAGCCAAAAGAAAAGTATAGGAATAAACTCCTGCAGATGGATAGATGTAAAAATTAAAACCAGCATTTTAAGAACAGTCACTCAGGTGTGTATGTGTTTTTTTTGGTCATTGATAGCAAGCCTCATGTGGATCCATGAATCAGGTCCCGTGAAACCATTCCCACTATGTAAAAAACTTTGAAGTTCTTCTCATCACACAGGAGGATTTCTGCTCTATGGATTTCATTGTTGAATGGTACCTCCTGCAGGAACTTTTCATTGTTCACCCCTCAGCACCCCCTGCAAGACCTTCCCATCAGCATGTTACCTCTTGTCAGCTTTCCCATAGATTGCAGTGGGGGATGGGGAGAAAGCCATTTGCTGCCAAAAGTAATCTGCCCTAGTTTTGCACCAGTAACACCCTACTGAACTGTGGGCAAATTGTTTATATGGAGGATATAGGAGAACAGAATTAAATCAGATTGATATGGTGACAAAATATTTCACATCAGTTTTTTAGTTGTTTAAAGTCTCATGTGTTATCATCTTCCTATTTTACTGATTTAAAAACTGTTTTAAATTTTCAGATGGCTGGAGACCCTGGAAATGTAAGGTCATGGATTTTTCTTCCTTTATGTTTTGATAGAGTTGATACAGATAAAAACATACAGGAAAAGAACAGTAACCAATTTTTCATGCCAAGTTTGCAGATCCGTTATTGATTATGCTCCCAAATAGGTATGAAGTCTTACCATGTTTGTTATTGTGTCAGTTCTGCTTGCCCGAGAGTCACTGATTCTCTCTGCTGCCTATGCCATTTCTCTGACATGGTGAAATTCTCTGAAACACTCTTTGAACTATTCACAGGAATGCCCATCAACCAAATGTGCCAGGAGT
This sequence comes from Emberiza elegans, assembly GCA_024865655.1. NCBI lineage: Eukaryota > Metazoa > Chordata > Aves > Passeriformes > Fringillidae > Emberiza > Emberiza elegans. The sequence continues at coordinate 22,410,559 of JALJVW010000139.1, read as the reverse complement.
GTATAGAAAATCAAAATGTGTTAAAGCTTCAAAGAAACTCCTCTGGCTGAACCAGAAAATACACACAGGAAATATATGTGTTAGCTCAACAGCAGTTTAGAAGCATCCATGACATAGTAACAGATTACAAACAGCAAAGCAGTTATACTGAGTAATGGAAAGCAAGACAGCACTGATGGCATTTTTTGTCAGGTCAAAGTTGTCACAAAAATGATTGATGTTGAAAGTTGGATCTGATGAAACAGGACATTTGATGGAATTGTATTTAATCAAAAGTACTTCAAAATGCTCAAATAGCAAGTTATAGTTTCTGGCTTCAGAGAACATTTTTAGTTTTAATGTCACCTGAGGTCTCAATAAAAAATAGAGTTACCAGGACATTAGCTAATTTACAATAATTTCTAACATTTTTCCATAAGAAAGGTTCAAGTTTTTAGAACAGTATGTAGTTCAAAAGCAATTGTTGGATGTTCTGCTGGGTTTGACTTAATCTCTGGTGGATGTTCTATAGTTATGATGTTAATCCAAGGGGTTTCTTTATCCTGTTTTCACTCTTTCTTAGATATCCACATTATTGTACCTCAGATAAGTGAGCACTTCAGTGAAAAGGCCTTTCTCCTTCAATATCTTGGTGGATATTTTGTTATACACATTTGTGCTGGACATTATAGAGAATCATGCGTAGATATACCTAGATAAAAGAAAATAAAATATAGTAAATGAAAACATTATTTCATTTGCCTCTCCCTATTTAAAATACTAATTGTACTGCTGGTCTTCCTAGGGGCTCCTGATCTTAGTCATTGGCACATTATGCTAAATAATAATAAACATAAAGCAAGAAGATCTCTGCCTCAGAATTTAGAGCTGGGACAAGTTCAGAAAAAAGACAAAGAAATGGCATTTTTGTGTATGGATAAATAGACAAATTAATCTATTGTTATACCCTTGTGTATGTAGATTTTTCTGATTTTTAATTTAAATTAATGTTCTTAAAAACTTTGTGATGGACAAAAGCTCAATGTTTTAAAGCTATATTTTATCAAAGGCATCTGGACTATTTCTGGGTATTTTAACTGCAAAACTTGTATCTATTTCTCATAGCATTTTTTGTATTTACCTTATTGCTATGTTTCTGCTTTACTTCTTGTCAAACCTAACAGACTCTGTTTATGACCCATTCATAAGGAACACAAAATAAGGAAAAAGGAAAAAGAAATAGGCCATGTTAATGATATACTTTTATGGGTAATTTACAAATTTTTGTATGCTATGTAAATCCCTTGATTCTCCTTTCGCTAATATGTAAATGCAGCTAGATGCTTCTACATATAAACAATGGCTTGAGGCAATAGTGCCAGGACATGCTTTTGAGAAAAATTAGTATTTGTAGCATGTCTTCCAATTTGACTGGGCTTGGTCCATGCTTTTGAGAAAAATTAGTATTTGTAGCATGTCTTCCAATTTGACAGGGCTTGGTCCATGGGCTTGGGGCTTGGTCCATGCTGGAACACTTTATTTTCTTTACTTGACATTTTGACTGGAATCACATACAGCAGCAAAACCATTCTAGTAACATTCAGTATAATTCTATACTTAGAGTCCACACTGTTGGTCCTGCATATTCCATGTATTCAAGATAATTCAAGGGGTCCCAGGGGGCCTCCTGATAATGTAAAAGAGGAGTGGCAATTTATATATATACTCTAGCTTGAATGCAAATACTAGTTGTTACTGAAAAAAACTAAGAAACAGTTAAATCCCTGGAGGAAGACCAAAGAAATGGTAGTGACCTTCAGCACAAATACTGTCCATGCAAACTAGGGAAAGAGCATAAATAACAAGGTAAGTCTTATACACAAACAAAACATGACTGGAAACAACACTCAGAGTCAGAGACAGCAAAACGTGAAAGAGGGGCAGGAGGGAAGTATTTTATTATTTGAGTCCTTCCTCATTCAGAGTACCATAAATCCACTTTCAGAGAAGGCAGGACTTTTGGGAAGGAATGAAAGAAATGGGTAGTCAGTACTTGTTGAAGAAAAGGGTGTCAACACATTTATAACTAGCTGCCAAAAATGCTCTGTTGATAAAGAGCTTTTCATGTGCATTTGATACTTCTACCCTCCAAAGAAAATTTACCAGTGACTCTGAATGTTCACTTTTCTAAGCCAAAAGAAGTAATAAAAAATACGCGGATGTTCTATAGTTATGATGTTAATCCAAGGGGTTTCTTTATCCTGTTTTCACTCTTTCTTAGATATCCACATTATTGTACCTCAGATAAGTGAGCACTTCAGTGAAAAGGCCTTTCTCCTTCAATATCTTGGTGGATATTTTGTTATACACATTTGTGCTGGACATTATAGAGAATCATGCGTAGATATACCTAGATAAAAGAAAATAAAATATAGTAAATGAAAACATTATTTCATTTGCCTCTCCCTATTTAAAATACTAATTGTACTGCTGGTCTTCCTAGGGGCTCCTGATCTTAGTCATTGGCACATTATGCTAAATAATAATAAACATAAAGCAAGAAGATCTCTGCCTCAGAATTTAGAGCTGGGACAAGTTCAGAAAAAGACAAAGAAATGGCATTTTTTGTGTATGGATAAATAGACAAATTAATCTATTGTTATACCCTTGTGTATGTAGATTTTTCTGATTTTTAATTTAAATTAATGTTCTTAAAAACTTTGTGATGGAAAAAAGCTCAATGTTTTAAAGCTATATTTTATCAAAGGCATCTGGACTATTTCTGGGTATTTTAACTGCAAAACTTGTATCTATTTCTCATAGCATTTTTTGTATTTACCTTATTGCTATGTTTCTGCTTTACTTCTTGTCAAACCTAACAGACTCTGTTTATGACCCATTCATAAGGAACACGAAATAAGGAAAAAGGAAAAAGAAATAGACCATGTTAATGATATACTTTTATGGGTAATTTACAAATTTTTGTATGCTATGTAAACCCCTTGATTCTCCTTTTGCTAAGATGTAAATGCAGCTAGATGCTTCTACATATAAACAATGGCTTGAGGCAAATAGTGCCAGGACATGCTTTTGAGAAAAATTAGTATTTGTAGCATGTCTTCCAATTTGACTGGGCTTGGTCCATGCTTTTGAGAAAAATTAGTATTTGTAGCATGTCTTCCAATTTGACTGGGCTTGGTCCATGCTTTTGAGAAAAATTAGTATTTGTAGCATGTCTTCCAATTTGACAGGGCTTGGTCCATGCTGGAACACTTTATTTTCTTTACTTGACATTTTGACTGGAATCACATACAGCAGCAAACCATTCTAGTAACATTCAGTATAATTCTATACTTAGAGTCCACACTGTTGGTCCTGCATATTCCATGTATGCAAGATAATTCAAGGGGTCCCAGGGGGCCTCCTGATAATGTAAAAGAGGAGTGGCAATTTATATATATACTCTAGCTTGAATGCAAACACTAGTTGTTACTGAAAAAAACTAAGAAACAGTTAAATCCCTGGAGGAAGACCAAGGAAATGGTAGTGACCTTCAGCACAAATACTGTCCATGCAAACTAGGGAAAGAGCATAAATAACAAGTTAAGTCTTATACACAAACAAAACATGACTGGAAACAACACTCAGAGTCGGAGATAGCAAAACGTGAAAGAGGGGCAGGAGGGAAGTATTTTATTATTTGAGTCCTTCCTTGTTCAGAGTACCATAAATCCACTTTCAGAGAAGGCAGGACTTTTGGGAAGGAATGAAAGAAATGGGTAGTCAGTACTTGTTGAAGAAAAGGGTGTCAACACATTTATAACTAGCTGCCAAAAATGCTCTGTTGATAAAGAGCTTTTCATGTGCATTTGATACTTCTACCCTCCAAAGAAAATTTACCAGTGACTCTGAATGTTCACTTTTCTAAGCCAAAAGAAGTAATAAAAATACGTTTATGACTATTTAGGAATTTAGTGAAAACTGTAGAATTTCACAGACATGTGAGATGAAGGTGTAAAATCAATGCTTATTTTATTTTTCTGATTCCATTTAAATCAGACTTGCAAAGGTAGAGCATTTTGAAGAACGTATAAATTGTTAAATAACACAAGTTATAATTTTAGACAGTTTGCTGAGAAAAAATAAACGTTATTGCAGATCCAGAATATTTCTGTCAAAAGCTTAGAAAAAATAAGAAAATGCTCAAAATTTTGGGATAAGTTCCACCTTATTCAAAGAAATTCCACTCTATTTTTTTTTTTTTGAAAAGGACCAAAACTAAATGAAACAAAAATAAAAGCAGAGAAAGGAAAAAAGCATCTACCCTGCCTTGGTGACGTAGGTACCAAATTAAAGCTCTGGATTCATGTGATTGCCTCATTGGGAATCTATGACATGAGACCTCAGCACGTTCTAGTCCTGGTTTGTGCGTGGGGGTGGGGAACACTCTGTTCACATAGGAGTGTTGTTGTCCATATATGTCTGGAAATTCCGGCGTGTGCTGACACAAGCCGGCTTCTGCAGGGGTTCAGCTCAGTTCTCAGTACAGAGCTGGGATGGACACAGCCGCCAAAGCTTGGCCAGGAACCTCCCCCAAGGAATGTCAGGAATGCCCTCAGCATTTATTCAGCAGGAAGCTATTGGCTAAAGTCACACGTCAGCAATTGCATAAGTTTCTTTAACAAAGCAATCTGGGTTTCTTCAGAACAGAGGTTGGCTTCTCAGTTACGGGGGTAGATAATAAATAGTTTCAATTATATTAAATCCTCTAAATAAGAGATTAGGTTTTGCATATCTATTTCTGTTTGCTTTTTGCATATAAACTAGTGTTGTCCTTTGGCCCCACTGTAGCTGATATGTGTTGCTGAAATAATTTTGGTATATTTGAATCTAGAAATAGTCATAATTTCTTCTTAGAGTTATCTAGGTGATCAGAATGATAAGCAATGATAGGTTTAAAGAGCAAAATTTTACTGGTGTGCTGTTAAAAACAGTCAAGGTAATAAATTATGCATGTAAGTGCCCAGTGACAGACAGTCAATAGTGAAGAAGGACTACAAATTTGCTTCTGAGACCCAGTTACAATCCATTCAGAATGTGAACATGGTTTGACAGTGAGAAAAGAAACATAAACCTTTAACTTTGGAGTTTGTTTGGGTTTTTTTAATACATATCAATATTGGTAAATGGGTAGATTAAGTTAACAAGAGATGTAAAATTTTGAGGCTGCCCTTAAGCAGCTATATTAGGAAAGTGTTCCAATAAATGCAAATAAATTTTCAATGTCTTACAAAAGTGGCTTCCACCAGCTTATTCAGGGCTTGTTACTGTTGATGCTGTACACTTGAGCCTAAAGACACCAGTGTATTAACTTCCATGTGTTAATCATGTGTGTAAATCTAAATAATCTTTGAAATTCTTTGAAGATTTGACACCTTGCAAGTTCAAGCACTTGCAGCAGCTGGTGTACAGCCTGGGACACAGAGAGCTATTGGCAAACCCAAGTTTTTCTGTCCTTTTCAGCGATGGTATTGATCCACAGAGACATTTTATGAATCAAGACCATACTCAAAGGCAGTGGTTAGTGAGACAGACAGACATTACTCCTTTCTCATCTCATGGGGCATGGACTTCTAGCATATTGTTCCTTACCATGATGGGAGGTTTGTATTCAGTCTTCATGGTTTTTGTTTTATAGTAAGTAGATGCCTAAGCCTGAAAAGATCAGATTCTCCATTAAAAAACATAGTACTCCATCATCATCTCTGCATAAATTTATCTTTAATTATGAATTTGACAGCTGGTATATATGCATAGGATAGCAGAGCAGAGCCATACACACTGAAGTGGTTCCCACCACAGCTGCCTGTTGAAGAGTAGGATGATTTTGTTTCTTTACTCTGCAACTTCTAATTTTGTGTCAAGTTCAGGTGTTTCCTCCATTGCTTTTGAATCACACACACACAGACACACACAGACACACACAGACACACACAAAAAACACCCCAAAAAACCCACCCCAAAACAAAAATTATAACAACAAAAAAACCAAACAAAAAAAAAACCCACCAAATCAAACCAAACCAAACCAAACCAAACCCACAAACAAACAAAAAACCAAACACAAAAAGAGCCCACATTTACCTAGTGAAGGTTCAAACACAGCAAATCTTATTATGGTTGAGAAGTAATAGTTTAATTGGGATAGCAGTTTTCTTCAAGTCTTAAAAAAATGTATTACTTAGGGAAGAAACTGGCAGTACAGATGTACTCATGGAAATCCTACACACCTTTACGTACATTTATTTCATATGCTTATACATAGATGTGTGTTAGTGACTGTATACATGTGGGTTTTGCTTTTCTGTGTATAGGGTATAGCTGAAAGGAGATATATGATATTTTAGATGTTTTTACTTTGCCACAGAATCAGTACACAGTGTTCTCTGCTTATACAAACTATGACCCAATTCCTGAACTGGGGTTAAAACTTCAATGAATGTTCAGATATGCAGATATTAGCTTTTTTTTTACCTGGTCTGGTAGGCTGTCAGTTCCTCATAATTTGACTGGAAGCCAGACATTTTCCACATTAGACAAAGGATGTCTATGTGTCCAAACACAAATTAAAAAAAAAAAAAATCCATTTGGCTTTTGGTCAACAACATTGTATAAAAATATAATATACATAAACACAGGCATATGTATGGATTGACTGTAGATATTATAGTTCCTATTTTGGCTTGGTCCATATTTTGAGGAAAATTATTCTTACACCTGGGATTAAAGTATGCATTTCACACTCATTTTCACCAGGCTGGATTTTTATACATAATTTCTAGTTACACTGGGCTTCCTCTAAGAAAGTAGGACAGTAGGTCATGAATGGCCTGAGTTTCACTAACCTGACAACTTAAGCAATCAAATACCCCTCTATTGTTAAATTCTGTTTAGATTGACAGACCAAAAAGAGGCATTGGGGAGATTATATTTTTTTATTTACTTAATTATGAGAATAGAAGCCAGGTTAGATCATCTCTGCTCTCTCTCTTTTCATTGGTAGAAATTAATGTAGTTTATAATTTCTTAATAGAATGGCAAAGAGTTAACACATACTCCTTTATAGCAGAAGAGTCTCACACAGAAGAGTCTCTTCTGTGAGTTTAGAAACTCACAGAAATATTACCATTAGTATATAATTAAAAAGACTAATACATCCTTAGGGTGTAGCCTCTGCCATAATCTTTTACCAAATAACAGTACAAATCCCGATTAAACATTTTTCATTAATTTTCTTTTCATATTCTCCATTTTTAGAGTAGGAAAATAGAATGCAAGGTTATTATTTGAAAAGATAAAATACTACACACTGTTTTGCAGAAACTGCATGGTAACTCTAATAGAACATCTTAATTCTGCAGGAACCCAAAGAAACTGAGTAATAAATTGTGTCATCTCCATCTCTGTTATCTCTTGATAAATTTCAAATATCTCACTAGACACTATTTTTATTGAATAAAATGAAATCACTGTGAGAAGTGCTGCTTCATTTTGTATTTTCTTGTGACAGCAAGATTGTTCCATATTCTTAGTGTAATTGAGACAGCAAACAAGTGGCATTACAGGAACAATAACACTGGAAATGGTTCTAGGTTTGAAAGTAGTTCCAAAGGGTTTCTTAAAGGTGGAACTACACACACCATAAGTACTCATGCATGTAAGTGTAAGATGAACAGAGAGACATAGAATATATAGTCTAGAAAAGAAGTCTGGAATTCATCTAGCCCATTGTACTCAGAGCAGGCCCATTGTAGAATAGATTTTGGCAGCATCGTCTTTAAATCTAAAGAGAACTTACATGTCGGACCAGTTCTATTGAGAGTATTAAAGAATAAATTATTTTCCCATAGTCAGCTGATCCAGAGAACACAAGAGCATTACTGAAGTGTTACAATACTAATGAGGAGTAAAACAACTGAGTAATTGCTACTACTGTCATGTTGCTTCTGAGCTACAGTATAGTAAATAGATAAAAATTTAGCTTGTGCTCAGAAGTATTACCCAAGCCAACAGTAAAAAACATAGAAGCTGTTACTGTTTGTTAAGAAACAAAACATAAGCATCCCCATGTACCAGATCAAGTATGTTTTGACTTGTTCAACAGAACATGCATTAAAGTAGCTATCCATTCTACAGTATAGAAGCTGAGAGCTTCTGAGATACTTCAATCCATTCTCCAAATGAGAGAACTAAAATAAATTCTGATTTGAGGTAGGACACTTTCCATTGTTTTGGAATGTTTGAGATACACTATTAATGGGAGAAAACCAGATGATCTTAGAAAATGGCATGGAATAGTAGTTTGTTATAGGCTTTTTATAGATTTGGCTGCTTCTCTTCATGTTGTAAAAAGACAAAACCAAAAATGTCTGGAACACAGATCAGTAAAATGGCTGTTACTTCTAACTGGTCATTGGGTACAAAAATACAAGAAGATAATAAAAACTATAAAACATCTGCTCTTATATGAGATCGTACTCCAGATATTGCCAGAGTGGACCAGAGTTGAAAGTTAGTCAAACTTTTTGCTTCTACTTGATCAAAAGCTAAAATGAATAGAATTGAAAGGATTAAGGTAACCCAATAAACTTTTGTCTTGACTTTTCCATACATCTGTCCTTTATGTCTTGGAAACGTAAGTGACCTTGCTATAAATATATGGTAGCTAGCATCTAATAAAAAATCTATATACATACTTCTGGTTTCTATATGAAAGTGACATTTACATAACCTCCAGTGCATTACTTAGTGGAGGTTAACAATGATATGGAAATAAGGACTATAAACATGGTAGCTTTGAGATATAATAAACTTTGATGAATACATATTTTTAAAATTTGCTCCATTATTCTGTGTAGATTTCAAATAGCTGCTGGTCCCATTCATGACTAGAATTTGCTTCATACTGAAATACATGTACTTCTAAAAATGCATGGGTCAGAAGGGACCTTAAAGATCATCTAGTTCCCCGCCCCTTCCACTAGACCATGCTGCCCTGTCCAACCTGCCCTCAAACACTTCCAGGGATGGGACATCAACAATGTCTCTGGGTAACCCGTGCCTGTATCTCACCACCCTAACAATAAGGAATTTCTGTCTAGTATCCAATCTAAACCCACCCTCCTTCAGTTTAAAACCATACCCCCTTGTCCTGTGCATACAGGCCAATGTAAGAAGTTCCACTCCAGATTTCTTGTATCATTTTTCAGGTATTGGAAGATAGCCATAAGGTGTCCCCTCAACCTCCCTTTCTTCAGGCTGGATGAACCCAAGTCTCTCAGACTGTTTTTATATGAGAGGTCTTTCAGTACCCACCATCTTCATGACCCTTCTCTGGACATGCTCCAGCAAATCTGTGTTGTCCTTATGTTGAGAGCTGCAGAGTGAGACATACTTCTCCAGGTGGAGTCTAATGAGAGCGGCTGAATGGGAAAATCACCCCCCTTGACCTGCTGGCTACACTTCTTTTGATGCAGCCCAGAGTGTGGTTGTCTCTTCAGGCTGCAAATGGGCACTGCCAGGTCATGCTGAGCTTCTTGCCACTCAATGCCCCAAGTCCTTCTCCTCAAGGCTGCTTTTAACCCATTCTCCACCCAGCATGTACCTGTGTTTGGGATTGCCCTGACCCAGCAGGACCTTGCACTTGGCCTTGTTGAACTTCATGAGGTTCACACAGACCCACCTCTCCAGCCCGTCAAGATCCCTTTCGATGTCATCCCTTCCCTCCAGCGTGTCAACTGCACCCCACAGCTCAGTGTCACCAGCCAACCTGCTGAGGCTGCTCTCAGTCCCACTGTCCCTGTCACCAACAGAGATGTTAAACATTGCCAGTCCCAGTGCCTACCCCTGAGGAACATCTGCTCCTCACTGGTCTCCATTTGGATTTAGAGCCACTTACCGCTACACTTTGAATGTGACCATCCAGATTTTTTTATCCAGTGATTGGTCCATCCATCGAAGGTGTGTCTCTCCAGTTTGGAGAGAATCAAAACATTGAAATGCTCAATGCTTTGAACAAGTCCTAAGAAGTTAAATCACTTACCTTCTATATCCACCAACACTGTCACACCTGTAAAAAGCCACTACATTTGTCAGGCAAGATTTTCTATTAGTGAAGTCATTTTGGCTGTCACCAATCACCTTTTTTTCCATGTGCCTTACCGTAGTTTCCAGGTGGATGTAGGTTCTGTACTTCTTTGTTCACCTTAGGTAAGAAGAAATGCTTCCCAAATTTGACATTATATGAAAATCCAAGAAGCTCAAGGCTTTTAGTTTAGTCTGTCTTAATTTGTATTATTTTAATTATGAGAAAGCATGCACAGCAAAAATATCTTTTATTCTAGTGACTGCAGGTTACATTGAGGTGGGATGTTGTCTCCTTCCAAGATTTCCTCTCTTTCTTCTCCTATGTTTTGTCAGGGAATTATGTACTGTTTTAATGCTGCTTATCTAACTTATTTTTGCAGTACCTTTGTCCTGCTGGAAGGTTAAAGTTGGAGAAGGAAATACTTGCTCCCAAGAAGCAGAAACTGAAGTCTCCCAAAAGTTTGTAATGTAAGATATTATTATCTCTCTTTTACTGTGGTTTGTTGAAGCTTGTTTTCTTTCATGTTTTGTAATAAACTGTGGCATTTAACAATATCTTCAATAACCTAACTAAATTTTTTCTTCTTTAGATGCCAATTATTAATTTTTTCTGTGTACTCAAACAATTTTTTTCCACTATCACAACTACAGTTTCACACAAAAACAATTCCTAGTTAAACCCTCCTTTTACTCTTGAATTTATTCAATGAGCAGTTGTTTATTGTTTTGCAAGCAACAAAGTGAGCTTGTTCATCAATTAATGGATATATTTAGATATATTTCGTAAAAACTTCCTCCCCTTTGTTTGGTTAATAAGGAGAAAAAAGTCCCTTAAATACAAAAGCAGTTTCTTTGATGATGTGTTGCTTGTTCTTTAAAATAGGTTGGCAAAATGAGACAGACATGTCAGGATACTGTAGTTACACCAGTTAAGGCCATTCTATGCCCTGATTTTCCCTGTAGAGAGCACTATTCCTCTGGGTTCATTAAAGGCAGGAATAGCTCTGATGAACATTTCCAGGTCAGATATATCAGATGTTTCTGCCTAAACGATCAAGCATTGCCACTTGTGCATGTCTGATATTCAAGCTTGGTGCAATTTTTCATGTTAAGCGGGTGGTATGTTCTGGGAAAACAAAACATCATGTTTCTTCAGTGCATCCTGACCTTTTCAGCCACCCTTTCTTTGGAAGGTCTGACACAGACTAGCAGCGTCTGCCCCATCTGACATGACAGCATCAGTGCCTCTTTCAGAAGGAGTTTCTTCACAGTAAATGTGTTTCTGTTTGTTCCAGTAAATCTGGTAATGCCAGAAATGAATCTTTTCCAATCTGGTTTCCTAGATGCATGACTGTGGGGGGAGGAATTTAAACAGAAACCAGAGCTGCTGACTATTCATCAAGGAAATATTTTATATACACAGTTAGGATTCCTTTACCAAGCTTGTACATTAGTATATTCAATTTATTTTATGCAGAGCTTGCTTCCCAAATATTGTTCAGTCCGATGTCTGGACAAGGACTTCCCCAGCCTTTGTTTTTCATCAAGCAATAGAGTAAAAATTTCTCATCTCTCATATTAACTAACTGCTTCCTATATGGTGGAGCTACAAAACTTACCCTTTATTTCCTACAAATAACAAGAAATTTTATTTATAATAAAACTAGATTACTTGAAGAAGTAGGAAAACATATAGTCTACTAACAGTGTTTGGAAGTTTTTTTCAGTCCTTAAAAACGAATAGGGTCCTCATACATGCTCATAAAAAGCGCAAAATGCAGTGAGAGCAAAGCCTGGATGAGGTCCTGACATGTTGGATACTATGTCTTTAGCCAGAGAAAACTTTAATTGGCTTTCATGCACTAGAAAGAACATGTATGGTGCCAGTTTATCATCTCAGCTGCACCAGTCCACAGTCCTGAAATTACACTTCTTTCAGCTGCAACTCGAATTAGAACCGAGTTCAAGTAACAAGGACATGTATTACAGGCTTGTGGTTCAAAATATTTCAGTAAGACTACTTTAAAGCAAAGAGATTTTGATCCAAAAGATGTAGAAAGCAAAAGAGTTAATATATTTTACACTTATTTTCATCAAGTTCAGTGACAAGTAAAACCTGAGCTCAGCTGCCAAGCAGACAGCTCAGCTCTGTAATGATGGAAGATGGAACCTGTTCATTTCCTTGCACTCCTCATTATGGCAAACAGTTCATTTTCTAAAAATATGACTGTGGAAAAAGTTAGAAATGTTTCAATTGATTCAGTTCTCATTTATAAGTCAGGAATTTACTCCACAGCTATAAACAAAATCTCAGCATTTTGCAATCATGTAAATCAAACTCTAACAGGTACTCTAAATTTATGTTGTCCTGAATAGTCTTATATTACTTTAAATGTATTAATTCATCAGTACTCAGATTTTGCATTGCTTTGCAGGACTTAATATCTAAAATCTACAGCAAGGAATTTATCAGGGGAGCAAAAGTCAATATCAAAATTCAAATCATTTAAACTGAAAAGATCTTCTGCAGCTTCATTTAGTTTCTGTGACTTATATCCTAAAAAAAAAGTAGCTGCAAATAATATGTTACAACAAAGCCTAATAACTTTTCCTCTCATTTAATCTCAGTTTTGTTGTTTTGCTTGGAGTCTCAGTACATGAAATTTTATCTATAAATCAAACTCTTGGAAATAAACTTGCTGAAATCACAATCAGAGTCAAATATTTATGTGATGATTTTTGTGAGAAGTTCAGTAAATATGTTGTCATCAGTTAGAGTCTCAGGAAAACATCTCAGGGGTTTTTTTCTCTTCAGCTTGGAAAAATATGATTCAGTCATGGACAGGAAAATTATGCTTGAAAAAACAGCTTCCTAGCAGGTCTGCACAGGAGCACCTTCACTGTGCTGCCCAGTTTTAAAAAAATTCATAGTGT